>CM057342.1:398829389-401229389 GCA_030015575.1 Agapanthus africanus | reverse complement strand
ATAGAACCAAAGGATTCAGTAGAGACCAAAGAACCTCAGCCTCTCCGCCGATCTAGTAAGGTTCCTCACCCGCCTGAGAGATACTTCGGTTGCTCTATGACAGTAGGAGCGAGGATTACATCATGAGATGATGACCCAACTAGTTTCGAGCTGGCCATCAGGAGTCGGACTCTGTAAGAATGGCTGGATGCTTAGCGATCTGAGATGGAATCCATGTACACCAACAAAGTATGGACTTTGGTTGCTATACCTGAAGGGTTAAATCCCCATCAGGAGCAAGTATATCTTGAGAAGATTACTAGGTGTAGATGGAAAAGTTGAGACTTTCAAAGCTAGACATGTTAAAGCTTTTCGTCATCGACCAGGCATGGATAATGATGAAACCTTTTCAAGTGGCTATGCTTAAGTCCATCCAGATCCTACTTGCCACGGCTACATACCATGACTACGATATCTGGCGGTTGGGTGCCATGACAGGCTTTTCTAAATGATGTTTTAGAAGAGAACGTCTATAAGTACACAGCCAGAGGGCTTCGTAGACAGTGGGAGCAGCGGAAACGTGTACAAGATGCTTTATAGAATAAAGCAGGTATCGCGGAGTTGGAACATCTGTTTTGATGTGTTAGTCAAAGAGTTTGACATCATCAAAATGGTAGATGAACCTTGTATAAATAAAAAGGTAGTAGGGAGTATAGTGACGATCCTCGTAGAGTACGTGGATGACATGCTTTTGATAGGGAAGGAGTTTCTTATGCTACGCTCGGTCAATCTCCGCTTATCACAATGATTCTCCATATAGGATCAAAGTGATACCTCCTAAATCCTGGGTTTTGGATCTATGAGATAGATCTAATTGGATGTTAGGATTCTCACTAGTTGTAGTGAGATGGTATCAACCGATCCTGGGGAGAATCACTGGAAGGGTTCCAGGGTGATAAGGACGACTGAAAGTCAGTCACAGGCATTGTATTTACCCTCAGTAAAGGGACGGTATGTTGGAAGAGTTCCAAGCTAGATACCGTGGCATACTAGACGATAAAGGCCCGATACATCGCTACCTCAGATGCTACCAAAGAGGCAGTCTGGATGTATATTTGTTCATGAGATGAACTTAATTCCTCCCATTGTGTGACAATGGAGTTGTGGCTTATGCCAAGGAACGTCCGTCCCATCAGTGATCCAGACATATTCTAAGGCAGTATCACCTGATCATGGAGATAGTTGATCTCCAGGGTGATCGAGATTAGGGGAGAAGACTCAGAGGACAACACGGCGGATCCACTCACAAAGGCCTTTTCCCAGAGAGAGACTTTTATGGGATGGTTGAGTATGAGATACTGCAACCACTGCTATCAGATGGCCCTAGTGCAAGTGGGAGATTGTTAGTTATATGTATGCCCTAGAGGCCATTGCAATGGATGCTGGGACATATATAGGGAGGACTTTCTTGCTCGACATGATAGTATGCTATCTGGTTGCTCTTTACCTTAACGTGTACACTGATTGTCTCTCTATTACATGTTGGTAAAACCCTTAGGATGTGTACTTGACTACCTGGACTATGATGCGGATCATACTAGTAGGGACATGGTAGTCCATAAGTACATCCTTCAAGGTCCCTAGTCGTGGGTGTATCGAGACGGGGCATCGATATACCAGTGTAGACTAGCGTATACCTTCTCGACCCATACAGATGGGCGATGGATGATCCCATATCCATTGGTGTTTGACATCAGAGATGATATACGGGTGCTCAGTAGAGACTGGGTACACTGGACGGACTCGTCGAGAACTCCCAGATGGTATTATACCCTACGTCAGATGGCAGTTCTCTGGTGACACTGGTACAGAGTAGTCTGTTGACCCGAGATCGTCATAGAGTCTTGTGTGGTTCCCACTGTGCTTTGATTTCCACCTTACCACGTCCAAGAGGGCGTGCAAAACGGTGGTTTTTGGGTACAGTCCCGAATCACATGGAGGCAATGAGCGATAGGAGGGGATTCGTCTCTCCCGGTATAGGGAGTTGATGTTGCGCTGTGTTCAATTGGCTAAAACCGGAAATCCCTGGCCAGGGTTGCTGAGATTTACTGGTAAGTGTTACCAGTAGTTTCTCGAATTGTTATAGACCTCATATCGACACGACTTATCGACCTCTTGGGGTCTGACGTTTACCACCCCTAGGCGAGATATGCGACATATCAGACGACGAGACCGGACTGTACGGTAAGTGTTACTGGTTGGAGAGCGGGCTTGCTCGTCGATCTTCTGATCGATCAATACCCGAGTGGCCGTTACGTTTAGCAGACCGCTTGCGGCTTGTGGGTGTTTGATATGATCATCACCTGCTGCCGGCGTATTGACGAGTCTTTAGAGTCCTACACAGAGATTTCCTGGCTCAAGCGAAACGAAATAGGAGCGCATATGAGATATGTGCGGGACCGAGAATAATACAGTATGTGATACCGTATTTCATTCTCGCGATGAATGTATCGAATGGTTGTATGAGATATAACCTAGTTATCGAATCAAGGATTGATTCGATAAGCCGATACATTCAATATTAGTCGGTTATATGCGATATGACCGGGTCGTTAAATCAAGTGTTGATTTAATGATTTAATGCATAATTATATATTTGATATATTACTTTGCATTAACTAGTGTTGGTTCACTTTAAATGGTTTTTCTCACTTGTTTGCGCACATTGTATATGTGATATATTTTTGTGCACAAGATCGTATCATGTTTGATGATATATGATTGCTAGGGTTTGTGTAAAGAATTAAACCTTGGTTAAGTAAATGGTTAAGTTTTTTTTTTAATTTATTTATCCATTCTTTTATCTATTTATTTTGGATTAATAAAGAGAGAAGAAAACAAAATGGTTGCTTTCATACATGAAGTTTCTTGAAGCTTCATGCAACTTTGACCATTTTGTCTTCATCTCCTTAACCTAACCATTCACTAACCCTAGTCTATTCTCTACACCTAACCATGGTTTGCATATGATAAGAATTCATTTTCTTTTCTTTTTTAGAAATACTTATCATATTCAACCTCTTCTTCTTCTTCATCTTTGAAAAGAAGAAAAGCTTGCTTCATCAATGGTGATTTGAGCAAAAGTGTGAGAAATCCAATTCTAAAGTGAACCCACCTCCTATTGCTTCATCCTCTACCTCTTGCCAAGTAATATAGAGTGTTTTCTTCACAAGTTTCTTGACTTGGTGAAGTTGGAGCTTGATCTAGTGATGCCTCGACGTAGATCATCTTCGGCATCGAAGCCGACGACCAAGCCCGCCCATTTCTCCGATGAAGCCGATGCTAGAGTCCGGGATGTGATTTGTACAGTGAGGGGACTTCATCACGGAGCTATGGAGGTGGAGAACCGGATCTACAAAGGTTGTATTTCCGTTCACTTAGTTAAGTTGTTAACTAGTTTCCTTTTTCGCCTAAAAATCTAGTTAACGATCCGTATTAGGGTTTCTCGGCACCCGTAAAATTTGAAATTGGCATGGTTGATGCCTTGTGAGACCTCCTTAGTGTGCCTAGGAACCCTACAGAATCGTCGTGTTTTGAATAGCCGGGTGATTTATGTGAGATGAGAATTTTTATTTTCATTCATGTAAAATTCATTGTATGTAATATTCTTATAACATTTTAGAAAATATAAAATATTATTTTTGGAATTTAATATTAAAATAATATATTTCGCGAAAACTACCGATTTGCGAATTTGGAGTTTTCATAAAATGGTATAAATATATACCAATAATTGTGAAATAATCGGAGATTAAAATGATTTATTCATTTAAAAATATATTTATTAGATTTGGCATTTTTATAATTAATTAAATGCATTTTGAATAAAAATTGATTAGTGCACTACTAATCGCGATTAAGCCAAATCCGTATTTCTACATTTTCCATGGTTAGTACACCATGACATGTTTTATTTTATGACATGTTGTTTCATTTGTGTTGTTTTATTGGTATTATGTGTTTTATGGTGAGAAAAGAGAATGAATTATTGAGGAGAGAGAGAGGGGGGACCACATCATGGCATGAGAGCATGCCATGAAAGAGTGAGAGCGAGAAAGAGAGAGAGAGGGAGAGGGCTGCCCTCATTCATTTCCCCCATCATTTTCCTTCTACTCTTTCATCTTCAAGCTCCCCCACTTCTACCCTCATGACCCATCTCAAAATCTTCATCAAAACCCTATACTCCCTGCATTAAAAATGATCCCCACCTCATCCTCAACACATTGGACCAACCAAAGTTGGATTTTTAAGACTTTGAGCAACTCAAGAAAATTCTTGAGTTGCCAAAAGAGATATTTCCTACACTATTAGCTTCGTAATTTAGTTGCTTTAGTTTCTATTTTAGTTTAGAATTGGTTTAGTGGTGATTAGTGATGTTGGAAATTCCTAGAGAGGGTTTGGGTGATTTTATGGGCTTGTGATCCGTAGTGAGTGTGTACAAGACCCTAGAGATCGATTTCTGAACTTAGAACAGATAATAGAACTTGAAATATGAACTTCAATATGGTCCCGTGTCGGTTTTGTGAAGTATGTTGACCTACAGGGAATCTGGAGCAACCTGGGAAGTTTCTGAGAAAAACTTGCAACTCCATTGACCTAGGCTGAACACTAGAAGACCACCCTTAGGAGACGAACCCCAACAGAGCATGTTTGGCCGAGCAAGCCGGTTTTCAGGGTAGTCTGGCCAGCCAAATTGTGGTATTTGGTATCTAGGTTGGTCCAGTAGCTCACATACACCATATACTACCCTACTGTACTGCTAGTTTTGCCCAATTTTACTTGAGACTAAACCTGGGACCATTTTCCTAGGTTGCTGAATATGGTATTTATGATTTATGAATTTTGGATTTGAGATTTGATATTGTATTGGGTTTTTTGATGTTTGTACGTCAACGACAAGGGTTGTTTGGTTGTTTTTGCATGCGTAAGCTATAGGTTCTAACCTATGAGCGCACCGTGTGCTGTATTGGTTTTCCGGACTTGATTTTAATAGCATTGCGACTGTGTAATTATTGTTGGTACCTTCGCGTGGATTCTGAGACGATGAAGCACATCGACTACGGCTGAACAAGGAGTTCCGCAGGTGAGTAGATTTATATCTACGGGGGAAGTCGGGTGGATGGTATATAGTACCCCCGCAATTTGATAGAAATCGATATATAGAATATGGTTAAAGAAACCTATATTAGAAAACTATGGATATGGTCAAAAAGATAGTTAGAGATGATATGAATGATTGAATATATATATATATCGAGATATGAGATGAAAGCTATAGGGATATGACTCTTTGACATGATATGATAGAAATGATGTCTCGAATTGATATATAAGGATATCAAAAGTAAATGTGAATCACGATATATATATATATGTAGTTGCACGACAATAAATATGAGATTTAGAGTAGCATGACATGAGATTTATAAGATAGAATGTATATGAAAAATGACTTGATGTGAGATATTGATGTGATGAAAAGAGTATACGATGAGATATGATGACTTGGTTTGATATGTCGTTATACGGATGTGAGTCGATATGAGAAAATTAATACCTTTGCCGGTCCCATGATATGAGATTGATACGGATGTGACCTGAGAGATAGCTATATATATATGGATAATGTTGTGGATCATGAGTGAAATGTCGTACGAGACGTTAGGTCCGTACCCTCATTGTCATATAGGTTGATAGAATCCCTAATTGTTTAATACCGCCGTAAGATGGATTACGGTACGTGATGAGTTTTATCTGAGGATTTATCCATACCCTTGACTAGAGGATGACGTACGATGTATTGTACCGTACGCGATGTTGTGAGGATGGATGCCGATTGATAGATTCACCGACTCGGATATGTGATAGAGACGTATACCTTATAGCATTGCGCTCACGATTTACTTTATGCTACATTCGTGACATTCTCATTGCATTACATATACCTCTGCTAGTACACCCACACGATTATCGATGATCCGAATTGATTAGTCGAAAATATTGCATTCTTAACACATCAATTTCCCTACTCTTTCTAATCATCTAAACGTGTTTGGTATAAATATAGCACATATTAGGAATTCGTCTGCAAAATATCCAATAACATATGTTATACATTATAATCGGCATTATGAGGGAAATTGTGTGTTTATTACTACACGCATGATTTTGTATATCTCAACACTTTCATCAAGATTGTGTGTAGGAAATTCTTCAGGTAAACGAACTGTAATTGCAAAATTGCCGTTAAAGCGCAGTAAGTCAAAGATTTGAAATCTGGCAGCAACCAAGAAAGAATTATAAGATTCCAGACATCAAAAGAAAACCCTAAAGGCAACACCAGAATTACCCTAGAAAAACAATATAGAGATCTCCTCAAATGGCCGCGGATCCGCGGCCGATCCAGGCCGAGTCGCCGCGGTTCCGCGGCCGTGTTAACTCATCGGTGCTCGAGACTTTTCCAGAGCCTTCCTTGTAACGGCCTAGCTTCCTCAAGACGCTCCATCTCCACGTGGCATCTTCTGGAAGGCTCTGCATAACTACCAAGCTTTGGAGGGAAGATTCATTTTGAAATTATAAAAGGGGATCTAGATCTAAAATTTGGGGTAGTTCATTAGTTGTTGATTAGTTGTTAAAATTGTGGGGAAATTAAGAGCTACAATTAAAATTCAAGTTGAGTGACACAACATGAGATCCAAACCCTAACCCAAATCCAATTCCAAAGCCAATTCAAGATCCATTGAGAAGCAAATCAAGCAAGCAATCAACGATCCTTTATCCCCGAAGCCAGTCTTCATCAAGAGCGCGAGATCCACGACGATCCAAGTCTCACGGAGATCGAGCGAAGCGAACTTCGACGGATCTAGTTACCTCTTCAAAGGAGCGATCGAGAGCAATTCTTGTAACCTCGAATTGAGGGAATATGTAATTAGTCGTCGATTTAATAAAGGTGATAATTAGTTAATTCTTGCTTTCTTTATATTCTTGCACTATGAAATTTCTAGATCTTGAATCTTTTATTTTCATGATGCTTGAGTAAATCTCCGCTTGTGACGGAATCGAGAGATTTGGTAGATCTAGTGATGATAAAATCCTAACACTAATCTTAAGTCTTATGAGATTTGTGAACTTTAGGAAAAAGAATCATCAATGACCTAATTTGGATCGAGATCACATTCTTGATTATTTCGTTGCAAATTAGGGATCAAATGATTGATGAATCTCTTTGCTAGAGGTTAGATCCGAATGATGATCAATGAAAAGACAAGGGATAGAGAAGGAGAAACCCTAGTTTCCTCAATAGATCCCTAACCTTCATTCATCACCACCAATCTAGCTACAAATTATCCATAGATAAGATTAGTCATTATTAGATTCATCATTGCTACCAATTCGATCAATTCCTATAAGCTATTCCACAAATCTTGATAACTAAATTGATTAGGACATTTCTTGATTCTTGATTCTTGATCTATTTTCTTTATGTTTCTTAAAGTCAAATCTCATAAATCTTGAATCATTTTATTTACTATTTTCATTTCAATTCATCTAAAAAAAATCGATCAAAACATACATCTCAGTGGACGATCCGCTCTCGCTAACAAACTGCAATAGACACCATTAATTGATTACGACATAAATTTCTTTGATTGTTATTATATTTTCAAAACACAACTTAGATGAACAATCAAATGGCGTCATTGCAGAGGATGTGTGCTATTTTGTTATTTTTTGATTATTTGAGTTGAAAATTTATTACTCCATCAAAAATTTTAGATCAAAATCGCATCAAGCGCTTAACGATTAGTTGTGAATTTTTTTTGCGAGGGAATCTGGAATCATTGTAGCAGTGCGATCAAGATTCAGAGAAGTTCTGCAAATTCCAGAGAAGTACAAGAAGCTACAGGAAAATTTTGAAACCCTAACTCCTCCTTCCCACCACAAATCCGCGGCCAATAGCAGGTTTTTTGCGGCGGTTCCGCCGCCGTTTAGGTGGTTCATTGTTCCAAGTTTCTTTGGTATACTCTCTGTTCTCTCCTCTCCTCTCTGATCTTGTCCAATAACATTTTCTGCAGGATTCTTTGCAAAATTCGCAGCGCCGCTAAAAGAAAAATTTGTTACTTGTTTTGATCGTGGTTGTTTGCATATTATAATATGGAAATTAAGGGGCACGACCAAATTCAGATTAGGTGGGCAGTTCATTACCCTTCCTAAGTCCCAAAAATCACAAACTTGCATCCGCATTGCCCTCATTAACTAAAAAATATCTAGACAAGATTCTAAGGACCGTCGTGCTCAATTAGGACAGAGGAAGGTCATGGGTAATCTATTGCTTATCTGTGTTTCTTTTGTGGTGTCTAAGGCAAGTGGTTACTTAATTATGTTCACTACTTACGTAGTGGAGAACCTCCCACTTACCTGGTACTTACCTGGCCACAGAAGGGATAAAGATGCAGTAGAATATTTATCCTGCGATTTGTCTTCTGGAGGTCTAGGAGCGGTCTAGTGACTTGACCTAGGTGACCATTAGATCTAGGGTGGTGTGTGCATTTTTTGTGATTTGATTTTTCAAAATCCGTATTTTTTCAAAACAAACACCAAACCAACTTTCCCCTAATTATGACAACGCTGCCACTTGTGCTAAACCATTAGTGCAAGCTCGACTGGACATGGGATTCTAGTGCCCGTCTTGTCCGCGTTTCTCCTATCGGCCCAGAAGTCGATATTTCAACATTTTCTTTTTCCCACCACCCACCACGACCGCGATGGACGGATATCCATTAAATTTTAATAACACCACTCTGCCACCGCCCGCAGGTGCGCAGAATCCTCCACGCATTTCTCTCGAAGAGAGATGCTATTCTACACGTGTTCCCCTTCCTACCTGCCTTTCTATTCCACTTGCCAACGAGGAAAATTTTGAAATCAAACCCAATATATCAAACTGTTACCCAAATTTCACGGTCTTGAGTCTGAAGACGCATACGTTTTTATCAACAAATTTGAAAATGTATGCGCAATGATTGGAACGTCACAACTGTCTATGGATGCTCTGCGTTTACTTCTTCTCCCATTAACTTTGTGCGATTTAGCCGAGAAGTGTCTTTATAACACACCCGCACATTCTATTTCAATATGGAACGAGTTCGTTGCTGCATTCCTTGAGAAATTTTATCCCAATCATAAGACCGCCCGTGTTCGAGGTGAAATCTACCAGTTTACCCAACTTCCCAATGAACTATTTTGGAAATGCTTTGAATGGTTCATGGATCTTATTATCCAATGTCCTCATCACAGAATCCCTAGATGGGATCTGTGTCACATTATCTATGAGGGTATTGATCTCATGACAAAACAGATGCTTGAAACCAAGTGTCATTGTCAATTTCTGTCTAAAGATGATGGTGAAGCTTGGAAATAAGAAGATCTTGCTGAAAACATTTTACAATGGGAAAGTGTTAGTCAACCACTGTTTAGGGAAGATATCAATCAGCTCGATGTTTCCATCATAATGAAAGCCGAAATGGCCGCAATACAAAGGAAACTCGACGCTATAGCAAACAAAATCTTTTCAGCCTCCCTAAACCAATACACACTTCCCAAAACCGTGTGTGGTTGCTGTTCAAACCCATCACATTTAACGGAAGAATGTCCTTTGAATGTACCGTTTCAAGGTCACACTAATTGTAACACCCGAGCCTAATGCTACTATTTTCAGTTACTGTTTGAGCATAATGTGGTACTCATTTCATTTAACTTGCTTGTTTGTTGCTTACTGTAAATTTTTACCCGGTAAATTCATTTTTGCATATAACAAATTTTGGCATCTAAAATAAAATTGAAAATATTCATCATGGCCTACTTGACAGCCCTAGCCTCGTGGTAGCGTCCGTGCATTGTGTTCTCGTCCCGTTCAGTGAAACGGACGAGTTTGGATGGCTACGTGCACGTACGTGTGTCCGTTTTGGGGGTATGCTTTTTAATCATAAAACACTTAATTTTAAAATTTGGATCCCGCTTAAAATCCTATTATTTCAATTTCAAATTTTTGGACCCGACCCGGGCGCGATTTGGAAATGTTTTATTTGGCGCCAAAATCCCAAATTTTAATATTATTAAAACCATCGCATATATTTTTCTAACTAACCTGATATCTTACTGTTCATTACCTATCTTTTAAATCTTTAAGTTAACCATATAATATTTTTACAATCTTTTATATCCTTCTCAATTTATTCTCTCAGCCAATCGCAATCTCCCCTTTAACCCCGTGGGCCCCACTTTCCCTCTCTCCCTCTTCTCTCTCTCCACTTTTTCTCTCTCTATCTCCCCCTCATATATTCTCTCGTACATCTCTTTATCTTTCTTTCTCTTCTTAATTCATGTCTCGTTTCTCATTTTTTTAACTGTTCTTTTGTTGCCGGAATTCCGTCGTGCCGGTGACGTTTCTCGACGTTCCAGCGAGGTACCCCGACCCGTGTGGTTCCTTTGTTCGTTTTTTGGGTTTATTCCGTGAACCGTGCGCCCGTCGCGAGTTTTCACCGCCGACGGTTAACGTTCCGTTTTCCCGATTCGCGACCCATCGAGGCAAGTTAATCTTGCTACATGCTATATAATTCATTTTATACCTAGTTAAATAAATACCATACCTATAGTTTAAATCTAGTGCCCCATGTTTAATTTTATAACGTTTCGATTTTCCGTTTGCATCCGTTTATATCATATTAAATCTAGATCATGAAAACTTTTCTTGTGACATACTAGATTACATTATGCTGCAACCATATCATTTAAAATATATATCGTCGTAATATTTATTATTATTATCTTTAATTAGTTTATAATCTTCATTTTATAATGTTATACATTTGAAAATCTTATAGTTTACACATGAAACGTCGTTGAAAAATCGGATATTACAAATCTGAAATTTACTGTACACCTTATCTTATAAAATTCATTATAAATTATAGAAAAATTATTAGTATACGTTCTTTAGTTCGTTACGAAGTTAACTCAGAATACTATAACTCTATGAAATATTTACTTGCAAAATAAATTGTTTAAATAACGTAAAATGCAAATGAAAATGTCTCCAAACTGCTGTCCAGGGAAATTCCAGCAGCAAACTTTCAACTTCGAATGTGCATAACTTTTTGTAGGGACAACCTGAGATGCTTATACTTATAAAAATGAAAACCTTATTGAATTATGTTTGTTTTGGTATAAGACAAGTCCCTTTTGGAGAATGTTTGTTATTTTTAAGCTATTTTACAAATTTGGGTGACGCTGAATTTCTGAACGGAACCTTCTTGTGCATGGTTAATCAATACCAGTTTTTTAGTTATTAATCGCTTTGAATATGCTATCCATATTAATATTATTATATCAATATTTATATCACATATTGCTTAGTTGTACATCCCACATTACCATTTTATAGTTTTATAACTTTTCGGACACCCGTTTGCATCCATCGCATTTAAGAAACATATAATTGCATCCATAGATCACATTACTACATAATAATGTGATATTAATGCTCCATGTTTAATAAATTGCATCCTAATTAATATTGGAACTATAAATGTAACCCTAATCGATAACTGTGCATCCATGTCCTTGAAATTATATCTATTTGCATATCATATTACATGTTCCAGTTTATTGTTCTGATAGTACTCATACTTGTTTATTTATACACATGCTTATGTTAGTTTGATTATGAGCACCCACATGACATCTTGTGCTTCCTGACATAACCTGTTACACTTTCTACTATACCTGACATGGTACCGTGTACTGTTGACTTGACCTGATGTACTATGACTCGACCCGTTACCTGATCTTGTGTCTAATGCCAACAAACCTGACATGTAGTCCTCATGGACCGTTCCTGTTGTCTATCCAGACAAACCTGCTTTTACCTGATCCTTTGTTGGCATTAGTCCTTGATTACTGAATACCTGACTTGACATACACAACTTGGGGGTATGGGGAAATCAAAAGTGTAAACTAAAGTGTAACTTAAAAGGGTATTGCTTGATCCGTGGTCCCGGGGGGTAACGGGACAGAGCCATTCGTGACTCTTACATTTTCCTGATCCGTGGTCCCGGGGGGTAACGGGACAGAACCATTATTGGTTCACATATTCCTGATTCGTGGTCCCGGGGAGTAACGGGACATATCCTTTGAGTTACATGGAGGATTACTCAATTGATTTCAAAGACTTTAGAATAGAAAACCTGATAGAACAGTTTAGTTTACCCACTGCACGCTACCCTGTACTGGTATGATTCATATTATTGTTATTCTTGCTGTATTCATGTTTATATTACATTGCCTGCTACACTGTTCATATTATATTATTTGATGACATGACGCGCTGACGTCTGGGTTTTGCATGGCCCAGATTCCGTACCGCTGTTACAGTCCGAGCAGGAGTACTTCAGCCAGCAGGCTGAGCTGTGAGTTCAGTAGTAGTTAGTTTTATTTCCTGCATTTATTTCCTGATGTGAGCCCGCATTATGGGACACACTTTTCAGTTATTTGTATTGGATCATTTGCTTCCGTATTTATTTATTATTGACTCCTGTTATTCTGGATCATGGACATGTTTTAGATAGTTTTATCTTGTTCTTGATATCTCTACAGCCGTAATGTGACTGTGGATGGATACTTCCTACCCACAGTTAGCATGGTTGGCTATGTCACGTGCCCAATCTAGCGTACTCTGGGAAGCGGGGCGTGACATGGTTCTTTTGGTATCAGAGCCATAGGATAGTCGGGTTGATTCTTTTGTAGTTGGGTATTGTACCCAATACACGAATCAAAATACCCGTGTTTAGGAAACTTGTCCTGCCACCTTGACCGTTTTACCATTCTTGAATCACATTCTTCCTGATTATATCTTTTACGATGTGCAAACTTCCTTTGCATATCGATTCGAAAACCTGATTCCATGTTATCTCTAGGACTTAGGCGACTTGGATGGAGTTATGTAATTGTGGCTATGATACCGCGGCATAGTTACAATGCGGTACTCTATTTAAGTATCTTAGAGTTCTAGCCTTGATCTATATCAGAATCTATCATCATGCTAATGTTGGGTATTTTGAGTTCAGGATTATGTCCGGTAAGAAATTGAAGACATACCAGAGGCGTGTGGACGAAGCCGCCATGCTTGGAGTGATAAGAGGAATGCTGGAGAATCAAAGAAACAGACCGAGCTGATCCAGCAGCAAGCGAACTCGTTTCGGGAAGGTTTGCAGATCGTTCAGCAGTCTGTGAACAATGTTGGAGCTAGACCAGTTGACCGAGTAGGGACCGTAGCAGATTTCAGGCGGTTGGGTCCGTCTACATTTACTGGTTTAAAGGAGTCGTTGCCAGTGGAGCAGTGGCTAGTTGACACAGAGAACTTGCTTTTTGCGGCACAGATTCCAGATGACAAAAAGGTTGTTGTGGTACGCATTCAGCTAGTGGACTACGCCCGAGAATGGTGGCTTGTTGAGGAGAACCGTTTGCCCAAGCCGATCAAGTGGGCGGATTTTTCGAAGAGTCTCCTGGAGAAGTTCTTCCCGCGGACTGCACGGGAGGAAATGGAAGTGAAGTTCATCGGACTAAAGCAGAAGGGAGCACCCGTAGATGTGCATGCAGCAGAATGGACGAGACTCAGTAGTTTCGCTGGACCTTTAGTTGCCAATGATGCAGACAGGGCACGGAGGTTCATGCGCAGACTGGACGTGGACATCCAGAGGCAGATTGTCTCCCTGGGTTTGACCACTTTCTCACAAATACTTGCAGCAGCCAAGAGCAGCAGAGTTTATCTGGGATGAAAGGGAGTTTGCAGCAGACAGCAGTTGTGTTAAGGAAGCAGTTCAGTCGGGCCGGTCGAGTTTAGGGCTAGGCCGACAAACAATATTCTTGCATCAATGGAAGTGATGAAAGTAAATAGCCGGCTGTTGTTCGTGACTCTATGGACGTGTTTGAAGATATATCGGGTTTACCGCCGAGGAAAGACGTGGAGTTCGCAATTGATCTTATTCCTGGTGCAGCGCCAGTATCTAAAGCGTATTATCCAATGGCGCCAGTAGAGTTGGAAGAAGTAAAGAAACAGGTTGCTGAATTGCTTGAAAAGGGTTGGATTCGAAGCAGTAACTCGCCTTGGGAAGCTCCAGTTCTTCTAGTAAAGAAGAAGGATGGCACAAGAAGGATGTGCATCGACTATCGAGAATTAAACCAGGTGACTATTAAGAACAAGTACCCTATCCCTCGCATTGGAGAACTTTTGAGCAGCTTAGTGGCGCGAGGGTATTCTCGAAGCTGGATTTGCGATCCGGATATCATCAGGTCCGAGTGAAAGCAGAAGATATTTGCATGACGGCGTTCCGAACTCGGTATGGACATTACGAGTACTTAGTGATGCCCTTCGGAGTAACGAATGCGCCGGCAGTATTCATGGACTTGATGAACCGAATCTTTTCACCGTTCTTGGATCAGTTCATTGTGGTATTTATTGACGATATTCTGGTTTACTCGAAGAGTTTTGAAGAGCATGCTGAGCATTTGAAGATCGCACTGCAGACGTTGAGACAGGAGAAATTGTATGCGAAGATGAGTAAGTGCGAGTTTTGGCTGGAGGAAGTAAGGTTTTTGGGGCATGTTGTGTCTGGCGATGGCATTGCCGTCGATCCAGAAAAGATTGCAGCACTTCGAGATTGGCCTATTCCAAAGAATGTTGCTGAGATAAGAAGTTTCCTTGGATTAGCCGGATACTACAGGAGATTTGTGGAGAACTTTGCTCATCTGGCAGAGCCGTTGACCAAGCTTACGCGCAAGGAGGTACTTTTTGTATGGGCGGATAAGTGTGCATTAGCTTTCGAGACGTTGAAGCAGAAGTTGATAACCGCCCCTATTCTGACCGTGCCAGACAATTCCGGAGGTTTGGTGATTCACAGCGACGCATCTAGGAAAGGATTGGGATGTTTTTTGATGCAGCATGAGAAGGTTGTAGCATACGCATCGAGACAGTTGAAGACCCATGAGAAGAATTATCCAACTCATGACTTGGAGCTTGCGGCTGTGATTTTCGCTTTGAAGATTTGGAGACACTACCTTTTGGGCGAAAGAGTCGAAGTTTTTACAGATCATAAGAGCTTGAAGTATGTGTTCACACAGAAGGAGCTTAACATGAGGCAGCGTAGATGGTTGGAGCTGATGGCTGACTACGATCTTGATCTTAAGTACCATCCGGGGAAGGTTAATGTTGTGCCGGATGCGCTTAGTCGGTTACCAGTAATTCAGGTGTTAACTACGCAGAAGGAGCTCGTTGAAGATTTTCGCAGATTTGACTTGGAGGTTGTGCTACCGCGTTCTACGGGACAGTTGTTGTAGTTGCAAGTACTTTCGTCATTGATCGAGAATATTTAAGCAGCTCAATCGCAGGATCCTAGACTGCAAAAGTTTCGAGAGCAGGTTGAAGCCGGGCTACGAACAGATTTATTGATCCACGAAGATGGTTCGTTGAGGTATGGTAGCCATTTGTGTGTGCCAAAGGGTGATGTTCGTGAAGAGCTTATGAAGGAGGCACACAGTTCAGCTTATTCTGTACATCCAGGAGGCACAAAGATGTACCGAGATATTCGACAGCATTTCTGGTGGGAGGGCATAAAGCGGGAGATTGCTCGATTTGTGGCGAAGTGCTTGGTGTGTCAGCAAATGAAGGCTGAACATCAAAGGGTTGCTGGTTTATTGCAACCACTTCCGATTCCTCAGTGGAAGTGGGAACATATAACCATGGATGTCGTGACGGCTTTACCGCGGAGTCCAAAAGGCAACAATGCAGTATGGGTAATTATTGACCGATTGACCAAGGCAGCTCACTTTATTCCTTTTCGGGTTGGTCAATCAACAGAGACTTTGGCAGAGCGGTACATGTAGGAGATTGTAAGATTGCATGGAGTACCGGTGAGCATCGTGTCCGATCGGGACACTCGGTTCTTGTCACACTTCTGGAGGAGTTTACAAGAAAGTTTGGGGACTCGATTGAAGTTTAGCACAACTTATCATCCTCAAACTGATGGTCAGTCGGAGAGAACGATCCAAACTCTTAAGGATATGTTGAGAGCATGCATGTTGGACTTCAAGGGGTCTTAGGAGGATCATCTACTTTTGGTGGAGTTGTCTTACAACAACAGTTTTCAGGCAACTATTCAGATGGCTCCATTTGAAGCTTTGTATGGTCGTTAATGCCGTTCACCTGTTTGTTGGGACGATGTCGGTGAACGAAGATTATTGGGACCAGATTTGGTTGTGCAGATAGTTGAGAAGTTTAACCCTATCAGAAATCATATGAATGCAGCACAGGACCGACAGAAGAGTTGGGCAGATACGTCAAGAAGACCTCTAGAGTTCACCGTGGGTGTTTTGGTATTCTTGAAGATATCACCGACTAGATGGGTGATTCGTTTTGGAAGTCGAGGAAAGCTTAGTCCTCGATTCGTTGGACCCTTGAGATCGTGGAGCGTGTTGGTGAGGTAGCGTATCGTTTGGCGTTACCGCAGTCCTTGGCAAATGTGCACGATGTGTTTCACGTATCTCAACTCCGTAAGTATGTTCGAGATGAAACACACGTTTTGGATCATTCGGAGCTAACAGTACGAGAAGACTTGACTTTTGAGGAGCGACCGATTGAAATCGTAGATCGAGGGGAAAAGGTTCTTAAGAACAAGGTTATCCCCCTTGTGCTTGTTTCTTGGGGTAATCGCTCGCATGGAGAGTCCACTTGGAAACGAGAAGATGAAATCCGGCAGAAGTTTCCTCACCTTTTCTTGTAGTTATCTATCTTTGTATTCTTGGAATTTCGAGGACGAAATTCTTTTTGTAGTTGCGTATAATGTAACACTCGAGCCCAATGCTACTATTTTCAGTTACTGTTTGAGCATAATGTGGTACTCATTTCATTTAACTTGCTTGTTTGTTGCTTACTGTAAATTTTTACCCGGTAAATTCATTTTTGCATATAACAAATTTTGGCATCTAAAATAAAATTGAAAATATTCATCATGGCCTACTTGACACCCCTAGCCTCGTGGTAGCGTCCGTGCATTGTGTTCTCGTCCCGTTCAGTGAAACGGACGAGTTTGGATGGCTACGTGCACGTACGTGTGTCCGTTTTGGGGGTATGCTTTTTAATCATAAAACACTTAATTTTAAAATTTGGATCCCGCTTAAAATCCTATTATTTCAATTTCAAATTTTTGGACCCGACCCGGGTGCGATTTGGAAATGTTTTATTTGGCGCCAAAATCCCAAATTTTAATATTATTAAAACCATCGCATATATTTTTCTAACTAACCTGATATCTTACTGTTAATTACCTATCTTTTAAATCTTAAAGTTAACCATATAATATTTTTACAATCTTTTATATCCTTCTCAATTTATTCTCTCAGCCAATCACAACCTCCCCTTTAACCCCGTGGGCCCCACTTTCCCTCTCTCCCTCTTCTCTCTCTCCACTTTTTCTCTCTCTATCTCCCCCTCATATATTCTCTCGTACTTCTCTTTATCATTCTTTCTCTTCTTACTTCATGTCTCGTTTCTCATTTTTTTAACTGTTCTTTTGTTGCCGGAATTCCATCGTGCCGGTGACGTTTCTCGACGTTCCAGCGAGGTACCCCGACCCGTGTGGTTCCTTTGTTCGTCGTTTGGGTTCATTCCGTGAACCGTGCGCCCGTCGTGAGTTTTCCCCGCCGACGGTTAACGTTCCGTTTTCCCGATTCGCGACCCATCGAGGCAAGTTAATCTTGCTACATGCTATATAATTCATTTTATACCTATTTAAATAAATACCATACCTATAGTTTAAATCTAGTGCCCCATGTTTAATTTTATAACGTTTCGATGTTCCGTTTGCATCCGTTTATATCATATTAAATCTAGATCATGAAAACTTTTCTTGTGACATACTAGATTACTTTATACTGCAACCATATCATTTAAAATATATATCATCGTAATATTTATTATTATTATCTTTAATTAGTTTATAATCTTCAATTTATAATGTTATACATTTGAAAATCTTATAGTTGACACATGAAACGTCGTTGAAAAATCGGATATGACAAATCTGAAATTTACTGTACACCTTATCTTATAAAATTCATTATAAATTATAGAAAAATTATTAGTATACGTTCTTTAGTTCGTTACGAAGCTAACTCAGAATACTATAACTCTATGAAATATTTACTTGCAAAATAAATTGTTTAAATAACGTAAAATGCAAATGAAAATGTCTCCAAACTGCTGTCCAGGGAAATTCCAGCAGCAAACGTTCAACTTCGAATGTTCACAACTTTTTGTAGGGACAACCTGAGATGCTTATACTTATAAAAATGAAAACCTTATTGAATTATCTTTGTTTTGGTATAAGACACGTCCCTTTTGGAGAAAGTTTGTTATTTTTAATCTATTTTACAAATTAGGGTGATGCTGAATTTCTGAACAGAACCTTCTTGTGCATGGTTAATCAATACCACTTTTTTAGTTATTAATCGCTTTGAATATGCTATCCATATTAATATTATTATATCAATATTTATATCACATATTGCTTAGTTGTACATCCCACATTACCATTTTATAGTTCTATAACTTTTCGGACACCCGTTTGCATCCATCGCTTTTAAGATACATATAATTGCATCCATAGATCACATTACTACATAATAATGTGATATTAACGCTCCATGTTTAATAAATTGCATCCTAATTAATTTTGGAACTATAAATGTAACCCTAATCGATAACTGTGCATCCATGTCCTTGAAATTATATCTATTTGCATATCATATTACATGTTCCAGTTTATTGTTCTGATAGTACCTATACTTGTTTATTTATACACATGCTTATGTTAGTTTGATTATGAGCACCCACATGACATCTTGTGCTTCCTGACATAACCTGTTACACTTTCTACTATACCTGACATGGTACCGTGTACTGTTGACTTGACCTGATGTACCATGACTCGACCCGTTACCTGATCTTGTGTCTAATGCCAACAAACCTGACATGTAGTCCTCATGGACCGTTCCTGTTGTCTATCCAGACAAACCTGCTTTTACCTGATCCTGTGTTGGCATTAGTCCTTGATTACTGAACACCTGACTTGACATACACAACTTGGGGGTATGGGGAAATCAAAAGTGTAAACTAAAGTGTAACTTAAAAGGGTATTGCTCGATCCGTGGTCCCGGGGGGTAACGGGACAGAGCCATTCATGACACTTACATTTTCCTGATCCGTGGTCCCGGGGGGTAACGGGACAGAACCACTATTGGTTCACATATTCCTGATCCGTGGTCCCGGGGGGTAACGGGACATATCCTTTGAGTTACATGGAGGATTACTCAATTGATTTCAAAGACTTTAGAATAGAAAACCTGATAGAACAGTTTAGTTTACCCACTGCACGCTACCCTGTACTGGTATGATTCATATTATTGTTATTCTTGCTGTATTCATGTTTATATTACATTGCCTGCTACACTGTTCATATTATATTATTTGATGACATGACGCGCTGACGTCTGGGTTTTGCATGGCCCAGATTCCGTACCGCTGTTGCAGTCCGAGCAGGAGTACTTCAGCCAGCAGGCTGAGCTGTGAGTTCAGTAGTAGTTAGTTTTATTTCCTGCATTTATTTCCTGATGTGAGCCCGCATTATGGGACACACTTTTCAGTTATTTGTATTGGATCATTTGCTTCCGTATTTATTTATTATTGACTCCTGTTATTCTGGATTATGGACATGTTTTAGATAGTTTTATCTTGTTCTTGATATCTCTACAGCCGTAATGTGACTGTGGATGGATACTTCCTACCCACAGGTAGCATGGTTGGCTATGTCACGTGCCCAATCTAGCGTACTCTGGGAAGCGGGGCGTGACACTAATGCTGCATTTTAACAACAACCTAGAACGATCCTTCTTCTTCCACAAATAATCAAAGTTGGAGGAATTATCCTGATTTTGCTTGAAACCAACACCAAACTCAAAACACGGTTCCAAACCAGAATGACTTTCAATGGGTCCCTCCACAGCAACAGCAACCACCACAAATTCCACGGCAACAACAACCACCACAAATGAGTCAACACCCCTTTCAACCACAACCTTTACAAAACCCGGCCAACAACTTTGATCCTTCTTCTTCCGGTGCCAATAAACCCTCTGCACTCGACTTGTTCATTGCACAGTCCATGCAAACGAATGACATTTTAACATCTTCTATCCAAACGTTAGTGCAAAACACTGTCTCCCACGGTAAGAGTATCAAATTGATAGAAGCACAAATTGCACAACTGACAGCAGCAATGAGTGCTAGAGAGAAAAGGAAACTTCCATCTCAACACTTACCTAATCCTGGCTATGCATATCATGTGAATGCTATGACCACGTTGAGATCTGGAAGAGTGCTGGATAACCATGTGGGTGAACAGATTGATAATGATGAAATGATCAATAACACCCCGGCTTCCACTTCCACTTCCACTCCCACTTCTACTCCTTATCCTATTTCGTATAGTTTACCTTCTTCTTCCGAGCCTATTCTCCATTTTCTAAAAGGCTCGAACCCTCCACCCACTTCTTTCTTTCCACCCCCACAAACTTCTCCACAGTTGTTGGACCTAACCCTTATTGATAAATCCCCATTTCCAAAAAGGTTGAGGCCCAACAAACCTAATGCACAAATGGAGAAGATTGTGGAAATATTTAAGCAAGTTAACATCAATATCCCTCTCCTAGATGCTATACAACAAGTTCTGTCTTATGCGAAAATTCTTAAGTACTTGTGCATTAGGAAGAGGAAGACTCAAGTGCCAAAAAAGGTGTTCATTTCGAGCACTGTAAACACTGCTTTTCCCCAACAATTACCACGGAAATGTAAGGACCCTGGCTGTCCTACAATTTCTATTTCTTTTGGGGGTAAAAATATTAACCATGCTTTACTTGACCTTGGCGCTAGTGTAAATTGTTTCCATATTCTGTGTATGAGCAATTAGGTATCGGAGAGTTAAAAACCATCGCAATGTACTTTATAGATGGCTGATCGTTCTATCACCAAACCTAGGGGTATGCTTGAGGATGTGTTGATAAAAGTCGGGGAATTTATATCCCCTGCGGACTTTATTGTTCTAGATATACAACCTCTAGCAAACCCAAGGAATCAAATTCCGGTGATTCTCGGTCGACCCTTTTTGGCGTCTTCCAACGCTGTAATCATTTGTCGAAACGGTTCTATGACCCTATCCTTCGGGAATAGGTCAATTGAACTTAACATTTACAAGTTGGGAAGTCAAGCCTCCGAACCCTATGCTCATGTATGTTCTGTCGAATTAATGGATGTCGACAGCAGCGAATTTGAACAGCTTCACGATACAGATCCAAACTTCCTTAGTACGTTGCTGTTTGACCCAGCGATGTATTATATACATACGGACCCTTCTTTTGAGTTATCCGGGTCAACATCTAACGTGTATTCTGAACCTTTCATGGAGTCTGAGTCTCATCCCGTTCTTTCTGATGACATTATTCTTCGGGATATCAATGAAAGCTTCACTAATGAACTCGCATTCTTAGTAAACACGGGTGTTGAGATGAATCAACTCCACAAAGAAATTGAACCTCCACCCCTTCTTCTTGACAATCACAAAAATGCGAGCAATCCATCATCACAATCACTGTGTCGTCTCTCCAAATTGAGACGCACACCATTTCTTTTACACCACTTATCTTTTCCCCACTTCTTCCTTGCTCTATACAACATGTTCTTCCACCAACCGGTGCGTTTCACAGATAAAATCTTCGAATGGTTGGTGTTGACTTTCGGTCTTTGCAAAGCTTGGCATTGACCAATAACTTTGACCCCCCTTTTGTGATTTTCAAAGCTTAACACATTTAACTCAAATTTGCGGAGGGGGGGAGGGTGGTATATTTTTGGCTCTTGAAAAATAAAAGTTGTCCTCAAAATTGTGAGCCAAAAATAAGTTTGGGGGAGGATTTTCACGATCATATTTCATGTACCCATTAATAAAATTTTCCTCCCAAGCCTACAGGTTTTCAAGATTTAACAGATGACAACAGTGAGGACACTGTTGAAAACAAGTTTGGGGGTGGTTTGTGCTTATTTACGCATCACTTTGCATCATACTTTGCATAAGTACAAAACTTATAATAAAAATAAAAAAAATTGTACATAAATAAGCTAATAAAAGATTAGACAGTAAAAATTACATCCAAAAGATTGGAATAGTTTAAGAAAACCTAGAAAGTTAGATGTTTTCTTAAACGGAACTAGCAATAAGTAGTTATGAGCCGTTGTCCCAAGGGTTAGTAAGATGAAAGAAGTCACTAATCTGCGGATAAAAAATAAGTCGGAAAAATAGTTCCTATTCTGGAAGCCAAACATTTGAATGTTGATACCCTACTATACACACTTACACACGTCTTGAAACTCGGGATAGTAGAGGACACCTTGAAATGCTCTTGTCTAAAAGCCAAAGTACGAAGAAAATAAAATGAAGCATAAAGTATAAAATGGTGTAGAAAAATGAACACTGGTTTTGTAAACACCAAGGCAGCAATAAAAAAATATAGCGAGGGTACTTCATCACCTAGTGCCTTAGACCAACTGGTTTGGAAGTCACTGCTAAGCCTTAGGTGTTGCAAGAAGAGGAAAATATTAAATACACCTATTCAGCAAGCATGTTGAGTAATCGGTCGGTTAGTACCTCAAAAGTATTAACGGTCGCATGAAAAATGTGTGAGCAATTTCATCTAAATATTCATCAATTAAAAAGTACTGAGATAGATGGACAAGAGTATGATAGCTTGAATTGAATTCTCCGAGTGTAGAGATGTTATTTACAGACACGTAGGGGTATATGATCAGTGTTTGGAAGAAAGATAAGAATGAAGAATAAAGAAGAAGTTTTATTGAGGGATGATGTGATTTCGAACATCTTTTCATTGTTGGCTATAGTGCCCTCAAGGCAATTATCATAGTCGCAGACAGCTGATCATGATGATTGAGGGAGGACCTATACCGATAAAACAGTCTTACTCAAGATGATAGTATGCTATCTGGTTTGTCTTTATCATCATGTACATGTTGATAGAGCCCATAGGATTCTTGCTTGACTACCAGCATTGTGATGGTGATCACATACGTGGGAGCTGGGGGTCTATAAGCACATCCTTAAATGTCCCTGGTCGTGGGAGTATCAAGACTGGGAATCGATACTCCAGTGTAGACTGGTGTATACTTATCTAGACCCTGACGAGGGGCGGTGGCCGGTCTCACAAGCCATTGGTGTTAGTTGTTCACCTAAGATTGTATGCAGGTGCTCATTAGGTTATGAGTACACTGGACGGACCCGTCGGGAACATGCTAGTTGGTATTATACCTATAGTCAGATAGTAGTTCCCTGGTGACATGTGTACAGGTTAGTCTGTCGACCTGAGATCGTCAATTGTCTCGTGTGAGTTCCCACTGTGTTTTGATTACTACCCTACCATGACTCAAAGGAGTCGTGCAAACAGGTTTTACTTGGGTACAGTCCTGAGCCACATGGAGGCAGTGAGCGGATCGTCGGGGATTCGTCTCTCCCGGTTTTGGAGGTTGATGTCGCGCAGTGCACGGGTGGCCATCACTAGAAATCCTCGGCCGGGGTATGTAAGAACTACCGATCCAGGATCGATAGTTTCTCAGGTAATGATGGGTTTCATACCGACACGAATTATCGTGTTGTTAGGGGTCTGACTTTATCCACACCCCTAGACTCGATATGCGATACTCTTAGATGAACAGACCGGACTGTACGGATATTGTCACTGACAGGCTCAGTAGGGGTTTGGATGAGTTTGCTCGTCGGCCTTCCTTTCGCTCAATACCTGGGTAGCCGTTACGTACAGCTAGTGCCGCTGACTTGCTTATGGTTAAACCCACTGCCAGCATATTGACGAGTCTTTAGAGTCCCACACAGAGGGTTTTCACGGTTCAGGCGATATGGTGTAGGTGACCTATGTTGATACATACAGGTGTCCGATTAAATATGTGCACGGACTGCACAGACTTTAAACGGACGGTTGATAATACTAGCGGCTTAGGATTAAGCCAGATTGTTAAATCAAGTTTTGATTTGATAAATTGCATATGTATTTATATATATGTATTCTAGTATTATTGCTCGCTATTCATTTTCTCTCTTTGGCTATTCGTATTTTCGTACGAATACGCGTATGTGTATTTCGATACATATACCGGGATGTATTCCGTATTTGTACGGAATGGCTTCTAGAAGATGCTACCTCATTATTGATTTTATTTTGAAAATCATAGCTTTTTAATGAGGTGGAAAAGGTGACATGGTAAGGCATGGGTTATTTGGTCAAAGCATGGACTTTAGCATTGTAGTGATTGGTATGGTGCTCTGTTTATTGAAATTGAAAATGAGATTTTTTGTAGACATGAGAGAGGGGGGGCCGGCCACTTTGTGGGGGAGGCTTGCTTATTTTTTTGGTTGATTCCCTTGGTGCTCTCTCACTCTCATGCTCACACAAAATACTTTGCCACCATGCTCATGTCTTTGCTTTTTTATCACCTCCACATCTTCTATGGTTGCTCCATGAGCATTTGATTTTGAGAGAAAAATTATAGTGTCACAATCCCACACCTCAACTCTCTATCACTAGTAATCTTGGAGAGTCGGTTGGTCCGCTTGGTGAACTTGGAGCTTATGTCGTTTCCCACGGGTGGATTATCAGAGAAGAAGGAAGACCGTAGATGAAAGTCGATCCGCATCACTAGGAGCTTGGAAATGGTTGAAGACCCGAAGGACTTGGTTCATTAGGTATAACCATTATATCACCTTTTGTTTGCTAGTATAGTGTTTATGGGTTCGATCTTGGGATTGCGTTCCGTCGGCGCCAGAATTTTTGTTCTCCGTTTTTGTTCCACAATGGCCATTTTTGATGGCCAGGGCACCGGCAAAACCCAGCAGTGGTATCAGAGCCACCCATAAACCATTACTAGCAAGGTTGCACGAAGTTAGAATATCGATCGATCAAAATTTCTGAATCAATTTTCCATTTTGCCAAGTTTCTGTCGATTTTAGAAGTGCTTTAAAAATGTTTCAGTATAGCTTAAAAAACCGTGCAGGCAAATATAGGGCACTACAAGAAATTTGGAAGCTTGAATCAATTTTTTGGCCGCGGAACCGCCGAAAAACATCCATTTGGCGGCGGTTCCGCCGCGCTTTTGTGGCTATATGACTCCAAATTTTTGGTGGGGCTTTAGGTGATGGAAAAATGATTTTTGTGATATATAGTTTTGGCCCAGATTCACTTGAGTACTGGATTTGAATTTGGGGCCTTTGTGGAAAATTTAATCGATCAAAATTTTAACCGTGTGATTATCAGTACTTAGTTTAGCATTTCCGACCATGAATGGCACTCGATCAGTAAACCCTTCTAACTGCTATATGTTCTTTTAGACGAGTTTGCGAACGTGATATTCACGTTGATGTTCTGTGATTGTGCTGATATTGTGTTCGGATTGTCATGGTGGATAGCCTGGGTGCAGTGGTATTACTGTTTTAGATTCATTTGTACATTTGATATTGCGTGGCGAGCGTACGACATGTGGACTGCAGTCACTGCCTGTTTGTATATTATTCATTTAGGGTACGACCGGGCTGAGGACAATGTCACCCTTGTATATTATTTTCTTTTCTGTACTAGGATTACCCCACGGTAGAGTGCACGGATAGCCGGGTTATGGAGGGAAACGGGCCCGCATCTCATGGCGTTGAGACGGAGGGGGCTTCACTCCAGAATTGACGGGCTATTCGCCGCACTCGTAGGGGGTATAGGTTGACCCAAGGAGGGGTGCCCAAGTTACCGGATTCCGTCAAGTGCAAGGTGGCCCATTCACGTTGCTGAAGGGGTCTGCCTCGCTTCTGGTTTCGTGGGTAACTTTCCGCGCTCATAGGGGTCTAGGGTCTCATTGCACAGGCTATCCACACGACCAGGGAAACGTCGGGTTTTCAGTTGTGGCTCAAAGGAAACCCGGGGCTCTCAGATTATCTGTATTGTTCTGTGATGCTTATTACTTCTCTGTGATGTTGCTTATATCATGCCTGGGACGATTGTTATATATATTTATATATATTAGTAGATGTTGTATATGTTTTGCACCCGCGCTAGTCCAATCCCCGCTCTGTCGTTAGTTAAGTAACCTAACGGGTGATGACGAGACCCAGTGGCGAATGTGGATGGCATATACGTACATTTTATTTTCGTTCTTTTCTGGTGTGATTAATTGATAGGACTGCGTTGATTCTTATCAATGCAAGGAAAACAAACTTAATTTTTGATGTTGTTGGAACTAAGATTTTTTAAAACTGACATTACAGACGTACGCTTTGCTTTGCACAGTGATATTCGATTGGAAATATCCTGCACCTCATTCGATGAGGCAAGGGCTGAGATCCCTTCATCGGGATGACCCCTTGGGCAGAAGTTTGCGTCGGCGTAATAACTTCACTATAGTCGATTAATTTTTGCTTTGCATCGTGGTATTCAGTTTGGAATATCCTGCACCTCATTCGACGAGGAAAGAGCCGAGATCCCTTCACCAGGAGTGACCTTTTTAGCAAAAGTTTTCGCCACTATACATTTGTAAAACCACTTGGATTCCTTCAACGATATCAAGTTCATTACGTTAATGGTTTTTTGCCAAAAACCAGCCTTAGTCCTTCGTCATTTCGGATAAATAGCACGTAGTATTCGTGCGGTGTTTGTTGGCCAAAGTCAAGGCATCGTGTGCGGTAGCTGTGTGTTGCTTATCCGTTGCATGGATATGCATTGGTTTAGGACAGTCGTACCACTTTGTTGGCCAAAGTCAAGGGTGTGTGCGGGTGGGTCTAAATCAATCAGGACAATGACGGGTAGAACTTGACTTGTGGTTTATGATTTGTTGGCCAAAATCAAGGTCATAAACCGCTTGGGGTAAAAATCATATCGGGAGTTTCAAACATACAGGAAACTTGACAGGCATGCGCATACCATCTGGAGTGTTGTGACTTGAGTGGCTTCCATTAAGTTATCATGCGATGATAGTTGTATCCCGATTCCCACTGATGAGTAGGATTACTCCTCGGGTGATTCCGACTAATTCTCCTTTTAGGTTTGGAGGAGAATTCGAGGATACAGTAGGAGCCATCCAGATTAGATAAAGAGATTATCCATTCTGATCTAGGTTAAAGTGCATGCTGAGTGTTTCTTTTCTCTCTCTCTCTCTGGTTTCGACCATGGCCCGACCCTAGACTATGACTCAGTGACCAAATTAACCGAACTTTCTTAAAACACTGGCATTTGGATTGTCCAAGTTCCATACATCATTGCCACTCCTTCTTTTACTTTTTGCTTTTCTCCAGAACACCCCGTATCACTACGAATATCCACTTCTATTGGATAAAACCATCGTATGGTTATATACGAACTCGAAGGAACTTTTTCGAGGATGGTTTCCTGTTCTGGAGAATATGAATAGGACTATTCAGCTGTCTTTTCCTTTTACCTTCTCTCAGGTTGTAAGGGCTCCTGGGATTAGGAGACCGTGCACCTATTACGCTTATTGGATAGTCTTCTTCCAAACCATAGGCAGGTGCCGAAAGATAGGGAATGAAGAAAACTAATTAGCCTAAGTGTGGTGTACAGAAGGTAATGAGTAAAGACAAATAAAAGGATTAGAAAGAAGGCAAAGTAAATTGCGACTGTTATTTACGACCAAACCAAGTCTTTCATCGCCACTCCCATTTAACCTTTGTATTTCTCCGGAACACCCCGTATCACTATGAACATCCAATCCTATTGGATAAATCCATCGTATGGTTATATACGAACTCGAAGGGACTTTTCGAGGATGGATTCTGGTTCAGGAGAAATAAGAATAAGGTTTATTCAGTTGTCTTTTATCATCACCTTCTCTCAGGTTGCGAGTACTCCTAGGATTAGGAGAGTACACCTATTACCCTTATTGGATAGTCTTCTTCCAAACCATAGGCTGGTGCCGAACGGTAGGGAAGGAAGAAAACCATTTAAGCCTAACGAAGGTATACAGAAGGTAACGACTAAAGACAAATAAAGGGATTTGGAGAGATGGCAAGGAAATATATGGTTTCAGTCATGAATCTGGAAAATGGAAGAGGCATTACTAGGAATACCAGGATACCCTTACAAAACATTTTAATGTTTCAGTTTCACTATGCATTGTTATTTGAAAACTGATTTCCCAATTAGGTCCTTACTCTAGGGTATGTATTTACCAGGTTTGATTCTCAAATATGTATAGTTTTACAGATGATGAGTGGGAGTAAGTAATTGGGAATTAGGTGATCATCCTCATTATATCGGAATTCGTTGTAATTGGTGATATTTGAGGAAATCGCCTGGGTTGTTTGCCGGACGGCAAGTATTTGGTTTTGAATATCCGTTGTTATGCACCAATTTCAAACTGATATATCCGTATGTTTATTTTTATAAAGTGGGATATAACTTTTTGAAATTATGTCCATGATATTTACCTATATCAGTTGATGGTTAGGTAAGGAGCATTCAACAGCGGTGTAATTTTTCATAACCATAGTACAGTTTTCAACCTACAACGCACAGGGTTTGAGTTATTAAACTCAGGGGACTTATACAATGTATTGTATGTTGTCCAGTGTCCATTAGGACACAGAGGTTGGTACTCGTACTATATTCTGCTTACTTGTGACTTTTCCATTTTTAGACCCGTGTTTCGTAGAAATACAAGGTCCAAGTTTGAGAAGGTATAAGTATAAGAATAAAGTAGAGAACCAGGTGTCGCAAGTATCGGGATTCTTCAAGGTTATCGATGATGTAGATACATGTATGAGGTATTCAGTTGATAGTAATGGTTTTGAGAAACTTGTTTCTCTTTCAGGTTACTCATAATTGGATGCACTCCTAAGTTGAGTAATGTTGATCGGCCTTTCTTCATTTAGTTGACATGCACTGGAAACAGCTGCATGATTTGAATCTGGTTCCAGTAAAATTAGTGCCGTTATTTCTATATTAGATATATATAGAATCAATTTATGTCTTAACGATGTTAAGGTATAGGGAGTCGTCCGGCTGATGCTTAAAACCAGAATCCGGATAAACTCAGGGCACGTTTCAGTAATGGCTGTTTGTGGGTTATCCCGGGCTTTGACGAGGGTTAACTTTCTACCATCTAGAAGATCAATAGTGATATTGTTCTCGACTCGCCACAGTTTTAGTAAAATGGATTTTTTCAGAAAACAGTTGTGGGAGTATGGTAGAACTGGAAGTTATTCCAGAACCACAAACGATTACGGAAAATTTAATAGGACCAAAAGATTCAATCAGGATTGACATTCCATTAGCCACACCGCAGATATGGTGGGTAACCTCAGGTACCCGAGAGGTACTCCGGTATCCTCAAGGACGGTGACAGGGAGGTTCTTGTTTACCCAGACTTGCCATTGCTGTTGTTCCAGACTATGAAACCCGGCAGGAAGATGAGCATAGCGTCGTTCTAAACTAGCTTTAGAAGTGTACGTGTATATGATTCTGCCAGAGGGTTGTCGTAGTCAGTGGGAGCAGCGATAACATAGTGGACAAGTAGCTAGTGTCTATTTATAGACTAAAGCAAATATAGTGGAGATAGATCATCTATTTTTGATGTGACAGTCATAGTCTTTGTCTTCATCAGAATAGGAGATGGATCTGGTAAGAAGGTAGCAGGGTGTGTGTCTTGGTATTTAGGATGACATGCATTTTGTAGGAAGTGAAATTCCTATACTACGATCGGTTAAACTGTGGTTGTCACACAGTTCTTTCTCCACATAGGTTATGGTTATTATATCAGACATTCTGGTTACTAGATCCATGGTTTTAGATCTAGATTTGGGAGGATCCCAATCTGGGTACTTAGACAGTATTCTAAAAGTATTTTAGAATGGACGACTCCTGGTATGGTGGTGTACCTGCAGGTGATGGAGTCACCCTCTCTAAAGGTGTTTTACAGACTAAAGGAGAGAAGGATGTGCATGATTGGCATATCACTTGCTTAGGCAATTGAGTCAATCATGACATGTCAAGTACCACACCAGATGTTGTTTTTTGCACTAGATGCAATAAGTTGATATATTAATCCAATCCTGGAGAAAATGATTGGAAGCAGTTTATGAACATAAGTGGATGTTCTAGGGATTTGATAATGGCAGTCTCCTTTGGGAGACGGTTATCATTCCAGACTTTCAAGGTGACCTGGATGATTGAGTGACTGTCAGAGTTATTATTTTTCCTCTGACGAGGGGCAGTATTTTGGACAGGTGGTCCAAGCGGATACTGAGGAAGGCATGGCGCAGCATACTGATTAAGTTAAGTAGACGATACAGTCTAAGAAGTTTGCTCGATTTGGAGTTCATTTGTGAACTGGGTCCCATCAGATATCAAGAAATATTCTAAGACGGGTATTGCTCATTTCGGGAGATAGTTTTCTCCGCGAAGTTGAGATAAAGAGAGACATAGAAAGGAACACTGGAGCGGATCCACTCACTGAGGCTATTTCTCGAACGCCATAGTTTTACAAAGGAGGTTTGTGAAACTGATTAGTAGAGGAGTTGGGTGTTCGGTATCACACGGCCTGTGAGTATGCGACATCGCAATAATTAGTCTTAAGTGCAAGTGGGAGATTGTTGGCTATAGTGCCCTCAAGAAAATTATCATAGTCGCAGACAGCTGATCATGATGATTGAGGGAGGACCTATACCGATAAAACAGTCTTACTCAAGATGATAGTATGCTATCTAGTTTGTCCTTATCATCATGTACATGTTGATAGAGCCCATAGGATTCTTGGTTGACTACCAGCATTATGATGGCAATCACATACGTGCGAACTGGGGGTCTATAAGCACATCCTTAAATGTCCCTGGTCGTGGGAGTATCGATACTGGGCATCGATACTCCAGTGTTGACTGGTGTATACTTATCTAGACCCTGACGAGGGGCGGTGGCTGGTCTCACAAGCCATCGGTGTTATTTGTTCACCTAAGATAGTATGCTGGTGCTCATTGGGTTATGAGTACACTGGACGGACTCGCCGGGAACATGCTAGTTGGTATTATACCTATAGTCAGATAGCAGTTCCCTGGTGACATGTATACAGGTTAGTCTGTCGACCTGAGATCGTCATTTGTCTCGTGCGAGTTCCCACTGTGCTTTGAGTTCTACCCTACCACGGCTCAAAGGAATCGTGCAAACAGGTTTTAGTTGGGTACAGTCCCGAGCTACATGGAGGCAGTGAGCGGATCGTCGGGGATTCGTCTCTCCCGATATTAGGGGTTGATGTCGTGCAGTGCACGGGTCGCCATCATTAGAAATCCTCGGCCGGGGTATGTGAGAACTACCGATCCTGGATCGATAGTTTCTCAAGTAGTGTTGGGCTTCATACTGGCACGAATTATCGCGTTGTTAGGGGTCTGACTTTATCCACCACCCTAGACTCGATATGCGATACTCTTAGACGAACAGACCGGACTGTACGGATATTGTCACGGACAGGCTCTGTAGGGGTTTGGATGAGTTTGCTCGTCGGCCTTCCTTTCGCTCAATACCTGGGTAGCCGTTACGTACAGCTAGTGCCGCTGACGTGCTTGTGGTTAAACCCACTGCCAGCGTATTGACGAGTCTTTAGAGTCCCACACAGAGGGTTTTCACGGTTCAGGCGATATGGTATAGGTGACGTACGTTGATACATACAGGTGTCCGATTAAATATGTGCACGGACTGCACAGAATTTAATCGAACGGTTGATAATACTAGCGGCTTAGGATTAAGCCAGATTGTTAAATCAAGTTTTGATTTGATAAATTACATATGTATTTATATATATGTATTCTAGTATTATTGCTCGCTATTCATTTTCTGTCTTTGGCTATTCATATTTTCGTGCGAATACGCGTATGTGTATTTCGATACATATACCGGGAAGTATTCTGTATTTTTACGGAATGGCTTCTAGAAGATGCCACCTTATTATTGATTTTCTTTTGAAAATCATATGTTTTTAATGAGGTGGAAAAGGTGACATGGCAAGGCATGGGTTATTTGGTCAAAGCATGGACTTTGGTATTGTAGTGATTGGTATGGTGCTTCGTTTGTTGAAATTGAAAATGAGATTTTTTGTGGACATGAGAGAGGGGTGCCGGCCACTTTGTGGGGGAGGCTTGCTCATTTTTTTTGGTTGATTCACTTGGTGCTCTCTCACTCTCATGCTCACACAAATTACTTTTCCATCATGCTCATGCCTTTGCTTTTTTATCACCTCCACATCTTCCATGGTTGCTCCATGAGCATTTGATTTTGAGAGAAAAATTATAGTGTCACAATCCCACACCTCAACTCTCTATCACTAGCAATCTTGGAGAGTTGGTTGGTCCGCTTGGCGAACCTGGAGCTTGTGCCGTTTCCCACGGGTGGATCATCGGAGGGAAGGAAGACCAGAGATCAAAGTCGATCAGCATCACTAGGAGCTTGGAAATGGTTGAAGACCCGAAGGACTTGGTTCATTAGGTATAACCATTTTATCACCTTTTGTTTGCTAGTATAGTGTTTATGGGTTTGATCTTAGGATTGGGTTCCGTCGGCGCCAGAATTTTTGTTCTCCGTTTTTGTTCCGCACCATTCATTTTTGATGGCCAGGGCGCCGGCATAATCCAGCATTCATGACTATTAAGATAGGGCTCATGACAACTAAAAAGCTAGTATACTTGGAAACTCTAATTTTCAAAGTCATTCTTTTACAATTCTTATCTTTATATGTAACTTTCACAGTCTTCCTTTTATTATAGGATTTTGTGGGTGCAATCTGCTGAAAACCCTCAGGAGACAGCATTCCTCCTACAAGGGACACCTAGAGGTTTAAAGGCTTGTTGCACGTGCTCAGTGCAATCGTGTTGCCTACGAAAGTGTGCTAGTTAGTTTTTCTTTTTCTTATATTTTCTCCTTCTCTTGAACAAAAGATGTTTGCTCGAGATGACCAAAATTAAGTTTGGGGGAATTTAATCAGTTGAAAATATTGCATTCTTAACACATCAATTTCCCTACTCTTTCTAATCATCTAAAGGTGTTTGGAATAAATATAGCACATATTAGCAATTCGTCTGCAAAATATCAAATAACATTTGTTATACATTATAACCGGTATTATGAGGGAAATTGTGTGTTTATTACTACACGCATGATTTTGTATATCTCAACACTTTCATCAAGATTGTTTACAGGAAATTCTTCTGGTAAACGAACTGGAATTGCAAAATTGCCGATAAAGCACAACAAGTCAATGATTTGAAATCTGGCAGCAACCAACAAAGAATTATAAGATTACAGACATCAAAAGAAAACCCTAAAGACAACACCAGAATTACCCTGGAAAAACAATACAGAGATCTTCTCAAATGGCCGTGAATCCGCGGCCGATCCAGGCCGAGTCGCCGCGGTTCCGCGGCCGTGTTAACTCATCGGTGCTCGAGACTTTTCCAGAGCCTTCCTTGTAACGGCCTAGTTTCCTCAAGACGCTCCATCTCCTCATGGCATCTTATTGAAAGCTCTGCATAACTACCAAGCTTTGGAGGGAAGATCATTTTGAAATTATAAAAGGGGATCTAGATCTAAAATTTGAGGTTTTTCATTAGTTGTGGATTAGTTGTTAAAATTGGGGGGAAATTAAGAGCTACTATTAAAATTCAAGTTGAGTGACACAACTTGAGATCCAAACCCTAACACAAATCCAATTCCAAAGCCAATTCAAGATCCATTGAGAAGCAAATCAAGCAAGCAATCAACGATCCTTTATCCAGGAAGCCAATCTTCATCAAGAGCGCGATATCTACGACGATCCAAGTCTCACGGAGATTGAGCGAAGCGAACTTCGACGGATCTAGTTAACTCTTCAAAGGAGCGATCGAGAGCAACTCTTGTAACCTCGAATTGAGTGAATGTGTAATTAGTCGTCGATTTAATAAAGGTGATAATTAGATAATTCTTTCTTTCTTTATATTCTTGTACTATGAAATTTCTAGACCTTGAATCTTTTATTTTCATGATGCTTGAGTAAGTCTCCACTTGTGACGGTATAGAGAGATTTGGTAGATCTAGTGATGATAAAATCCTAATACTAATCTTAAGTCTTATGAGATTTATGAACTTTAGGAAAAAGAATCACCAATGAACTAATTTGGATCGAGATCACATTCTTGTATTTCGTTGCAAATTAGGGATCAAATGATTGATGAATCTCTTTGCTAGAGGCTAGATCCGAATGATGATCAATGAAAAGATAAGGGATAGAGAAGGAGAAACCCTAGTTTCTTCAATAGATCCCTAATCTTCATTCATCACCATCAATCTAGCTACAAATTATCCATAGATAAGATTAGTCATTATTAGATTCATCATTGCTATCAATTCGATCGATTCCTACAAGCTATTCTACAAATCTTGATAACAAAATTGATTGGGACATTTCTTGATTTTTGATTCTTGATCTATTTTCTTTATGTTTCTTAAAGTCAAATCTCATCAATCTTGAATCATTTTCTTTACTATTTTCATTTCAATTCATCTAAAACAAAATTGATCAAAACACACATCTCAGTGGACGATCTGCTCTCGCTAACGAAACTACAATAGACACCGTTAATTGATTGCGGTATAAATTTCTTTGATTGTGATTATATTTTCAAAACAAAACTTAGATGAACAATCACGTATGTTGCACTTACACAGATTGCCGGCTCACACACTTTCATCATCGATAATTGCTATGTCACTTACACAGTAGAATTTCCACATCATTATGCTATGTTGCATGATATACTTGCTATGCTCACATCATTATGATATGTCGCATGATATACAGATATGCTCACATCACTGTTCTATGTTGCAAGAGATATTGAAATGCTCACATTTCTGTTATATGTTTGCATACATCATGCTTTACGAATATATGCATTGAGATGCTGTTTTCATGAGATTCTGGATTTGAGAACAGTGGTTATATTTCAAAAGAAAGTATGTATTGTTTTAAAAACCCGGTTTCTCTTGATATGATATTTCGAGGCGTCCACCATTTTTTTCTCGGTTATGAGTTATGTGATACCCGATTCGACGAGCTGGATGAGGCCAATTGCGGGTACATGGTGGACCCGGTATGGTACCCCGGGGCAAGAAAGGTATGTTGTGCAGTAGACGATGAGCATGGCAGAGGGACTACTACCTACCGGTGACAGTATTTTGGCTCGGCGGTTATCCGGAGGATACCAACCGGAGTCGAAAGATGATATGGGCCGATCCGGACTGACGGAGCCCGTGGGCCGATCCGGACTGACGGAGCCCGAGATATGAGGATTTACGTGTTCATGCTGGACATGGGTTTCATGATGTTTTGAGTGTCGATGTTGGACACTCAGGTTCCATGATTTTGATATGTCGTTGATGGACACACGTTGATTTATATCCTCATATTTTCATGCATATGCTTTCATGATATTTACATGCATGATGTTGTTGTGTCATTGAGGGACACGTAGATGTTATCTACATGCTGATAGGCATTGATTATATTATTGGCACATATGCAGATACGGTCACCCTAGATATCATAGTATTACCTTTATGATATAGTTGATCTAGGAATCGTTGTTTTATTCAATTTCTACCTGATGATGTTTTCTACTCACGAGTTGGAAACTCACCTACGTTGTGCCACAGTTCTTGCTGGTTGACCGCATGGATTAGTAGCGGCATCGCTTGCATACAGCTTGCATTCGGGTGATTTGCTTTGGTAGGTGGTACATGTTGGATCGTACCACTCTTGTATTTACTATTCCGTTGTATCTAGTTAACTCCATCAATCAGAAACTAGTATTTGTATATGTAGTAAGACTTAGCAAGAGTTGTAGTTGCGAGACTTAAAGCGATGGGTTATATGTTCGCCTGGTGGGTTGATGTCTTGATTTATTCATTATCCTTTTGTGTGGATCTTCGCTGTTGGGCGTCGTATACTTATATTCTGTCTTGCGTGGTTATGATTCTGCCGATTGGCGAAGAGCTAGCTCCCGCTTTGGGATTCCTTTTATATTATCATGTATATGTGATTTTGGATCAAAATATATAAGGGAGGTGCTGCCTAAATTTTTAAAAGACGAAACATGTTTTTCAAATAGTAAAATCCACTTGCATTTTTCATGTTCCATTATCTATGCATTTAAGACTGTTAGTTATAAGTATGCCCTAGAGGCCATTACTGTACATTGGATGTATATTGTAGTGGATGCTGGGACATATATAGGTAGCACTTTCTTGCTCGACATGATAGTACGCAATCTGGTTGCTCTTTATCTTAACATGTATACTTTCTGTCTCTCTGTTACATGTTCATAAAGCCCTTAGGATGTGTACTCGACTTCCAGCACTATGATGCAGATCATACTAGTGGGGCCTGGGTAGTCCATGAGTACATCCATCAATGTTCCTAGTCGTGGGAATATCGAGACGGGGCATCGATATTCCAGAGTAGACTAGCGTATATCTTCTCGACCCATGTGATGGGCGATGGATGATCCCATATCCATTGGTGTTTGACATCAGAGATGGTATGCGGGTGCTCGGTGGAGACTGGGTACACTGAACGGACTCGTCGAGAACTCCTAGATGGTATTATACCTCACGTCAGATGGCAGTTCTCTGGTGACTCTGGTACAGCTTAGTCTGTTGACCCGAGATTGTCATAGAGTCTTGTGTGTCTCCCACTGTGCTTTGATTTCCACCCTACCACGGCTCTACTGAGGCGTGCAAACAGGTGGTTTTTGGGTACGGTCCCGATTCACATGGGGGCAATGAGCGATAGGAGGGGATTCGTCTCTCCCGGTATTGGGGGTTGATGTTGCGCTATGCACGACTGCCCATAACTGGAAATCCCTGGCCAGGGTTGCAGTGATCTACTGGTAAGTGTTATCAGTAGTTTCATGCTATGCTATAGACCTTATATCGGCATGACTTATCAAGCTACTGGTGTCTGACGTTTACCACCCCTAGGCGAGATATGCGACATATCAGACGAACATACCGGACTGTACGGTAAGTGTTACTGGTTGGATTCACAGGAGTGTGAGCGGGCTTGCTCGTCGATCTTCTGATCGCTCAATACCCAGGTGGCCGTTACGTTTAGCAGACATCTTACGGCTTGTGGGTGTTTGATATGATCATCACCTGCTGCCGGCGTATTGACGAGTCTTTAGAGTCCTACACAGAGGTTTCCTGGCTTAAGTGAAATGAAATAGGAGCGCATATGAGATATGTGCGGGACCAAGAATAATGCGTGTATGTGATAACGTATTCTATTCTCGCGATGAATGTATCGATTGGTTGTATGCGATATAACCTAGTTATCGAATCGAGGATTGATTCGATAAGTCGATACATCGGATATTAGTCGGTCATATGCGATATGACCGGATCGTTAAATCAAGTGTTGATTTAATGATTTAATGTATAATTATATATTTGATTTATTACTTTGCATTAACTAGTATTTGTTCACTTAAAATGGATTTTCTCACTTGATGTGCACATTGTATATGTGATATATTTTTGTACACTTGTTTGTATCATGTTTGATGATACATGCAACCTTGGGTGTGTGTATGCTATACACTATGTTTAGTTAATGGTTAGGGTTTCCATTGCTTTATTTATTTATCTATTTATTTTGGTTAAAACAAAAAGGAAAACTAAATGGTTGCTTTCATACAAGATGTTTCTTGATGCTTCATGCATCTTTGACTAAGTGACCATTTTGTCTTCATCTCCTAAACCTAACCATTCAACTAAGCCTAGTTTATTCTCTACACATAACCAAGGTTGCAATATGATAAGAATGAATTGGATTTTCTTTTTAAAAACAATCCTTTTTATTCTATCATCATCTTCATCTTCCTCAAGCTTTATGAAAGCTTGCTAGCTTTAATGGCAACATGAGAAAAAGAGTGAGAAATCCAATTCTAAAGTGAACCCACTTCCTATTTCTTCATCCTCTACAACTTTCCATGTAGTATGGGGTGTTTTCTTCACAAGTTTCATGACTTGATGAAGTTGGAGCTTGATCTTGAGTTGCCTCGACGTAGATCATCTTCGGGATCGAAGTCGACGACCTAGCCCGATCTTTTCTCCGATGAAACCACCGTGAGAGTCTAGGATTCCGATGGGTACAGCGGAGGGACGTCATCACGGAGCTAGAGAGGTGGAGGACCGGATCTACAAAGGTTGTAGTCACTTTCCTTTAAGTTAAAGTTGTTTACTTGCATCTTTATCGCTTTATCCTCTAGTTAACGATCCGTATTAGGGTTTGTAGGCACATGAAAAAATTCGAATTGGGCATGTTTGATCTGTTGTGAGACCTCATTAGTGTGCCTAGTAACCCTACAGTGGTATCAGAGCCTAGCTAGAGCCTTAGGCGATGCGTAGACGAAGTTAGAAGTCCAATCGAACCCGTAAACCCCGACAAAACCCTTCTCTGTACATTTTTCAAAACAGTGGATTTTTGTGAATTAAAAATTCTCAGAAAAACAAGCAGGGAAAACTAAGAATTACTGTGAAGTACGGTCCACTAAGCCAATAATTTGACCGCTGAACCGCGGCGAAACCATGGGTTTGGCGGCGGTTCCACGGCCAAAATTTGACTTAGTCCCTGAAATTTCATATATTTATTCTTAGGTCCTTTATTGACAATTTTTTATGGGAATTGTTTTAATTCCACTCAAGTGTTGAGTATTCTAGGGTTTTATTGGGGACTCGTTAATTTGATCAGATAATTTAACTTCGTTTAAGTTTTTCCGGATATTTTAGAAACTGTTAAAAAGTTCGACCGGATATAAATACCCACTTTTTCCCCCGCCGGGAAATTTCCAAGTGTTGGATTTTTCTGTAGTTTGAGAACGTTCTGAGTAGTGCAAGTAACGCGATGGTCCCTCTAGAAGACAACAAACCTTAACTCGATTATGTGACCGTCTTGAACTGCCCTTTGAACCTTAGGGTTAGGGGCAGTACGGCGTGCCACATGTGAGGCGCTGGCTTGACCCTTCTACGGCTGGACTGTTGGTACTGAGGCACGAAGTGAATATTTTTAAACTTATTTCATGTGTTGAGCTGTTTCGGGAAAACTTGGGTATTCGATTGTTCGATCGGAAAGTTTAACATTTTCTATTTATCCGGAATGTGATACAAAAATTGAAATTCACAAGCAGTTATGAGATAACTGAATGAATGTTATAAATCTAGCGGTTTTGTCTCACTTGATCGGTTTCCACGGAATTTTGATGTGATCAAAAGTCGGTCGCAATCGCGTAACGTACGCGGATACTCGCCGGATAAACTTAATAGACAGCTACACCCAATAGCCCCGACCAAGTGACTGTAGGAGAACCCCGTTGCCGAAAGCATCCGTTCGGGTGCTCGCGGTAGCGGTGTTCCGCCTTAGTGTACTTCGTCGACGGTATCGGGGGTGTGACCGTCTACTAAAGTTTGCGACGAGCATTCGTTCAGGATGTCGGGAATCTTGTTGAATTACCCGACTTGATATTGAAGAGTTTTCGATAATGAGAATAAAATGCTGGGTTTATAACTGTTAGGCATGCGATGTCTAAGGAATTTATTTGGTTAGGCATGCGATGTCTAAAGAGTTTGCGGATTCCAATTGTTGTAGTTTTACACTTTCTTTTCTGTGACTGTAAGTGTAATATGTGATATCGCCGGTTTCGTTGATATATGTCAACGACAATTGGGATACGCATGTTTACTTACGTTGATGACATGTGATGTTATGTGTTGCTGGATATGTTATATTGGATCGTCGTGTTTGAATAGCCGGGGGTTTTTATGTGAGACGAGTGTTTTTCATTTTCATTCATGTAAAAACTTGTATGTAATATTCTTTTATTGGGGCACTTTCAGGTTGAGGATGATGTCACCATTTGTATATTATTTACTCTTCCGCATTAGGATAGACCCAAGGAGGGGAGCACAAGTAACCGGGTTCTAGGGTCCAGTGGGAGACCATCTCGAGGAGTCGAGTCCGGGTCTCCTAACCCTAGAATTGGTAGGGTTGCTTGCCGCTCTTGTAGGGGTCTAGGGATGTGGGATTGGCTATTCATCACGACCGTGGAATCCGTGTTTTATACTGGCTCGTATTAGAAACACGGACTTCCTAGTATATCCAATATTTCATATGATATTTTCTGCTGCGTTATCTGTGATGTGATCATGTGATTTGTTCAGATAGATATTGTATATAGTATATATGATATATTATATAGACGTTGCTTATGTTTTACACCCGCGCTAGCCCTGCCTCGCTCTGGCGTTAGTTACCTAACCTAACGGTGCAGACGGGACATCGAGGCGAATGCGGATGGCATAAGCGTACGTAATATTTATCTGTGATGTTTAGGTGGACTTAAATGATGGGACATTCATTAATGAGATTAATGAAAGAAAATAAACCTAATTGATGTTATGGAATCGAATTTCAAAATAAAAACAGGTAGCTACAGTTCTTGCTTTGCATCGTGGTGTTCCTTGTAAAACATCCTGCACCTTATTCGATGAGGAAAGGACCGAGATCCCTTCACCGGGAGTGACTCCTTTAGCAATAACTGGCAGATGCTACACCCTCGGTTTGTCTTTTGATTGCTTCTATAGTTTCTGCTTTGCACAGTGATATATATGATATATCCCGCACCTCATTTGACGAGGAAAGGGCCGACGATCCCTTCACCGGGAGTGACCCCTTTAGCAAAACTAGAAAAGCTTCAAAAAACACTCCATTTAAAAACCATTTGATTCCGCAACGAGATCAGGTTCAAAGCGTTAAAGGTTTTATTAAAAACCATCCGCAACCCTCTGTCATTTTAGGAAGTAGAGTACTTAGTATTCGTGCTGTGTTTGTTGACCTTAGTTAAGGCACAGTGTACGGTAGCTAAGTGATGTCTTCCTACACCGCATATGATGCGATTAGTTAGGACAGTCGCATGACTTTGTTGACCTTAGTTAAGGGTCATGTAGGTGGGTCTAATTAATCACGAAATGACGGGTAGAACTTGAATAGTACTTATGATTTGTTGACCATAGTTAAGGTCATAAGTGCTAGGGGTAAAAACCTTTATCGGGAGTTTCAAGTGTTGAAATTTGCAATGAGATTGCATACCTTTTATATGATAGTTGGATCCCGATACCCACTGTGAGTAGTTGTTACTTCTGGGAGAGTTTTGCACTTTGCAATTAGCCGATCAAGTAGGTGTCTAGAAAGATGTCAACGGGGTTACGCCTCTGGGAAAATGAGGTTTACTTTAATTAGGTCCGTGCGAAAGCACGGGGAACCTCCCTCAAAGTACCGACACTGGCCTGGCTGAAAGATTGGCGAACTTGTAGAGTGTAATTAATCCCGGCTTGTCTTTCCTTTTAGGGTTTGAAGAAAGATTTGATAAAAACAATGGGAGCCATCCTGATTAGATAAAATAAATAACCAATCTAATCTTGCAAGAGCGCACGCAGAGTGTTTTCTTCTCTCTCTCTCTCTCCAGGTAGCGACCATATCACGCCTTAATCAAGATAATAATACGGATTATTGACCGAACCCGCTTGTTATACTGAGCTGGGGAACGTTGGTCCCGCTCCAACTTATAATTGTTATAAGATAGAGCAGGAAATAGGGGAATACCAGAATTCCTATGCCGCCCAAACAAAGAAAGTGCATATGATGCATCTCCTTCGGGTGTGTTCATTACAAAGAACTGTTTCTCAGTATCCTCTGCATCCTGGGTATTTGATACCGGATCAGGATCCCAGATATGTAATCTGTTACATAGGGCTACAGAAAGGTAGAAAACTGAGAACGGGTGATAAGTTTCATGAGACAGAAAACGGTGCAAGTGTTGCAGCCAGGTCTGTTAGTTACTGTCACCCTGTATTACAAATACATTGATTCCGAACAAATGCTATTAGATACCGAATCTGATATACAAAATCATATCAGTCTCTTTATAAGTAAAGAAATGATAAAATTTTGTATTGTTGGATAATGTTTTGAACATTTCCTATATCAAAAGTTGATCGGTTTAGGCACGTTATCTAAAAGCATTGACGTTCTAAATCAAACTACAGTTCCTAGTATACAGAACACACACAAGAGGAAAAGTTCAGAAATGAACGAATCCTTCTTGAGGCATTGTAGACTAGGTCATATCAATGCGACCCGACTGGCTGAAGTTACATTTTAGATGCATATTTAAATCAGTTTGAATTTACATCTTGTGAAACATGCCAGTCATGTCACAAAGATAAGATGACCATAGCACTGTTCATTGGAAACAGAGAAAGAGTTGGTAAACTCTTGGGACTGATACATAATGATGTATGTAGAGTCTCCTGTCTACACATGCCAGGACTGGTTCTTTATACTTCATTACGTTCTCTGATGATATCTCAAGATTCAGACATATGTTCTTGTTGAAACACAAGTCCGAACCTTTTGAGATATTCACAGAATATAAGATAGAAGTAGGGAACCAATACGGGTATAAGTATTATGTCCTTAGATGTGATCACGGAGGAGAATACTTGTGCATAAAATTCCTGGATTATTCTAAAGGAGAATGAGATTCTCTCTCCGTATTACTCCTCTAAATATACCACAGCACAACGGTGTATTAGGGCGGAGCAATAACACCCTATATGATATGGTGTGCTCTATGATGAGTATTACTGAGTTACCTGTTTCTTTTAAGAGGGTTATGCACTTGAGAAGCTGCATACCTATTGAATTGGGTTCGAATCAAATCAGTGCCTACCACTCCATATGAGATGTGGTGTGGGAAAGGCCTATCTCTTAAGTAAGTTAAGATTTGGGATTGTCCGGCTTATATCTGAAAGCAAAATCCGGACAAGATCGACGCAAGGTCAGTTCTGTAGAACTGAAAAGGTTCCAACCATACAAAACTGCAGCTGATTTGACCGAACTAGAGGATTCAATAGTCTCCGACGAACCTCAGCCTCTCCGCCGATCTGGTAGGGTTCCTCATCCGCCAGAGAGATACTTCGGTTTCTCGATGACAGTGGGAGCGAGGAATGCATCATGAGATGATGACCCAACTAGTTTTGAGCAGGCCATCGAGAGTAAGGACTCTATAAGAATGGCTGGATGCTTAGCGATCTGAGATGGAATCCATGTACACCAACAAAGTATGGACTTTGGTTGCTATATCTGAAGGGTTAAATCCCCATCAGGGACAAGTATATCTTGAGAAGATTACTTGGTGTAGATGGAAAAGTTGAGACTTTCAAAGCTAGACTTGTTAAAGGTTTTCGTCGTCGACCAGGCGTGGATAATGATGAAACCTTTTCCAGGGACTATGCTTAAGTCCATCCAGATCCTACTTGCCATTGCTACATACCATGACTACGATATCTGGTGGTTGGGTGCCATGACTGCTTTTCTAAAATGATTAGAAGAGAACATCTATAAGAACACAGCCAGAGGGCTTCGTAAATAGTGGGAGCAGCGGAAACGTGTGCAAGTTGCTTTACAGAATAAAGCAGGAATCGCGGAGTTGGAACGTCTGTTTTGATGTGGCAGTCGAAGTGTTTGAGTTCATCAAAATGGTCGATGAACCTTGTATATACAAAAAGGTAGTAGGGAGTATGGTAGTGATCCTCGTAGAGTACGTAGATGACATACTCTTGATAGGGAAGGAGTTTCCTATACTACGCTCGGTCAATCTCCTCTTATCACAAGGATTCTCCAAATAGGATAATGGTGAATCACTGGAAAGGTTCCAGGGTGATAAGGACGACTGAATGTCAGTCGCAGGCATTGTCTTTACCCTCAGTAGAGGGACGGTGAGTTGGAAGAGTTCCAAGCTAGATACCGTGGCAAACTAGACGATAAAGGCTAGTAACATCGCTATTAAAGATACTACCAAAGCGGCTGTTTGGGTGTATATTGGTTCATAAGATGAACTAGGTTCCCACCATTATGTGACAATGGAAGAGTGGCTTTGGCCCAGGAACCCCGGTCTCATCAGTGACCCAGACATATTCTGAGGCAGCATCACCTGATCATGAAGATAGTTGATCTCTAGGGTGATCGAGGTTAGGAGAGTAGACTCAGAGGATAACACGGTGGATCCACTCACAAAGGCTTTTTCCCAGAGAGAGACTTATATGGGATGGTTGAGTATATGATACTGCAACCACTGCTACAGATGGCCCTAGTGCAAGTGGGAGATTGTTAGTTATATGTATGCCCTAGTGGCCATTACTGTACATTGGATGTATATTGTAGTGGATGCTGGGACATATAGGTAGGACATTCTTGCACGACATGATAGTAAGCTATCTGGTTGCTCTTTATCTTAACATGTATACTTTCTATCTCTCTGTTACATGTTGATAAAGCCCATAGGATGTGTACTCAACTTCCAGCACTATGATGCAGATCATACTAGTGGGGACTGGGTAGTCCATGAGTATATCCTTCAATGTTCCTAGTCGTAGGAATATCGAGACGGGGCATCGCTATTCCAGAGTAGACTAGCGTATATCTTCTCGACCCATGTGATGGGCGATGGATGATCCCATATCCATTGGTGTTTGAAATCAGAGATGGTATGCGGGTGCTCAGTAGAGACTGGGTACACTGAATGAACTCGCCGAGAACTCCCAGATGGTATTATACCTCACGTCAGATGGCAGTTCTCTGGTGACACTGGTATAGCTTAGTCTGTTGACCCGAGATTGTCATAGAGTCTTGTGTGTCTCCCACTGTGCTTTGATTTCCACCCTACCATGGCTCTACTGAGTCGTGCAAACAGGTGGTTTTTGGGTACAGTGCCGATTCACATGGAGGCAATGAGCGATAGGAGGGGATTCGTCTCTCCCGGTATTGGGGGTTGATGTTGCGCTATGCACGACTGGCCATAACTGGAAATCCCTGGCCAGGATTGCAGTGATCTACTGGTAAGTGTTATCAGTAGTTTCATGCTATGTTATGGACCTTATATCGGCATGACCTATCAAGCTACTGGGGTCTGACTTTTACCACCTCTAGGCGAGATATGCGACATATCAGACGAGCAGACCGGACTGTACGATAAGTGTTACTGGTTGGATTCACAGGAGTGTGAGCGGGCTTGCTCGTCGATCTTCTGATCGCTCAATACCCAGGTGGCCGTTACGTTTAGCAGACATCATACGGCTTGTGGGTGTTTGAAATGATCATCACCTGCTGGCAGCGTATTGACGAGTCTTTAGAGTCCTACACAGAGGTTTCCTGGCTTAAGAGAAATGAAATTGGAGCGTATATGAGATATGTGCGGAACCGAGAATAATGCGTGTATGTGTTACCGTATTCTATTCTCGCGATGAATGTATCGATTGGTTGTATGCGATATAACCTAGTTATCGAATCGAGGATTGATTCGATAAGTCGATACATCGGATATTAGTCGGTCATATGCGATATGACCGGATCGTTAAATCAAGTGTTGATTTAATGATTTAATGTATAATTATATATTTGATATATTACTTTGCATTAACTAGTATTTGTTCACTTAAAATGGATTTTCTCACTTGAAGTGCACATTGTATATGTGATATATTTTTGTACACTTGTTTGTATCATGTTTGATGATACATGCAACCTTGGGTGTGTGTATGCTATACACTATGTTTAGTTAATGGTTAGGGTTTCCATTGCTTTATTCATTTATCTATTTATTTTGGTTAAAACAAAAAGGAAAACTAAATGGTTGCTTTCATATAAAAAGTTTCTTGATGCTTCATGCATCTTTGACTAAGTGACCATTTTGTCTTAATCTCCTAAACCTAACCATTCAACTAACCCTAGTTTATTTTCTACACTTAACCAAGGTTGCATTGTGATAAGAATGAATGGGATTTTCTTTTTAAAAACAATCCTTTTTATTCTATCATCATCTTCATCTTCATCAAGCTTTATGAAAGCTTGCTAGCTTCAATGGCAACATGAGAAAAAGAGTGAGAAATCCAATTCTAATGTGAACCCACTTCCTATTTCTTCATTCTCTACCACTTGCCAAGTAATATGGGGTGTTTTCTTCATAAGTTTCATGACTTGGTGAAGTTGGAGCTTGATCTTGAGTTGCCTCGACGTAGATCATCTTCGGCATCGAAGTCGACGACCTAGCCCGATCTTTTCTCCGATGAAACCACCGAGTCTAGGATTCCGATGGGTACAGCGGAGGGATGTCATCACGGAGCTAGAGAGGTGGAGGACCGGATCTATAAAGGTTGTAGTCACTTTCCTTTAAGTTAAAGTTGTTTACTTGCATCTTTATCGCCTTATCCTCTAGTTAACGATCCGTATTAGGGTTTGTAGGCACATGAAAAAATTTGAATTGGGCATGTTTGATCTGTTGTGAGACCTCATTAGTGTGCCTAGGAACCCTACAAAGACAACTCTTGATTTCATCATACCTTTATTTCAAAACTTCACCTCTTTTATTTTCTTAAAAAGGTTAAGATTTCTGGGCTTCGGCTTACTTATGTTACATTACGCCTGTAAACGTTGCATGATTTATGTGCCGGTCACGAGCTAATGTTTTCGGGTCGTGACAATTCTTTTATTGGGGCACTTCCGAGATGAGGATGATGTCACCATTGTTGTATATTATTTAATTTTCCGCATTAGAATAGACCCAAGGTGGGGAGCACAAGTAACCGGGTTCTAGAGTCCAGTGGGAGACCATCTCAAGGAGTCGAGACCGGTTCTCCTAACTCTAGAATTGGTACGGTTGCTTGCCGCTCTCGTAGGGGTCTAGGGATGTGGGTTTGGCTATTAATCGCGACCGTGAAATTCGTGTTTTATACTGGCTTAATTTAAACCATGGAATTCCTAGTATATCCTATATTTCATATGTTATCTTCTGCTGCTGATATTCTGTAATGTGATCACTTTATATATTTGAGATGAATGCTTTATTATTATATATATGATATATAATAAACGTTGCTTATGTTTTGCACCCGCGCTAGTCCCGCCCCGCTATATCATTAGTTTAGTAACCTAATGGTGCATAACGGGACACTGAGGGGAATGTGGATGGCATAAGCGTATGTTGTATTTTCGTTTCTTCTGTGATGCTTAGGAAGCATAAATGATGGGACTTCATTAATGAGATTAATGAAAGAAAAGAAACTTAAAAAATGTTGTACAATCAAATTTTCAAAAAAGGTAGATCTAATTTTTGCTTTGCATAGTGGTATTTGTGAAATATCCTGCACCTTATTCGATAAGGAAAGAGCCGAGATCTCTTCACCGGGAGTGACCTCTTTAGCAAAAGCTAGCAGATGCTACAACTCACTCGGTTTTGTTTTTGATTACTTCTATAGTTCTTGCTTTGCATAGTGGTATTTGTGAAATATCCTGCACCTTATTCTATAAGGAAAGAGCCGAGATCCCTTCATCGGGAGTGATCTCTTTAGCGAAACTAGTAAAAGCCTAAAAAACACTCCTTTACAAAATCTCTCGATTCTACAACGATATCAAGTTCATTACGCAAAAGGTTTTCATAAAAACCTGACGTAGCCCTCCGTCATTTCAGATAAGTAATATTTACTATTCGTGTTACGGTAGTTTGGCCTCCGTTAAGGCGTAGTGTACGGTAGTTGATTATTACTTATCTATAGCATGAGATGCGATTGGATTAGGGTATTCGTATGGCGTTGTTTGTCCTTCGTCAAGGGTCGTGCGGGTGGGTCTAATTCAATCAAGAAATGATCGGGTTGAACTTGACTAGCGCCCTATGGGTAGTTTGGCCTCCGTCAAGGTAATAGGACGCTAGGGGTAAAAATTATTATCGGGAATTTCAAGTGTTGAAATTTTTAATGAGATTGCCTACCTTCTATGAGATAGTTGGATCCCGATACCCACTGCGAGTAAGAGTTACTCCTAGGAGAGTTTTACACATCACAATTAGCCGATCAAGTAGGTGTCTAGAAAGGTGTTAATAGGGTTACGCCCCTAGGAAAACGAATTTTATTTTAATTAGGTCTGTGCGAAAGCACGGGGAACCTCTCTCAAAGTACCGACACTGGCCTGGCTGAAAAATTGGCGAACTTGTAAGGTGTAATTAATCCCGGCTAGTCTTACCTTTTAGGGTTTGAAGGAAGATTTGATAAAAACAGTGGGAGCCATCCTGATTAGATAAGAAAATAACCAATCTAATCTTGCAAGAGCATACGCTAAAGTGTTTTCTTCTCTCTCTCTCCAGTTAGCGACCATGTCAGGCCTAAATCAAGATAATAATATAGATCTATTGACCGAACCCGCTTGTTATACTGAGCAGTGGAACATTGGTTCCGTTCTTTCTTATAATTGTTATAAGACTGAGCAGGAAATAAGGGAATATCCAGATTCCCATGCCGCCCAAACGAAGAATAAGTATGTTAATGCATCTTCTTCGGGTGTGTTAGTTACCGAGAACTGTTTCTCGGTGCACTCTATATCCTGGGTATTAAATACCGGATCGGGATCCCACATATGTAATATGTTACATGGGCTTAGAAAAGGTAGAGAACTGGGGATGGGTGATCCTTTCGTAAGAGTAGGGAATGGTACAAATATTGCAGCCAAAGCAGTTGGCGAATATCACCTAGTATTATCAAATGGTAATACATTGATTTTGAACGAATGCTATTACATACCGACCCTGATATGCAATCTTATATCAGTTTCTTTATTAAGTAAAGAAGGATATTATTTTGTAGTACAGGATAATATTATGGACATCTTCCTGAATCAAAAGTTGTTTGGATCATGCTCGTTAAATAATGGCATATACATTCTAAATCAAAGCACAGTTCTTAACATACAAAACAAACACAAGAGGAAGAGTTCAGAAATGAATGAATCCTTCTTGTAGCATTGTAGACTAGGTCATATCAATACGACACGACTAGCTAAATTACATAAGGATGGATATTTGAATCAGTTCGAATTTTCATCTTATGACACTTGCCTGTCATGTCTCAAAGGCAAGATGACCAAAACTCCGTTTACTAGATACGGAGAAAGAGTTACGGAACTCTTGGGACTGATACATAGTGATGTATGTGGTCCCATGTCTACAGATGCCAGGAATGGTTATTCGTACTTCATTACATTCACTGACGTTCTCTCAAAATACGGACATGTGTTCCTGTTGAAACACAAGTCTGAAGCTTTTGAGAAATTCAAAGAATATAAGCACGAAGTCGAGAACCAAATGGGTAAAAGTATTAAAATCCTACGATCTGATCGAGGAGGAGAATACTTGAGCAATGAGTTCTTGGACTATCTAAATGAGAATGGGATTCTCTCTCAGCTTACACCTCCATATACACCATAGCACAACGGTGTATCGGAATGGAGGAATCGCACTCTATTAGATATGGTGCGCTCTATGATGAGCACCGCTGAGTTACCTATTTCCTTTTGGGGTTATGCGATTGAGACAGAAACATACCTATTGAATAGAGTTCTAACCAAATCAGTGCCTACCATTCCATATGAGATATGGAATGGGAAGAGGCCATATCTTAATTTTATTCAGATATGGGTTTGTCCGGCTTATGTGAAGACACAAAATTCGGACAAGCTCGAGGCAAGGTCTGTTTTGTGCAAGTTTTTTGGATATCCTAAACATTCGAGAGGGTATATCTTCTACCACTCCGAAGAACAAAAGGTGTTTGTTTCTCGACATGCCACTTTTTTAGAAAAGACTTTTCTTATGAAAGAAATTAGTGGTAATGAGGTAGAACTGGAAGAAGTTCCAGTGATACAAACTGCGACAGAAGATTTGGTGGAACCAGAGGATTCAGCAGTCTCCAACAAACTCCATCCTCTCCGCCGATCTAGTAGGGTTCCTCATCCACCTGAGAGATACTACGGTTTTCTCATTGATGGTGGGAGCTGTAAGTCCATATTGCGACCCCCGGTACTTACGGGGAGGCGGAAACGGTATAAAAAACGAATTTTTATCGCAAGAGGCAACATGGACTAAACTATGTCGGGATCGTTGTCTAAACTAAAACTAGTTTACAAGCTAAAGAGAGTTAGCTACTATGGAAGATGGTTATACCTAAACTTGAACTCCTTCTCTTCTTATTGTTGTTCTTCTTTCTTGTTCTTTGTAGAAGCTTGATTGGTTCTCTTCTCGTCGCCTTCTTCTTGCCGAAGATAGATCCACCTCGAAGGTTCGACTTTGGGCTCTTCCTCGATCTTTGAGTGAACTAGGGTTTCCGGCTTGCTAAACCTTCATCCTAGAATGAGTAGAGAGAGATTAGGGTTTGCTTTTCTATCTTAAGAGAATGAATCTCAACACATGAGAAGGTTTCTCTTTTCAAGAGGAGGAAGAAGATGAAATGAGGAGAGAGAGTGAGAATGATAGAATGAGCTCAATTATTTCTTTCTTGCAACCATATTGCAAAAGAAATGAATTATCTAAATGATAATAATTGAAATAAGAATAGTTGATGGTTATTTTGGAATGACCACTATCATACCTCTTTTAATGAAGTGTAAGCATGAATCAAGGAAGACTTTCAAGGCATGAAAAGTAGTCAATGGTCAACAAGTCAACCAAGGTCAACAAGTCAACAAGAAAAACAACCATAACATAATTCTTATTTAATTACTATTATTAATAGATAATATACAAATCCATTAGGGTTTGGAAAATGATAACTGTCAACTGTGCATACGCACCCGATCCGAAACCCTAATGAAAAACCTCATTCTCCGCCTCAAGCAACTGTGCATACACACCTGCATTCTCGTTCCGAGGAACAAGAATACCAAGATATAAAAGCAACCCCCAAAACATATACCAGTATCTGGCTCAAACCAGAGCCTGCCAGTATAATCCGTCCGGACTCCAAACGTGCACAAGTGCGCGGATGAGAACGAACCCTGTCGCAAAACCATGCGACCTCTACTCTGTTTTGCCCAGAGACGAATACCCTCTGTGTGGGACTCTAAAGACTCGACACTACGCTGGCAGTGGGTTTAACCACAGACCGCAAGCGGCACTAGCTGTGCATAACGGTCCCCAGGTAGATGCCGACAAGAAGGCTGACGAGGTGAAACCCCATCTGAACTCCTACTGAGTCTGAAACGTGACATTCTCCGTACAGTCCGGTCTGTTCGTCTGATACATCGCATGGCGGGCCTAGGGGGCGGTAAAACGTCAGTCCCCCAATAGCGGTACAAGTCGTGTCGGAGTGAAGCCCAAAACACCCTGAGATAACACTGGAAACCTACCAGTATATCTCGCTTGCCCTGGCCAGGGACTACTCGTGTAATGGCTCTCCTAGACACAGCGCGATGTCAACCCCCAATACCGGGAGAGACGAATCCTGTCTAACCATCACTGCCTCCAAGTGCTTCGGGACTGCACCCAACCACCACCTGTTTGCACGACTCCTTTGAGCCGTGGTAGGGTAGTGATCAAAGTGCAGTGGGAACACACTCGAGGCGAAGTGTCAGTGTCAAGTCAGCGGACTAAGCTGTACTCATGTCACCTGGGAACTGATAACTGACGATAGGTATAATACCAACCTGTCAGTTCCCGACGAGTCCTGTCCAGTGTACTCGTAACCCAACGAGCACCCGTATACTATCTCCAGTACGACGTACTGATGGCTGTGGGACAGACCATCTCCCACACTGGGATGAGAAGCGCATACGCTAGTCTACTCCGGAGTATCGATGCCCTGTCTCGATAGTCCTACGACTAGGGACCTGTATAAGGATGTGCCTATAGATTACCCAGCCCCCACTAGTGTGACTGCCATCACAACGCTGGTAATCAAGCAAAGATCCTAAGGGCTCCACTAATGCGTATAAGTGATATACTGAAATAAACACAAGTACACATTGAAGTAGAAACAAACCAAGTAGCATACTACTATATTGAGCAAGATTGTTTATACAAGGTGAATATCCCAAGCTTCCATCAAGTAATATACAAACTAGTATGATACAGTAATGGCCTCTAGGGCATATACACTAACAATCTCCCACTTGCACTAAGGCCATGTACTGGCGTATCGAAGACCTATCATCTCGATCAGCCGCTCGAACTGAGTCTGGGGTAGGGCCTTGGTGAATGGATCTGCAGTGTTCTCTTCTGAAGCAACCCTCCGAACCTCGATCTCCTTACGATCCACGATCTCCCTGATCAGGTGATACCGCCTCAAGATGTGCCTGGATCTCTGATGGGACCTGGGTTCCTTTGCTAAAGCTATAGCCCCGTTGTTGTCGCAATACAGAGGTACTGGGTCAACAATGGACGGAACCACCTGAAGTTCTTTTAAGAACTTCCTTATCCAGACAGCTTCTTTTGCGGCATCAGATGCAGCGATGTATTCCGCTTCCATAGTCGAGTCTGCAACGGTTTCCTGTTTGGAACTCTTCCAACACACCGCCCCTCCATTGAGGGTAAAGACAAAACCCGACATGGACTTGGAATCATCCTTGTCACTCTGGAAGCTGGAGTCAGCAAAGGCCTCAATCTGGAGGTCTTTTCCGCCATACACCAAGAACATCTCCTTAGTCCTCCTCAGGTACTTGAGAATGTTCTTTACCGCTATCCAATGTTTCTCCCCAGGGTTTGACTGATACCGGCTTACTACACTCAGTGCATAAGCTACATCCGGTCTGGTACACAACATCGCATACATTATAGAGCCTACCGCAGAAGCGTAGGGTATAATAGACATGCGATCCCTCTCCAAATCAGTCTTGGGAGACATCTCTTTAGAGAGGGTGATCCCGTGACAAGCCGGTAGGTTACCGCGCTTGGAATCTTCCATACTGAATCTTTTCAGTACGGTGTCGATGTACCTGGACTGTGAAAGTCCTAATATCCTCTTGGATCTATCACGATGGATCCGGATCCCCAGGATGTAAGAGGCATCACCCAGGTCTTTCATGGAGAACCTGTGTGACAAGAAACCCTTGACAGATTGTAGCATAGGAATGTCATTTCCTATTAAGAGAATGTCATCCACGTATAAAACAAGGAATACCACAGTTCTCGCTACAAATCTACTATAGATGCACGGTTCATCTGGATTTTTGATAAAGTCAAATTCCTTGACCGTCTCATCAAAACAGATGTTCCAACTCCGCGATGCCTGCTTTAGTCCATAAATGGACTTAAGCAACTTGCACACCTTTCCGCTGCTCCCACTCTGAATGAAACCCTCCGGCTGATCCATATAGACACACTCCTCTAAATTTCCATTTAGAAAAGCGGTTTTTACGTCCATCTGCCAAATCTCATAATCGTGGAAGGCAGCAATGGCAAGAAGGATCCGAATGGATTTCAGCATAGCCACTGGAGAAAAGGTTTCGTCGTAGTCCAAGCCAGGTCTTTGACGGAAACCCTTTGCTACAAGTCTAGCTTTATAGGTCTCAACCTGTCCATCTACACCAATCTTCCTTTTGAAGATCCACTTGCATCCTACGGGTTTTACCCCGTCTGGAGCAATGTCCAACGTCCATACTTTGTTGGTGTACATGGACTCCATTTCGGTCCGCATTGCATCCAGCCATTTTACCGAGTCAATGCTCTGAACGGCCTGCTGGAAGCTAGTAGGCTCATCATAGTCTATGATGCAATCCTCTCTATCCCCGTCTATGAGAAAACCGTAGTATCTCTCGGGCGGATGAGACTGCCTACTACTTCTACGGAGCGGCATAGGAATGTCCTGTTCATTTGAACCTTCTGGTTCCACTAAGCTTTCAGTAATAGTCCGTGGTTCTGGAATTTCTTCCAGTTCTACTGTGCTCCCACTTATCTGGTTTTCCAAAAACTCAGTTTCCAAGAAGTAGGCATGACGAGAAACAAGGACTTTTTGTTCCTCTTCACAGTAGAAGAAATATCCCTTGGAGTTCTTTGGATATCCCACGAACTTACACTGTACTGAACGCGCCTCGAGCTTGTCCGCATGCTGCTTTTTAACAAAAGCTGGACATCCCCAAGTCTTGATGTGACTGAGATGGGGTCTCTTCCCACACCACATCTCATATGGTGTAGTAGGCACAGTCTTAGTAGGAACTCGGTTTAAAAGGTACGCAGCTGATTCTAGTGCATACCCCCAGAATGATCGCGGTAACTCAGCGTTACTCATCATGGACCGTACCATATCCAATAGGGTCCGGTTCCGTCTCTCCGATACACCGTTATGTTGCGGGGTGTATGGAGGAGTAAGCTGAGAGAGAATCCCATTCTCTTTTAAATAATTCAGGAACTCGGCACTTAAGTATTCTCCACCTCGATCCGATCTTAGAATCTTGATACTTTTGCCGGTCTGTTTTTCTACTTCATTCTTAAATTCCTGGAACTTTTCAAAAGATTCTGACTTATGTTTCATTAAGAAGACATAACCGTATCTTGAAAAATCATCCGTAAAAGTAATGAAGTAAGAATAACCGCTTCGTGCATGTGTAGACATTGGACCGCACACGTCGCTGTGTACGAGTCCCAAGAGCTCGCTCGCTCTTACTCCGTGTCCAGTGAACGGAGTCTTTGTCATCTTTCCTTTGAAACAGGATTGACAAGTGGCATATGATTGATATTCGAACGGATCCAAATATCCTTCTGTATGTAACTTAGTCAACCTTCTCTCATTGATGTGACCCAGTCTACAATGCCATAAGAAAGTCTGATTAATATCTGGTGACTTTCTTTTGTGTGTATTCTGGACATTGAAAATCTGTGGTTGGTTTAATACGTATATACCATTGCTCAATGTACCTGACCCAATCAGAACTTGATTAAGGTGAATGTTAACAACATTACTTACAAACGCAAATTCATAACCTTCTTTAGAAACCAAAGATACAGAAATGATATTACAAGTTGCGTTGGGTACAAAAAAGCAATTACGCAAAACCAAAACATGTCCATCTGACATTCCTAGGTGATAGTCCCCCACGGCTTTAGCATCCATGCTAGCTCCGTTCGCAACTCTGAGGGTCATGTCACCTTCCTTCAAAAACCTACTGTTTCTCAACGCCTGCAAAGAATTACAGATATGAGATCCTGATCCGGTATCCAATACCCAGGAAGTAGAGTTTATAGAAAGACAGTTTTCAATAACATACACACCTGAAGCTGAAGCCGCAACCTGCTTCAGTTCCTGTGTCCTGGCTTTCCAAGCCCTGCAATCTTTCTTCCAGTGTCCACTCTTGTGACAATAGAAGCATTCCTCTTTACCAACAAGCTTCCCCGCTATCTTTGTTGCCTTTTCCTTTCCCTTCGCACCCACTTTACTAACACCGCCTCTTGGTTTGGCGGGGGCTTTCTTCTTCTTTCCCTTGGCTTTCGCCTTGGACCTAGAAGAAGAAGATCCTCCTACAAACAAAGTGGATGTATCCCTACCCTTCTGTAGGGTGCCCTCTGCGCTCCTCAGCAGGTTGAGGAGTTCTGAAAGTTCAACTTCCTTTTCTTGCAAGTTGAAATTCAGTATGAACTGGGCGTAAGTGGATGGAAGGGACTGGAGAATTATATCCGTGTAAAGTTCACTATCCAACGTGGTCCCAAGTTCCGCGAGCTCCTCAGTGTAGCCAATCATCTTAAGCACGTGGTCCGCTACCGATGATCCGACGGCCAACTTTGTCGAAAATAACTTCTTCGACACTTCGTATCTTGCGATACGAGACTGCTCTCCATACAGTTCTTTTGTATGAAGAAATATGGATTCCAAATCCATATTCTCGTGCCTCCTCTGATGGTCATTGTCCATCGAGGCAAGTACGAGGCATCTGGCCTTCGCGCTGTCAATCTCCCAAGTCTTACGGATTTCCTTATCCGCGACGCTGGAGGTGGGACCTGGGACGGGGGGAGCTTTGCTGGTAAGAAGATACCCCAGCTTGTCGTAAGAGATTGCCAATTTGACATTCCTGAGCCAATCTTTGTAGTTTGGCCCTGTCAATATGTTTTTATCTAGAAGTAACTTAAGTCCAGTCATTTCGATTTGGTCGCTGCAGGGGGAGAGAAGAAACACTTAGCACGATGCTCTTGCAAATTTAGAATGGTTTTTAATTTGTCTAAACAGGATGGCTCCCACTGTCTCTCGAATCCCTCCTCAAACCACAAAGGAAGAATTAGCCGGGATCAATCCCACCGTACAATACTTGCTTAACCGTTCAGCCAGGCCAGTGTCGGTACTTCGAGGGAGGTTTTCCAACGCTTTCGCGAAGTTCCTTAATTTAAGAACCTCTTTTCCCTGGGGGCGTAGCCCCGCTAACACCTTTCTAGGCACCTACTAGGTTTATAGCATTGATCGTTTAGTGAGAAATTTCCCGAGGAGTAGCATATACTCACAGTAGGATCGGGATCCAAATATCATCGCGTGATGAAAATGAAGGAATCCTACCATAATCATCACACTCCAAATGGTATGCAAATCTAGCAAGTTTCAGTACTTATGAAACTCCCGATGTGGATTTTTGCCCCATGCTCTTATGACCTTGACTTTGGCCAACAAATCATAAGTCACATGTCAAGTTCTTCCCGTCGTTATCCAGGTTAATTTGAATCCACCCGTACATACCCTTGACTTTGGCCAACAAGGCAGTACGACTGTTCCAAATCAACGCATCTATCTATGCTGCACATGAATATCCAATAGCTACCAATCACTATGCCTTGACTTTGGCCAACAAACACAGCTTGAATACTATTGACTATTTATGTGAAACGACGGAGGGCTACGAATGGTTTTGGCGAAACCGTGAACGTAGTGAACTTGATATAATCGATGGAACGAGATAGCTTTTAGAAGGAGTGGCTCAAGCTCCGCATTTAAAAGTTAGTTTTGAAAAGAACCGAGTGGTTTTTCGAAAGTGTTCCATCGACTTAAACTTGGTTTATTATCTTGCATTAGTTCTTTTAATGCGTGATATTCTTGCATTAGTTCTTTTAATGCGTCCCATCATTTAATTCCTACCATTGCAGAAAACAACCAAAATATGACGTACGCTTATGCCATTCGCATTCGCCACGGGGTCCCGTCATCACTCGTTAGGTTACTTAACTAACGACAGAGCGGGGGCTGGGCTAGCGCGGCTGTAAAACATAAGCAACGCCTAAATAGAAAGCAATGATAGACATTACAGATCACAGATGAATACATTGGATATACTAGCAATCCGCATTTCTTTCGAGCCTGAAACGAAAAGCGGATAACACGGTCGCGGTGAATAGCAAATACCCCACCCAAGACCCCTACGGGTGCGGCAAACTACCCTCCTAGTTCCCGGTAGTTTGTGCACCCCACCATGGGTCTATCCTAGGAGCAAAAACAGTAAAAAGAATTATACAATGACGGCTACAACCCCGACCCGGTTGTGCGGCCAAACAAATAATATTATTACATCAAATTACATTTACAATGAATGAAAGAAAAACAAAAGCTCATCTCACATCCACCCCGGCTATTCACCCGCGACAGTCCAACACATTCATATACACATTCCAGAACATTACAGATCATGTATAACCCCGACTAATCGACTTATAGCGATAAGCCGACGTTCAATACATGCAAACATCACAGATATAACCATCATAGTCAAAGTGCAGTGAAGTTCGGAAAAAAATACGGAATTATAGGACCCCAAAAGTGAATTTCAGTTCTGGAAAATCTGGGTACATATAATATATCTTAAAAATCCCAAAACCAACACAGAAGAACACTGCACGAAAAACGATGCAAAGATGACACCAACTTGCGGCGGTTCCGCGGCCAGATGAGTAGGTGAGGCCGCGGAAGCGCGGCGGTTTGGAGGAATCATGATATCGTTTTTCTTGTGTGTTCTTAGAAAACCCTGAGACGATTTTACAAGTATAAAGTTTTTCATTTTGAGCAGAAAAAATTTCAACAGAAAGTTAGGGTTTTGATTTTCCGGTTTTGCGATTTTTCGGTTCCGAACTTCGTTACACTTCACTACCAAGCTAGTTTAAGTTTAGTTAGGCTCTGATACCACTGTAAGTCCATATTGCGACCCCCGGTACTTACGGGGAGGCGGAAACGGTATAAAAAACGAATTTTTATCGCAAGAGGCAACATGGACTAAACTATGTCGGGATCGTTGTCTAAACTAAAACTAGTTTACAAGCTAAAGAGAGTTAGCTACTATGGAAGATGGTTATACCTAAACTTGAACTCCTTCTCTTCTTGTTGTTGTTCTTCTTTCTTGTTCTTTGTAGAAGCTTGATTGGTTCTCTTCTCGTCGCCTTCTTCTTGCCGAAGATAGATCCACCTCGAAGGTTCGACTTTGGGCTCTTCCTCGATCTTTGAGTGAACTAGGGTTTCCGGCTTGCTAAACCTTCATCCTAGAATGAGTAGAGAGAGATTAGGGTTTGCTTTTCTATCTTAAGAGAATGAATCTCAACACATGAGAAGGTTTCTCTTTTCAAGAGGAGGAAGAAGATGAAATGAGGAGAGAGAGTTAGAATGATAGAATGAGCTCAATTATTTCTTTCTTGCAACCATATTGCAAAAGAAATGAATTATCTAAATGATAATAATTGAAATAAGAATAGTTGATGGTTATTTTGGAATGACCACTATCATACCTCTTTTAATGAAGTGTAAGCATGAATCAAGGAAGACTTTCAAGGCATGAAAAGTGGTCAATGGTCAACAAGTCAACCAAGGTCAACAAGTCAACAAGAAAAACAACCATAACATAATTCTTATTTAATTACTATTATTAATAGATAATATACAAATCCATTAGGGTTTGGAAAATGATAACTGTCAACTGTGCATACGCACCCGATCCGAAACCCTAATGAAAAACCTCATTCTCCGCCTCAAGCAACTGTGCATACACACCTGCATTCTCGTTCCGAGGAACAAGAATACCAAGATATAAAAGCAACCCCCAAAACATATACCAGTATCTGGCTCAAACCAGAGCCTGCCAGTATAATCCGTCCGGACTCCAAACGTGCACAAGTGCGCGGATGAGAACGAACCCTGTCGCAAAACCATGCGACCTCTACTCTGTTTTGCCCAGAGACGAATACCCTCTGTGTGGGACTCTAAAGACTCGACACTACGCTGGCAGTGGGTTTAACCACAGACCGCAAGCGGCACTAGCTGTGCATAACGGTCCCCAGGTAGATGCCGACAAGAAGGCTGACGAGGTGAAACCCCATCTGAACTCCTACTGAGTCTGAAACGTGACATTCTCCGTACAGTCCGGTCTGTTCGTCTGATACATCGCATGGCGGGCCTAGGGGGCGGTAAAACGTCAGTCCCCCAATAGCGGTACAAGTCGTGTCGGAGTGAAGCCCAAAACACCCTGAGATAACACTGGAAACCTACCAGTATATCTCGCTTGCCCTGGCCAGGGACTACTCGTGTAATGGCTCTCCTAGACACAGCGCGATGTCAACCCCCAATACCGGGAGAGACGAATCCTGTCTAACCGTCACTGCCTCCAAGTGCTTCGGGACTGCACCCAACCACCACCTGTTTGCACGACTCCTTTGAGCCGTGGTAGGGTAGTGATCAAAGTGCAGTGGGAACACACTCGAGGCGAAGTGTCAGTGTCAAGTCAGCGGACTAAGCTGTACTCATGTCACCTGGGAACTGATAACTGACGATAGGTATAATACCAACCTGTCAGTTCCCGACGAGTCCTGTCCAGTGTACTCGTAACCCAACGAGCACCCGTATACTATCTCCAGTACGACGTACTGATGGCTGTGGGACAGACCATCTCCCACACTGGGATGAGAAGCGCATACGCTAGTCTACTCCGGAGTATCGATGCCCTGTCTCGATAGTCCTACGACTAGGGACCTGTATAAGGATGTGCCTATAGATTACCCAGCCCCCACTAGTGTGACTGCCATCACAACGCTGGTAATCAAGCAAAGATCCTAAGGGCTCCACTAATGCGTATAAGTGATATACTGAAATAAACACAAGTACACATTGAAGTAGAAACAAACCAAGTAGCATACTACTATATTGAGCAAGATTGTTTATACAAGGTGAATATCCCAAGCTTCCATCAAGTAATATACAAACTAGTATGATACAGTAATGGCCTCTAGGGCATATACACTAACAGGAGCGAGGATTGCATCATGGAAGATGATGATCCAACTAGTTTTGAGAAGGCCATCACGAGTGGGGACTCTGTGAAGTGGCTGGATGCAATGCGATCTGAGATGGAATCCATGTACACCAATAAAGTACGGACTTTGGAAGTTGCTCCTGAAGGGATAAAACCCATTGGGAGCAAACGGATCTTTAAGAAGAAACTTGGTGTAGATGAAAATGTTGAGACTTTCAAAGCTAAACTTGTCGCAAAAGGTTTTCGTCAACGATCAGGTGTGGATTATGATGAAACCTTTTCTCCAGTGACTATGCAGAAGTCCATCCGGATCCTACTTGCCATTGATGCATACCATGACTATGAAATCTGGCAAATGGATGTTAAGACCGCCTTTCTAAATGGTGATTTAGAAGAGTGCGTGTACATGACTCAGCCAGAGGGCTTCATAGACTGTGGGAGCAGCGGAAAGGTGTGCAAGCTGCTTAAATCTATCTACGGTTTGAAGCAGGCATCACGGAGTTGGAATATCTGTTTTGATATTGTAGTCAAAGAGTTTGACTTCATCAAGAACGTAGATGAACCTTGTATATACAATAAGGTGGCAGAGAGTAAGGTTGTCTTCCTCGTATTGTATGTGAATGACATACTTTTGATAAGAAATGATGTTCCTATGCTGCACTCGGTCAAGCCCTTCTTATCACATAGATTCTCAATGAAAGATCTAGGTGATGCCTCCTACATCTTGGGAATTAAGATCTATAGAGATAGATCTAAAAGGAACTGGGATTGTCCCAATCCAGGTACATTGACACCATACTAAAGAGGTTTAATATGGAAGAATCCAAGCGTGGGAATTTACCCACGATTACAGGACTCACTCTCTCTAAAAGGATGTCTCCCAAGACTGATTTGGAGAGAGATCGCATGCAAGGGATACCCTATGCTTCGGCAATAGGCTCTATCATTTACGCGATGCTATGTACCTGACCCGATGTAGCATACTCACTAAGTGTAGTGAGTAGGTATCAAGCAGATCCAGGAGAGAAACACTGGACAGCTGTGAAGAACATTCTCAAGTACTTGAGAAGGACTAAAGAGATGTTCTTGGTGTATGGTAACGGAGAACTCCAAGTGGAGTCCTTTACCGATTCGAGCTTCCAGAGTGATAAGGACGACTTTAAGTCGGTCTCGAGATTTGTCTTTACCCTCAATAGAGGGGCGGTTTGTTGGAAGAGTTCCAAACAAGAAACCGTGGCAGACTTGACGACGGAGGCTGAATACATCGCTGCCAACGATGCTGCCAAAGAAGCTGTCTGGATGAAGAAGTTCATAAACGAACTTGGAGTGGTTCCTTACATCGAGCATCCAATACTTTTGTATTCTGATAACCCAGGTCCTAACTTGGAGTGGTTCCTTCTATGGAGCAGTGGCTTTGGCCAAGGAACCCATTTCCTATCAGCGATCCAGGCATATTCTGAGCCGGTATCACCTGATCCGGGAGATAGTTAATCGCCGGGAGATCGAGGTCAGGAGAGTTGACACGAAAAACAACACGGCGGATCCACTCACGAAGGTCATACCCCATATACAATTTGAGAGACTCTTCGGGATGTTGGGTATGAGATACTAAAACAACCGGCCTTAGTGCAAGTGGAAGATTGTTAGTTATGTGTATGCCCTTGAGGCTATTATTGTACATATGATGTATATTTTAGTGGATCTTGTTCGACATGATAGTATGCTGATCGATTCTAAAATTTTGGATCGTGTTTTGAAATGTAATCACAACCAAAGAATTTATAACCGTAATTAATTAACGGTGTCGATGTAGTTTCATTAATGAATACGGATCGTCCACAGAGATGCGAGTACTTGTTCGATCTTGCTTTAGATGAGTCGAAATGAAAATATAAAAGAAAATTCAAGAAATAGATTCATGATTTAATTGAGTTGTCATTTCAAGAAAATAAAAAATTTATTCAAGAATTAAAGATCAATAAAGTGTCCAATGTCAATGTCAATTATCAAGATTATGTAGAATAGCTTGTAGGAATCGATCGAATTAGTAGCAATGATGAATCTAAAAATTACGAATCTTATCTACTGATAAATTGTAGCTAGATTGACGACGATGAATGAAGATTATGGATCTATTGAAGAAACTAGAGTTTCTCCTTCACTATCCCATGTCTTTTCATTGATCCTCATTCGGATCTAGCCTCTAGAAAAGAGAATCATCAATCGTTTGATCCCTAATTTGCAACGAAATAATCATGTACATGATCTCGATCCAAATTAGGTCATTAATGATTCTTTTTCCTAGAGTTCACAAATCTCATAAGACTTAAGACTGGTTTTAGGATTTCATTATCAATAGATCTACCGATTCTCTCGATTCCTTTACAAGCGGAGATTTCACTCACACATCATGAAAATTAAAAAATCACAAATGAGATATTTCATAATACAAGAATGTAATGAAAACGAGAATTAACAATTTATCACCTTCATTAAATCTTCTCCAAATTTACACAACTCCTCAATTCGAGGTACAAGATTAAGCATTCGATCGCTCCTTTGAAAAGGTGAATTTATCGTCGATCTTTGCAAGGCTCGATCGCCGTGAGTCATGGATCGGATGTGAATCTCTTTCTCTTGATGAAGACCGGTGTTGCGATGAAGGATCGTTGATTTCATGCTTGATTTGCTTCTCAATGGATCTTGATTTTTCTTTGGATTTGATCTCAAGTTTTGTCACTCAACTTGAATTTGAATTGCTGCTCAATGTGTAATTAATGAACAACCTTTTTGAACCACCGTAAAATTTAGATCTCGATCCCCTTTTATAGATTTCCAATTAAACTTCCTTCATAAGCTTGGTAGTTATGCAGAGCCTTCCAGAAGATGCCATATGGAAATGGAGCATCTTGAGGGAGCTAGGCCGTTACAAGAAAGATTCTGAAGAAGTCTCGAGCGCCAACGACCCAACTCGGCCGCGGAACCGCGGCGGATCGGGCTGGATCGGCCGCGGTTCTGCGGCCGTTTGATGAGGTCTTTGGCTAATTTTCCTGGGGTGTCTTGGTGTTGGTCTTTGGGTGTTCTTTTGATGTCTGGAATCATTTAATCTCTTCTGAATCTCTGTCAGATTTTAATTCTTTGACTTGCTGCATTTTATCGGCAATTTTGCGGTTCGAGTTCTTTGACCTGAAGAATTTTCTGCACACAATCTCGATAAAATGTGTTGTGATATATAATATCATGCGTGTAGTAATAAACAAAAAATTTCCCTCATAATACCGGTTATAATATATAACACATGTTTTTTGATATTTTGCAGACAAATTTCTAATATGTGCTATATTTATACCAAACACCTTTAGATGATCAGAAAGAGTAAGGAAATTGATGTGTTAAGAATGTAATATTTTCAACTGATCAAATTCACCAAACATAATTTTGGTCGTCTCGAGCAAAAATCTTTTATTCAAGAGAAGGAGAAAATATAAGAAAAAGAAAAACTAACACACTTTCGTAGGCAACACGATTGCATTGAGCACGTTCAACAAGCCTTTAAACCTCTAAGTGTCCCTAGTAGGAGGAGTGTTGTCTCCTGAGGGTTTTCAGCGGATTGCACCCACAAAATCCTATAATAAAATGACGACTGTGAAATTTACATATAAAGATAAGAATTGTAAAAGGAAGACTTTGAAAATCAGAGTTTCCAACTACACTAGCTTTTCAGTTGTCATGAGCCCTATCTTAATAGTCATGAAAATATGTTAGAAATCACATCATCTCTCAATAAAATATCGTCTTTATTCTTCATTCCTACCTTTCTTCCAAACACTGATCATATACCTCTACGTGTGTGTACAAGTTATCCCTTTACTCGGAGAATTCAATTCAAGCTATGATACTGTTGTCCATCTACCTCAGTACTTTTAGTCGGTGAATATTTAGATGGAATTGCTTACACACTTTTCATGCGATCGTTAATACTTCTTGAGGTACTAACCGACCGATTACTCATGTGCTTGCAGATTAGGCATAAATAGCAATTTTCTCGTCTTGCAACACCTAAGGCTTAGCAGTGACTCCCAACCCAGGTGGTCTAAGGCACTAGGTGATGAAGCACCCTCGCTATATTTTTCTTATGCTTCCTTGGTGATTACAAAACTAGTATTCATTTTTCTTCACCGTTTTATATTTTATTCTTCATTTTTTTATTTTCTTGGTACTTTGGCTTTCAGACAAGAGCATTTCAAGGTATCCTCTACTATCCCGAGTTTCAAGACGTGTGTAAGTGCGTATAGTAGGGTATCAACATTCAAATGTTTGGCTTCCAAAATAGGAACTATTTTTCAGACTTATTTTTATCTGCAGATTAGTGACTTCTTTCATCTTACTAACCCTTGGGACAACGGCCCATAACTACTTATTACTAGTTTCGTTTAAGAAAATATCTAACTTTTTTATTTTTCTTAAACTTTTCCATTATTTTGGATGTAATTTTTCACTTTCTAATCTTTTATTATAAAATTAAATATTAAATATTTTTTTATATGTTTTGTGCTTATGCAAAGTATGATGCAAAGTGATGCGTAAATAAGAACAAACCATCCCCAAACCTGTTTACAACAGTGTCCTCACCGTTTCCATCTGTTAAATCTCAGAAACCTGTAGACTTGGGTGGAAATTTATTAACAGGGGCAATAGTATATGAACATGAACATCTCCCCCAAACTTATTTACTAACCACCATTCTAAAAATGATACAGTATTTTTCAAGACATGGAGGCACTAATACGAATAAGGGTTGCCCCTACGGATTTATCCGTAGGGGTAAAGCACTGCCCCTACGGACTGTAGCTGCAAATGCCGTAGGTGCAAGTCGAAGCCCTACACTTGCCCCTACGGACAAAAAGTTGCCCCTACGGAGTTCTGTGTAGGTACATTTGCACCTACGGATTAGGGCGTAGGGGAAAAAAGTTATTTTATTTACGGTTATTTTAATTATATTAACTGTACCTACGGATATATCCGTAGGGCCAAGAAGTATCCCCTACGAATATATGCGTAGGTACCTATCCGTAGGGGCAAAATATCAGGAATCCTGATATTTTGCCCCTACGGATATATCCGTAGGGGTCTTTGTTTGCCCCTACGGATATATCCGTAGGGACAAGTCCAACCCCCCTGACACTGAGATCAGGGGGAAATATCAGTTACTGCTGATATGTTTCCCCTACGGCTTAATCCGTAGGGGCAGCATGTGTACCTACGGATTAATCCGTAGGTACACATTATCTGTTTTTTTTTTAAAAAGGGGTTGACTAATTTTTTCTCGCCCTGCGCACAATAATATATATATCAGTAAAATATAATATTAATCATCACACAACATATATCGCAGTATTCATGATCACATCTCACGCATATAATATACAAAAGAAACCTAAATACTGAATATGATATAAATATAAACCAATATCAATATCAATATCGTTTAAAAATATAGTACAATATGTAAATAAACCAATATCAATATCAATATAAACCAATATTCAAAAAATAAACCAATATCAATATCAATATAAACCAATATTCAAAAAATAAACCAATATTAATATCAATATAAACCAATATTCAAAAAATAAGAACCAAAAAGCTAGCCTAGCTCGGTCCAGCTCCACCTCTGAATAACGATAGAATAACGCGCGCCTGCTCTTCGGTCAATAAACTTTGCAATTCGGCGCGAGCAGGAGTCTGAGCGTCCTGTGGAGCTGGCGATGTGGTCTGCGCAGCCGCCGTCGAGGGAGTCGCTTGCGGAGCCGTGGCTGCGGGAGTCTGAGCGGGTGCTGGAGCTATAGGAGCTGTCTGCGGAACCGCAGCCGATGTAGTGGCTTCCGGAGCCGCTGCCGAAGGAGATGCATGACATGTACCTTGTCGCGTCTGGACCTAACGTGTGTAAGAAGCGTGTAAGAACTGTGTATTACTCGAATTCGTATCATTATCAAGTTATTTCGAAATCCTATTTGGATATCTAGTTTGGATAACCGTTGTTTATTTTAATTACATATGTACGTATGATTAATCAAACCTAACTCTAAAACCAAATAAGCTCAAGCTACGTACTAATTATAGATATGTTGATATGTATAATATGACATGATATTTTACTATAAAATAGTATACATAACAGCATCTCCTTCAACTCCTCAACGGTGGCCCTCAAGCTCTCCAGTTCCTGCTGGACACGTCGCTCACTGGAGACGGACGAAGTAACCGCCGGGGTGGAGTCCAACCTCATATGGGCCCTGCTAGGGCCCAGTACCCGGCCTCTCTCCCAACCTCCGTGGTGCCCTCCGTGTGCAGCGTCCAGAACTGGGGTCAGCAGCCTCGGATCGTTCTGTCCGGTAAAATCGATCCCTGAGGTGTCGGCCTGCTCAACCACCCGTTCCTACACCCACATTAAGCAGTAAAGTATAAGTATAAAATTTAAAGTTGAAGCTTCCAAAACTAAAATTTCAAATATGGGTAGAATAAATATTTAACACTTACGCAATACTCCTGGGTAGCGACGTCGGGATATCGAAGCTCGCTCGTGGCGGGATCTGTCGAGGTGCCGTGGACGGCAAGATATGCGGACAGCACGCTCGGTGTACCGCCTTGCGCCACGGTCCGAGCTGTCTGCAATATTAGAAAATAACTCTTAATATTAGAAATATTAGAAAATAACTCTTAATATTGGAGAATTTCAGAAAGGTCGGTCTACTGTAATTTACCGATAACTCCATGGCTCGAGTAATATTCCTCGAGCCACCTGTGTAAGTGGGGCGACCCCTCTTCGCCGACTTCCTGTTCTCTGTATTCTGAGCGGCCTGTTTCTACACAACGCATTAACATTTAGTTTTCTAATTAAGGAACACAAAGAAATAAATTATATTATAAACAATGAATTACATTTAAAATACATACCTGTTTGCGTTGGGAGTCGAAATAATCGCACAATAGAGGCCATGTCTCTACGTCGACTCTCGCAAACGCCGGAGTAGATAGGAGGGCCGCTCTCTCTGCCTCGGGGGTTGACATCTACAGGGAGTAGCAGTCGGCCTTCAGCTCATTCCTGTTGTATCGGACCTTGGTCTGCATGTTCTTCATCAGGCCATTGTACAGAGCATGAAGGTCGAGCACCCTCCCAGGATGATCAGGGTCGGCTACAGGCTGAAAATCGTAATCCAACTGAAAATACAAAAAAACATTGTTATTAGATTGCAGGTGTTAATAATAAATATATTGGATAAATCAAATGAAAATAGGCCGTTAATACGTATCCGAGCCTGATCAAAGAAGAGGGTGAATGAGCGCCTGTGCTGCTCGCCCCACTCAACGTGAAGTGGATAGTTCTTCACGAGCCGGCTCTCATCCCCCATATACCGGCCGAACCTCTCGGCATGAGGACCGGTATAGCGATAGTCAAGGGTAAAAAGGAGGGGGAATGGTGCCTCCCCCCTAGCTCTGTCAGGCCTCAGCCTATGGGACTGATTCGGGCCTCGAGTCCCCCTCTGGGGATGGGGAGGCCCTGTGTCTGCACGAAATATCAAGACAATCAATATTAAGACAAAGTTGTATTAAGAAATCAAGCTTAAGCGAAAATTGAAGTGTGATATATACCTCTCCGGTGACTATCGCACGAGCCTTGGCCCGGGCAGCAGCACGAGCGGGACGATAGTTCCTCCGGTGAGGAACAACCGGGGTCCCGGATGCGGACGCATCCCCTGCAACTAGATAATAAACATTGACGCTAAATTTCCATGAAGTTCATATTTATTCTATAGAGCATATGTAAAATGAATAAATATTTTATATTTATTCATACTAACCTGCAGACGATGCGGATGGTATGGAAGCGGCAGGAGTGTCCCTTGCGGAAGATGTGGACGCACCACCTATAATTAGACAATTAAAAATAGATTATATAAGTAATTGCAAAAAGAATGTGTAGATCAATAATATAACGTTCTAAATCAATATGCATGCACTATAGGATATATAAACATACCCGCAGGTGCGGTGGTGTTAGTTGTATGTATGCCCTAGAGGCCAGTATTTTACAGATGATGTATATTATATTGGATGCTTGGACATATATAGAGATGACTTTCTTGCTCGATATGATAGTATGCTATCTGGTTACTCTTTATCTTAACATGTACAATTGTCTCTTTATACTGTCTTATAGTTACATGTTGATAAAGCCCTTAGGATGTGTACTTGACTACCTGGACTATGATGCAGATCATACTAGTGGAGACATGGTAGTCGATAAGTAAATCCTTCAAGGTCCCTAGTCGTGGGTGTTTCGAGACAGGGCATCGATATACCAGTGTAGACTAGCGTATACGCTTCTCGACCCATGAGATGGGCGATGGATGATCCCATATCCATTGATGTTTGACATCAGAGATGGTATACGGGTGCTCAGTGGAGACTGGGTACACTGGACGGACTCGCCGAGAACTCCCAGATGGTATTATACCTCACGTCAGATGGCAGTTCTCAGGTGACACTTTTACAGGTTAGTCTGTAGACCCGAGATCGTCATAGAGTCTTGTGTGATTCCCACTGTGCTTTGATCTCCACCTTACCACGTCCATGAGGGCATGCAAAACGGTGGTCTTTGGGTACAGTCCCGAGTCACATGGAGGCAATAAGCGATAGGAGGGGTTTCGTCTCTCCCGGTATTGGGGGTTGATGTTGCGCTGTGCTCGATTGGCCGTAACAGGGAAGTCCCTGGCCAGGGCTGATCAGAGATTTGCTGGTAAGTGTTACCAGTAGTTTCTCGACCCGTTAAGAGCCTCACATCGGCACGACTTATCGGTTATTGGGGTCTGACGTATACCACCCCTAGACTTGATATGCGACATATCAGACGAACAGACCGGACTGTACGGTAAGTGTTACTGGTTGGATTCACAGTAGTGTGAGCGGGCTAGCTCGTCGATCTTCTGATCGCTCAATACCCGGGTGGCCGTTACGTTTAGCAGACCGCTTGCGGCTTGTGGGTGATTGATATGATCATCATCTGCTACCGGCGTATTGACGAGTCTTTAGAGTCCTACACAGAGGTTTCCTGGCTCAAGCGAAACAAAATAGGAGTGCATATGAGATATGTGCAGGAGAGAGAATAATGTGTGTATGTGATACCGTATTTCATTCTCGCGATGAATGTGTCGATTGGTTATATGCGATATAACCTAGATATCGAATCAAGGATTGATTCGATAAGCCGATACATAGGATACTAGTCGGTTATATGCGATATGACCGGATCGTTAAATCAAGTGTTGATTTAATAATTTAATGTATAATTATATATTTGATATATTACTTTGCATTAACTAGTATTGGTTCATTTTAAAAGGATTTTCTCACTTGATGCACATTGTATATGTGATATATTTTTGTGCACTTATTTGTATCATGTTTGATGATACTTCCTCACTTCGGTTTGTGTAAAGATTAAACCATGGATACATGTATAATGGTTAGGGTTTTGATTATTTACTTAGTTATTTATTTATTTATTCATTTTGGATATTATTAAGAATGGTGGCTTATTTTGTTTCTATGTTGAAGCTTCTTGAAGCTTTGACAAAGTCCACCATCCTTATCTCATCCTTAACCCTAACCATTCCTACTAACCTTAGTTTAATCTCTACACTTGACCATGGTAAAGACATGATAAGTATTCATATTAGTTTCATTTTTAAATGAGAGATATGATATTCTTTCTTCTTCTTGACCTTCTTCTTCAAGATAGAAAGCTTGATGCCATCAATGGCAACTTGAGATCTAAAGTGAGAAATCCAATTCTAAAGTGAACCCACCTCCTATTTCTTCACCCTCTACCTCTTGCCAAGTTCTTTTGGGTGTTTTCTTCACAAGTTTCACAACTTTGTGAAGTCGGAGCTTGAACTTGTGATGCCTCGACGTAGATCATCTTCGGCACGAAGCCGACGACCTAGTCCGCCCATTTCTCCGATCAAGCCGACGCATGAGTTCGGGATTCAAGATGGACAGCGAGAGGACACCTACGTGGAGCTAAGGAAGTGGAGAACCGGATCTACAAAGGTTGTAGTCTTTCTCCTTTAGTTAAAGTGTTAACTAGTTTCGTATTTCGCCTAAATTTCTAGTTAACGATCCGTATTAGGGTTTCTCGGCACCCGTAAAATTTGAAATTGGCATGGTTGATGCCTTGTGAGACCTCTTGAGAGTGTCTAGGAACCCTACAGTGGTATCAGAGCCAAGCTAGAGCCTTAGGCGATGCGTAGACGGAATTAGAAGTCCGATCGAACCAAAAACCAAAACCCTAAAATGCTCTCTGGTCAATTTCTGAAATCTGGTCTTCTTCGACATTAAAAATATGCAGAAAATTCAGCAGGACTTTCTAAGAATTACTGTGAAACATGATCACCCAATTCGTCCAAACGGCGGCGGAACCGCGGCAGAAGCCTGGCTTCTGCGGCGGTTCCGCGGCCATCTTATGACGTCATCATTTCATTTTTGCACAGTAATTCCTATTTTATGATGCTGAGTTTTCTGGGAATTTTTAATATTTTTCCAGGAGTTGAATTTTTAGGGTTGTATTGGGGACTCGGAGTTTCGATCGGATTGTCTAATCTTGTCTGTGACTTTCCGAATAACTTTTTGAATATGTTAAAAAGTTCGACTGGATATAAATACCCAACTTTTCCCCTGCCGAAAAATTTTCAAGTGTTGGATTTTTGTGTGGTTTAAGGACGTTCTGAGTAGTGTAAGTAACGCGATGGTCCCTCTAGAAGACAACAAACCTTAACTCGATTATGTGACCGTCTTGAACTGCCCTTTGAACCTTCGGGTTTGGAGCAGTACGGCGTGCCACATGTGAGGCGTTGGCTTGACCCTTCTACGGCTGGACCGTTGGTACTGAGGTATGAAGTGAATGTCTTTGAACCTATTTCATGTGTTGGACGGTTTCGGGAAAACTTGGGTGTTCGACTGTTCGATCGGAAAGTTTAACATTTTCAGTTTATCTGGAATGTGATACAATAATTGGAATTCACAAACAGTTATGAGATAACTGAATGAATGTTATAAATCTAGCGGTTTAGTTTCACTTGATATTGAAAAGAGTTTTCGATAATGAGACTAAAATGCGGGGTTTATATCTGTTAGGCATGTGATGTCTAAGTATTTCATTTGATTAGGCATGTGATGTCTAAAGAGGTTGCGGATTCCAACTGTTGTAGTTTTACACTTTCTTTTCTGTCACCGTAAGTGTAATATGTGATATCGCCGGTTTCGTTGCTATATGTCAACGACAATTGGGGTATGCATACTTACTTACGTTGATGACATGTGATGTTATGTGTTGCTGGATATGTTATATTGGATTGTCATGTTTGAATAGCCGGGGGTTTTTATGTGAGATGAGTGTTTTTCATTTTCATTCATGTAAAAACTTGTATGTAATATTCTTTTATTTGGGGCACTTCCAGGTTGCGGAAGTTGTCACCTTTTGTATATTATTTACTTTTCCGCATTAGGATAGACCCAAGGAGGGGAGCACAAGTAACCGGGTTCTGGGGTCCAGTGGGAGACCAACTCGAGGAGTCGAGTCCGGGTCTCCTAACCCCAGAATTGGCAGGGTTGCTTGCCGCTGTCGTAGGGGTCTAGGGGTGTGGGATTCGCTATTCATCACGACCGTGGAATCCGTGTTTTATACTGGCTCGTATTGAAAACACGGACGTCCTAGTATATCCAATGTTTCATATGTTTCTTCTGCTGCGATATCTGTGATGTGATCATGTGATGTTCTGTGATAGATACAGTATATAGTATATATGATATATTATATATATAGACGTTACTTATGTTTTGCACCCGCACTAGCCCTGCCCTGCTCTGTCGTTAGTTACCTAACCTAACGGTGCACGAGGGGACATCGAGGCGAATGCGGATGGCATAAGTGTACGTCGTATTTATCTGTGATGTTTAGGTATTTAAATGATGGGACTTCATTAATGTGATTAATGAAAGAAAAGAAACCTAAGATGTTGTAGAATCAAATTTCAAATAAAACAGATAGCTACAGTTCTTGCTTTGCATAGCGGTATATATGATATACCCTGCACCTTATTCGATGAGGAAAGGACCGAGATCCCTTCACCGGGAGTGACTCCTTTAGCAATAACTGGCAGATGCTACACACTCGGTTTGACTTTTGATTGCTTCTATAGTTTCTGCTTTGCACAGTGATATATATGATATATCCCGCACCTCATTCGACGAGGAAAGGGCCGACGATCCCTTCACCGGGAGTGACCCCTTTAGCAAAACTAGAAAAGCCTCAAAATCACTCCATTTTAAAACTTCATTTGATTCTACAACGATATCAAGTTCATTACGCAATAGGTTTTCAGAAAAACCTGTCGTAGCCCTCCGTCATTTCAGATAAGAACTGTTTAGTATTCGTGCTGCGTTTGTTGGCCTTTGTCAAGGCGTAGTGTGCGGTAGCTGAATAGTGATTATCTGCTTATGCATATGATGCAGATTGTTTCAGGGTAGTCGTGCGACCTTGTTGGCCTTTTTCAAGGGCCGTGCGGGTGGGTTTGATTCAATCAAGAAATGACGGGTTGAACTTGACTAGCATGCTATGATTTGTTGGCCTTTGTCAAGGTCATAGGACGCTAGGGGTAAAATATTATCGGGAATTTCAAGTGTTGAAATTTGCAATGAGATTGCATACCTTCTATGAGATAGTTGGATCCCGATACCCACTGCGAGTAAGAGTTACTCCTGGGAGAGTTTTACACATTACAATTAGCCGATCAAGTAGGTGTCTAGAAAGGTGTTAACGAGGTTACGCCTCTGGGAAAACGAGGTTTACATTAATTAGGTTCGTGCGAAAGCACGGGGACCTCCCTCAAAGTACCGAGACTGGCCTGGCTGAAAGATTGGCGAACTTGTAGTGTGTAATTAATCCCGGCTAGTCTTTCCTTTTAGGGTTTGAAGGAAGATTTGATAAAAATCAGTGGGAGCCATCCTGATTAGATAAGATAAAAACCAATCTGATCTTGCAAGAGCATACGCTAAAGTGTTTTCTTCTCTCTCTCTCCAGGTAGCGACCATTTCATGCCCTAATGAAGATAATAATATGGATGTATTGACCGAACCCGCATGTTATACTGTGCTGGGGAACGTTTGTTCCGTTCTTACCTATAAGAGTTATAGGAATGAACAGGATATAGGGGAATACCAGGATTCCCATGCCACCCGAATGAAGAAAGTACATGATGATGCATTTTCTTCGGGTGTGTTCGTTACAGAGAACTGTTTCTCCATTTGCCCTACGTCCTGGGTATTAGATACTGGGTCAGGATCCCATATATGTAATCAGTTACATGGGCTTAGAAAAGGTAGAGAACTTGGAGAAGGTGATAAAGACATTAGAGTTGGAAATGGTGCAATTGTTGCAGCTAAGACTGTCGGGGAATATCACCTTGAATTACCAACTGGTAATACATTGGTTCTGAACGAATGCTATTACATGCCGAACCTGATATGCAACATTATATCGGTTTCTTTATTGAGTAAAGAGGGATATAATTTTGTATTACAGGACAATGTTATGAACATTTTCCGTAACCAAAAGTTGGTTGGATCAGGCACATTGTGCAATGGCATTTATGTTCTAAATCAATCAACAATTCTGAGTATAACAAACACACACAAGAGGAAGAGTTCTGAACTGAACAAATCCTTCTTGTGGCATTGTAGACTGGGTCACATCAATGCAACACGACTAGCTAAGTTGCATAAGGATGGATATTTAAATCCGTTTGAATTTTCATCTTATGACACTTGCCAGTCATGTCTGAAAGGCAAGATGACCAAAACTCCGTTTACGGGACATGGAGAAAGAGTCACTGAACTCTTAGGACTGATACATAGTGATATATGCGGTCCTATGTCTACACATGCCAGGGATGGTTCTTCATACTTCATTACATTCACTGACGATCTCTCTAGGTTCGGGTATGTGTTCCTGATGAAACACAAATCAGAAGCTTTTGAGAAATTTAAAGAATATAAACAAGAAGTTGAGAACCAAACCGGAAAAAGTATTAAAATCCTTCGATCTGATCGAGGAGGTGAATACTTGAGCAATGAATTCCTGGACTTCCTAAAAAAGAATGGGATTCTCTCTCAGCTAACTCCTCCATATACACCACAGTACAACGGTGTATCAGAACGGAGGAACCGCACCCTATTAGATATGGTGCGCTCTATGATGAGCACAGCTGAGTTACCTATTTCCTTCTGGGGATATGCGCTGGAAACAGCAGCATACCTATTGAATCAAGTTCCAACTAAATCTGTACCTACCACACCATATGAGATATGGAGTGGGAAGAGACCATGTCTTAAACGAGTTAAGATATGGGGTTGCCCAGCCTATGTAAAAAGGCAAAATCCGGACAAGCTCGAGGCACGGTCAGTTCTATGTAAGTTTGTGGGATATCCCAAACATTCACATGGATATCTTTTCTACCATACAGAGGAACAAAAAGTGTTTGTTTCTCGACATGCCACCTTTTTAGAAAAGGAATTTCTTGCAAAAGAAATTACTGGGGATATGGTAGAACTGGAAGAAATTCCGGTTACACAAACTCAAACTGAAGATTTAGTGGAACCAGAGGATTCAGCAGCTCCCAATGAACCTCAGCCTCTCCGCCGATCTAGTAGGGTTCCTCGCCAACCTGAGAGATACTACGGTTTTCTCATGGATGGTGGAAGCGAGGATTGCATCATGGAGGATGATGACCCAACTAGCTTCGAGCAGGCCATCACGAGTAGGGATTCGGTGAAATGGCTGGATGCTATGCGGTCCGAGATGGAATCCATTTACACCAACAAAGTATGGACTTTGGAAGTTGCTCCTGAAGGGGTAAAACCCATCGGGAGCAAGTGGATCTTCAAGAAAAAACTTGGTGTAGATGGGAAAGTGGAGACTTTCAAAGCTAGACTTGTAGCGAAGGGTTTTCGTCAAAGACCAGGTGTGGACTATGACGAAACCTTTTCTCCAGTGGCTATGCTTAAATCCATCCGGATCATGCTTGCCATCGCTGCATATCATGACTACGAAATCTGGCAAATGGATGTTAAGACCGCCTTTCTAAATGGTGATTTAGAAGAGTGCGTGTACATGACTCAGCCAGAGGGCTTCGTAGACAGTGGGAGCAGCGGGACGGTATGCAAGCTGCTTAAATCCATTTATGGATTAAAGCAAGCATCGCGGAGTTGGAACATCTGCTTTGACGTCGTTATCAAAGAGTTTGATTTCGTCAAAAACCCAGATGAACCTTGTATTTACAAGAAGGTGGCAGAGAGTAAGGTTGTCTTCCTCGTATTGTACGTGGACGACAAACCCTTGATAGGAAATGATATTCCTATGCTGCAATCGGTCAAGCTCTTCTTATCACAAAGATTCTCAATGAAAGATCTTGGTGATGCCTCCTGCATATTGGGAATTAGGATCTATAGAGATAGATCCAAACGGATTTTGGGATTGTCCCAATCCAGATACATTGATACCATACTAAAGAGGTTTAGTATGGAAGAATCCAAGCGTGAGAACTTGCCTACGATCTCTGGAGTCACTCTCTCCAAAGAGATGTCTCCCAAGACTAATTTGGAGAGAGCTCGCATGCAAGGGATACCCTATGCTTCAGCTGTAGGCTCTATCATGTATGCGATGTTATGTACCAGACCCGATGTTGCATACTCACTAAGTGTAGTGAGCAGGTATCAAGCTTATCCTGGAGAGAATCACTGGACAGCTGTGAAGAGCATTCTCAAGTACTTGCGAAGGACTAAAGAGATGCTCTTGGTGTATGGTAACGGAGAACTTCAAGTGGAGTCCTTTACCGATTCGAGCTTCCAGAGTGATAAGAATGACTCTAAGTCGCAGTCGGGCTTTGTCTTTACCCTTTACGGAGGGGCGGTTAGCTGGAAGAGTTCCAAGCAGGAAACCGTGGCAGACTCGACGATGGAGGCTGAATACATCGCTGCCAACGATGCTGCTAAAGAGGCTGTCTGGATCAAGAAGTTCATTACTGAACTTGGAGTGGTTCCATCCATTGAGCATCCAATACCTTTGTATTGCGATAACAATGGAGCAGTGGCTTTGGCCAAGGAACCCAGGTCCCATCAGCGATCCAGGCATATTCTGAGGCGGTATCACCTGATCCGGGAGATAGTTGATCGCCGGGAGATCGAGGTCAGGAGGGTTGACATGAAGAACAACACGGCGGATCCACTCACGAAGGCCATTCCCCAGATACAGTTTGAGAGACTCATTGGGATGCTCGGTATGCGATACTACAGCAGCTGGCCCTAGTGCAAGTGGGAGATTGTAAGTTGTATGTATGCCCTAGAGGCCAGTATTGTACTGATGATGTATATTATATTGGATGCTTGGACATATATAGAGATGACTTTCTTGCTCGATATGATAGTATGCTATCTGGTTACTCTTTATCTTAACATGTACACTTGTCTCTTTATACTGTCTTACAGTTACATGTTGATAAAGCCCTTAGGATGTGTACTTGACTACCTGGACTATGATGCAGATCATACTAGTGGAGACATGGTAGTCGATAAGTAAATCCTTCAAGGTCCCTAGTCGTGGGTGTATCGAGACAGGGCATCGATATACCAGTGTAGACTAGCGTATACGCTTCTCGACCCATGAGATGGGCAATGGATGATCCCATATCCATTGATGTTTGACATCAGAGATGGTATACGGGTGCTCAGTGGAGACTGGGTACACTGGACGGACTCGCCGAGAACTCCCAGATGGTATTATACCTCATGTCAGATGGCAGTTCTCAGGTGACACTTGTACAGGTTAGTCTGTAGACTCGAGATCGTCTTAGAGTCTTGTGTGATTCCCACTGTGCTTAGATCTCCACCTTACCATGTCCATGAGGGCGTGCAAAATGGGGGTCTTTGGGTACAGTCCCGAGTCACATGGAGGCAATGAGCGATAGGAGGGGTTTCGTCTCTCCCGGTATTGGGGGTTGATGTTGCGCTGTGCTCGATTGGCCGTAACAGGGAAGTCCCAGGCCACGGCCGATCAGAGATTTGCTGGTAAGTGTTACCAGTAGTTTCTCGACCCGTTATGAGCCTCACATCGGCACGACTTATCGGTTATTGGGGTCTGACGTATACTACCCCTAGACTTGATATGCGACATATCAGACGAACAGACCGGACTGTACGGTAAGTGTTACTGGTTGGATTCACAGGAGTGTGAGCGGGCTAGCTCGTCGATCTTATGATCGCTCAATACCCGGGTGGCCGTTACGTTTAGCAGACCGCTTGCGACTTGTGGGTGCTTGATTTGATCATCATCTACTACCGGCGTATTGACGAGTCTTTAGAGTCCTACACAGAGGTTTCCTGGCTCAAGCGAAACGAAATAGGAGCGCATATGAGATATGAGCAGGAGCGAGAATAATTTGTGTATGTGATACCGTATTTCATTCTCGCGATGAATGTGTCGATTGGTTATATGCGATATAACCTAGATATCGAATCAAGGATTGATTCGATAAGCCGATACATAGGATACTAGTCGGTTATATGCGATATGACCGGATCGTTAAATCAAGTGTTGATTTAATGATTTAATGTATAATTATATATTTGATATATTACTTTGCATTAACTAGTATTGGTTCATTTTAAAAGGATTTTCTCACTTGATGCACATTGTATATGTGATATATTTTTGTGCACTTGTTTGTATCATGTTTGATGATACTTCCTCACTTGGGTTTGTGTAAAGATTAAACCATGGTTACATGTATAATGGTTAGGGTTTTGATTATTTACTTAGTTATTTATTTATTTATTCATTTTGGATATTATTAAGAATGGTGGCTTATTTTGTTTCTATGTTGAAGCTTCTTGAAGCTTTGACAAAGTCCACCATCCTTATCTCATCCTTAACCCTAACCATTCCTACTAATCTTAGTTTAATCTCTACACTTGAACATGGTAAAGACATGATAAGTATTCATATTAGTTTCATTTTTAAATGAGAGATATGATATTCTTTCTTCTTCTTGACCTTCTTCTTCAAGATAGAAAGCTTGATGCCATCAATGGCAACTTGAGATCTAAAGTGAGAAATCCAATTCTAAAGTGAACCCACCTCCTATTTCTTCACCCTCTACCTCTTGCCAAGTTGTTTTGGGTGTTTTCTTCACAAGTTTCACAACTTTGTGAAGTCGGAGCTTGAACTTGTGATGCCTCGACGTAGATCATCTTCGACACGAAGCCGACGACCTAGTCCGCCCATTTCTCCGATCAAGCCGACGCATGAGTTCGGGATTCAAGATGGACAGCGAGAGGACACCTACGTGGAGCTAAGGAAGTGGAGAACCGGATCTACAAAGGTTGTAGTCTTTCACCTTTAGTTAAAGTGTTAACTAGTTTCGTATTTCGCCTAAATTTCTAGTTAACGATCCGTATTAGGGTTTCTCGGCACCCGTAAAATTTGAAATTGGCATGGTTGATGCCTTGTGAGACCTCTTGAGAGTGCCTAGGAACCCTACAGGTGGTGTCATCACCTACATCTAGACAATAATAAAAATTGCTAAGTAAGAGCAAAAGGAATGTGCGTATATTTATGATATAGCATTCTAAATCAATATACATGCACTATATGATATATAAACATACCTGGAGGAGCGGGAGTGGCCTCTATCCCAGATGTGGACGCATCACCAATAACTAGACAGTCAAACATTGAAAATATAAGTAATTTTGACATAAACAGGCATGAATATCTGTAATATTACATTCAAAATGGATATGCGTGTAGTATACCTGGATGTGTGGAAAAATCCACACGGAATGAGGCATCCGAAGGGGTCTCCAATCTGGGTGCAAGACCATCCCTCTGAAGCTCCCTACGGAGCTCTCCGGGTGGCAGACCCACTCTGCCTCTGCCTCTGCTTCTGCCGCGGCTGGAGCTCCTGCCGCCCCTCGCTGCTCCCGACATCGTCATCAAATCTAGATAAACGATTCGTGGACGCATTAGACAATCATTAAAAGTATTGACTATATATGTATAGAGCGTAAAATGTGAAGTAATAATATAACATTACTGATAACCTTTTTCGTTTCGTGGGCGCATTATACATATCTACTTGGATTTCATCATCGATGTCATTTCTAACCCACGTAACTTCATGATCGGTCGAAGACAACCCGTCCTTCGAAATAGACGGTCGGAGCACTTTAAGCCTTCTCTCTTCTTCGTCCTCATCGCTGTCCTCGTATTCTGGGACATCGTAGACATCTCTGGGTTTCCATCGGCATAAAACACTCCACCCCGGATGCTTCAAACATTGTGAGTAGTATACTTGGAACGCTTGGTTCGGAAAGATAAACGGTTCTTCCTGACAGTAAAATCGAAGTGTGTTCACACTGGTCAATCCATATTCATCTTTCCAAGTCCCAAGATTGCTTCTCCACCTGTCTGTATCGGTTCACGTATCGTACCAAGTACACTGGAATATATAAAAGGGTTCTGATCGTTCGGGATGGTGGATGTCGAGTATACAATTTAAGTACCCATAATAAATCACACCGTTCGATCTTACCATCGCAATCCCACTATTCTGAGTGGTTCTAGATGTTTCTAATTCCTTAACTTCGAATTTGTATCCAAGGACACCAAATCCTTTGTAATATGCAACCTCCGTACTAGGAAATTGAGCTAAACATCTTGAATCACTCTCAAATGATGCAGACAAGTTCGGATCGTGGATCTAACAAAACAAATTTTACGACAAATACATAACAATACAAGTTTAGATTAAAATTGCTAGCAATAAAATGTTATTCGAATAACTTACATGATCTGTGACCCAATCACAAAAATTATCCTGATGATATTTTTCCAATTGTTCTTCATTCCAATCATGATGCCCCTCACGTACCTCGTTAAAATGAATTTTGTTTTCGACAAATAATGGTGACATTAATATTATATCATTTCATACACACACAAACACAGATATAACAATTAATCCAAAAAAGCTTACTCTCTAATTTGTTCAAGACATTCGCAATTAAGCAAGATAAACCGGTATATCTTGTTGATAAATATAGTGTCTACCCTCTTATACTCGGCTTTACCATATGGTCCGTCTTGAAGTCTTCGTGGTCGGTTAAGCCTTGTCTCAATGTTCTCGTCCAGATAGTGGGAACAAAATGTGGTTGCTTCATCAAGAAGATAACCTTGCATGATATAACCCTCTGGTCGATTTTTATTGCTTATATACTTCTTAAGAGTGTGGAGCTACCTAATGAAAATATGTTGAATAAATAAATACGGGCATACAGGACAACAATAAATTTTTAAATTGCGCGAAACGAAAAATTACACTTACCTCTCGACGGGATACATCCATCGATATTGTACCGGTCCAGCTAATTTTGCCTCAGTTGCAAGATGAACCGTCAAGTGTATTATGATATCGAAGAATGACGGTGGGAAAATACGCTCAAACTTGCAAAGTATCAACGCAATAGAATTTTCTAGTTTATCCAGTGTCACAACCTCCAGTGTTTTAGCACACAACTCCCTGAAAAAACAACATAGGTCATTGATTACTAGACCAACCGAGTCGGGGAAAGAAGTCCTGAGGGTTAAGGGAAGAAGGTGCTCCAAGATAACATGGTGATCATGACTTTTCAGTCCATCGATCTTGCCCTTCATAATTTTTATTTTCTTGGTGAATGATCCTGAGAAACCTGTGGGGACTTTCAAATCATGCAACACCTGCAGGAATCTTTTCTTCTCCTGTTGTGACATATGATAAGCGGCAATGGGAAGTACAAACTTGCCCGGTTTACCCGCTACCGGTCTAGGGTGCAATTCACTTCTTATTCCCTACTCTTGTAGATCCATCCGAGCATTCATGTTGTCTTTAGATTTCCCGTCTTTACGAAGAAGCAAGTTAAGTATGTGCTCTGAGACTCCCTTCTCTATATGCATGACGTACAGACAATGACGCACTGAATTTGTAGACCAGTACGGAAGCTCGAAGAAATGCTTAACTTGTTCCAATATGGTGGTTTGACCTGTTTCGTCGGATCCATCCCGAAGGTCACGTTATTGTAACCATCCTATTTAGCAGTCACGTCCTCTCCGGACAATGGGGATGGAGGTCCAAAAAGCTCCTGATGACCATCAAAGTGAACCGTGTCTAATCTATAGGGGTGGTCTGGAGGCAGGAAACGTCGATGGCCGCAATAGCAAACCTTCCAGCTAAAATTCAATAATTTCGATGTTGTGTGTTCATGGCAATGAGGACATGCTTTGTGACCATGTACGGACCAACCTGATAGCATTCCATACGCAGGAAAGTCATTAATTGTCCACATTAAAGCCGCACGCAGTATGAAGGTTGTCTTTGTGTGTGCATCATATGTCTCTACACCATCAACGGACAAAGATTTCAACTCCTCGATCAGAGGTCAGAGATAGACGTCGATATTGTTCCCCGGTGAGTTTGGTCCGTCGATAAGAAGAGGCATCATAAAGTATGATTGGTCCATAGCCAACCAAGGCGACAGATTATAAATTATCATTACAACGGGCCATATGCTGTGACTTCCAGCCATATAGTTGAATGGGCAGAAGCCATCAGTAGACAGTCCGAGCCGGACATTGCGAGGATCGCTACTGAATATTGCGTGCTTCCTATCGAAATCCTTCCATGCCGGTGAATCTCTTGGATGGCTCATTTTTCCATCTTCACTTGGAGGAGCACGGTGATGCCAAAGCATTGCCTCGGCTGTTTTCTTGCACCTGAATAGCCTCTGTAGACTCTGTGTTATGGGAAAGTATCGTGCTATCTTCACAGGTATATCAGGCTTCTTATCAGAATCTTTCGGCTTATACCTGGCCTCTCCGCATGTTGGACACTCTTTCAAATCTGAATTCTCTTTTCGGTATAACACGCAATTTTTAGGACATGCTTGAATCTTCTCGCACTTTAGACCCAAATCAGACATCATCTTCTGGGCTTCGTACCAGCTGTCGGGCACATTATTTCCCGGTGGCATAGAATCTTTTAAGAACGAAAGAAGCATTGTGAATGACTTGTTGCTCCATCCATTTAGACACTTAATCTGGAAAAGTTGGATGAACCATGAGAGGGTGGAATACTTCGCATTCTCATAAATTGGTTTCCTAGCATCATTCATGAAATTTTCATATTTATCCGCACGAGGTCCTTGACCGGAAGGAATGTCATCTTCGGTACGAATATATTCACCTTGGGCAGCCTCTACCATATCCTCCATATCTTCTGATGGAAATAAATTATCGCCTTCTCCTTCTGCCCCATTATCGAATTCTTCTTCTCCTGCCACATTATCGTGTTCTACTTCTTCTCCCGCAGTACTGCATTCTTCTCCTTCCCCGTGATATTTCCAAGTAGTATAAAGTCTAGTAAACCCATGTTTTATAATATGAAGCTCTGCCAATTCTACCTTCTGCCAGTACTTATTGCCACATCTATCGCACGGACAGAGAATCTTCTCTATTATGATCTTATTATGTGCGCATGCAAATTCAAGGAAAGCAGCAACTCCTGCGACAAACTTAGGTTGCATACGTTGTTTCCAATCCACATACATCCAGTCCTTAGCTCTGACGTACTCATGAGCCATGTTAGACTGTATAACATATAAATTGTAGGTTATGCTTACTATATTGAGAAATATAAGAACGGGATAGTTACTGACAAAGGAGAAGATCCGTGTATATGCATTAGACTTAAGCTCCTACGGAGAACGTATCTCCTTTTAATATTATTAAATGTTCTCATGTAGTGCACACGTGCATTGCACGTGGTGCGCGCATAGCGGGCATACGTGCGTTGCGCGTAGCGCACATGGCGCTTGCGCACATGGCGCTTGCGCATATGCGCATTATGGGGAGGAGCAGGCTCCTAACTTGGAGAACTAAGCTCCTTTTAATATTATTGAATATTCTCATGTGGTGCGCACGTGCATTGCACATGGTGCGCGCATGGCGGGCACACGTGCGTTGCACGTAGCGCACATGGCGCTTGCGCGTATGCGCATTATGGGGAGGAGCATGCTCCTTTCTTGGAGAACTAAGCTCCTATGGAGAACTAAGCTCCTTTTAATATTATTAAATATTCTAATGTGGTGCGCACGTGCATTGCACGTGGTGCGCGCATGGCGGGCACACGTGCGTTGCACGTAGTGAACGTGGCGCTTGCGCAATTGCGCATTATGGGGAGGAGCATGCTCCTATCTTGGAGAACTAAGCTCCTATGGAGAACTAAGCTCCTTTGAGAATTGAGCATTAAAGAACTAAGATGCATTAGACTTGAGATTGAGATACATACCTGCAACATAGAAAAGAAATCAATAAACAAGATGAATATAATATAAATTTAAGTTGAAAGAATATATATCCTCCTTTCAAATGCAATTAAGTCTCGATGATGCTGAAGATGTTACCAGAAAAACATCTTCTGCCAACCTTCATGTGTGAAGGGGTGTGTGTGGGAAAATTGGGTACACGGTGTCAGAAAAAACATTTTCTGCTTTTTCCTAAATACACGACTCATCCTTTCCATTATTCGTTACTTGTTGTTCTTGGTATCAGACTGCAGGACAAATCGTTAGAAATGCATATCGTAGAGCATATCAAAGCCCTCCAATCTCATTAGACAACATTAGAAAATACTAACATTGCAACACAAACGACAAGAACCCAACAATTCAAACCTGATCAAATTATAATGTAAATATTTGATCTTCAAAATTGTGTTCCAAGATCAACCAGATAGCTAATACCTAACCCTAAATTCACCCTTCACCTAAGAACCAGCAACAAAACAAAACAATTCAAAGAAAAAAGCTTAGACCCTGAAATCCAAAACCCCAACCCCAACCCTAACCCTAACCCCAACCCCAACCCCAACCCCAAACACCAACCCCAACCCCAACAGCAACCCCTTGCCGAACCCCAACCCCAACCGCAGACCGAGCCCCAGCCCCAACCCTAACGCTAACTGCAGCCCGAGCCCGAGCCCCAACCCCAACCACAGCCCTAACCCCAACAACAGCCCTAGCCCCAACCCTAGCCCGAGCCCGAGCCCCAGCCCCATCCCCAATCAAGAAGTGCTCAGGGACATACAACCCCAACCCCAACCCCAACCGCTACCCCCTGCCGAACCCCAATCCCAACCGTAACAGCAACCCCCCAGCCCCACCCCTAACCCTAACGCTAACCCCAACCGATGCCTACCCAAACCATGAACCATATACCCAAAACAATCAAAAATTTGTTTAATTAAGATTTCCTAACCTGTGCAGGCGGTGGCGACGACGAATCGGTGGCGACGACGAATCGGCCGTGGGTTGAATAAGCAGGCGATGGCGATGGCGAACGGAGATGAGGAAGAAGCAGGCGGTGGCGACGACGATTCGGCCGGCGCCGGCGACGACAACGCTGGCGACGACGAGAACGACGATCGGCGGGAACGTCGAGGGTTTGGGGATTTAGGTTCGCGCCCAACAGTGATCGATAAAGGGAATAAGAAATAATCAGCGTAGGGATCGATCACTTAAATCCCTATTAGATGCCCCTACGGATATACCCGTAGGTGCTTGGTTTGCGGCTCCGTAGGGGCAAACAACACTTTAAGATTTAATAATTTTTAAATAAATATGGGAGGACCGTAGGGGCAACCGTTTGGCCCTACGGATTAATCCGTAGGGCCAAACTTTATCTGTCCCTACAGATGTTGTTATCCATAGGGGCAACCCCTTATTTTACTAGTGAGGTGAGACGGAAGAATTTTAGTCAAGATAAAGCGGCTCCTATAAAAATATGAGCTCCTCCGTGGGGTCAGTGGAAAAATAGGGTTTTAATATATGTCTATTTACTTTGAAAATTGTACCGTTTTCAACATTTTCAACCCCAACTGCCCCGTGCGGGTATATATACTACACAACAAAAGGTCCTTTCCACCGAGATTTTAGCTTACCCGCATGATGAGGGAGACGTGAATCATAAAGAAGGACTTGTTGACCAGGTGTAAAAGTTTTTCTCAAAATGTTTTTATCATGAAATACCTTAGTCCGGTTCTTTACAATTACAACATTATCGTAAGCTTCATCGCGGAGTTCGCTTAGCTCGTTTAATTGCAGCTTCCGAAAGTTGCAGGCTTGATTTAAGTCAAAGTTAAGTTCTTTAATGGCCCACATTGCTTTGTGTTCAATCTCGACCGGAAGGTGGCAAGCCTTACCAAACACTAGACGATAAGGAGACATACCTAGATTGGTTTTATATGCGGTACGAAATGCCTAAGAGCATCCGTCAATTTGGTTGATCAATCTTTTCGATTTTTAGAAATTGTTTTCTCCAAAATTTGTTTGATTTGTCTATTTGAAACCTCAGCTTGCCTGCTCGTTTGGGGATGATAGGATGTGGAAAGTTTGTGGTTGATTGCATATTTCCGCATCAAAGTCTCGAAAGACCGACTACAGAAATGCGTCCCGTTATTGCTAATGATAGCGTGTGGGTGTCCAAATCGCGAAAAGATATTTTCTTTAAGGAACTTAATGATAACCTTTTGGTCATTAGTGCGACCAGGAATAGCTTCCACCCATTTCGAGACGTAATCAACCGCAAGCAATATGTACGAATTTCCAAAGGAGTTGGGAACTGGGCCCATAAAATCAATACCCCAAACGTCGAAAATTTCAACCACCAGGATCGGTTGAAGTGGCATTTCATTTCTCTGAGAAATCCGACCCGTGTGTTGACACTGTGGACAGGTTTTGCAATGAGAAAATGCATCTTGGAATAAAGTCGGCCAATAAAAACCTCATTGCAAAACCATCTCTACCGTCTTTTGAGGACCAAAGTGACCTCCACATGCTTGATCATGACAGAAAGATAGAACACTCTTGAACTCATCATTGGGGACACATCTTCGAATGATCTGGTCAGGACAATACTTAAAAAGATAGGGTTCATCCAAGTAAAAGTGTTTTACTTGGGAAACAAATCGATGTTTGTCCTGTTTCGATCATTCATGGGGAATGAGTCCCGTAGCAAGATAATTCACAATATCCCCGAACCAAGGTTCGTCGGATACATTCAAGAGTTGTTCGTCCGAAAAAGAGTCATTAATTGGCATGGTCACAGGTGAAGAAGAGTTGCGCGAAAGTTGGTCGGCTACTATATTTTCACATCCTTTCTTATCTCGAATAACAAGATCAAATTCTTGTAATAGAAGGATCCAGCGTATTAACATACCTTTAGCATTCTTCTTCGCCAAAAGATGTTTCAAGGCGGAGTGGTCAGTGTACACAACAATTGGTGAGCCAATCAAGTAAGGCCTGTTTTTTTTAATGCAAATACAACTGCTAAAAGTTCCTTTTCGGTAGTTGTATAATTAATTTGAGCATCATTCAGGGTCTTGCTTGCATAATAAATCACGTATGGCATCTTTTCAATGTACTGTCCAAAGACTGCACAAACAGCAAAATCTGATGCATCACATATAAGCTCAAACGGGTGGTTCCAATCTGGAGATGATAAAACGGGGGCTGTAGTGAGAGAGTTTTTAAGTGAGTCAAATGCAGCCTCACAATCCGAGTCAAAGTGAAATGTCGTGTCCTTAGCCAAGAGAAGAGTTAAGGGTCAAGCAATTTTGCTAAAATCCTTAATGAATCTCCGATAAAAGCCTGCATGGCTAAGAAAAGATCGTATATCTTTGATGCATTTGGGATGAGGAAGGTTATGAATGACATCTATTTTAGCTCTATCAACCTCAATGCCATTCCGTGAAATAACATGTCCAAGCACAATTCCCTCTTGGACCATGAAATGACATTTTTCCCAATTCAATGTTAAGTTCTTCTCCTTACAATGAGTAAGAACCGCGTCAAGATAAGATAGGCAGTCAGCAAAAGAATCTCCGAATATCGAGAAATCGTCCATGAAAATCTCCAGAAAATTCTCGGCCATGTCCGAGAATATCCCCATCATACACCGCTGAAATATAGCGGGAGTATTGCATAACCCAAAGGGCATGCGTCTGTAAGCAAAAGTACCGAAAGGACAAGTAAATGTAGTCTTGTCTTGATCCTTTTCGGTAATAGGGACCTGGTTATAGCCAGAGTATCCGTCCAAGAAGAAATAATATTCCCGTCCAGCTAAGCGTTCTAACATCTGGTCAATAAAAGGTAGAAGAAAGTGGTCTTTTCTCGTTGCGGCATTGAGTTTTCTATAATCAATACATACACGCCACCCAGTTTGAGCACGTGTCTGGATTAACTCATTAGGCACATTTGTTATAACCGTGATGCCAGATTTCTTAGGGACTATATGAATTGGACTTACCCATTGGCTATCAGAGATTTGGTAAATGATACCACTATCAAGGCATTTGACGATTTCTTTCTTTACCGCATCCTTCATTACGGGGTTTAACCATCTCTGTGGTTCACGGGTTGGCTTGTCTTCATCCATCAGATGTATATGATGTTCAACAATCAAGGGACTAATCCCTTTGATGTCAGCCATAGTCCAACCAAAAGCCTGACTATTAGAACTCAATACCGTCAAAAACGCATTCTCTTGCTCTGAGGCTAGAGAAGCGGATATGATCACAGGTAAAGACTCATTCTCACCTAAATATGCATATTTAAGATGAGAACGTAATAATTTAAGATCTAATGTCGGCGGAGAAACAATAGAAGGTGGGGTAAAAGAATGACATTCAGATTCACGAAGATGCTCGTAGCCTGCAAAGGATACAGACTCGGAAAGTGATGAGTCAAAAGTTTCAGACTCAAGAGTGGACCCATCAAAAGTGTCCTCACTAAGATGTGTAAGATCAAACATTGATGTGCTAATGTCGTTGAGATTATAAAAGCAAAGTTCATCAACTTTGCAGCTTTCGGGAGCTATCTCGTGGACAGAACAGACATCAAGTATGTGAGCAGAGGGTTCAGACGACTGACTTCCAATTTTGTAAATGTTCGGTTCGATTGTCATTTTTCCAAAAGATAGGTTCATAGAACCGTTTCGACAATTAATGATAGCATTGGAAGTGGCAAGGAATGGTCGACCCAGAATCCCTGGAATTTGGTTCCGTGGGTTTGCTACAGGTTGTGTATCAAGAACAATGAAGTCTACAGCGAATATAAATTCCCCGATTTTTATCAACACATCCTCTAGTTCACCCCTAAGTTTGGTGATTGATCGGTCTGCCATTTGAAGAGTGTAATGAGCTAGTTTCAACTCTCCAATCCCTAACTGCTCGTAGACCGAATATAGAAGCAGGTTAACACTTGCGCCAAGGTCAAGTAAAGCACGGTTAATGTTTTTACCCCCAATAGAAATCGAGATTGTGGGACATCCAGGGTCCTTACGTTTCTTTGGTAACTGTGGGGTAAAAGCAGAGCTAACATTATTTGTCATGAATACCTTTATGGGCACTTGAGTCTTCCTTTTCCTGGTGCACAAGTCCTTTAAAATTTTCGCATAAGACGGAACTTGTTGGATATAATCTAGGAGAGGGATATTGATGTTAACCTGTTTGAACATTTCCATAATCTCCTCCATATGTGGACTCGATTTGTTTCCCCTTAACCGATTCGGATAAGGAGCTTTAGCAATAATACCTGGGTCCAATATTGGAGAAGGTGGTGTGTGTGGAACTGATTCCATAATAGTAGTGGGGATCGTCTTTGGTGGACTAGAAGAAGTATGTTGAGGGCTCGAGCCTTGGGGAAAACGAAGAATAGGCTCGCAAGAAGGTGGTGGGGAAGACGAACAAGGGTAAGAAGTGGAAGTAGAAGTGGAAGGAAAAGTGTTAGTGTGATATGCCCTAGAGGCCATTATTGTATAGTACTAGTTTGTATATTACATTTTAGAAGCTTGGGATATATACACAGATTTATGACAGACTTGCTCAATATAGTAGTATGCTACTTGGTTTGTATCTATCTTAATATGTGTGTATGTTTCTTTTAACATATTGCTGATACATATTGATAGAGCCCTTAGGATCTTGCTAGACTACCAGTGTTATGATGGCAATCATACTAGTGGGGGCTGGGTAGTCCATGAGCACATCCTTATACAGGTCCCTAGTCGTTGGATTATCGAGGCAGGGCATCGATACTCCAGAATAGACTAGTGTATACACTTCTCATCCCAGGAGGGATGGTCTGTCCCACAGCCATCAGTACGTCGTACTGGAGATAGATGCAGGTGCTCATTAGGTTACGAGTACACCGGACAGGACTCGCTTGGAACTGTTGGTTGGTACTATACCTATCGTTAGTTATCAGTTCCCAGGTGACATGAGTACAGCTTAGTCCCTTAACTTGACACTGCTGTTTCGCCTCGAGTGTGTTCCCACTGTTCTTAGATTACTACCCTACCACGGCTCTATTGAGTCGTGCAAATAGGTAGTAGTTGGGTGCAGTCCCGAAGAACTTGGAGGCAGCGGCTGTTAGATAGGATTCGTCTCTCCCGGTATTGGGGGTTGATATCACGCTGTGTTCGTAACGCCATTACAGAAAGTCTCTGGCCAGGGAAAGTGAGATTTACTGGTTGGTACTCCAGTAGTTTCTCAGGGTGTTCTGGACCGTACTTCGACACGACTTATACCGCTATTAGGGGACTGACGTTTACCGCCCCACTAGGCCCGATATGTGTTCATATCAGAATATTGCATTATTATATCGCCCATTCTTAATCATATTGCAAATAAATAGGTGCTTTTGATCCATGTCTGTTAAATAGTTGCAAGTTACAGGTTCTCGGAACAATACAGTGAAAATGGTGAAAAAACGCTACAAAAGTGAGACTACGACCAACAAATAGAAGAATCTTTATGATGCCGTCTACAGTTTAAGTAACAAATGAAGATCAATGAACAGTTCGATTTCACAAAGCACGAAGGCAGCACAAGATTCAAGATTTCAACACGAAGAGAACGGTAAAAGTACACAACATTCTGCACTTTGGAGATCTGGAAGAAATTAGAAAGTATTCTGAAGAACCAAGTGAAGAAAACAGAAGCAAATAGCAACATGAAGTAACACAGAGAAAAAGAACCCAAGAGCCCATCAAATGGCCGCGGAACCGCGGCCAAACAAGGCTTATGGCCGCGGATTCGCGGCCGTGCATCGCACGTGTCGGTGCGTGTCGGTAGAGTCGATGCATTAACCCGGTTTTCTTAGGATAGTTTTGTAATTCTAGATGTGGATCAGATGTAAACCCTAGGGTTTCTATTATCTATAAATAGGAAGTCTACAGCTCTTTTTGGAACATGCCTCTTTTAATTTCTTGTTTAAATTTAATTCCCTTGTAATCGTCAAAGATTGCATCAATAAAAGTAAGTAGTTTTTTTTATCTTGTGTTCTTATTATCTGCAAATTTTATTTCTCTGAATTCTTTTTATCTGTCTTTTTATCTGCAAGTAAGTTAGACTAATAAAAAAATATAAAAATGAATTTCGTCACCAATTCCCTAATGAGTGAATAGTTCCTCACTTGTTAGGATTAGGATTGGGTAGGTTTGAGAGATGGAAATCTCTCACTCCTTTCTTGCCCGTTCAATATTTTAAATTAGGACTCTATGCAAATCAATCACCCACCGCTCACTACGACACCCTATCCAACGAGATAGCGGTGATTCCCTAGTTAGACCGGTCGTGATTGATTTCCACAGAGCTTAGGGATAAGTGTTAAGAAAGGACGGACAAGGACCAAAAGGAAGAAACTTTGTTTCTTCCTTGACGTGCTAATCCCCTTTGTTAATTATTACCCTAACACCTACGTTCTCAATTAGGGTAATGGAAGCGGTGATAGAATTAACATTCCAAACTAACCTAATCCTAACCCTAGCAAGGTTTTTAATCCAAATTAAATTCCATCTCAGTTTTTATAAAAATAAAAACCTACCACAAATAGGAATTGACTCGTTAGAACAATTAGAAAAGAACACGTTTTCCCTGTGGACCGCCCGTACTCATCTCGGCTAGCTACCAAGAGACACCGTTATTGATTGCGGTATTCTTTAATTTTGATTTAAAATGCATAAGCACAGAATCTCATACCAATCAAATGGCGCCGTTGCCGGGGATAACGGTAGTTATTTTCTTTTTTTAATTTCGGGTTAATTAAAAAATTAAAAATCAGAAAAGCTGAAAAATATAAAAACAATTTTTTTTATCATCTTGTTATTCTTTGATGGGTTTTCGTGCGAATTTTGCAGGATCGGAGAGACCAACAAATTCAGATCTGGAAAAATCCAGCGAACAAAACAGCAAACAGCAGATCTGAACATACAGAGGAGAGCCCTAGCAGACAACAGAAGAATTTTGGAGGATTGAACCAACTTTTTGATCGCGGAACCGCCGCAGTGCGGTACATTTGGCCGCGGAACCGCCGCGCCTTGCTGACGTCAGCAGCTGAAAAATTCTCTGTAAGTTTTTTTTCCACTCTTCTGTCCTCTGAAATCCTCTGAAAAATTTTCCTGCAGGGTTCTTTGCGCAAAAATTCTCCCCCTTCTCCAATAAATTAATTTTGTGCAGGATTCTTTGCGCCGCAATAAATTTTTTTTGGCAAGTGTTTTGGATTTTTGTGTGTTTATTGCTTTGCATTTTTAAAATGGACTTTTAAGGGGCTATAACACTAATCCAGATTGGGTGGGGATTTCATTAACCTTCCTAGGTCCCCAAAAATCACAAAAAGAAATTTGCATCAACTCTCGAGTTAATTCAAAAATATTAGACTCGGCCAATAAGGACTGTCGTACCCATTAGGACAAAGAAAAGGTTGTAGGCATCGGTCATTTATCTAAACCTGACTTTGTGGTGCCTAGGCTAAACAAGTGGGAAATGTAATTTTAAAAGGCCCTTCTCATGGTGATTCGTGAGCGGATCCCTCCTTTCTTTACTTGTGCTTACCTGGCCACAATTGGCGGTGATGAGGCGATTCGAGGATCTCACAACTTGCCCTTTGGAACAGTTAGGAGCAGTCTAGTTGACTTAGGAGACCCTAGCTCTAGGCATGATTGTGCATATTGTGATTGCTTGAAAGTGTGTCTAAGCTCCTTATAAAAATCTTTTGCAAAACTCCTTATAAAAATAAAAAAAACCACATAACAAAATTTTTTACAAAAACTTGCCATTTTATCGCTAGAAATCCATTACACCCTACTTTCTCTCATTGACGTTTTCTTACCCCCACCTTCTATTTTTACCGTTTGACTACACTACACCTCATTAGTGTATGTCCAGTTGGACTAAGGACACTAGTGTCCGTTTAGTCCGTGTCTCGTTAGTGCCTACTGACGACGCTTTTGACTCCGAAGTCGAAATTCCCTCCACTTCTTTACCTTCATCTTCAAATTCATCATCTTCTAGAGAGATGTCGGGATTCAATCCTAACAACCCCTTAACTACGTGACTGATTCCACCTCCACTGGGTGCAAATAACCCACCATACCCTCCTGTCGAAGCGCCCCAACGAATCGCGCTCCTGGATCTTTTCTATCCCATCCGCACCGCACTTCCCACTTGTCTTTCACTTCCAGCGGCTAATGGGGATACCTTCGAAATTAAACCCCACTTCATCAATATGTTGCCCCAATTTCACGGGCTGGAATCCGAAGATGCATACATCTTCATTAACAAATTTCAGAATGTTTGCGCAATGATGAAGACCACACAACTTTCTGATGATGCTATAAGGCTATGTGCCATTCCATTCATTTTATGTGACCTAGCTGAAAAATGGTTATATAGCACAACATCACACTCCATAAAAATTTGGGAAGAGTTTCTTAAGGCTTTTCTAAAGAAATTTTACGCACACCACAAGACCACGAGAATTCATAATGAAATTATTCAATTTTCCCATCTTCCTTCCGAACCTTTTTGGAAGTGCTTCGAAAGATTTAAGGACCTTCTTGTTCAATGCCCTCACCACGGTATCAAGAATTGGCTACTTTGCCAAACTTTATATGAAGGACTGAACCCAGCAACAAAGCAGTTGTTGGAAACCATTTGTCAAGATCACTTTCTTACAAAATCAAGCGAGGAAGCTTGGCAATTTCTCGACGATCTTGCTGAACAAACACTTCAGTGGGAAAGCACTAAGACCATTTCATCTACTTCATCAGGTTAGTCTAGGGCAGGCATACATCAACTTGATATGTCGATTGCAATGAAAACCGAAGTGGCTGCACTCACGAAAAAACTAATAGCAATTGAGAGCAAATTCTCATCGCCTTCTCCTGCCCCAGCTTTACCCACTCGCACTATTTGCGCTTGTTGTTCGGATCCGTCCCACCTGACTGAAGAGTGTCCTTACAATCCACTTGCTCAAGGACAGGATCAAGTCAATGCTGCCTTTCAGCAAAGACAAAGAAATGATCCATATTCTTCAACTTATAATCCCAATTGGAGGAGCCACCTAAATTTTGCTTGGAATCAAAATCAACAACAATTCCAAGGCAATAACAATTTTCAAAGGCCTCCTCCACAACAACAAGCCCCTCAACAAACTCAATATCAGTAACCTTTCCAACCCCAACCTTACCAAAACCAAACGAACAATTTTGTACCAAACAACTCTTATCCTCAAAACAATTTTGTTCAGCCAAATAACGATAAGGTTTCCTCGCTAGAATGAAGTCTGGATGTGTTTTTAAAACAATCTACGCAATCCTCAGCCAGCATTCAATCTTCCATTCAGTCATTGGTGCAACACACTGCTTCACATGATCAGAGCATCAAAACAATTGAAGCTCAAATTGCACAACTGAATGCTGCGTTAAGTGAGCGAGAAAAGGAGAAGCTTCCATCTCAACCATTGCCAAAACCTGGTCACACACAAAATGCACATGTTGCTTATGAACAACAAAATCATAATGTAAGTGCTATGACTACGTTGAGATTTGGAAGAGTGTTGCACAATAATGTGGGCATTAGTGATGACACCCCGGCCGCCGCTTCTTCTTCTTTTTCATCTTCTTCAGAGCCTGTTCTCCATTCTTCACAAAGCTCTAATTCTTCTACTACTTCGAGCGGACCCACATCTCGCTTCACTAAAAAACAAACACTGGGATCCGTTCCAACTCCGCAATCTACTCCACAAACATTGGACCCAACGAATTTTCAAAATGTTGCATTTCCAAACAAGTTGAAATCCAATAAACCAACTCCACAAATAGAGAAGATTGTTGAGTTATTTAAACAAGTTAGCAAAAACATCCAGCTCTTGGATGCAGTCCAACAGGTCCCTTCTTACGCTAAAATTTTGAAGGACTTATGCACCAAGAAGAGGAAATCACAGGTACCCAAGAAAGTTTTCTTGGCTAATGCAGTGAGTGATGCTCTTGCCCAACCTTTACCCCAAAAACGCAAGGACCCTGGCTGTCCTACAATTTCAATAACTATTGGGGATAAGAACATCAATCGCGCACTTTTAGACCTTGGTGCCAGTGTGAATTTGCTTCCCTATTCAGTATATGAGCAATTAGGCGTTGGAGAGTTGAAACCAACACATTGTACTCTCCAAATGGCCGACCGATCTATCACCCATCCTAGGGGTGAGTTAGAGAATGTGTTGATTAAAGTAGGGGACTTCATATTCCCCGTTGATTTTATTGTTATGGACACACAGCCTGTAGCTAAGCTCCGGAGTCAAATTCCGGTGATACTCGGTCGACCATTCCTTGCAACTTCTAATGCAGTGATTAACTGTCGAAATGGTTCAATGAACCTATCTTTTGGAAACATGACAGTTGAGCTCAACATTTTTAAGTTGGGGAATCAACCCTCCGAGCCTAATGCTGATATACTTGATGTTTGCTCGATCCAAGAGATCACTCAGGAGGACTGTGAGCTCGAAAAATTTATGTTCGATCACAACAATTTTGACGCAAATAGTGCGTTCCTCCTTGATTCTGACATAGATTTCACACCCGATAACGATTACGAGTGTTTCACTTTTTCGAACGATTTTTAAGATTCACCACCCAAGTTTAAAACCTTTGACTTTTCGGATGGGTTAACTGAACCATCCGACTCGATAACTTACACTCATTATGAACCTTTGTTGGAATCCTTCGTGTTCGAGATAGTTTCACCAATTTTACCTTCAATTGTCTCACCTCCAAAACTCGAACTCAAGCTATTGCCGTCTCACCTTAAATATGCTTACTTAGGTGAGAATGAGACCCTTCCTGTTATCATATCGGCATCTCTAGTGACCGAAAGAGAGAAAGCCCTTTTAACGGTCTTACAAAACAATCGGCAAGGTTTTGGCTGGTCTATGGCGGACATCAAAGGGGATTAGTCCCCTCATTGTTTAACATGATATTCATATGATGGATGATGCCAATCCAGTAAGAGATCCACAAAGGCACCTCAACCCAATCAAGAAGGAGGCTGTTAAAAAGGAGATTGTAAAATGTCTTGATAGTGGTATCATTTACCCTATCTCCAATAGCCAATGGTTAGCCCCATTCACGTTGTCCCAAAGAAATCGGGCATAACGGTCATAACTAATAAGGCGAATGAGTTAATACCCACTCTCATCCAAACTGGGTGGCGAGTATGCATTGATTACAGAAAACTCAACGCCGCAACACGGAAAGACCACTTTCCATTACCTTTTATTAACCAAATGCTAGAATGATTGGCTGGGCATGAGTACTATTGCTTTTTGGATGGCTACTCCGGCTATAATCAAGTTCCCATCGCCGAAAAGGACCAAGACAAGACCACATTCACTTGTCCTTTCGGCACGTTTGCTTACCGTCGCAAGCCTTTTGGGTTGTGCAATGCACCAGCTACTTTTCAGCAGTGTATGATAGGAATCTTTTCAGACATGGTTGAAAAGTTCATGGAGATCTTCATGGATGATTTCACCATTTTCGGTGACTCCTTTGATGAGTGTTTGCTATATTTAGACGCAGTCCTTACCCGTTGTAAGGATAAGAATCTTACTCTTAAATGGGAGAAATGCCACTTTATGGTACGAGAAGGTATTGTCTTAGGACATATCATCTCGCAAAATGGCATCGAGATAGATAAGGCCAAAATTGAAGTTATTTCCAATCTTCCTCCTCCCAAGTGTGCCAAAGACATTCGAGCCTTCCTTGGCCATGCCGGTTTTTATAGACGGCTCATCAATGATTTTAGCAAGATTGCTAGACCCATAACCCTTTTGTTGGCCAAGGACACTACTTTTGATTTCGACTCGAGCTGTATGAAGGCGTTCGAGTCTTTGAAAAACTCGCTTACTTCCGCGCCTATTCTTTCATCTCCTGACTGGACGCATCCATTTGAAATTATGTGCGATGCATCTGATTTCGCCATTGGTGCTGTCCTTGGACATCACATCATTAAGATGCCGCATGTAATTTATTACTCTAGCCGGACATTAAACGAGGCCCAATTGAATTGCACAACAACTGAAAAAGAATTCTTAGCTCTTGTGTTTGCACTAGAAAAATTCAGTCCCTATTTAATCGGCTCTCCAGTCATAGTTTACACTGACCACTCAGCTCTTTGCCATCTTTTTGCGAAGAAGGATGCTAAATCTCGGCCGATACGTTGGATCCTCTTGCTACAAGAGTTTGACCTTGTCATAAGAGACAAGAGAGGATGTGAAAACGTAGTCGCCGACCACCTTTCATGACTCCCTTCTTCTCCTACACTTCAAATTCCTATTAAAGACGTTTTTCCAGATGAGCAGCTCTTAACCGTGTCATGCGAACCTTGGTTCGCTGATATCATAAATTATTTGTCCACCAGACTGATACCAAACGATTGGTCGAATTAGGACAGACTCCGATTCCCGTCCCAAGTAAAACATTTTTACTGGGATGAACCGTATCTCTTCAAATACTGTTCCGACAAAATCATTCGTCGGCGTGTCCCCAACAACGAGTTTAAGAGCGTGCTGTCATTCTGCCACGATCAAGTGTGTGGCGGGCATTTTGGCCCTAAAAAGACAGTAGAAAAAATCTTGCATTGTGGCTTCTACCGGCTATGACTTTTTAAAGACGCATACGAATACTGCAAGATATGCTCCCGGTGCCAACACTTGGGCCAGATATCTCGGAGAAATGAAATGCCGCTCCAACCAATTTTGGTTGTTGAAATTTTTGATGTTTGGGGGATAGACTTTATGGGACCATTTCCCAACTCTTTTGGGAACATGTATATCCTACTTGCTGTTGACTATGTTTCAAAATGGGTCGACGCTGTGACCAGCCGAACTAATGACAACAAGGTTGTCGTTAGATTTCTCAAAGAAAACATTTTTTTGCGGTTTGGGCATCCTCGCGCAATTATCAGTGATAATGGATCTCACTTTTGCAATAGGACTTTCGAGTCCTTAATGCGTAAATACTCTATTACTCACAAACTGTCAACGCCCTATCATTCCCAAACTTGTAGGCAAGCCGAGATTTCAAAGCGGCAAATTAAACAGATATTGAAGAAAACGGTTTCCAAAAACCGTAAAGATTGGTCATCAAAACTGATTGATGCACTTTGGGCATTCCGTACTGCCTATAAGACCGATCTTGGCATTTCTCCATACAGACTTGTTTATGGAAAGGCTTGCCACCTTCCAGTTGAAATAGAGCATAAGGCATTTTGGGTAATTAAAGAGTTGAACCTATCTTTGGGAGATGCGGGCAGCAATAGAAAGCTGCAGTTGAATGAATTAGACGAGCTGCGGGATGAAACCTATGAGAACGCAGTAGTTGTTAAAACCCGAACGAAGGTGTTCCAAGATAAACACCTTTTGCACAACACTTTCAAACCTGGTCAACAGGTTTTAATTTATGATACTCGGTTACATTTCTATCCCGGCAAGCTCAAATCATGATGGAAAGGGCCAATTTTGGTATGCACCGTATATCCGCACGGTGCGGTCGATCTAGAAAATCCGGAGGACGGTTCACTGTTTAAAGTGAACGGACATCGACTTAAACCGTTCCTCCCTGCGAACCCTTCGGAGGAGCTCCTGTTTTTGTAGGAGCCGATCTACACTGACTAATCTTCCTCCATTTACCCCTAAATTTCGATTAACTAGCCAAAAACACTGTTTCAAACTAGTTTGGGGGTATGTATTATTTGTAATTAAATAAAAACAAAATAACATAAAAAAATTAAAAATTTGAAAATGAAAATAAAAATATATATTTTGGGGTATTTTTGTAAATTTCCAGATTTAATTAAAATAAAAATTTTATTTGCAAATAATTTTCTCTTTTTGAGAGGGTTTTTTACAAATAGCCTACACATTCCCCCACTATAAATAAACCCCGACCCCTCTCTATTTTCTTAACCCTAACTTTTTTTACCTCTCCTCAAACCCTAGCCACCACCGCAGCCAGAGCGACGAGATTGTCTTCTGCCGCCGCCCTTCCGCCACGAGAACACCCATTCGGCCGCCCTTCCGCCGCTTGTCTGCCACGTCACCCTCTGAATTTTTTAGAGGAGGTTTGTATTTTTTTCCTCCCCTGTTAAATATTTTTATATCTGTTAACTCTCTGTAATGGCACCGAACATGCAATTAGAGCGTGATTTTTCACAAATCTTTTCACACAACATATATGCGAGTTATTTTGCTGATGAAATTGTACGGAGGGGGTGGAATTTTTTATTCTATAATCACCCAAATGCTTACGCCCTTCCAGATCTAGTTACTCGTTTTTACGAGTGCATGGAAGAAGGCTTCCTTGCACAATATGGTTTTATCAAGTTACTGTGGGGAGATAAGGAGATAATTATTGATAGAGACTTCATTCATGAAGTCACTTTAATCCCTAGATTACCTGTTCACGACCAACCCCTTCAGTTTGAAGATTACATGCCCTTAATGGGTAATGACTGCTCGAGGGAACCGAGGAAGGGAATACAAGCTAGAACCCTTTTTGCTAATGTTTTAACTATGTGCCGGTGTGCACAAAACAATATTTTTGGGAGTTCTCATAATACAACATTTTTCACCCCGTCACTTCATATCGTGCACACCCTAATGACTAGGAACCCTAGATTTGATATGTGCACGGTTTTGCTTTATTCCATTGGTGCTGGCAAAAGGGCCGCAAATTACCCATGCCTCATGTTAGTGACACAACTGTGTCGCTATTTCCCCCCTGTGGAGGAATTTGAATTTTACATGCATGGAGGTATACCCATCAGGCCTCTCATTGAGGGCGTCTCTACGTCCTATACCCGGTTGACTGATGTTTGGTCACGAACAGAACCGGCTGAACACGTGCCCGCCAGAACACCCAGCTCCAGCTCGACCGCGAGCGAGGAGGAGCTCACCCCTTTAGAACATGCACGTTTAATGAGAAGAGCCATTAGGGGATTGACAATTTGACGAGGATGATGAGGAAGCAAGATCAGCGCCTAACCGAAGTAGAGCAGGGGATCAGAACCCTGCTGGCGCGAGAGGAGTGTTCCCGCTCACGTTCTAGGGGACGCCGAGGGCCTGAGCAGTGAGGGCACTGCTTTTGGTAAGTTTGGGGGAGGAGGTGGTTGTAAATAGTTATCATTGCATTGCATATTTTTAAATTTTTGTACATATTTTTTTCTTTTTCTTTTGCATGTTTAATTCTGTATTGCATCTTTATAAAAAATTGTAAAAATTGTAAAAAATGAAAATGAAAATAAAAAAAATATAAAAGAAAAAAAATCAAAAAAAAATTGAAAATTTTTAAAAATTATAAAAATTGAACTTTGGCCATAATTGACTTAAGTTTAACAAGAGGGTTAAGTAGCTAGGAAAAACAATATCCTAAACTTAGTAAATTAAAAACCCTAAAAATAACCTTTCTTAAAATTTAACGGTAGAAAATATATGTTGTTGTAGTTTACTTAGAAATAGGAAAATTTTGAGTTCATTTCTTGGGCTAAGTCAAAATAAGAGAAGAGTATTGAAATTTTTATTTGAAGTGTAAGTCTGAAAAATAATTCTGAACCTTAAGTCTAAATTCTGAAAATATATACCCTACAATTTGCACAAACACGCACCTTGAAACTTGGACTAGTAGTGGATACCTTGAAATGCTCTTGTCTAAAATCCTTAGTATGAAGAAAAATAAAATTATAAGTGTGAATAGAGAGATAAAAAAATCAACACTGGTTTTGTAATTACTTAAGGCTGCGTAAAAAAAAAAAAAAAATATTGCGAGGGTGCTTTATCACCTAGTGCCTTAGACTAACTGGTTTGGGAGTCACTGCTAAGCCCTTAGGTATTACAAGACGAGGAATTACACCTTAATGCGCAAACATATTTTGTAATCGGTCGTTAGTACCTCAAGAAGTATTAACGATCGCATGAACAATGTATGAGCAATGTCATCTAAAATTCACCAACTAAAAATACTTTGGACGATGGACAAGAGTATAATAGCTTGAATTGAATTTCCAAGTGTAGGGGTGATACATACACACACGTAGGGGTATATGATTGGGTTTGGATGAGAGATAGGAACGAAAAATAGGATTTATATCTTTAGTAGAAATGAAAAAAATTCCCAAGTTGAGATGAAACCTTAGAAGGAAAATTCAAAAGATGCTAAAAGCTAAGTGAATTTACAAAGCATACACAATCTTAAGTTAAATGATAAGTGAGTGTGAAAAATACTGGTTGATAATTTCTAATTGAAGATAGTAGATTTCTTGCTAGAACACCGAATTGAAAAATGAAAGTCAATAGGCCATATTGATCGGATTTTATGGGTAGTATCCGCTGAAAACCCTCAGGAGACAACACTCCTCCTACTAGGGACACCTAGAGGTTTAACGGCTTGTTGCACGAGCTCAGTGCAATCGCATTTCCCTGCGAAAGTGAGGTTAGTTTTTTTTCGAGAATAAATTAGTTTTTGCTCGGGACAAGCAAAAGATAAGTTTGGGGGTATTTGTTCATATCAGAATATTGCATTATTATATCGCCCATTCTTAATCATATTACAAATAAATAGGTGCTTTTGATCCATGTCTGTTAAATAGTTGCAGGTTACAGGTTCTCAGAACAATACAATGAAAATGATGAAAAAACGCTACAAAAGTGAGATTACAACAAACAAATAGAAGAATCTTTATGATACGGCCTACAGTTTAAGGAACAAATGAAGATCAATGAATAGTTAAATTTTTCACAAAGCACGAAGGCAGCGCAAGATTCAAGATTTCAACACGAAGCGAACGGTAAAAGTCCACAACATTCTGCACTGTGGAGATATGGAAGAAACTAGAAAGTATTCTGAAGAACCAAGTGAAGAAAACAGAAGTAAATAGCAACATGAAGCAACCCAGAGAAAAAGAGCCTAAGAGCCCATCAAACGGCCGCGGAACCGCGGGGAAACAAGGCTTATGGCCGCGGATCCGTGGCCGTGCATCGCACGTGTCGGTGCATGTCGGTGCGTGTAGGTGGAGTCGGTGCATTGACCCGGTTTTCTTAGGCTATTTTTGTAATACTAGATGTGGATCAGATGTAAACCCTATGGTTTCTATTATCTATAAATAGGAAGCCTACAGCTCTTTTTGGAGCATGCCTCTTTTAATTTCTAGTTTAAATTTGATTCCCTTGTAATCGTCAATGAGTGCATCAATAAAAGTAAGTAGTTTTTTTTTTATCTTGTGTTCTTATTATCTGCAAATTTTATTTCTCTGAATTCTTTTTATCTGTCTTTTTATCTGCAAGTAAGTTAGACTAATAAAATAATATAAAAATGAATTTCGTCACAAATTCCCTAATGAGTGAGTAGTTCCTCACTTGTTAGGGTTAGGATTGGGTAGGTTTGAGAGATGGAAATCTCTCACTCCTTTCTTTCCCGTTCAATATTTTAAATTAGGACTCTATGCAAATCAATCACCCACCGCTCTCTACGGCACTCTATCCCACGATATAGCGGTGATTCCCTAATTAGACCGGTCGTGATTGATTTCTACAGAGGTTAGGGATAAGAGTTATGAAAGGACAGACAAGGACCAAAAGGAAGAAACTATGTTTCTTCCTTGACTTGCTAATCCCCTTTTTTAATTATTACCCTAACACCTACGTTCTCAATTAGGGTAATGGAAGCGGAGATAGAATTAATATTCCGAACTAACCTAATCTTAACCCTATCAAGGTTTTTAATCCAAATTAAATTCCATCTCAGTTTTTATAAAAATCAAAACCTAACACAAATAGGAATTGACCCGTTAGAACAATTAGAAAAGAACACGTTTTCCCTGTGGACCGACCCGTACTCATCTCGGCTAGCTACCAAGCGACACCGTTATTGATTGCGGTATTCTTTAATTTTGATTTTAAACGCATAAGCACAAAATCTCATACCAATCAATATGCGATACTCTTAGACGAACAGACCAGACTGTACGGAGATTGTCACATTCAGGCTCAGTAGGAGTTCGGATGGGTTTTCCTCATCGGCATTCTTATCGACATCTACCTGGGGAGCGTTACGTGCAGCTAGTACTGCTTGCGGCCTATGGTTAAACCCACTGCCAGCATAGTGTCGAGTCTTTAGAGTCCCACACAGAGGGTTGTTCACCTTTGGGCGATATGAGTAGATGTCGTATGGTTTTACGACATGGTTCGTTTACATAAGCGCACTTGTGCGTGTTCGGTGTTCGGGCAGTAGATACTAGTGGGTTTTGGTTTAAGCCGGATCCTAGTATTAGATTTTGGATTGGTTTCGTCTTATTGTATTCGTGTTTCTCGGAACATAGATACGGATATTTACATACAGTTGACAGAGGTAGAGGAGGAGACACCTCATTAGGGTTTTGACCATTGACTTGATGAAAACCATAATGAGAAGGAGAAAATTAATTAATAGTTTTAATTTGAGATAATTGTATCATGGCTAATGCTGGTTTGACCTTTTGACTTGTTGACCCATGTTGACTTAGATATTTTTGTTAAGCATGAGATATTTTCTTTGAGCATGCTTAGCATTAATTGTGACATGTTAAAGGTCAAATCAATACACTATCACAATTATCTTAATTAATATTATTATTATCAAGTTTCCTCATATGAGAGCTTTATCCTCTCATTCTCATATTATCTTTCTCTCTCATGGTTTGCTCTCCTCTCTTCCTCTCTCAAAGCTTTAATCTTTCATGAGTTGAAAAACAAAAGCTTTTGAGACTAAACCACCAAAATACTTCTCTACTCATTCTAGGGTTCTTAGTCTTGCAAGCCAAGCACTCTAGTTACTTCATTGTTGAGGTAGAAGCTCAAGGTAGAGGCCTTCGGGTGGATCTTCTTCGATATAGAGAAGACGGTGAGGAGGAGCCATCTTAATCATTCCAAGGAGCTCACAGCAAGGAGAAGAAGGAGTTCAAGACCAAGGTATAGTCATCTAACCTAGTAGTTAGAACTCTAAGTTAGTTTGTTAGTTATTGTTTAGCAAAGATCCTAATGCATAGTCTATATTACCTTGTGATAAAAATTTGATTTCTACTCTTTCTGCCTCCCTGTAAGTACCGGGGTGGGTATCATAGACTTACAGTGGTATCAGAGCCTAGCTAAACAACAACTAACATGTTAGCAAAGGCTTTAGAACTTCGATCCCGGTCAAATCGCAAAATACATCAAAAAATTATGTTTTCTACCGATTTTCAAAACAGGTCTAAAAATATTTTTAGAGACCTGAAAAATACGTGCAGGCTTTTTTAGGGAAACCCAAGAAAAACGAGCTCATGACTCGGTCAGACTAACGCGGAAGCGAGGCGAAACCGTGCGTTTCGCCGCGGATCCGCGGCCGAGTCGACTCGGAGTCAACTCGTTTTTCCTGCAGATTGTCCAGCTTGATGTTTCTGCCCAGATTCCTTTGAGTACAGTGTTGTATTTAGGGTAGTTTCAAATTTGAATATCGATCGAAATTCTATAAACTTTAGCTAATTGGATTACATCTGTGATCTTTGTTATTGGTTTGTGTATATGAATTTGTTGGATTGTCGTAGATGAATAGCCGGGGATGTGAGATGAGTGTTTTTCATTTTTCATTCGATGTAAATTGTAAATTGATGTAATATTATATTTGGGTCGCACATCCGGGTTAAGGATGTAGCCGCCATTGTATATTATTTCTTTTACGGTTTTCTGCTCCTAGGATAGACCCAAGGTGGGGTGTACAAACTACCAGGTATTTTGAAGTGCCGAGTGGCCTACTCACTTTGTTGAGGGAGGTTGCTTCACTTCGGGTATTTGGCGGGTAGTTTGCCACACCCGTAGGGGTCTAGGGTGGGGTTTTGGCTATTCATCACGACCGTGTAATCCGTCTTTCGTTGCAGGCTTGAACGAAACGCGAATTCCTAGCATATCCAATGTGTTCATCTGTGATCTGGAATGACTATCATTGCGTCTGACGGATGTATATATCTATATATGATATCTATTAGACATTGCTTATGTTTTACATCCGCGCTAGTCCAGCCCCCGCTCTGTCGTTAGTTAAGTTACCTAACGGGTGATGACGGGGCCCAGTGGCGAATGCGGTTGGCATAAGCGTACATTATAAATTCGTTGATTTCTGCAATGGTAGAATTAATTGATGGGACGGCATTAAATAAATGCAAAGAAAACAAACCAAAGTTGAATCGTTGGAACAATTTCAAAACCACTCGTTTATTTTCAAAACAACAAAACTTTTTAAAATGCGGAGCTTAAACCACTCCTTTTAAAAGCTATCATGTTCCTTCAATTATATCAAGTTCACTACGTTCACGGTTTTGCCAAAAACCATTCGTAGCCCTCCATCATTTCATTTAAATGTTCAGTAGTTTTCAAGCTGTGTATTTTGACCTTCGCCAAGGCACGGTGATTGGTAGCTGCTGAATATTTATTTGTAGAATAGATAGATGCGTTGGTTTGGGACAGTCGTACTGCCATTTTGGCCTTCGTCAAGGATATGTGCGGGTGGGTTCAAATTAACCAGGGTAATGACGGGTAGAACTTGACATGTGACTTATGATATGTTGGCCTTCGTCAAGGTCATAAGAGCATGGGGCAAAAATCCACATCGGGAGTTTCTAAAGTAACTGAAACTTGCTAGTGTTGCATACCATTTGGAGTGTGATAATTTTGGTAGCATTTCTTTAACTTTATCACACGATGATATTTGGATCCCGATTTTACTATGAGTATATGCTACTTCTCGGGAGATTTTTTCACTTAACGATCAATGCTATAAACCAAGTAGGTGACTAGAAAGGTGTTAGCGGGGCTACGCCCACAGGGAAAAGAGGTTATTTAATTAACTTCGCGAAAGAGTTGTAAAACCTCCCTTTAAGTACCGACACTGGCCTGGCTGAACGGTTAAGCAAGTATTGTACAGTGAGATTAATCCTGACTAATTCTTCTTTTATGGTTTGGGGAAGGGTTCGAGGAACAGTGGGAGCCATCCTGTTTAGAAAAACTAAAAACCACTCTAAACTTCCAAGAGCATCATGCTAAACTGTTTCTTCTCTCTCTCCTAATTGCTGCGAACAAACATGAAGGGCCTTAAGTTATTACTAGATAAAAACATATTGACATGGCCAAACTATAAATATTGGTTCAGGAATGTCAAGATGGCAATCACTTATGACAAGTTGTGGTATCTCCTTACGACTAAGGTCCCCCGCCGTCCCAGGTCCAGAATCCAGTGTCGCAGATAGGGAAATCCGTAAGACCTAGGAGATTGACTGCGTGAAGGACAACTGCCTCGTGCTTGCCTCTATGGACAATGAACATCAGAGGAGGCACGAGAATATGGATCTTGAATCCATATTTCTCCATACTAAGGAACTATATGGAGAGCAATCCCGTATCGTAAGATACGAGACCTCGAATAAACTGTTTTCAACGAGGTTGGCCGTCGGATCATCTGTAGGGGAATACATCCTTAAGATGATTGGCTACATTGAGGAGCTCGCGGACCTTGGGACCACGTTAGAGAATGAGCTGTACACAGACTTGATTCTCCAGTCCCTTCCTTCCACCTACGCCCAGTTTATCTTGAATTTTAATATTCTAGGTAAAGAAGTTGAACTTCTGGAACTCCTCAACATGTTGAGGATTGCAGAGGGCACCCTGAAGAAAGTCAGGGAAATACCTGCTCTGTTTGTTGGCGGTGCTTCTTCTTCTAAATCTAAGGCGAAAGCCAAAGGAAAGAAAAACAAGGCCCCCACCAAACCGAGGGGCGGTGTTAGTAAGGTGGAAGCCAAGGGAAAGGAAAAAATGGCGGGACCAACAGTGAGGAAAGAAGAATGCTTCTATTGTCATAAGAAGGGACACTGGAAGAAAAATTGCAAGGCTTGGAAGGCCAAGAACCAGGACCCGAAGCAGGTCGTGGTTTCGGCTTCAGGTGTGTATGTAATTGAAAACTGTCTGTCAATCAACTCTACTTCCTGGGTATTGGATACCGGATCAGGATCTCATATCTGTAATTCTTTGCAGGGGTTGAGAAGCCGTAGAGTTTTAAAGGCGGGTGATATGACCCTCAGAGTTGCAAACGGAGCAAGCATGGATGCTGTGTCCGTAGGGGATTATCACTTAGGATTGACAACTGGACATGTTTTGGTTTTACGTAACTGTTATTTTGTACCCAGATCAACTTGTAATATCAGATCTGTATCTTTAATGTCTAAAGAAGGTGATTTTGCATTTGTACACGATGTCGTAAACAATCTACCTTAATCAAGGCTTGATTGGGTCGGGTACATTAAGCAATGGTATATACGTATTAAACCAACCGCAGATTTTCAATATTCAGAATACACACAAAAGAAAGTCTCCAGAATTAAATTATGCTTTCTTATGGCATTGTAGACCGGGTCACATCAATGAGACAAGGTTAACCAAGTTACATAAAGAAGGATATTTGGATCCGTTCGAATATCAATCTTATGCAACTTGTCAATGATGTCTCAAAGGAAAGATAACAAAGACTCCATTCACTGGACACGGAGTAAGAGCAAGCGAGCTCTTAGGACTCATATACAGCGATGTGTGTGGTCCAATGACTACACACGCAAGAAGTGGTTTTTCCTATTTCATTACTTTTACTGATGATTTCTCCAGGTATGGACATGTCTTCTTGATGAAGCATAAATCTGAGGCCTTTGAGAAATTCCGGGAGTATAAGAATGAAGTGGAAAAACAAACTGGCAAAAGTATCAAGACACTGAGATCTGATCGAGGTGGTGAATACTTGAGTACCGAGTTCCTGGATTACCTAAAAGAGAATGGAATTCTCTCTCAGCTTACTCCTCCATACACACCACAACACAACGGTGTATCAGAGAGGAAGAACTGAACCTTATTAGATATGGTGCATTCCATGATGAGTAACACTGAGTTACCGCGATCATTCTGGGGCTACGCACTAGAATAAGATGCATATCTTTTGAACAAGGTTCCTACCAAGACTGTTCCTACCACATCATATCAGATGTGGAGTGGGAAGAAACCATATCTTCAGTATCTGAAGATATGGGGATGTCCAGCTTTTGTTAAAAGGCAGCATGCGGACAAACTCGAGGCACGCTCAGTACTGTGTAAGTTTGTGGGACACCCAAAGAACTCCAGGGGGTATCTTTTCTATTACGCAGAGGAACAAAAGGTTTTTGTTTCTCGTCATGCCCATTTTCTGGAACATCAGTTTTTAGAAAAAGAAACAGGTGGGAGCGCAATAGAACTGGAAGAAATTCCAGAACTACAAGATGTTACTCAAAGCTTGGTGGAACCAGAAGTTTTAAAAGAACAGGACATTACCACACCTCTCCGCAAGAGTAATAGGCTGTCTCATCCGCCTGAGAGATACTACGGTTCTCTCATTAACGCGGATAGAGAGGATTGCACCATTGATAATAATGAGCCGACTAACTTCCAGCAAGCCATTAAGAGCACTGACTCAGTAAAATGGCTGGATGCATTGCGGACCGAGATGGAGTCCATGTACACCAACAAAGTATGGACTTTGGACATTGCTCCAGAAGGGGTAATACCCGTAGGCTGCAAATGGATCTTCCAAAGGAAGATTGGTGTAGATGGAAAGGTTGAAACCTATAAGGCTAGACTTGTTACAAAGGGTTTTCGTCAAAGACCTGGCTAGGACTATGACGAAACCTTTTCTCCAGTGGCTATGGTCAAATCCATTCGGATCCTTCTTGCCATTGCTGTCTTCCACGATTATGAGATTTGGCAGATGGACGTAAAAACCGCTTTTCTAAATGGAAATTTAGATGAGTGTGTCTATATAGACCAACTAGAGGGTTTCATTCATAGTGGGAGCAACGGAAAAGTGTGCAAGTTACTAAAGTCCATTTATGGACTAAAGCAGGCCTCGCGGAGCTGGAACATCTGTTTTGATGAGACGGTCAAAGAATTTGGCTTTATCAAAAATCCAGATGAACCGTGTATTTATAGTAAGATTGTAGCACGAACTGTTGTATTCCTCGTCTTGTACGTGGATGATATTCTTCTGATAGGAAATGACATTCCTATGCTACAATCTGTCAAAGGGTTCTTGTCACACAGGTTCTCCATGAAAGACCTGGATGATGACTCTTACATTCTGGGGATCCGGATCTATTGTGATAGATCTAAAAGGATATTGGGACTTTCGCAGTCCAGGTACATCGACACCATACTGAAAAGATTCAGTATAGAAGATTCAAAGTGTGGTAATTTACCGGCTTCTCACGGAATCACCCTCTCCAAAGAGATGTCTCCCAAGACTGATTTAGAAAGGGATCGCATGTCTGTTATACCCTACGCTTCTGCTGTAGGCTCTATAATGTATGCGATGTTGTGTACCAGACTAGATGTAGCTTATGCACTGAATGTGGTAAGCCGGTATCAGTCAAACCCTGGGGAGAAGCACTGGATAGCGGTAAAGAACATTTTTAAGTACCTGAAAAGGACTAAGGAAATGTTCTTGGTTTACGGTGGAAAAGACCTCCAGATCGAGGCCTTTGCTGACTCTAGCTTCCAGTGTGACAAGGATGACTCCGAATCCATGTCGGGCTATGTCTTTACCCTCAGTGGAGGGGCGGTCTGTAGGAAGAGTTCCAAACAAGAAACTGTTGTTGACTCGACGATGGAAGCGTAGTATATCGCAGCTTCTAATACCGCAAAAGAAGCAGCCTGGATGAGGAAGTTCTTAACAGAACTTCAGGTAGTTCCGTCCATTGTTAATCTAATACCTCTGTATTGTGAAAACAACGGAGGTATAGCTTTAGCAAAGGAACCGAGGTCCCATCAGAAGTCCAGACACATCTTAAGGCGGTATCACTTGATCAGGGAGATCGTGGATCACCGGGAGATCGAGGTTCGGAGGGTTGCTACAGAGGACAACACTGCAGATCCGTTCACAAAGGCCATCCCACAGATGCAGTTCGAAAGGCTATTCTAGATGATAGGTCTGCGATATGCCAGCACATGGCCTTAGTGCAAGTGGGAGATTGTTAGTGTGATATGCCCTAGAGGCCATTATTGTATAGTACTAGTTTGTATATTACATTTTGGAAGCTTGGAATTTTTATACACAGATTTATGAAAGTTTTGCTCGATATAGTAGTATGCTACTTAGTTTGTATCTATCTTAATATGTGTGTATGTTTCTTTTAACATATCGATGATACATATTGATAGAGCCCTTAGGATCTTGCTTGACTACCAGCGTTGTGATGGCAGTCACACTAGTGGGGGCTGGGTAGTCCATGAACACATCCTTATACAGGTCCCTAGTCATTATCGAGACAGGGCATCGATACTCCAGAATAGACTAATGTATACGCTTCTCATCCCAGGGGGGATGGTCTGTCCCACAACCATCAGTGCATCGTACTGGAGATAGTATGCAGGTGCTCGTTAGGTTATGAGTACACTGGACAGGACTCGCTGGGAACTGTTGGTTGGTACTATACCTATAGCAAGTTATCAGTTTCCAGGTGACATGAGTACAGCTTAGTCCGTTGATTTGACACTGCCGCTTCGCCTCGAGTGTGTTCTCACTGTTCTTAGATTACTACCCTACCACGGCTCTATTGAGTCGTGCAAATGGGTAGTAGTTGGGTGCAGTCGCGAAGACTTGGAGGCAGCGACGGTTACATAGGATTCGTCTCTCTCGGTATTGGGTATTGAATCGCGCTGTGTTCGGAATGCCATTACACAAAGTGCCTGGCCAGGTCAAGTGAGATTTACTGGTAGGTACTCCAGTAGTTTCTCAGGTTGTTTTGGACGTACTCCGACACGACTTATACCGCTATTAGGGGACTGACGTTTACCGCCCCCTAGGCCCGATATGCGATACTCTTAGACGAACAGACCGGACTGTACGGAGATTGTCACATTCAGGCTTAGTAGGAATTCAAATGGGTTTTTCTTATCGGCCTTCTTATCGACATCTACCTAGGGACCGTTACGTACAGCTAGTACAGCTTGCGGCCTGTGGTTAAACACACCGCCAGTGTAGTGTCGAGTCTTTAGAGTCCCACACAGAGGGTTATTCACCTTTGGGCGATATGAGTAGACGTCGTATAGTTTTACGACAAGGTCCGTTCACATACGCGCACTTGTCTGTGTTCGGTGTTCGGGCAGTAGATACTAGTGGGCTTTGGTGTAAGCCGGATCCTAGTATTGGATTTTGGATTGGTTTAGTCTTATTGTATTCGTGTTTCTCGGAACACGGATACGGATATTTACATACAGTTGACAGAGGCAGAGGAGGAGACATCTCATTAGGGTTTTGACCATTGACTTGATCAAAACCATAATGAGATGGAGGAAATTAATTAATAGTTTTAATTAGAGATAATTGTATCATGGCTAATGTTGGTTTGACCTTTTGACTTGTTGACGCATGTTAACTTTGATATTTTTGTTAGGCATGAGATATTTTCTTTGAGCAAGCTTAGCATTAATTGTGACATGATAAAGGTCAAATCAATACACCATCACAATTATCTTAATTAATTTTATTATTATCGTATTTCCTCATATGAGAGCTTTATCCTCTCATTCTCATTTTATCTTTCTCTCTCATGATTTGCTCTCCTCTCTTCCTCTCTCAAAGTTTTAATCTTTCATGCGTTGAAAAATAAAAGCTTTTGAGACTAAACTACCAAAATACTTCTCTACTCATTCTACGGTTCTTAGTCTAGCAAGCCAAGCACTCTAGTTACTTCATTGTTGAGTTAGAAGCTCAAGGTAGAGGCCTTCGGTTGGATCTTCTTCGATATAGAGAAGCCGGTGAGGATGAGCCATCTACATCATTCTAAGGAGCTCACAACAAGAAAAAGAAGGAGTTTAAGTCCAAGGTATAATCATCTAACCTAGTAGTTAAAACTCTAAGTTAGTTTGTTAGTTATTGTTTGGCAAAGATCCAAATGCATAGTCTATATTACCTTGTGATAAAAATTCAATTTTTACCCCTTCCACCTCCCCGTAAGTACCGGGGTAGGTATCATAGACTAACAAAAAGTGGAAGTGAAAGCCGGGGTGTTATTAATTAATTCATCATGATTATCAATCTCTTCACCGACTTGATTATTCAGCACTCTTCCGGTTCTCAACGTTGTAATTGCATTCATATTGTAATGTTGTGAATGTCCAGGATTCAGTAGGGGTTGAGAAGGAAGTTTCCCTTTCTCTCTAGCACTCATTTCGGGATTCAATCGTGCAATTTGTGCTTCCATCGATTTAATACTCTCACCTTGGGAGGTGGTATCTTTCTTAATATTATCGACAGAAGACTTAATCTCAGCCGAAACTTGCATGAAATTTTTCAGAATCAAATTAATGGTATGTTCGAGTTAAGAGGAATTATCAGTACCGGTCAATTGCAAAGAATTATACGGTGCAGAAGTGTTGAACGGATTTTGAAAGTTTTTTGATTGATAGGGGTGTTGAGTCAGTTGTAGTGGTGGCTGTTGTTGTTGAGGGACCCTTTGAAAGTTGTTTAGATTTGGAACCGTATTTTGAGTTTGGTGTTGGTTCCAAGCAAAGTTAGGGTGATTCCTCCAACCCTGATTATAAGTGGAACAGTACGGATCGTTTCTAGGTATTTGCTGGAAAGCAGCATTAGTATGCTCTTGACCTTGAAACGGGGAATTCAATGGACATTCTTCCGTCAAATGTGATGGATCAGAACAACATCCACAGACAGTTTTGGGGAGTGTCATCTGATTTAGGGAGGATAATAAAAATTTGTCTTCCATAGCTTCGAGTTTCTTTTGCATTGCTGCCATTTCAGCTCTAACTCCTATGGAAACATCTAGTTGATGGATACCACCCCTAGACGATAGTTGACTTACACTCTTCCACTGTAAAGATTTTTCAGCGAAAACTTCTAAAAATTTCCAAGCCTCACCATCGTCTTTAGACATGAAGTTGCCTTGACACATGGATTCAAGATTCTGTTTTGTTGTAGGATTAATGCCCTCATATATGATTCTGCAAAGATCCCATCGGTGGATTCCGTGATGAGGACATTGAACTAACAGATCCTTGAAGCATTCAAAACACTTCGAAAATGGTTCATTGGGAAGCTGGGTAAATTGATTTATCTCGCTACGAACTTGGGCTGTTTTATGATTGGGATAAAATTTCTTTAGGAAAGCTACGAAGAATTCATCCCAGTTTGAAATAGAATGTGCGGCTGTGTTATAAAGCCACTTCTCGGCTAAATCGCATAAAGTGAACGGGAGAAGACGTAGACGCATAGCATCCACAGAAAGCTGTGAAGTACCCATCATAGCGCATACGTTTTCAAATTTGGTAATAGAAACGTATGCGTCTTCGGACTCGAGACCGTGAAATTTCGGCGAAAGATTGATGTATTGTGGTTTGATTTCAAAGTTATCTCCATTGGCTGGTGGAATGGAAAGACAGGTAGGAAGAGGACCTCGAATAGGGTAGCATCTCTCCTGGAGAGAGATGCGGGATGGATTCTGCGCACCTGCGGACGGTGGAAGAGTGGTGTTAAAGAAGTTCGATGGAGATCCGTCGATCAAAGTGGATGTGGTGTGTGGTGAGGAAAAAGAAGATATAGAAATACCGACTTCGGAGTTGATAGGAGGAACGCGGACACGACGGGCACTAGAATCCTGTGTCCAGCCGAGCATGCACTAAATGGTTTAGCACAAGTGGGAGCGTGAGTGTTAATTAGAGAAAAGATGGACTTGGTTTGGTGTTTGTTTTTGAAAAGTCGGATTTTTTAAAAATCACACAAACAATGCACAAGCAACCATAGATCTAATGGTCACCTAGGTCAAGTCTCTAGACCGCTCCTAGACTTCCAGAAGACAATTCGCAAGATAGATCCTCTACTGCCTCTTTATCCCTTCTGTGGCCAGGTAAGTGGGAGGTTCTCCACTATATAAGTAGTTGGCCTAATTAAGTAACCACTTGCCTTAGACACACTTGCCTTAGACACCACAAAAGAAACACGGATAAGCAATAGATTACCCACGACCTTCTTTTGTCCTAATTGAGCACGACGGTCCTAAGAGTTTTGTCTAGATATTTTTGTTAATGAGGGCGATGCAGATGCAAGTTTTATGATTTTTGGGGCTTAGGAAGGGTAATGAAATCCCTACCTAATCTGAATTTGGTCTTTGCCCCTTAATTTCTGTGTTAAAATATGCAAACAACTAATATCAAAACACGCAACACTTTCTTTTTGCGGCGCTGCGAATTTTTGAAAAGAATCCTGCAGAAAATGGTTATTGGACAAAAGCAGGGAGGAGATAAGAAAGTAAGAAATAGACCTGAGAAATTTGGAACACTGAAGCCTCTATCACGCCGCGGTTCCGCCGCAGAATTGCTGTTATGGCCGCGGTTCCGCGGTCTTCTGATGTGATCGCTGCACGAAAATTTCTTCAGCTGCTCCCTTCAGTTCTCTGTCCTTCTTGAATACTCCAGAATATTTTTCCGTTTGCTACAACGATTCCAGATTCCCTTGCAAAAATCACAACAAATCGTTAAGCACTTGATGCGATTTTGATTTAAAATTCTGATGGAATAATAAAATTTTCAACTCAAATAACAAGAACGAACAAAATAGCAAACATCCCCGGCAACGGCGCCATTTGATTGATTCTAAAATTTCGGATCATGTTTTGAAATGTAATCACAACCAAAGAATTTATAACCACAATCAATTAACGGTGTCGATGTAGTTTCGTTAATGAATACGGATCGTCCACAGAGATGCGAGTACTTGTTCGATCTTGCTTTAGATGAGTCGAAATGAAAATATAAAAGAAAATTCAAGAAATAGATTCATGATTTAATTGAGTTGTCATTTCAAGAAAATATAAAATTTATTCAAGAATTAAAGATCAATAAAGTGTCCAATGTCAATGTCAATTATCAAGATTATGTAGAATAGCTTGTAGGAATCGATCGAATTAGTAGCAATGATGAATCTAAAAATTACGAATCTTATCTACTGATAAATTGTAGCTAGATTGACGACGATGAATGAAGATTATGGATCTATTGAAGAAACTAGAGTTTCTCATTCACTATCCCTTGTCTTTTCATTGATCATCATTCGGATGTAGCCTCTAGAAAAGAAAATCATCAATCGTTTGATCCCTAATTTGCAACGAAATAATCAAGTACATGATCTCGATCCGAATTAGGTCATTAATGATTCTTTTTCCTAGAGTTCACAAATCTCATAAGACTTAAGACTAGTTTTAGGATTTCATCATCATTAGATCTATTGATTCTCTCACTTCTTTTACAAGCGGAGATTTCACTTACACATCATGAAAATTGAAGAATCACAAATGAGATATTTCATAATACAAGAATGTAATGAAAACGAGAATTAACAATTTATCACCTTCATTAAATCTTCTTCAAATTTACATAACTCCTCAATTTGAGGTACAAGATTAATCTCTCGATCGCTCCTTTGAAGAGGTGAATTTGTCGTCGATCTTTGCAAGGCTCGATAGCCGTGAGTCATGGATCGGATGCGGATCTCTTGCTCTTGATGACGACCGACGTTGCGATGAAGGATCATTGATTTCTCGCTTGATTTGCTTCTCAATGGATCTTGATTTTGCTTTGGATTTGATCTCAAGTTGTGTCACTCAACTTGAATTTGAATTGTAGCTCAATGTGTAATTAATGAACAACCTGTTTGAACCACTCCAAAATTTAGATATAGATCCCCTTTTATAGATTTCCAATTAAGCTTCCTTCATAAGCTTGGTAGTTATGCAGAGCCTTCCAGAAGATGCCACGTGGAAATGGAGCATCTTGAGGAAGCTAGGCCGTTACAAGGAAGATTCTGGAGAAGTCTCGAGCGCCAACGACCCAACTCGGCCGCGGAACCGCGGCGGATTAGGCTAGATCGACCGCGGTTCCGCGGCCGTTTGATGAGGTCTTTGGCTCATTTTCCTGGGGTGTCTTGGTGTTGGTCTTTGGGTGTTCTTTTGATGTCTGGAATCATTTAATATCTTCTGAATCTCTGCCAGATTTTAAGTATTTGGCTTGCTGTATTTTATCGGCAATTTTGTGATTCCAGTTCTTTGACCTGAAGAATTTTATGCACACAATCTCGATAAAATATGTTGAGATATACAATATCATGCGTGTAGTAATAAACACACAATTTCCTTCATAATGCCGGTTATAATGTATAACACATGTTATTTGATATTTTGCAGACAAATTGCTAATATGTGCTATATTTATACCAAATACCTTTAGATGATCAGAAAGAGTAAGGAAATTGATGTGTTAAGAATGCAATATTTTCAACTGATCATATGCTATCTGGTTGCTCTTTGTCTTAACATATAGATTTGTATTGTGATACTGTCTTGCTCTCACATGTTGATAAAGCCCTTAGGATGTGTACTTGACTACTAGGACTATGATAGAGATCATACTAGTGGGGCCAGGGTTGTCTACAAGTATATCCTTTAATTGTTCCTAGTCGAAGGTGTATCGAGACAGGGCATCGATATTCCAGAGTAGACAAGCGTATACGCTTCTTGACCCATATGATGGGCGATGGATGATCCCACATCCATTGGTGTTTGACATCAAAGATGGTATACGGGTTCTCAATGGAGACTGGGTAAACTGAATGGACTCAACGAGAACTCCTAGTTTGTATTATACCTATCGTCAAATAGCAGTTCTCTGGTGACACCGGTACAGGTTAGTCTGTAGACCTGAGATCGTCATAGAGTCTTGTGTGATTCCCACTGTGTTTTGATTTACACCTTACCACATTCAAGAGAACGTGCAAAACGGTGGCATTTGGGTACAGTCCCGAATCACATAGAGGCAATGAGCGATAGGAGGGTTTCGTCTCTCCCGGTATTGGGGGTTGAAGTTGCGCTGTGCTCGATTGGCTATAACAGGAAGTCCCTGGCCAGGGCTGATACAGAGATCTACTGGTAAGTGTTATCAGTAGTTTCTTAACCCGTTATGAGCCTCACATCGGCATGACTTATCGGTTACTGGGGTCTGACGTTTACCACCCCTAGACTGGATATGCGACATATCAGACAAAGTGTCCGGACTGTACGGTAGTGTTACTGACAGGCTTTACAGGAGTATGAGCAGTCTTTGTTGTTGATCTTCTGATCACTCAATGTAAGGTTACTAGGCACTCTAACAAGGTTCTACAAAGTATCAACCATGCCCGATTAAAACTTTAGCCGTGCCGAATAACTCTAAACAAGATCTTTGCTAGAAAATTAGGGTTTTACATGTATGTAAATAGCATCTATGACTAAGTGAATACGAAATACAACCTTTGTAGATCGGTCCTTCACTTCTTAAGCTCCTTGTAGTAGTCCCTTCGCTGCGATCATCGAACTCCCGGACACTTGGACGGCTCCATGAGAAGAGGCAACGGTATTGGTTGAAGTCTTCGAGGCTGATGATGATCTACGTCGGGGGAATACGAACTCAAGCTTCTACTTCACTAACCAAAGAATTAGTGAAGAAAACACCCTAAACTAAAGTGCTATTCTAGTAGAGGATGGTGAAATAGGAAATGGGTACACTTTAGAATTTGTTTTCTCACTTTGTATCTCTCTCTTTTTCAAACCCTAGAAAGAAAATCAAGGAGGAAGAAGATGAGCTCAAAATGAATATGAAAACTAATCAAGAGAGTGAGAGAGCTAACCATGGTGAGTGAGTATCATATACTAACTCATGTAGAGACATAACCATGGCTACATATATTGGTTAGGTTAATTAATATCCAAAGCAAAACAAAAAGGGTTGAATTTGTCAAAGCACTTACAAGCTTCTACAAGCTTCATGCTTTTAACAAATATCCACTAATTTTGTATTTACTTTGAATATTAAAAACTATACCAATATATTTATAATGGTGTAAGTCTCATACACCCATAATAGTTGTATCAACAACCATGATACAAAAAGAGCACAAATAAATATATATCACATATATATATATTAAGTTGTGCACAAGTGAGAAAATCAAATGCTTAAGTGAACCAATGTTTGTTAATGTAAATTAGTATATCATATATACAATTATACACTAAATTATTAAATCAACTCTTGACTTAATAATCCGGTTATATCACATATAACCGACTAACATCCAATGTATCGACTTATCGAATCAACCCTTGATTCGATAACCTAGTTATTTCGCATATAACCGATCGACACAAACATCGCGAGAATAGAATACGGTATCACATACTCGCATTATTCTCGGTCCCGCACATATCACATATGCGCTCCTATTTTGTTTTGCCTGAGCCAGTATAAGCTTTATGTAGGACTCTAAAGACTCGTCAATACGCCGGCAGTAGGTGTGATCATATCAAGCACCCACAAGCCGTCAGCGGAACTAGCTGGACGTAACGGCTACCCAGGCATTGAGCGATCAGAAGATTAGCAAGCAAGCCCGCTCCAACTCCTGCAAAAAGCCTGACAGTGACACTACCGTACAGTCCGGTCTCCTCGTCCGATATGTCGCATATCAAGTCTAGGGGTGGTAAACGTCAGACCCCAATAACCGATAAGTCATGCCGATACGAGGCTCATAACGGGTTGAGAAACTACTGGTAACACTTGCCAGTAAATCTCTAAACCAGCCCTGGCCAGGGACTTTCCTGTTATGGCCAATCGAGCGTAGCGCAACATCAACCCCCAATACCGGGAGAGACGAAACCCCTCCTATCGCACATTGCCTCCATGTGACTCGAAACTGTACCCAAAAACCACCGTTTTGCACGCCCTCTTGGACGTGGTAAGGTGGAAATCAAAGCACAGTGGGAATCACACAAGACTCTATGACGATCTCGGGTCTACAGACTAACCTGCACCAGTGTCACCAGAGAACTGCCATCTGACGTAAGGTGTAATACCATCTAGAAGTTCTCGGCGAGTCCGTCCAGTGTACCCAGTCTCCACTGAGCACCCGTATATCATCTCTGATGTCAAACACCAATGGATATGGGATCATCCTGTAAGGTTTGTCTAGCACCCTATAATGAGTTTTGAAGCATCACATGTCCCAAAGTTTGGATTTTGATGGTGCTAAACAAGCATGCAAAGGAATCGATCCTAGAAAATTAGGGTTTCGAAACTTAAGACTTATAAAGTTAGGGTTTCGAGACTACAACCTTTGTAGCTCCCTTTTGCTGGACTCCTTGGTCTCTTGGGTGTTGAATGGAGGTCCTCTTGAAGTCCTCTCGCGTCCACGACGATCCGCCCGGAGTTCCCCGTCCAAGCTCGCAACTTCGTAAAACCGAAGAGAACACTCTAAACAAGTTGGCTAAACTTGTGTAGAATGAAGTTGTGGTTAAGATTCTCACTTCAAAACCCTTTCTTTATGTGTGTATTGCTCACTAGAAGAAACTAGAGAGCAAATATATAGGAGGAAGAAGATGGTGGCAATATTTTAACAAGAGGTGAAAATATGATAACCATAAGAAAAGAAATGAAATATATCCTTTTATATTTTATTCCTTCTCACTTCAAACCATGGTTAAATCTCTTGGTTGGTATTTAATTAGGGTTTAAACCATGTAAGGAAAGGTTAAACTAAGGTTAAGGGTAGGTGAGAATGGTTAGGTTAAGGAAGAGTGTAGAAGCAAGTGAAGATTATCCTTTCCTTTTTCCATTTTGTTTTAAACCTTAAATCAAATAAAACACAAAAGATTTATCCATGGTGTGAGTCTCATATTGCCACCATTTCCATGTGTAAACAACCATGATAGATGGGTGTATGTATGTATGTATGTATGCACATCCATATGTGCATGAAACTAGCAAGAAAGAAAAAAAGAAAAACATACATGCATGCACACATCCATCATCCTAGAAAAGGTTTTAAGTGAGAAAACTAATGGTTAAATGATAAATCAACACTTGATTTATCAATCCGGCCATATCACATATGACCCCACCAAAAGCAAGCCGCCCGATCAATGTACGGTATCAAATACGCACATTTTAATCGGGTCCATGCGCATATCGCATACGCGCACCACAACGTTTCGCCTGGACTAGGTAACTCCTGTGTGGGACTCTAAGACTCGTCAATACGCCGGCAGAGGGTGATGATCATATCAAGTACCCCCAAGCCGCAAGCGGTCAGCTAAACGTAACGGCCACCCGGGTATTGAGCGATCAGAAGAAAACAAGCGAACCTGCTACAACTCCCGTCGAGCCAACCGGAAACACTACCGTACAGTCCGGTCTCTTCGTAAGATATGCTGCATATCGAGCCTAGGGATGGTCACGTCGACCCTAATAACTCAATAAGTCGTGCTGGTGAATAGTCTATAACAGATCGAGAAACTACTGATAACACTTATCAGTAAATCTCAGCAGCCCTGGCCAGGGACTTGCTGATATAACCAGTCGGGCACAGCACAGCATTAACTCCCTATACAGGGAGAGACGAAACCCCTCCTATCGCTCATTGCCTTCGTGTGTCTCGGGACTGTACCCAACGGCCGCCTGTTTGCACGACTCAGTAGAGCCATGGTTGGGTGGCAATCAAAGTACAGTGGTAGAACACGCAAGACTCTATGACGATCTCGGATCTACAGACTAACCTGTACTAGTGTTACCTGAGAACTACTATCCGACGATAGATATAAATCCATATAGGAGTTCTCGGTGAGTCCGTCCAGTGTACCCAGTCAGCACTGAGCACCCGTATATGATCTTGATGTCAAACATCGATGAATGTGGGAACATCCATCGCCCATCGTATGGGTCTAGTATCATATACGCTAGTCTACTCTGGTATATCAATGCCCCGTCTTGATATACCTACGACTAGGGACTTTTCAGGATATGCTTATAAACTACAGATGTCCCACTAGTATGATCTCCATCATAATCAGAGCAGTCAAGCCAATATCCTCAGGGCTTTATCAGCATGTATTAGTGAATAATAAGCATGATCAAATCAACATGTCAGATAAAGAAGAACCAGATAGCATACTATCATGTCGGGAAAGAATTTATACTGAATATATATACATGTATAGATACATCCACTATCATATAATGGCATCTAGGGCATACATATATCCAACACATCCATTGCCCATCTGTATGGGTTGAGAAGGCATATGTTAGTCTACACTGGTATATCGATGCCCCGTCTCGATACACCCACGACTAGGGACCTTGAAGGATGTACTTATGGACTACCGTGTCCCCACTAGTATGATCCGCATCATAGTCCAAGTAGTCAAGTACCTATCCTAAGGGCTTTACCAACATGTAGCAGAGAGACAATCAGTGTACACGTTAAGGTAAAGAGTAACCAGATAGCATACTATCATGTCGAGCAAGAAAGTCCTCCCTATATATGTCCAAGCATCCACTACAATATACATCTATATGTATAGTAATGGCCTCTAGGGCATACATATAACTAACAATCTCCCACTTGCACTAGGGCCATCTGATAACAGTGGTTGAAGTATCTCATACTCACTCTCTCTAGGAAAAAGCCTTTGTGAGTGGATCCGCCGTGTTGTCCTCTGAGTCTACTCTCCTAACCTCGATCCCCGGAGATCAACCATCTACATGATCAGGTGACACTTGAAAGGTTCCTAGGCACCCTATAGTGGTATCACAAGGCATCGAACATGCCAATTTAAAATTTTTGGTGCCGAGAAACCCTAGACTACGGATCTTGAACTAGAAATTTAGGCGAAATAGAAAGCTAGTTAACACTTAACTACTAGGATACGGATATACAACCTTTGTAGATCCAGATTTCCGCCTCCTTAGCTCCACGTGGTCATGTCCTCGCTGTCCATCATGAATCCTCGACTCGATCATCGGCTTCATCGGGAAAATAAGCGGAATAGGTCGTCGGCTTTGTGTCAAAGACGATCTACGTCGAGGTTGCACAAACTCAAGCTCCGACTTCACAAACTTGTGAAACTTGTGAAGTAAACACCCAAAACAACTTGGCAAGAGGTAGAGGGTGAAGAAATAGAAGGTGGGTTCACTTTAGAATTGGATTTATCTCACTTTAACTCAAGTTGCCATTGATGGACCTTGAGCTTGAAGAAGAAGAAGAAGATGAAGATCAAGAAAGAAAGATAAGTCTTCATCTTTTAAAATAAAACTAATATGAATACTTATCATATCTTGACCATGGTCAAGTGTAGAGATTAAACCAAGGTTAGTAAGTGTGGTTAGGGTTAAGGATGAGATAAGGATGGTGGACTTTGTCAAAGCTTCATGAAGCTTCAACATAGCTCCAAAATTAGCCACCATTCTTAACTTAATCCTTTTAAATAAATAAACAAATAAATAAATGATAAACCAAAACCCTAATCATCACTTAACCATGGTTTAACCCTTTACACTTAACCACATTATCAAGTATCATCAAACATGATACAAAGAGGTGCACAAAAGCATATCACATATACAACGTGCAATCCAAGTGAGAAAAATCCGTTTAAAGTGAACCAATACTAGTTAATGCAATGCAATATATCAAATATATAATTATGCATTAAATCATTAAATCAACACTTGATTCAATGATCCGGTCATGTCGCACATAACCGACTAGTATTCAATGCATCGATTTATCGAATCAATGATTCGATAACTTGGTCATATCGAATATAACCATTCGAAACATATATCGCGAGAATGAAATGCGGTATCACATACACGCATTATTCTCGGTCCTGCACATATCTCATATGCGCTCCTATTTCGTTTCGCTTGAGCCAGGAAACCTCTGTGTAGGACTCTAAAGACTCGTCAATACGCCGGTAGCAGATGATGATCATATCAAGCACCCACAAGCCGCAAGCGGTCTGCTAAACGTAACGGCCACCCGGGTATTGAGCGATCAGAAGATCGACGAGCTAGCCCGCTCACACTCCTGCGAATCCGACCAGTAACACTTACCATACAGTCCGGTCTCTTCGTCTGATACGTCGCATATCAAGTCTAGGGGTGGTATACGTCAGACCCCAATAACCCGATAAGTCGTGCCGATGTGAGGCTCATAACGGGTCGAGAAACTACTGGTAACACTTACCAGCAAATCTCTGATCAGCCCTGGCCAGGGACTTCCCTGTTACGGCCAATCGAGCACAGCGCAACATCAACTCCCAATACCGGGAGAGACGAAACCCCTCCTATCGCTCATTGCCTCCATGTGACTCGGGACTGTACCCAAAGACCACCGTTTTGCACGCCCTCATGGACGTGGTAAGGTGGAGATCAAAGCACAGTGGGAACCACACAAGACTCTATGACGATCTTGGGTCTACAGACTAACCTGTACAAGTGTCACCTGAGAACTGCCATCTGACGTGAGGTATAATACCATCTGGGAGTTCTCGGCGAGTCCGTCCAGTGTACCCAGTCTCCACTGAGCACCCGTATACCATCTCTGATGTCAAACACCAATGGATATGGGATCATCCATCGCCCATCACATGGGTCGAGAAGCGTATACGCTAGTCTACTCTGGTATATCGATGCCCCGTCTCGATACACCCACGACTAGGGACCTTGAAGGATGTACTTATGGACTACCATGTCCCCACTAGTATGATCTGCATCATAGTCCAGGTAGTCAAGTACAAATCCTAAGGGCTTTACCAACATGTAACTATAAGTCAGTATGAAGAGACTAGTGTACATGTTAAGATAAATAGTAACCAGATAGCATACTATCATGTCGAGCAAGAAAGTCATCTCTATATATGTCCAAGCATCCAATATAATATACATAATCTGTACAATACTGGCCTCTAGGGCATACATACAACTAACAATCTCCCACTTGCACTAGGGCCAGCTGCTGTAGTATCTCATACCGAGCATCCCGAAGAGTCTCTCAAACTGTATCTGGGGAATGGCCTTCGTGAGTGGATCCTCCGTGTTGTTCTTCGTGTCAACCCTCCTGACCTCGATCTCCCGGCGATCAACTATCTCCCGGATCAGGTGATACCGCCTCAGAATATGCCTGGACCGCTGATGGGACCTGGGTTCCTTGGCCAAAGCCACCGCTCCATTGTTATCGCAATACAAAGGTATTGGACGCTCAATGGATGGAACCACACCAAGTTCAGTAATGAACTTCTTGATCCAAACAGCTTCTTTAGCAGCATCGTTGGCAGCGATGTATTCAACCTCCATCGTCGAGTCTGCCACGGTTTCCTGCTTGGAACTCTTCCAGCTAACCGCCCCTCCGTAAAGGGTAAAGACAAAGCCCGACTGCGACTTTGAGTCGTCCTTATCACTCTGGAAGCTGGAATCGGTAAAGGACTCCACTTGGAGTTCTCCGTTACCATACACCAAGAACATATCTCTAGTCCTTCGCAAGTACTTGAGAATGCTCTTCACAGCTGTCCAGTGACTCTCTCCAGGATCAGCTTGATACCTGCTCACTACACTTAGTGAGTATGCTACATCGGGTCTGGTACATAGCATCGCATACATGATAGAGCCTACTGCCGAAGCATAGGGTATCCCTTGCATGCGAGCTCTCTCCAAATCAGTCTTAGGAGACATCTCTTTGGAGAGAGTGACTCCAGAGATCGTGGGCATGTTCCCACGCTTGGACTCTTCCATACTAAACCTCTTTAGTATGGTGTCAATGTACCTGGATTGGGACAATCCCAAAATCCGTTTGGATCTATCTCTATAGATCATGATTCCCAATATGCAGGAGGCATCACCAAGATCTTTCATTGAGAATCTTTGTGATAAGAAGAGCTTGACCGATTGCAGCATAGGAATATCATTTCCTATCAAGAGTATGTCATCTACGTACAATACGAGGAAGAAAACCTTACTCTCTGCCACCTTCTTGTAAATACAAGGTTCATCTGGATTTTTGACGAAATCAAACTCTTTGATAACGACGTCAAAGCAGATGTTCCAACTCCGCGATGCTTGCTTTAATCCATAAATGGATTTAAGCAGCTTGCACACCTTCCCGCTGCTCCCACTGTCTACGAAGCCCTCTGGCTGAGTCATGTACACGCACTCTTCTAAATCATCATTTAGAAAGGCGGTCTTAACATCCATTTGCCAGATTTCGTAGTCATCAAAGGCAGCAATGGCAAGCATGATTCGGATGGATTTAAGCATAGCCACTGGAGAAAAGGTCCCGTCATAGTCCACACCTGGTCTTTGACGAAAACCCTTTGCTACAAGTCTAGCTTTGAAAGTCTCCACTTTCCCATCTACACCAAGTTTTCTTCTTAAAGATCCACTTGCTCCCAATGGGTTTTACCCCTTCAGGAGCAACTTCCAAAGTCCATACTTTGTTGGTGTACATGGAATCCATCTCGGACCGCATAGCATCCAGCCATTTCACTGAGTCCCCACTCGTGATGGCCTGCTCAAAGCTAGTTGGGTCATCATCCTCCATGATGCAATCCTCGCTCCCACCATCCATGAGAAAACCGTAGTATCTCTCAGGCTGGCGAGGAACCCTACTAGATCGGCGGAGAGGCTGAGGTTCATTGGGAGCTACTGAATCTTCTGGTTCCACTAAATCTTCAGTTACTGTTTGTGTATCTGGAACCTCTTCCAGCTCTACCACTTTGCCACTAATTTCTTTTTCAAGAAATTCCTTTTCTAAAAAGGTGGCATATTGAGAAACAAACACTTTTTGTTCCTCAGCATGGTAGAATAAATATCCTTGGGAATTCTTAGGATATCCCACAAACTTGCAAAGAACTGACCGTGCCTCGAGTTTGTCTGGATTTTGTCTTTTGACATAGGCCGGACAACCCCATATTTTAACTCGTTTAAAATATGGTCTCTTCCCACTCCATATCTCATATGGTGTGGTAGGTACAGATTTAGATGGAACTTGATTCAATAGGTATGCTGCTGTCTCCAGCGCATAACCCCAGAAGGAAATAGGTAACTCAGCTGTGCTCATCATAGAGCGCACCATATCTAATAGGGTGCGGTTCCTCCGCTCCGATACACCGTTGTGCTGTGGTGTATATGGAGGAGTTAGCTGAGAGAGAATCCCATTCTCTTTTAGGAAGTCCAGGAATTCATTGCTCAAGTATTCACCTCCCCGATCTGATCGAAGGATTTTAATACTTTTTCCGGTTTGGTTCTCGACTTCTTGTTTATATTCTCTAAATTTCTCAAAAGCTTCTGATTTGTGTTTCATCAGGAACACATATCCGAATCTAGAGAGATCGTCAGTGAATGTAATGAAGTACGAAGAACCATCCCTGGCATGTGTAGACATGGGACCGCATACATCACTATGTATCAGTCCTAAGAGTTCGGTAACTCTTTCTCCGTGTCCCGTAAACGGAGTCTTGGTCATCTTGCCTTTGAGACATGACTGGCAAGTGTCATAAGATGAAAATTCGAAAGGTTTCAAATATCCATCTTTATGCAACTTAGCCAGTCGTGTCACATTGATGTGACCCAGTCTACAATGCCACAAGAAGGATTCGTTGAGTTCAGAACTCTTCCTCTTGTGTGTGTTTGTTATGTTTAGAACTGTTGATTGATTTAGAACATAAATGCCATTGCATAACGTGCCTGATCCAACCAACTTTTGGTTATGGAAAATGTTCATAACATTGTCCTGTAATACAAAATTATATCCCTCTTTACTTAGCAAAGAAACCGATATAATGTTGCATATCAGGTTCGGCATGTAATAGCATTCGTTCAGAACCAATGTATTACCAGTTGGTAATACAAGGTGATATTCCCCGACAGTCTTAGCTGCAACAATTGCACCATTTCCAACCCTAATGTCTTTATCACCTTCTCCAAGTTCTCTACCTCTCCTTAGCCCATGTAACTGATTACATATATGGGATCCCGACCCGGTATCCAATACCCAGGACGTAGAGCAAATGGAGAAACAGTTCTCAGTAATGAACACACCCGAAGAAAATGCATCATCATGTACTTTCTTCATTCGGGTGGCATGGGAATCCTGGTATTCCCCTATATCCTGTTCATTCCTATAACTCTTATAAGAATGAACGGAACCAACGTTCCCCAGCACAGTATAACATGCGGGTTCGGTCAATACATCCATATTATTATCTTTATTAAGGCATGAAATGGTCGCTACCTGGAGAGAGAGAGAAGAAAACACTTTAGCGTAAGCTCATGCAAGATCAGATTGGTTATTATCTTATCTAATCAGGATGGCTCCCACTGCTTTTTATCAAATCTTCCTTCAAACCCTAAAAGGAAAAACTAGCCGGGATTAATTACATACTACAAGTTCGCCAATCTTTCAGCCAGGCCAGTGTCGGTACTTTGAGGGAGGTCCCCCGTGCTTTCGCACGAACCTAATTACTGTAAACCTCGTTTTCCCAGAGGCGTAACCCCGTTGACACCTTTCTAGACACCTACTTGATCGGCTAATTGTAATGTGTAAAACTCTCCCAGGAGTAACTCTTACTCGCAGTGGGTATCGGGATCCAACTATCTCATAGAAGGTATGCAATCTCATTGCAAATTTCAACACTTGAAATTCCCGATAATATTTTGCCCCTAGCAGCTATATGACCTTAACATAGTCAACAAATCATAAGTGCTAGTCAAGTTCAACCCGTCATTTCCCGATTGAATTAAACCCAGCCGCACGACCCTTAACATAGTCAACAAAGTCGCATGACTACCCTAATCCAATCGCATCATATGCTTATACAGATAAGCACTAATTAGCTACCGCACACTACGCCTTAACATAGTCAACAAACGTAGCACGAATACTAACTAGTACTTATCTGAAATGACGGAGGGCTACGTCAGGTTTTTCTGAAAACCTATTGCGTAATGAACTTGATATCGTTGTAGAATCAAATGAAGTTTTGAAATGGAGTGATTTTGAGGCTTTTCTAGTTTTGCTAAAGGAGTCACTCCCGGTGAAGGGATCTCGGTCCTTTCCTCGTCGAATGAGGTGCGGGATATATCATATATATCGCTGTGCAAAGCAAAAACCCAAAAGCAGTCAAAAGCAAACCGAGTGTGTAGCATCTGCCAGTTATTGCTAAAGCAGTCACTCCCGGCGAAGGGATCTCGGTCCTTTCCTCGTCGAATGAGGTGCGGGATATATCATATATATCGCTATGCAAAGCAAGAACTGTAGCTACCTGTTTTATTTAAAATCTGATTCTACAACATCATAGGTTTCTTTCTTTTCATTAATCACATTAATGAAGTCCCATCATTTAAATACCTAAACATCACAGATAGATATGACGTACACTTATGCCATCCGCATTCGCCTCGATGTCCCCTCGTGCACCGTTAGGTTAGGTAACTAACGACAGAGCAGGGCAGGGCTAGCGCGGGTGTAAAACATAAGTAACGTCTATATAATATATCATATATACTATATACTATATCCATCACAGAGTCACAACACAGATATCACAGCAGAAGAAACATATGAAATATTGGATATACTAGGACGTCCGTGTTTTCAATACGAGCCAGTATAAAACACGGATTCCACGGTCGTGATGAATAGCCAATCCCACACCCCTAGACCCCTACGAGAGCGGCAAGCAACCCTGCCAATTCTAGGGTTAGGAGACCCGGACTCGACTCCTCGAGTTGGTCTCCCACTGGACCCCAGAACCCGGTTACTTGTGCTCCCCTCCTTGGGTCTATCCTAATGCGGAAAAGTAAATAATATACAAAGGGTGACAGCTTCCGCTACCTGGAAGTGCCCCAAATAAAAGAATATTACATACAAGTTTTTACATGAATGAAAATGAAAAACACTCATCTCATACAAAAACCCCCGGCTATTTGAACACGACGATCCAATATAACATATCCAGCAATACATAACATCACATGTCATCAACGTAAGTAAGTATGCATACCCCAATTGTCGTTGACGTATAGCAACGAAACCGGCGATATGTACATACTACACTTACGGTCACAGAAAAGAAAGTGTAAAACTACAACAATTGGAGTCCGCAACTTCTTTTGACATCGCATGCCTAATAGATATAAATCCCGCATTTTAGTCTCATTATCGAAAACTCTTTTCAATATCATATGGGACTAAATTGCTAGATTTATAACATTCATTTAGTTATCACATAACTGTTTGTGAATTCCAATTATTGTATCTAATTCCGGATAAATAGAATATATCAAACTTTCCGATCGAACATCCGAACACCCAAGTTTTCCCGACACCGATCAACACATGAAATAGGTTCAAAGACATTCTCTTCATACCTCAGTACCAACGGTCCAGCCGTAGAAGGGTCAAGCCAACGCCTCACATGTGGCACACCGTACTGCCCCAAACCCGAAGGTTCAAAGGGCAGTTCAAGACGGTCACATAATCGAGTTAAGGTTTGTGTCTTCTAGAGGGACCATCGCGTTACTTGCACTACTCAGAACGTCTTTTAACCACAGAAAAATCCAACACTTGGAATTTTTCGGCAGGTGAAAAGTTGGGTATTTATATCCGGTCGAACTCTTTAACATATTCTACAGTTATCTGGAAAAACACAAAAGACGAAATTTGATGATCCGATTGAAATACTGATTCCCAATAGTACCCCAGAATACTCTTCTGTAAAGTCATAATAAAAATGTCCCAGAAAATATAGCATTATATTACAAGAGTTACTATGCAGAAAATATTAAACAAGGGAACAGTGCGCGGTGGAAAAGTCGAATTAGCCCCTAATATTTCACAGTAATTCTAATAACACCCTGCTTGATTTTCTACATATTTTTAATTGACAAAAATCCGAATATTTGGAAAAAGTCCAGAGAGCATTTTACAGTTTTGGATTTCGGTTCGATCGGGTTTCAAACGTCGTCGGGACTTCGCCTAAGGCTCTAGCTAGGCTCTGATACCAGTGAAAGGTTCCTAGGCACCCTATAGTGGTCTCACAAGGCATCGAACATGCCAATTTAAAATTTTTTGTGCCGAGAAACCCTAGACTACGGATCTTGAACTAGAAATTTAGGCGAAATAGAAAGCTAGTTAACACTTAACTACTAGGATACGGATATACAACCTTTGTAGATCCGGATTTCCGCCTCCTTAGCTCCACGTGGTCATGTCCTCGCTGTCCATCATGAATCCTCGACTCGATCATCGGCTTCATCGGGAAAATAAGCGGAATAGGTCGTCGGCTTTGTGTCAAAGACGATCTACGTCGAGGTTGCACAAACTCAAGCTCCGACTTCACAAACTTGTGAAACTTGTGAAGTAAACACCCAAAACAACTTGGCAAGAGGTAGAGGGTGAAGAAATAGGAGGTGGGTTCACTTTAGAATTGGATTTATCTCACTTTAACTCAAGTTGCCATTGATGGACCTTGAGCTTGAAGAAGAAGAAGAAGATGAAGATCAAGAAAGAAAGATAAGTCTTCATCTTTTAAAATAAAACTAATATGAATACTTATCATATCTTGACCATGGTCAAGTGTAGAGATTAAACCAAGGTTAGTAAGTGTGGTTAGGGTTAAGGATGAGATAAGGATGGTGGACTTTGTCAAAGCTTCATGAAGCTTCAACATAGCTCCAAAATTAGCCACCATTCTTAACTTAATCCTTTTAAATAAATAAACAAATAAATAAATGATAAAACAAAACACTAATCATCACTTAACCATGGTTTAACCCTTTACACTTAACCACATTATCAAGTATCATCAAACATGATACAAAGAGGTGCACAAAAGCATATCACATATACAACGTGCAATCCAAGTGAGAAAAATCCGTTTAAAGTGAACCAATACTAGTTAATGCAATGCAATATATCAAATATATAATTATGCATTAAATCATTAAATCAACACTTGATTCAATGATCCGGTCATGTCGCACATAACCGACTAGTATTCAATGCATCGATTTATCGAATCAATGATTCGATAACTTGGTCATATCGAATATAACCATTCGAAACATATATCGCGAGAATGAAATGCGGTATTACATACACGCATTATTCTCGGTCCTGCACATATCTCATATGCGCTCCTATTTCGTTTCGCTTGAGCCAGGAAACCTCTGTGTAGGACTCTAAAGACTCGTCAATACGCCGGTAGCAGATGATGATCATATCAAGCACCCACAAGCCGCAAGCGGTCTGCTAAACGTAACGGCCACCCGGGTATTGAGCGATCAGAAGATCGACGAGCTAGCCCGCTCACACTCCTGCGAATCCGACCAGTAACACTTACCATACAGTCCGGTCTCTTCGTCTGATACGTCGCATATCAAGTCTAGGGGTGGTATACGTCAGACCCCAATAACCCGATAAGTCGTGCCGATATGAGGCTCATAACGGGTCGAGAAACTACTGGTAACACTTACCAGCAAATCTCTGATCAGCCCTGGCCAGGGACTTCCCTGTTACGGCCAATCGAGCACAGCGCAACATCAACTCCCAATACCGGGAGAGACGAAACCCCTCCTATCGCTCATTGCCTCCATGTGACTCGGGACTGTACCCAAAGACCACCGTTTTGCACGCCCTCATGGACGTGGTAAGGTGGAGATCAAAGCACAGTGGGAACCACACAAGACTCTATGACGATCTTGGGTCTACAGACTAACCTGTACAAGTGTCACCTGAGAACTGCCATCTGACGTGAGGTATAATACCATCTGGGAGTTCTCGGCGAGTCCGTCCAGTGTACCCAGTCTCCACTGAGCACCCGTATACCATCTCTGATGTCAAACACCAATGGATATGGGATCATCCATCGCCCATCACATGGGTCGAGAAGCGTATTCGCTAGTCTACTCTGGTATATCGATGCCCCGTCTCGATACACCCACGACTAGGGACCTTGAAGGATGTACTTATGGACTACCATGTCCCCACTAGTATGATCTGCATCATAGTCCAGGTAGTCAAGTACAAATCCTAAGGGCTTTACCAACATGTAACTATAAGACAGTATGAAGAGACTAGTGTACATGTTAAGATAAAGAGTAACCAGATAGCATACTATCATGTCGAGCAAGAAAGTCATCTCTATATATGTCCAAGCATCCAATATAATATACATAATCTGTACAATACTGGCCTCTAGGGCATACATACAACTAACAACACTGCCTTAGAATACGTCTGGATCACTGATGGAACGGGCGTTCCTAGGCATAAGCCACAACTCCATTGTCACACAATGGTAGGAACGAAGTTCATCTCATGAACTAATATACACCCAGACTGCCTCTTTGGTAGCGATGTATCTAGCCTTTATCTTCTAGTATGCCACGGTATCTAGCTTGGAACTCTTCCAACATACCGTCCCTTTACTGAGGGTAAAGACAATGCCTGTGACTGACATTCAGTCGTCCTTATCACCCTGGAACTTTTCCATTGATTCTCCCCAAGATCAATTGATACCATCTCACTACAGCTAGTGAGTATCCTAACATCCAATTAGATCTATCTCATAGATCCAAAACCCAGGATTTAGGAGGTATCACTTTGATCCTATATGGAGAATCATTGTGATAAGCGGAGAGTGATCGAACGTAGCATAGGAAACTCCTTCCCTATCAAGAGTATGTTATCCACGTACTATACGAGGATCACCACCATACTCCCTACTACCTTTTTGTATATACAAGGATCATCTACCATTTTCATGATGTCAGACTCTTTGACTAAGACATCAAAACAGACGTTCCAACTCCGCAATGCCTGCTTTATCACATAAAACATCTTGCACACGTTTCCGCTGCTCCCACTATCTACGAAGCCCTCTGACTGTGTACTTATAGACTCTCTCTTCTAAAACATCATTCAGAAAAGCAGTCATGACACCCAACCGCCAGATATCGTAGTCATGGTATTAAGCTGTTGTAAGTCGATGTACAACACCCCATGACTTGCGGGGAGGCGGAATAATGAAAAAACAATCTTGTTTAAAGCGTAAACATCGACTAACCGAGAATCTTTGCATAAACAATAACTAACAACAAACATAGGAGTTAACAACTACTATGAAAAATGATTTTATCTAAAGATCCGAGTCCTTCGTCTTGTCGTTCTCCACGTCCTCTCCGGCCTTCTCTAAGTAGTAGAAGATCCACCTGAGTGCTTTACTACAAGCTTCACCTCAAACTAGAGGTAACTAGGTTTCTTAAATCGCTAATCTAAGCAACCTAGGTGATATAGAGAATGGTTAAGGATTAAGTAGTCTAATCTAATCTTTGTACTCAACACATGAGAGGGGAGGATTAGGGTTTGAAGAGGGAGAGCTTGAGGAGAGAGAAAGTGAACAAAAGAATGAGATGAGATAATGAGCTATCATAATATATATCAAGCATAATGTTTTATCCATCAAAAGAAAATGAAGGATGAGTAATCATGCTTCATAAATATCTAATGGGTGATTCATCTCCATGAGTCATTAAGCATTTATGATGCATTAATGACATGGATGAATTACTCATATGACTCATTAATCCCATTTAATGCATATGCCACCTTAACCCCCAAGTCACCATCTTCTAGAAGCTTCTCGCGCAATTACGAGAACGCCCCTCCTATCCGTGAAAACACGGAAAAACTTTAGACTGTATAAATCCAACAACCGGATACTAGAAACTGGCTTAGACCAAAGCCGACTAGTAAAATTTGTCCGGATGTCGTACGTGCGTAAATACACGTATGCGTCCGAACCCTTGTCGTAAAACCATACGACCTCTATATCGTTTCGCCTGGAGTAGGGAAACTCTCTGTGTGGGACTCTAGAGACTCGACTACTACGCTGGCAGTGGGTTTAACCACAGACCGCAAGCGGCACTAGCTTTACGTAACGGTCCCCAGGTAGATGTCGATAAGAAGGCCGATGAGGAAACCCATCCGAACTCCTACTGAGCCTGATGTGACAATCTCCGTACAGTCCGGTCTGTTCGTCTTAGACTATCGCATATCGGGCCTAGGGGCGGCAAGCGTCAGTCCCTAAATAGCGGTATAAGTCGCGTCGGAGCAAAGCCCATTACACCCTGAGAAACTACTGGAACCTACCAGAAAATCTCGCTTGCCCTGGCCAGGGACTTTGCAGAATGGCTCTCTGACACAGCACGATATCAACTCCCAATACCGGGAGAGACGAATTCTGTCTAACCGCCACTGCCTCCAAGTGCTCGGGACTGCACCCAACTACTACCTGTGTGCACGACTCCTTTGAGCCGTGGTAGGGTAGCAATCTAAGAACAGTGGGACACACTCGAGGCGAAGTAGCAGTATCAAGTCTGCGGACTATGCTGTACTCATGTCACCTGGGAACTGTTAACTGACGACTGGTATAAAACCCAACCAACAGTTCCCTGCGAGTCCTGTCCGGTGTACCCGTAACCCAACGAGCACCTGTATACTATCTCCAGTACGACATACTGACGGCTGTGGGACAGACCATCTCCCCAAGTGGGATGAGAAGCATACACACTAGTCTACTCCGGAGTATCGATGCCCTGTCTCAATAATCCTACGACTAGGGACCTGAATAAGGATGTGCTTGTAGACTACCCAGCCCCCACTAGTGTGACTGCCATCACAACGCTGGTAGTCAAGAAAGATCCTAAGAGCTCTATCAATACGTATACTCACATATTAAGATAGAAAAACCAAGTAGCATACTACCATGTTTAGCAAGACTGTAATATACATGTGAATATCCCAAGCTTCCATTAAGTAATATAGAAACTAGTATGATACAATAATGGCCCCTAGGGCATATACACTAACAATCTCCCACTTGCACTAGGGCCATATACTGGCGTATCGAAGACCGATGATCTCGAGTAGCCTCTCGAACTGAATCTGAGGTTGGGCCTTCGTGAATCGATCAGCAATGTTATCATCTGAATTTACTCTCTTTACCTCGATCTCCTGGCGATCTACGATCTCCCTGATCAGGTGTTACCACCTTAAGATGTGTCTGGACTTCTGATGGGACCTGGGTTCCTTCGCTAAAGCTATAGCGCCGTTGTTGTCGCAATACAGAGGTATTGGACCAACACTGGTAGGAACCACCTGAAGTTCTTTGAGGAACTTCTTCATCCAGACAGCTTCTTTTGCGGCATCGCAAGCAGCTATGTACCCTGCTTCCATCGTTGAGTCAGCAACGGTCTCCTGCTTGGAACTCTTCCAACAGACCGCCCCTCCATTGAGGGTAAAGACATAACCCGACATGGACTTGGAGTCATTCTTGTCACTCTGGAAGCCGGAGTCAGCAAAGGCCTCGATCTGGAGGTCTTTTCCGCCATACACCAAGAACATCTCCTTAGTCCTCCTTAGGTACTTGAGAATGTTCTTTACTGCTATCCAGTGATTCTCCCCTGGGTTTGCCTGATACCGGCTTACAACGCTTAATGGGTATGCTACATCTGGTCTGGTACATAACATCGCATACATTATAGAGCCTACCGCAGAAGCGTAGGGTATAATCGACATGCGATCCCTTTCCAAATTAGTCTTGGGAGACATCTTTTTGGAGAGGGTGATTCCGTGACAAGCCGGTAGGTTACCGCGCTTAGAATCTTCCATACTGAATCTTTTCAATATGGTGTCTATGTACCTGGACTGTGAAAGTCCCAACATCCACTTTGATCTATCACGATAGATCTGGATCCCCAGAATGTAGGTGGCATCACCTAGGTCTTTCATGGAGAACTTCTATGACAAGAATCCTTTGACTGACTGTAGCATAGGAATATCATTTCCTATTAGGAGAATGTCATCCACGTACAAGACGAGAAATACAACAACTCTCCCTACAATCTTACTGTATATGCATGGTTCATCTGGATTCTTGATAAAGTCGAATTTTTTGACAGTATCATCAAAACAGATGTTCCAACTCCGCGATGCTTGTTTTTAGTCCATAAATGGACTTAAGCAACTTGCACACTTTACCGCTGCTCCCACTCTGAATGAATCCCTCTGGCTGATCCATATAGACGCACTCTTCCAAATTTCCATTTAGAAAGGCCGTCTTTACGTCCATCTGCTAGACCTCATAATCATGGAAGGCAGCAATGGCAAGAAGGACTCGAATGGATTTGAGCATAGCCACTGGAGAAAAGGTTTCGTCATAGTCCAAACCAAGTCTTTGACGGAAACCCTTTGCAACAAGTCTAGCCTTATAGGTTTCAACCTGTCCATCTACACCAATTTTCTTTCTGAAGATCCACTTGCATCCTACGGGTTTTACCCCATCTGGATCAATGTCCAAAGTCCATACTTTGTTAGTGTACATGGACTCCATTTCGGTCCGCATTGCATCCAGCCATTTTACCGAGTCGCCGCTCTGAATGGCTCACTGGAAGCTAGTAGGGTCGTCATTATCAATGACGCAATCTTCTCGATCCCCGTCTATGAGAAAACCGTAGTATCTCTCGGGCGGATGAGACTGCCTTCTACTTCTGCGGATAGGCGCTGGTATGTCCCTTTCTTCTGAAACTTCTTGTTCTACCAAACTTTTAGTAACAGCTTGTGGTTCTGGAATTTCTTCCAGTTCTACTGCGCTCCCACTCTTCTGATTTTCTAAAAATTCAGTTTCTAAGAAGCGGGCATGACGAGAAACAAAAACCTTTTGTTCCTCTGCGTAGTAGAAGCAATATCCCATGGAGTTCTTTGGATATCCCACAAACTTACACTCTACTGAGCGTGCCTCGAGCTTGTCCGGATGCTGCTTTTTTACAAAAGCTGGACATCCCCATGTCTTCAGGTACTGAAGATAGGGTTTTTTCCTACTCCACATCTGATATGGTGTGGTAGGCACAGTCTTGGTTGGAACCTTGTTCAAAAGATATGCCGCTGATTCTAGCGCATAACCCCAAAATGATCGCGGTAACTCAGCCTTACTCATCATGGAACGAACCATATCCAATAGGGTTCGATTCCTCGATTCCGATACACCGTTGTGTTGTGGTGTGTATGGAGGAGTAAGCTGAGAGAGAATTCCATTCTCTTTTAAGTAACCCAGGAACTCGGCACTTAAGTATTCACCACCTCGATCAGATCTCAGTGTCTTAATACTTTTACCTGTTTGGTTTTCCACTTCATTCTTGTATTCATGGAATTTCTCAAAGGCCTCGGATTTATGCTTCATCAAGAAGATATGTCCATACCTAGAGAAATCATCCGTAAAAGTAATGAAGTAGGAATAACCACCTCGCGCATGTGTAGACATTGGACCGCACACGTCACTGTTTACGAGTCCTAAGAGCTTGCTCGCTCTTACTCCGTGTCCAGTAAACGGAGTTTTTGTCATCTTTCCCATGAGACAAGATTCACAACTGACATAAGATTGATATTCGAACGGATTCAAATATCCTTCTCTATGTAACTTCGTTAATCGTGTTTCATTGATGTGACCTAGTCTACAATGCCATAAGAAAGCCTGATTTATTTCTGGAGACTTTCTTTTAAGTGTGTTCTGGACATTGAAAACCTGAACTTGATTCAATACGTATATACCGTCATCTAATGTACCGGACCCAATCAGAACTTGATTTAGGTGGATGTGAACTACATCGCTTACGAATGTAAAGTCATATCCCTCTCTCGAAAGTGAGGATACTGATATGATATTACAAGTCAAACTAGGTACATACAGACAGTTACGTAGAATCAATATCTGCCCACTTGTCAAACCTAGGCGATATGCTCCCACGGATTCAACGTCCACGCTCATTCCGTTTGCAACTCTGAGAGACAAATCACCTACCCTTATAACTTTACGGTTTCTCAAAGCATGTAACGAAATACAGATATGAGATCCTGCTCCGGTATCTAGTACCCAGGAAGTAGAGTTAATTGACAAACAGTTCTCAATTACAAACACACTTGAGGCTGAAGCCACAACATACTTCGTATCCTGGCTACTGGCTTCCAAAGCCCTGCAATCCTTCTGCCAATGCCCGTTCCCATAACAATAGGAACATCCCTCCTTACCTTCACCAAGTCCCGAAACTTTTGCTTTTCCCTTTCCTCCTACTTTACTGACATCGTATATTGGCTTTATAGAGGTCTTCTTCTTTTCACCCTTTGCTTTCGCCCTGGATGTAGAAGAAGAAGGTCCCCCATTAAGCAGAGCTTGTGTCTCCCTGGTTTCTTTCAGGGTGTAAGTAGAGGGTAGGGACTGTGGAAATAAGTCAGCGTATGACCTGTTTCTCAACGTGGTCTCCAGGTCCTTGAGCTCATCAATATAGCTAGTCATCGTAAGGACGTTGTCCCCTACAGATGACCCGTCAGCCGACCTTGCTTGAATTATTTCTTTCAAGGTCTTATATCTTGTGATATGAGATTGCTCTCCATATAAATCTTTGTTATGGAGAAAGATGGAAACTGAGTTCATCTTCTCGTGCTGCTTCTGGTATACACCATCATCTGAAGCCAACACGAGGCACTTGGCTTTCGCTTTATCCTTTTCCCTTGTCTGACGGATATCCATATACGCGACGGTGGAAACTGGACCTGGGACGGCAGGATCTTGGGTAGTAATAGGGTGGTCCAGCTTGTCATAGGCAATGGGCATCTGGACAGACCTTTGCCAGTCAAATAAGTTAGATTCAGTCAACTTGTTATCTAGATGTAACCTAGTCATGATCACAAGGTCGCTGCAATGTGAGAGAGAGAAGAAAACACTTTAGCATGATGCTCTTGCAAGTTTAGAGTGGTTTTTAATTTATCTAAACTGGATGGCTCCCACTTTTTCTCGAATCCTTCCTCAAACCATAAAAGAAGAATTAGCCAGGACCATTCTCACCGTACAATACTTGCTTAACCGTTCAGCCAGGCCAGTGTCGATACTTCGAGGGAGGTTTTCCAACGCTTTCGCGAAGTTCCTTAATTAAATAACCTCTTTTCTCTGGGGGCGTAACCCCGCTGACACCTTTCTAGGCACCTACTTGGTTTATAGCATTGATCGTTAAGTGACGAATCTCCTGATAAGTAGCATATACTCACAGTAGGATCGGGATCCAAATATCATCGTCTGATAATGCTGAAGGAATCCTACCAACATTCATCAAACTCCAAATGGTATGCATCTCTTTGCAAATTTCAGTTTCTTTAGAAATTCCCGATGTGGATTTTTGCCCCATGTTCTTATGACCTTGATGAAAGTCAACAAATCATAAGTCACATGTCAAGTTCTGCCCATCATTATCTTGTTAATTTGAAGCCACCCGTACATACCCTTGACGAAAGCCAACAAGGTAATATGACTGTCCCAAACCAACTCATCTATCTGTGAAACAAATGAATATCCCAGCAGCTACCAAACATTATGCCTTGACGAAAGCCAACAAATATAGCTTGAATACTACTAACCATCCATAAGAAATGACGGAGGGCTACGACTGGTTTTGGCAAAACCGTGAACGTAGTGAACTTGATATAATCGAAGGAACCTGATAGCTTTTAAAAGGAGTGGTTAAAGGTCCGCAATTAAAAATTATCTCCTGTTTAAAAATAACCGAGTGGTTTCTTATAAATTGTTCCAACGATTTAAACTTTGGTTTATTTTCTTTGCATTAATAATAATGCGTCCCATCATTAACCTATCATTGCAGAAAACAACAAAAATACAACGTCCTCTTATGCCATCCGCATTCGCCTCTGGGTCCCGTCATCACCCGTTAGGTTACTTAACTAATGACAGAGTGGGGGCTGGGCTAGCGCGGGTGTAAAACATAAGTGACATCTAAATAGCTATCATATATAGATATTGTACATTCGTCAGACGCAATAATAGGCATTCCAGATCTCAGATGAACTTTATTGGATTTGCAAGCAATCCGCGTTTGTTTAGAGCCTGCAACAAAAGACGGATTACACAGTTGTGATGAATAGCCATTACCCCTCCCTAGACCCCTACGGGTACGGCAAACTACCCGCCAAATACCCGAAGTGAAGCGGTCTCCCTCAACAAAGTGAGTAGGCCACTAAACTCTTCAAAGTACCCGGTAATTGGTGCACCCCACCTTGGGTCTATACCAGGAGCAAAAACAGTAAAATGAAATAATACAACGGTCGCTACAACCGCAACCTGGATGTGCCCCACAAAAATAATATTACAACATATTACAATTACATCGAATGAATTAAAATAATAACCCATCACAAACCCCGGCTAATCATCACAACTGTCCAATACAGTTCACATCCACAAACAGTAAAAACCATTACAGAAATATGCAACCCCCTGCTAACCGACATACTAGCAGTTAGGGGAGGTTTACGAACACATTATACAAACACAGATATAATCAAATTAGCAAACATCGTAAAATTTCGATGGAGCAAAACACTTTAGATTCTACTGCAAAACTTCTCTGTGCACCTGAGATCTTAGCAGAAAATAAAATATCCAGAAATATCACGGTTAACACCAGAAGGTTACTGAAGAAATTTGGGCCGACTCGGCCTTAACTCGGCCGCGGATCCGCGGCGGATCGCATGGATCAGCCGCGGTTCCGCGGCAAGTTAGCCGAGTTACGCGACCAAATTTCTGCAGTACCCCTATTATTTCCTTCTTGTTATTCTGCAGGTCCCTGAAAAATTTTTAGGGCCTGTTTTAATTTCGACAGAAACTGTGTAAAACGATGATCTTTGTGGTTCTTTTTGCGTTCGAAATACTTACGACTTTGCTAATGAGTTAATTATTGTTTAGCGAGGCTCTGATACCACTGTAAGTCGATGTACAACACCTCACGACTTGCGGGGAGGCGGGATAATGAAAAACAATCTTGTTTAAAGCGTAAACATCGACTAACCGAGAATCTTTGCATAAACAATAACTAACAACAAACATAGGAGTTAACAACTACTATGAAAATTGATTATACCTAAAGATCCGAGTCCTTCGACTTGTTGTTCTCCACGTCCTCTCCGGCCTTCTCTAAGTTGTAGAAGATCCACCCGAGAGCTTTACTACAAGCTTCACCTCAAACTAGAGGTAACTAGGTTTCTTAAATCGCTAATCTAAGCAACCTAGGTGATATAGAGAATGGTTAAGGATTAAGTAGTCTAATCTAATCCTTGTACTCAACACATGAGAGGGGAGGATTAGGGTTTGAAGAGGGAGAGCTTGAGGAGAGAGAAAGTGAACAAAAGAATGAGATGAGATAATGATCTATCATAATATATATCAAGCATAATATTTTATCCAACAAAAGAAAATGAAGGATGAATAATCATGCTTCATAAATATCTAATGGGTGATTCATCTCCATGAGTTATTAAGCATTTATGATGCATTAATGACATGGATGAATCACTCATATGACTCATTAATCCCATTTAATGCATATGCTACCTTAACCTCCAAGTCACCATCTCCTAGAAGCTTCTCGCGCAATTACGAGAACGCCCCTCCTATCCGTGAAAACACGGAAAAACTTTGGACTATATAAATCCAATAACCGGATACTAGAAACTGGCTTAAACCAAAACCGACGAGTAAAAACTGTCCGGATGTCGTACGTGTGTAAACACACGTATGCGTTCGAACCCTTGTCGTAAAACCATACGACCTCTATATCGTTTCGCCTGGAGTAGGGAAACTCTCTGTGTGGGACTCTAGAGACTCGACTACTACGCTGGAAGTGGGTTTAACCACAGACCGCAAGCGGCACTAGCTGTACGTAACGGTCCCCAGGTACATGTCGATAAGAAGGCCGATGAGGAAACTCATCCGAACTCCTACTGAGCCTAATGTGACAATCTCCGTACAGTCCGGTCTGTTCGTCTTAGACTATCGCATATTGGACGTAGGGGGCGGCAAGCGACAGTCCCTAAATAGCGGTATAAGTCGTGTCGGAGCGAAGCCCATTACACCCCGAGAAACTACTGGAACCTACCAGTAAATCTCACTTGCCCTGGCCAGGGACTTTGTGTAATGGCTCTCTGACACAGCGCGATATCAACTCCCAATACCGGGAGAGACGAATACTGTCTAACCACCACACCCTCCAAGTGCTCGGGACTGCACCCAACTGCTACTTGTTTGCATGACTCCTTTGAGCCGTGGTAGGGTAGCAATCTAAGAACAGTGGGACACACTCGAGGCGAAGTAGCAGTGTCAAGTCTGCGGACTATGCTGTACTCATGTCACCTGGGAACTGTTTGTTAGTGTATATGCCCTAGATGCCATTACTGTATCATATTAGTTTGTATATTACTTAATGGAAGCTTGGGATATTCACCTTGTATATACAATCTTGCTCAAAATAGTAGTATGCTTCTTGGTTTGTTTCTACTTCAATGTGTACATGTGTTTATTTTAGTATATCGCCTATACACATTAGTGGAGCCCTTAGGATCTTTGCTTGATTACCAGCGTTGTGATAGCAGTCACACTAGTGGGGGCTGGGTGATCTATAAGCACATCCTTATGCAGGTCCCTTGTCATAGGACTATCGAGACAGGGCATCGATACTCCGGAGTAGACTAGCGTATGCGCTTCTCATCCCAGAGTGGGAGGTGGTTTGTCCCACAGCCATCAGTACGTCGTACTGGAGATAGTATGCGGGTGCTCGTTGGGTTACGAGTACACTGGACAGGACTCGTCGAGAACTGACTGGTTGGTATTATACCTATCGTCAGTCATCAGTTCCCAGGTGACATGAGTACAGCTTAGTCCGCTGACTTGACACTGTCACTTCGCCTCGAGTGTGTTCCCACTGTACTTTGATTACTACCCTACCACAGCTCAAAAGAGTCGTGCAAACAGGTAGTAGTTGGGTGCAGTCCCGAAGCACTTGGAGGCAGTGACGGTTAGACAGGATTCGTCTCTCCCGGTATTGAGGGTTGATATCGCGCTGTGTCTAGAAGAGCCATTACACGAGTAGTCCATGGCCAGGGCAAGCGAGATATACCGGTAGGCTTCCAGTGCTATCTCAGGGTGTTTTGGGCTTCACTCCGACACGACTTGTACCGCTATGAGGGGACTGACGTTTACCGCCCTCCTAGGCCCGCCATGCGATGTATCAGACGAACAGACCGGACTGTACGGAGACTGTCACATTCAGGCTCAGTAGGAGTTCAGATGGGTTTCACCTCGTCAGTCTTCTTGTCGGCATCTACCTGGGGACCGTTACGCACAGCTAGCGCCTCTTGCGGTCTGTGGTTAAACCCACTGCCAGCGTAGTGTCGAGTCTTTAGAGTCCCACACGGAAAGCTATTCGCCTTTAGGCAAAAGAGTAGCTGTCGCATGGTTTTGCGACAGGTCGCATGGTTTTGTGACAGGGTCCGGTCACATACGCGAACTTGTGCACGTACAGTGTCCGGACAGTTAACACTAGCGGGCTTTGGTTTAAGCCAGATCTTAGTGTACGTTTTGGGATTGGTTTTATCCAGTATGTATTCGTGTTCCTCGGAACGCGGATGCGTGTGTGTATGCACAGTTGACGGAGAGACAGAGGCAGAGGATTCTCATTAGGGTTGTTGACCGTTGACTGTTGACTATTGACTTTTTGCTCAACCCTAATGAGAATATGATATGTAATTAACAATAATATTAATTATGTATTATGGTGACATGGTTGTTGAGGGGTTGACTTTGTTGACTTGTTGACTTTGTTGACCGGTTGACTAGGTTGGACTAGTTGACCATCATGATGACAATGGCTATCATTTCATGCAAAGACTTTTTCTTGCTTGTTCTCTTGTGCAAAATGAGTGCATGAAATGATATGGCTATTGTAGCTTAAACCGTCACTAATACTTGATTGCTATTATGGGTTATGATGGTTTTGGACTATGAGAGTGAAGAGAGAAAAGTCTTGCCCATTCTTTCATTTTTCCTTCCTCTCTCTTGTGTTCTTGAGCTCTCATCTTCTTCCTCTTGCTCTCCCTCTCTTTAGTCTATTGTTCACTTGTCTCATGTGTTGAGAACCAAGAACCATAGAGAAAATCCCAACACACTCTCCTCTACTCAATCTGGTTCACAAGGTTTAGCAAACCGAGTGAACTAGTTTCTTCAAAGTTCGAAGAAGAAGCCAAAGGCAGAAGCTTTCAGGTGGATCAATCTTCGGCGCAAGGAGACGACGGGGTGAAGCCGATCCGGACAACCATCGAGGCTTGAAGACGAAGGAGTTCAAGAAAGAAAGGTATAACCCCCTAACCGAGTAGTTAACAACTCCTAGTTAGGTTGTTAGTTAGATGTTTAACAAAGATCCGGTTTTGAGTCCATGTTACCGCCTCTAGAAAAATTGTTTTTCACTAAATTCCGCATGCCCGAAAGTACCGGGAGAGGTAGCATGGACTTACAGTGGTATCAGAGACTAGTTAAACTCTATCTAACATGTTAGCAAAGTAACTAGAAGATCGATCAAAGAAAAAGTCGCGAAATACACCAAAAATTCATGCTTGCTGTCGATTTTCAAAGTACTGTAAAAGTAATAAATCATGCTTCAAAAATCGACTCAGGGTTTTTAGAGTATACTGTAGAAAGACGGTCTTCTGATCTCATCAAAGCGCCGCGGAAACGCGGCAATAGCTTGCTATTGCCGCGGTTCCGCGGCCGTATTGGCTCCTCTCTGGATCTTCTTTGCTACAGTATATTCAGTGGGGTATTTTGGGAATTTTGGTATATGTTTTTTCAGCCCAGATTTTCCAGAAAGAAAATTTAGTTTTTGGGGCTTTAAAAACCGTATTTTGATTGAGTTTCTTATGACTTAAGCTGACGGGTTTTTATCTGTGATGTGATATTTGTATTGAACGTCTGCTAATCGCTATATGTCGATTAGTGGGGGTTATACAAATCTATGATCTGTAATGTTATTAGAATGTGTATATGAATTAATTGGATTGTCGCGGGTCAATAGCCGGGGGTTGTGAGACGAGAGTTTTCTTTTCTTTCAATTCATGTAAATTTGTAAATTGATGTAATAATTATTTGTATGGCCGCACAACCGGATCGGGGTTGTAGCCATCATTGTATAATTTCTTTTTACTGTTTTTGCTCCTAGGATAGACCCATGGAGGGGGTGCACAAACTACCGGGTATGCCGAAGTGCCGAGTGGCCTACTCACGGAGTTGAGGGAGGTTTCTTCTCTTCGGGTACTTGGCGGGTAGTTTGCCGCACCCGTAGGGGTCTTGGGTGGGGTATTGGCTATTCACCGCGACCGTGTAATCTGCTTTTCGTTACAGGCTCGTACGAATTGCGGGTTCCTAGTATATCCAATATGTTCATCTGTGATCTGAAATGGCTATCATTGCAATATATCTATATATGATATTATTTAGGCGTTGCTTATGTTTTACAGCCGCGCTAGCCCAGCCCCCGCTCTGTCGTTAGTTAAGTAACCTAACGGGTAATGACGGGGCCCCGTGGCGAATGCGAATGGCATAAGCGTACGTCATATTTTGGTTGTTTTCTGCAATGGTAGGATTAACTGATGGGACGCATTAAAAGAACTAATGCAAGAATATCACGCATTAAAAGAACTAATGCAAGAAAATAAACCAAGTAAAAGTCGTTGGAAAACTTTCGAAAAACCACTCGGTTCTTTTCAAAAACAACTTTTAAATGTGGAGCTTGAGCCACTCCTTTTAAAAGCTATCTCGTTCCATCGATTATATCAAGTTAACTACGTTCACGGTTTAGCCAAAACCATTCGTAGCCCTCCATCATTTGAGTTAAATATTCGGTAGTATTCAAGCTATGTATTTTGACCTCACGCTAAGGCATAGTGATTGGTAGCTGCCGGATATTTATCTGTTGCATAGATAGAATACGTTGGTTTGGGACAGCCGTACTGCCATTTTGGCCTACGTCAAGGGTAGGTACGGGTGGATTCAAATTAACCTGGATAATGATGGGAAGAACTTGACATGTGACTTAGGACATTTTGACCTCACGCCAAGGTCATAAGAGCATGGGGCAAAAATCCACATCGGGAGTTTCATAAGTACTGAAACTTGCTAGAGTTGCATACCATTTGAAGTGTGATGATTCTGGTAGGATTTCTTCAGTTTCGTCACGCGATGATATTTGGATCCCGGTCCTACTGTGAGTATATGCTACTCCTCGGGAAAATTCTCACCTAACGATCAATGCTATAAACCAAGTAGGTGTCTAGAAAGGTGTTAGCGGGGCTACGCCCATAGGGAAAAGAGGTTATTTAATTAAGGAACTTCGCGAAAGCATTGGAAAACCTCCCTCGAAGTACCGACACTGGCCTGGCTGAACGGTTAAGCAAGAATTGTACGGTGAGATTGATCCTGACTAATTCTTCCGTTTTGGTTTGAGGAGGGATTCGAGAAACAGTGGGAGCCATCCTGTTTAGACAAACTAAAAACCATTCTAAACTTGCAAGAGCATCATGCTGAGTGTTTCTTCTCTCTCCTAATTGCAGCGACCAATCGACATGACTGGACTTAAGTTACTTCTAGATAAAAACATACTGACAGGGCCAAACTACAAAGATTGGCTCAGGAATGTCAAGATGGCAATCACTTATGACAAGCTGGGGTATCTTCTTACCACCAAAGCTCCCCCTGTCCCAGGTCCCAAAACCAGCGTCGCGGATAAGGAAATCCATAAGACCTGGGAAATCGATTACGCGAAGGCCAAGTGCCTCGTGCTTGCCTCTATGGACAATGAACATCAGAGGAGGCACGAGAATATGGACCTCGAATCCATATTTCTCCATACAAAAGAACTGTATGGAGAGCAGTCTCGTATCGCAAGATTCGAAGTGTCGAAGAAGTTATTTTCGGCAAGGTTGGCCGTCGGATCATCGGTAGCGGAACACGTGCTTAAGATGATTGGCTACATAGAAGAGCTCGCGGACCTTGGGACCGCGTTGGAGAATGAGCTCTATACGGACTTGATTCTCCAGTCCTTTCCTTCCACTTACGCCTAGTTTATCCTGAACTTCAACTTACAAGAAAAGGAAGTTGAACTTTCAGAACTCCTCAACATGCTGAGGAGCGCAGAGGGCACCCTACAGAAAGGTAGGGAAACAACCACTTTGTTTGTAGGAGGATCTTCTTCTTCTAGGTCCAAGGCGAAAGCCAAGGGAAAGAAGAAGAAAGCCCCCGCCAAACCAAGAGGCGGTGTTAGTAAAGTGGATACGAAGGGAAAATCAAAAGCAACAAAGAAAGTGGGAAAGCTTGTGGATAAGGAAGAATGCTTCTATTGTCATAAGAAGGGACACTGGAAGAATGATTGCAGGGCTTAGAAGGCCAGAACACAGGATCTGAAGCAGGTTGCGGCTTCAGCTTCAGGTGTGTATGTTATTGAAAACTGTCTTTCAATAAACTCTACTTCCTGGGTATTGGATACCGGATCAGGATCTCATATCTGTAATTGTTTGCAGGCGTTGAGAAACCGTAGGGTTTTGAAGGCAGGTGACATGACCCTCAGAGTTGCGAACTGAGCTAGCATGGATGCTAAGGCCGTAGGGGACTATCACCTGGGAATGTCAGATGGACATGTTTTGGTTTTGCGTAATTGCTTTTTTGTACCCAACGCAACTTGTAATATCATTTCTGTATCTTTGGTTTCTAAAGAAGGTTATGAATTTGCGTTTGTAAGCAATGTTGTAAACATTCACCTTAATCAAGTTCTGATTGGGTCAGATACATTGAGCAATGGTATATACGTATTAAACCAACCACAGATTTTCAATGTCCAGAATACACACAAAAGAAAGTCTCCGGAAATAAATCAGACTTTCTTATGGCATTGTAGACTGGGTCACATCAATGAGAGAAGGTTGACGAAGTTACATACAGAAGGATATTTGAATCCGTTCGAATATCAATCGTATGCCACTTGTCAATCCTGTCTCAAAGGAAAGATGACAAAGACTCCGTTCACTGGACACGGAGTAAGAGCGAGCGAGCTCTTGGGACTCGTACACAGCGACGTGTGCGGTCCAATGTCTACACATGCGCGAAGCTGTTTTTCTTACTTCATTACTTTTACAGATGATTTTTCAAAATTCGGACATGTCTTCTTAATGAAACATAATTCCGAAGCCTTTGGAAAATTCCAGGAATATAAGAATGAAGTAGAAAAACAAACCGGCAAAAGTTAAAGATTCTAAGATCGGATCGAGGTGGTGAATACTTGAGTGCCGAGTTCCTGGACTATTTAAAAGAGAATGGAATTCTCTCTCAGCTTACTCCTCCATACACTCCGCAACATAACGGTGTATCGGAGAGACGGAACCGAACCCTATTAGATATGGTACGGTCCATGATGAGTAACACTGAGTTACCGCGATCATTCTGGGGATATGCGCTAGAATCAGCCGCATACCTTTTGAACCGAGTTCCCAGTAAGACTGTGCCTACCACACCATATGAGTTATGGAGTGGGAAGAAACCCTATCTTCAATATCTGAAGATCTGGGGATATCCAGCTTTTGTTAAAAAGCAGCATGCGGACAAACTCGAGGCACGCTCAGTACTATGCAAGTTTGTGGGATACCCAAAGAACACCAGGGGGTATCTTTTCTACCACGCAGAGGAACAAAAAGTCCTTGTTTCTCGTAATGCACACTTTCTAGAACACCAGTTCTTATAAAAGGAAATTAGTGGGAGCGCAGTAGAACTGGAAGAAATTCCAGAACCACAGACAATTACTGAAAGCTTAGTGGAACCAGAGGGTTTAAAAGAACAGGACATTCCTACGCCGCTCCGTAGGAGTAGTAGGCAGTCTCATCCGCCCGAGAGATACTACGGTTTTCTCATAGACGGGGATAGAGAGGATTGCATCATAGATTATGATGAGCCTACTAGCTTCCAGCAGGCCGTTCAGAGCGTTGACTCGTTAAAATGGCAGGATGCAATGCGGACCGAAATGGAGTCCATGTACACCAACAAGGTATGGACGTTGGACATTTCTCCAGACGGGGTAAAACCCGTAGGATGCAAGTGGATCTTCAAAAGGAAGATTAGTGTAGATGGACAGGTTGAGACCTATAAAGCTAGACTTGTTGCAAAGGGTTTTCGTCAAAGACCTGGTTTGGACTATGACGAAACCTTTTCTCCAGTGGCTATGCTAAAATCCATTCGGATCCTTCTTGCCATTGCTGCCTTCCTCGATTATGAGATTTGGCAGATGGACGTAAAGACCGCCTTTCTAAATGGAAATTTAGAGGAGTGTGTCTATATAGACCAGCCCGAGGGTTTCATTCAGAGTGGGAGCAGCAGAAAGGTGTTCAAGTTTCTTAAATCTATCTATGGACTAAAGCAGGCATCGCGGAGTTGGAACATCTGTTTTGATGAGACGGTCAAGGAATTTGGCATTATCAAAAATCCAGATGAACCATGCATCTATAGTAGATTTGTAGCGAGAACTGTAGTATTCCTCGTTTTATACGTGGATGACATTCTCTTAATAGGAAATGACATTCCTATGCTACAATCTGTCAAGGGGTTCTTGTCACACAGGTTCTCCATGAAAGACCTGGGTGATGCCTCATACATCATGGGGATCCGGATCCATCGTGATAGATCCAAGAGGATATTAGGACTTTCACAGTCCAGGTACATCGACACCATATTGAAAAGATTCAGTATGGAAGATTCCAAGCGCGGTAGCCTACCGGCTTGTCACGGGATCACCCTCTCTAAAGAGATGTCTCCCAAGACTGATTTGGAGAGGGATCGCTTGTCTATTATACCCTACGCTTCTACGGTAGGCTCTATAATGTATGCGATGTTGTGTACCAGACCGGATGTACCTTATGCACTGAGTGTGGTAAGCAGGTATCAGTCAAACCCTGGGGAGAAACACTGGATAGCGGTAAAGAACATTCTCAAGTACCTGAAAAGACTAAGGAGATGTTCTTGGTGTATGGCGGAAAAGACCTCCAGATCGAGGCCTTTGCTGACTCCAGCTTCCAGAGTGACAAGGATGATTCCAAGTCCATGTTGGGTTTTGTCTTTACCCTCAATGGAGGGGCGGTGTGTTGGAAGAGTTCCAAACAGGAAACCGTTGCAGACTCGACGATGGAAGCGGAATACATCGCTGCATCTGATGCCGCAAAAGAAGCTGTCTGGATCAGGAAGTTCTTGAAAGAACTTCAGGTGGTTCCGTCCATTGTTGATCCAATACCTCTGTATTGCGACAACAACGGGGCTATAGCTTTAGCGAAGGAACCCAGGTCCCATCAGAGATCCAGACACATCTTGAGGCGGTATCACCTGATCAGGGAGATCGTGGATCGCCAGGAGATCGAGGTTCGGAGGGTTGCTTCAGAAGATAACACTGCAGATCCATTCACCAAGGCCTTGCCCCAGACTCAGTTCGAGCGGCTGATCGTGATGATAGGTCTTCGATACGCCAGTACATGGCCTTAGTGCAAGTGGGAGATTGTTAGTGTATATGCCCTAGAGGCCATTACTGTATCATACTAGTTTGTATATTACTTAATGGAAGCTTGGGATATTCACCTTGTATATACAATCTTGCTCAAAATAGTAGTATGCTACTTGGTTTGTTTCTACTTCAATAGTACATGTGTTTATTTTAGTATATCGCCTATACACATTAGTGGAGCCCTTAGGATCTTTGCTTGATTACCAGCGTTGTGATGGCAGTCACACTAGTGGGGGCTGGGTAATCTATAAGCACATCCTTATGCAGGTCCCTAGTCACAGGACTATCGAGACAGGGCATCGATACTACGTAGTAGACTAGCATATGCGCTTCTCATCCCAGAGTGGGAGGTGGTCTGTCCCACAGCCATCAGTACGTCGTACTGGAGATAGTATGCGGGTGCTCGTTGGGTTACGAGTACACTGGACAGGACTCGTCGGGAACTGACTGGTTGGTATTATACCTATCGTTAGTCATCAGTTCCCAGGTGACATGAGTACAGCTTAGTCCACTGACATGACACTGTCACTTCGCCTCGAGTGTGTTCCCACTGTACTTTGATCACTACCCTACCACAGCTCAAAGGAGTCGTGCAAACAGGTAGTAGTTGGGTGCAGTCCCGAAGCACTTGGAGGCAGTGACGGTTAGACAGGATTCGTCTCTCCCGGTATTGGGGGTTGACATCGCGCTGTGTCTAGGAGAGCCATTACACGAGTAGTCCCTGGCCACGGCAAGCGAGATACACCGGTAGGCTTCCAGTGCTATCTCAGGGTGTTTTGGGCTTCACTCCGACACGACTTGTACCGCTATTAGGGGACTGACGTTTACCGCCCCCTAGGCCCGCCAAGCGATGTATCAGACGAACAGACCGGACTGTACGGAGACTGTCACATTCAGGCACAGTAGGAGTTCAGATGGGTTTCACCTCGTCAGTCTTCTTGTCGGCATCTACCTTGGGACCGTTACGCACAGCTAGTGTCGCTTGCGGTCTGTGGTTAAACCCACTGCCAGCGTAGTGTCGAGTCTTTAGAGTCCCACACAGAAAGCTATTCGCCTTTAGGCAAAAGAGTAGCAGTCGCATGGTTTTGCGACAGGTCGCATGGTTTTGCGACAGGGTCCGGTCACATCCGTGCACTTGTGCACGTACAGTGTCCGGACAGTTAACACTAGCGGGCTTTGGTTTAAGCCAGATCCTAGTGTGCGTTTTGGGATTGGTTTTATCCAGTATGTATTCGTGTTCCTCAGAACGCGGATGCGGGTGTGTATGCACAGTTGACGGAGAGACAGAGGCAGAGGATTCTCATTAGGGTTGTTGACCGTTGACTGTTGACTATTGACTTTTTGCTCAACCCTAATGAGAATTTGATATGTAATTAACAATAATATTAATTAAGTATTATGGTGACATGGTTGTTGAGGGGTTGACTTTGTTGACTTGTTGACTTTGTTGACCAGTTGACTAGGTTGGACTAGTTGACCATCATGATGACAATGGCTATCATTTCATGCAAAGACTTTTGCTTGCTTGTTCTCTTGTGCAAAATGAGTGCATGAAATGATATGGCTATTGTAGCTTAAACCATCACTAATACTTGATTGCTATTATGGGTTATGATGGTTTTGGATTATGAGAGCCAAGGGAGAAAAGTCTTGCTCATTCTTTCATTTTTCCTTTCTCTCTCTTGTGTTCTTGAGCTCTCATCTTCTTCCCCTTGCTCTCCCACTCTTTAGTCTATGGTTCACTTGTCTCATGTGTTGAGAACCAAGAACCATAGAGAAAATCCCAACACACTCTTCTCTACTCAATCTGGTTCACAAGGTTTAGCAAACCGAGTGAACTAGTTTCTTCAAAGTTCGAAGAAGAAGCCAAAGGTAGAAGCTTTCACGTGGATTGATCTTCGGCGCAAGGAGACGACGGGGTGAAGCCGATCCGGACAACCATCGAGCCTTGAAGACGAAGGAGTTCAAGAAAGAAAGGTATAACCCCCTAACCGAGTAGTTAACAACTCCTAGTTAGGTTGTTAGTTAGATCTTTAACAAAGATCCGGTTTTGAGTCCATGTTACCGCCTCTAGAAAAATTGTTTTTCACCAAATTCCGCATGCCCGAAAGTACCGGGAGAGGTAGCATGGACTTACACTGTTAACTGACGACTGGTATAAAACCCAACCAACAGTTCCCTGCGAGTCATGTCCATTGTACCCGTAACCCAACGAGCACCTGTATACTATCTCCAGTACGACGTACTGACGGCTGTGGGACAGACCATCTCCCTAACTGGGATGAGAAGCGTACACACTAGTCTACTCCGGAGTATCGATGCCCTGTCTCGATAATCCTACGACTAGGGACCTGAATAAGGATGTGCTTGTAGACTACCCAGCTCCCCACTAGTGTGACTGCCATCACAACGCTGGTAGTCAAGCAAGATCCTAAGAGCTCTATCAATACGTATACTCACATATTAAGATAGAAAAACCAAGTAGCATACAACCATGTTTAGCAAGACTGTTATATACATGTGAATATCCCAAGCTTCGATTAAGTGATATACAAACTAGTATGATACAATAATGGCCCCAAGGGCATATACATTAACAGCCGTGGCAAGTAGGATTTGGATGGACTTAAGCATAGCTACTTAGAAAAGGTTTCATCATAATCCATACCTGGTCAATGATGCAAACCTTTAACAAGTTTAGCTTTGAAAGTCTCAACTTTTCCATGTACAACAAGTAATCTTCTCAAGATATACTTGCTCCTGATGGGGATTGAACCCTTCAGATAAAACAACCAAAGTCCATACTTTGTTGATGTATAAGGATTCCATCTCAGATCGCTAAGCATCCAACCATTCTTACTGAGTCCCACTCCTGATGGCCAGCTCGAAACTAGTTGGGTCATCATCTCATGATGTAATACTCGCTCCCACTGTCATAGAGAAACCAAAGTATCTCTCAGGTGAGTGAGGAACCCTACCAGATTGGCAGAGAGGCTGAGTTTCATTGGGAACTGTTGAAACCTCCGGTTCTACCAAATCATCAGCTGCAGTTTGTATAGCTGGAACTCCTTCCAGTTCTACCTCATGATCACAAATTTGTTTCCAAAATAAATTCCTTTTCCTAAAAAGGTGGCATGCCGAGAAACAAAACATCTTTTGTTCCTCGGTGCGGTAGAAGATATTCCTTTGCGAATGCTTGGGATATCCAACAAACTTCCACAGAACTGACCTTGCCTCGATATTGTCCGGATTTTTCTTTTAGACATAGGTCGGACAACCCCAAATCTTAACTGACTTAAGAGATGGGCTCTTCCCCTATCATATCACATATGGAGTGGTAGGCACCTGATTTGGTTGGAACGCCATTCAATAGGTATGCAACTTCACAAGTGCATAACTCCCAAAAGGAAATAGGAAACTCAGCAATACTCATCATAGAGCACACCATATCACATAGGGTGCTATTGCTCCGCCCCGATATACCATCGTGCTATGGTGTATACGGAGGAGTAATGCTGAGAGAGAATCTCATTCTCCTTTAGAATAATCCAGGAATTCCATGCTCAAGTATTCTCCTCCTTGATCACATCAAAGGACAAAATACTTATACCCGTTTTGGTTCTCCACTTCTAACTTATATTCTGTGAATATCTCAAAAGCTTCGGACTTGTGTTTCAACAGGAACATATGTCAAAATCTTGAGAGATCATCAGAGAATGTAATGAAGTACAAAGAACCGGTCTTGGCATGTATAGACAGGAGACCTTCATACATCAACATGTATCATCCCAAGAGTTCACTAACTCTTTCTCTGCTTCCTATAAACAGAGCTATGGTCATCTTATCTCTGTGACATGACCGGCAAGTTTCACATGATGTAAATTCAAACTAATTTAAATATGCATCTATATGTAATTTCAGCTAGTCGGGTCACATTGATATGACCTAGTCTACAATACCTCAAGAAGGATTCGTTCATTTCTGAACTCTTCCTCTTGTGTGTGTTCTGTATACTAAGAACTGTAGTTTGATTTAGAACGTCAATGTTTTTAGATAACGTGCCTGAACCGATCAACTCTTGATATAGGAAATGTTCAAAACATTATCCGACAATATAAAATTATATCCTTCTTTACTAATAAAGAGACCGATTTGATGTTGTATATCAGGTTCGGTATCTAATAATATTCGTTCAGAATCAATGTATTCTGGTAATACAGGGTGATAGTGACCAACAGACTTGGCTGCAACACTTGCACCGTTTTCTATCTCATGAAACTTATCACCCGTTCTCAGTTCTCTACCTATCTGTAGCCCATGTACCAGATTACATATGCGGGATCCTGATCCGGTATCTCATACCCAGGACGTAAAGGATACTGAGAAACAGTTCTCTGTAATGAACACACCCGAAGAAGATGCATCAACATGTACTTTCTTCGTTTTGGGCGGCACGGGAAATCTGGTATTCCCCAATTTCCTGCTCTGTCCTATAACAATTATAAGTTGGAGCGGGACCAACGTTCCCCAGCTCAGTATAACAAGCGGGTTCGGTCAATACATCCGTTTTATTATCTTGATTAAGGCGTGATATGGTCGCTACCTGGAGAGAGAGAGAAGAAAACACTCTGCGTGCGCTCTTGTAAGATTAGATTGGTTATTATTTTATCTAATCAGGATGGCTCCCACTGTTTTTATCAAATCTTCCTTCAAACCCTAAAAGGAAAGACTAGCCGGGATTAATTACACCCTACAACTTCGCCAATCTTTCAGCCAGGCCAGTGTCGGTACTTTGAGGGAGGTTCCTCGTACTTTCGCACAGACCTAATTAAAGTAAACCTTGTTTTCCCAGAGGCGTAACCCCATTGACACCTTTCTAGACACCTACTTGATCGGCTAATTGTAATGTGTAAAACTCTCCCAGGAGTAACAATTACTCGCAGTGGGTATCGGGATCCAACTATCTCATAGAAGGTATGCAATCTCTTTGCAAATTTCAACACTTGAAATTCCCGATAATATTTTGCCCCAAGCATCCTATGACCTTGACGGAGGTCAACAAACCATAGGGTGCAAGTCAAGTTCAACCCGTCATTTCTTGATTGAATCAAACCCACCCGCACGACCCTTGATGGTAGTCAACAAGGTCGTACAACTACCCTAATCCAATCTGCATCATATGCATAAGCAGATAAATACTAGTTAGCTACCGCACACTACGCCTTGACGGAGGTCAACAAACGTAGCACGAATACTAAGTAGGATTTATCTGAAATGACGGAGGGCTACAACAGGTTTTTCTGAAAACCTATTGCGTAATGAACTTGATATCGTTGTAGAATCAAATGATTTTTGAAATGGAGTGGTTTTGAGGCTTTCATTAGTTTTGCTAAAGAGGTCACTCCCGGTGAAGGGATCTCGGCTCTTTCCTCATCGAATAAGGTGCAGGACATATCATATATATCACTATGCAAAGCAAAACTCCAAAAGCTATCAAAAACAAACCGAGTGTTGTAGCATCTGCCAGTTTTGCTAAAGAGGTCACTCCCGGTGAAGGGATCTCGGCTCTTTCCTCATCGAATAAGGTGCAGGATATATCATATATATCGCTATGCAAAGCAAAACTGTAGCTACCCTTTTTGAAAAATTTGATTCTACAACATCTTTTAGGTTTCTTTTCTTTCATTAATCACATTAATGAAGTCCCATCATTTAAGTCACCTAAACATCACAGATAAATACGACATGCACTTATGCCATCCGCATTCGCCTCGATGTCCCCTCGTGCACCGTTAGGTTAGGTAACTAACAGCAGAGCGGGGCAGGGCTAGCGCGGGTGTAAAACATAAGTAACGTTTATATAATATATCATATATTCTATATACAGTATTTATCACAGCACATCAAATGATCACATCACAGATATCGCAGCAGAAGAAACATATGAAATATTGGATATACTTGGACGTCCGTGTTTTATTTTGAGCCTATATAAAACACAGAATCCACAATCGCGATGAATAGCCAAACCCACACCCCTAGACCCCAACGAGAGCGGTAAGCAACCCTACCAATTCTAGAGTTAGGAGACCCGGACTCGACTCCTCGAGTTGGTCTCCCACTGGACTCCAGAACCCGGTTACTTGTGCTCTCCTCCTTGGGTCTATCCTAGTGCGGAAAAGTAAATAATATACAAATGGTGATATCAACCTCATCCCGGAAGTGCCCCAATAAAAGAATATTACATACATTTAATTTACATGAATGAAAATAAAAACCCTCATCTCACATAATACCCCCGGCTATTCAGAACGCGACGATCCAATATAACATATCCAGCAACACATAACATCACTTGTCATCAACGTATGTAAATGTGCGCATCCCAATTGTCGTTGACATATAGCAACGAAACCGGCGATATCATATATTACACTTACGGTCGCAGAAAAGAAAGTGTAAAACTACAACAGTTGGAATCCGAAACCACCTTAGACATCGCATGCCTAACAATTATAAACCCTGCATTTTAGTCTATATATCGAAAACACTTTTCAATATCTAGTCGGGCAATTCAACAAGATTCCCGATATGTGATCGAATGCTCATCGCAAACTTTAGTAGACGGCCGCACCCCCGGATGCCGTCGACGAAGTGCACTAAGGCGGAACACCGCTGCCGCGAGCACCCAAATGGATGCTTTTGGCGACGGGGTTCTCCTACAGTCACTTGGTCGGGGCTATGGGTCATGGCTGTCTATTAAGTTTACCCGGCGAGTATCCGCGTACGCTACGTGATTGCGACGGACTTTTGATCGCATCAAAATTCCATGCCAATCAATCATTTGAGACTAAACTGCTATGTTTATAACATTCAAATTAGTTATCTCATAACTACTTATGGATTCCAAATATTATATCACATTCCAGATAAATAGACAATTTTAAACTTTCCGATCGAATGATCAAACACCCAAGTTTTCCTAAATATACCTCAACACTTGAGGGGAGTTTAAAAATATCCATCACATGCCAGAGTACCAATGGTCCAGCCATAGAAGGGTCAAGACAACGCCTCACATGTGGCACGCCGTACTGCCCCAAACCCTAAGGTTCAAAAAGCAGTTCAAGACGGTCACATAATCGAGTTAAGATTTGTTGTCTTCTAAAGGGTCCATTGCGTAACTTGCACGATTTAGACGTTCTTAAACTACGGGAAAAATCCAACACTTGGAAATTTTCCGGGTCGGGAAAAAGTGAGTTATTGATATCCGTTCGAACTTTTTAATACTTTCTAAATATCCGGAAAACACAACGAAATTAAATATTCCGATCGAATCAACGAATACAAAATAAACCACAGAATACTCAACTCTTGAGTCAGATAAAAAAATACCCAGAAATTAGAAGGAATAGCTTAGGAGTATTACTGCACAAAAATCTATCCACATTTCCCTTTTTCTGCCGCTGAACCGCCGCCTGAAGTGGAGTGGGACCGCTGTTCCGCGGCGGTTGTACGGAAATAGGGGGTCGGATTTTGTGATAATTCTTATAATTCCCTGCTGAATTTTTTAGGCATTTTTAATTCAGAAAAATCCCAGTTTTGAAAAATTTTCCAGAGAGGAGTTTACTTTGTCGTTTCCGGGTTCGATCGGGGTTTTAACTTCGTATACACGTCGCCTATTGCTCTAGCTAGGCTCTGATACCACTGTAGGGTTACTAGGCATTCTAACAAGGTTCTACAAAGCATCAACCATGCCCGATTAAAACTTTAGCCATGCCGAATAACTCTAAACAAGATCTTTGCTAGAAAATTAGGGTTTTACATGTATGTAAATAGCATCTATGACTAAGTGAATACGAAATACAACCTTTGTAGATCGGTCCTTCACTTCTTAAGCTCCTTGTAGTATTCCCTTCGCTGCGATCATCGAACTCCCGGACTCTCGGACGGCTCCATGAGAAGAGGCAACGGTATTGCTTGAACTCTTCGAGGCCAAAGATGATCTACGTCGAGTGAATACGAACTCAAGCTTCTACTTCACTAACTAAAGAATTAGTGAAGCAAACACCCTAAACTAAAGTGTTAGTCTAGTAGAAGATGGTGAAATAGGAAATGGGTACACTTTAGAATTTGTTTTCTCACTTTGTATCTCTCTCTTTTTCAAACCCTAGAAAGAAAATCAAGGAGGAAGAAGATGAGCTAGAAATGAATATGAAAACTAATCAAGAGAGTGAGAGAGCTAACCATGGCTAAATATATTGGTTAGGTTAATTAATATCCAAAGCAAAACAAAAAGGGTTGGATTTGTCAAAGCACTTACAAGCTCTTACAAGCTTCATGCTTTTAACAAATATCCCCTAATTTTGTATTTACTTTGAATATTAAAAACCATACCAATATATTTATAATGGTGTATGTCTCATACACCCATGATAGTTGTATCAACAACCATGAAACAAAAAGAGCACAAATAAATATATATCACATATATATATATTAAGTTGTGCACAAGTGAGAAAATCAAATGCTTAAGTGAATCAATGTTAGTTGATATAAATTAGTATATCATATATATAATTATACACTAAATTATTAAATCAACTCTTGACTTAATAATCCGGTTATATCACATATAACCGACTAACATCCAATGTATCGACTTATCGAATCAACCCTTGATTCGATAACCTGGTTATATCGCATATAACCGATCGATACAAACATCGCGAGAATAGAATACAGTATCACATACTCGCATTATTCTCGGTCCTGCACATATCACATATGCGCTCCTATTTCGTTTTGCCTGAGCCAGTATAAGCTTTATGTAGGACTCTAAGGACTCGTCAATACGCCGGCAGTAGGTGATGATCATATCAAGCACCCACAAGCCGTCAGCGGTACTAGCTGGACGTAACTGTTAGTTGTATGTATGCCCTAGAGGCCAGTATTGTACAGATGATGTATATTATATGGGATGCTTGGACATATATAGAGATGACTTTCTTGCTCGATATGATAGTATGCTATCTGGTTGCTCTTTATCTTAACATGTACACTTGTCTCTTTAAACTGTCTTATAGTTACATGTTGATAAAGCCCTTAGGATGTGTACTTGACTACCTAGACTATGATGCAGATCATACTAGAGGGGACATGGTAGTCTATAAGTACATCCTTCAAGGTCCCTAGTCGTGGGTGTATCGAGACAGGGCATCGATATACCAGTGTAGACTAGCGTATACGCTTCTCGACCCATGAGATGGGCGATGGATGATCCCATATCCATTGGTGTTTGACATCAGAGATAGTATACGGGTGCTCAATGTAGACTGGGTACACTGGACGGACTCGCCGAGAACTCCCAGATGGTATTATACCTCACGTCAGATGGCAGTTCTCAGGTGACACTTATGTAGGTTAGTCTGTAGACCCGAGATCGTCATAGAGTCTTGTGTGATTCCCACTGTGCTTTGATCTCCACCTTACCACGTCCATGAGGGTGTGCAAAACGGTGGTCTTTGGGCACAGTCCTGAGTCACATGGAGGCAATGAGCGATAGGAGGGGTTTCGTCTCTCCCGGTATTGGGGGTTGATGTTGCGCAGTGCTCGATTGGCCGTAACAGGGAAGTCCCTGGCCAGGGATGATCAGAGATTTGCTGGTAAGTGTTACCAGTAGTTTCTCGACCCGTTATGAGCCTCACATCGGCACGACTTATCGGTTATTGGGGTCTGACGTTTACCACCCCTAGACTTGATATGCGACATATCAGACGAACATACCGGTCTGTATGGTAAGTGTTACTGGTTGGATTCACAGGAGTGTGAGCGGGCTAGCTCGTCGATCTTCTGATCGCTCAATACCCGGGTGGCCGTTACATTTGGCAGACCGCTTGCGGCTTGTGGGTGCTTGATATGATCATCATCTGCTACCGGCGTATTGACGAGTCTTTAGAGTCCTACACAGAGGTTTCCTGGCTCAAGCGAAACGAAATAGGAGCGCATATGAGATATGTGCAGGACCGAGAATAATGCGTGTATGTGATACCGTATTCCATTCTCGCGATGAATATATTGATTTGTTATATTCGATATAACCTAGTTATCGAATCATTGATTCGATAAATCGATACATTGTATACTAGTCGGTTATGTGCGACATGACCGGATCATTGAATCAAGTGTTGATTTAATGATTTAATGTATAATTATATATTTGATATATTATTTTGCATTAACTAGTATTGGTTCACTTTAAATGGATTTTCTCACTTGATGTGCAAGTTGTTTATGTGATATACTTTTGTGCACATCTTTGTATCATGTTTAATGATGCTTGCTCATTTGGTTAAGTGTAAAGAATTAAACCTAGGTTAAGAAAGTGATTAGGGTTTTAATTATCCATTCTTTTATTTATTGATTTTGGAAAAAGAATGGGATAAGAATACAAAATGATTGCTTTCATTCTTGAACCTTTGTAAAGCTTCATGAAGCTTTGACCAAAGTGACCAATTTGTCTTCATGCTTAACCCTAACCACTATTCTAACCTTAGTCAATTCTCTACACCTAACCATGGTTCCTATTATGATAAGTATTCATTTCTTTTTTATTTTTGATTGACTTATCATAATATTTCCTTCTTCTTGATCTTCTTCTACAAGAAAGATAGCTTGATGCCATCAATGGCAACTTGAGTTCTAAAGTGAGAAATCCAATTCTAAAGTGAACCCACCTCCTATTTCTTCACCCTCTACCTCTTGCAAAGTTGTTTTGGGTGTTTTCTTCACAAGTTTCACAAACTTATGAAGTCGGAGCTTGAACTTGTGATGCCTCGACGTAGATCATCTTCGGCACGAAGCCGACGACCTAGTCCGCCCATTTCTCCGATCAAGCCGACGATTGAGTCCGGGATTCGAGATGGACAGCGAGAGGAAGCCTACGTGGAGCTAAGGAAGTGGATATCCGGATCTACAAAGGTTGTAGCTTCTCATCTTTAGTTAAGTTGTTAACTAGATTCGTATATCGCCTAAACTTCTAGTCAACGATCCGTATTAGGGTTTCTCGGCACCCGTAAAATTTGAAATTGGCATGGTTGATGCCTTGTGAGACTTCCTTAGCGTGCCTAGGAACCCTACAGTGGTATCAGAGCCTAGCTAGAGCCTTAGGCGAAGTCTAGACGACGTTTGAAACCCGAACGAACCCGAAACCCTAAAACCCAAGTGCTCTCTGGACTTTTTCTAAAATCTGGGATTTTTCCACATTAAAAATGCTTCAAAAATTCAGCAGGGAATTCTAAGAATTACGGTGCAAAATATTTCAAATGAACAGTATAGAGTGCGGCGGAACCGCGGCAGAAGCCTGGCTTCTTCGGCGGTTCCGCGGCAAGATGATGACGTCATCATCCCCTTTTTGCACAGTAACTCCTATTTAATTTGTAAGTCCATGCTACCTCTTCCGGTACTTTCGGGAAAGCGGAATTTGGCAAAAAACGATTTTTATAGAGGTGGTAACATGTACCTAAAACCCGGATCTGGGTTAAACATCTATCTAACAACCTAACTACGAGTTTCTAGCTACTCGGTTAGGGGGTTATACCTTGCTTGTCTTGAACTCCTTCGTCTTCAAGCTCCGATGGTGGTCCGGATTGGCTTCTTCCCGTCGTCTCCGTACGCCGAAGATAGATCCACCTGAAAGCTCCAACCTTTGGCTCCTTCTTCGTTCTTTGAAGAAACCAGTTCACTCGGTTTGCTAAACCTTGTGAACTAGAGTGAGAAGAGAAGAGTTTGTATGGGATTTTATCAATGGTTCTTCATTCTCAACTCATGAGACAAGAGAACCATAGAATCAAGAGAGGGAGCAAGAGGTTGAGGGTGAGAGCAAAACAAGAGAGCTCAAGAACAAGAGAGAGAGTGAGCAAGAAAGAATGAGCAAGTCTTTTGTCTCTCTCACCCTCTCATAATCCAAAGTCATGATAACTCATCATACCAAATAAGTGTTATGTGATGGTTGAAGCAACCATAACCATATCATTTCATGCACTCATTTTGCACAAATGTGCAAGCAAGCAAAAGTCTTTGCCATGAAATGATGGCTATGGTTATCATGATGGTCAACTAGTCAAGCCTAGTCAACCGGTCAACAAAGTCAACAAGTCAACAAGTCAACAAAGTCAACAACCATGTCACCATAATACTTAATTAATATAATAGTTAATCACATATCATATTCTCATTAGGGTTGAGCAAAAAGTCAATAGTCAACGGTCAACTGTCAACAACCCTAATGAGAATCCGCGGCCTCTGTCTCCCCGTCAACTGTGCATACACACCCGCATCCGCGTTTCGAGGAACACGAATGCAAACTGGATAAATCCAATCCCAATATGTACACTACGATCTGGCTTAAACCAAAGCCCGCTAGTGTAAACTGTCCGGACACTGTACGTGCACAAGTGCACGGATGTGACCGAACCCTGTCGCAAAACCATGCGACCTGTCGCAAAACCATGCGACCTCTACTCTTTTGCCTAAAGGCGAAAAGCTTTCTGTGTGGGACTCTAAAGACTCGACACTACGCTGGCAGTGGGTTTAACCACAGACCGCAAGCGGCACTAGCTGTGCGTAACGGTCCCCAGGTAATGCCGACAAGAAGACCGACGAGGCGAAACCCATCTGAACTCCTACTGAGCCTGAATGTGACATTCTCCGTACAGTTTGGTCTGTTCGTCTGATACATCGCATGGCGGGCCTAGGGGCGGTAAACGTCAGTCCCCCAATAGCGGTACAAGTCGTGCCGGAGTGAAGCCCAAAACACCCTGAGATAACACTGGAAGCCTACCAGTATATCTCGATTGCCCTGGCCAGGGACTACTCGTGTAATGGCTCTCCTAGACACAGCGCTGTTAGTGTATATGCCCTAGAGGCCATTACTGTATCATACTGGTTTGTATATTACTTAATGGATGCTTGGGATATTCACCTTGTATATACAATCTTGCTCAAAATAGTAGTATGCTACTTGGTTTGTTTCTACTTCAATGTGTACATGTGTTTATTTTTGTATATCGCCTATACACATTAGTAGAGCCCTTAGGATCTTTTCTTGATTACCAGCGATGTGATGGCCGTCACACTAGTGGGGCTGGGTAATCTATAAGCACATCCTTATGCAGGTCCCTGGTCGCAGGACTATCGAGACAGGGCATCGATACTCCGAAGTAGACCAGCGCATGCGCTTCTCATCCCAGTATGGGAGACGGTATGTCCCACAGCCGTCAGTACGTCGTACTTGAGAAAGTATGCGGGTGCTCGTTAGGTTACGGGTACACTGGACAGGACTCGTCGGGAACTGACTAGTTGGTATTATACCTATCGTCAGTTATCAGTTCCCAGGTGACATGAGTACAGCTTAGTCCGCTGACTTGACACTGTCACTTCGCCTCGAGTGTGTTCCCACTGTACTTTGATCACTACCCTACCACGGCTCAAAGGAGTCGTGCAAACAGGTAGTGGTTGGGTGCAGTCCCGAAGCACTTGGAGGCAGTGACGGTTAGACAGGATTCGTCTCTCCCGGTATTAGGGGTTGACATCGCGCTGTGTCTAGGAGAGCCATTACACGAGTAGTCCCTGGCCAGGGCAAACGAGATATACTGGTAGGCTTCCAGTGTTATCTCAGGGTGTTTTGGGCTTCGCTCCGGCACGACTTGTACCGCTATTGGGGGACTGACGTTTACCGCCCCCTAGGCCCGCCATGCGATGTATCAGACGAACAGACCGGACTGTACGGAGAATGTCACACTCAGGCTCAGTAGGAGTTCAGATGGGTTTCGCCTCGTCGGTCTTCTTATCGGCATTACCTGGGGACCGTTACGCACAGCTAGTGCCGCTTGCGGTCTGTGGTTAAACCCACTGCCAGCGTAGTGTCGAGTCTTTAGAGTCCCACACAGAAAGCTTTTCGCCTTTAGGCAAAAGAGTAGAGGTCGCATGGTATTGCGACTGGTCGCATGGTTTTGCGACATGGTTCGGTCACATCCGTGCACTTGTGCACGTACAGTGTCCGGACAGTTTACACTAGCGGGCTTTGGTTTAAGCCAGATCCTAGTGTACCTTATGGGATTGGATTTATCCAGTTTGCATTCGTGTTCCTCGGAACGCGGATGCGGGTGTGTATGCACAGTTGACAGGGAGACAGAGGCAGTGGATTCTCATTAGGGTTGTTGACAGTTGACCGTTGACTATTGACCTTTTGATCAACCCTAATGAGAATATGATATGTGATTAACTATTATATTAATTAAGTATTATGGTGACATGGTTGTTGACTTTTGTTGACTTTGTTGACTTGTCGACTTTTGTTGACTTGTTGACTTTGTTGACCGGTTGACTAGGCTTGACTAGTTGACCATCATGATAACCATAGCCATCATTTCATGGCAAAGTCTTTTTTCTTGCTTGCTCATTTGTGTAAAATGAGTGCATGAAATGATATGGTTATGGTTGCTTCAAACCATCACATAAGACTTTTTTTGATATGATGAGTTATCATGACTTTGGATTATGAGAGGGTGAAAGACAAAAGAGAGCCTCGTTCTTTCTTGCTCATTCTCTCTCTTGTTCTTGAGCTCTCTTGTTTTTGCTCTCACCCACAACCTCTTCCTCCCTCTCTTGATTCTATGGTTCTCTTGTCTCATGAGTTGAGAATCAAGAACCATAGATAAAATCCCATACAAACTCTTCTCTACTCATTCTAGTTCACTAGGTTTAGCAAACCAAGTGAACTAGTTTCTTCAAAGAACGAAGAAGGAGCTAAAGGTTGGAGCTTTCAGGTGGATCTATCTTCGGCGTACGGAGACGACGAGAAGAAGCCATTCCGGACCACCATCGGAGCTTGAAGACGAAGGAGTTCAAGACAAGCAAGGTATAACCCCCTAACCGAGTAGCTAGAAACTCGTAGTTAGGTTGCTAGATAGATATTTAACCAAGATCCGGGTTTTAGGTCCATGTTACCATCTTTAAGAAAATCGTTTTTTACCAAATTCCGCATTCCCGAAAGTACCGGGAGAGGTAGCATGGACTTACAGTGGTATCAGAGCCTAGTTAAACTCTATCTAACATGTTAGCAAGTAACTAGAAGATCGATCAAAGAAAAAGTCCCGAAAACAAAACCCCAAAAATTCGAGTTTCTGTCGATTTTTATACTGTTCAAAAGTTGATTATTTTCACACCTAAAATCGGCTCAGGCTTTTCTGTGAATAACCACCAAAAATGGTCCAACGATCGAGTCAAAGCGCCGCGGAAACGCGGCGGGAGCACGCTCCCGCCGCGGATCCGCGGCCGAGTTGACTCGGCCGAGGTCAATTTTTGGTGCAGTGTTATTCTGGGGGTATTTTGGGATTTTTGGAATATATATTTTCAACCCAGATTTTCCAGAACGAAAAATTTACTTTGGGGTCCTGAAAATCCGTATTTTTGATCGAACTTCTAAAAGACTTAAGCTAACGGGTTTTTCTGTAATGTGATATTTGTATTGAACGTCTACTAATCGCCATATGTCGATTAGTGGGGGTTATACAAATCTGTGATCTGTAATGTTGCTGGAATGTGGATATGAATATGTTGGATTGTCGCGGGTGAATAGCCGGGGGTTGTGAGACGAGAGTTTTCTTTTCTTTCAATTCATGTAATTTTGTAAATTGATGTAATAATTATTTGTATGGCCGCACAACCGGGTCGGGGTTGTAGCCGTCATTGTATAATTTCTTTTTACTGTTTTTGCTCCTAGGATAGACCCATGGAGGGGGTGCACAAACTACCGGGTATGCCGAAGTGTCGAGTGGCCTACTCATGGAGATGAGGGAGGTTACTACGCTTCGGGTACTTGGCGGGTAGTTTGCCGCACCCGTAGGGGTCTTGGGTGGGGTATTTGGCTAATCACCGCGACCGTGTAATCTGTTTTTCGTTACAGGCTCGTGCGAATTACAAATTCCTAGTATATCCAATGTATTCATCTGTGATCTGAAATGTTTATCATTGCAGTATATCTATATATGATATTATTTAGGCGTTGCTTATGTTTTACAGACGCGCTAGCCCAGCCCCCGCTCTGTCGTTAGTTAAGTAACCTAACGGGTAATGACGGGGCCCCGTGGCGAATGCGAATGGTATAAGCGTACGTCATATTTTGGTTGTTTTCTGCAATGGTAAGATTAAATGATGGGACGCATTAAAAGAACTAATGCAAGAATATCACGCATTAAAACAACTAATGCAAGATAATAAACCAAGTTAAAGTCGTTGGAACACTTTCGAAAAACCACTCGGTTCTTTTCAAAACAACTTTTAAATGCGGAGCATGAGCCACTCCTTTTAAAAGCTATCTCGTTCCATCGACTATATTAAGTTCACTACGTTCACGGTTTAGCCAAAACCATTCGTAGCCCTCCATCATTTCAGTTAAATATTCGGTAGTATTCAAGCTATGTATTTTGACCTCACGCCAAGGCATAGTGATTGGTAGCTGCCGGATATTTATCTGTTGCATAGATAGAATGCGTTGGTTTGGGACAGTCGTACTACCATTTTGGCCTACGTCAAGGGTAGGTACGGGTGGATTCAAATTAACCTGGATAATGATGGGAAGAACTTGACATGTGACTTATGACATTTTGACCTCACGCCAAGGTCATAAGAGCATGGGGCAAAAATCCACATCGGGAGTTTCATTTGTACTGAAACTTGCTAGATTTGCATACCATTTGGAGTGTGATGATTCTGGTAGGATTCCTTCAGTTTCGTCACGCAATGATATTTGGATCCCGATCCTACTGTGAGTATATGCTACTCCTCGGGAAATTTCTCACAAATCGATCAATGCTATAAACCTAGTAGGTGCCTAGAAAGGTGTTAGCGGGGCTACGCCCCCAGGGAAAAGAGGTTCTTTAATTAAGGAACTTCGCGAAAGCGTTGGAAAACCTCCCTCGAAGTACCGACACCGGCCTGGCTGAACGGTTAAGCAAGTATTGTGCGGTGGGATTGATCCCGACTAATTCTTCCTTTATGGTTTGAGGAGGGATTCGAGAAACAGTGGGAGCCATCCTGTTTAGACAAACTAAAAACCACTCTAAACTTGCAAGAGCATCATGCTGAGTGTTTCTTCTTCTCTCTCCTAATTGCAGCGACCAAATCGACATGACTGGACTTAAGTTACTCCTAGATAAAAACAAACTGACAGGGCCAAACTACAAAGATTGGCTCAGGAATGTCAAGATAGCAATCACTTACGACAAGCTGGGGTATCTTCTTACCACCAAAGCTCCCCCTGCCCCTGGTCCCACTTCCAGCGTCGCGGATAAGGAAATCCGCAAGACTTGGGAGATTGATAGCGCGAAGGCCAAGTGCCTCGTACTTACCTCGATGGACAACGAACATCAGAGGAGGCACGAGAATATGGACCTTGAATCCATATTTCTCCATACAAAAGAACTGTATGGAGAGCAATCTCGTATCGCATGATACGAAGCGTCGAGAAAGTTATTTTCGGCAAGAATGGCCGTCGGATCATCAGTAGCCGAGCACGTGCTAAAGATGATCGGCTACATTGAGGAGCTCGCGGACCTAGGGATCACATTGGAGAGTGAGCTATATACGGATATAGTTCTCCAGTCCCTTCCTTCCACTTACGCCCAGTTTATACTGAACTTCAACTTACAAGAAAAAGAGGTTGAACTTTCAGAGCTCCTCAACATGCTGAGGAGCGCAGAGGGCACCCTACAGAAAGGTAGGGAAACATCCACTTTGTTTGTAGGAGGATCATCTTCTTCTAGGTCCAAGGCGAAAGCCAAGGGAAAGAAGAAGAAAGCCCCCGCCAAACCAAGGGGCGGTGTTAGTAAAGTGGATACGAAGGGAAAAGGTAAAGCAACAAAGATAGCGGGGAAGCTTGTGGATAAGGGAGAATGCTTCTATTGTCATAAGAAAGGACACTGGAAGAATGATTGCAGGGCCTGGAAGGCCAGAACACAGGAATTGAAGCAGGTTGCAGCTTCAGCTTAAGGTGTGTATATTATTGAAAACTGTCTTTCAATAAACTCTACTTCCTGGGTATTGGATACCGGATCAGGATCTCATATCTGTAATTCTTTGCAGGCGTTGAGAAACCGTAGTGTTTTGAAAGCAGGTGACATGACCCTCAGAGTTGCGAACGGAGCTAGCATGGATGCTAAAGCCGTGGGGGACTATCACCTGGGAATGTCAGATGGACATGTTTTGGTTTTGCGTAATTGCTTTTTTGTACCCAACGCAACTTGTAATATCATTTCTGTATCTTTAGTTTCTAAAGAAGGTTATGAATTTGCGTTTGTAAGTAATGTTGTAAACATTCACCTTAATCAAGTTTTGATTGGGTCAGGTACATTGAGTAATGGTATATACGTATTAAACCAACCACAGATTTTCAATGTCCAGAATACACACAAAAGAAAGTCTCCGGAAATGAATCAGACTTTCTTGTGGCATTGTAGACTGGGTCACATCAATGAGTGAAGGTTGACTAAGTTACATACAGAAGGATATTTGAATGCGTTCGAATATCAATCGTATGCCACTTGTCAATCTTGTCTCAAAGGAAAGATGACAAAGACTCCGTTTACTGGACATGGAGTAAGAGCGAGCGAGCTCTTGGGACTCGTACACAGTGACGTGTGCGGTCCAATGTCTACACATGCGCGAAGCGGTTATTCTTACTTCGTTACTTTTACAGAAGACTTCTCAAGGTACGGTCATGTCTTCTTAATGAAACATAAGTCCGAAACCTTTGGAAAATTCCAGGAGTATAAGAATGAAGTAGAAAACCAGACCGGCAAAAGTATTAAGATTCTAAGATCCGATCGAGGTGGAGAATACTTAAGTGCCGAGTTCCTGGACTATTTAAAAGAGAACGGAATTCTCTCTCAGCTTACTCCTCCATACACCCCGCAACATAACGGTGTATCGGAGAGACGGAACCGCACCCTATTGGATATGGTGCGGTCCATGATGAGTAACGCTGAGTTGCCGCGATCATTCTGGGGATATGCGCTAGAATCAGCCGCATATCTTTTGAACCGAGTTCCGACTAAGACTGTGCCTACCACACCATATGAAATGTGGAGTGGGAAGAAACCCTATCTTCAATATCTGAAGATCTGGGGATGTCCAGCTTTTGTCAAAAAGCAGCATGCGGACAAACTCGAGGCACGCTCAGTACTGTGCAAGTTTGTGGGATACCCAAAGAACACCAGGGGGTATCTTTTCCACTACGCAGAGGAACAAAAAGTCCTTGTTTCTCGTAATGCCCACTTTCTAGAACACCAGTTCTTGGAAAAGGAAATCAATGGGAGCGCAGTAGAACTGGAAGAAATTCCAGAACCACAGACTATTACTGAAAGGTTAGTGGAACCAGAGGGTTCAAAAGAACAGGACATTCCTACGCCGCTCCGCAGGAGTAGTAGGCAGACTCATCCGCCCGAGAGATACTACGGTTTTCTCATAGACGGGGATAGAGAGGATTGCATCATAGATTATGATGAGCCTACTAGCTTCCAGCAGGCCGTTCAGAGCGTTGACTCAGTGAAATGGCTGGATGCAATGCGGACCGAAATGGAGTCCATGTACACCAACAAGGTATGGACATTGGACATTGCTCCAGACGGGGTAAAACCCGTAGGATGCAAGTGGATCTTCAAAAGGAAGATTGGTGTAGATGGACAGGTTGAGACCTATAAAGGTAGGCTGGTAGCAAAGGGTTTTCGTCAAAGACCTGGCTTGGACTATGACGAAACCTTTTCTCCAGTAGCCATGCTGAAATCCATTCGGATCCTTCTTGCCATTGCTGCCTTCCACGATTATGAGATCTGGCAAATGGACGTAAAGACAGCTTTTCTAAATGGAAATTTAGAGGAGTGTGTCTATATGGACCAGTCAGAGGGTTTCATTCAGAGTGGGAGCAGCGGAAAGGTGTGCAAGTTGCTTAAGTCCATCTATGGACTAAAGCAGGCATCGCGGAGTTGGAACATCTGCTTTGATGAGACGGTCAAAGAATTTGGCTTTATCAAAAATCCAGATGAACCATGCATCTATAGTAGATTTGTAGCGAGAACTGTAGTATTCCTCGTTTTATACGTGGATGACATTCTCTTAATAGGAAATGACATTCCTATGCTACAATCTGTCAAGGGGTTCTTGTCATACAGGTTCTCCATGAAAGACCTGGGTGATGCCTCATACATTCTGGGTATCCGGATCTGCCGTGACAGATCCAAGAGGATATTAGGACTTTCTCAGTCCAGGTACATCGACACCGTACTGAAAAGATTCAGTATGGAAGATTCCAAGCGCGGTAACCTACCGGCTTGTCACGGGATCACCCTCTCTAAAGAGATGTCTCCCAAGACTGATTTGGAGAGGGATCGCATGTCTATTATACCCTACGCTTCTGCGGTAGGCTCTATAATGTATGCGATGTTGTGTACCAGACCGGATGTTGCTTATGCACTGAGAGTGGTAAGCCGGTATCAGTCAAACCCTGGGGAGAAACACTGGATAGCGGTAAAGAACATTCTCAAGTACCTGAGAAGGACTAAGGAGATGTTCTTGGTGTATGGCGGAAAAGACCTCCAGATCGAGGCCTTTGCTGACTCCAGCTTCCAGAGTGACAAGGATGATTCCAAGTCCATGTCGGGTTTTGTCTTTACCCTCAATGGAGGGGCGGTGTGTTGGAAGAGTTCCAAACAGGAAACCGTTGCAGACTCGACGATGGAAGCGGAATACATCGCTGCATCTGATGCCGCAAAAGAAGCTGTCTGGATGAGGAAGTTCTTGAAAGAACTTCAGGTGGTTCCGTCCATTGTTGATCCAATACCTCTGTATTGCAACAACAACGGGGCTATAGCTTTAGCGAAGGAACCCAGGTCCCATCAGAGATCCAGGCACATCTTGAGGCGGTATCACCGGATCAGGGAGATCGTGGATCGCCAGGAGATCGAGGTTCGGAGAGTCACTTCAGAAGATAACACTGCAGATCCATTCACCAAGGCCCTGCCCCAGACTCAGTTCGAGCGGCTGATCGAGATGATAGGTCTTCGATACGCCAGTACATGGCCTTAGTGCAAGTAGGAGATTGTTAGTGTATATGCCCTAGAGGCCGTTACTGTATCATACTTGTTTGTATATTACTTAATGGATGCTTGGGATATTCACCTTGTATATACAATCTTGCTCAAAATAGTAGTATGCTACTTGGTTTGTTTCTACTTCAATGTGTACATGTGTTTATTTTTGTATATCGTCTATACACATTAGTAGAGCCCTTAGGATCTTTGCTTGATTACCAGCGATGTGATGGCCGTCACACTAGTGGGGCTGGGTAATCTATAAGCACATCCTTATGCAGGTCCCTGGTCGCAGGACTATCGAGACAGGGCATCGATACTCCGGAGTAGACCAGCGCATGCGCTTCTCATCCCAGTGTGGGAGACGGTCTGTCCCACAGCCGTCAGTACGTCGTACTTGAGATAGTATGCGGGTGCTCGTTAGGTTACGGGTACACTGGACAGGACTCGTCGGGAACTGACTAGTTGGTATTATACCTATCGTCAGTTATCAGTTCCCAGGTGACATGAGTACAGCTTAGTCCGCTGACTTGACACTGTCACTTCGTCTCGAGTGTGTTCCCACTGTACTTTGATCACTACCCTACCACGGCTCAAAGGAGTCGTGCAAACAGGTAGTGGTTGGGTGCAGTCCCGAAGCACTTGGAGGCAGTGACGGTTAGACAGGATTCGTCTCTCCCGGTATTGGGGGTTGACATCGCGCTGTGTCTAGGAGAGCCATTACACGAGTAGTCCCTGGCCAGGGCAAACGAGATATACTGGTAGGCTTCCAGTGTTATCTCAGGGTGTTTTGGGCTTCGCTCCGGCACGACTTGTACCGCTATTGGGGGACTGACGTTTACCGCCCCCTAGGCCCGCCATGCGATGTATCAGACGAACAGACCAGACTGTACGGAGAATGTCACCCTCAGGCTCAGTAGGAGTTCAGATGGGTTTCGCCTCGTCGGTCTTCTTATCGGCATTACCTGGGGACCGTTACGCACAGCTAGTGCCGCTTGCGGTCTGTGGTTAAACCCACTGCCAGCGTAGTGTCGAGTCTTTAGAGTCCCACACAGAAAGCTTTCGCCTTTAGGCAAAAGAGTAGAGGTCGCATGGTATTGCGACAGGTCGCATGGTTTTGCGACAGGGTTCGGTCACATCCGTGCACTTGTGCGCGTACAGTGTCCGGACAGTTAACACTAGCGGGCTTTGGTTTAAGCCAGATCCTAGTGTACCTTATGGGATTGGATTTATCCAGTTTGCATTCGTGTTCCTCAGAACGCGGATGCGGGTATGTATGCACAGTTGACAGGGAGACAGAGGCAGTGGATTCTCATTAGGGTTGTTGACAGTTGACCGTTGACTATTGACCTTTTGATCAACCCTAATGAGAATATGATATGTGATTAACTATTATATTAATTAAGTATTATGGTGACATGGTTGTTGACTTTTGTTGACTTTGTTGACTTGTTGACTTTTGTTGACTTGTTGACTTTGTTGACCGGTTGACTAGGCTTGACTAGTTGACCATCATGATAACCATAGCCATCATTTCATGGCAAAGACTTTTTTCTTGCTTGCTCATTTGTGTAAAATGAGTGCATGAAATGATATGGTTATGGTTGCTTCAAACCATCACATAAGACTTTTTTTGATATGATGAGTTATTATGACTTTGGATTATGAGAGGGTGAAAGACAAAAGAGAGCCTCATTCTTTCTTGCTCATTCTCTCTCTTGTTCTTGAGCTCTCTTGTTTTTGCTCTCACCCTCAACCTCTTGCTCCCTCTCTTGATTCTATGGTTCTCTTGTCTCATGAGTTGAGAATCAAGAACCATAGATAAAATCCCATACAAACTCTTCTCTACTCACTCTAGTTCACAAGGTTTAGCAAACCGAGTGAACTAGTTTCATCAAAGAACGAAGAAGGAGCCAAAGGTTGGAGCTTTCAGGTGGATCTATCTTCGGCGTACGGAGACGACGAGAAGAAGCCATTCCGGACCACCATCGGAGCTTGAAGACGAAGGAGTTCAAGACAAGCAAGGTATAACCCCCTAACCGAGTAGCTAGAAACTCGTAGTTAGGTTGCTAGATAGATGTTTAACCAAGATCCGGGTTTTAGGTCCATGTTACCATCTTTAAGAAAATCGTTTTTTACCAAATTCCGCATTCCCGAAAGTACCGGAAGAGGTAGCATGGACTTACAAGCGCGATGTCAACCCCCAATACCGGGAGAGACGAATCCTGTCTAACCGTCACTGCCTCCAAGTGCTTCGGGACTGCACCCAACTACCACCTGTTTACACGACTCCTTTGAGCCGTGGTAGGGGTTGTAATCAAAGTGCAGTGGGAACACACTCGAGGCGAAGTGACAGTGTCAAGTCAGCGGACTAAGCTGTACTCATGTTACCTGGGAACTGATAACTGACGATAGGCATAATACCAACTAGTCAGTTCCCGACGAGTCCTGTCCAGTGTACCCGTAACCTAACGAGCACCCGTATACTATCTCAAGTACGATGTACTGACGGCTGTGGGACAGACCGTCTCCCACACTGGGATGAGAAGCGCATGCGCTGGTCTACTCCGGAGTATCGATGCCCTGTCTCGACAGTCCTGCTACCAGGGACCTGCATAAGGATGTGCTTATGGATTACCCAGCCCCACTAGTGTGACTGCCATCACATCGCTGGTAATCAAGCAAAGATCCTAAGGGCTCCACTAATGTGTATAGGCGATATACTAAAATAAACACATGTACACATTGAAGTAGAAACAAACCATACTACTATTTTGAGCAAGATTGTATATACAAGGTGAATATCCCAAGCATCCATTAAGTAATATACAAACTAGTATGATACAGTAATGGCCTCTAGGGCATATACACTAACAATCTCCCACTTGCACTAAGGCCATGTACTGGCGTATCGAAGACCTATCATCTCGATCAGCCGCTCGAACTGAGTCTGGGGCAGGGCCTTGGTGAATGGATCTGCAGTGTTATCTTCTGAAGCGACTCTCCGAACCTCGATCTCCTGGCGATCCACGATCTCCCTGATAAGGTGATACCGCCTCAAGATGTGCCTGGATCTTTGATGGGACCTAGGTTCCTTCGCTAAAGCTATAGCCCCGTTGTTGTCGCAATACAGAGGTATTGGATCAACAATGGACGGAACCACCCGAAGTTCTTTCAAGAACTTCCTCATCCAGACAGCTTCTTTTGCGGCATCAGATGCAGCGATGTATTCCGCTTCCATCGTCGAGTCTGCAACGGTTTCATGTTTGGAACTCTTCCAACACACCGCCCCTCCATTGAGGGTAAAGACAAAACCCGACATGGACTTGGAATCATCCTTGTCACTCTGGAAGCTGGAGTCAGCAAAGGCCTCGATCTGGAGGTCTTTTCCGCCATACACCAAGAACATCTCCTTAGTCCTTCTCAGGTACTTGAGAATGTTCTTTACCGCTATCCAGTGTTTCTCCCCAGGGTTTGACTGATACCGGCTTACCACTCTCAGTGCATAAGCAACATCCGGTCTGGTACACAACATCGCATACATTATAGAGCCTACCGCAGAAGCGTAGGGTATAATAGACATGCGATCCCTCTCCAAATCAGTCTTGGGAGACATCTCTTTAGAGAGGGTGATCCCGTGACAAGCCGGTAGGTTACCGCGCTTGGAATCTTCCATACTGAATCTTTTCAGTACGGTGTCGATGTACCTGGACTGAGAAAGTCCTAATATCCTCTTGGATCTGTCACGGTAGATCCGGATACCCAGAATGTATGAGGCATCACCCAGGTCTTTCATGGAGAACCTGTATGACAAGAACCCCTTGACAGATTGTAGCATAGGAATGTCATTTCCTATTAAGAGAATGTCATCCACGTATAAAACGAGGAATACTACAGTTCTCGCTACAAATCTACTATTGATGCATGGTTCATCTGGATTTTTGATAAAGCCAAATTCTTTGACCGTCTCATCAAAGCAGATGTTCCAACTCCGCGATGCCTGCTTTAGTCCATAGATGGACTTAAGCAACTTGCACACCTTTCCGCTGCTCCCACTCTGAATGAAACCCTCTGGTTGGTCCATATAGACACACTCCTCTAAATTTCCATTTAGAAAAGCGGTCTTTACGTCCATGTGCCAGATCTCATAATCGTGGAAGGCAGCAATGGCAAGAAGGATCCGAATGGATTTCAGCATGGCTACTGGGGAAAAGGTTTCGTCATAGTCCAAGCCAGGTCTTTGACGAAAACCCTTTGCTACCAGCCTAGCTTTATAGGTCTCAACCTGTCCATCTACACCAATCTTCCTTTTGAAGATCCACTTGCATCCTACGGGTTTTACCCCGTCTGGAGCAATGTCCAACGTCCATACCTTGTTGGTGTACATGGACTCCATTTCGGTCCGCATTGCATCCAGCCATTTCACTGAGTCAACGCTCTGAACGGCCTGCTGGAAGCTAGTAGGCTCATCATAATCTATGATGCAATCCTCTCTATCCCCGTCTATGAGAAAACCGTAGTATCTCTCGGGCGGATGAGTCTGCCTACTACTCCTGCGGAGCGGCGTAGGAATGTCCTGTTCTCCCGAACCTTCTGGTTCCACTAAACTTTCAGTAATAGTCCGTGGTTCTGGAATTTCTTCCAGTTCTATTGTGCTCCCACTTATCTGGTTTTCCAAAAACTCAGTTTCCAAGAAGTAGGCATGACGAGAAACAAGAACTTTTTGTTCCTCTTCACAGTAGAAGAAATATCCCTTGGAGTTCTTTGGATATCCCACAAACTTGCAATGTACTGAGCGTGCCTCGAGCTTGTCTGCATGCTGCTTTTTGACAAAAGCTGGACATCCCCATGTCTTAATGTGCTTAAGATAGGGTCTCTTCCCACACCACATCTCATATGGTGTAGTAGGCACAGTCTTAGTAGGAACTCGGTTCAAAAGGTATGCGGCTGATTCTAGCGCATATCCCCAGAATGATCGCGGTAACTCAGCGTTACCCATCATGGACCGCACCATATCCAATAGGGTGCGGTTCCGTCTCTCCGATACACCGTTTTGTTGCGGGGTGTATGGAGGAGTAAGCTGAGAGAGAATTCCGTTCTCTTTTAAACAGTCCAGGAACTCGGCACTTAAGTATTCTCCACCTCGATCCGATCTTAGAATCTTAATACTTTTGCCGGTTTGTTTTTCTACTTCATTCTTATACTCCTGGAATTTTCCAAAGGCTTCGGACTTATGTTTCATTAAGAAGACATAACCGTACCTTGAGAAGTCATCCGTAAATGTAATGAAGTAAGAATAACCGCTTCGCGCATGTGTAGACATTGGACCGCACACGTCACTGTGTACGAGTCCTAAGAGCTCGCTCGCTCTTACTCCGTGTCCAGTGAACGGAGTCTTTGTCATCTTTTCTTTGAGACAGGATTGACAAGTGGCATACGATTGATATTCGAACGCATTCAAATACCCTTCAGTATGTAACTTCGTCAACCTTCTCTCATTGATGTGACCCAGTCTACAATGCCACAAGAAAGTCTGATTTATTTCTGGAGACTTTCTTTTGTGTGTATTCTGGACATTGAAAATCTGTGGTTGGTTCAATACGTATATACCATTACTCAATGTACCTGACCCAATCAAAACTTGATTAAGGTGAATGTTTACAACATTACTTACAAACGCAAATTCATAACCTTCTTTAGAAACTAAAGATACAGAAATGATATTACAAGTTGCGTTGGGTACAAAAAAGCAATTACGCAAAACCAAAACATGTCCATCTGACATTCCTAGGTGATAGTCCCCCACGGCTTTAGCATCCAAGCTAGCTCCGTTCGCAACTCTGAGGGTCATGTCACCTGCCTTCAAAACCCTACGGTTTCTCAACGCCTGCAAAGAATTACAGATATGAGATCCTGATCCGGTATTCAATACCCAGGAAATAGAGTTTATTGAAAGACAGTTTTCAATAACATACACACCTGAAGCTGAAGCTGCAACCTGCTTCAATTCCTGTGTTCTGGCCTTCCAGGCCCTGCAATCATTCTTCCAGTGTCCTTTCTTATGACAATAGAAGCATTCTTCCTTATCCACAAGCTTCCCCGCTTTCTTTGTTGCTTTAGCTTTTCCCTTCGTATCCACTTTACTAACACCGCCCCTTGGTTTGGCGGGGGCTTTCTTCTTCTTTCCCTTGGCTTTCGCCTTGGACCTAGAAGAAGATGATCCTCCTACAAACAAAGTGGATGTTTCCCTACCTTTCTGTAGGGTGCCCTCTGCGCTCCTCAGCATGTTGAGGAGCTCTGAAAGTTCAACCTCTTTTTCTTGTAAGTTGAAGTTCAGTATAAACTGGGCGTAAGTGGAAGGAAGGGACTGGAGAACTATGTCCGTATAGAGTTCACTCTCCAATGTGGTCCCTAGGTCCGCGAGCTCCTCAATGTAGCCGATCATCTTTAGCACGTGCTCGGCTACTGATGATCCGACGGCCATTCTTGCCGAAAATAACTTTTTCGACGCTTCGTATCTTGCGATACAAGATTGCTCTCCATACAGTTCTTTTGTATGAAGAAATATGGAACCAAGTCCATATTCTCGTGCCTCCTCTGATGTTCATTGTCCATAGAGGCAAGTACGAGGCATTTGGCCTTCGCGCTATCAATCTCCCAAGTCTTACGGATTTCCTTATCCGCGACACTGGAAGTGGGACCAGGGACAGGGGGAGCTTTGGTAGTAAGAAGATACCCCAGCTTGTCGTAAGTGATTGCTATCTTGACATTCCTGAGCCAATCTTTGTAGTTTGGCCCTGTCAGTTTGTTTTTATCTAGGAGTAACTTAAGTCCAGTCATGTCGATTTGGTCGCTGCAATTAGGAGAGAGAAGAAGAAACACTCAGCATGATGCTCTTGCAAGTTTAGAGTGGTTTTTAGTTTGTCTAAACAGGATGGCTCCCACTGTTTCTCGAATCCCTCCTCAAACCATAAAGGAAGAATTAGTCGGGATCAATCCCACCGCACAATACATGCTTAACCGTTCAGCCAGGCCGGTGTCGGTACTTCGAGGGAGGTTTTCCAACGCTTTCGCGAAGTTCCTTAATTAAAGAACCTCTTTTCCCTGGGGGCGTAGCCCCGCTAACACCTTTCTAGGCACCTACTAGGTTTATAGCATTGATCGTTTAGTGAGAAATTTCCCGAGGAGTAGCATATACTCACAGTAGGATCGGGATCCAAATATCATTGCGTGACGAAACTGAAGGAATCCTACCAGAATCATCACACTCCAAATGGTATGCAAATCTAGCAAGTTTCAGTGCTTATGAAACTCCCGATGTGGATTTTTGCCCCATGCTCTTATGACCATGACTTTGGCCAACAAATCATAAGTCACATGTCAAGTTCTTCCCGTCGTTCTCCAGGTTAATTTGAATCCACCCGCACCTACCCTTGACTTTGGCCAACAAGGTAGTGCGACTGTTCCAAACCAACGCATCTATCTATGCTGCACATGAATACCCAACAGCTACCAATCACTATGCCTTGACTTTGGCCAACAAACACAGCTTGAATACTATTGACTATTCATGTGAAACGACGGAGGGCTACGAATGGTTTTGGCAAAACCATGAACGTAGTGAACTTGATATGGTCGATGGAACGAGATAGCTTTTAAAAGGAGTGGCTCAAGCTCCGCATTTAAAAGTTGGTTTTGAAAAGAACCGAGTGGTTTTTCGAAAGTGTTCCAATGACTTTAACTTGGTTTATTATCTTGCGTTAGTTCTTTTAATGCGTGATATTCTTGCATTAGTTCTTTTAATGCGTCCCATCATTTAATCCTACCATTGCAGAAAACAACCAAAATATGACGTACGCTTATGCCATTCGCATTCGCCACGGGGCCCCGTCATTACCCGTTAGGTTACTTAACTAACGACAGAGCGGGGGCTGGGCTAGCGCGGCTGTAAAACATAAGCAACGCCTAAATAATATCATATATAGATATACTGCAATGATAAACATTTCAGATCACAGATGAATACATTGGATATACTAGGAATCTGTAATTCGCACGAGCCTGTAACGAAAAACAGATTACACGGTCGCGGTGAATAGCCAAATACCCCACCCAAGACCCCTACGGGTGCGGCAAACTACCCGCCAAGTACCCGAAGCGTAGTAACCTCCCTCATCTCCATGAGTAGGCCACTCAACACTTCGGCATACCCGGTAGTTTGTGCACCCCCTCCATGGGTCTATCCTCGGAGCAAAAACAGTAAAAAGAAATTATACAATGACGGCTACAACCCCGACCCGGTTGTGCGGCCATACAAATAGTTATTACATCAATTTACAAATTTACATGAATTGAAAGAAAAGAAAACTCTCGTCTCACAACCCCCGGCTATTCACCCGCGACAATCCAACATATTCATATACACATTCCAGCAACATTACAGATCACAGATTTGTATAACCCCCACTAATCGACATATAGCGATTAGTAGACGTTCAATACAAATATCACATTACAGAAAAACCCGTTAGCTTAAGTCTTTTAGAAGTTCGATCAAAAATACGGATTTTCGGGACCCCAAAAATAAAATTTTCGTTCTGGAAAATCTGGGCAGAAAATATATATATCAAAAATCCCAAAATACCCCCAGAATAACACTGCACCAAAGATGGACCTCGGCCGAGTCAACTCGGCCGCGGATCCGCGGCGGGAGCGTGCTCCCGCCGCGTTTCCGCGGCTCTTTGACTCGATCGTTGGACCATCTTTGGTGGTTATTCACAGAAAAGCCTGAGTCGATTTTAGGTGTGAAAATAATCAACTTTTGAACAGTATAAAAATCGACAGAAACTTCGAATTTTGGGGTTCGTTTTCGGGACTTTTTCTTTGATCGATCTTCTAGTTACTTGCTAACATGTTAGATAGAGTTTAACTAGGCTCTGATACCACTGTAAGTCCATGCTACCTCTCCCGGTACTTTCGGGAAAGCGGAATTTGGCAAAAAACGATTTTTATAGAGGTGGTAACATGGACCTAAAACCCGGATCTGGGTTAAACATCTATCTAACAACCTAACTACGAGTTTCTAGCTACTCGGTTAGGGGGTTATACCTTGCTTGTCTTGAACTCCTTCGTCTTCAAGCTCCGATGGTGGTCCGGATTGGCTTCTTCCCGTCGTCTCCGTACGCCGAAGATAGATCCACCTGAAAGCTCCAACCTTTGGCTCCTTCTTCGTTCTTTGAAGAAACTAGTTCACTCGGTTTGCTAAACCTTATGAACTAGAGTGAGTAGAGAAGAGTTTGTATGGGATTTTATCTATGGTTCTTGATTCTCAACTCATGAGACAAGAGAACCATAGAATCAAGAGAGGGAGCAAGAGGTTGAGGGTGAGAGCAAAACAAGAGAGCTCAAGAACAAGATAGAGAGTGAGCAAGAAAGAATGAGCAAGTCTTTTGTCTCTCTCACCCTCTCATAATCCAAAGTCATGATAACTCATCATACCAAATAAGTGTTATGTGATGGTTGAAGCAACCATAACCATATCATTTCATGCACTCATTTTGCACAAATGTGCAAGCAAGCAAAAGTCTTTGCCATGAAATGATGGCTATGGTTATCATGATGGTCAACTAGTCAAGCCTAGTCAACCGGTCAACAAAGTCAACAAGTCAACAAAAGTCAACAAGTCAACAAAATCAACAAAAGTCAACAACCATGTCACCATAATATTTAATTAATATAATAGTTAATCACATATCATATTCTCATTAGGGTTGAGCAAAAAGTCAATAGTCAACGGTCAACTGTCAACAACCCTAATGAGAATCCGCTGCCTCTGTCTCCCCGTCAACTGTGCATACACACCCGCATCCGCGTTTCGAGGAACACGAATGCAAACTGGTTAAATCCAATCCCAATATGTACACTACGATCTGGCTTAAACCAAAGCCCGCTAGTGTAAACTGTCCGGACACTGTACGTGCACAAGTGCACGGATGTGACCGAACCCTGTCGCAAAACCATGCGACCTGTCGCAAAACCATGCGACCTCTACTCTTTTGCCTAAAGGCGAAAAGCTTTCTGTGTGGGACTCTAAAGACTCGACACTACGCTGGCAGTGGGTTTAACCACAGACCGCAAGCGGCACTAGCTGTGCGTAACGGTCCCCAGGTAATGCCGACAAGAAGACCGACGAGGCGAAACCCATCTGAACTCCTACTGAGCCTGAATGTGACATTCTCCGTACAGTTCGGTCTGTTCGTCTGATACATCGCATGGCGGGCCTAGGGGGCGGTAAATGTCAGTCCCTCAATAGCGGTACAAGTCGTGCCGGAGCGAAGCCCAAAACACCCTGAGATAACACTGGAAGCCTACAAGTATATCTCGATTGCCCTGGACAGGGACTACTCGTGTAATGGCTCTCCTAAACACAGCGCGATGTCAACCCCCAATACCGGGAGAGACAAATCCTGTCTAACCGTCACTGCCTCCAAGTGCTTCGGGACTGCACCCAACTACCACCTGTTTGCACGACTCCTTTGAGCCGTGGTAGGGTTGTAATCAAAGTGCAGTGGGAACACACTCGAGGCGAAGTGACAGTGTCAAGTCAGCGGACTAAGCTATACTCATGTCACCTGGGAACTGATAACTGACGATAGGCATAATACCAACTAGTCAGTTCCCGACGAGTCCTGTCCAGTGTACCCGTAACCTAACGAGCACCCACATACTATCTCAAGTACGACATACTGACGGCTGTGGGACAGACCGTCTCCCACACTGGGATGAGAAGCGCATGCGCTGGTCTACTCCGGAGTATCGATGCCCTGTCTCGACAGTCCTGCGACCAGGGACCTGCATAAGGATGTGCTTATGGATTACCCAGCCCCACTAGTGTGACTGCCATCACATCGCTGGTAATCAAGCAAAGATCCTCAGGGCTCCACTAATGTGTATAGGCGATATACTAAAATAAACACATGTACACATTGAAGTAGAAACAAACCAAGTAGCATACTACTATTTTGAGCAAGATTGTATATAAAAAGTGATATCCCAAGCATCCATTAAGTAATATACAAACTAGTATGATACAGTAATGGCCTCTAGGGCATATACACTAACATAATTATGCTGAGTTTTCTGGGAATTTTTAATTTGACTCAAGAGTTGAGTGTTCTGGGGTTGTATTGGGGATCGACGATTCGATCGGATTATCAAATCTTGTCTATGTGGCTTTCCGGATAACTTTAGAATATGCTAAAAAGTTCCACCGGATATAAATACCCAACTTTTCCCCTGCCGGAAAATTTCCAAGTGTTGGATTTTTCTGTGATTTAAGGACGTTCTAAGTAGTGCAAGTAATGCGATGGTCCCTCTAGAAGACAACAAACCTTAACTCGATTATGTGACCGTCTTGAACTGCCCTTTGAACCTTCGGGTTTGGGGCAGTACGGCGTGCCACATGTGAGGCGTTGGCTTGACCCTTCTACGGGTGGACCGTTGGTACTGAGGCATGAAGTGAATGTCTTTGAACCTATTTCATGTGTTGAACGGTGTCGGGAAAACTTGGGTGTTCGAATGTTCGATCAGAAAGTTTAATATATTCTATTTATCCGGAATGGGATACAATAATTGGAATTCACAAACAGTTATGAGATAACTGAATGAATGTTATAAATCTAGCGGTTTAGTCTCATTTGATATTGAAAAGAGTTTTCGATAATGGGACTAAAATGCGGGGTTTATAACTGTTAGGCATGTGATGTCTAAGTATTTCATTTGATTAGGCATGTGATGTCTAAAAGGGTTGCGGATTCCAACTGTTGTAGTTTTACACTTTCTTTTCTATGACCGTAAGTGTAATATGTGATATCGCCGGTTTCGTTGCTATATGTCAACGACAATTGGGATGCACATATTTACTTACGTTGATGACATGTGATGTTCTGTGTTGCTGGATATGTTATATTGGATCGTCGTGTTCGAATAGCCGGTGGATTTTTTTTTGTGAGATGAGCGTTTTTCATTTTCATTCATGTAAAAACTTGTATGTAATATTCTTTTATTTGGGGCACTTCCAGGTTGAGGAAGTCGTCACCTAGTGTATATTATTTACTTTTCCGCATTAGGATAGACCCAAGGAGGGGAGCATAAGTAACCGGGTTCTGGGGTCCAGTGGGAGACCAACTCGAGGAGTCGAGTCCGGGTCTCCTAACCCTAGAATTGGTAGGGTTGCTTGCTGCTCTCGTAGGGGTCTAGGGGTGTGGGATTGGCTATTCATCACGACCGTGGAATCCGTGTTTTATACTGGCTCGTATTGAAAACACGGACGTCCTAGTATATCCAATATTTCATATGTTTCTTCTGCTGCGTTATCTGTCATGTTTTGTGATAGATACTATATATAGTATATATGATATATTATATAGACGTTACTTATGTTTTGCACCCACACTAACCCTGCCCTGCTCTGTCGTTAGTTACCTAACCTAACGGTGCACGATGGGACATCGAGGCGAATGCGGATGGCATAAGTGTACGTTATATCTATCTGTGATGTTTAGGTATTTAAATGAGGGGACTTCATTAATGTGATTAATGAAAGAAAAGAAACCTAAGATGTTGTAGAATCAAATTTTAAATAAAACAGGTAGCTACAGTTCTTGCTTTGCACAGCGGTATATGTGATATATCCTGCACCTTATTCGATGAGGAAAGGACCGAGATCCCTTCACCGGGAGTGACTCCTTTAGCAATAACTGGCAGATGCTACACACTCGGTTTGTTTTTGATAGCTTCTATAGTTTCTGCTTTGCACAGTGATATATATGATATATCCCGCACCTTATTCGACGAGGAAAGGGCCGACGATCCCTTCACCGGGAGTGACCCCTTTAGCAAAACTAGAAAAGCCTCAAAATCACTCCATTTCAAAACTTCATTTGATTCTACAACGATATCAAGTTCATTACGCAATAGGTTTTCAGAAAAACCTGTCGTAGCCCTCCGTCATTTCAGATAAGAACTGTTTAGTATTTGTGCTGCGTTTGTTGGCCTTTGTCAAGGCGTAGTGTGCGGTAGCTGAATAGTGATTATCTGCTTGTGCATGTGATGCAGATTGTTTCAGGGTAGTCGTATGACCTTGTTGGCCTTTGTCAAGGGTCATACGGGTGGGTTTGATTCAATCAAGAAATGACGGGTTGAACTTGACTAGCATGCTATGATTTGTTGGCCTTTGTCAAGGTCATAGGACGCTAGGGGCAAAATATTATCGGGAATTTCAAGTGTTGAAATTTGCAATGAGATTGCATACCTTCTATGAGATAGTTGGATCCCGATACCCACTGCGAGTAAGAGTTACTCCTGGGAGAGTTTTACACATTACAATTAGCCGATCAAGTAGGTGTCTAGAAAGGTGTCAACGGGGTTACGCCTCTGGGAAAACGAGGTTTTACATTAATTAGGTTCGTGCGAAAGCACGGGGGACCTCCCTCAAAGAACCGACACTGGCCTGGCTGAAAGATCGACGAAGTTGTAGGGTGTAATTAATCCCGGCTAGTCTTTCCTTTTAGGGTTTGAAGGAAGATTTGATAAAAACCAGTGGGAGCCATCCTGATTAGATAAGATAATAACCAATCTGATCTTGCACGAGCATACGCTAAAGTGTTTTCTTCTCTCTCTCTCCAGGTAGCGACCATTTCATGCCTTAATCAAGATAATAATATGGATGTATTGACCGAACCCGCATGTTATACTGTGCTGGGGAACGTTGGTTCCGTTCTTACCTATAAGAGTTATTGGACTGAACAGGATATAGGGGAATACCAGGATTCCCATGCCACCCGATTGAAGAAAGTACATGATGATGCATTTTCTTCGGGTGTGTTCATTACAGAGAACCGTTTCTCTATTTGCCCTACGTCCTGGGTATTAGATACCGGGTCAGGATCCTATATATGTAATCAGTTACATGGGCTTAGGAAAGGTAGAGAACTTGGAGAAGGTGATAAAGACATTAGAGTTGGAAATGGTGCAATTGTTGCAGCTAAGACTGTCGGGGAATATCACATTGTATTACCAACTGGTAATACATTGGTTCTGAACGAATGCTATTACATGCCGAACCTGATATGCAACATTATATCGGTTTCTTTGTTGAGTAAAGAGGGATATAATTTTGTATTACAGGACAATGTTATGAACATTTTCCGTAACCAAAAGTTGGTTGGATCAGGCACATTGTGCAATGGCATTTATGTTCTAAATCAATCAACAGTTCTGATCATAACAAACACACACAAGAGGAAGAGTTCTGAACTGAACGAATCCTTCTTGTGGCATTGTAGACTGGGTCACATCAATGCGACACGACTAGCTAAGTTGCATAAAGATGGATATTTAAATCCGTTTGAATTTTTATCTTATGACACTTGCCAGTCAAGTCTCAAAGGCAAGATGACCAAAACTCCGTTTACGGGACACGGAGAAAGAGTTACCGAACTCTTGGGACTGATACATAGTGATGTATGCGGTCCCATGTCTACACATGCCAGGGATGGTTCTTCGTACTTCATTACATTCACTGACGATCTCTCTAGATTCGGATATGTGTTCCTGATGAAACACAAATCAGAAGCTTTTGAGAAATTTAGAGAATATAAACAAGAAGTCGAAAACCAAACCGGAAAATGTATTAAAATCCTTCGATCTGATCGAGGAGGTGAATACTTGAGCAATGAATTCCTGGACTTCCTAAAAGAGAATGGGATTCTCTCTCAGTTGACTCCTCCCTATACACCACAGCACAACGGTGTATCAGAACGGAGGAACCGCACCCTATTAGATATGGTGCGCTCTATGATGAGCACAGCTGAGTTACCTATTTCCTTCTGGAGTTATGCGCTGGAGACAGCAGCATACCTATTGAATCAAGTTCCAACTAAATCTGTACCTACCACACCATATGAGATATGGAGTGGGAAGAGACCATGTCTTAAACGAGTTAAGATATGGGGTTGCCCGGCCTATGTCAAAGGGCAAAATCCGGACAAACTCGAGGCACGGTCAGTTCTATGCAAGTTTGTTGGATATCCCAAACATTCACATGGATATCTTTTCTACCATGGAGAGGAACAAAAAGTGTTTGTTTCTCGACATGCCACCTTTTTGGAAAAGGAATTTCTTGCAAAAGAAATTAGTGGGGATAAGGTAGAACTGGAAGAAATTCCGGCTACATAAACTCAAACTGAAGATTTAGTGGAACCAGAAGATTCAGTAGCTCCCAATGAACCTCAGCCTCTCCGCCGATCTAGTAGGGTTCCTCGCCAACCTGAGAGATACTACGGTTTTCTCATGGATGGTGGGAGCGAGGATTGCATCATGGTGGATAATGACCCAACTAGCTTCAAGCAAGCCATCACGAGTGGGGACTCAGTGAAATGGCTGGATGCTATGCGGTCCGAGATAGAATCCATGTACACCAACAAAGTATGGACTTTGGATGTTGCTCCTGAAGGGGTAAAACCCATCGGGAGCAAGTGGATCTTTAAGAAAAAACTTGGTGTAGATGGGAAAGTGGAGACTTTCAAAGCTAGACTTATAGCAAAGGGTTTTCGTCAAAGACCAGGTGTGGACTATGACGAAACCTTTTCTCCAGTGGCTATGCTTAAATCCATCCGGATCATGCTTGCCATCGTTGCATATCATGACTAGGAAATCTGGCAAATGGATGTTAAGACCGCCTTTCTAAATGGTGATTTAGAAGAGTGCATGTACATGACTCAGCCAGAGGGCTTCATAGACAGTGGGAGCAGCGGGAAGGTGTGCAAGCTGCTTAAATCCATTTATGGATTAAAGCAAGCATCGCGGAGTTGGAACATCTGCTTTGACGTCGTTATCAAAGAGTTTGATTTCGTCAAAAATCCAGATGAACCTTGTATCTACAAGAAGGTAGCAGAGAGTAAGGTAGTCTTCCTCGTATTGTACGTGGACGACATACTCTTGATAGGAAATGAAATTCCTATGCTGCAATCGGTCAAGCTCTTCTTATCACAAAGATTCTCAATGAAAGATCTTGGTGATGCCTCCTGCATATTGGGAATAAGGATCTATAGAGATAGATCCAAACGGATATTGGGATTGTCCCAATCCAGGTACATTGACACCATACTAAAGAGGTTTAGTATGGAAGAATCCAAGCGTGGGAATTTATCCACGATTTCTGGAGTCACTCTCTCTAAAGAGATGTCTGCCAAGACTGATTTGGAGAGAGCTCGCATGCAAGGGATACCCTATGCTTCGGCTGTAGGCTCTATCATGTATGCGATGCTATGTACCAGACCCGATGTAGCATACTCACTAAGTATAGTGAGCAGGTATCAAGCTGATCCTGGAGAGAGTCACTGGACAGCTGTGAAGAGCATTCTCAAGTACTTGCGAAGGACTAAAGAGATGCTCTTGGTGTATGGTAATGGAGAGCTCCAAGTGGAGTCCTTTACCGATTCGAGCTTCCAGAGTGATAAGGACGACTCTAAGTCGCAGTCGGGGTTTTGTCTTTACCCTTTAAGGAGGGGCGGTTAGCTGGAAGAGTTCCAAGCAGGAAACCGTGGCAGACTCGACGATGGAGGCTGAATACATCGCTGCCAACGATGCTGCTAAAGAAGCTGTCTGGATCAAGAAGTTCATTACTGAACTTGGAGTGGTTCCATCCATTGAGCATCCAATACCTTTGTATTGCGATAACAATGGAGCGGTGGCTTTGGCCAAGGAACCCAGGTCCCATCAGCGATCCAGGCATATTCTTAGGCGGTATCACCTGATCCGGAAGATAGTTGATCGCCGGGAGATCGAGGTCAGGAGGGTTGACACGAAGAACAACACGGCGGATCCACTCACGAAGGCCATTCCCCAGATATAGTTTGAGATACTCTTCGGGATGCTCGGTATGCGATACTACAGCAGCTGGCCCTAGTGCAAGTAGGAGATTGTTAGTTGTATGTATGCCCTAGAGGCCAGTATTGTACAGATGGTGTATATTATATTGGATGCTTGGACATATATAGAGATGACTTTCTTGCTCGATATGATAGTATGCTATCTGGTTGCTCTTTATCTTAACATGTACACTTGTCTCTTTAAACTGTCTTATAGTTACATGTTGATAAAGCCCTTAGGATGTGTACTTGACTACCTGGACTATGATGCAGATCATACTAGTGGGGACATGGTAGTCTATAAGTACATCCTTCAAGGTCCCTAGTCGTGGGTGTATCGAGACAGGGCATCGATATACCAGTGTAGACTAGCGTATACGCTTCTCGACCCATGAGATGGGCGATGGATGATCCCATATCCATTGGTGTTTGACATCAGAGATAGTATACGGGTGCTCAGTGTAGACTGGGTACACTAGACGGACTCGCCGAGAAATCCCAGATGGTATTATACCTCACGTCAGATGGCAGTTCTCAGGTGACACTTGTGCAGGTTAGTCTGTAGACCCGAGATCGTCATAGAGTCTTGTCTGATTCCCACTGTGCTTTGATCTCCACCTTACCACGTCCATGAGGGCGTGCAAAATGGTGGTCTTTGGGCACAGTCCCGAGTCACATGGAGGCAATGAGCGATAGGAGGGGTTTCGTCTCTCCCGGTATTGGGGGTTGATGTTGCGCAGTGCTCGATTGGCCGTAACAGGGAAGTCCCTGGCCAGGGCTGATCAGAGATTTGCTGGTAAGTGTTACCAGTAGTTTCTCGACCCGTTATGAGCCGCACATCGGCACGACTTATCGGTTATTGGGGTCTGACGTTTACCACCCCTAGACTTGATATGCGACATATCAGACGAACAGACCGGACTGTACGGTATGTGTTATCTGGTTGGATTCATAGGAGTGTGAGCGGGCTAGCTCGTCGATCTTCTGATCACTCAATACCCTGGTGGCCGTTACGTTTGGCAGACCGCTTGTGGCTTGTGGGTGCTTGATATGATCATCATCTGCTACCGGCGTATTGAGGAGTCTTTAGAGTCCTACACAGAGGTTTCCTGGCTCAAGCGAAACGAAATAGGAGCGCATATGAGATATGTGCAGGACCGAGAATAATGCGTGTATGTGATACCGTATTCCATTCTCGCGATGAATATATCGATTGGTTATATTCGATATAACCTAGTTATCGAATCATTGATTCGATAAATCGATACATTGTATACTAGTCGGTTATGTGCGACATGACCGGATCATTGAATCAAGTGTTGATTTAATGATTTAATGTATAATTATATATTTGATATATTATTTTGCATTAACTAGTATTGGTTCACTTTAAATGGATTTTCTCACTTAATGTGCAAGTTGTATATGTGATATACTTTTGTGCACATCTTTGTATCATGTTTAATGATGCTTGCTCATTTGGTTAAGTGTAAAGAATTAAACCTAGGTTAAGAAAGTGATTAGGGTTTTAATTATCCATTCTTTTATTTATTGATTTTGGAAAAAGAATGGGATAAGAATACAAAATGGTTGCTTTCATTCTTGAACCTTTGTGAAGCTTCATGAAGCTTTGACCAAAGTGACCAATTTGTCTTCATGCTTAACCCTAACCACTCTTCTAACCTTGGTCAATTCTCTACACCTAACCATGGTTCCTATTATGATAAGTATTCATTTCCTTTTTATTTTTGATTGACTTATCATAATATTTCCTTCTTCTTGATCTTCTTCTTCAAGAAATAGCTTGATGCCATCAATGGCAACTTGAGTTCTAAAGTGAACCCACCTCCTATTTCATCACCCTCTACCTCTTGCCAAGTTGTTTTGGGTGTTTTCTTCACAAGTTTCATAAATTTGTGAAGTCGGAGCTTGAACTTGTGATGCCTCGACGTAGATCATCTTCGGCACGAAGCCGACGACCTAGTCCGCCCATTTCTCCGATCAAGCCGACGATTGAGTCCGGGATTCGAGATGGACAGCGAGAGGACGCCTACGTGGAGCCAAGGAAGTGGATATCCGGATCTACAAAGGTTGTAGCTTCTTATCTGAACCCTACAGTAATGACCACTCGGGCATTGAGCGATCAGAAGATCAGCAAGCAAGCCGGCACCATCTCCTGCAAAAAGCCTGACAGTGACACTACCGTACAGTCCGGTCTCCTCGTCTGATATGTCGCATATCAAGTCTACGGGTGGTAAACGTCAGACCCCAATAACCGATAAGTCATGCCGATAAGAGGCTCATAACGGGTCGAGAAACTACTGGTAACACTTACCAGTAAATCTCTAAACCAGCCCTGGCCAGGGACTTCCCTGTTATGGCCAATCGAGCATAGCGCAACATCAACCCCCAATACCGGGAGAGATGAAACCCCTCCTATCGCTCATTGCCTCCATGTGACTCGGGACTGTACCCAAAAACCACCGTTTTACACGCCCTCTTGGACGTGGTAAGGTGGAAATCAAAGCACAGTGGGAATCACACAAGACTCTATGACGATCTCGGGTCTACAGACTAACCTGCACCAGTGTCACCAGAGAACTGCCATCTGATGTAAGGTATAATACCATCTGGGAGTTCTCGGAGAGTCCGTCCAGTGTACCCAGTCTCCACTGAGCATCCGTATATCATCTCTGATGTCAAACACCAATGGATATGGGATCATCCATCCCCCATCTGTATGGGTCGTGAAGGCATATGCTAGTCTAAACTGGTATATCGATGTCCCGTCTCGATACATACACGACTAGGGTCCATGAAGGATGTACTTATGGACTGCCGTGTCCCCACTAGTATGATCCGCATCATAGTCCAGATAGTCAAGTACTCATCCTAAGGGCTTTACCAACATGTAGCAGAGAGACAATCAGTGTACACGTTAAGGTAAAGAGTAACCAGATAGCATACTATCATGTCGAGCAAGAAAGTCCTCCCTATATATGTCCAAGCATCCACTACAATATACATCTATATGTATAGTAATGGCCTCTAGGGCATACATATAACTAACACTCAATACCCGTGTAGCCGTTACGTCCAGCAAGTACCACTGACGGCTTGTGGGTGCTTGATGTGATCATCACCTACTGTCGGCGTATTAACGAGTCTTTAGAGTCCTACACAGAGGTTTACTGGCTCAGGCAAAACGAAGTAGGAGCACATATGTGATATGTCCAAGACCGAGAATAATACGTTTATGTGATACCGTATTCTGTTCTCGCGATATTCGTATCGGTCGGTTATATATGATATAGCCGGGTTATCGAATCAAGTGTTGATTCGATAAGATGATACATATGATATTAGTCGGTAATATGTGATATAGTCGGATTATTGAATCAAGTGATGATTTGATAATTTAATGTATAATTATGTATTTAATATATTAATTTACATTAACTAATATTTGCTCACTTATACATTTCTTTTCTCACATGTGCACACTTAATATATATGTGAAATATTCTATTTGTGTTTTCTGTTTGTCATGCTTGATTATACATGCAACATGGGTGTATGAGACTTATACCATGCCATTAGATTATTAGGGTTTTATTTATTTAATGCAAAAATAAATTGGCGGGAATTAAGCATGGTTGCAAGGGTTATATGAGATATTTCTCACCCATGGTTGTCATTCACTCTCTCATCCATTATTTTCTTCATCTTCATCTTCAACAAAAGAAAGCTCACTAGGTTTTGGTGAATAAAAGAAATAGAGTGAGAAAAAGAATTCTAAAGTGAGCAAAATTCTTACTTCATCATCCTCTACTAGATTAGCCATTTAGTTTAGGGTGTTAGCTTCACTAATCCCTAATTAGTGAAGAGGTAGCTTGAGTTGGTGTTTCCTCAAAGTAGATAATCTTCGGCCTCAAAGATCATTGAGCAAGCTCGTCCATTTCGACTAGTGGAGCCTACGGAGAGTCCGGATCACCACTAATTGGAGCGAAGGGACTTCTACACGGAGTATTTGAAGTGAAGGACCGGTCTACAAAGGTTGTATTCCATATTCACTTAGATGTAAAGTTGTTTACATATTGTATTGTCTAATTCTCAAGTTAAGATTCTAGGGTTAGGGTTATGTAGCATGGCAATTTTTTGAAAATAGCATGTACGATGCCTCCCGAAAACTTGTTGTCGTGTTAAGTAACCCTACAGGTTGGATCGTCATGGTGGATAGCCAGTGGTGCAATGATAGTACAGTTTAGATTCAATTATACATTTGACATTGCGGGGTGAGCGTCCGACATGTGGACTGTCGTCTCTGCCTGTTTGTATATTATTTGTTTGGAGCACGACCGGTTTAAGGTTGATGTCACCGTTGTACATATTTCTTTTCTGTACTAGGATTACCTCACGGTGGAGTGCACGAATAGCCGGGTTCTAGAAGGCAACGGGCCCACATCTCATGGCTTTGAGACGGAGGGGGCCTCACTCTAGAATTGGCGGGCTATTCGCCGTACTCGTAAGGGGTACATGTTGACCCAAGGAGGGGTTCTCAAGTTACCGGATTCCGTGGAGTGCTGGGTGGCCCTTTCACGTTCTTGATTGGGGTTGCTTCGCTTCTGGGATTGGCGGGTAACTTTTCGCACTCGTAGGCCTCTAGGTTTTCATTGCACAGGCTATCCACACGACAAAGGAACGTCGAGTCTCATTTGCGGCTCAAGTGAAACCCGAGGCTCCATGATTATCCACCACTCTGTGTTGCTTGGCTGAGATTCTGTGATGTTGCTTTATATAATTGCCAGGGACGAATGTTATATATATTTATATATATATTAGTTGATGTTGTATATGTTTTGCACCCGCGCTAGTCCAGCACCCGCTCTGCTGTTAGTTAAGTAACCTAACGGGTGATGACGGGGCCCAGCGGCGAATGCGGATGGCATATACGTAGATATATTTTTCGTTCCTTTATCTGGTGTGATATGTTCAATTGATGGGACCGCGTTAATTTTGATTAACACAAGGATAAAACAAACCTATTTGATGTTGTTGGAAACCAGTTTTTTTAAAACAGACATTACAGACGTTTTCTTTGCTTTGCACAGTAGTATTCGGTTATGAATATCCACCACCTTATTCCATGATGCAAGGGCCGAGATCCCTTCATCGGGAGTGACCCCTTGAGTAGAAGTTTGCGTCAGGGAAATAACATCACTATAGTCGATTATTTTTTGCTTTGCATCGTGGTATTCAGTTTGGAATATCCTATACCACATTCGACGAGGAAAGAGCCGAGATCCCTTCACCGGGAATGACCTCTTTAGCAAAAGTTTTCGCCACTATATATTTGTAAAACCACTTGGATTCCTTCAACTATATCAAGTTCATTACGTTAACAGTTTTTTGCCAAAAACAAGCCGTAGCCTTCTGTCATTTCAGACGGGTAGCGCCTAGTATTCATGCTATGTTTGTTGGCCTTCATCAAGGCATGTTGCATGGATTTGCATTAATCTAGGACAGTCGTACAGCCTTGTTGGCCTTCATAAAGGGCGAGTACAGGTGGGTTTAGATTAATCTGGACACTAACGGGTAAAACTTGACTTGCGGCTTATGATTTGTTGGCCTTTGTCAAAGATCATAAAACTCTTGGGGTAAAAATCACATCGGGGGTTTCAAACATACGGGAAATTTTCCAGGCATGCACATACCTTCTGGAGTGTGGTAACTTGAGTGGCTTCCATCAAGTTATCATGCGATGATAGTTGGTTCCCGATTCCCACTGATGAGTTGGTTTACTCCTCGGGTGATTTTAGATGATCCTAACTAATTCTGCTTTTGGGTTTAGAGGAGAATTCGAGGAATCAGTAGGAGATATCCTGATTAGATAAAGTGGTTAACCATTCTGATCAAAATTAGAGTGTATACTGAGTGTTTCTTTTCTCTCTCTCTTTGGCAGCGACCATGGCCCAACCCTAGACTAAAACTCATAAACCAAGTTAATCGAACCTTCTTAAATCATATTGGCTTTTGGATTCTCATAGTTGCATATATCATTGCCACTCCTACTTTTACCATTTTCTTTTCTCCAGGACATTCCGTATAACTATGGAGATCCACATTTATTGAATATGACCATCGTATAGTTACATTCGAACTCGAAGAAACTTGTTTAGATTCGAGGATGGTTTCCGGTTCTGGAGAAATTGAATAGGACAATTCAGTTGTCTTTTCCCTTTACCTTCTCTCAGGTTACGTGAGCTCCTGGTATTAGGAGAGTACACCTATTACACTTATTTGATAGTCTTCTTCCAAACTACAGGCTGGTGCGGAAGGGTAGGGAAGAAAAAAACCGATTAGCCTAAGTGTGGTGTACAGAAGTTATAAGTAAAGACAAATAAAGGGATTAGAAAGAGGGCAATGTAAATTGCGACTGCTTTCAATCACGACGAAGCCGCGTATATCATCGCCACTCCTACTTCACCATTGAATTTCTCCAAAACACCCCGTATCACTATGAAGATCTACATTTATTGGATAATCCATCATATAGTTACATACGAACTCGAAGGAACTTATTCCAGTTTGAGGATTGTTTCTTGTTCAGGAGAAATAGAATATGGATTACTCAGTTGACTTTTTCCCTTTACCTTCTCTCAGGTTGTGAGGGATCCTGGTATTTAGGAGGGTACACTTATTACGCTTATTAGATAGTCTTCTTCCAAACCATAGACTGGTGCCGACAGGTAGGGAAGAAAGAAAACCAATTAGCCTAAGTGTGGTATACAGAAGGTAATGAGTAAAGACAAATAAAGGGATTGGAGAGATGGCAAGGAAATATACCGTTACAGTCATGAATCTGGATAGTGGAAAAGGCATTACTAGGAATAACTGGATACCCCTCCGAAATATTTTTCATGTTTCAGTTTCACTGTACAATGTTAATTGAAAACCGATTTTCTAACTAGATCCTTACTCCAGGGTATGCATTTACAAGATTTGATTCTCACATCTGAATGGTATTACAGATGTTGAGTGGGAGTAAGATATTGGGAATTAGGTGATTATATTCTCATTATATCAAAATTTGTAGTAATTGGTGATATTTGAGGAAATCACCTGGGTTTTTTCCTGACAACAAATATTTGGTTTTGAATATCCGTTGTTATGCACCAATTTCAAACTGATATATCTGTATGTTTATTTTATAATGTGAGATATAACTTTTAGAAATTATGTCTATGACATTTACCTATATCAGTTGATGAATGGGTAAGGAGCATTCAACAGCGGTGTAATTCTTCTTAACCATAGTACAGTTTTCAACCTACGACGCACAAGGTTTGGGTTATTAAACTCAGGGGACTTATACAAAGTATTGTATGTTTCCCATGTAAGTCAATGTCGTGCACCCCACGGGTTCGCGGGGAGGCGGAATATTTAAAAACGATTTTTCAAACCTCGCAACATCGACTTGAACTCCAGGATCAATGCTAAACCCTAGTTAACAAACTACAGTGTGAGATTTAACTACTCGGATGAAAGGTAAACCTTACGATACCAAGTCCTTCAGGTCTTCTAGTCGCTGTCCTCCTCCTCATCATCATATGCTCCAAGGATCGTTTGGATTGGGCAACCTCGTCAACCTCCTCCAAGTACGAGCTCCAACCTTAAATCCGAGGTAATTAGGGCACCTAGTTCTCTAAACTAGATGGCCTAGATGATATAGAGAGTGAAGATGGATTATTTTGTCTCTTGGAACCCTAAGTTTCTCAACTCATGAGACATTTAGGGTTTATAGGAAAATGAGAGTGAAGAGTGAACTTGGATACAGCTTGGCTGCCCTCATATGAAGAATAATGAAGCAAACTTATATTTGAGGAGATAAATATCTAATCAGATAAAAATATCTAACCAAATATAAATATCTAACCAAATATTAATCATGCTTCAAAATATCTCAAGAGTGAGTCACAACAAAGAGTCACCAAGTAGCCATGCTAGATTCAATGTAAACCTCCACCTCATTTAATCCACCCCATTTAGGTTTTAATGAAAAAGAATAAAACCTAATTAGGTGTCCTCTTCTAGAAGCCAATCCCGAGGAAATTACGAGAATGCCCCTCATCTGTATATACATACCCGCATCCGTATTCCGAAGAATACGAATACAATGAAACGAAAATAATCCATCAATATAATAATAGGATCCGGCTTAAACCAAAGTCCACTAGTATTATCCGCCCGAACATCGTACGTGCACAAAGTACACGTATGTATTCGAAGCCCTGTCGTAAAATATATGACCTCTACATCTTTTTCCCGATGCAGGGAAACCCTCTGTGTGGGACTCAAAAGACTCGACAGTATACTAGCAGTGGGTTTAACCACAAGCACGTTAGCGGTACTACCTACACGTAACGGCTACTCCGGTATCTGTCGATAAGAAGGCCGATGAGCAAACTCATCCGAACTCCTACTGAGCATGTCTATGACAATCTCCGTACAATCCGGTCTGTTTGTCTAAGAGTATAGCATATCGGGCCAAAGGGGGCGGTAATTGTCAGACACCTAATAGCACAATAAGTCATGCCGGAGTGTAGCCTAGAACACCCTGAGAAACTACTGGAATACCTATAAGTAAATCTCGCTTGCCCTGGCCTGGGAATTTGTGTAATGGCTTTCCGAACACAGCTCGATATCAACCCCCAATACTGGAAGAGACGAATCCTATCTAATCGCCACTGCCTCTAAGTGCTTTAGGACTGCACGCAACTACTACCTGTTTGCACGATTCCTTTGATCCATGGCAGGGTAGTAATCAAAGAACAGTGGGAACACAATCGAGGAGAAGTAGCAGTGTCAAGTCGACGGACTAAGCTGTACTCATGTCGCCTGGGAACTGCTACCCGACGATAGGTATAATACCCACCAGCAGTTCCTGATGAGTCCTGTCCAGTGTACTCATAACCCAATGAGCACCTGCATACTATCTCCAGTACGACGTACTAATGGCTGTGGGACAGACCATCTCTCTTGCTGGGATGAGAAGCGTATACACTAGTCTACTTTGAAGTATCGATGCCCCGTCTTGATAATCCAACGACTAGGGACCTTTATAAGGATGTACTTATAGACTACACAACCCCCACTAGTGTGACTGCCATCACAACACTGGTAATCAAGCAAAGATCCTAAGGGCTCTACTAATATGTATGAGAGATATGCTAAAAGAAACACATGCACATATTGAGATAGAAACAAACCAGGTAGCATACTAGCATTTTGAGCAAGACTGTTAATACAACTGTGAATATCCCAAGCTTCTATTAAGTAATATACAAACCAGTATGATACAATACTGGCCTCTAGGGCATATATCACTAACAATCTCCCACTTGCACTAAGGCCATGTATTGGCATATCGCAGACCTATCATCTATATTAACTTCTGGAACTGTGTCTGAGGGATGGCCTTTGTGAGTGGATCTACAGTGTTGTTCTCCGTATCTACTCTCCTCACCTCGATCTCCCGGCGATCAACGATCTCCCTGATCAGGTGGTATCGCCTCAAGATATGTCTGGACTTCTGATGGGACCTGGGTTCCTTCGCTAAAGCTATAGCGCCGTTGTTGTCATAATCAAAGGTATTGGATCTACAATGGTTGGAACCACCTGAAGTTCAATTAAGAACTTACTCATCCGGACTGCTTCTTTCACGGCGTCACAAGCAGCTATATACCCCGCTTCTATCGTCGAGTCAGTAACGGTGTCCTTCTTGGAGCTTTTCCAACAGACCTCACGACCCGAATGTACGGAACGTGACCGACACTTAGATTAAGAAGCGTCTAGAGGCGCAACGTAACCTAAGTAAGCCGAAGCCCAGAAATCTAAACCATAAAAATAAGAAGAAGTAAAGGAAAACACATAGAAAACAAGTTTAAAAGCAACATCCAATTTTCTCAAAAATTTCGGCAGAGTCTCCTTTGTAAAAACTGGCCGTAAACGGGTACAACATGTATAATATACATAAACAATAAAAAGCATCCCTAAACGGGAGCTAGCTCAACGCCAACCGGCGGAAACAACCACAACAATACACAATAGTATACAACGCCAAAGGGCGAGGCTCAAAACTCAAAAGAAAACAATCCACCAAATCAGAATAATACATGCGCGACTCTAAGGTCGAAATAAATAACTGGTCCAATAAACTTATCAAGTAATACAAGTTTGGTTGATAGAGCTTACTAGATACAAATGAAAGAATAAAAGTACAATTGTGGTCCAGATACAAGTGAACCAACCTACCGTGCAAATCACTCTGAATGAAATGATATGCCAGCAACTGCCAGGGAAACCTGTACATCGAACCTATAATAAAATTTGGCACAACGGGGGTGAGTTGCCAACTCGTGAGTAGAAGACATCTACGAAAAGAAATCGAATGCACGACGCTATCCTAGGTCATAATAATACACTACTATATCCCAATCATCTAGTAATAGCAGGGTAATAGCACGTGTAAGTGCAGATACTCCGTGCTCGTATCAGTGCCTCTTATAGTACTATGTCATATGAATGGATATGCATGCACCATGAATGTAAAATAACCAATCCTGAAATCCAGATATATCTGTATAAGAAATCTTTAGATGTTATCATAGTAAAATATGTATAGAAACCTGAAATATCAACAATAAAATCCATGGAAATCCGTGTCAAGCATCGACACAAACATGTAAATCTCAAGTCTCATGGTCTCAATATCTCGGGCTCCGTCAGTCCGGATCGGCCCATATTATCAAATTTCATAACAACGGTCGGTATCCTCCGGATATCCGCCGCGCCAGACATCATCGGTAGGTAGCCTTCCCCTGCTAGGCTCATCGTCTACAACTCGATTTTCTTACCCCGGGGTACCATACCGGGCCCACCATGTACCCGAGACGGTTCATCCACTCCTCGAATCGGGTATCGAAATCCATCAGAAAACATGAAATCTCATGGTGGACGACACATACATCACGAGAAAACCGCATCTTATTTTAAAAAGAGATGAGGAGAAAGGGAGAAGTTTTTTTTATATATATCCTTGCGGTTTTCCCCAAAAATCCAGAAATCTCCTAGAAATCCAAATCTTAAAATCATGAGTGAGTATATGATAAGTGTCGGCATATGCCCATGATACTGCATGATAACATGAAAATATGAATGCATGAATGTCTAAGTAACAAATGCCATGTCTATACTAACACCAGAGAGTAATCACAATATTATATCGCTTTAGCTGTTTGCTGATTTTATCAATAAAGGATAATATGATCTAAGGTGTACGTGACATAGCAATTACCGATGATGATGTGTGTGAGCCGGCAAATAAATGTGCGTGGAATATGCGCATCATCGGTAATGGTGCTGGTGTTCTAACAGGTAAGGTTTATACTGATTATAGCAACATATGTAAGAGCATGCACCATGATGATTACAGTATGAATATGAAGACAGATGTGCATTATCCACTCCTCTGCGATATACGAGTACAACTACCACTATATGAATCGAACCGAAACTAGTGTCCATCTAACCTCCTAAGGAACTAAACCTAAGAAACTAGTCAATAAGAAACCAGAGTCTACCTATGGTCGGAATCAATATCTCTAATAGTCAGCGATCCAGCCTCAATAGCGTCACGTACGTAGTACGGCTTCCTCGAATCAAGAGTGCGGATCAATCATCATATCTATGCCTCGTAAAGTAAAAAACAACGTACGGCATCCCAATATCGGGGTACGGGTCAAGTATCTCCCAAGTGTCTCATCATTCATATAATGTCATTGTCCACACATCTCATGATCAAGGTGCTAAACTGTAATCGCATACATCAATCATATATCATTGCCATCATAATATACATCATTAGTTTATCCTCAGAAATATCATGTCATATATATCATATTGTGATTAAGTCATACTGATATTATATCATCATCAAGTCACACCTATATGATATAAACATCAGGTCACACCTATATGATGTCGTAATCAAGTCATACATATATCATATCGTGATCAGTCACAAGTTACAGTCCGGGTACTATTTTAGAGTCCCATGTATCTCAATATCATCACCACCCATTATAATTTATGTATATATGTTCATTATCTCACTCTCTAATGATCCGCTAACACTTTAATACGACTGTATAGCCAAGAATCACGGCATCAAGCCCAGTTATACTGTTTCATCATTCCTCGGATATCATATCACATCAATGAATCCCATATACGTGTTGTATATATATATATATATACCTATACCTAGTCCTATATATATATACACACATACACGTATACACCATGTCGAGTTTCAGTGTGTGCGTGTGTGTGTGTTTCTACCTGAAACCTACGAACCTTTTCTAAGGTACTCATCCTCTGATACGGTCTTCCTAAATTAGTCTAGTCCAGCCTAGGGTCATTACTAGGGTACTACTCATTAAGAATTTAGGGTCACATCTGGTTTTCTAATGACAATAGGTACTATTCCTATTCTACGTTGCGGGGGTGCTAAACGCCATCCACCCGACTTCCCCCCGTAGATATGCAGCTACTCACCTGGTCCATGTCCGCCGAAGACGGTTTCGCCATCCTCCTCTTCATCGCCCGCAGCCCACATGAGGGGTACCTAAACGCAAACATATAAATAGTATCGTAAACTGAAACACATACAAAAGTCAAAACGACGTAAGGAACAAGCATAGGTTATAACCTATGTCCCGTCCACGCAAAAGAACCAAATATCACTCGATATCGGCGTACAAACTCCGATGGATCGAAATAACATCAACAAATAACTCATAGTTTTAAAAACTCAACACTTATATTATAAAACATGATTTAATTCATCGAAACACTAAAATCCATCAAATCTCCCGATTTCGTAAAACCCGAAAATGCCAACTTACAGTTTTTCTTCAAAACTTGACATTTAGATGAAACGAATGGTCATAAAACTCCATAAATAGCCTAACTAGATTATAGAAACCATTATTATATTTTTATTACACAAATATATATGGATTTGGAATTTCTAGTTTGCAACTTTTAGAAATTTCCAACATCTTATAAGCAAAATACCACAATTTCACCACAAAACATGGTTGTGCATGAATTAATGTATCAAACTACAATTCATGATGATAATGATATAATGAAACCATAATTATATTTTTAATCTAATTTATTTAGGAATTTCCAAAATCTAGTTTGCAAAAACTAGCATAATTAGCATATTTATCACACTTTATTAACTAACAATTGAAAATAATAACTAGATTAGGTTTTGCATTCCACTAACATGTTAATATCCCTATTAAAACCATAACATAATGATAAAAATATTAATTAGAATTTTATATCACCCATATATACCATAAATAGAAATCTAGTTTATTAAAAAATGGTTTACTTTAAGAAATTTGGATAACAATTTGCAATATATCAACCATGCAAGAATTTCCACTTCTAAAAATGGTAAACTAGTTATTATAACCATAATTAATTAATAAAAACCACCACTTGAATTTACAAACCCTAACTTGAATTTTAAAATTTGCAACTAGAATTACTATATTAAATCTAATTATGTTTAAAAGAAACATCTAATAGAAATAAATCAAAAGAAGGAAATTTATACCTCCAAAATATGAAATCCAAACATGAAATAAGCCTCCAAAATGCATGCTTTCCATCTCCAAAATCCATGTAAAAATGAGCAAAGAATAAAGGGTAGGAAATAAATAGGATTTTGTGGATTTTTAATTGAATTTTTGATGTATTTTTGATGGATTTTTGAATAAAAATAAAGTGGGAAATGGGGGGGCTGCCATGAGGGTGTTGAGGCCGGCCACAATTAGGAGGAGGGGGTGGAGAGTGAGAAAAGTGAAGAAAAGTGTAGAAGGTCTCACTAAAATATCATAGAATTAAGTCTTTTCATGAAATTAATAAAAATTCTTTATTTTCCTCACTTAATTTAACGTAGAATGGTCTAGAACCATGGATAAATTTGAGAATAAATTTTGCATGAAACACACAAGATTCTAATATGCAATGGTTCAGTTTTGCAAATTAAACCCACTCAAATTTGTAATTTACACTAATTTAATGTATAAATAAAGCTTATGTTAATGTTTAAAATAATTAATTTAGGAAAAATATTTAATTAAACTAAAAATTTATAAGTGGCTAAATAAACACCATTTACTAGTAATTACATAATTAAATTAGGTATTTTTGAAATTATAATGAAAAACAATCACGGTTTAGTTTTACGAAAAATACATTTTACTTTACCGAAAATCATAAAGATCACTTAAACAATTTTATTCATTTAATTATTTATTTAATTATTTTTAAAACGTTACAATGTTCCCCACTTTAAGAAATTCGGTCCCCGAATTTAAATTAAAACTTCCCTTCCAAATACTAAAACATTTAATAAAACACTCAAATCGTCGGGGCTCCGAAATCATCAATACATAACAAAAATCAACTCCGTCAAGCATAACGCAATAATCGGAGTTATGGCGAGAATAAAATATCAAAACCCAATATGAAAACCAACATAATATACATCAATCTATAACTTATATATATAGTGCGCATCATAGTAAAACCGTCCAAATATCTGGATAAAGAAATATGCAAAAACCCCTTTTGAAAATCGTCGTGTGATGCACGCGTCACGGCATAAGTAGCGGGCGTTTATTTAAAAAAAATAACTATATAATATATATATATATATATATATATATATCTTTTATTTAACATACACGTCCCGCCTGGTTACTAAATCAAATAATAATGATTATAAAAAAACACACTGCTCAAACTGAAATCAATCCCAATCACATCAATGAAATATCATGTGCGTCCGGTGCGCACTGAAATCGAAACCAAATACAGATACCACGACTACACCCAAAAACAAAATTTAGTGCAACAGGTGTGCACCAAAAATATCTGTCAAGTGCAACGGGCGTGCACGACTCAATATCAGGTGCATCTAATCTGCACAAAACCCCGATTTAGTGCATCTGGTGTGCACAAAATCGCATCAAGTACGCCAAGTATGCGCAAGAATCCTAATCAGGTGCACATGGTGCACAGAAACATACATCGAATATCAAAATCGAAATCACAGTACAAATGCATGAAAACTAGGTCGAAATATATGTTAAAATCATGTGTGACCCCTATGCACGAAATCAAATCAAAAATCTCAAAATATATAAAACCAAATTAAGTGTACTGGGTGTGTACTAAACAACATCAATACAACTGATATATAAAACACAAATAGAATGTAATGAAGGTACACACATGAAATACCAATCGTAGAACAAAGTCCTCAAATACCAAAATCCAATCAACGAAAATATGAAATTCAAATCACTAAATCACAATCGTAAACACTATCGTCAATGTGCTCCTCTTTCCTCTGATGTCGGCTGCTTCTAACTTGTCTCTTCATAAGTGTGCTGACTGCACTACCAACGGCAATACTCATATCTAGAGTCTCCCACGTAATCGATCCCCTCACTTGATATCCGGACTACATTAAACTTTTCGATCGATCCATCAAAATCCCATAATTCCCCGAGAGCTCAACACTCAAGTACAGTTTAAAAATATCCGGTACATACCCCAGCATCGATGATCCAGCCGTAGAAGGGCAAACCCAAGCCTCACTAATGGCACCGCGGAACTGCCGTAAACCCTAAGGTTCAAGGGCATTCTCATGGTCATTATGTAGAGTTAGGGTTTCATTCTTCTAGAGGGTCCATCGAAATACCTGCATGTTCTTCCGAATACCTTAAACTTGGGAAAATGGTTTTCTGATAATCGTTCGAACCCTTTAACTTCATCCGGATGGCATGTGAATACCCTTCGTCCGCACGCTAAACAATGCTTCAATCCTTGAGAATAACCAATACCCTAATGGTTATCTCATTCGAGCCGCAGCTCCCTCTGCCAGTGTGCCCGTAGTAACAGAAACTACCATCCGATATCGACGAAGATAGATCGAAGGAACGCATGAAATACGGTGCAAACAATGTACATCCTAAGGCTCCTTAAGCAGAGTAGCGTATCGTAAGTATGCCACGGATCATACTAACGGTACGTCACTCTACCTAAGTCACCCACTCCATCAACCAAGGGTCACCTAGACTTATACAAGGTTAAACCTAGCGCTCTGATACCAACTTTGTCACGACCCGAAAGTACGGAACGTGACCGGCACTTAGACTACGAAGCGTCTAGAGGCGCAACGTAACCTAAGTAAGCCGAAGCCCAGAAATCTAAACCATAAAAAAAAGAAGAAGTAAAGGAAAACACGTAGAAAACGAGTTTAAAAGCAACATCCAATTTTCTCAAAAATTTCGGCAGAGTCTCCTTTGTAAAAACTGGCCCTAAACGATTACAACAAGTATAATATAAATAAACAATAAAAAGCATCCCCAAACGGGAGCTAGCTCAACGCCAACCGGCGGAAACAACCACAACAATACACAATAGTATACAACGCCAAAGGGCGAGGCTCAAAACTCAAAAGAAAACAATCCACCAAATCAGAATAATACATGCGCGACTCTAAGGTCGAAATAAATAACTGGTCCAATAAACTTATCAAGTAATACAAGTTTGGTTGATGGAGCTTACTAGATACAAATGAAAGAATAAAAGTACAATGGTGGTCCAGATACAAGAGAACCAACCTACCGTGCAAATCACTCTGAATGAAATGATATGCCAACAACTGCCAGGGAAACCTGTACATCGAACCTGTAATAAAATTTGGCACAATGGGGGTGAGTTGCCAACTCGTGAGTAGAAGACATCTACGAAAAGAAATCGAATGCACGACCCTATCCTAGGTCATAATAATACACTACTATATCCCAATCATCTAGTAATAGCAGGGTAATACTACGTGTAAGTGCAGATACTCCGTGCTCGTATCAGTGCCTCATATAGTACTATGTCATATGAATGGATATGCATGCACCATGAATGTAAAATAACCAATCCTGAAATCCAGATATATATGTATAAGAAATCTTTAGCTGTTATCATAGTAAAATGTGTATAGAAACCTGAAATATCAACAATAAAATCCATGGAAATCCGTGTCAAGCATCGACACAAACATGTAAATCTCAAGTCTCATAATCTCAATATCTCGGGCTCCGTCAGTCCGGATCGGCCCATATCATCAAATCTCACGACAACGGTCGGTATCCTCCGGATATCCGCCGCGCCAGACATCACCGGTAGGTAGCCTTCCCCTGCCAGGCTCATCGTCTACAACTCGATCTTCTTGCCCCGGGGTACCATACCGGGCCCACCATGTACCCGAGACGGTTCATCCACTCCTCGAATCGGGTCTCGAAATCCATCAGAAAACATGAAATCTCATGGTGGACGACACATACATCACGAGAAAACCGCATCTTATTTTAAAAAGAGAAGAGGAGAGAGAGAGAAGTTTTTTTTATATATATCCTTGCGGTTTTCCCCAAAAATCCAGAAATCTCATAGAAATCCAAATCTTAAAATCACGAGTGAGTATATGATAAGTGTCGGCATATGCCCATGATACTGCATGATAACATGAAAATATGAATGCATGAATGTCTAAGTAACAAATGCCATGTCTATACTAACACCAGAGAGTAATCACAATATTATATCGCTTTAGCTGTTTGCTGATTTTATCAATAAAGGATAATATGATCTAAGGTGTACGTGACATAGCAATTACCGATGATGATGTGTGTGAGCCGGCAAATAAATGTGCGTGGAATATGCGCATCATCGGTAATGGTGCTGGTGTCCTAACAGGTAAGGTTTATACTGATTATAGCAACATATGTAAGAGCATGCACCATGATGATTACAGTATGAATATGAAGACGGATGTGCATTATCCACTCCTCTGGGATATACGAGTACAACTACCACTATATGAATCGAACCGAAACTAGTGTCCATCTAACCTACTAAGGAACTAAACCTAAGAAACTAGTCAATAAGAAACCAGAGTCTACCTAAGGTCTGAATCAATATCTCTAATAGTCGGCGATCCAGCCTCAATAGCGTCACGTACGTAGTACGGCTTTCTCGAATCAAGAGTGCGGATCAATCATCATATCTATGCCTCGTACGGTAAAATCCATCATACGGCATCCCAATATCGGGGTACGGGTCAAGTATCTCCCAGGTGTCTCATCATTCATATAATGTCATTATCCACACATCTCATGATCAAGGTGCTAAACTGTATCATGTCATATGTATCATATTGTGATTAAGTCATACTGATATTATATCGTCATCAAGTCACACCTATATGATATCAACATCAGGTCACACCTATATCATATCGTGATCAGTCACAAGTTACAGTCCGGGTACTATTTTAGAGTCCTATGTACCTCAATATCATCACCACCCATTATAATTTATGTATACATGTTCATTATCTCATTCTCTAATGATCCGCTAACACTTTAATACGACTGTATAGCCAAGAATCACGGCATCAAGCCCAGTTAGACTGTTTCATCATTCCTCGGATATCATATCACTTCAATGATTCCCATATACGTGTTCTATATATATATATATCTATATCTAGTCCTATATATATATACACACATACACGTATACACCATGTCGAGTTTCAGTGTGTGCGTGTGTGTGTGTTTCTACCTGAAACCTACGAACCTCTTCCAAGGTACTCATCCTCTGATATGGTCTTCCTAAATCAGTCTAGTCCAGCCTAGGGTCACTACTAGGGTACTACTCATTAAGAATTTAGGGTCACATCTGGTTTCCTAATGACAATAGGTACTATTCCTATTCTACGTTGCGAGGGTGCTAAACGCCATCCACCCGACTTCCCCCCGTAGATATGCATCTACTCACCTGGTCCATGTCCGCCGAAGACGGTGTCGCCATCCTCCTCTTCATCGCTCGCAGTCCACGTGAGGGGTACCTAAACGCAAACATATGAATAGTATCGTAAACTGAATCACATACAAAAGTCAAAACGACGCAAGGAACAAGCATAGGTTAAAACCTATGTCCCGTCCACGCAAAAGAACCAAATATCGCTCGATATCGGCGTACAAACTCCAATGGATCGAAATAACATCAACAAATAACTCATAGTTTTAAAAACTCATCACTTATATTATAAAACATGATTTAATTCATCGAAACACTAAAATCCATCAAATCGCCCGATTTCGTAAAACCCGAAAATGCCAACTTACCGTTTTTCTTCAAAACTTGACATTTAGATGAAACGAATGGTCATAAAACTCCATAAATAGCCTAACTAGATTATAGAAACTATTATTATATTTTTATTACACAAATATATATGGATTTGGAATTTCTAGTTTGCAACTTTTACAAATTTCCAACATCTTATAAGCAAAATACCACAATTTCACCACAAAACATGATTGTGCATGAATTAATGTATCAAACTACAATTCATGATGATAATGATATAATGAAACCATAATTATATTTTTAATCTAATTTATTTAGGAATTTCCAAAATCTAGTTTGCAAAAACTAGCATAATTAGCATATTTAACACACTTTATTAACTAACAATTGAAACTAATAACTAGATTAGGTTTTGCATTCAACTAACATGTTAATATCCCTATTAAAACCATAAAATAATGATAAAAACATTAATTAGAATTTTATCTCACCATGAGGGTGTTGAGGCCGGCCACAATTAGGAGGAGGGGGTGGAGAGTGAGAAAAGTGAAGAAAAGTGTAGAAGGTCTCACTAAAATATCATAGAATTAAGTCTTTTCATGAAATTAATAAAAATTCTTTATTTTCCTCACTTAATTTAACCTAGAATGGTCTAGAACCATGGATAAATTTGAAAATAAATTTTGCATGAAACACACAAGATTCTAATATGCAATGGTTCAGTTTTGCAAATTAAACCCACTCAAATTTGTAATTTACACTAATTTAATGTATAAATAAAGCTTATGTTAATGTTTAAAATAATTAATTTAGGAAAAATATTTAATTAAACTAAAAATTTATAAGTGGCTAAATAAACACCATTTACTAGTAATTACATAATTAAAATAGGTATTTTTGAAATTATAATGAAAAACAATCACGGTTTAGTTTTACGAAAAATACATTTTACTTTACCGAAAATCATAAAATTCACTTAAACAATTTTATTCATTTAATTATTTATTTAATTATTTTTAAAACGTTACACCGCCCCTCCATTGAGGGTAACGACATAACCCGACATGGAATTGGAGTTATCCTTGTCACTTTGGAAGATGGAGTCAGCAAAGGCCTCGATCTGGAGGTCTTTTCCGACGTACACCAAGAACATCTCCTTAGTCCTTCTCAGGTACTTAAGAATGTTATTTACTGCTATCCAGTGCTTCTTCTCTGGGTTTGACTGATACTGGCTTGCCATGCTTATTGCGTAAGCAACATCTGGTCTGGTACACAACATCGCATACATTATAGAAGCTACCGCAGAAGCGTAAGGTATAGATGTCATGCGAGCCCTTTCCAAATCAGTCTTGGGAGACTTCTCTTTGGAGAGAGTGATTCCGTGACAAGCCGGTAGATTACCACGCTTTGAATCTTCCATACGAAATCTTTTCAGTATGGTGTCGATGTACCTGGACTGCGAAAGTCCCAACATCCTCTTAGATCTATCATGATAGATCTGGATCCCCAGAATGTAGGAGGCATCACTCCGGTCTTTCATGGAGAACCTCTGTAACAAGAATCCTTTGACTGATTGTAGCATAGGAATGTCATTTCCTATCAAGAGAATGTCATCCACGTACAAGACGACGAATACCACTGTTCTCCCAACAATCTTACTATATGTGCATGGTTCATCTAGATTTTTGATAAAGTCGAATTCTTTGACCGTCTTATCAAAATAGATGTTCTAACTCCGCAATGCCTGCTTTAGTCTATAAATGGACTTAAGCATCTTGTACACTTTCCCGCTACTCCCATTCTGAATGAAACCCTCTGGCTGATCCATATAGACGCAATCTTCAAAATTTCCATTTAGAAAAGCCGTCTTTACGTCCATCTGTCAGATTTCATAATTGTAGATGGCAGCAATGGCAAGAAAGATCTGAATGGATTTTGAGCATAGCCACTGGAGAAAAGGTTTCATCATAGTCCAAACCAGGTCTTTAACGAAAACCCTTTGCAACAAATCTAACCTTATAGGTTTCAACCTTTCCATCTACACCAATATTCTTTTTGAAGATCTATTTGCAGCCTACGGGTTTTACCCTTTCTAGAGCAAATTCTAAAGTCCATACTTTTTTGGTGTACATGGACTCTATCTCGGTTCGCATTGCATCCAGCCATTTTACCGAGTCGCCACTCTGAATGGCTTGCTAGAAGCTAGTTAGCTCATCGTTGTCAATGATGCAATCCTCTCGATCCCCGTCTATAAGAAAACCGTAGTATTTCGCAGGCGGATGAGACCGCCTACTAGTTTTGCGGAGTGGCACGGGGATGCCCGGTTCATCCAAAACCTCTAGTTCTACTATGCTTTCAGTAATAGCTTGTGGTTCTAGAATTTCTTCCAGCTCTATTACACTCCCACTTATCAGATTTTCTAAAAATTCAGTTTCCAAGAAGTGGGCATGATGAGAAACAAAGACCTTTTGTTCCTCTGCGTAATAGAAAACATACCTCCTGGAGTTCTTTGGGTATCCCACAAGCATACACAGTACTGATCGTGCATCGAGCTTGTCCGCATGCTGCTTTTTTTACAAAAGCTGGACATCCCCATGTCGTAAGATACTTAAGATAGGGTTTCTTCCCACTCCACATCTGATATGGTATGGTAGGCACAGTTTTGGTAGGATCCTTGTTCAAAAGGTATGCAGCTGATTCTAGTGCATAACCCCAGACGGATCGCGGCAACTCAGCGTTACTCATCATGGAACGAACCATATCGAATAGGGTTTGATTCCGCCTTTCCGATTAACCGTTGTGTTGTGGTGTGTATGGAGGAGAAAGCTGAGAGAGAATTCTATTCTCTTTTAGGTAATCCAGGAACTCAGCACTTAAGTATTCACCACCTCGATCAAATCACAGTGTCTTGATACTTTTACCTGTTTGTTTTTTTCAGTTCATTCTTATATTCTCGGAATTTCTCAAAGGCCTTAGATTTATGTTTCATCAACAAGACATGTCCATACCTAGAGAAATCATCTTAAAAGTAATGAAATAGGAATAACCACTTCGTCCATGTGTAGACATTGGACCATACACGTCACTGTGTATGAGTCCCAAGAGCTCGCTCGCTCTTACTCCGTGTCCGGTGAACAGAGTCTTTGTCATCTTTCCTTTGAGACAAGATTGACACGTTGCATAACACTGATATTCAAACGGATCCAAATATCCCTCTCTATGTAACTTCGTTAACCGTATTTCATTGATGTGACCCAGTCTACAATGCCATATGAATGCCTGATTTAATTCTAGAGACTTTCTTTTAAGTATGTTCTGGACACTGAAAACCTGAGCTTGATTTAATACGTATATACCGTTATCTAATGTACCTGACCCAATCAAAGCTTGATTTAGGTGGATGTGGACCACATCGCTTATAAATGTAAAATCATATCCTTCTTTAGAAAGTAAAGATACAGATATGATATTATAAGCCAGACTAGGTATATACAAACAGTTACGTAGAATCAATATCTGCCCACTTGTCAATCCTAGGTGATATTCTCTTACGGATTCAGCGTCCATGCTCATTCTGTTAGCAACCCTGAGAGTCATATCACCTTCCCTGATAACTCTATTGTTTCTCAAAACCTGTAATGAATTACAGATATGAGATCCTGATCCGGTATCTAGTACCCAGGAAGTAGAGTTAATTGACATACAGTTTTCAATTACAAACACACTCGAAGTCGAAGCCACAACATGCTTCGGGTTCTGGATTCTAGCTTTCCAAGCCCTGTATTCCTTCTACCAATGCCCTTTCCGGTGACAATAGGAACATCCCTCCTTCCCTACTGTTAGTCCCGAAACTTTTGCCCTTTCCTTTCCCTCTGCCTTACTAACACCGCCTTTTGGCCTGGTGGAGGCCTTCTTCTTCTCTCTCTTGGCTTTCTCCTTGGATCTAGAAGAGGAAGATTCCCCAATAAGCAGAGCGGGTGTCCCTTGGTTTCTTTCAGGGTGTAAGTAGAAGGTAGGAACTGTAGAATCTTGTCAGCATATGGCTGGTTCTCCAATGTGGTCTCCAGGTCCGTGAGCTCATCTATATAGCTAGTCATCGTAAGGACGTTGTCGCCTACAGATGACCCGATAGCCAATCTCGCTTGAATCAATTCCTTCGAGGTCTCATATCTTGCGATACGAGATTGTTCTCCATATAAATCTTTGTTATGGAAGAAGATAGATGCAAAGTCCATCTTCTCGTGCTGCCTCTGGTTTTCACCATCTACTGAGGCCAACACGAGGCACTTGACATTCGCACTATCCATTTCCCTTGTGTTACGGATATCAACATCCGTGACGGTGGAAACCGGACCTGGGACGGCGAGGGCTTGAGTAGTAATGTGGTGGTCCAGCTTGTCATAGGTAACGGACATCTGGACAAACCCTTACCAGTCAATATAGTCTGGCCCAGTGAATTTATTAGCTAATTGTAACCTAATCTTGGTCACCTGGTCGCTGCAATTAAGAGAGAGAGAAGAAAACACTTAGCATGATGCTATTGCAAGTTTAGATTGGTTTTATTTTATCTAAACAGGATGGCTGTCACTGTTTCTCGAATCCTTCCTCAAACCATAAAAGAAGAATTAGTCAGGATTAATCTCACCGTACAATACTTGCTTAACCTTTCAGCTGTTGGATATATGTATGCCCTAGAGGCCATTATATGTATAGAGGGTGCTTGGACATGTGTGTGTGTGTGTGTGTGTGTGTGTGTATATATATATACATAGAGAGAGAGAGAGATTACTTTCTTGCTCGACATGATAGTATGCTATCTGGTTTACTTTATCTGACATGTTGATTTGATCATGTTTTTATTCATTTGCACAAGTTGATAAAGCCCTCAGGATATTTGCTAGACTACTGTGACTATGTGCATATCATACTAGTGGGGCATGTGTAGCTTATAAGCATATCCTAGAACTGTTCCTAGTCGTGGGTGTATCGAGACGGGGCATCAATATTCCAGAATAGACTAGCGTATACCATTCTTGTCCCACATGATGGGCGATGGATGTTCCCATATCCATCTGGTGAGGTTGTTAGTTATATGTATGCCCTAGAGGCCATTGCTATACATAGGATGTATATTGTAGTGGATGCTGGGACATATATAGGGAGGACTTTCTTGCTCGACATGATAGTATGCTATCTGGTTGATCTTTACCTTAACGTGTTCACAGATTGTCTCTCTGTTACATGTTGGTAAAACCCTTAGGATGTGTACTTGACTACCTGGACTATGATGCGGATCATACTAGTGGGGACATGGTAGTCCATAAGTACATCCTTCAAAGTCCGTAGTCGTGGGTGTATCGAGACGGGGCATCGATATACTAGAGTAGACTAGCGTATACCTTCTCGACCCATACAGATGGGCGATGGATGATCCCATATCCATTGGTGTTTGACATCAGAGATCATATACGGGTGCTCAGTAGAGACTGGGTACACTGGACGGACTCGCCGAGAACTCCCAGATGGTATTATACCTTACGTCAGATGGCAGTTCTCTGGTGACACTGGTACAGAGTAGTCTGTTGACCCGAGATCGTCATAGAGTCTTGTGTGGTTCCCACTGTACTTTGATTTCCACCTTACCACGTCCAAGAGGGCGTGCAAAATGGTGGTTTTTGGGTACAGTCCCGAATCACATGGAGGCAATGAGCGATAGAAGGGAATTCGTCTCTCCCGGTATAGGGAGTTGATGTTGCGCTGTGTTCGATTGGTTATAACAGGAAATCCCTGGCCAGGGTTGCTGAGATTTACTGGTAAGTGTTACCAGTAGTTTCTCGAATTGTTATAGACCTCATATCGACACGACTTATCGAGCTATTGGGATCTGACGTTTACCACCCCTAGGCGAGATATGCGACATATCAGACGATCAGACCGGACTGTACGGTAAGTGTTACTGGTTGGATTCACAGGAGTGTGAGCGGGCTTGCTCGTCGATCTTCTGATCGCTCAATACCCGGGTGGCCGTTACGTTTAGCAGACCGCTTGCGGCTTGTGGGTGTTTGATATGATCATCACCTGCTGCCGGCGTATTGACGAGTCTTTAGAGTCCTACACAGAGGTTTCCTGGCTCAAGCGAAACGAAATAGGAGCGCATATGAGATATGTGCGGGACCGAAACTAATGCGTGTATGTGATACCGTATTCCATTCTCGCGATAAATGTATCGATTGGTTGTATGCGATATAACCTAGTTATCGATTCAAGCATTGATTCGATAAGCCGATACATTGAATATTAGTCGGTTATATGCGATATGACCGGTGTTTCCTGATTTAAAATCAGAAAAGCTTATGGAAAAAGTTTCAGAAGAGGGTCACATGCTTACACGTGACCAGCAGTCACGTGTTGGCACGTGACATCTAAAAGCATCATCAAGGCAGGTTCAGCTTCCTGACTACATCAAAGAAAAGGGCTTCAGAAAGGGTCACGTGCTCCCACGTGACCAGGGTCACGTGTTGGCACGTGACATTTTAAAGCGGATTCAAAGGCACATCGGTTCCCTGATCAAATCAAGGAAAAAGCTTCAGAAGAGGGTCACATGCTTACACGTGACCAGCAGTCACGTGTTGGCACGTGACATCTAAAAGCATCATCAAGGCAGATTCAGCTTCCTGACTACATCAAAGAAAAGGGGTTCAGAAAGGGTCATGTGCTCCCACGTGAACAGGGTCACGTGTTGGCACGTGACATTTTAAAGCGGATTCAAAGGCACATCGGTTCCCTGATCAAATCAAGGAAAAAGCTTCAAAAGAGGTCACGTGCTCCCACGTGACCAGGGGTCACGTGTTGGCACGTGACGCTCAAAACATCAGAATTGTTCTCCAGTTAAATCAAGAAAAAGAGTCCAGACAAGGGTCACGTGCTCACACGTGACCAGGGGTCACGTGGTGGCACGTGACGGTCAAGCAGCAACCAGAAGACAGAGCGCAAAAAGAAAGAGGAAGGCTCGTTCCAAGGGGGTCACGTGCCCACACGTGACCATGGGTCACGTGGTCACACGTGACCGGCTTTCAAAGCCCATTTTATTAACAGAATTAAATTCTGAAAGAGATTCAAATCTTTCCAAAGGAAAGCGATTATCTGGAACCAATCGAATTGAAGATTCAGAGATGATTAACTATCATCTATCTATGGGAAAATCTCGAGCTTGGAAAGATTTCCCCTTTAAATCTAACCGAAATAACAAAAGAGAATCCCTGGATTTGAAATCCAATGGTGAATAAAATTCACCTAATAATCCAAAGGTCAAAAACGAATGATGGATGCAAATCAAATCTCTCAATGAAGATTCGTCAAAAACTAATTGGTTCGGCTGCTTCTCCTATAAATAGGTGCCAAGAGACAGAGGGAGAGAGATAGATACGCAGAGGGAAGAAAAGGGAGAGAGCCTTGATACTTTGAGGAATTTGGATCTTCTGCAAAAGAAAACCCTAGGTAAGAAAGGGAAGGCTTTTTGAAAGAAAGAGAATTTAATTCTCAACAGAGTTTAACTCTGATATATAAAACAGAAGAACATATTTCTTCTCTCTTTGATAGAGGATCTGCAAAGTGCACATCTCCCCTTGAAGTTGAGAATTTAATTCTCAATGGGTCGAGATCCTGCCATGCAGATCCAAAACATAGAGAGGGAACGGAAGCACGAGAATTTAATTCTCACATAACTATAGGAATTTAATTCCTTTAAAATAAAATTAGGGTTTGACCCTGTGTCATGGGAATTTAATTCCTTCAGAACAAAGAGAAACAGGGTTTAACCCTAATTAAGAACCTAGTTCTGTGGAAACAACGGGAATTTAATTCCCTTAATCATAATTTAACAGAGAATGGGAGTTTAATTCCTTAAAAGCTTTTATTAGGGTTTAACCCTATTCAGTTCTTCACATATATGAAGAATTTAATTCCTACAGAAAATTCAGAGTCCAACTCTATTCCAGAATATAAATCTTCGATAGGATGTAGGAATTTAATTCCTCTGAAATTATTGTCAGGGTTCAACTCTACGAGGAATTTAATTCCTGGAAAAGATTAACAGATCCTCTAAACAACATACATAGAGGCAGGGTCACGTGCCACCACGTGACCCTCCCCAAAAGACCTACAGAAAGCCCCTTTGAGGTAGTGCTCCACGTGACCCACGTGACCCTTGACAGAAGCTTTAACACACAAGCATTTGAATGCCCGTCACGTGATGGCACGTGATGCTCTGAAAGATGCGATAATCTCCGCAGAATAAATGAAGGGAGGGCGCTCTCAGGTGTCGCCACGTGACCCCTCTTGCCTTAGTGTTTAACACTAAATTGAAACTCCCGAACCCAGTGTTAAAACACTGTTGGGCCTTAGTGTTCAACACTAATCAGAAAACTTTATTTGCAGTGTTCAACACTGACTACCTTAGTGTTTAACACTAATTTGAGATCTCTGTTGCCAGTGTTTAACACTGATCTGTTTTAGTGTTTAATGCTAATTTGAAAGCCTTGTTGCTTGTGTTTGACACCAATTATCTTTTAGTGTTAAACACTAAGTTGTCAATCTCATTCCCAGTGTTCAACACTGGTTGGTCTTTAGTGTTTAACACTAGACATTGGTCCAATTGGCTAAATGGATAGAGGCAAAGCCTCTCCTGATTGGACTCAGCCCAAGCTGGCTATAAGTCCTCAATTCGTAATTAACTGGGCTAATGGGCTCATAACATAATTAATTGGTCTTGATCCCAAATTGGGCCAAGGACTATTTAATCCACTCCGGTTCCAGGGTACATCTCTTCATTCCTTTGATACTTGGCGTTGTAATCCCTCAACGTCTTCAAAGAGGTGACGGGACCCGATGACCGCACATTGATATGGACTGTGGGGTCCTTAAACCCATGGACTACGACGTCCTTAACCTCGACCGAGATGTCTTTAAACTAACAATGGACTGTGGGGTCCTTAAACCCATGGACTACGACGTCCTTAACCTTGTCCGAGATGTCTTAAAACTAACAATGGACCGCAATGTCCTTAAACTACCCATGGAACGCAATGTCCCTAAACTGGAACAATAGAGCCCGAATGCTCTTTTGTCGGATGTAAACGATCCCGTTTAAGTTGATCTTAGCCTCAAATATGGCTAACGTATCCTTAAACCTTCAAACAGACTGGACTATGAATCCCCCCAAATCAACTTCGGTTCAAGGGTACATCTCTGAACTCCTCTGATATCTGTCGTTGTAATCCTTCAACGTCGTCAGAGAGGTGACGGGTCCCGACGGCCACATAGTCAATGGACCACTATGTCCCTAAACTGGAACGATAGAGCCCAAATGCTCTTTTGTCGGATCTAAACGATCCCGTTAAGTTGATCTTAGTCTCAAACTGGACTAATGTATCCTTAACAAACGTTTGAGTTGATCTTAGCCTCAAATATGGCTAACGTATCCTCAAACCAAACCCCCAAACCCAAATCTAAGATAAATACGGATTTGGACTAGTCCACGTCCTACGGGCGACGACATAACTCAGTCGCCGTATACAATCCACGGGCAACCGCAAATAAAACAAACACCCACGACACGAAGTGACCATCTGGAGAAGGAGAAAGTTGTTACCGCAATGCGGTAGCGTAATTAACTGCAGGGGCTTGCGCCTGCAGGGAAGAGCGTCCCCACAATCAAAAACCCCTCAAACGAGGGGGAATCTGACAAAGTCTGCTACATCGGCCGCATCTGTTTAAACTTTCGATATATGGTGCCATAAATCAACTTGGCATCTTCGGAGAGGTGAACGGATAGCACCAATTAGCATCTGCCCCGAATCTCAGTGCCAAGACATCGCAGTCTTGTGCGCCGCCGTTCGGAGGGGAAAAGATTCTGGCACGCCCGGTGGGACCTTTTCCTCTTTCCACTCCACACTTCGTGTGTCGTGATTCGCGAACCAATCGCGGTTCGCTAATGGTGGCCCTTGGGTTTCAAGATACTAAGAATTGGCGTCTCGCTTATTGCAGAAAGCAAAGGATCGATGGCTTCTACTTCCGTGAAATTCTCCAACTGCTCAGACTGCAATTGCGACCAACGCTTTGCCTCGCCAGGAGGTATAGCATACGGACCCCAAGCTGCTTCGTTATTCACAATGCCGGTGGACCAGGTGACTCAGGCCACTACCGGATTGTTCTTCGGGACTATACTCCCACCAACAAGCTTCACGGCGCCGGTGCTGACAAAAGAAGCTCCCAAGAAGTCGGTCTTTGATCGTCTTACCCCTGCCGCGGCTCATCTCAATGGGTCGCCCAACATCAGCGCCTCGGTCTTCTCTAGATTGGGCCAGAAATCCGGTAGACCCATCATGAGGTCTACAATCCCAGAGAAGGCTGCTCATAAGAAAGTGGCTGCTCCTGCTCCCGAAATCGCCAAGGCGGCTTCTCTGGCCAAAAAGTCGGTCTTTACAAGATTGACGGCTTCAGCTCCCGCCCCTGCTACCCAAAAGATGTCGGTCTTTAACAGGCTAACACCAACAGCAACCCCCCACCTACACAGGGGGCAAAACGAAACCATTCTTACCGCTGACCCAACGCCGTCCGCTCGACACGCTCGACGTCGCCATTGGCGCCGAGTAAGGAAGGCTGGGGGCAACTCCCCCTCTGGATTTACTCCACCAGCTCCAACGGTGGGGATCGATGTTGCTGTTCCAACCAGGAACAGCTTCGAGCTGCTGAACAGGGTGCGCAGAAACTCTCCTACTGCAGTGCTGAAGAGATCTCCTCAACCCGTAGAGAATGATACGGAAAAGAAGCTAGAGCAGCCTCCTCAACGGCTGTCCTCTAAAATTTACAAGGTCTGGCGTCAAGTCCAAGACTCCGTAATAGATCAAGACTATCTCCGCCGACAGAAAAAGATGAAGGTTCGGCAGGAGAAGAATTACTCTGTCAAGCCGGAAAAAGCAACAGCTGGATGGGTGCCCACTTCAACGGCCCCCTCAACCTCCATGGCTCATAAAAGGAGGAGGCCAGAGAAGACCCCCCAGCATGCAACGACGGCTAAAAGCACTGAGCCCAGACGCCCTAAGTCTGGGGGCATGGTGGTGCACACTGTTTACATGGCCTTTGGAAAGGAGGAAAGCCGCACTTCTACGGGCCACCGACCGCTAACCCGATCCGTGACGAAAGCCCAGGAGCAGCAACAAAAGCTTCAGGAAATGATGAATGCTATGGCCGCACTTACCGGGCCAAAAGAAAACCCAGAAACGTCCTCAGACGCACGCCAGGAGGAAGAAACCGACGCTGAATTCCTTCACCGGATACTGGAGAAAAAGGACAAAGAGGCTGCTGAACAAGCGGCCAACATACAACGTATGGGCCTTCTCTTCCAAGATATGATAGGAATGATGATCCAGCAGGACTTACCTGCCGAGGATCCCCCAATCGTTCTTGAAGACGACCGAGGAGAAACGTCAAATCCACCACCAGCCCTCTCAACGGCCAAGGAGGAGGCAATCTCTAAGGCTGACTTGGTTGACTACATAGCCCAGCAAATCCGGGTTCATCATGCGACTGAGGCAGCTGGTCAAGTCGTAAAGACGGGACGGCCGTATCCAAGCTGGTACGACCAAATCAAATACCCGCAAGGCTATACGATACCGAAATTCCACGTGTATAAGGGGACCGGCAATCCCCATCAACATGTCGCCCAGTTCCGGGCCCTCTGCGGTAACACCGGCGGTGATGATAAACTGTTGCTTCGCCAGTTCATGGGCAGCTTATCGGAAACAGCGTTCGAATGGTATTCGGAACTCCCGAACGATTCTATCAAGACGTTCGCTGAAATGGAGTTGTTATTCACTCAGCGATTCGCAAGTGCCAGCGAACGCACTCCAATAACAGCACTGATTAACGCTAGGGTAAAACCAGGCGAAACCTGGGTCCAGTATGCTATACGCTGGCGGAATTTATGGTCGAGATGCGAACAACGCATTGAGGAAGCACCCGCAGTGGGCATGTTCGTGGGAACCCTAGACCCCCACGCAACTATCTCCCAGTTTATGATGTTCCTTAAGCCAACCACATTCCAGGCTTTAATCGACAAGTTGGCTCAGATGGACCAGATGGGTCATAGACCACCTCCCCCGAAGTCGGAACCTCGGAACGACAAGGGTAAGGGAAGGGAAACCTTTGTCGCGAATGCCCAACAGCAACCTAACGCCCCGAAACCGGCAGATCAACTGGAAGAAAGACGCCGGTATTATAATGAAAAGATGAAACGTCCTTACTCGTTCCCACGAGACAAGACGAAACGGTTATTCGAGCTGGCAATACGCAACAGACTTATAAACCTACCAAATCCAAGGCGACCGCCGCAACCCACGGAGGTGTATAACCCTAACTATTGTCCTTACCATCAAACGGTAAGTCATCCGATTGAAGATTGCTTCGTCTTCAAAGGATGGATCGAAGATCAATACCTCCAGGGGATGTTTATACTGTCAGAAAAGTGGAAGGTGAACCCACCACAACCGCATACTCCTAAGAAAGCAGATACCCCGGGGGCAACCTGCTCCTTTATTGAAGAAGCTCCATAGGAGGTCGTGCTATCAACTAAAACCAAAAGAATGCTGAGAGACCTTCATGCGTGCCCTGCGATCGAATGGGAGGACCCTCTTGAACCTTAAATTATCGAAGGGATGCTGAAGCCCCGCCCAACTACGAAGACTCGCGATAAGAGCCCAAATACTCACGCCCAACCGTCAAAATCTTCGAAGAAAAAGAAGAAGAAATCCAAGAAGTCCGTGAAGCTTGGAAACGAGCACACGAACTTGCAGAAGCAAATCGACACGCTGGAAGAATACAATCAAAAGGCGCGAACTCCTGTCACACTGCAAGAGTTCCTCAACCACATCTTTCAAGAGGAAGATGATGGAGAGAGCTCGTTGGATGAATCCGAAGGATATGTGGCGAGTTGTAACGTAATCTCCCACTCGTTTACCGATGATGAGAAAACTCCTGGCACTAAGAAGCTGGAAGCAGAGCCTGAACCAGAGCGTGCATGGCCAACAGACGAAATGATCGACGCTTTTCTAGACGAGATTCGCCTAAAAAGTAAAACCGATCAGGAGCGTGAGATGGCCGCTTCAGAAGCAGCCAAACGCAGGCGACTGAACGAAAGAGTTGAACTACCCCTGCCAGAGCGAAAGGCATCCGAAGTAGACAAGAAGATATTCAAGATGAGGAAAAGGTTTGCCATAGCCCTGTCAATGGGGATGAAGCTACCACCCTCGGAAGGAAACACACACGATGGGGTGGAGAGGCACCCTGATTATTGCGCATATCATCGGAAAATCTCACACCCCACGGAGGAGTGCGACGCCTTTAAGATATGGTGGCAAGGATATGTTACTCGTCGGCAACATTTTAAGCGCATGAAACGCAAGAGCCGTCGGGAGCGAAGAAGTACTGTCGAGGGGCACAACAGAACTACTGGCAACTGTTATATGGCTCACGCCGGGGGGTCACAAGTTCTCACCTTTGGGAGCGACTCTGATGAAGAAATGACTCTGGGCCCTCTCTTTAATGAATCCGTTTTAGGGAAAGAGGAGAAATCGGAGGCCTGCGAGAACATTCAACTACGCAATCGCACACTCCCAGAAAAGAATCTCGGGCCCGTGAGTAGAAAAGATAAGGGAAAGGAAAAGGTCACTGAAGATATCACTTTAGATGACCAAGTCATGAGAGAGCTGGCTGCCAAAGACCCTCCTAGGAAGGGTAAGGTGGACTATAACATCCTCGCGCACCTAAGGAAGCTACCTTCTCAGCTTAGCATTCTCGATGCCCTCCTATTATCAAAAGAAGCGCGAGACTCACTAATTAAGGCGTTACAAGAACCTGAGCAATTTCAAGCCTTCCTCGCCACTGAAAAGATGAAGGATGAACTGGAGGAAGTGCATATGGCCGACATCACTTTCGGTGATGAAGACCTCCTTCTCGGGACGTGCGACCACAACCGTCCCCTATATGTTTCCGGATACTGCCATGATATCAAGATAGGCAAGATCCTGGTGGATAATGGATCCTCCGTCAATCTCCTTAATGTTCGGGTGTTGAAGGAAATCTGCATGAGTGTGCAACACCTCGCTCGTGACAAAATTACTAACTCCGGTTTCGATGCACAATCGTCACGGACTCTCGGGTCTGTGATACTAACATTACGTTTCGGACTTCTCGTCACAGACATCAAATTCCATGTCATTGACGCCAAGTCCTGCTACAACGCCTTGCTCGGTCGTCCTTGGTTACACGAATACAACATCATCCCTTCTACACAACATCAGTGTATGAAGTACTTTAAGGATGGTTTCGAGTATACCGTAACAGGTGAGTTAAACCCATTTTCCGTGAACGAAGTCCGCAAATACGAAGATGCGAAGTACTTTTTGCCAGATTTCGAGGATACAGAAAGGTGTCGCAACCCGGAGAACAAAACCGCTGCCACCATCCCTGTTTTCGGGAGCGATACCGAAGAAAAGGAAGAGATAGTTTATGCAGGGCCATCTCAAAGCAACAACCTGGGGACGCCCGCCCCCATGTTGGTCTTCGGAAGTGATTCAGAAGATGAAGTTAATGCCGTGTTCTCCAATCGGCTGTCAATACAAACACCCCCTAGCGATGACCATAGTTTGCGAATCACCATGGTACCGCGAGAACACTACAAGGATCTCGACACACATCAAGCTCACAATGTGCAGGACCTACGAACATTTTACGTCCCTCCCAGGCAAAGGGGTGAGAAGGCGATCCTATTCTACCGATCCTCAGAGTCGAAAGTAGAGAAAGAGATCTGGCATGGCGCGGATGCTACACTTGACAGGCTCCAACCCATCCGTCTGCCCAGATACTATACAAATGGTTTAAAGAAGCTATTGAAGCGCCAAGGAGTACCCTTAAAACAGACTGTCCGGCAGGCTCTGTTCTACAACAAGATTTGGGATGTCCCTGGAACTCAACGCAAATTACCCAACGGGAAAATGGAAACACTTGGGCTTGGATACGCGAGAACCGGAAAACGGGAACGGGCTCACAGCAGCTACGCTATATATACCTTTGATGAAGAGGAGGACGCCCTGTCAGGAGATGCCAACCCCCCATCAAAACTAGACCCCGCGATTGAAGCGCCGAGTCCGTCGTTTGAAGAACGAATGGGCAAGCCCATCAGGAAAGTGGGTTAGAAAGCTCGGGAAGACGACAACCGCGAAATGGCCATCTACGAGAAGGCCAGGACGCAACGTCTATTTCAACAAGCTGCAAAAGACAAGGATGTTCGTCTTTGTCAACCCATTGTACGAAAGGCCCGATGCGGAGACGGAAATAAATCAAGAAGCGGAAAGAGGAGCCGACAACAACGACGCAGGATTAGAGAGTTACGTGATCGGGTATTGCGCGGCTCGGATTTGTCCCTCATGAAGAAGATGAGTCGAGCGTACTCCTTCCCCCGAGACATGACGGAGAGGTTACTCAAGCTCGCTATAAAACATCAAATGATCGCGCTTCCAGGATCTAGACACCCTGAACAAGCTAACAAGGCTTCTCATCTGAGCTATTGCTTTTATCACTGAACCATAGGACATCATACCGAAGACTGCTTCACCTTCAAGAATTGGGTCGAGGATCAGTATCAGCTTGGCAGATTCGCCTTATCCGACGGCTGGAGGGTAACGCCGCCACAAAAGCACGAACCCAAAGCCGCAAAAGCAAAACCAGATCCACCTCAGTCCTGGAAGCGGGTTCGCACCTGTTACACAATTACGATATTAAAAGAAAAGCCCGAGAATATGGACGACCTTCCCTGGTGCTTTGAGAACAGCGATGATGAGGTGGTCTCAGAGTTTCCGCCAGCTCCGAAAGAACTGGAAGATGGCATACATACTACTGCAGATAACCTCAAGAAAATTGAGTTGGGATCGGCAGATGACCCACGACCGACATTTGTCAGCGAGCTGCTATCTGAGGAAAGGGTGGCTGCTTTAAAGAACGTGCTTCTACGACATAAAGACTGTTTCGCGTGGAACTACTCCGAGATGCCAGGATTAGATCCGGAGATTGCTGTGCATAAGTTAGCGATATCCCCGGATATCAAGCCAGTCAAGCAGGCGCCGAGAAGGATGCGACTCGAGCTTGAAATGAGCATCAACGCCGAAGTCAAGAAGCTGATCGATTCTGGGTTTATCCAAGAAGTCCAATATCCCGACTGGATCGCCAATATCGTCCCGGTAATGAAGAAAAATGGGACGGTACGCTTATGCGTGGATTTCAGGGATCTCAATAAAGCTTGCCCGAAGGACGATTTCCCAGTACCGGTAACCGAGCTAATGATAGATAACACGTCCACTCATGAGGTTTTCTCCTTTATGGACGGTTCATCAGGATACAATCAGATAAAGATGCATCCCGAAGACCAGAAGCACACCGCTTTCCGGACCCCTTTGGGTATATTCTGCTACAGGGTTATGCCCTTTGGCCTAAAGAACGCCGGTGCTACCTATCAAAGGGCCATGACAAAAATCTTCGATGACCTCATACATGACATCGTCGAGTGCTATATCGATGACCTCGTAATAAAGAGCATGTCATACGAGGAGCATTTAAAGCATCTGGAGACTGTATTTCAACGCCTTCGGCAATATAATTTGAAAATGAATCCCCTCAAATGCGCGTTTGGAGTCTCCTCGGGCAAATTCCTGGGATTCATCGTTCGACACCGAGGTATTGAAATAGATCCGTCAAAGATTAAAGCGATCATGGAAATGCCTCTGCCGAGAACCCTCAAACAGTTGCGGTCTCTCAAAGGGAAGCTCGCATATGTCCGGCGATTTATCGCCAATCTTTCAGGCAAATGCCATCCTTACAGCCACCTGATGAAGAAAGGAACTCCATTCGTTTGGGATCACAAATGCCAAGGTGCACTAGACGAGATCAAGCAGTACCTGCAGAACCCTCCGGTGTTGGCTGCGCCGGTCAAGGGAAAACCCCTCATTCTTTATACAACCGCCCTCGAAGGTTCTTTAGGCGCATTATTGGCACAAGAGAATGATCAAGGGAAAGAGAGAGCACTCTACTACTTAAGTCGAGTTCTACTGGGGGCAGAAAGCAACTACTCTCCCATTGAAAAACATTGCTTGGCGTTAATCTTCGCGATAACAAAGCTCAGGCACTATGCGTTGGCACATGAAGTCCGTCTCATTTCAAAAGTGGATCCCCTTAAGTACTTGATGTCGAAAGCCATATTGACGGGATGACTCGCTAAGTGGGCCCTGCTCTTGATGGAGTTCTCGATAACGTATCAACCTCTTAAGGCAGTGAAAGGCCAGGCCATTGCCGACTTCCTCGCTGAGCACCCGATATCGGCCGATTCTCCTCTGAACTGTGATTTTCCGGACGAGCATGCATTTGATGCGATTAGCGGCGGAAGCACCCGATGGGAACTCTATTTCGATGGAGCGTCCTCCGTAAAGAAACAGAAACAAGGTATCCCAATGATCAAATCGGGGATAGGCCTCGTCTTTGCAACTCCACAAGGAGAAATAATGCGCTTCGCCTTCTCTTTAACAGAGCCGAGGACAAACAATGAAGCTGAATACGAAGCTCTGATAGCAGGCCTCGAAATCGCCATCGACATGGGAATTGAAGACCTCCTTATATACGGGGATTCTCAGCTGGTCGTTAGTCATGTAAATGGTGACTACCAAACGTGCAAGCCGGAGTTGGTGAAGTACGGCGAAAAGGTGCAACAACTGTTGACCCAAATTCCCTCCTATATTTTGGAGAACATACCGCGCGCGGAAAACAGCAAAGCAGACGCGTTGGCCAAACTTGCTAAAGAACTGGCTGACGAGAATCTCGATGACGTCAGAATCATGGTACAAAGCCGTCGAGTGCTCGCCCCGGCAGAAATACCTCCGGAATTATATAAAGAAAAGGGAGCGACTGAGCAGACGACCCTACAAATAAAAGACCATGAGAAGGCCGAGGACTGGAGGGAAGTCTTCATAGACTACTTTAAGTCCCACCGAATGCCCAAAGAAGCGTCCTCAAGACACCAGCTCATGAAACGAGCTCTATCTTTCGCTTTCGTCAACGATACTCTATACAAGAGATCGTTTGATTCTCTATGGCTGAGATGCTTGGGACCTGACGAAGCAGAAAGAGTTATTCAGGAAGTTCACGACAGACTTTGCGGTTCTCACCAAGCAGGCCCAAAGATGAAGATAAAAATTAAACGGATGGGTTACTAATGGCCCACGATGATCCAGGACTGCCTCGAGTATGCGAAGCAATGCCACTCGTGCCAGATTTATGGAGACTTTATCCACCAACATCCGAATCCACTACACCCAACGGGGGCTAGTTGGCCATTCGAAATGTGGGGGACTGACATAGTCGGCCCCATCGAGCCGGCATCATCCCGGGGACATCGTTTTATCCTGGCGACAACTGATTACTTCTCCAAATGGGCAGAAGCAGTACCACTGAGGGAGGTGAAGACGGAGAATATCCTCCATTTCTTCAAGACGCACGTCATCTATCGGTTTGGAACCCCACGGCGGATTATCTCCGATAATGGGCCAGCTTACAGAAGCCATAAGATTAGCCGCTTCGCGCAGCAGCACAATATAGACTGGAGATATTCTTCAGTTTACAACCCACGAGCTAACGGTCTGGACGAGGCCTTCAATAAGACCTTGACGAAGATCATAAAAAAGACCGTTTCCCGGAATAAGAGAGACTGGCACGAAAGGCTGCAAGAAGCCCTTTGGGCTTATCGAACTACATTCAAGACGGCCACAAACACAACGCCGTACGCGTTGGTATTTGGGACGGAAGCAGTGCTCCCCCTCGAGATAGAGTTACCCTCTCTACGAGTGGCAGTCCACCACGAGCTGACAGACGAAGAGAATGCTCACCTTCGGCTTGAGGAGCTTGATGCCCTCGATGAAACCCGGCTCATAGCGCAACAACATCTAGAAGCCTACAAAGCAAAGATCACGCGCTCGTACGAACGATTGACCAGGCCGAGGACATTCCGCCAAGGCGAACTCGTACTAGTGGTCAAAAGACCTATGATCCCCAATCGTGCCAAGCGGGGAAAATTTGAGCCAAACTATGAAGGCCCATACATCATAGACAAGGTCTACCGGGGTGGAGCCTATCTACTCATGGACATGCACGGTGAAAGGCCTTTCAGGCCAATAAACGGCCGCTTCTTAAAGAAGTACTATGCTTAATGAGCCACAGCCTGGGTCAATGATAGATGACGATGACTATGTCCGCTCGCTATCTTCCTAGGCTCAGACTTTACAAGCAGCAGCCGGCCTTCCCATAACAATGGACCGAAACGTCCTTAAACTAACGATGGACCGAAACGTCCTTAAACTAACGATGGACCGAAACGTCCTTAAACTAACGATGGACCGAAACGTCCTTAAACTAACGACGGACCGAAACGTCCCTAAAACTAATGACGGACCGAAACATCCCTAAAACTACTACCGCAGCATCTTTAGGCTGACGAGATAAAAAAAAAAGAAAGAGAAAGAAAAAATAAAAAAAATATATGAAAAAGAATAAAAAAAAAACGGTATGTCCGTAAGCAAAATGGGCACGGATGAAAACCCGAAAGGGCTCCGTGAGTAAAAACAGCAGGACTACCGGCGAGTGTTTGTGAAAACCCGAAAGGGCACAACCTCGTTAAAAGACACTTGTAGGGTCCTCTCGACCTTGTAAGGAGAAACCACCTGCGTGAGATCCTTACGACTCACAAAGGAGCAACACACTTAGGGATCCTCACGATTCCTAAGGGGAAAATGCACTTGCGAGATCCTTACGACTCGTAAGGAGAATTCTCTTGTGAGACCCTCACGGCTCATAAGATTTGAAAGTCTTAAGTTACAGAAACCTAAACCTGTTCTTAAGCAAATCCTCCACAACCTTCGATATTGCCCTATAAGGGGCTCAATACTGACCCTTGTATACAATCCACGGGCGCGAATAAACATTTCCCCAGCAAAGTCCAACCCTTGTAGGTCCTCTCGATCCATAAGGAGAAAGCCCTCTTGTAGGATCCTTACGACTTACAGAGGAACACACACTTAGGAATCCTCACGATCCCTAAGGAGAAAATACACCTGCAAGATCCTCACGACTTGTAGGGAGAAATACCTTTGTGAGACCCTTACGGCTCATGAAGTCAAAGCCTTAGCCGATAGGACCTTAACCCTGTTTGCTAAGCCACCTTTGTTCAACATCGACAGAGGCAAATGATGATTCGCTATGGCAATATTCCAGTTGCAGCGATGCTGATGCTAAACCGGTATCAAATCCCAAGTTCTTTCATGGCAAATGATGATTCGCTCCTGGCAATATTCCAGTCGCAGCGATGCTGATGCTAAGATTGGTATCAGATCCCAAGTTCCACACTCGCGATATATAAAAAATCAGCGAGCCAAAAATGCATATGAAATAGCCGAAATGATGGGGCAACTTGCAATAAAAAGCAGCAAGTAAAAATGTATGGATGAAAAATAGCCGAAATGATGGGGCAACTCGCAATAAAAAGCAGCGAGTAGAGAATAAATAAATAGCCGAAATGATTGGGCACCGCGAAAAATAGCCGAAATGATGGGGCAATCGCGACCTTCGCGATATAAAAGCTGAAATGATAGAGCATCGCGGAAAAAGAAATAAAATAAAAGTGAAATCCTCGCCCTGTAGGTGATGTTACATCTATCCCTGTATACAATCCAGGGGTGCAAACAAAGAAGGGATCATACTCCTCCCCCAGGTTTCATCGTAAGAAGAAGCCAAATCTCGACGGTTCACAGATAGCCTAAAGATCATCTCGTCGTTCGTCTCGTGGCAGCAGACACAACATCAAGCGAAACGGAACAGCGGCAACCCCCAGTTCCATGGCTCGGCGATATACATATCACCAAGAGTCAAACCTCCATTCCGTGAAATGCGGATACAATCAGCAAAATTCCTGGTTACGTGGAACACGGATAACGTCACTCTTTGACCCCGTGGAAAACGTCCAGAGCGGATCCTGGTCCTCGCAGAGCACGGCAGTGAACACGTGTGAAGCATCCAGAGCGGAGCCTAGTCCTCACCAAGCACGGCAGTGAACCCGTGTGAAGCATCTAGTGCAAAATTCCTGGTTACGTGGAACGCGGATAACGTCATTCTTTGACCCCGTGGAAAACGTCCAGAGCGGAGCCTAGTCCTCGCCAAGCACGGCAGTGAACCCGTGTGAAGCATCTAGTGCAAAATTCCTGGTTACGTGGAACGCGGATAACGTCACTCTTTGACCCCGTGGAAAACGTCCAGAGCGGATCCTGGTCCTCGCAGAGCATGGCAGTGAACCCGTGTGAAGCATCCAGAGCGGAGCCTAGTCCTCGCCAAGCACGGCAGTGAACCCGTATGAAGCATCTAGTGCAAAATTCCTGGTTACGTGGAACGCGGATAACGTCACTCTTTGACCCCGTGGAAAACGTCCAGAGCGGAGCCTAGTCCTCGCCAAGCACGGCAGTGAACCCGTGTGAAGCATCTAGTGCAAAATTCCTGGTTACGTGGAACGTGGATAACGTCACTCTTTGACCCCGTGGAAAACGTCCAGAGCGGAGCCTAGTCCTCGCCAAGCATGGTAGTGAACCCGTGTGAAGCATCTAGTGCAAAATTCCTGGTTACGTGGAACGCGGATAACGTCACTCTTTGACCCCGTGGAAAACGCCCAGAGCGGAGCCTAGCCCTCGCCGAGCACGGCAGTGAACCCGTGTGAAGCATCCAGAGCAAATACCGGATGGTGGAGTCCTTAAAATCCACGGACTATGACGTCCTTAACCTCGACCGTGATGTCTTAAAACTAACGATCAACCACCCCGATTCCTTACAGATTTTGCCTTGGTTTAAGGGTACATCTCTTCACTCCTTTGATGCCTGGCGTTGTAATTCCTCAACGTCTTCAAAGAGGTGATGGGTCCCTGCAACCACACATCGGACTGTGGAGTCCCTAAATCCACGGACTATGAGGTCCTTAACCTTGACCGTGATGTCTTAAAACTAACATCGGATTGTGGAGTCCCTAAATCCACGGACTATGAGGTCCTTAACCTTGACCGCGACATCTGTAAACTACAATACCTGGAGAGACCCCTGACTCAGTGAAACACGGATAAGGATGATCACATCCGACACTTGCAGGTCTTCACGACCTGTAAGGAAGAAAAACTCTCTTGTGAGATCCTTACGACTCTCAAGGGAAAACCCGCTTAAGGATCCTCACGATCTTTAAGAAGAACTCACACCTATGGGATCCTCTCGACCTGTAGGGAGAAAAACTCTTTATGAGACCCTCGTGGCTCGTAAAATGCAAAAGTCTTAGGAAGCAGATCTTAACCCTGAATCCTAAGCCATCACTGTCCTGCAAGGAGATCGAGGTAGAATATCCGCAGAATACATTCAATAAAAAGGAGGACACACCATTGAGAAGAAAAATGTATCTTTTATTCATAAACCAAAATGGATACAAAGTACAATTCATGAAAGAAACAAAAAAGAAAGATACTCTCATCCATGAGTATGTACAAAAATGGGAAAAAAGATACAAGTCCTCAAGCCGGCGGGCGGTGCAATAATTTTACCAGCTCGTCATTCTGTTGCTGAGTCACGGCTTCATGACGCAAGATCTCCAGAAGACGAGCCTCCGCCTGAGCTTGCTGAGCCTGATACGAAGCGAACCGAGCTTCGAGCTCTTTCGCGGTGGCTTTATGAGCCTCGACCCTCTCACGAGTAAACGTGGCAGCTTTATCGAGAGCCACCACCTCTTTGATGGACTCCTGAAGCACCCGCCAGAGTTTATACGCTTTGTTGGCCTTGGCTGTGAGATTGGCTTGAAGCTCGCCCAGCGCCTTGGAGGCTAGCTCCCTCTCCGAGAACTTGCGATCAAGCCTCTTCTCACATGACGTCATGTTTGCCGCGCACCGTGCTATCAGCCCCCGTAACTCCGCCTTTGCAGCCACGGCCTCCGAGGAAAGGCGAGAACACTCGAGAGTGTACAAACAAGCCTCCACCTTCCTACAGAACTCCACCCAGACCCGCACCACCTCCTCGCTGTGATAGGTGGCGAGAAAAGGAAGGGAGCCGTTAGCTTCAGCGGCAAACGCTTCGGCTGTGGTCGCACTACCAGCACGGAGCTCCTCGACTAAAGAAGATAGGGAGACAAGGCTCAATTGGGCCAAGCGTTCTGAAGCCCCTAGAGCGTAGGGGCCGGGCGGCATCATAATGCATGATTCCAAAGCCATGGAGACTGGCAGGGCTGTTCAAATTTGGTAAATGTTAGTAAAACTCTTAAACGCAGAACGAACAGGACTATAATAAAATGTCACTCACCGACAGTCATGCAAGTAGGAGCTGAAGGTTCCCCTAGCCCTTCAACGACCTCGACCTCATCGTCGGCTTCCAAAACTATAAGAGACATCAACGTCATTTTGCAAAATAGTAACAATGCTATGGTAAAAAAAGTGCGAATGACACTAACCTTGCCCAGAGGAAAGGACAATACGCTGAGGGGAGATCGCCTACGGAGCTGCCATCTCCAATAAACGCTGAAATGACTGTCGATGCGACAGATCCGCGATCGTGGCCGCCAAACCGCGCAATTCTGGGAAAGATAAAAGAGTTCAGACTATGAAGGGGTTGCTAAATTAAAACGCAGAGGGATACCTTCAACACTCCTCCCATTCTGAGCCGGGGGGATAGCAGCTTCAACGGTCTCCGCCATGACCTCAGGCTCCAACAAAGGGAGAGTAGTCCCGACTACCTCGCTTCCAGCCTTTGGGCCGCCCTCAGTAAGAGTCATTGGGGCGGCGGCCTCCAAAGGAGCCTCCCCCAAAGGGGCAAGCACTCCCTGATCAAGAACCGCCGTTGGAAGTTCTACCATGAGAGGAGCAGCCTCGTCAGGCCCCTCCACATCCAGCAAGGCTTCATTGAGAATTTCGGCGGGCTTTAGCTTTAATGGGCCAGTAGGGAGCTCCCCCAGCGTCGAAAATTCTGCACGATTCAAATAAGAATAATGATACATATACACAGGCACAAACAATCTGAAGAACTACGAAAAGAACTACAACGTACCGATGCGCAAAGAAGCCCTCAATATGGCTTCTTCAAGCCGCTGCTCCTTCTCAAGGAGGTGGGCTCGCCGGGGTTCGAGAGTGGACTCATGGCCGCCGGTCCATAAAGAAAGTGCGTCAGCTGCATCTTTTGAAGCGGCCTGCTTCAAAGCCCTCTCCCCCCATTCCTCCAAAGGACCGATAAATCGCTGCCGAATCCACGAAGGGTCTTCGTAAAAGATTACAGCGGGATAGGACTTCTTCTGAACCCTGGCATTATGAGACACGTCTTTGGAACGCCGTATGGCCTCAGCCAACTGTGCGGCCTCCTCATCGGCTGAACTCGGGAAAGGAAGTCCAGCGTCAGACTCTTGCAGGGCCAACGGCTCGTCTTCGAGAGTAGGCTCAGACTCTGCCAAAGAATCGAGCGAATTGGTGGCCACCTTCCTTCGACGCTTAGACCCAGAGCCGGTCGCCGAGGATGACCGTTTCCTCCCCCACGAAGCCTTAGGGCGACGCTGACCCACATCGCCTACGACGCCCTCATCTCTATTACCCTCGCCTGGTGCCACGGCCGAGGATGACACTGTCATTGTCAATGCCACGGGGGGCGGTGCTGCCACAGGCGGTGGTGCTACTACTGGGGCCCTTCCACCTCGCGAGCGGGAACCCAGGGGCATACCGGCCGTTGGAGTAAGGTTTACCTCCGATTCTCCTGGGATGAGCGCAGTGCCGGTATCCCTTAGAGGGAAGCGGACCGGAGCCCTCGGTCGCAGCTTAGCTCGTGGAACCACAGGAGGGGCATCGTGGCCGAGAAGCACCCTCCTTTCCTCAAGAATGATTGGGCTGACCCGATGAAGATACCAACCCGTAAACGTGCCCACGCACCGGGGCAGGTATTCAGCTTCAGGTACAATGAAGTGGGAGCCGGTGTTTAGCCTCATGAAATGATGAGCTGCATCGTGAACGGCATCGAGCGAAGGGATTGGGGCGACTAGAAAAGCCTCGAAGGGAACACCCTGGTCGTATCCAAATTGTCGGGCAAATCGATGCGGATTGTACCGCATGAAAAGAGCTGCACTGTCCTGGCGAAACACCAAGTAGCCCGGTCTAATTGTATATAAGTGCGCAGCCTCCCGGGGCTTCAAAGAAGGTGTGTTGTCTTTTGACAAATCCCAGAGTTGTTGAACTGGACCTGAGGGAGTAGACAAGACCCGATCATTAAAAACCATCCCGCCAGAGGCAGCGTAAGGAGAAATCAGCACCCGAATAGCCCCGAATTGAGTCGGGTCGGCGGCAGAAGCATCCACTAACCGCATAAGTCGTGGAAAGGGGTAGGTATCGTAAAATGAGGGCCTCTGATGCATGGCAAAAGCCCCCAATACGTGCATTTTGATCCAGGACGTGAAATAATGAAGCGAAAAGTTTACCACATCCACGCCAGGTTAGCTGCGGTGCCCAATCCATTATAGAGGTGCGCCAAGGCCGGGATGCCGATGGCTAACCACGTCCCCTCAGCAATACGATGAGCCGGGTAGATGACCGAGGCTCTCATGAAGCGGAGATGCATGGGGATAACGAACCAACTAAGCCAAACACTGACAAACCCCACGAAGAATGTTTCCTCATCCATACCGGGTGCTGCAACGGACTCAAAAGACATCGGCGACACGATGGGAATATGATATTGTGGCAGGTCCGATTCAGCGGTCGGTAGCTTCTTCGGACCAAACCCAAAGGGGTCTTTGATGTTAGCAAACTTCGGAGCAGTCTTCGATATGACGTCCTCACGAAGGAAGCAGGAAATGAAGCTTTTAAAAGTAACACCTGCTCCTCAGATTCAGTGAACAATCGATCAAAAATACCCAGCGCCTTGATCAAGCTGGGGCGCTTGTGGCGAACAGCGTTCTCAACAGATAAGCCGTCAGCCGGTGCAGACTCGGGCTCAAAGACATACTCGTCAGGAGGCAACAACTCCTCATACAGTGCACCCCTGATTGGCAATCCCGAGATTTCATAAAATTCTGCAAGAGAGATCGAGACCTCACGATCTCCTAGAATGAAAGTGTTGGTGGGAAGATTCCATTGGTTCAAAAACGCCTTAACCCACCAGACATGCGGGGACTTATAATGGATGAGTGACGCGTATATTGCCTGATAAAGCCCGACCTTCTACAGCCGCGCACGATGGGTGGCAAGGATGTAGCGAGCCCAGAGAAGATAGCCCGTGGGGTGTCGGGGAGTTAGCCCTATCTTATAGATCTGCCCCCACGGGTGGGCCTCACCCTGGCAGATACGCCGCCCCAAGATGTTTATGGCCGGGATCGGATGGTTCGGAATACCGGTCGTCGAAGGCTCGAGCCTCCCCGTTGGAGTCCAGTTGGGCATTTCCACAGCAAAAACTGTCCTCGGAGGATCCATCGGTAAAAATAGGAAAGTGGGCTCCGTCGGCACCGCGCAAAGAAAACTCCGGCGACCCTGAATAATCTGACTGTACCAAGATCCCCATTGAAGAAGGTTGGTGCAGTTCGGGTCATGGGCCCGAATCATCGCCATCGCTTCCTCATCAGATGGTGACTGAGGAAAAGCATCCTCCGAGCAAGAAAAGGGAAAGCGTGGAACAGAGGCCATCGCACCTGAAACCCAATAAAGGAAGACCGTTAAAAGAAAAGTTAGCAATATATATTCATGCATGAACATGAAGACTAGTTGAAGAAAGCAACAGCAGAGTTTCCTGAGACCATTGGCTACAAAACACATGGGCCCCACAGAATCCGGATGGCGGCTCATTAATAATGAGACCAAATAGTTACAATAAAACAAAGGGAATATCCTCATTTAATAAAGAATGATGACCATGCACATTCCCCCCAACAGGATCTGTCTCGGGCTCTACAATGAATCCAAGAAGATCAAAGGAATTAAATTCCCACAGAAGACATCATTACAAAACCCCCATTTCATTAATTGCAGAAGAACAACCTCGGGCCAAGAGACCCCAGGAAGCCTCCGCGTGAAGAAATCAAGTCCTTCATTGGAATTAAATTCCTTATTAAGAAAAGGGAATTAAATTCCCAGAAACATTTTTGGAAGGAATTAAATTCCATGGAGTTGAAACGTCATCACCACTTCCCTAAAGATCATTTAAACCCTAAGAGATCTACAGTTTGAAGGTTAAGCGGTTTCATGTTCTTATGGAAAAACATGAAGAAAAAAGGGTAAAAACCCTTGCTTTGGATTTAAAATCCAGAGGAATGTGAAGGTCCATCGTTTGTCCAAGAACATTACCTGAGGAAAAGAATTCTTTTCGAACAGAGTTAAACTCTGAAAATTGTTTCAAGACAGAGAACTAAGCTCTGGAAGCGAGAATTAAATTCTCAAGGAAAAAGTTCTCAGAAGAAGAAGATGAGGAAAGTGAAGGCTCCTATGAAGAGACAGAGGTATTTATAGAAGGCAATGGAAACGTTTCATCTCCCCAGATCCCAAGAGGAATCCAACGGTCACAAGAGGTGACAGCGTTGCACTCACGTGCAGACACGTGAGAACAACGCTGTGGGGGCATTTGTTTCCTGATTTAAAATCAGAAAAGCTTATGGAAAAAGCTTCAGAAGAGGGTCACATGCTTACACGTGACCAGCAGTCACGTGTTGGCACGTGACATCTAAAAGCATCATCAAGGCAGGTTCAGCTTCCTGACTACATCAAAGAAAAGGGCTTCAGAAAGGGTCACGTGCTCCCACGTGACCAGGGTCACGTGTTGGCACGTGACATTTTAAAACGGATTCAAAGGCACATCGGTTCCCTGATCAAATCAAGGAAAAAGCTTCAGAAGAGGGTCACATGCTTACACGTGACCAGCAGTCACGTGTTGGCACGTGACATCTAAAAGCATCATCAAGGCAGATTCAGCTTCCTGACTACATCAAAGAAAAGGGCTTCAGAAAGGGTCACGTGCTCCCACGTGACCAGGGTCATGTGTTGGCACGTGACATTTTAAAGCGGATTCAAAGGCACATCGGTTCCCTGATCAAATCAAGGAAAAAGCTTCAAAAGAGGTCACGTGCTCCCACGTGACCAGGGGTCACGTGTTGGCACGTGACGCTCAAAACATCAGAATTGTTCTCCAGTTAAATCAAGAAAAAGAGTCCAGACAAGGGTCACGTGCTCACATGTGACCAGGGGTCACGTGGTGGCACGTGACGGTCAAGCAGCAACCAGAAGACAGAGCGCAAAAAGAAAGAGGAAGGCTCGTTCCAAGGGGGTCACGTGCCCACACGTGACCATGGGTCACGTGGTCACACGTGACCGGCTTTCAAAGCCCATTTTGTTAACAGAATTAAATTCTGAAAGAGATTCAAATCTTTCCAAAGGAAAGTGATTATCTGGAACCAATCGAATTGAAGATTCAGAGATGATTAAATATCATCTATCTATGGGAAAATCTCGAGCTTGGAAAGATTTCCCCTTTAAATCTAACCGAAATAACAAAAGAGAATCCCTGGATTTGAAATCCAATGGTGAATAAAATTCACCTAATAATCCAAAGGTCAAAAACGAATGATGGATGCAAATCAAATCTCTCAATGAAGATTCGTCAAAAACTAATTGGTTCGGCTGCTTCTCCTATAAATAGGAGCCAAGAGACAGAGGGAGAGAGATAGATACGCAGAGGGAAGAAAAGGGAGAGAGCCTTGATACTTTGAGGAATTTGGATCTTCTGCAAAAGAAAACCCTAGGTAAGAAAGGGAAGGCTTTTTGAAAGAAAGAGAATTTAATTCTCAACAGAGTTTAACTCTGATATATAAAACAGAAGAACATATTTCTTCTCTCTTTGATAGAGGATCTGCAAAGTGCACATCTCCCCTTGAAGTTGAGAATTTAATTCTCAATGGGTCGAGATCCTGCCATGCAGATCCAAAACATAGAGAGGGAACGGAAGCACGAGAATTTAATTCTCACAGAACTATAGGAATTTAATTCCTTTAAAATAAAATTAGGGTTTGACCCTGTGTCATGGGAATTTAATTCCTTCAGAACAAAGAGAAACAGGGTTTAACCTTAATTAAGAACCTAGTTCTGTGGAAACAGCGGGAATTTAATTCCCTTAATCATAATTTAACAGAGAATGGGAGTTTAATTCCTTAAAAGCTTTTATTAGGGTTTAACCCTATTCAGTTCTTCACATATATGAAGAATTTAATTCCTACAGAAAATTCAGAGTCCAACTCTATTCCAGAATATAAATCTTCGAAAGGAAGTAGGAATTTAATTCCTCTGAAATTATTGTCAGGGTTCAACTCTACGAGGAATTTAATTCCTGGAAAAGATTAACAGATCCTCTAAACAACATACATAGAGGCAGGGTCACGTGCCACCACGTGACCCCCCCAAAAGACCTACAGAAAGCCCCTTTGAGGCAGTGCTCCACGTGACCCACGTGACCCTTGACAGAAGCTTTAACACACAAGCATTTGAATGCCCGTCACGTGATGGCACGTGATGCTCTGAAAGATGCGATAATCTCCGCAGAATAAATGAAGCGAGGGCGCTCTCACGTGTCGCCACGTGACCCCTCTTGCCTTAGTGTTTAACACTAAATTGAAACTCCCGAACCCAGTGTTAAAACACTGTTGGGCCTTAGTGTTCAACACTAATCAGAAAACTTTATTTGCAGTGTTCAACACTGACTACCTTAGTGTTTAACACTAATTTGAGATCTCTGTTGCCATTGTTTAACACTGATCTGTTTTAGTGTTTAATGCTAATTTGAAAGCCTTGTTGCTGGTGTTTAACACCAATTATCTTTTAGTGTTAAACACTAAGTTGTCAATCTCATTCCCAGTGTTCAACACTGGTTGGTCTTTAGTGTTTAACACTAGACATTGGTCCAATTGGCTAAATGGATAGAGGCAAAGCCTCTCCTGATTGGACTCAGCCCAAGCTGGCTATAAGTCCTCAATTCGTAATTAACTGGGCTAATGGGCTCATAACATAATTAATTGGTCTTGATCCCAAATTGGGCCAAGGACTATTTAATCCACTCCGGTTCCAGGGTACATCTCTTCATTCCTTTGATACTTGGCGTTGTAATCCCTCAACGTCTTCAAAGAGGTGACGGGTCCCGATGACCGCACATTGATATGGACTGTGGGGTCCTTAAACCCATGGACTATGACGTCCTTAACCTCGACCGAGATGTCTTTAAACTAACAATGGACTGTGGGATCCTTAAACCCATGGACTACGACGTCCTTAACCTTGACCGAGATGTCTTAAAACTAACAATGGACCGCAATGTCCTTAAACTACCCATGGACCGCAATGTCCTTAAACTAGCGATGGACCACTATGTCCCTAAACTGGAACAATAGAGCCCGAACGCTCTTTTGTCGGATCTAAACGATCCCGTTTAAGTTGATCTTAGCCTCAAATATGGCTAACATATCCTTAAACCTTCAAACAGACTGGACAATGAATCCCCCTAAATCAACTTCGGTTCAAGGGTACATCTCTGAACTCCTCTGATATCTGTCGTTGTAATCCTTCAACGTCGTCAGAGAGGTGACGGGTCCCGACGGCCACATATTCAATGGACCACTATGTCCCTAAACTGGAACGATAGAGCCCAAATGCTCTTTTGTCGGATCTAAACGATCCCGTTAAGTTGATCTTAGTCTCAAACTGGACTAATGTATCCTTAACAAACGTTTGAGTTGATCTTAGCCTCAAATATGGCTAACGTATCCTCAAATCAAACCCCCAAACCCAAATCTAAGATAAATATGGATTTGGACTAGTCCACGTCCTACGGGCGACGACATAACTCAGTCGCCGTATACAATCCACGGGCAACCGCAAATAAAACAAACACCCACGACACGAAGTGACCATCTGGAGAAGGAGAAAGTTGTTACCGTAATGCGGTAGCGTAATTAACTGCAGGGGCTTGCGCCTGCAGGGAAGAGCGTCCCTACAATCAAAAACCCCTCAAACGAGGGGGAATCTGACGAAATCTTCTACATCGGCCGCATCTGTTTAAACTTTCGATATATTGTGCCATAAATCAACTTGGCATCTTCGGAGAGGTGAACGGATAGCTCCAATTAGTATCTGCCCCGAATCTCAGTGCCAAGACATCGCAGTCTTGTGCGCCGCCGTTCGGAGGGGAACAACCGGGTCGTTAAATCAAGTGTTGATTTAATGATTTAATGCATAATTATATATTTGATATATTACTTTGCATTAACTAGTATTGGTTCACTTTAAATGGGTTTGCTGACTTCATTTGCACACTATATATGTGATATAGTTTTGTGCACTTGTGTGTATCATGTTTGATGATACATGATTGTTTGGTGTATGGTTTAAACCATGGTTAGTCAATGGTTAGGGTTTCTTATGCTTCATTTACTTATTCTTTTATTTATTCATTGATTTGTGAAAGAAATAAAATGGTGGCCAATTTTGGATTATCCTTGAAGCTTCATGAAGCTTTGAAATGGTTGACCATTTTGTTTCTTTCTCTAACCCTAACCATACAACCTAACCTTAGTTAATTCTCTACACCTAACTAGAGTAGGATTATGATAAGTATTCATTGATATTCTATTTTGCAAAATAACTTATCATAATATTATCTTCTTCTTCTTCATCTTCTTCTTGAAGAAAAAGCTTGCCTCATCAATGGCAACTTGATGAAAAGAGTGAGAAATCCAATTCTAAAGTGAACCCACCTCCTATTTCTTCATCCTCTACCTCTTGCCAAGTAGTATAGGGTGTTTTCTTCACAAGTTTTCTTGACTTGGTGAAGTTGGAGCTTGATCTAGTGATGCCTCGACGTAGATCATCTTCGGCATCGTCGTCGATGACCTAGCCCGCTTTTTCTCCGATGAAGCCGACGCTAGAGCCCAAGATTCCATTTGGACAGCGAGGAGACTTCATTGCGGAGCTATGGAGGTGGAGGACCGGATCTACAAAGGTTGTATTTCCGTTTACTCGTAGTTAAGTTGTTAACTAGTTGCTTTGTCGCCTAAAATTCTAGTTAACGATCCGTATTAGGGTTTCTCGGCACCCGTAAAATTTGAAATTGGCATGGTTGATGCCTTGTGAGACCTCTTGGGAGTGTCTAGGAACCCTACAGTGGTATCAGAGCCTAGCTAGAGCCTTAGGCGATGTGTAGACGACGTTTGATACCCGATCGAACCAAAACCCTAACCCCAAAATAGCTCTCTGGACTTTTTCTAAAAACTGGGATTTTTCCAAATTAAAAATATGCAGAAAAATCAGCAGGGAATCCTAAGAATTACTGTGCAACACGTGTGCATGATTCCTCCAAAGTGCGGCGGAACCGCGGCAGAAGCCTGGCTTCTGCGGCGGTTCCGCGGCCGTATGATGACGTCACCCACCCTATTTTGCACAGTAACTTCCTTTATTCAGTGCTGAGTTCTCTGGGTATTTTTAAATATTATTCAAGAGTTGAATTTTCTGGGGTTGTTTTGGGGATTCGTTTATTCGATCGGATTGTCAAACTCTGTCTATGTGTCTTTCCGGATAATTTTTGAATAAGTTAAAAAGTTCGACCGGATATAAACACCCACTTTTTCCCCTGTCGGGAAATTTCCATGTGTTGGATTTTTCCGTGGTTTAAAGACGTTCTAAGTAGTGCAAATAACGCGATGGACCCTCTAGAAGACAACAAACCTTAACTCGATTATGTGACCGTCTTGAACTGCCCTTTGAACCTTAGGGTTTGGGGCAGTACGGCGTGCCACATGTGAGGCGTTGGCTTGACCCTTCTACGGCTGGACCGTTGGTACTGAGGCATGAAGTGAATGTCTTTGAACTTATTTCATGTGTTGAGTGGTTTCAGGAAAACTTGGGTGTTCGATTGTTCGATCGGAAAGTTTGACATTTTCTATCTTATTCGGAATGTGATACAATTATTGGAATTCACAATAAGTTATGAGATAACTGAATGAATGTTATAAATCTAGTAGTTTAGTCTCACTTGATCGGTTGCCACGGAATTTTGATGTGATCAAAAGTCCGTCGCAATCACGTAGTGTACGCGGATACTCGCCGGGTAAACTTGATAGACAGCCTCGCTCCATAGCCCCGACCAAGTGACTATAGGAGAACCCCGTCGCCGAAAGCATCCGTTCGGGTGCTCGCGGTAGCGGTGTTCCGCCTTGGTGCACTTCGTCGACGGTATCGGGGGTGCGGCCGTCTACTAAAGTTTGCGACGAGCATTCGATCAGAATGTCGGGAATCTTGTTGAATTGCCCGACTTGATATTGAAAAGAGTTTTCGATAATGAGACTAAAATGCAGGGTTTATAATTGTTAGGCATGCGATGTCTAAGGAATTCATTTGATTAGGCATACGATGTCTATGCAAGTTGCGGATTCCAGCTGTTGTAGTTTTACACTTTCTTTTCTGTGACCGTAAGTGTAATATGTGATATCGCCGGTTTCGTTGCTATATGTCAACGACAATTGGGATGCGCATATTTGCTTACGTTGATGACATGTGATGTTATGTGTTGCTGGATATGTTATATTGGATCGTCGTGTTTGAATAGCCGGGGGGGTTTTATGTGAGATGAGTGTTTTTCTTTTTCATTCATGTAAAAACTTGTATGTAATATTCTTTTATTGGGGCACTTCCAGGTTGCGGAAGATGTCACCCTTTGTATATTATTTACTTTTCCGCACTAGGATAGACCCAAGGAGGGGAGCACAAGTAACCGGGTTCTGGGGTCCAGTTGGAGACCAACTCGAGGAGTCGAGTCCGGGTCTCCTAACTCTAGAATTGGTAGCGTTGCTTGCCGCTCTCGTAGGGGTCTAGGGGTGTGGGTTTGGCTATTCATCACGACCATGGAATCCGCGTTTTATACTGGCTCGTATTGAAAACACGGACGTCCTAGTATATCCAATATTTCATATGTTTCTTCTGCTGCGATATCTGTGATGTGATCATGTGATATGTTCTGTGATGGATACTGTATATATTATATATGATATATTATATAGACGTTACTTATGTTTTACACCCGCGCTAGCCCTGCCCCGCTCTGCTGTTAGTTACCTAACCTAACGGTGCACGAAGGGACATCGAGGCGAATGCGGATCGCATAAGTGTACGTCGTATTTATCTGTGATGTTTAGGTAATTAAATGATGGGACTTCATTAATGTGATTAATGAAATAAAATAAACCTAAGATGTTGTAGAATCGAATTTAAAAAAATAAACAGGTAGCTACAGTTCTTGCTTTGCACAGCGGTATATATGATATATCCTGCACCTTATTCGATGAGGAAAGGACCGAGATCCCTTCACCGGGAGTGACTCCTTTAGCAATAACTGGCAGATGCTACACCCCTCGGTTTGTCTTTTGAATGCTTTTAAGAGTTTTTGCTTTGCACAGTGATATATATGATATATCCCGCACCTCATTCAACGAGGAAAGGACCAACGATCCCCTCACCGGGAGTGACTCCTTTAGCAAAACTAGAAAAGCCTCAAAAGCACTCCATTTTAAAATCATTTGATTCTACAACGATATCAAGTTCATTACGCAATAGGTTTTCAGAAAAACCTGTCGTAGCCCTCCGTCATTTCAGATAAATCCTGTTTAGTATTCGTGCTGCGTTTGTTGACCTTGTCAAGGCGTAGTGTGCGGTAGGTAACCAGTATTTATCTGCTTATGCATATGATGTAGATTGGGTTAGGGTAGTCGTGCGGCCTTGTTGACCTTGTCAAGGGTCGTGCTGGTGGGTTTGATTCAATCAAGAAATGACGGGTTGAACTTGACTTGCGGTCTATGGTTTGTTGACCTTGTCAAGGTCATAGATCGTTCGGGGCAAAATATTATCGGGAATTTAAAGTGTTGAAATTTGCAATGAGATTGCATACCTTCTATGAGATAGTTGGATCCCGATACCCGCTGCGAGTAATTGTTACTCCTGGGAGAGTTTTACACATTACAATTAGCCGATCAAGTAGGTGTCTAGAAAGGTGTTAACGAGGTTACGCCTCTGGGAAAATGAGGTTTACATTAATTAGCTTCGTGCGAAAGCACGGGGGACCTCCCTCAAAGTACCGACACTGGCCTGGCTGAAAGATTGGCGAACTTGTAGTGTGTAATTAATCTCGGCTAGTCTTTCCTTTTAGGGTTTGAAGGATGATTTGATAAAAAGCAGTGGGAGCCATCCTGATTAGATAAAACATAACCAATCTATTCTTGCAAGAGCACACGCTGAGTGTTTTCTTCTCTCTCTCTCCAGGTAGCGACCATATCACGCCTTAATCAAGATAATAATACGAAATATTGACCGAACCCGCTTGTTATACTGAGCTGGGGAACGTTGGTCCCGCTCCAACTTATAATTGTTATAAGACAGAGCAGGAAATTGGGGATTAGCAGAATTCCCGTGCCGCCCAAACGAAGTAAGTGCATGCTGATGCATCATTTTCGGGTGTGTTCATTATATAGAACTGTTTCTCAGTGTCCTTTACGTTCTGGGTATATGATACCGGATCAGGATCCCGCATATGTAATATGTTACATGGGCTACAGATAGGTAAAGAACTGAGAACGGGTGACAAGTTTCATGAGGCAGAAAATGGGGCAAGAGTTGCAGCCAAGTCTGTTGGTCACTGTCACCCTGTATTACCAATACATTGATTCTGAACAAATATTAATAGATACCGAACCTGATATACAAAATCATATCAGTCTCTTTATCAGTAAAGAAATGATAAAATTTTGTATTGATGGATAATGTTTTGAACATTTCCTATATCAAAAGTTGATCGGTTCAGGCACGTTATCTAAAAGCATTGACGTTCTAAATCAAACTATAGTTCTTACTATACAGAACACACACAAGTGGAAGAGTTCAGAAATGAACGGATCCTTCTTCAGGTATTGTAGACTAGGTCATATCAATGCGACCCGACTAGCTAAAGTTACATTTAGATGCATATTTAAATCAGTTTGAATTTACATCTTGTGAAACTTGCCAGTCATGTCACAAAGATAAGATGACCATAGCTCCGTTTACTGGAAACAGAAAAAGAGTTAGTGAACTCTTGGGACTGATACATGATGATGTATGTAAGGTCTCCTGTCTACACATGCCAGGACTGGTTCTTTATACTTCATTACATTCTCTGATAATCTCTCAAGATTCAGACATATGTTCATGTTGAAGCACAAGTCCGAACCTTTTGAGATATTCACAGAATATAAGCTAGAAGTAGAGAACCAAAATACGGGTATAAGTATTATGTCCTATGATGAGATCAAGGAGGAGAATACTTGAGCACGAAATTCTTGGACTTTTCTAAAGGAGAATGAGATTCTCTCTCAGGATTACTCCTCCGTATACACCATAGCACGATGGTGTATCGGGGCGGAGCAGATGCACCCTATATGATATGGTGTGCTCTATGATGAGTACTACTGAGTTTCCTATTTCCTTTTGGGAGTTATGCATTTGAGAAGCTGTATACCTATTGAATTGGGTTCCGATCAAATCAGTTGCCTACCACTTCATATGTGATATGATAAGGGAAGAGCCCATATCTTAAGTTGGTTAAGATTTGGGGTTGTCCGGGCTATGTCTAAAAGCAAAATCCGGACAAGCTCGAGGCAAGGTCAGTTATGTAGAACTGGAAATGTTCCAGCTATACAAACTGCAGCTGATGATTTGAAAGAACCAAAGGATTCAATAGTTACCAACGAACCTCGGCCTCTCTGCCGATCTAGTGGGGTTCCTCACCTACCTGAGAGATATTTCGGTTTCTCTATGACAGTGGGAGCGAGGATTGCATCATGAGATGATGACCCAACTAGTTTCGAGCTGGCCATCAGGAGTGGGACTCTGTAAGAATGGCTGGATGCTTAGCGATCTGAGATGGAATCCATGTACACCAGCAAAGTATGGACTTTGGTTGCTATATCTGAAGGGTTAAATCCCCATCAGGAGCAAGTATATCTTGAGAAGATTACTTGGTGTAGATGGAAAAGTTGAGACTTTCAAAGCTAGACTTGTTAAAGGTTTTCGTCATCAACCAGGCGTGGATAATGATGAAACCTTTTCAAGTAGCATATGCTTAAGTCCATCCAGATCCTACTTGCCACGGCTACATACCATGACTATGATATCTGGTGGTTGGGTGTCATGACAGCTTTTCTAAATGATGTTTTAGAAGAGGGAGTCTATAAGTACACAGCCAGAGGGCCTCGTAGACAGTGGGAGCAGCGGAAACGTGTGCAAGATGCTTTATAAGATAAAGCAGGCATCGCGGAGTTGGAACATCTGTTTTGATGAAGTAGTCAAAGGGTTTGACATCATCAAAATGGTAGATGAACCTTGTATATACAAAAAGGTAGTAGGGAGTATGGTGATAATCCTCGTAGAGTACGTGGATGACATACTCTTGATAGGGAAAGAGTTTCCTATGCTACGCTCGATCAATCTCCGCTTGTCACAATGATTCTCCATATAGGATCAAAGTGATACCTCCTAAATCCTGGGTTTTGGATCTATGAGATAGATCTAATTGGATGTTAGGATTCTCACTGGTTGTAGTGAGATGGTATCAATCGACCCTGGGGAGAATCACTGGAATGGTTCCAGAGTGATAAAGACGACTGAATGTCAGTCACAGGCATTGTCTTTACCCTCAGTGGAGGGACGGTATGTTGGAAGAGTTCCAAGATAAATACCGTGACATACTAGACGATTAAGGCTGAATACATCGCTACTTAAGATGCTACCAAAGAGGCTGTCTGGGTGTATATTAGTTCATGAGATGAACTTAGTTCCTCCCATTGTGTGACAATGGAGTCGTGGCTTATGCCAAGGAACACCCATCCCATCAGTGATCCAGACATATTCTAAGGCAGTATCACCTGATCATGGAGATAGTTGATCTCCAGGGTGATCGAGGTTAGGAGAGTAGACTCAGAGGACAACACGGCGGATCCACTCACAAAGGCCTTTTCCCAGAGAGAGACTTTTATGGGATGGTTGAGTATGAGATACTGCAACCACTGCTATCAGATGGCCCTAGTGCAAGTGGGAGATTGTTAGTTATATGTATGCCCTAGAGGCCATTGCTATACATAGGATGTATATTGTAGTGGATGCTGGGACATATATAGGGAGGACTTTCTTGCTCGACATGATAGTATGCTATCTGGTTGATCTTTACCTTAACGTGTTCACTGATTGTCTCTCTGTTACATGTTGGTAAAACCCTTCGGATGTGTACTTGACTACCTGGACTATGATGCGGATCATAGTAGTGGGGACATGGTAGTCCATAAGTACATCCTTCAAAGTCCCTAGTCGTGGGTGTATCGAGACGGGGCATCGATATACCAGAGTAGACAAGCGTATACCTTCTCGACCCATACAGATGGGCAATGGATGATCCCATATCCATTGGTGTTTGACATCAGAGATGATATACGGGTGCTCAGTAGAGACTGGGTACACTGGACGGACTCGCCGAGAACTCCCAGATGGTATTATACCTTACGTCAGATGGCAGTTCTCTTGTGACACTGGTACAGAGTAGTCCGTTGACCCGAGATCGTCATAGAGTCTTATGTGGTTCCCACTGTACTTTGATTTCCACCTTACCACGTCCAAGAGGGCGTGCAAAACGGTGGTTTTTGGGTACAGTCCCGAATCACATGGAGGCAATGAGCGATAGGAGGGGATTCGTCTCTCCCGGTATAGGGAGTTGATGTTGCGCTGTGTTCGATTGGCTATAACAGGAAATCCCTGGCCAGGGTTGCTGAGATTTACTGGTAAGTGTTACCAGTAGTTTCTCGAATTGTTATAGACCTCATATCGACACGACTTATCGAGCTATTGGGATCTGACCTTTACCACCCCTAGGCGAGATATGCGACATATCAGACGATCAGACCGGACTGTACGGTATGTGTTACTGGTTAGATTCACAGGAGTGTGAGCGGGCTTGCTCGTCGATCTTCTGATCGCTCAATACCCGGGTGGCCGTTACGTTTAGCAGACCGCTTGCGGCTTGTGGGTGTTTAATATGATCATCACCTGCTGCCGGCGTATTGACGAGTCTTTAGAGTCCTACACAGAGGTTTCCTGGCTCAAGCGAAACGAAATAGGAGCGCATATGAAATATGTGCGGGACCGAGAATAATGCGTGTATGTGATACCGTATTCCATTCTCGCGATAAATGTATCGATTGGTTGTATGCGATATAACCTAGTTATCGATTCAAGCATTGATTCGATAAGCCGATACATTGAATATTAGTCGGTTATATGCGATATGACCGGGTCGTTAAATCAAGTGTTGATTTAATGATTTAATGCATAATTATATATTTGATATATTACTTTGCATTAACTAGTATTGGTTCACTTTAAATGGGTTTTCTCACTTCATTTGCACATTGTATATGTGATATAGTTTTGTGCACTTGTGTGTATCATGTTTGATGATACATGATTGTTTGGTGTATGGTTTAAACCATGGTTGGTCAATGGTTAGGGTTTCTTATGCTTCATTTACTTATTCTTTTATTTATTCATTGATTTGTGAAAGAAATAAAATGGTGGCCAATTTTGGATTATCCTTGAAGCTTCATGAAGCTTTGAAATGGTTGACCATTTTGTTTCTTTCTCTAACCCTAACCATACAACCTAACCTTAGTTAATTCTCTACACCTAACTAGAGTTGGATTATGATAAGTATTCATTGATTTTCTATTTTGCAAAATAACTTATCATAATATTATCTTCTTCTTCTTCATCTTCTTCTTGAAGAAAAAGCTTGCCTCATCAATGGCAACTTGATGAAAAGAGTGAGAAATCCAATTCTAAAGTGAACCCACCTCCTATTTCTTCATCCTCTACCTCTTGCAAAGTAGTATAGGGTGTTTTCTTCACAAGTTTTCTTGACTTGGTGAAGTTGGAGCTTGATCTAGTGATGCCTCGACGTAGATCATCTTCGGCATCCTCGTCGATGACCTAGCCCGCTTTTTCTCCGATGAAGCCGACGCTAGAGCCCACGATTTCATTTGGACAGCGAGGAGACTTCATTGCGGAGCTATGGAGGTGGAGGACCGGATCTACAAAGGTTGTATTTCCGTTTACTCGTAGTTAAGTTGTTAACTAGTTGCTTTGTCGCCTAAAATTCTAGTTAACGATCCGTATTAGGGTTTCTCGGCACCTGTAAAATTTGAAATTGGCATGGTTGATGCCTTGTGAGACCTCTTGGGAGTGCCTAGGAACCCTACAGAGGTGACACCAAAAAATGTATGCGGGTGCTCAGTGGAGACTGGGTACACTGAACGGACTCACAGAGAACTCCTATGTTGTATTATATCTATCGTCGGATAGCAGTTCTCAGGTGACATTGGTAAATGTTAGTCTGTAGACCCAAGATCGTCATAGAGTTTTGTGTGTCCTCCCACTGTACTTTGATCTCCACCCTACCACGGCTCTACCGAGTCATGCAAACAGGTGGTCTTTGGGTACAGACCCGAGGCACATGGAGGCGATGAGCGATAGGAGGGGTTTCGTCTTTCCCAGTATTGGGATTTGATGTTGTGCTATGCTCGATTGGTTATAACAGGAAGTCCCTGGCCAGGGCTGCTGAGATTTACTGATAAGTGTTATCAGTAGTTTCTCGATCTGTTATGAGCCATACACCAGCATGACTTATTGAGTTATTGGGGTTGACGATACCATCCGTAGACTCGATATGCAACATATCTGACGAGGAGACCGGACTGTACGGTAAGTGTTGCCAGATGGCTCGACGGGAGTTTTGACAGCTTTGCTGGTTTTCTTCTGATCGTTGAATACCCGGGTAGCCGTTACGTTTAGCTGACCGCTTGCGGCTTGTGGGTGTTTGATATGATCATCACCCACTGCCGGCGTATTGACGAGTCTTAGAGTCCCACATAGAAGTTTCCTAACCCAGGAGAAAAGATGTGGTGTGCATATGAGATATGTGCGGGACCCGATTGAATATGACTATGTGATACCGTATGTTAATCGGGCGTTTTTCTATTGGTCAGGTCGTATGTGATATGACCGGATTGTTAAATCAATTGTTGATTTAACATTTTGACTTTTAGTTTTATTTTAATTCTTTAGTCAAACCCTTTTTATTAAAGAGGAAAAATGCATGCATGTATGGACATGTTGATGTGCAAGCATGCACATGTTGATGCGCATGAATACATGCATACAAAAGTATCATGGTTGTTGATACAACTTTGGTGCCAATATAAGACTTACATGGTTATATAATATATGGATATATATTTGCAATTGTTTTAAAACAAAAGGAAAAGATAAAGATTAATCCATTGTTATCCTCTACATGCTTCTTGAAGTTAACCTTGCTCACCCACTTTTTAACCATAGATTAATCTTTCCTTTTGTCTTTTAACTCAAGTGCAATAATATCTATATTATGTAACCATGGTTTGAGATGAAGAGTAGAAAATATATATACGTATCTTTTCTATTATTCATCAAGATTTATTATTTCACAAAAACTTTTGCCTTCATCTTCTTCTTCCTCCTTGCTCTCTAGGTTTTTCCATAGTGAGAGAGAGATAAAAAGAAAGGGTTTTGACAAAAGAAAACTCACCATTTCATCATTCTACTCTAATCTATCCAATTAGTTTAGAGTGTTTAGCTTCATCTTCTTCTTGCATCAAGTGGAGCTACAAGCTTGGAGCTAGTGAACTTCGGGTGGATCATCGTGGACGTAGGAGCTTACTAGCAAGCCTTTCCAACCACTCAATGATCCTAGGAGTCACTACAAAGAGGACTACAAAGCTTGTATTCCTTTCACTTAGTGTAAATATAGTTCTAGTATGTGATACTTGTGTTGTTACCCTAGAAATTCTAGTTAATGATCCATGCTTAGTTTGCTTAGCACCTCTAGAAATTTTAAAGTGGCATGTGTGATACTTCCATACTCATAAGTAGGTGTTAGGGAACCCTAACAATGGTATCAGAGCCAAGCTAGAATTCTGTACTTGGAGTTATAATAAATACGAATATGAAAACGACTACGAAAATTACGGTATTACGGAACCCATGGATTGCTCTCTGGAAATTTTTTAAAAGATCGTCTAAAAATTTTTCAAACAGGTACAGAGTCATATTTGGACTGACATAAGCACACAGGGGAAATACGGGTGGAGGGGTCATCGGATTTGGACCGGCCACCTTAGGGAATATTCCGGCCAGGCTGGCCCCCTTCATCCAGAACCCCCCCGTATTGCTCCAGTGCTCTTTTGGGTTCATTTTGGGTTTTGTGATATTGTTTATTTAGCCCAATTTTCATGTGATGATTATATTTACCTGGGGCTATTTCGTAGTGATTCATAGTCGTATTATTTGACACTAAATTGGTAACCTAGACTATTTTTAAAATTTTGAATGAACATCGGACACCCCACTTTCTACCCCGCTGAAATTTCCAAGCGTTGTGTTATTCCAAAGTTAACTTTATATTCAATAGTAGAGCAAGTATCTTATGGACCCTCTAGAAGATCATAATAACCTTAACTCGATTCTATGCCCACGGAACCGCGAACGAACCTTCGGGTTTGCCGTAGTGCCGTGGTGTCATAGGTGAGGTGTTGGTTAACTCCTTCTACGGCTGGATCATAAGACACTGTGGCACGATTTTGATTATTTGTAACTTTGCTCATGTGTTGAGCTCTAAGGGTAAAACGTGGGTGTATGTTGATTCGATAGAAACGTTAAACATCGTCTTGATTTCTGTGATTGCAATTGTTGTTTTTCACTTTCTTTTCTGTGACCGTAAGCGTAGTATGTGGTGTATCGCCGACTTCGTTACTATACATCAACGACAATATGGATACGCATACTTGCTTATGTTGTTGATATGAGATATTATGTGTTGCTGAGATATGATGCAGGATTGTCGCGATCTAATAGCCGGGGGTTTTATGTGAGATGAGAGTGTTTATTTTCATTCATGTAAAAGTCAATTGTATGTAATATTCTTTTATTTGGGGCACTTCCGGGTTGAGGATGATGTCACCATTATTGTATATTATTTATTTTTCCGCATTAGGATAGACCCAAGGAGAGGAGCACAAGTGATCGGGTTCTAGGGTTCAGTGGGAGGCCATCTCGAGGAGTCGAGACCGGGTATCCTAAACTCTAGAATTGGCAGGATCACTTGCCGCTCTCATAGGGGTCTAGGGGTGTGGGCTTGACTATTCATCACGACCGTGGAATCCGTATTTTCTATTGCTGTCTGAATACAAAATACGGACCTCCAAGATATCCTTTTTATTTTCATATGTACTTCTGCTGCTGTTGATATTCTGTAATGTGATTACTTAGTATCTGAGAGGAATGGTATAGAGTTCCTAGGCACTCTTGTGAGGGTTCATAAGGCATCAACCATGCCCGAATAAAATTTTAGACGTGCCGAACAACCCAAAGCCGGGGTCTTTGCTAGATTATAAGGGTTTAACATGCAAGTAAACATCTTTACTACTAAGTGTGAGGGATTACAACCTTTGTAGTCCGCTCCTTCGCTTCATAAGCTCCGAGTAGAAGTCCCTTCGCCGCGATCCACGATCTCCCGGACTCAAGAGAGGCTCCACGACTCGAACGATCCATGCTAGCTTGTAGTGTTCCGTTTCTCCGATGATCTACGTCGAAGTTGCTATAACTCAAGCTCTCTCACTCTAATGAGGTGAACACCCAAATGTAATGGGCTAGATTAGATTAGGATGATGGAGTAGTATTTATGCTTTCTTTTCATATCACATTCTCACAAGAAATCATCACAAAAGGAAAATCTAGCAAGCTTTCTCTAAGCTCAAGAGAGAAGAAGATGATGAATAATGAGATAATTCTTTTGTGATGAATAATAAAAATGAATATATGATTAAAACATGGAACCATGGTCAAGGATGAGTAGGATAACCTTTGTAGAGAGTAAACTAGGGCTAGGGTTTGGTTAGGTTAAAGAATGAGTCATAAATAAATATCAACCATAATATCTAACTCATGACAAAAGGAAAGCTTCTAGATGGTGCAAGAAGGAGCTAACCCTAATCATGCCCTAAGCTTGTTTAATCTCCACTAAACATATTCCATTATTAATCATATCATGTCACAATAATATATATCACATATATATTATATATTTGCAACAAAAGAAAATAATGCAATTAACATATATCGCATATATATCAATGTATTATCCAGTGAGAAAATGAAATAATAAAGCGAGCCTATATTAGATAATGTAATACAATATATCATATATATTATTATACATTAAATCATCGAATCAACACTTGATTCGACAATCCGGCTATATCGAATATAACCGACTAATATATCATGTACCGATTCATCGAATCAACACAAGATCCGATGTCCCGGTTCATATCTAAATATCGTGAGAATATAATACGGTATCTCATATCGTATTTGTCACGTCCCGAAAGTACGGAACATGAACGGCACTTAAACTACGAAACGTTTCGAGGCGTACGTAATCTAAGTAAGCCGAGAACCCAGAAATCCAAACCAAGAAAATTAGTAGAGTGAAGGAAAAAAAACTTAAAACAAGTAGTTTTAAAAGCATAAGCCGAATAATGCGTTTTTTCTTTATAAAAAAAATCAAGTATTTCTTGAAAATTTCGGCAGAGTCTCCTTTGTAAATACTGGCTCCCAAACGCGATACAACATGAATAGTATACGAAATCAATAAAAGGCATCCCCAAGGGGGAGCTAGCTCTTCGTCAATCGACGGTCACAACCACACAAGCAATATAATATACAACGCTAAGGGCGAGGATCAAAACTCAAAAGGAAACTCAAAACAACAAGAAATCCACAGAAATACAACGCGCGACTCTAAGGTCGAAAGAATAACATCACTGGTCTCTATCTCAAAAATAAATTCATGTTTGGTTGATGGAATTTACTAGATACAACTGAATAATATTATACAAGATAATATGATGGGTACGATACCAATAAACCCACCTACTAGCAAGTTACCCGAACGAAACTGTGCCCGCAAAGCCGTAATGAAACCTGTACGGCAAACCTGCAAGAAACTGGGGCACAACGAGGGTGAGTTGCCAACTCGTGAATAGAAAAACATCTACGAATAGAAATCGCTTGTATTAGGCAATCCTAGGTCATACGATCATAATATATAATCCTCAAATATAACCAGCAGTCTATAACAATGACTAGGGTAAATATCTAACCCAAGAGTAATCCCAAATGCCCGTGTAAGTGCCTCAGGTAGCAATATATCATATGGATGATGTATGAATGCATGAAACAGAATACATGTACTGAAGAAAATTTCTTTCATAAATTAGTGAGATTTCTGTATTTTTAAAATGAGGTATCATAATGAAATCAGCAAAAAACAGTGCCTCCCATCGGCACAAAACGTAATCCCAATATCTCGATATCTCTGTATCACAGTCTCTGTACCTCAATATCTCGAAATCTCAATGTCTCAATCACAATGACTAGGGCGCCGTCAGTCCAGGCCGGCCCCTACCATCCATCTCATGACCATGATGGTATCCTCCGGATATCCGATGCGTCGGGTAATATCACCGGTCAGTCGTGCTCCCCTGCACAGGTTCAACGTCAACAACACGATCTTCTTGCCCCGGGGTACCGCACCGGGCCCACCTTGTACCTGAAACGGTTCATCCATTTCCTCGAATCGGGTCTCGAAATCCATCAGCAAACTCATGGTGGACGACTCATACATCATGGGAAAACCGTACTTTTTATTTAAAAGAGAGGAAAGAAGCTTATACAAGTTTTGCGGTTTTCCCCCAAATCCAGAAAATCTCATGGAAATCCGAATCCAAATCATCAATAGCATGTAAAACCATGAATATAGGCATAAGAATCCATGAATACGGCATAACAATGAATAACAGTATGCATGAAGTGACAAGTAATAACTACAATATCTAAGCTGGCATATAAGATAAGTACACTAATATCATGTCAAACTACTAGCTATCAAGCTAAGTTAAGCAATAATATTTTCTAAGGTGTACGTGACATGGCAATTACCGATGAAGAGGTGTGTCAGCCGACAAGTAAGTGTACGTGGTACGTACGCATCATCGGTAATGGTGCTGGTGTCCTAACAACATAATATCAACAATGCAATATGAAATAACAATTTATGTATACGATGCGGAGCGAGCAACCATAATGAGCGGGAGCTAAATATTAAACAATGGTGCCATTTGAAATAACACGAATCGTGGGGTTTTGAAAATAAGGGGTACGGTGGTTTTAAGAAAGGATACGTCTTTTGAAATATCCGTAGATCCCTTGACCTGTCTTTTAAAACACCCACGATCTGCTAGTTTTGAAATAGGTAGGAGTCTAATCTAATCTAACAACTACACTAAACTATACGGCTGAACTAACAAGCTGAACTACAGGTAAGGAAACCGCCTATCATCTGAGTCGATACATATACATACCTGTATATGTATAGTCGGTGATCCCGCCTCAATAATATCATATCCGATACCATATCTATAAACAGACATCCCAAGTCAAGAGTGCGAATCAATCATCAATATATAGCTCGTACGTAAATCCGTCGTACGGCATCCCAAATCTGGGTACGGGTCAATATCACATTCATCATACTATTCATCTGGTATCCTCTTTATCAAATATCATGATCGGGGTACTGATCTACGTCTAGTACAATACTGATACCGCCTAAGTATGCATGCACGTGTGTGAAACACTACGTCAAGGACCCACTAAAACGTCATGTCGTATCTCAAATACGAACCCTGCCATATCACCTGTCTCACGGCCTCAAATCAAATCTCATCGACTCATCTTAAATCCCAAGTACTATCCTCATCATCCATGCATGTGTATATGAATGATATATGCATAGTCCCATACCCACGCGTATATACATATATACGCATCCCCATCTACGCACAAGAAAGTAATGTATGCAAGTCTGTGTGTGCGTATGTGGGTAAAACAACTACTCTAGGGTTTCGCAACTAACCCAAAGGTAATCGATGAACACATAATCATATCATGAATAAACATTCTCGTATCATAAAACACCTATATAAACATATATATATGAACTATACTACGGACTGCGGAGGTGCTATACGCCATCCACCCGACTTCTCCCCGTAGATATAAATCTACTCACCTGGTCCTCGCTCGCCGGTGCCGACGTCGCCACGCGCTTGCTTGTCGTCTCGAAGTCCACATGGGGTACCTACATATCATAACGCACCATATCGCATTAAAACCAAATTCGAAATCGAAACGGCATACGAAAATCAAATCGGCACGCGTATCACGCATAGGTCAAAAACTATCGCCTACGCATGCAAGAATAGTCAAACCAACCCTCGATGTCGATGTACAAACATCAAACCATCAAGAAAACCCAAACACACTCATTTGCGCATCCACGAACACTAACTATAATATAAAATAGTTTAAAATTCACAAAAACCCCAAATTCATCTTAAAAGCCATTTTTCCGAAAATCTAGCAAGCAAAAATTACCCGTTTTAGTACAAAACTCGACGTTTAAACAAATCTAGTGGCCATAATACTTATTAAATATCTTAAATAGGTCATAAAAACAATTTCCATATTGTAGTCCCAATAAATTTTATTAACCCCAAAATTCTAGTTTACAATATACCCAAATTTTAACAATTTACTGCAAAAATACACAAACAACAATTTAGCTTGGATTTTCATGAACTAAAAGCATTAAACCACTCAATATAATATTTATAATGATATGAAAACTTAATCATATTTTAATCTAAGCATTTGATAATTTTTCAAAAACTCTAGTTAGCAAAATAACTTAATTATGACATTTTATAAGTAAGGGTTTGTAATTAACAACTAGATTAGTTTTCTACAAAACTTAAGATGTTAATCCACATCACTAAACCATGCACAATAGATCACAACCCATTTCCACAACAAAACCCTAATTTGAAATCTTTAATCATGCAATTGAACTCATCAAAAACCTAATTAAGCACTTAGTTAACTTGGATTACGACAGCTAGACAACAAATTTAACAAAAGCATGAGATTATACCTCCGATGTTTGAGATCAAGCTTAAGATCTAGCCTCCCAAAATGCCATCTTGATCCCTAGATCCATACTAGAATGGTCAAGTAAAAATGGGTGGGATTTAGATTTAGATTTTGTGGGCTTTTTGTGTGATTTTTGTTGATTTTTTTGAAGGAAAATGGAGGGGATTTGGGGAGGGCTGCTGTTGTTGAGGGGGAAGGGAATTCTCGGCCAGGTAGAGGGGAGTGAGGAGAGAGAGGGAGGTGGAGAAAGTGGGGGGGGAGAAAATCAAAGTCAAACCAATACCCATATATCTATTCCTTCTCTCTTTATTCTATTCATTTCCTTTTATCAAAAGAAGTGGGGACATGAGGGAAATGGGGCTGCTGAAAATTCAGCCAAGGAGGGGAGGAAAAATGTTGGGTGTGAGTGTGGGTGTGGAAAAAAAAAGATAAATATTATACCCCCAAAACCATTTACACTAATTTCACCAAATAAGCCTCTTTTCTTCAATATTTTATAAACCGTTTTGGCAAACCATTTCATTTCAAAAACCACATGATAAATTTTTTTTTAATGTTCTATGATGCACAAAATTTGTTTCAACTCATTCCAATTTATAATTTTCCCTAATTAAATGTATTAGTGACTGCTTAAAATAATATTAAAATAATTAATTTCGGAAAAATTTTCAGAAAATTTGAAATTTCACCAGTGGTTTAATAAACAGCAAATACTAGCAAATTCATTGCTAGAATATTTATATTTAATTTTATAATAAAGATATTTGTATTTTGACTTTTTACAGAAAACCCCCTTATTTTACCGATTTTCCGAAATTTCACCGAAACGATTTTCAAAACGTTACAATCTTCCCTCCTTAAAGAAATTCGGTCCCCGAATTTAAATTAAAACTCCCCCCAAATACTAAAACATCTAAGCAAAACTATCAAGTCGTCGGGGCTCCGAAATCGTAAATACATAAAACAAATCGTAGCGCAGCGCATGCGCATGAAAAATGAGCATATAACTCAAAATCAAAACTCCGTCAAGCATCTCGCAATCATCGAAGTCATGGTAAAGACACAAATGTCGAATCCAATACAAAACCAATATGATATAACTCGAAACTATACACGTAAATATCAAATATATATATATGTATATATCCGAAAGAAATGCATGCAAAAATTTTTTTTTAAAGTCGCTGTGTAATGCGTATAACACTACACAGTGGCGGATGTCTATCATAAGAAAATAACCATATACATATATACCTTTTGTTTATAATGTACGTTCCACCGTTTTGGAAACTATATAGAAGGGTTTTCTTGTTTTAAACGTTTCGTGTCATATCAGACACGTAGATAAATACTGAGACTATAGCTCGCTTTTGGAATTCCCTTCGATAGCTATCAATGCATGCAGAATACATTCAGGTACCGTCCTCTGACTAGTCCTGCTCAGTACGAAAACACATAGCAAATATCATAAAAACTTACTGCTCTATAAGAAATCAATCCCAAAATACGCATATGAATACTATGTGCGTCTGGTGCGCACGGAAATCAAAATCCATATATGTGCCATACGTGCGCACAGAAACAACATCTAAGTGCATTGGGTGTGCACACAACATCTGTCATAGGAAACGTGTGTGCCTGACAGCAAGGACAGGTGCGTCTGACACGCACGAAGAATCTTGATTTAGTGCATCTGGTGTGCACCGAAATCGCTTCTCAAAACATGCGCTCAACATGTGTGAAAATCAAAACCAGGTGCATCCATCATGCACGAAATCATGAAATCCAATATCAAGAGCCGAACATGCGCAAAATCAAATCAGGTGCACAAGGTGCACAAAACAAATATCGAACAACACAATCGAAATCGAAGTCCAGTGCATCTAAATGCACAACATGCGTATCACTGCACTGCAAGCATATGTGAACTATACCGAGAGCAAAAATCAAATCGTATGCGTATATACACACAAATCAGCTCAACTGTATGAAATCCATATAATCACAAACATGAGAAACCAAGGCACGAAAACTATCTCAAGTGCAACAACTGTGCAAAGATCGTAAATACTCAGTAGGTGCAACCATGACGCATGAAAACAAATATCATGAAACTCAATCATCAAAATCAATCATGCGAATAGATCGCCCAAAATACCGAAATCAAATATGGCGGAATAGTCCCCGCTCAAGCACTTCCTCTAAGAACCTCTGGCCAACTGTCGTGGTCACTCATAGAATGTCCCGTCGACGATCCTGAACTCTGGCCTGCCGGCATGCGCAACATGACCACTCCTGGGTTCTAGTCTTCTCGTAATTCATTCCAGAAAAGTTCTGTCGAGACCTCTTCCAAATCTCGTCTCTGCCGAACTGTCCGGAAGTCATCGTCCTTTACTATATCTGTTTCTTGTCCCGGAACGGCTGCATACTCATCGCGACTCCTTCTGGAAGGTATATCCAAGCACAATGCCTCGGCATGCGTATCGCATCTCTGTTGTTGGCGGAGTGGAACATTGTCTCATCAAGACTTCGTATGAACCTCTTACTCCACTTTCCTCTAATGTTGACTGCTTCGCACTCGTCTCGTCGTGGCTGCATGGACTGAGCTCCAATGGCTATCCTCGTATCTGGAGTCTCCCAAGAAATGCATCTCACCACCTGGCATCCGAATGAAGTCGAACCATCCGATCGATTCGTCAAAACCTCATAATCCCCCAATAGCTTAACATCTTGGATACAGTTTAATAGTATCGAGTACGTACCACAGCATCGGTGGTCCAACTGTAGAAGGGCAAACCCAAGCCTCACTAATGGCGCCGCAGAACTGCCGCAAACCCTAAGGTTTAAAGGCTTTCACACGGTCATTATGTCGAGTTAGGGTTTCATTCTTCTAGAGGGACCATAGAATTGCCTGCATGTCTTTCCGAATACTTTAAAATTGGAATAATAGGTTTCTGACACTCGATCGTCTCTGTCGACTCTCAACGACTCCGTGTGAAGTCGTCTCTAGCTGGAATCAATCTATCTGATGACCTCGCATCGGGGTAGTGAACGAACCACTTGCCCTAGTCATTCATCCTCGATGACTAGTGACCTTCTATCATCTCTTAGTACAACTCGTACCGTAATAGCTCCAACATCTGTGGCGATATCTCGTCGTTCGCAGCAACAACTGGCTCATTCGTCTGCACGCTGAACAGTGCCTCAATCGTCATGAATAAGCCATACGTCAACAGTCATCAAAATCTGGCTGCCCTCTATCAGTGGCTCAATCCTCTAGTGCAAATTGGCACGTCCGCATAACTTCATACAACAATCCACCCAAAGCTAGTGGCGTGAAAACACAATAAAAAGACATATCTCTGCAATCGTATGTCACCGGAATCATGCCCTGGTCAGTCCTCATTCTTGACGAGCTCATGCTGACCGCAACTCTAGCGGTAGCTCTCCCTGCCCGTGATCGTGGCAGCAAAACCATAACTGGTACCGATGAGGCTAGATCAGGAATGAATATGATACTGAGTAAAGAAATGTATATCCTAATGCTCCTTAAGTGGAGTAGCATATCGTAAGTATGCCTCGGAACATACCCATGGCGCGTCACTCTACTTTAGTCACCTATTCCATCAACCAAGGTTCATCCTATGCTACGAAGGTAAAACCTAACGCTCTGATACCAACTTTGTCACATCCCGAAAGTACGGAACATGACCGGCACTTAAACTACGAAACGTCTCGAGGCGTACCTAATCTAAGTAAGCCGAGAACCCAGAAATCCAAACCAAGAAAAGTAGTAGAGTGAAGGAAAAACAACATAAAACAAGTAGTTTTAAAAGCATAAGCCGAATTATGCGTTTTTTCTTTATAAAAAAAATCAAGTATTTCTTGAAAATTTCGGCAGAGTCTCCTTTCTAAATACAGGCTCCCAAACGGGATACAACATGAATAGTATATGAAATCAATAAAAGGCATCCCCAAGCGGTAGCTAGCTCTTCGTCAATCGACGGTCACAACCACGCAAGCAATATAATATACAACGCCAAGGGCTAGGATCAAAACTCAAAAGGAAACTCAAAACAACAAGAAATCCACAGAAATACGACGCGCGACTCTAAGGTCGAAAGAATAACATCACTGGTCTCTATCTCAAAAATAAATACATGTTTGGTTGATTGAATTTACTAGATACAACTGAATAATATTATACAAGGTAATATGATGGATACGATACCAATAAACCCACCTACTAGCAAGTTACCCGAACGAAGCTATGCCCGCAAAGCCGTAATGAAACCTGTACGGCAAACCTGCAAGAAACTGGGGCACAACGGGGGTGAGTTGCCAACTCGTGAATAGAAAAATATCTACTAATAGAAATCGCATGTATGACGCAATCGTAGGTCATACGATCATAATATATAATTCTCAAATATAACCAGCAGTCTATAACAATGACTAGGGTAAATATCTAACCCAAGTGTAATCCCATATGCCCGTGTAAGTGCCTCAGGTTGCAATATATCATATGGATGATGTATGAATGCATGAAACAGAATGCATGTACTGAAGAAAACTGCTTTCATAAATTAGTGAGATTTCTGTATTTTTAAAATGAGGTATCATAATGAAATCAGCATAAAACAGTGCCTCGCATCGGCACAAAACGTAATCCCAATATCTCGATATCACTGTATCACAGTCTCTGTACCTCAATATCTCGAAATCTCAATGTCTCAATCACAATGACTAGGGCGCCGTCATTCCAGGCCGGCCCCTACCATCCATCTGATGACCACGATGGTATCCTCCGGATATCCGACGCGTCGGGTAATATCACCGGTCGGTCGTGCTCCCATGCACAGGCTCAACGTCAACAACACGATCTTCTTGCCCCGGGGTCCCGCACCGGGCCCACCATGTACCCGAAACGGTTCATCTATCTCCTCGAATCGGGTCTCGAAATCCATCAACAAACTCATGGTGGACGACTCATACATCATGGGAAAACCGCACTTTTTATTTAAAAGAGAGGAAATAAGCTTATACAAGTTTTGCGGTTTTCCCCCAAATCCAGAAAATCTCATGGAAATCCGAATCCAAATCATCAATAGCATGTAAAACCATGAATATAGGCATGAGAATCCATGAATACGGCATAACAATGAATAACAGTATGCATGAAGTGACAAGTAGTAACTACAATATCTAAGCTGGCATATAAGATAAGTACACTAATATCATGTCAAACTACTAGCTATCAAGCTAAGTTAAGCAATAATATTTTCTAAGGTGTACGTGACATGGCAATTACCGATGAAGATGTGTGTGAGCCGATGATTGTTAGAGGTTCTGCGTGTTCAAGTTCTAGTTTAAATACCGCAATCAAGACGGTTTCGCTTGTAGCTAGCCGGTTGAGTACGGGTCGTCCGCAGGGAGATGGGAGTCTTTTTCAAAGTGTTTTAACGAGTTAAGTCCGGTTGTTCAGATTTTGTTATGGTTATCTAAGTGTTAAGTCGATATTTAAAGCGAGCTTGTTAGGGTTAGGATTAGGTTAGTTTGAGTTAGGAGTCTCCACATCTTTCGTTGCCCCACTTAATATCGGTGTTACGGTAATCGGCAACAACGGGGATTAGCACGACTAGGAAGGAACTTGCGAGTATAAGCTAGGCTTTCCAACGCATAGTCCTTCCTTTTGGTGTTTGTCCGTCCGTTCTTGGCTCTTATCCATAACCTCCGGTTAATTCAACCACAACCGGTCTCACTACGGAATCACCGCTATCATGTAGGATATGGTGCCGTAAGAAGCGGATTGTGGTTCAATTAACGGGAGTCGATTTAAGTTGTTGGGCAAGGAAAGAGTGAGAGAGATTTCCTTCTCTCAAACTTCCCTTATCCTACCCTAACAAGTATAAAACTACTCACACTTCATGATAAGGAAAAACAAAACAAAACAAAGAGGAAGATAGAAAGAAGGAGATTAGAAGAATACGACTAACTATTTGCGACCTCGCCTTGGCGAGGATCGAGCGTAAGTATCATTGTCGTATGAATGATAAAGAAAAAGAGAGAAGAAAGAAACAATCAAGCAAATAACAACAACTACTTAACAATTAAAATTACAACAAGTAAAGAAAGATAAGGAGACAAGCATGATAATAAAAATGGTCTTCTTTATTCATCACTCTTCACTCAAAAGCTCACTACAAGTTTAATGGAGAAGAGGTGAGAAGAGGAAGAAGAGAAACACTAAAACTAGGCAAAATGAAAATACAAGAATTCCCTCTTTCCTTCATAAAGTTCTGGGCTATTTATAGGCCAAAAAATGAAAACCTAGGGCAACCACCAGAACACCTGTACAAAGACCAAAATACCCCTGAAAAGTGGTCGGCTGAAGGGACTGTACTACCGCGGATCCGCGGCCTATACCCCCTATTGGCCGCGGATCCGCCGCGCAATGGTGGGTTCAGGGCGTCGTCTTCAGTGTACATCCCTGGTCTTCTGTCCCCTCTTGTCTGGTATATATATTTTCTGAAAATAATTTCACATTTCTTCCAGAATTTCAGTTGAGGAAAGGTGGACTTTTTGTGAGTGTTTTTGTCATGATTGCCTTGAGCTCCGCGTAGATCTCTTGGTCTTGGTGTTGCCATAGTGCTTTGTGCATGAAGGTGACAATTGATTTGTCCTTTTGTCTCCTAAACTGGTATCTGGCAACATACGGATGAAGAGCGGAGACCGTGTTTTATCTGTGGTTGGCAGGAACCCGGATTTTGTCGTGTTTTCCATGAATTTCACCGTTTTAGAACCGAGAACCTGTATCCTGTAATTGACTAGCAAACACGGCTCAAGAATATCTACGGATATGCAATGTGATAAAAATTAGGCGGTATGAAAATGCAAAAATCTGATATGAACAAATACCCCCAAACTTATCATTTGCTCGTCCCGAGCAAAGCCCATTTATTCACAAAAAATTTCCTAACCTCACTTTCGCAGGGAACGCGATTGCACTGAGCATGTGCAACAAGCCGTTAAACCTCTAGGTGTCCCTAGTAGGAGGAGTGTTGTCTCCTGAGGGTTTTCAGCGGATACTACCCATAAAATCCGGTCAAGTTGGTTTTGCAAAATGACTAAGCTTCAAACCCTAATGTTTTGTTTTAGAAAATAACAATTCTATAATCCTAAGTCTAGACCATCGAACCTTTATTTTTCACACCTCGCTTCTTATTTAACTACAGATTTTATATGTCTTTACGTGCAGTGCAAATAGTGTCGTTAAGTTCCCGAAAGGTCGAATAAAGTCATCATGTCGCACAATAAAGCCCAGATAACAATTTAAAAAGGATTACATAAGTTTTATAAAGAGTTAAGCATTTTTCAAGTTTCGTTTTCCAGTAAGGTTTCAACTTCAGAATTTCTATCTTCCATAACAGGAAACTAAGTCGTATTTTTCACTCCACCTTTTTCTTGTTTTCATTACATACACACCTCTGTGAACGTGCAATTGTCTTTATCATAGAATAAAACCTTCATATCTCCGCTAAAATTTTTATAAAAGCCTGTCTTTTATCAAGATTATTCTCACACAAAGAACCGTTAGGAATTTTAACTCGGAGAGAACACTTGCTTGACTTTGTTTTAAAACTGGACTTTCTAGGCTTCTTAGCGAGCTTTGGGCCAATGCTCCCAAACCAGTTGGTTTTAGGGCATTAGGTGTAGAAACACCCCAGCGGACTTAATTACTCGAGTTACCTAGGTCCAAAAACAAAAGACAGTTTGGCGTGAAAATCAGATGATTTAATACGAACGGAGATATAACCGGCAGTTCAATTATTTTTTTTTGGATAAAAGACGTGTTTAGTGGGTTTGGTGTGTAATCATTCCAATCAAGTTTCCGATGGGTTATTTTTCAGACTTAGCTCCAATTACGGCATCAATAACATTCCTTCATGTTCGCTTTACTTCATAAACTATTCTTGACATTACTTATTTCAGAACAAACCTATTTGATCCTTAGAAAATCATTTATCTGTTTAAAAGTTTAAACATGAAAGACTTGTCATCTAATTCCCAAAATCTTACGACACGTGTAGTGTGATGTAAAGACGTATATCAGCTATAGTTAACTTCAAAGGAGAGTTATCTTTCAGGTTTTCAAAATCCAAACATAAGATTTAGTTATTCCTATTTTTTTCAAACAAAAACCGTCGAATGTTGAATCAGAGTTATTCCACAAGCTAACTTGACAAAAAGGTTTTTATATATTTTTTTAGAAAATTTTCAAATTTTTATGGATTTTATGGATTTTAATATGCAGATGCAAAATATACATATGAATGCGAAGGTAAGAAATGCGTACCGAGCGTACCCCCAAACTTAAACTGGACAGTGTCCTCACTGTCGTTGCATGAAGAGAGCAGTTGGAAGGTTCAAAATTGTCGGTTAGTGATACACAAATTTTTATTTGTTTTTGTTTTTAAAGAAAAGAAAAAGAATATACACAAATATATACAAAATGGTTTGTACATACCCCCAAACTTATTTGGAACAGTGTCCACTGTTCTTGGCTGGATAACCGAAGTTTGGAGGTAGGTAGAGGAAGATCATTCAGGGTAAACCGGCTCCTGTAAGAACAGGAGCTCCTCTGTTGGTTCGGCGCTAAGGTACGGTTTGCATCGGTGTCCGTTTACTTTGAAAAGAGAACCGTCCTTTGGATTCTCCAAATCCACAGCGCCCTGCGGATACACATTCCGCACAAAATACGGCCCTTTCCAGCGAGATCTGAGCTTTCCTGGATCGAGCAGACGTCCAGTATATGAGCATTAGGTTCGGCGGGCTGATTCCCCAACCTAAAAATGTTGAGTTCAATCGTCATATTTCCAAAAGAGAGGTTCATTGAACCATTGCGACAATTGATCACAGCATTTGAGGTTGCGAGAAATGGGCGACCGAGTATCACCGGAATTTGATTCCTGGGGTTAGCTACAGGCTGTGTATCTAAGACAATGAAGTCGACGGGGAATATGAAGTCCCCGACTCTTATTAACACATCCTCTAGCTCTCCCCTAGGATGGGTGATCGATCGGTCGGCCATCTGGAGAGTGCAGTGTGTGGGTTTCAGCTCTCCGACGCCTAATTGCTCGTATACTGAATACGGAAGCAAGTTAACACTGGCACCAAGATCTAATAGTGCGCGGTTGATGTTCTTATCCCCAAAAGTAATTGAAATCGTAGGACAGCCAGGGTCCTTCCGTTTTTGTGGTAAAGATTGGGTAAGGGCATCACTCACAGCACTAGCCAAGAAAACTTTCTTGGGTACCTGAGACTTCCTCTTTTTCGTGCACAAGTCCTTTAAGATTTTCGCGTAGGATGGGACTTGTTGGACAGCATCTAAAAGAGGAATGTTAATGTTAACCTGCTTGAATAACTACAGAATCTTCTCCATTTGAGGATTTTGTTTATTAGACCTCTACCGGTTTGGAAATGGAACATTTTGAAAATTGGTTGAGTCTAATGCTGGAGGAGGAGATTTTGGAGTTGGAACAGATCCCAGAATAGGTGTTTTCGTGGAGTAAGAAGTGGGTCCGTTCATAGCAGAAGAAGAGGAAGGAGAGCCTGTTGAAGAACGGAGAATAGGCTCGGAAGACGAAGAAGAAGAAGAAGAAGAAGAAGCGGTCGGGGTGTCATCGTTGATTTGCTTGCCAATGTTGTTTTGCAGCATCCTTCCCGATCTCAGTGTGGTCACGGCACTCACATTATGGTTTTGTTGTTCAAGAGCAACATGTGCATTATGTGGGTGACCGGGATTTGGAAGTGGCTGGGACGGGAGCTTCCCCTTTTCTCGCTCGCTCAAGGCCGCGTTCAGCTGTGCAATCTGGGCCTCGATGGTTTTGATGCTTTGCCCGTGTGCGGCAGTGTGTTGCACTAAGGATTGAATCGAAGAATGGATGTTGGCGGTGGATTGAGTCGATTGTTTAACAAACGCCTCCAGACTACGCTCGAGCGAGGAAACCTTATCGTTGTTTGACGGAACAAAGTTGTTTGGTGGAAAAGAGTTGTTCGGTGCAAAGTTGTTCGTCTGGTTTTGGAAAGGTTGGGGTTGGAAGGGCTGCTGATATTGATGCTGAGTTTGTTGTGGCGCTTGTTGTTGCGGTGGAGGGGCCCTTTGGAAATTGTTGCCCTGGAATTGATTCTGATTCTGATTCCAGGCGAAATTGGGGTGGTTCCTCCAACCGGGATTGTAGGTGGAAGAGTATGGATCATTCCTCGGTCTTTGCTAGAAGGCAGCATTAACCTGATCCTGTCCTTGCGAGGGTGGATTGTAAGGACACTCTTCGGTCAAGTGGGAAGGATCGGAACAACAAGCGCAGATGGTACGAAGGGAGAGAACAGGTGTGGGGGCAGGAGCAGAAAATTTGCTCTCTATCGCTTCAAGCTTTCGTGTTATTGCCATTTCAGCTTTCATCGCAATAGAGACATCGAGTTGGTGGATTCCTACCCTAGACTGACCAGTAGAAGTGGAGGTAGAAGAAGAAGAAGTCGGTCTGGTGCTCTCCCACTGCAGCGTTTGTTCCGCAAGATCGTCAAAGAACTGCCACGCTTCCTCGTCAGATTTCGATAGGAAGTGGCCCTGACAGATGGTTTCCAGCAACTGCTTCGTTGCTGGGTTCAGTCCCTCGTATAAGGTTTGGCAGAGTTGCCATTTCTCTATACCGTGGTGAGGACACTGAACAAGAAGGTCTTTGTACCGGTCAAAGCACTTCCAGAAGGGTTCAGAAGGAAGCTGGGAGAATTGGTTGATTTCATTTCGAATTCTTGCGGTCTTATGATTAGGATAGAATTTTTTCAGAAACGCTTTAACAAACTCGTCCCAGCTGGTGATTGAGTGGGAAGCAGTGCTATACAGCCATTTTTCAGCGAGGTCGTATAAAGTGAACGGAATGACCCGTAGACGTATAGCATCGTCCGACAGCTGGGTGGTTTTCATCATGGCACAGACATTTTGAAATTTGTTGATGAAGATATAGGCATCTTCAGATTCAAGCCCATGAAAACGTGGAAGCATGTTGATGAAATGGGGCTTAATTTCAAAGTTGTCCCCATTGGCCGGAGGAAGAGAAAGGCAGGTGGGAAGTGCAGAACGGGTGGGATAGAAACAATCCTGGAGCGCGATTCGCTGCGGCGCTACAACAGGCGGAGGTGGTGGGAGATTGGTCTCCGTAGGAGGTGGAGCCAATCCAGGGGTGGTCAAAGAGATGTTCGGATTAAATCCCGACATCGCAGAAGAAGAGGTTGGTGAAGGTGAAGGTGAAGGTGAAGATGTATGAACAGAATTCCGGTCAACGTCGGAGTTGGCCGGCAAAGGAAGGGGTGAAAGAGGAGTGGACGGAGTATCGACTTCGGAGTCGATCGCGTAGTCGGTCGCGACTAACGAAACGCGGACTAAACGGGCGCTAGTGTCCCGAGTCCAAGCGGACATACACTAAACGAGTTTAGTATAGTCAAAGCGAAGAAGGTGAGGGTAAGAAAACGTCAATGGAGAAAGGCGATGGGTGGTGGGTGAAAATGGATTTGGCGACAAAAGGGCAGGTTTTTATAAAAGTTTTTGATTTTTTCTTTTTTTTTCTTTTTAGAAAGAGATTTACAGAAGTATGTACGGAAATACGGCTTAAGCAATCACAAACAAGATATGCACAATCACTCCTAGATCTAGGGTAACCTAGGTCTACTAGACCTGCTCCTGAACTTGATTGTCGAAGTTAAACAGTGTCGAGAAACGGGCTTAACAATACACTGATCACGAGGCCAGGTAAGTGCAGAGATAAGGGGAGGTTGTCCAACGCTTTCGTGAAGTTCCTTAATTAAATAACCCTTTCTCTTTCGGCGGTTGCGCCTTTAACACTTTCCTAGACACCCCGTAAACAATATACGGCTAAGCGAGGTTCTAAACAAGGTTTATCTTCTCCTAATGAGCGCGAAGTCCTTAGGGCTGAAGTCTAGTATTTTTTAATTTACAATGGACAATGCATATGCTTTAGTGATTTTTGGGGTCCTGGGAAGGGTGATGAAATCCCCACCCAATCTGGATTGGTTTCAAGCCCCTTAAGTCCGTATTAAAGAAATGCAAAGCAGTAACAAATCAACTGCAAACAATTTTTATTTGCGGCGCAAAGAATCCTGCACAAGAACAGTTTATTGGAAGGGGGAGAAGAGTTTGCGCAAAGAAGGCTGCAGAAACACAGTTCAGTGGAGTTCAGAGGAGTGGAGAGAGGCAGAGGGACTTACAGAGAGATTTTGGGGCTCTGAAGCCAACAGATGGCCGCGTTTCCGCGGCCAAACGCATGTAATGGCCGCGGATCCACGGCTATGTAGGGGAATTGGGGCTCTGAAAAATTTGGCTGTTCTCTGTTGGGTGTCCTCTGCTTGTCTGGATGTACTGAATCTTGATTTGCTCACTGTATTTGATCCAAATTTGTACAGTAGACCGGATGCTTCGTTTTGTCCGTCGCGGTGTAGCCGCGAAAATGTGGGTCTATCTTCCCACGTCTTTGGCACTGTACTTGAACTCCGTATTTCCAACGTCTTTGGCGTCGATCTTGAGCTTCGTATTTCCTGCACACTTGCACAAAAACTAATCAAGAATAACAAGATGGTTTCTTTTACAAAGTATATTTTTTTTTCATTTTTTTAATACTTACAAATTAACCCGAAATTACACAAGGAAATAAACTACCGTCTCCCCGGCAACGGCGCCATTTGATTGTTAGAGGTTCTGCGTGTTCAAGTTCTAGTTTAAATACCGCAATCAAGACGGTTTCGCTTGTAGCTAGCCGGTTGAGTACGGGTCGTCCGCAGGGAGATGGGAGTCTTTTTCAAAGTGTTTTAACGAGTTAAGTCCGGTTGTTCAGATTTTGTTATGGTTATCTAAGTGTTAAGTCGATATTTAAAGCGAGCTTATTAGGGTTAGGATTAGGTTAGTTTGAGTTAGGAGTCTCCACATCTTTCGTTGCCCCACTTAATATCGGTGTTACGGTAATCGGCAACAACGGGGATTAGCACGACTAGGAAGGAACTTGCGAGTATAAGCTAGGATTTCCAACGCATAGTCCTTCCTTTTGGTGTTTGTCCGTCCGTTCTTGGCTCTTATCCATAACCTCCGGTTAATTCAACCACAACCGGTCTCACTACGGAATCACCGCTATCATGTAGGATAGGGTGCCGTAAGGAGCGGATTGTGGTTCAATTAACGGGAGTCGATTTAAGTTGTTGGGCAAGGAAAGAGTGAGAGAGATTTCCTTCTCTCAAACTTCCCTTATCCTACCCTAACAAGTATAAAACTACTCACACTTCATGATAAGGAAAAACAAAACAAAACAAAGAGGAAGATAGAAAGAAGAAGATTAGAAGAATACGACTAACTATTTGCGACCTCACCTTGGCGAGGATCGAGCGTAAGTATCATTGTCGTATGAATGATAAAGAAAAAGAGAGAAGAAAGAAACAATCAAGCAAATAACAACAACTACTTAACAATTAAAATTACAACAAGTAAAGAAAGATAAGGAGACAAGCATGATAATAAAAATGGTCTTCTTTATTCATCACTCTTCACTCAAAAGCTCACTACAAGTTTAATGGAGAAGAGGTGAGAAGAGGAAGAAGAGAAACACTAAAACTAGGCAAAATGAAAATACAAGAATTCCCTCTTTCCTTCACAAAGTTCTGGGCTATTTATAGGCCAAAAAATGAAAACCTAGGGCAACCACCAGAACACCTGTACAAAGACCAAAATACCCCTGAAAAGTGGTCGGCTGAAGGGACTGTACTGCCGCGGATCCGCGGCCTATACCCCCTATTGGCCGCGGATCCGCCGCGCAATGGTGGGTTCAGGGCGTCGTCTTCAGTGTACATCCCTGGTCTTCTGTCCCCTCTTGTCTGGTATATATATTTTCTGAAAATAATTTCACATTTCTTCCAGAATTTCAGTTGAGGAAAGGTGGACTTTTTGTGAGTGTTTTTGTCATGATTGCCTCGAGCTCCGCGTAGATCTCTTGGTCTTGGTGTTGCCATAGTGCTTTGTGCATGAAGGTGACAATTGATTTGTCCTTTTGTCTCCTAAACTGGTATCTGGCAACATACGGATGAAGAGCGGAGACCGTGTTTTATCTGTGGTTGGCAGGAACCCGGATTTTGTCATGTTTTCCATGAATTTCACCGTTTTAGAACCGAGAACCTGTATCCTGTAATTGACTAGCAAACACGGCTCAAGAGTATCTACGGATATGCAATGTGATAAAAATTGGGCGGTATGAAAATGCAAAAATCTGATACGAACAGCCGACAAGTAAGTGTATGTGGTACATACGCATCATCGGTAATGGTGCTGGTGTCCTAACAACATAATATCAACATTGCAATATGAAATAACAATGTAAGTATGCGATGCGGATCAAGCAACCATAATGAGCGGGAGCTAAATATTAAACAATGGTGCCATTTGAAATAACACGAATCGTGGGGTTTTGAAAATAAGGGGTACGGTGGTTTTAAGAAAGGATACGTCTTTTGAAATATCCGTAGATCCCTTTGTAGGGTTCCTAGGCACACTAATGAGGTCTCACAAGGCATCAACCATGCCAAATTCAAATTTTACAAGTGCCGAGAAACCCTAATACGGATTGTTAACTAGATTTTAGGAGAAAAGAGAAACTAGTTAACAACTTAACTAAAAGAAAGTGGCTACAACCTTTGTAGATCCGGTTCTCCACCTCCATGGCTCCGTGATGAAGTCCCCTCGCTGTCCATATCGGATCCCGGACTCTAGCGTCGGCTTCATCGGAGAAATGGACGGGCTAGGTCGTCGACTTCGATGCCGAAGATGATCTACGTCGAGGCAACACTAGATCAAGCTCCAACTTCACCAAGTCAAGAAACTTGTGAAGAAAACACCCTATATTACTTGGCAAAAGATAGAGGATGAAGAAATAGGAAGTGGGTTCACTTTAGAATTGGATTTCTCACTCTTTTTCACTAGTTGCCATTGATGGAGGCAAGGTTTCTTCTTGAAGAAGAAGAAGAAGATGATGATAGAATATGATGAGTTATTTTCAAAATAGAAAATAAAATCAATACTTATCATATGGAAACCATGGTTAAGTGTAGAGAATGAACTAGGGTTAAGTGGAATGGTTAGGGTTAAGCATGAAAACAAAAAAGGTCACTTAGTCAAAGCTTCATGAAGCTTCAACTAGCAAACAAAGAAAGCCTCCATTCATTTATTTTGCAAAAATAAATAAACAAAATAAATGAATAAGTAAATCAAAACCCTAACCATTACACAACCATGGTTTAATCATACGCTTAACTAAGTATGCATGTATCATCAAACATGATACAAACAAGTGCACAAAAAATATATCACATATACAATTTGTGAACTTCAAGTGAGAAAATCCATTTAAAGTGAACCAATACTAGTTAATGCAAAGTAATATATCAAATATATAATTATACATTAAATCATTAAATCAACACTTGATACAATGATCCGGTCATGTCGCATATAATCTACTAGTATCCAATGTATCGGCTTATCGAATCAATCCTCGATTCGATAGCTAGGTTATATCACATACAACCATTCGACACATTCATCGCGAGAATGGAATACGGTATCACATACACGCATTATTCTCGATCCCGCACATATCTCATATGCGCTCCTATTTCGTTTCGCTTGAGCCAGGAAACCTCTGTGTAGGACTCTAAAGACTCGTCAATACGCCGGCAGCAGGTGATGATCATATCAAACACCTACAAGCCGCAAGCGGTCTGCTAAACGTAACGACCACCCGGGAATTGAGCGATCAGAAGATCGACGAGCAAGCCCGCTCATACTCCTGTGAATCGAACCAGTAACACTTACCATACAGTCCGGTCTCGTCGTTTGATATGTCGCATATCTCGCCTAGGGGTGGTAAACGTCAGACCCCAATAGCTCAATAAGTCGTGTCGATATGAGGTCTATAACAATTCAAGAAACTACAGGTAACACTTACCAGTAAATCTCAGCAACCCTGGCCAGGGATTTCTGGTTATAGCCAATCGAACACAGCGCAACATCAACCCCCTATACCGGGAGAGACGAATCCCCTCCTATCGCTCATTGCCTCCATGTGACTCGGGACTGTACCCAAAAACCACCGTTTTGCATGCCCTCTTGGACGTGGTAAGGTGGAAATCAAAGTACAGTGGGAACCACACAAGACTCTATGACGATCTCGGGTCAACAGACTACTCTGTACCAGTGTCACCAGAGAACTGCCATCTGACATAAGGTATAATACCATCTGGGAGTTCTCGGCGAGTCCGTCCAGTGTACCCAGTCTCCACTGAGCACCCGTATATCATCTCTAATGTCAAACACCAATAGATATGGGATCATCCATCGCCCATCTGTATAGGTCGAGAAGGTATACGCTAGTCTACTCTGGTATATCGATGCCCCGTCTCGATACACCCACGACTAGGGACCTTGAAGGATGTACTTATGGACTACCATGTCCCCACTAGTATGATCCGCATCATAGTCCAGGTAGTCAAGTACTCATCCTAAGGGCCTTACCAACATGTAACAGAGAGACAATCAGTGTACACGTTAAGGTAAAGATCAACCAGATAGCAACTATCTTGTCGAGCAAGAAACTGTAGGGTTCCTAGGCACACACTAGAGGTCTCACAAGGCATCTACCATGCCAATTTTAAATTTTACGGGAGCCGAGAAACCCTAATACGGATCGTTGGCTAGAAGTTTAGGCGACAAGGTAAACTAGTTAACACTTAACTACAAGAATACGGAAATACATCCATTGTAGATCCGGTCCACCACCTCCTAAGCTCCGCGATGAAGTCCTCTCCGCTGACCAAATCGAACCATGACTCTCACGGTGGTTTCATCGGAGAAATAGGCGGGCTAGGTCGTCGACAACGTGCCGAAGATGATCTACGTCGAGGCATCACTAGATCAAGCTCCACCTTCACCAAGCCATGAAAACTTGTGAAGGAAACACCCTATACTACTTGGCAAGAGGTAGAGGATGAAGAAATAGGAAGTGGGTAGACTTTAGAATTGGATTTCTCACTCATTTTCATCAATCACCATTGATAAAGTGAAGCTTTCTTCATGAAGGAAGATGAAGAAGAAGAAGCTAATATTATGATAAGTTTTTTCTCAAATGAAAAGAATAATGAATTCTTATCATAATAGAACCATGGTTAGGTGTAGAGAATTAATTAGGGTTAAGTGGAATGGTTAGGGTTAAGGATGAGACAAAGTGGTCACAAAGTCAAAGTATTCATGAAGCTTCATGAAAGAACAAAGAATGCCACCATTTTATCATTTCCTTTTCTTTTTCCAAAAGAATAAATAAATGAATAAAATGAATAAGCAAATAATAAACCCTAACCATTTCATTAACCAAGGTTTAATTCTTTATACTTAACCAATTTTACATGCACCATCAAACATGATACAAGCATGTGCACAAAATCATATCACATATATAATGCGCACATCCGAGCGAGAAAATCCATTTAAAGTGAACCGATACTAGTTAATGCAAAGTAATATATCAAATATATAATTATGCATTAAATCATTAAATCAACACTTGATTTAACGATCTGGTCATATCGCATAAAACCGACTAATATCCAATGTATCGATTTATCGAATCAATCTTCGATTCGATAACTAGGTTATATCGCATACAACCATTCGACACATTGTTCGCAAGAATGAAATACGATATCACATACACGCATTATTCTCGGTCCCGCACATATCTCATATGCGCTCCTATTTCGTTTCGCTTGAGCCAGGAAACCTCTGTGTAGGACTCTAAAGACTCGTCAATACGCCGGCAGCAGATGATGATCATATCAAACATCCACAAGCCGCAAGCGGTCTGCCAAACGTAACGGCCACCCGGGTATTGAGCGATCAAAAGATCGACGAGCAAGCCCGCTCACACTCCAGTGAATCCAACCAGTAACACTACCGTACAGTCCGGTCTGATCGTCTGATATGCCACATATCTCGCCTAGGGGTGGTAAACGTCAGACCCCAATAGCTCGATAAGTCGTGTCGATATGAGGTCTATAACAATTCGAGAAACTACTGGTAACACTTACCAGTAAATCACAGCAACCCTGGCCAGGGATTTCCTGTTATAGCCAATCGAACACAGCGCAACATCTACCCCCTATACCGGGAGAGACGAATCGCCTCCTATCGCTCATTGCCTCCATGTGACTCGGGACTGTACCCAAAAACCACCGTTTTGAATGCCCTCTTGGACGTGGTAAGGTGGAAATCAAAGCACAGTGGGAACCACACAAGACTCTATGACGATCTCGGGTCAACAGACTACTCTGTACCAGTGTCACCAGAGAACTGCCATCTGACGTAAGGTATAATACCATCTGGGAGTTCTCGGCGAGTCCGTCCAGTATACCCAGTCTCCACTGAGCACCCGTATATCATCTCTGATGTCAAACACCAATGGATATGGGATCATCCATCGCCCATCTGTATGGGTCGAGAAGGTACACGCTAGTCTACTCTGGTATATCGATGCCCCATCTCGATACACCCACGACTAGGGACCTTGAAGGATGTACTTATGGACTACCATGTCCCCACTAGTATGATCCGCATCATAGTCCAGGTAGTCAAGTACACATCCTAAGGGCTTTACCAACATGTAACAGAGAGACAATCAGTGTACACGTTAAGGTAAAGGGCAACCAGATAGCATACTATCATGTCGAGCAAGAAAGTCCTCCCTATATATGTCCCAGCATCCACTGCAATATACATCCAATGTACAGTAATGGCCTCTAGGGCATACATATAACTAACAATCTCCCACTTGCACTAGGGCCATCTGATAGCAGTGGTTGTAGTATCTCATACTCAACCATCCCATAAAAATCCCTCTCTGGGAACAGGCCTTTGTGAGTGGATCCGCTGTGTTGTCCTCTGAGTCTACTTTCCAAATCTCGATCTCCTTGGAGATCAACCATCTCCATGATCAGGTGATACTGCCTTAGAATATGTTTGGATCACTGATGGGACCTGCGTTCCTTGGCACAAGCCATAACTCCATTGTCACACAATGGTAGGAACGTAGTTCATCTCATGAACCAATATACACCCAGACTGCCTCTTTGGTAGCATCTTAAATAGCGATGTATCCAGCCTTAATCGTCTAGTATGCCACGGTATCTAGCTTGAAACTTTTCCAACATACCGTCCCTCCACTGAGGGTAAAGACAATGCCTGTGACTGACATTCAGTCGTCTTTATCACCCTGGAACCATTCTAGTGATTCTCCCCAGGATCGATTAATACCATCTCACTACAACTAGTGAGGATCCTAACATCCAATTAGATCTATCTCATAGATCCAAAACCCATGATTTAGGAGGTATCATTTTGATCCTATATGGAGAATCATTGTGATAACCGGAGATTGACCGAGCGTAGCATAGGAAACTCCTTTCTTATCAAGAGTATGACATCCACGTACTCTACGAGGATCATCTCCATACTCCCTACTACCTTTTTGTATATACAAGGTTCATCTACCATTTTGATGATGTCAAACTCTTTGACTAAATCATGAAAACAGATGTTCCAACTCCGCGATACCTGCTTTATCCTATAAAGCATCTTGTACACGTTTCCGCTACTCCCACTGTCTACGAATCCCTCTGGCTGTGTACTTATAGACGTCCTCTTCTAAAACATCATTTAGAAAAGCAGTCATGGCACCCAACCGCCAGATATCGTAGTTATGGTATGTAGCCGTGGCAAGTAGGATCTGGATGGACTTAACCATAGCCACTTGAAAAGGTTTCATCATTATCCACGCCTGGTCGATGATGAAAAGCTTTAACAAGTCTAGCTTTGAAAGTCTCAACTTTTCGATGTACACCAAGTAATCTTCTTAAGATATACTTGCTCCTGATGGGGATTTAACCCTTCAGATATAGCAACCAAAGTCCATACTTTGTTGGTGTATAAGGATTCCATCTCAGATCGATAAGCATCCAGCCATTCTTACAGAGTCACACTCCTGATGGCCAGCTCGAAACTAGTTGGGTCATCATCTCATGATGCAGTCCTCGCTCCCACTGTCATAGAGAAACCGAAGTATCTCTCAGGTGGGTGAGGAACCCCACTAGATCGGCGGAGAGGCTGAGGTTCATTGGAATCTACTGAATCCTTTGGCTCTATCAAATCATCTGCTGTAGTTTGTATAGCTGGAACCTTTCCAGTTCTACATTACAGACCTTGCCTCGAGCTTGTCCGGATTTTGTTTTTAGACATAGGCCGGACAACCCCAAATCTTAACTAGCTTAAGACATGGGCTATTTCCATATCATATCTCATATGGAGTGGTAGGCAACTGATTTGATTGGAACCCTATTCAATAGGTATGCAACTTCATAAGTGCATAACCCCCAATAGGAAACAGGTAACTCAGTAGTACTCATCATAGAGCACACCTTATCATATAGGGTGTGATTGCTCCGCCCTGATATACCATCGTGCTATGGTGTATACAGAGGAGTAATGCTGAGAGAGAATCTCATTCTCCTTTAGAATAGTCCAGGAATTCCGTGCTCAAGTATTCTCCTCACTGATCACATCAAAGGACATAATACTTGTACCCTTATTGGTTCTCTACTTCTAACTTATATTCTGTGAATATCTCAATAGGTTCGGACTTGTGTTTCAACAGGAACATAGGTTTGAATCTCGAAAGATCATTAGAGAATGTAATGAAGTATAAAGAACCATTCTTGGCATGTGTAGACAGGAGACCTTACATACATCAACATGCATCATCCCAAGAGTTCATTAACTCTTTCTCTGTTTCCAATAAACAGGGCTATGGTCATCTTATCTTTGTGACATGACTGGCGAGTTTCACAAGATGTAAATTCAAACTAATTTAGATATGCATCTTTATGTAACTCCAGCTAGTCGGGTCGCATTGATATGACCTAGTCTACAATACCTCAAGAAGGATTCGTTCATTTCTGAACTCTTCCTCTTGTGTGTGTTCCGTATACTAAGAACTGTAGTTTGATTTAGAACATCAATGCTTTTAGATAACGTGCCTGAACCGATCAACTTTTGATATAGGAAATGTTCAAAACATTATCCAACAATACAAAATTATATCCTTTCTTTACTAATAAAGAGACTGATATGATTTTGTATATCAGGTTCGGTATCTAATAACATTCGTTCAGAATCAATGTATTTGAAATACAGGGTGATAGTGACCAACAGACTTGGCTGCAACACTTGCCCCGTTTTCTGTCTCATGAAACTTATCACCCGTTCTCAGTTCTCTACCATTTTGTAGCCCTATGTAACAGGTTACATATCTCGAATCCTGATCCGGTATCAAATACCCAGGATGCAGAGGATACTGAGAAACAGTTCTTTGTAATGAACACACCCGAAGATGATGCATCAGCATGCACTCTCTTCGTTTGGGCGGCACGGGAATTCTGGTAATCCCCAATTTCCTGCTCTGTCTTATAACAATTATAAGTTGGAGCGGGACCAACGTTCCCCAGCTCAGTATAACAAGCGGGTTCGGTCAAATATTCCGTATTATTATCTTGATTAAGGCGTGATATGGTCGCTACCTGGAGAGAGAGAGAAGAAAACACTCAGCGTGCGCTCTTTCAAGAATAGATTGGTTATTATTTTATCTAATCAGGATGGCTCCCACTGCTTTTTATCAAATCTTCCTTCAAACCCTAAAAGGAAAGACTAGCCGGGATTAATTACACACTACAAGTTCGCCAATCTTTCAGCCAGGCCAGTGTCGGTACTTTGAGGGAGGTCCCCCGTGCTTTCGCACGAACCTAATTAGTGTAAACCTCGTTTTCCCAGAGGCGTAACCTCGTTAACACCTTTCTAGACACCTACTTGATCGGCTAATTGTAATGTATAAAACTCTCCCAGGAGTAACTCTTACTCGCAGCGGGTATCGGGATCCAACTATCTCATAGAAGGTATGCAATCTCATTGCAAATTTCAACACTTGAAATTCCCGATAATTTTGCCCCTAGTAGCTATATGACCTTAACATAGTCAACAAATCATAAGTGCTAGTCAAGTTCAACCCGTCATTTCCCGATTGAATTAAACCCACCCGCACGACCCTTAACATAGTCAACAAAGTCGCACGACTACCCTAATCCAATCACATCATATGCTTATGCAGATAAGCACTAATTAGCTACCGCACACTACGCCTTAACATAGTCAACAAACGTAGCACGAATACTAACTAGTACTTATCTGAAATGACGGAGGGCTACGACAGGTTTTTCTGAAAACCTATTGCGTAATGAACTTGATATCGTTGTAGAATCAAATGATTTTAAAATGGAGTGTTTTTGAAGCTTTTCTAGTTTTGCTAAATGAGTCACTCCCGGTGAAGGGATCTCGGTCCTTTCCTTATCGAATAAGGTGCAGGATATATCACATATACCGCTGTGCAAAGCAAGAACTGTAGCTACCTTTTTTTATTTTGAAATTCGATTCTACAACATCTTAGGTTTCTTTTATTTTCATTAATCACATTAATGAAATCCCATCATTTATATACCTAAACATCACAGATAAATACGACGTACATTTATGCCATCCGCATTCGCCTCGATGTCCCCTCGTGCACCGTTAGGTTAGGTAACTAACGGCAGAGCGGGGCAGGGCTAGCGCGGGTGTAAAACATAAGTAACGCCTATATAATATATCATATATACTATATACTGTATCTATCACAGGACATCACATGATCACATCACAGATATCGCAGCAGAAGAATCATATGAAATATCGGATATACTAGGACGTCCGTGTTTTCAATACGAGCCAGTATAAAACACGGATTCCACGGTCGCGATGAATAGCCAAACCCACACCCCTAGCCCCTACGAGAGCGGCAAGCAACCCTACCAATTCTAGAGTTAGGAGACCCAGACTCGACTCCTCGAGTTGGTCTCCCACTGGACTCCAGAACCCGGTTACTTGTGCTCCCCTCCTTGGGTCTATCCTAGTGCGGAAAAGTAAATAATATACAAAGGGTGACATCTTCCGCAACCTGGAAGTGCCCCAATAAAAGAATATTACATACAAGTTTTTACATGAATGAAAATGAAAAACACTCATCTCACATAAAAAACCCCGGCTATTCAAACACGACGATCCAATATAACATATCCAGCAACACATAACATCACATGTCATCAACGTAAGTAAATATGCGCATCCCAATTGTCGTTGACATATAGCAACGAAACCGGCGATATCACATATTACACTTACGGTCACAGAAAAGAAAGTGTAAAACTACAACAGTTGGAATCCGCAATCTGCATAGACATCGCATGCCTAATCAAATGAATTCCTTAGACATCACATGCCTAACAATTATAAACCCCGCATTTTAGTCTTAAAATCGAAAACACTTTTCAATATCAGGTCGGGCAATTCAACAGGATTCCCGATATCCTGATCGAATACTCGTCGCAAACTTTAGTAGGCGGACGCACCCCCGATACCGTCGACGAAGTGCACCAAGGCGGAACACCGCTACCGTGAGCACCCGAACGGATGCTTTCGGCGACGGGGTTCTCCTACAGTCACTTGGTCGGGGCTATGGGGTGTAGCTGTCTATTAAGTTTACCCGGCGAGTATCCGCGTACGCTACGTGATTGCGACGGACTTTTGATCACATCAAAATTCCGTGGCAACCGATCAAGTGAGACTAAAGTGCAATGTTTATAGTATTCATTCAATTATCTCATAACTTCTTGTGAATTCCAATTGTCGTATCCCATTCCAGATAAATAGAAAATGTTAAACTTTCCGATCGAACATTCAAACACCCAAGTTTTCCCGATACAGATCAACACATGAAATAAGTCTAACAACATTCAGTTCGTGCCTCAGTACCAACGGTCCAGCCGTAGAAGGGTAAAGCCAACGCCTCACATATGGCACGCCGTAGTGCCCCAAACCCGAAGGTTCAAAGGGCAGTTCAAGACGGTCACATAATCGAGTTAAGGTTTGTTGTCTTCTAGAGGGACCATCGCGTTACTTGCACTACTTAGAACGTCGTTAAATCACGGAAAAATCCAACACTTGGAAATTTCCCGACAGGGGAAAAGGTGGGTATTTATATCCGGTCGAACTTTTTAACATATTCAAAAAATTATCCGGAAAGCCACACAGACAAAATTTGATAATCCGATCGAACATTCGAATTCCCAAAACAACCCAGAAAAATTCAACTCTTGAATAAAAATTAAAAATTCCCATAAAATCCAGCATCAGAAAAGAGGAGTTACTGTGCAACAATGACAGTGAGATACGACCGTACGGCCGCGGAACCGCCGCATGAGCCATGCTCAAGCCGCGGAACCGCGGCTGTAAAGATGAATTAGGATGTCGTTTTTCACCATAACTCTTAGATCTTCCTGCTGAATTTTTTACGAATTTTTAATCCGGAAAAATACCAGAATTTAGAAAAAGTCCAGAGAGCATGGAAATTTTAGGGTTTCGGTTCGTTCGGACTTCAAACTCCGTCTAGACTTCGCCTAAGGCTCTAGCTAGGCTCTGATACCACTGTAGGGTTCCTAGGCACACACTAGAGGTCTCACAAGGCATCTACCATGCCAATTTCAAATTTTACGGCTGCCGGGAAACCCTAATACGGATCGTTGGCTAGAAGTTTAGGCGACAAGGTAAACTAGTTAACACTTAACTACAAGAATACGGAAATACAACCTTTGTAGATCCGGTCCACCACCTCCTAAGCTCCGCGATGAAGTCCTCTCCGCTGACCAAATCGAACCATGACTCTCACGGTGGTTTCATCGGAGAAATAGGCGGGCTAGGTCGTCGATAACGTGCCGTAGATGATCTACGTCGAGGCATCACTAGATCAAGCTCCACCTTCACCAAGCCATGAAAACTTGTGAAGGAAACACCCTATACTACTTGGCAAGAGGTAGAGGATGAAGAAATAGGAAGTGGGTAGACTTTAGAATTGGATTTCCCACTCATTTTCATCAATCACCATTGATGAAGTGAAGCTTTCTTCATGAAGGAAGATGAAGAAGAAGAAGCTAATATTATGATAAGTTTTTTCTCAAATGAAAAGAATAATGAATTCTTATCATAATAGAACCATGGTTAGGTGTAGAGAATTAATTAGGGTTAAGTGGAATGGTTAGGGTTAAGGATGAGACAAAGTGGTCACAAAGTCAAAGTATTCATGAAGCTTCATGAAAGAACAAAGAATGCCACCATTTTATCATTTCCTTTTCTTTTTCCAAAAGAATAAATAAATGAATAAAATGAATAAGCAAATAATAAACCCTAACCATTTCATTAACCAAGGTTTAATTCTTTATACTTAACCAATTTTACATGCACCATCAAACATGATACAAGCATGTGCAGAAAATCATATCACATATATAATGCGCACATCCGAGCGAGAAAATCCATTTAAAGTGAACCGATACTAGTTAATGCAAAGTAATATATCAAATATATAATTATGCATTAAATCATTAAATCAACACTTGATTTAACGATCCGGTCAAATCGCATATAACCGACTAATATCCAATGTATCGATTTATCGAATCAATCTTCGATTCGATAACTAGGTTATATCGCATACAACCATTCGACACATTGTTCGTGAGAATGAAATACGGTATCACATACACGCATTATTCTCGGTCCCGCACATATCTCATATGCGCTCCTATTTCGTTTCGCTTGAGCCATGAAACCTCTGTGTAGGACTCTAAAGACTCGTCAATACGCCGGCAGCAGATGATGATCATATCAAACATCCACAAGCCGCAAGCGGTCTGCCAAACGTAACGGCCACCCGGGTATTGAGCGATCAGAAGGTCGACGAGCAAGCCCGCTCACACTCCAGTGAATCCAACCAGTAACACTACCGTACAGTCCGGTCTGATCGTCTGATATGCCACATATCTCGCCTAGGGGTGGTAAACGTCAGACCCCAATAGCTTGATAAGTCGTGTCGATATGAGGTCTATAACAATTCGAGAAACTACTGGTAACACTTACCAGTAAATCTCAGCAACCCTGGCCAGGGATTTTCTGTTATAGCCAATCGAACACAGCGCAACATCTACCCCCTATACCGGGAGAGACGAATCCCCTCCTATCGCTCATTGCCTCCATGTGACTCGGGACTGTACCCAAAAACCACCATTTTGCACGCCCTCTTGGACGTGGTAAGATGGAAATCAAAGCACAGTGGGAACCACACAAGACTCTATGACGATCTCGGGTCAATAGACTACTCTGTACCAGTGTCACCAGAGAACTGCCATCTGACGTAAGGTATAATACCATCTGGGAGTTCTCGGCGAGTCCGTCCAGTGTACCCAGTCTCCACTGAGCACCCGTATATCATCTCTGATGTCAAACACCAATGGATATGGGATCATCCATCGCCCATCTGTATGGGTCGAGAAGGTACACGCTAGTCTACTCTGGTATATCGATGCTCCGTCTCGATATACCCACGACTAGGGACTTTGAAGGATGTACTTATGGACTACCATGTCCCCACTAGTATGATCCGCATCATAGTCCAGGTAGTCAAGTACACATCCTAAGGGCTTTACCAACATGTAACAGAGAGATAATCAGTGTACACGTTAAGGTAAAGGGCAACCAGATAGCATACTATCATGTCGAGCAAGAAAGTCCTCCCTATATATGTCCCAGCATCCACTGCAATATACATCCAATGTACAGTAATGACCTTTAGGGCATACATATAACTAACAGAAAGTCCTCCCTATATATGTCCAAGCATCCACTACAATATACATCCTATGTATAGTAATGGCATCTAGGGCATACATATAACTAACAATCTCCCACTTGCACTAGGGCCATCTGATAGCCGTGGTTGTAGTATCTCATACTCAACCATCCCATAAAAGTCTCTCTCTGGGAAAAGGCCTTTGTAAGTGGATCCGCCGTGTTGTCCTCTGAGTCTACTCTCCTAACCTCGATCACCCTAGAGATCAACTATCTCCATGATCAGGTGATACTGCCTTAGAATATGTCTGGATCACTGATGGGACTTACGTTCCTTGGCATAAGCCACAACTCCATTGTCACACAATGGGAGGAACTAAGTTCATCTTATGAACAAATATACATCCAGACTGCCTCTTTGGTAGCATCTTAAGTAGCGATGTATCGAGCCTTTATCGTCTAGTATGCCACGGTATCTAGCTTGGAACTCTTCCAACATACCGTCCCTTTACTGAGGGTAAAGACAGTGCCTGTGACTGACTTTCAGTCGTCCTTATCACCCTGGAACCCTTCCAGTGATTCTCCCCAGGATCGGTTGATACCGTTTCAATACAACTAGTGAGAATCCTATCATCCATTTAGATCTATCTCATAGATCCAAAACCCAGGATTTAGGAGATATCACTTTGATCCTGTATGGAGAATCATTTTGATAAGTGGAGATTGACCGAGCGTAGCATAGGAAACTCCTTCCCCATCAAGAGTATATCATCCACGTACGCTACGAGGATCACCACCATACTCCCTACTACCTTTTTGTATATACAAGGTTCATCTACCATTTTGATGATGTCAAACTGTTTGACTACTACATCAAAACAGATGTTCCAACTCCGCGATACCTGCTTTATCCTATAAAGCATCTTGTACACGTTTCCGCCGCTCCCACTGTCTACGAAGCCCTCTGGCTGTGTACTTATAGACGTTCTCTTCTAAAACATCATTTAGAAAAGCAGTCATGACACCCAACCGTCAGATATCGTAGTCATGGTATGTGGCCATGGCAAGTAGGATCTGGATGGACTTAAGCATAGCCACTTGAAAAGGTTTCATCATAATCCACGCCTGGTCGATGACGAAAAGCTTTGAAAGTCTCAACTTTTCCATCTACACCAAGTAATCTTCTCAAGATATACTTGCTCCTGATGGGGATTTAACCCTTCAGATATAGCAACCAAAGTCCATACTTTGTTGGTGTACATGGATTCCATCTCAGATCGCTAAGCATCCAGCCATTCTTACAGAGTCCCACTCCTGATGGCCAGCTCGAAACTAGTTAGGTCATCATCTCATGATGCAATCGTCGCTCCCACTGTCATAGAGAAACAGAAGTATCTCTCAGGTAGGTGAGAAACCCTACTAGATCGGCGGAGAGGCTGAGGTTCGTTGGTAACTATTGAATCCATTGGTTTTATCAATGTAGGGTTCCTAGGCACACTAATGAAGTCTCACAAGTGATCAAACATGCTCAATTCAAAAATTTCCTTGTGCCTACAAACCCTAATACGGATCGTTAACTAGAAAACAAGGCGATGCAAGAAAGTAAACGGAAAAGTAGCTAAAAGTAAGGGGCTACAACCTTTGTAGATCCGGTCCTCCAGCTCCTAGGCTCCGTGGTGAAGTCCCCTCGCTGTCCAAATCGGATTCCGGACTCGAGCATCGGCTTCATCGAAGAAATGGGCGGGCTTGGTCGTCGGCGTCGATGCCGAAGATTATCTACGTCGAGGCATCACTAGATCAAGCTCCACCTTCACAAAGCCATGAAAACTTATGAAGGAAACACCCTATACTACTTGGCAAGAGGTAGAGGATGAAGAAATAGGAGGTGGGTTCACTTTAGAATTGGATTTCTCACTCATATGCTCAACTTGCCATTGATGAAGAAAAGCTTCTTCATTTTGTTGAAGATGAAGAAGAAGAAGAAGATATATATCATAAGTTTTTAAAATAAAAACAATATGATACTTATCATAATCTCAACCATGGTTTAGTGTAGAGATTTAACTAAGATTAGATGAGTGGTTAGGGTTAGAGAAGAGACAAGAATGCTGGACTTGTTCAAAACTTCAAGAAGCTTCAACAAAAAACAAACTAAGCCACCATTTCTTTTTCTCTTTATCTTTTCCAAAACAATAATAAATGGATAAATAAATAAGAGAAAAGAAACCCTAACCATTCACTAAACATGGTTTAATCTTTACACAAACCCAAATGAGCAAGTATCATCAAACATGATACAATCTTGTGCACAAAAATTATATCATATACACAATGTGCACTTCAAGTGAGAAAATCCTTTTAAAGTGAACCAATACTAGTTGATGCAAAGTAATATATCAAATATATAATTATACATTAAATCATTAAATCAACACTTGATTCAATGATCCGGTCATGTCGCATATAACCGGCTAGTATCCAATGTATCGGCTTATCGAATCAATCCTTGATTCGATAACTAGGTTATATCGCATATAACCATTCGATACATTCATCGCGAGAATAGAATACGGTATCACATACACGCATTATTCTCGGTCCCGCACATATCTCATATGCGCTCCTATTTCGTTTCGCTTGAGCCAGGAAACCTCTGTGTAGGACTCTAAAGACTCGTCAATACGCCGGCAGCAGGTGATGATCATATCAAACACCCACAAGCCGCAAGCTGTCTGCTAAACGTAACGGCCACCCGGGTATTGAGCGATCAGAAGATCGACGAGCAAGCCCGCTCACACTCCTGTGAATCCAACCAGTAACACTTACCGTACAGTCCGGTCTGTTCGTCTGATATGTCGCATATCTCGCCTAGGGGTGGTAAACGTCAGACCCCAGTAGCTCGATAAGTCATGTCGACGTAGGGTCCATAACATTCGTGAAACTACTGATAACTCTTACCAGTATATCACTGCAACCCTGGCCAGGGATTTCCTGTTATGGCCAGTCGAGCATTGCGCAACATCAACCCCCAATACCGGGGGAGACGAATCCCCTCCTATCGCTCATTGCCACCATGTGAATTGGGACTGTACCCAAAAACCACCTGTTTGCACGCCTCAGTAGAGCCGTGGTAGGGTGGAAATCAAAGCACAGTGGGAGACACACAAGACTCTATGACGATCTCGGGTCAACAGACTAAGCTGTACCAGTGTCACCAGAGAACTGCCATCTGACGTGAGGTATAATACCATCTGGGAGTTCTCGGCGAGTCCATTCAGTGTACCCAGTCTCCACTGAGCACCCGCATACCATCTCCGATGTCAAACACCAATGGATATGGGATCATCCATCGCCCATCGTATGGGTCGAGAAGATATACGCTAGTCTACTCTGGAATATCGATGCCCCGTCTCGATATTCCCTCGACTAGGAACATTGAAGGATGTACTCATGGACTATCCAGGCCCAACTAGTATGATCTGCATCACAGTCCTGGAAGTCGAGTACACATCCTAAGGGCTTTATCAACATGTAACAGAGAGACAGAAAGTATACACGTTAAGATAAAGAGCAACCAGATAGCGTACTATCATGTCGAGCAAGAAAGTCCTACCTATATATGTCCCAGCATCCACTACAATATACATCCAATGTACAGCAATGGCCTCTAGGGCATACATATAACTAACAATCTCCCACTTGCACTAGGGCCATCTGTAGCAGTAGTTGTAGTATCTAATACTCAACCATCCCCTTAAAAGTCTCTCTTTGGGAAAAAGGCCTTCGTGAGTGGATCCGCCGTGTTATCCTCTGAGTCTACTCTCCTAACCTTGATCACCCTGGAGATCAACTATCTCCATGATCAGGTGATGCTGCCTCAGAATATGTCTGGGTCACTGATGGGACCAGGGTCCCAGGGCCAAAGCCACAGTTCCATTGTCACACAATGGTAGGAACCTAGTTCATCCTATGAACCAATATATACCCAAACTGTCTCTTTGGTAGTATCTTTAATAGCGATGTTACCAGCCTTTATCGCCTAGTTTGTCACGGTATCTAGCTTGGAAATCTTCCAACATACTATCCCTTTACTAAGGGTAAAGACAATGCCTGTGACTGACATTCAGTCGTCTTTATCACCCTGGAACACTTCCAGTGATTCTCCGCAGGATCAACTGATACTATCTCACTATAGCTAGTGAGAATCCTAAAATCTATTTAGATCTATCTCATAGATCCAAATCCCAGGATTTAGGAGGTATCACTTTGATCCTTTATGGAGAATCTATGTGATAAGAGGAGATCGACCGAGCGTAGTATAGGAAATCCTATTCCTATCAAGAGTATGTTGTCCACGTACAATACGAGGATGACCACCTTACTCTCTACTACCGTTTTGTATATACAAGGTTCATCTACCATTTCGATGATGTCAAACTGTTTGACTATCACATCAAAACAGACGTTCCAACTCCGCGATGCCTGCTTTATTATATAAAGCATCTTGCACACGTTTCCGCTGCTCCCACTGTTTACGTAGCCCTCTGGCTGTGTTCTTATAGACGTTCTCTTCTAAATCATTATTTAGAAAAGTAGTCATGGCACCCAAACACCAGATATCGTAGTCCATACTTTGTTGGTGTATATGGATTCCATCAAAGATGGCTAAGCATCCAGCCATTCTTACAGAGTCCCTACTCTTGATGGCCTGCTCGAATCTAGTTAGGTCATCATCTCATGATGCAATCCTTGCTCCCACTGTCATCGAGGAACCGAAGTATCTCTCAGGTAGGTGAGGAACCCTACTAGATCGGCGGAGAGGCTGAGGTTCGTTGGTAACTATTGAATCCTTCTGTTCTACCAAATCATTGGCTGTATTTTGTATAGCTGAAACACTTCCAGTTCTACATTACAGACCTTGCCTCGAGCTTGTCCGGATTTTGCTTTTGACATAGGCCGGACAATCCCAAATCTTAACTTACTTAAGATATGGGCTCTTCCCTTTCCATATCACATATGAAGCGGTAAGCAACTGATTTTATTGGAACCCAATCCATTTGGTATGCAGCTTCTCAAGTGCATAACTCACCAAAAGGAAAAATGTAACTCAGTAGTACTCATCATAGAGCACACCTTATTATATAGGGCGTTATTGCTCCGCCCCGATACACCAACGTGCTATGGTGTATACGGAGGAGTAATGCTGAGAGAGAATTTCATTCTCCTTTAGAATAATCCAGGAATTCCATGAACAAGTATTCTCCTCCTTGATCTTATCATAGGACATAATACTTATACCCGGTTGTTGGTTCTCTACTTCTAACTTATATTCTGTGAATATCTCAAAAGGTTCGGACTTGTGTTTCAACAGGAACATATGTCAGAATCTTGAGAGATCATCAGAGAACGTAATGAAGTATAAAGAACCAGTCCTGGCATGTGTAGACAGGAGACCTTACATACATCATAATGTATCAGTCCCAAGAGTTTACTAACTCTTTCTCTGTTTCCAACAAACAGAGCTATGGTCATTTTATCTTTGTGACATGACTGGCAAGTTTCACAAGATGTAAATTCAAACTGATTTAAATATGCATCTAAAATGTAACTTGAGCTAGTCGGGTCGCATTGATATGACCTAGTCTACAATGCCTCAAGAATGATTCGTTCATTTCTGAACTCTTCCTCTTGTGTGTGTTCTGAATACTAAGAACTGTAGTTTGATTTAGAACGTTAATGCTTTTAGATAACGTGCCTGAACCGATCAATTTTTGATATAGGAAATGTTCAAAACATTATCCAAAAATACAAAATTTTATCATTTCTTTACTAATAAAGAGACTGATATGATTTTGTATATCAGGTTCGGTATCTAATAGCATTTGTTCAGAATCAATCTATTAGTAATACAGGGTGACAGTGACCAACAGACCTGGCTGCAATACTTGCCCCGTTTTCTGTCTCATGAAACTTATCACCCGTTCTCAGTTTTTCTACCTTTTTGTAGCCCTATGTAACATATTACATATCTGGGATCCTGATCCGGTATCATATACCCAGGATGCAGAGAATACTGAGAAACAGTTCTTTGTAATGAACACACCCGAAGGAGATGCATCATATGCACTTTCTTCGTTTGGGCGGCATAGGAATTCTGGTATTCTCCTTATTTCCTGCTCTGTCTTATAACAATTATAAGTTGGAGCGGGACCAACGTTCCCCAGCTCAGTATAACAAGCGGGTTCGGTCAATTCATCCGTATTTTTATCTTGATTAAGGCATGATATGGTCGCTGCCTGGAAAGAGAGAGAGAAGAAAACACTTTGCGTGCGCTCTTGCAAGATTAGATTGGTTATATATTTTATCTAATCAGGATGGCTCCCACTGTTTTTATCAAAAAGTCCTTCAAACCCTAAAAGGAAAGACTAGCCGGGATTAATTGCACTCTACAAGTTCGCCAATCTTTCAGCCAGGCCAGTGTCGGTACTTTGAGGGAGGTTCCCCGTGCTTTCGCACGGACCTAATTACAGTAAACCTCGTTTTCCCAGAGGCGTAACCCCGTTGACACCTTTCTAGACACCTACTTGATCGGCTAATTGCAAAGTGCAAAACTCTCCCAGGAGTATCAATTACTCGCAGTGGGTATCGGGATCCAACTATCATATAGAAGGTATGCAATCTCATTGCAAGTTTCAACACTTGAAACTCCCGATAAAGATTTTTACCCCTAGCACCTATGACCTTAACTATGGTCAACAAATCATAAGTACTAGTCAAGTTCTACCCGTTATTTCGTGATTAATTAGACCCACCCACATGACCCTTAACTAAGGTCAACAAAGTCACGCGACTGTCCTAACTAATCGCATCATATGCGGTGTAGGAAGACATCACTTAGCTACCGTACACTGTGCCTTGACTATGGTCAACAAACACAGCACGAATACTAAGTACTCTACTTCCTAAAATGACGGAGGGTTGCGAATGGTTTTTGTGAAAACCTTTAACGCTTTGAACTTGATCTCGTTGCGGAATCAAATGGTTTTTAAATGGAATGTTTTTGAGGCTTTTCTAGTTTTGCTAAAGGGGTCACTCCCGGTGAAGGGATCGTCGGCCCTTTCCTCTTCGAATGAGGTGCGGGATATATCATATATATCACTGTGCAAAGCGGAAACTATAGAAGCGATCAAAAGACAAACCGAGTGTGCAGCATCTGCCAGTTATTGCTAAAGGAGTCACTCCCGGTGAAGGGATCTCGGTCCTTTCCTTATCGAATAAGGTGCAGGATGTTCTACAATGAACACCGCGATGCAAAGCAAGAACTGTAGCTACCTGTTTTTATTTTGAAATTCGATTCCACAACATCAATTAGGTTTATTTTCTTTCATTAATCTCATTAATGAATATCCCATCATATAAGTCCACCTAACCATCACAGATAAATATAACGTACGCTTATGCCTTCCGCATTCGCCTCGATGTCCCGTCTGCACCGTTAGGTTAGGTAACTAACGCCAGAGCGAGGCAGGGCTAGCGCCGGTGTAAAACATAAGCAACGTCTATATAATATATCATATATACTATATATAATATCTGTCACAGAACATCACATGATCACATCACAGATAAATCACAGCAGAAGAAACATATGAAATATTGGATATACTAGGACGTCCGTGTTTTTAATACGAGCCAGTATAAAACACGGATTCCACGATCGTGATGAATAGCCAATCCCACACCCCTAGACCCCTACGAGAGCGGCAAGTAACCCTACCAATTCTAGAGTTAGGAGACCCGGACTCGACTCCTCGAGTTGGTCTCCCACTGGACCCTAGAACCCGGTTACTTGTGCCCTCCTCCTTGGGTCTATCCTAGTGCAGAAAAGTAAATAATATACAAATGGTGACATCATCCGCAACCTGGAAGTGCCCCAATAAAAGAATATTACATACAAGTTTTTACATGAATGAAAATGAAAAACACTCATCTCACATAAAAACCCCCCGGCTATTCAAACGCGACGATCCAATATAACATATCCAGCAACACATAACATCACATGTCATCAACGTAAGTAAATATGCGCATCCCAATTGTCGTTGACATATAGCAACGAAACCGGCGATATCACATATTACACTTACGGTCACAGAAAAGAAAGTGTAAAACTACAACAGTCGGAATCCGCAACCTACATAGACATCGCATGCCTAATCAAATGAATTCCTTAGACATCACATGCCTAACAATTATAAACCCCGCATTTCAGTCTCAAAATCGAAAACATTTTTCAATATAAAGTCGGGCAATACAACAAGATTCCCGACATCCTGATCGAATGCTCGTCGCAAACTTCAGTAGGCGGCCGCACCCCCGACGCCGTCGACAAAGTGTACCAAGGCGGAACACCGCTACCGCGAGCACCCGAACGGATGCTTTCGGCGACGGTGTTCTCCTACAGTCACTTGGTCGGGGCTATGGAGTGAGGCTGTCTATTAAGTTTACCCGGCGAGTATCCGCGTACACTACGTGATTGCGACGGACTTTTGATCACATCAAAATCCCGTGGCAACCGATCAAATGAGACTAAAGTGCTATGTTTATAACATTCATTCAGTTATCACATAACTTTTGTGAATTCCAATTGTTGTATCACATTCCGGATAAACAGAAAATGTTAAACTTTCCGATTGAACATTCGAACACCCAAGTTTTCCCGAAATAGCTCAACACATGAAATAAGTCTAACAACATTCAGTTCGTGCCTCAGTACCAACGGTCCAGCCGTAGAAGGGTCAAGCCAACGCCTCACATGTGGCACGCCGTACTGCCCCAAACCCGAAGGTTCAAAGGGCAGTTCAAGACGGTCACATAATCGAGTTAAGGTTTGTTGTCTTCTAGAGGGTCCATCGCGTTACTTGCACTACTTAGAACGTCGTTAAACTACGGAAAAATCCAACAATTGGAAATTTCCCGGCAGGGAAAAAAGTGGGTATTTATATCCGATCGAACTTTTTAACATATTCTAAAATACCCGGAAAAACACACTGACAAAATTAGACAATCCGATCGATACACCGAGTTCCCAATACAACCCAGAAAATAAAATTCTGGAAAAAAATATTAAAAATTCCCAGGAAAACCAGCACAGAAAACTAAGAATTACTGTGCAAAAACATATGTCTGAAGAGACCAACTTGCCGCGGAACCGCCGCATTAGGCATGCATATGCGGCGGTTCCGCCGCACTATTAACGATTCAGTGCTCCCGTTTTAAACAGTAATTCTTAGAATATTGCACTGAGGTTTCTGCATATTTTTAATCTACAAAAATCCACATTTTACAGAATTGTCCAGAGAGCATTTTAAAGTCGGGGTTTTGGGTCGATCGGACTTCTAACTCCGTCTACGCATCGCCTAAGGCTCTAGCTAGGCTCTGATACCACTGTAGGGTTCCTAGGCACACTAATGAAGTCTCACAAGTGATCAAACATGCTCAATTCAAAAATTTCCTTGTGCCTACAAACCCTAATACGGATCGTTAACTAGAAAACAAGGCGATGCAAGCAAGTAAACGGAAAAATAGCTAAAGGGAAGGGGCTACAACCTTTGTAGATCCAGTCCTCTACCTCCTAGGCTCCGTGATGAAGTCCCCTCGCTGTCCAAATCGGATTCCGGACTCGAGCATCGGCTTCATCGAAGAAATGGACGGGCTTGGTCGTCGGCTTCGATGCCGAAGATGATCTACATCGAGGCATCACTAGATCAAGCTCCACGTTCACAAAGCCATGAAAACTTGTGAAGGAAACACCCTATACTACTTGGCAAGAGGTAGAGGATGAAGAAATAGGAGGTGGGTTCACTTTAGAATTGGATTTCTCACTCATATGCTCAACTTGCCATTGATGAAGACAAGCTTCTTCATTTTGTTGAAGATGAAGAAGAAGAAGAAGATATATATCATAAGTTTTTAAAATAAACAATATGATACTTATCATAATCTCAACCATGGTTTAGTGTAGAGATTTAACTAAGGTTAGATGAGTGGTTAGGGTTAGAGAAGTGACAAGAATGGTGGACTTGTTCAAAACTTCAAGAAGCTTCAACAAAAAACAAACTAAGCCACCATTTCTTTTTCTCTTTATCTTTTCCAAAACAATAATAAGTGGATAAATAAATAAGAGAAAAGAAACCCTAACCATTCACTAAACATGGTTTAATCTTTACACAAACCCAAATGAGCAAGTATCATCAAACATGATACAATCTTGTGCACAAAAAATATATCATATATACAATGTGCACTTCAAGTGAGAAAATCCTTTTAAAGTGAACCAATACTAGTTGATGCAAAGTAATATATCAAATATATAATTATACATTAAATCATTAAATCAACACTTGATTCAATGATCCGGTCATGTCGCATATAACCGGCTAGTATCCAATGTATCGGCTTATCGAATCAATCCTTGATTCGATAACTAGGTTATATCGCATATAACCATTCGATACATTCATCGCGAGAATAGAATACGGTATCACATACACGCATTATTCTCGGTCCCGCACATATCTCATATGCGCTCCTATTTCGTTTCGCTTGAGCCAGGAAACCTCTGTGTAGGACTCTAATGACTCGTCAATACGCCGGCAGCAGGTGATGATCATATCAAACACCCACAAGCCGCAAGCGGTCTGCTAAACGTAACGGCCACCCGGGTATTGAGCGATCAGAAGATCGACGAGCAAGCCCGCTCACACTCCTGTGAATCCAACCAGTAACACTTACCGTACAGTCCGGTCTGTTCGTCTGATATGTCGCATATCTCGCCTAGGGATGGTAAACGTCAGACCCCAGTAGCTCGATAAGTCATGTCGACGTAGGGTCCATAACATTCGTGAAACTACTGATAACTCTTACCAGTATATCACTGCAACCCTGGCCAGGGATTTCCTGTTATGGCCAGTCGAGCATTGCGCAACATCAACCCCCAATACCGGGGGAGACGAATCCCCTCCTATCGCTCATTGCCTCCATATGAATCGGGACTGTACCCAAAAACCACCTGTTTGCACGACTCAGTAGAGCCGTGGTAGGGTGGAAATCAAAACACAGTGGGAGACACACAAGACTCTATGACGATCTCGGGTCAACAGACTAAGCTGTACCAGTGTCACCAGAGAACTGCCATCTGACGTGAGGTATAATACCATCTGGGAGTTCTCGGTGAGTCCGTTCAGTGTACCCAGTCTCCACTGAGCACCCGCATACCATCTCCGATGTCAAACACCAATGGATATGGGATCATCCATCGCCCATCGCATGGGTCGAGAAGATATACGCTAGTCTACTCAGGAATATCGATGCCCCGTCTCGATATTCCCTCGACTAGGAACATTGAAGGATGTACTCATGGACTATCCCGGCCCCAGTAGTATGATCTGCATCACAGTCCTGGAAGTCGAGTACACATCCTAAGGGCTTTATCAACATGTAATAGAGAGACAGAAATTATACACGTTAAGATAAAGAGCAACCAGATAGCGTACTATCATGTCGAGCAAGAAAGTCCTACCTATATATGTCCCAGCATCCACTACAATATACATCCAATGTACAGCAATGGCCTCTAGGGCATACATATAACTAACAATCAAATCATCTGCTGTAGTTTGTATAGCTGGAACCTTTCCAGTTCTACATTATAGACCTTGCCTCGAGCTTGTCCGGATTTTGCTTTTCAGACATAGGCTGGACAACCCCAAATCTTAAGTAACTTAAGAGATAGGCTCTTCCCTTATCATATCAAATATGAAGTGGTAGGCAACTGATTTGATTTTAACCCTATTCAATAGGTATGCAGCTTTTCAAGTGCAAAACTCCCAATAAGGAAATAGGTAACTCAGTAGTACTCACCATAGAGCACACCATATCACATAGGGTGCTAATGCTCCGCCCCGATATAACATCGTGCTATGGTGTATACGGAGGAGTAATGCTGAGAGAGAATCTCATTCTCCTTTAGAATAGTCCAGGAATTCCGTGCTCAAGTATTCTCCTCCTTGATCACATCAAAGGACATAATACTTATACCCGTTTTGGTTCTCTACTTCTAACTTATATTCTGTGAATATCTCAAAAGGTTCGGACTTGTGTTTCAACAAGAACATATGTCTGAATCTAAAGAGATTATCAGATAATGCAATGAAGTACAAGGAACCGGTCTTGGCATGTGTAGACAGGGGACCTTATATACATCAACATGTATCATCACAAGAGTTCACTAACTCTTCCTCTGTTTCCAGTAAACGGAGCTATGGTCATCTTATCTCTGTGACATGACTGGCAAGTTTCACAAGATGTAAATTCAAACTAATTTAAATATGCATCTAAATGTAACTTCAGCCAGTCGGGTTGCATTGATATGACCTAGTCTACAATACCTCAAGAAGAATTCGTTCATTTTTGAACTCTTCCTCTTTTATGTGTTCCGTATACTACGAACTGTAGTTTGATTTAGAACATCAATGCTTTTAGATAACGTGCTTGAACCGATCAACTTTTGATATAGGAAATGTTCAAAACATTATCCAACAATACAAAATTTTATCGTTTCTTTACTAATAAAGAGACAGATATGATTTTGTATATCAGGTTCGGTATCTAAAAGCATTTGTTCAGAATCATTATACTGATAATACAGGGTGACAGTGACCAACAGACTTGGCTGCAACACTTGCCCCGTTTTCTGTCTCATGAAACTTATCACCCGTTCTCAGTTCTCTACCTATCTGTAGCCTATGTAACAGATTACATATCTGGGATTCTGATCCGGTATCATATACCCAGGATGCGGAGGATACTGAGAAACAGTTCTTTGTAATGATCACACCCGAAGATGATGCATCAGCATGCACTCTCTTCGTTTGGGCGGCACGGGAATTCTGGTAATCCCCAATTTCCTACTCTGTCTTATAACAATTATAAGTTGGAGCGGGACCAACGTTCCCCAGCTCAGTATAACAAGCGGGTTCGGTCAATATTCCGTATTATTATCTTGATTAAGACATGATATGGTCGCTACCTGGAGAGAGAGAGAAGAAAACACTCAGCGTGCGCTCTTTCAAGAATAGATTGGTTATTATTTTATCTAATCAGGATGGCTCCCACTGGTTTTATTAAATCTTCCTTCAAACCCTAAAAGGAAAGACTAGCCGGGATTAATTACACACTACAAGTTCGCCAATCTTTCAGCCAGGCCAGTGTCGGTACTTTGAGGGAGGTCCCCCGTGCTTTCGCACGAACCTAATTAATGTAAACCTCGTTTTCCCATAGGCGTAACCTCGTTAACACCTTTCTAGACACCTACTTGATCGGCTAATTGTAATGTGTGAAACTCTCCCAGGAGTAACAATTACTCGCAGTGGGTATAGGGATCCAACTATCTCATAGAAGGTATGCAATCTCATTGCAAATTTCAACACTTGAAATTCCCGATAATTTTGCCCCTAGCGTCCTATGACCTTGACGCAGGCCAACAAACCATAGTGCGCTAGTCAAGTTCATCCCGTCATTTCCTGATAGAATTAAACCCACCCGCACGACCCTTGACGCAGGCCAACAAAGTCGTACGACTACCCTAATCCAATCTGCATCATATGCATAAGCAGATAAATACTAGTTAGCTACCGCACACTACGCCTTGACGCAGGCCAACAAACGTAGCACGAATACAGACTAGCATTTATCTGAAATGACGGAGGGCTACGACAGGTTTTTCTGAAAACCTATTGGGTAATGAACTTGATATCGTTGTAGAATCAAATGATTTTAAAATGGAGTGCTTTTGAGGCTTTTCTAGGTTTGCTAAAGGCGTCACTCCCGGTGAAGGGATCGTCGGCCCTTTCCTCGTCGAATGAGGTGCGGGATATATCATATATATCACTGTGCAAAGCAAAAACTCTTAAAAGCAATCAGAAGACAAACCGAGTGTGTAGCATCTGCCAGTTATTGCTAAAGGAGTCACTCCCAGTGAAGGGATCTCGGTCCTTTCCTCATCGAATAAGGTGCAGGATATATCATATATACCGCTATGCAAAGCAAGAACTGTAGCTACCTGTTTTATTTTTAGAAATTCGATTCTACAACATCTTTAGGTTTCTTTTATTTTATTAATCACATTAATGATGTCCCATCATTTAAGTACCTAAACATCACAGATAAATACGACGTACACTTATGCCATCCGCATTCGCCTCGATGTCCCCTCGTGCACCGTTAGGTTAGGTAACTAACGGCAGAGCAGGGCAGGGCTAGCGCGGGTGTAAAACATAAGTAACATCTATATAATATATCATATATACTATATACAGTATCTATCACAGAACATCACATGATCACATCACAGATATCGCAGCAGAAGATTCATATGAAATATTGGATATACTAGGACGTCCGTGTTTTCAATACGAGCCAGTATAAAACACGGATTCCACGGTCGCAATGAATAGCCAAACCCACACCCCTATACCCCTACGAGAGCGGAAAGCAACCCTACCAATTCTAAAGTTAGGAGATCCGGACTCGACTCCTCGAGTTGGTCTCCCATTGGACTCCAGAACCCGGTTACTTGTGCCCTCCTCCTTGGGTCTATCCTAGTGCGGAAAAGAAAATAATATACAAAAGATGACATCTTCCGCAACCTGGAAGTGCCCCAATAAAAGAATATTACATACAAGTTTTTACATGAATGAAAATGAAAAACACCCATCTCCCATAAAAACCCCCGGCTATTCAAACACGACGATCCAATATAACATATCCAGCAACACATAACATCACGTGTCATCAACGTAAGTAAATATGCGCATCCCATTTGTCGTTGACATATAGCAACGAAACCGGCGATATCACATATTACAATTACGGTCATAGAAAAGAAAGTGTAAAACTACAACAGTTGGAATCCGCAACCTGCATAGACATCGCATGCCTAATCAAATGAATTCCTTAGACATCGCATGCCTAACTTTTATAAACCCCGCATTTTAGTCTCAATATCGAAAACACTTTTCAGTATCTAGTCGGGAAATTCAACAAGATTCCCGACATCCTGATCGAATGCTCGTCGCAAACTTTAGTAGACGGCCGCACCCCCGATACCATCGACGAAGTGCACCAAGGCGGAACACCGCTGCCGCGAGCACCCGAACGGATGCTTTCGGCGACGGGGTTCTCCTACAGTCACTTGGTCGGGGCTATGGAGTGAGGCTGTCTATTAAGTTTACCCGGCGAGTATCCGCGTACGCTACGTGATTGCGACGGACTTTTGATCGCATCAAAATTCCGTGGCAACCGATCAAGTGAGACTAAACTGCTATGTTTATAACATTCATTCAGTTATCTCATAACTACTTGTGAATTCCAATTATTGTATCACATTCCGGATAAATAGAAAATGTTAAACTTTCCGATCGAACAATCAAACACCCAAGTTTTCCCGAAACAGATCAACACATGAAACAAGTTTAAAAACATCTAGTTCATGCCTCAGTACCAACGGTCCAGCCGTAGAAGGGTCAAGCCAACGCCTCACATGTGGCACGCCGTACTGCCCCAAACCCTAAGGTTCAAAGGGCAGTTCAAGACGGTCACATAATCGAGTTAAGGTTTGTTGTCTTCTAGAGGGTCCATCGCGTTACTTGCACTACTTAGAACGTCTTTAAACCATGGAAAGATCCAACATTTGGAAATTTCCCGACAGGGGAAAAAGTGAGTATTTATATCCGGTCGAACTTTTTAACATATTCAAAAATTATCCGGAAAACACATTGACAAAGTTTGAAATTTTCGATCGAATCAATGAAGCTCAAAAACACCCTAGAATATTCAACTCTTGAATAAATATTAAAAAATCCCAGAAAATCCAGAACCAAAAAATAGGAATTACTGTGCAAAAATTGAAAAGTGATCTCATAATGTGGCCGCGGAACCGCCGCAGAAGCCAAGCTTCTGCCGCGGTTCCGCCGCGCTTTAGAAGCATCACTTATCAAATTTTGCGCCGTAATTCTTAGAATTTCCTGCTGAATTTTTTAAGAATTTTTAATCTGGAAAAAACCCAGTTTTTGAAAAAAGGCCAGAGAGCATTTTGGAGTTAGGGTTTCGGTTCGATCGGAATTCTAACTCCGTCTACGCATCGCCTAAGGCTCTAGCTAGGCTCTGATACCACTGTAGGGTTCCTAGGCACACTAATGAAGTCTCACAAGGCATCAACCATGCCAAATTCAAATTTTACAAGTGCCGAGAAACCCTAATACGGATCGTTAACTAGATTTTAGGCGAAAAGAGAAACTAGTTAACAACTTAACTAAAAGAAAGGGGCTACAACCTTTGTAGATCCGGTTCTCCACCTCCATGGCTCCATGATGAAGTCCCCTCGCTGTCCATATCGGATCCCGGACTCTAGCGTCGGCTTCATCGGAGAAATGGGCGGGTTAGGTCGTCGACTTCGATGTCGAAGATGATCTACGTTGAGGCAACACTAGATCAAGCTCCAACTTCACCAAGTCAAGAAACATGTGAAGAAAACACCCTATACTACTTGGCAAGAGGTAGAGGATGAAGAAATAGGAAGTGGGTTCACTTTAGAATTGGATTTCTCACTCTTTTTCACTAGTTGCCATTGATGGAGGCAAGGTTTCTTCTTGAAGAAGAAGAAGAAGAAGATGATAGAATATGATGAGTTATTTTCAAAATAGAAAATAAAATCAATACTTATCATATGGCAACCATGGCCAAGTGTAGAGAATGAACTAGGGTTAAGTGGAATGGTTAGGGTTAAGCATGAAAACAAAAAAGGTCACTTAGTCAAAGCTTCATGAAGCTTCAACTAGCAAACAAAGAAAGCCTCCATTCATTTATTTTGCAAAAATAAATTAACAAAATAAATGAATAAGTAAATCAAAACCCTAACCATTACACAACCATGGTTTAATCATACACTTAACTAAGTATGCATGTATCATCAAACATGATACAAACAAGTGCACAAAAAATATATCACATATACAATTTATGAACTTCAAGTGAGAAAATCCATTTAAAGTGAACCAATACTAGTTAATGCAAACTAATATATCAAATATATAATTATACATTAAATAATTAAATCAACACTTGATTCAATGATCCGGTCATGTCGCATATAACCGACTAGTATCCAATGTATCGGCTTATCGAATCAATCCTCGATTCGATAGCTAGGTTATATCACATACAACCATTCGACACATTCATCGTGAGAATGGAATACGGTATCACATACACGCATTATTCTCGGTCCCGCACATATCTCATATGCGCTCCTATTTCGTTTCGCTTGAGCCAGGAAACCTCTGTGTAGGACTCTAAAGACTCGTCAATACGCCGGCAGCAGGTGATGATCATATCAAACACCCACAAGCCGCAAGCGGTCTGCTAAACGTAACGGCCACCCGGGTATTGAGCGATCAGAAGATCGATGAGCAAGCCCGCTCATACTCCTGTGAATCCAACCAGTAACACTTACCGTACAGTCCGGTCTCGTCGTCTGATATGTCGCATATCTCGCCTAGGGGTGGTAAACGTCAGACCCCAATAGCTCGATAAGTCGTGTCGATATGAGGTCTATAACAATTTGAGAAACTACAGGTAACACTTATCAGTAAATCTCAGCAACCCTGGCCAGGGATTTCCAGTTATAGCCAATCGAACACAGCGCAACATCAACCCCCTATACCGGGAGAGACGAATCCCCTCCTATCGCTCATTGCCTCCATGTGACTCGGGACTGTACCCAAAAACCACCGTTTTGCACGCCCTCTTGGACGTGGTAAGGTGGAAATCAAAGCACAGTGGGAACCACACAAGACTCTATGACGATCTCGGGTCAACAGACTACTCTGTACCAGTGTCACCAGAGAACTGCCATCCGACGTAAGGTATAATACCATCTGGGAGTTCTCGGCGAGTCCGTCCAGTGTACCCAGTCTCCACTGAGCACCCGTATATCATCTCTGATGTCAAACACCAATGGATATGGGATCATCCATCGCCCATCTGTATGGGTCGAGAAGGTATACGCTAGTCTACTCTGGTATATCGATGCCCCGTCTCGATACACCCACGACTAGGGACCTTGACGGATGTACTTATGGACTACCATGTCCCTACTAGTATGATCCGCATCATAGTCCAGGTAGTTAAGTACTCATCCTAAGGGCTTTACCAACATGTAACAGAGAGACAATCAGTTTACACGTTAAGGTAAAGATCAACCAGATAGCAACTATCTTGTCGAGCAAGAAAGTCCTCCCTATATATGTCCAAGCATCCACTACAATATACATCCTATGTATAGTAATGGCCTCTAGGACATACATATAACTAACACCCTTGACCTATCTTTTAAAATACCCACGATCTGCTAGTTTTGAAATAGGTAGGAGTCTAATCTAATTTAACAACTACACTAAACTATACGGCTGAACTAACAAGCTGAAGTACTGGTAAGGAAACCGCCTATCATCTGAGTCGATACATATACATACCTGTATATGTATAGTCGGTGATCCCGCCTCAATAATATCATATCCGATACCATATCTATAATCAGACATCCCAAGTCAAGAGTGCGAATCAATCATCAATATATAGCTCGTACGTAAATCCGTCGTACGGCATCCCAAATCTGGGTACGGGTCAATATCACATTCATCATACTATTCATCTGGTATCCTCTTTATCAAATATCATGATCGGGGTACTGATCTACGTCTAGTACAATACTGATACCGCCTAAGTATGCATGCACGTGTGTGAAACACTACGTCAAGGACCCGCTACAACGTCATGTCGTATCTCAAATACGAACCCTGCCATATCACCGATCTCACGGCCTCAAATCAAATCTCATCGACTCATCTTAAATCCCAAGTACTATCCTCATCATCCATGCATGTGTATATGAATGTATATATGCATAGTCCCATACCCACGCGTATATACATATATACACATCCCCATCTACGCACAAGAAAATAATGTATGCAAGTCTATGTGTGCGTATGTGGGTAAAACAACTACTCTAGGGTTTCGCAACTAACCCAAAGGTAATCCATGAACACATAATCATATCATGAATAAACATTCTCGTATCATAAAACACCTATATAAACATATATATATGAACTATACTACGGACTGCGGGGGTGCTATACGCCATCCACCCGACTTCTCCCCGTAGATATAAATCTACTCACCTGGTCCTCGCTCGCCGGTGCCGACGTCGCCACGCGTTTGCTTGTCGTCTCGAAGTCCACATGGGGTACCTACATATCATAACGCACCATATCGCATTAAAACCAAATTCGAAATCGAAACGGCATACGAAAATCAAATCGGCAAGCGTATCACGCATAGGTCAAAACTTATCGCCTACGCATGCAAGAATAGTCAAACCAACCCTCGATGTCGATGTACAAACGTCAAACCATCGACAAACCCAAACACACTCATTTGCACATCCACGAACACTAACTATAATATAAAATAGTTTAAAATTCGCAAAAACCCCAAATTCACCTTAAAACCCATTTTTCCGAAAATCTAGCGAGCAAAAATTACCCGTTTTAGTACAAAACTCAACGTTTAAACAAATCTAGTGGCCATAATACTTATTAAATATCTTAAATAAGTCATAAAAACAATTTGCATAATGTAATCCCAATAAATTTCATTAACCCCAAAATTCTAGTTTACAATATACCCAAATTTTAACAATTTACAGCAAAAATGCACAAACAACAATTTAGCTTGGATTTTCATGACCTAAAAGCATTAAAACACTCAATATAATATTTATAATGACATGAAAACTTATTTATATTTTAATCTAAGCATTTGATAATTTTTCAAAAACTCTAGTTAGCAAAATAACTTAATTAGGACATTTTATAAGTAAGGGTTTGTAATTAACAACTAGATTAGTTTTCTACAAAACTTAAGATGTTAATCCACATCACTAAACCATGCACGATCGATCACAACCCATTTCCACAACAAAACCCTAACTTGAAATCTTTAATCATGCAATTAAACTCATCAAAAACCTAATTAAGCACTTAGTTAACTTAGATTAAAGCAACTAGACAACAAATTTAACAAAAGCATGAGATTATACCTTCCATGTTTGAGATCAAGCTCAAGATGTAGCCTCCCAAAATGCCATCTTGATCCCTAGATCCATACTAGAATGGTCAAGTAAAAATGGGTGGGATTTAGATTTTGATTTTGTGGGCTTTTTGTGTGATTTTTGCTGATTTTTTTGAAGGAAAATGTAGGGGATTTGGGGAGGGCTGCTGTTGTTGAGGGGGAAGGGAATTCTCGGCCAGGTTGAGGGGAGTGAGGAGAGAGAGGGAGGTGGAGAAAGTGGGGGCGGGGGGAGAAAATCAAAGTCAAACCAATACCCATATATCTATTCCTTCTCTCTTTATTCTATTCATTTCCTTTTATCAAAAGAAGTGGGGACATGGGGGAAATGGGGCTGCTGAAAATTCAGCCAAGGAAGGGAGGAAAAATGTTGGGTGTGAGTGTGGGTGTGGAAAAAAAAGATAAATATTATACCCCAAAACCATTTACACTAATTTCACCAAATAAGCCTCTTTTCTTCAATATTTTATAAACCGTTTTGGCAAACCATTTCATTTCAAAAACCACATGATAAAATTTTGTTTAACGTGCTTTGATGCACAAAATTTGTTTCAACTCATTCTAATTTGTAATTTTCCCTAATTAAATGTATTAGTGACGGCTTAAAATAATATTACAATAATTAATTTCGGAAAAATTTTCAGAAAATTTGAAATTTCACCAGTGGTTTAATAAACAACAAATACTAGCAAATTCATAGCTAGAATATGTATATTTAATTTTGTAATAAAGATATTTGTATTTTTGACTTTTTAAAGAAAACCCCCTTATTTTACCGATTTTCCGAAATTTCACCGAAACGATTTTCAAAACGTTACAGTATTATCCTCGGTCCGGCACATATCACATATGTGCCTCTACTCTGTTTTGCCTGAGTCAAGAAAACTCTGTGTAGGACTCTAAAGAATCATCAATACGCCGGTAGCAGGTGATGATCATATCAAACACCCACAAGCTGCAAGCGGTCAGCTAAACGTAATAGCCACCCAGGTATTGAGCGATCAGAAGATCAACAAGCTAGCCTGTCCGTTCTCCTATGAATCCAATCAGTAACACTCCCGTACAGTCGAGTACAGATCCTAAGGGCTTTATCAACATGTGAGAGAAAGACAGTAAACCAATACAAGTCAACAGGTTAAGATAAAGTGAAACCAAATAGCACACTATCATGACGAGCAAGAAAGTCCTCTCTATATATATCCAAGCATCCATTATAATATACATCATATGTACAACAATGGCCTCTAGGGCATATACATAACTAACAATCTCCCACTTGCACTAAGGCCAGCTGCTGTAGTATCTCATACCTAGCATCCCGAATAATCTCTCAAATTGTATCTGGGGAATGGCCTTCGTGAGTGGATCCGCAGTGTTGTCTTTCGTATCTACTCTCCTGACCTCGATCTCCCGGCGATCAACTATCTCTCTGATCAGGTGATACCACCTCAGAATATATCTGGACTTTTGATGGGACCTGGGTTCCTTGGCCAACGCCACAGCTCCATTGTTATCGCAATACAGAGGTATTGGATGTTCAATGGATGGAACCACACTAAGTTCACTAATGAACTTCTTCATCCAGACAGCCTCTTTGGCAGCATCATTGGCAGCGATGTATTCAGCCTCCATCGTCGAGTCTGCAACGTTATCCTGTTTGGAACTCTTCCAACATACCGCCCCTCCATTGATGGTAAAGACAAATCCCGAGTGCGAATTAGAGTCATCCTTATCACTTTGGAAGCTGGAATCGGTAAAGGACTCCACCCGGAGTTCTCCGTTACCATACACCAAGAACATCTCTTTAGTCTTTCGCAAGTACTTGAGAATGTTCTTCACAGCTGTCCAGTGACTCTCTCCAGGATCTGCTTGATACTGACTCACTACACTAAGTGAGTATGCTACATCGGTTCTCGTACATAGCATCGCTTACATGATAGAGCCTACTGCCGAAGCATAGGGTATCCCTTGCATGCGAGCTCTCTCCAAATCAGTCTTCGGAGACATCTCTTGGGAGAGAGTGAGTCCAGAGATCGTGGGTTGGTTCCCACGCTTGGATTCTTCCATACTAAACCTCTGTAGTATGGTGTCAATGTACCTGGATTGGGACAATCCCAGTATCCATTTAGATCTATCTCTATAGATCATGATTCCCAATATGCAGGAGGCATCACCTAGATCTTTCATTGAGAATCTTTGTGATAAGAAGAGCTTGACTGATTGCAGCATAGGAATATCATTTCCTATCAAGAGTATGTCATCCACGTACAATACGAGGAAGACAACCTTACTCTATGCTACCTTCTTATAGATACAAGGTTCATCTATATTTTTATGAAGTCAAACTCTTTGACTACAACATCAAAACAGATGTTCCAACTCCGCGATGCTTGCTTTAACCCATAAATGGATTTAAGCAGCTTGCACACCTTTCCGCTGCTCCCACTATCTACGAAGCCCTCTGGCTGAGTCATGTACACGCACTCTTCTAAATCACCGTTTAGAAAGGCGGTCTTAACATCCATTTGCCAGATTTCGTAGTCATGGTATGCAGCAATGGTAAGTAAGATCCGGATGGACTTAAGCATAGCCACTGGAGAAAATGTTTCGTCATAATCCACACCTGGTCGTTGACGAAAACCCTTTGCAAAAAGTGTTGCTTTGAAAGTCTCAACTTTTCTATCTACACCAAATTTCTTTTTAAAGATCCACTTGCTCCCTATGGGTTTTACCCCTTCAGGAGCATTTTCCAAAATCCATACTTTGTTGGTGTACATGGATTCCATCTCAGATCGCATTGCATCCAGCCATTTCACAGAGTCACCACTTGTGATGGCCTGCTCGAAACTAGTTGGGTCATCATCTTCCATGATGCAATCCTCGCTTCCACCATCAATGAGAAAACCGTAGTATCTCTCAGGTGGATGAGAAACCCTGCTAGATCGGCGGAGAGACAGGGGTTCGTCGGGTACTACTGAATCCTCTGGTTCAACCAAGTCTTCTGTTATAGTTTGTGTCGCTAGAACCTCTTCCAGTTTTACCTCAATGCCACTAATCTGTTTCATAAGAAAACATTTTTCTAAGAAAGTAGCATGTCGAGAAACAAACACCTTTTGTTCCTCGGGGTGGTAGAAGATATACCCTTGTGAATTTTTGGGATATCCTACAAACTTACATAAGACAGATCTTGCCTCGAGTTTGTCCGGATTTTGTCTTTTGACATAGGCTGGACAATCCCATATCTTAACATACTTAAGAGATGGTCTCTTCCCTTTCCATATCTCATATCGAGTGGTAGGCACTGATTTGGTAGGAACCATATTCAATAGGTGTATGGTTGTCTCAAGCGCATACCCCAAAAAGGAAATAGGCAACTCAGCAGTGCTCATCATTGAGCGCACCATATCTAATAGGGTGCGATTCCTTCGTTCCGATACACCGTTGTGCTGTGGTGTATAAAGTGGAGTAAGCTGATAGAGAATCCCATTCTCTTTTAGATATTCTTGGAACTCATTGCTTAAGTATTCTCCTCCTCGATCAGATCGAAGGATCTTAATACTTTTGCTCGTTTGGTTCTCTATTTCGTGTTTATATTCTCTGAATTTCTCAAAAGCTTCAGACTTGTGTTTCATCAGGAACACATGTCCGTATCTAGAGAGATCGTCAGTGAATGTAATGAAGTAGGAAGAACCGTTCCTGGCATTCGTAGACATAGGACCGCATACATCACTATGTATCAGTCGTAAGAGTTCTGTAACTCTTTCTCCGTGTCCACTAAACGGAGCTTTGGTCATTTTACCTTTGAGAAATGAATGACAAGTATCATAAGATGATAATTCGAAGGGATTCAAATATCCATCATTATGTAACTTAGCTAGTCGTGTCGCATTGATATGACCAAGTCTACAATGCCACAAGAAGATTCGTTCATTTCTGAACTTTTTCTTTTGTGTGTGTTTTGTATATTGAGGACTGTATTTTGATTGAGAATGAATATGCCATTATGTAACGAGCCTGATGCAATAAACTTTTGATTTAGGAAGATATTCATAACATTATCCTGTACTACAAAATTATATCCTTCTTTACTTAATAAAGAAACTGATATAATGTTGCACATCATGTTCGGTATATAATAGCACCCATTCAGAATCAGTGTATTACCACTTGGTAATACCAGGTGATATTCGCCAACTGCTTTGGCTACAATACTTGCCCCATTCCCTACTTGAACGGAAGGATCACCTTTTCCCAGTTCTCTACCTTTACGTATCCCATGTAACAATTTACATATCGGGGATCCTGATCCGGTATCTAATACCCAGGACGTAGGGTGAACTGAGAAACAGTTCTCAAAAACTAACACACCCGAAGAAGATGCATCAGCATGCATGTTCTTTTGGGCGGCTTGAGAATCCAGATATTCTCATGTTTCCTGTTCAGTCTTATAACTCTTATAAGAAAGAACGGGTCCAACGTTTCCTTGCACAGTATAATAATCGGGTTTAGTCAATACATCCATATTATTATCTTGATTATGGCCTGACATGGTCGCTACCAGGAGAGAGAGAGAAGAAAACACTTTAGCGTATGCTCTTGCAAGATTAGATTGGTTATTATCTTATCTAATCAGGATGTCTCCCACTGTTTTTATCAAATCTTCCTTCAAACCCTAAAAGGTAAGATTAGCCGGGATTAATTACACCCTACAATTTCGTCAATCTTTCAGCCAGATCAGTGTCGGTACTTGAGGGAGGTTCCCCGTGCTTTCGCACGGACCTAATTAAAGTAAACCTCGTTTTCCCAGAGGCGTAACCCCGTTAACACTTTTCTAGACACCTACATGATTGGCTAATTGTCCTGTGTAAAACACTCCCAGGAGTAACACTTACTCGCAGTGGGTATCGGGATCCAACTATCTCATAGGAGGTATGCAATCTCATTGCAAATTTCAACACTTGAAATTCCCGATAATGCTTTTGCCCCTAACGTGCTATGACCTTGACGAATGCCAAACAATCCATAGTCCGCTAGTCAAGTTCAACCCGTACATTTCTTGATTGAATCAAACCCACCTGCACGACCCTTGACGAATGCCAAACAACGCCGTACGAATACCCTAATCCAATCGCATCATATGCTACAGATAAATAGTAAATAGCTACCGTACACTACGCCTTGACGAATGCCAAACTACAGTAGCACGAATACTAAGTAATATCTATCTGAAATGTCGGAGGGCTACGCAGGTTTTTCAGAAAACCATGAGTGTAATGAACTTGATATCTTCGTAGAATCGAGCTATTTTTGAAAAAAGAGTGTTTTTGAGGCTTTTCTAGTTCGCTAAAGAGGTCACTCCCGGTGAAGGGATCTCGGCTTTTTCTCATCGAATAAGGTGCAGGATATATCATATATACCGCTGTGCAAAGCAAAAACTGTACAAGCTGTCAAAAACTAAACCGCGAGTTTGTAGCATCTGCCAGTTTTGCTAAAGAGGTCACTCCCGGTGAATGGATCTCGGCTCTTTCCTTATCGAATAAGGTGCAGGATATATCATATATACCGCTATGCAAAGCAAAACTATAGCTACCCTTTTTATAAAGTTTTGATTTTAAAACATCTTTTAGGTTTCTTTTCTTTGTATTAATCTCATTAATAAATCCCATCAGCTTATGCTTCCTAAGCATCACAGAAGAAACGAAAGCAGTAATATTTATATTTCAGCATATATATATAGTATAAGCATTCGTCTCAGGCAGTAATATGATCTCATCACAGAACATTGCAGCAGAAGAACATATATGAAATATTGGATATACTAGGATGTCCGTGTTTTTAATACGAGCCGGTATAAAATACGGATTCCACGGTCGCAATGAATAGCCAAACCCACATCCCTAGACCCCTACGAGAGCGGCAAGTAACACCGCCAATTCTAGGGTTAGGAGACCCGGTCTCGACTCCTCGCGATGGTCTCCCACTGGACCCTAGAACCCGGTTACTTGTGTTCCCCTCCTTGGGTCTACCTAATGCGGAAAAGTAAATAATATACACTGGTGACATCAACCTTATCCCGGAAGTGCCCCAATAAAAGAATATTACATACAAAAGAATTTTACATGAATGTAAATAAAAACCCTCATCTCACATAAAACCCCCGGCTATTCAGAACACGACGATCCAATATAACATATCACAGCAACACATAATATCACATATCATCAACGTAAGTAAGTATGCATACACCGATCGTCGTTGATGTATAGCAACGAAGACCGGCAATACAACTACATACTACACTTACGGTCACAGAAAAGAAATTGTAAAACTACAACATTTGGAATCCACAATCACTTTAGACATCGTAAATCTGAAATATCACATACTTCGCATTTCATGCCTAACTATATGAATTCCACATATTGTATCACATTCCAGATAAATAGAAAGTATTAAACTTTCCGAACAGATAATCAAATACCCAAAATTTCCTAAATATCTCAACACTTGAGCGGAGTTCAAATAATCCAAGAAACTGTCACAGTACTGATGATCCAGCCGTAGAAGGGTTAAGCCAACGCCTACTTGTGGCACGCCGTACTGCCCCAAACCCTAAGGTTTAGAGGCAGTTCAAGACGGTCACATAATCGAGTTAAGGTTTGTGTTCCTCTAGAGGGACCGCCGCGTTACTTGTACGTTTATCCGAAAGATTTAAACCCGATAAAAATTCAACACATGAAAGTTTTTCGTGCCGGGAAAAAGTGAGTTTAATGATATCTGTTCGAACATTTTAACAGTTTCTAAATATCCGGAAATATTAACTAATTTAAATTTTTCGATCGAATCAACGATTACAAAATAAACCCCAGAACACTAAACACTTGAGTCAGATTAAAAGTACCCAGAAAAATGCATAATCACCTACGGATATAACCCTGGAAAACCGAGTCAACAACATGTCTGTACGGCCGCGGATCTGCAGCAGGAGCAAGGTATTGCCGCGGTTCCGCGGCGGATTGTACGGATCATTGACACGTGTTTCACAATGGTGCTTATATTTTCCTGCTGGTATTTTTAAGCAATTTTAATTTTGAAAAATCACATATTTTAAAAAAATACCAGAGAGGGGTTTAAAATGTTGTTTCGGAGTTCGTTCGGAGTTTTAACTTCGTATACACGTCGCCTAATGCTCTAGCTAGGCTCTGATACCACTGTAGAGTTCTTAGGCACTCTTGTGAGGGTTCATAAGACATCAACCATGCCCGAATAAAATTTTAGACGTGCCGAATAACCCAAAGCCGGGATCTTTGCTAGATTATTAGGGTTTAACATGCAAGTAAACATCTTTACTACTAAGTGTGAGGGATTACAACCTTTGTTGTCTGCTCCTTCGCTTCATAAGCTCCGAGTAGAAATCCTTTCGCCGCGATCCACGATCTCCCAGGCTCAAGAGAGGCTCCACGACTCGAACGATCCATGCTAGCTTGTAGTGTTCCGTTTCTCCGATGATCTATGTCGAAATTGGTATAACTCAAGCTCTCTCACTCTCATGAGGTGAACACCCTAATCTAATGGGCTACATTAGATGAGGATGATGGAGTATTATTTATGCTTTCTTTTTATATCATATTCTCACAAGAAATCATCACAAAAGGAAAATCTAGCAAGTTTTCTCTAAGCTCAAGAGAGAAGAAGATGATGAATAATGAGATAATACTTTTATAATGAATAATAGAAATGAATATATGATTAAAACATGGAACCATGGTCAAGGATGAGTAGGATAACCTTTGTAGAGAATAAACTAGGGCTAGGGTTTGGTTAGGTTAAGGAATGAGTCATAGATAAATATCAACCATAATATCTAACTCATGACAAAAGGAAAGCTTCTAGATGGTGCAAGAAGGAGCTAACCATAATCAAGCCCTAACCTTGTTTAATCTCCACTAAACATGTTCCATTATTTAATCATATCATGTCACAATAATATATATCACATATATATTATATATTTGCAACAAAAGAAAATAATACAATTAACATATATCGCATATATATCAACGTATTATCCGGTGAGAAAATGAAATAATAAAGTGAGCCTATATTAGATAATGTAATACAATATATCATATATATTATTATACATTAAATCATCGAATCAACACTTGATCCGACAATCCGGCTATATGGAATATAACCGACTAATATATCATGTACCGATTCATCGAATCAACACTTGATCCGATGTCCCGGTTCATATCTAAATATCGTGAGAATATAATACGGTATCTCATATTGTATTATCCTCGGTCCTGCACATATCACATATGTGCCTCTACTCCGGTTTTCCTGAGTCAAGAAACCTCTGTGTAGGACTCTAAAGTATCGTCAATACTAGCAGGTGATGATCATATCAAACACCCACAAGCTGCAAGAAATCGGCTAAACATAACAGCCACCCAGGTATTGAGCGATCAGAAGATCAACAAGCTAGCCTGTCCGTTCTCCTGTGAATCCAATCAGTAACACTCCCGTACAGTCTGGTCTGTTCGTCTGATATGTCGCAAATCAAGTCTAGGGGTGGTATTGTTAGTGTATATGCCCTAGAGGCCATTACTGTATCATACTAGTATGTATATTACTTAATGGAAGCTTGGGATATTCACCATGTATATACAATCTTGCTCAAAATAGTAGTATGCTATTTGGTTTGTTTCTACTTCAATGTGTACATGTGTTTATTTTAGTATATCACCTATGCACATTAGTGGAGCCCTTAGGATCTTTACTTGATTACCAGCGTTGTGATGGCAGTCACACTAGTGGGGGCTGGATAATCTATAAGCACATCCTTATGCTGGTCCCTAGTCGCAGGACTATCGACACAGGGCATCGATATTCCGGAGTAGACTAGCGCATGCGTTTCTCATCCCAGTGTGGGTGACGGTCTGTCCCACAGCCGTCAGTACGTCGTACTTGAGATAGTAAGAGGGTGCTCGTTAGGTTACGAGTACACTGGACAGGACTCGTCGGGAACTGACTAGTTGGTATTATTCTTATCGTCAGTTATCAGTTCCCAGGTGACATGAGTATAGCTTAGTCCGCTGACTTGACACTGTCACTTCGCCTCGAGTGTGTTCCCACTGTACATTGATTACTACCCTACCACGGCTCAAAGGAGTCGTGCAAACAGGTAGTAGTTGGGTGCAGTCCCGAAGCACTTGGAGGCAGTGACGGTTAGACAGGATTCGTCTCTCCCGGTATTGGGGGTTGACATCGCGCTGTGTCTAGGAGAGCCATTACACGAGTAGTCCCTGGCCAGGGCAAACGAGATATACTGGTAGGCTTCCAGTGTTATCTCAGGGTGTTTTGGGCTTCACTCCGACACGACTTGTACCGCTATTAGGGGACTGACATTTACCGCCCCCTAGGCCCGCCATGCGATGTATCAGACGAACAGACCTGACTGTATGGAGAATGTCACATTCAGACTCAGTAGGAGTTCAGATGGGTTTCACCACGTCAGTCTTCTTGTCGGCATCTACCTGGGGACCGTTACGCACAGCTAGTGCCGCTTGCGGTCTGTGGTTAAACCCACTGCCAGCGTAGTGTAGAGTCTTTAGAGTCCCACACAGAAAGCTATTCGCCTTTAGGCAAAAGAGTAGAGGTCGCATGGTTTTGCGACAGGTCGCATGGTTTTGCGAAAGGGTCCGGTCACATCCGTGCACTTATGCACGTACAGTGTCCGGACAGTTAACACTAGCGGGCTTTGGTTTAAGCCAGATCCTAGTGTACGTTTTGGGATTGGTTTTATCCAGTATGTATTCGTGTTCCTCGGAACACGGATGCGGGTGTGTATGCACAGTTGACGGAGAGACAGAGGCAGAGGATTCTCATTAGGGTTGTTGACCATTGACTGTTGACTATTGACTTTTTGCTCAACCCTAATGAGATTATGATATATATATATATATATATATATAATTAGCAATAATATTAATTAAGTATTATAGTGACATGGTTGTTGAGGGGTTGACTTTTTTGACTTGTTGACTTTGTTGACCGGTTGACTAGGTTGGACTAGTTGACCATCATCATCACAATGGTTGTCATTTTCCTGCAAAGACTTTTGCTTGCTTGTTGTGGTTTGCAAAATGAGTGCATGGAAATGATATTGCCTTTGACATGATATGAACCATCACATAATAATACTTGATTAACATTATGGCTCATGATGCTTTTGGATTATGAGAGGGTGAAAGAGAAAAGAGAGGCTCATTCTTTCATGATCTTTCTCTCTCTTGGTTTTGAGCTCTCCCATGCTCTTGCTCTCACCCTCTTCCTCTTGCTCTCTCTCTTTAGTCTATAGTTCACTTGTCTCATGTGTTGAGAAGCAAGAACCATAGAGCAAAATCCCAACATACTCTTCTCTACTCATTCTAGCTCACAAGGCCTAGCAAGCCAAGTGATCTAGTTTCTTCAAAGTCCGAAGAACAAGCCAAAGGTAGAAGCTTTCGGGTGGATCCATCTTCGATGCAAGGAGACGACGAGGTGAGGCCGATCCGAACTCCGGGACGAGTTGAAGACGAAAGAGTTCACGAAAGGTATAGCCCCCTAACCGAGTAGGTAAACTCTTGTTAGGTTGTTAGTTAGCAGTTTAACAAAGATCCGGGTTTTGAGTCCATGTTAGCGCCTCTTAAAAAAATCGTTTTTCACTAAATTCCGCAAGCCCGTAAGTACCGGGAGAGGAAGCATGGACTTACAGTGGTATTAGAGCCTAGTTAAACTCTATCTAACATGTTAGCAAAGTAGCTAGAAGATCGATAAAAAAAAAGTCGCGAAATACACCCGGATTTCAAACTTTCTGTCGATTTTCAAAGTGCTGCAAAAATTATTTGAGATATACCAAAAATCGACTCAGGGTTTTTAGAAGAAACTGTAAAAATTCGACCCACTGAATCGATCAACGCACCGCGTTTCCGCGGCGGGAGCTTGCTCCCGCCCCGGAACCGCGGTCGAGTTGACTCGGTCGTGGGGTTTTAATTTTGCAGTTTGTTCATAGGGGTATTTTGGGATTTTTGGAATATGTATTTTCTGCCCAGATTTTCCAGAACGAAAATTTTGTGTTTGGGGCCTGAAAATCCGTATTTTTTATCGAACTTCTAAAAGACTTAAGCTGACGGGTTTTTCTGTGATGTGATATTTGTATTGAACGTCTGCTAATCGCTATATGTCGATTAGTGAGGGTTATACAAATCTGTGATCTGTAATGTTGCTGGAATGTGTATATGAATTCATTGGATTGTCGCGGGTGAATAGCCGGGGGTTGTGAGACGAGAGTTTTCTTTTCTTTCAATTCATGTAAATTTGTAAATTGATGTAATAATTATTTGTATGGCCGCACAACCGGGTCGGGGTTGTAGCCGTCATTGTATAATTTCTTTTTACTGTTTTTGCTCCTAGGATAGACCCATGGAGGGGGTGCACAAACTACCGGGTATGCCGAAGTGCCGAGTGGCCTACTCACGGGGTTGAGGGAGGTTGCTTCGCTTCAGGTACTTGGCGGGTAGTTTGCCGCACCCGTAGGGTTCTTGGGTGGGGTATTGGCTATTCACCGCGACCGTGTAATCTGCTTTTCGTTACAGGCTCGTACGAATTGCGGGTTCCTAGTATATCCAATGTGTTCATCTGTGATCTGAAATGGCTATCATTGCAATATATCTATATATGATATTATTTAGGCGTTGCTTATGTTTTACAGCCGTGCTAGCCCAGCCCCCGCTCTGTCGTTAGTTAAGTAACCTAACGGGTAATGACGGGGCCCCGTGGAGAATGCGAATGGCATAAGCGTACGTCATATTTTGGTTGTTTTCTGCAGTGGTAGGATTAAATGATGAGACGCATTAAAAGAACTAATGCAAGAATATCACGCATTAAAAGAACTAATGCAAGAAAATAAACCAAGTTAAAGTCGTTGGAACACTTTCGAAAAACCACTCGGTTCTTTTCAAAACCAACTTTTAAATGCGGAGCTTGAGCCACTCCTTCTAAAAGCTATCTCGTTCCTTCGATTATATCAAGTTCACTACGTTCAAGGTTTCGCCAAAACCATTCGTAGCCCTCCGTCGTTTCATATGAATATTCAATAGTATTCAAGCTATGTTTGTTGACCTTCGTCAAGGCATAGTGATTGGTAGCTGTTGGGTGTTCATATGTAGCATAGATAGATGCGTTGGTTTGGGACAGTCGTATTACCTTGTTGACCTTCGTCAAGGGTATATACGGGTGGGTTCAAATTAACCTGGATAATGACGGGTAGAACTTGACATGTGACTTATGATTTGTTGACCTTCGTCAAGGTCATAAGAGCATGGGGCAAAAATCCACATCGGGAGTTTCAAAAGAACTGAAACTTGCTAGCGTTGCATACCATTTGGAGTGTGATGATTCTGGTAGGATTCCTTCAGTTTTGTCATGCAATGATATTTGGATCCCGATCCTACTGTGAGTATATGCTACTCCTCGGGAAATTTCTCACTTAACGATCAATGCTATAAACCAAGTAGGTGTCTAGAGAGGTGTTAGCGGGGCTATGCCCACAGGGAAAAGAGGTTATTTAATTAAGGAACTTCGCGAAAGCGTTGGAAAACCTCCCTCGAAGTACCGACACTAGCCTGGCTGAACAGTTAAGCAAGTATTGTACGGTGAGATTGATCCCGACTAATTCTTCCTTTATGGTTTGAGGAGGGATTCGAGAGACAGTGGGAGCCATCCTGTTTAGATAAATTAAAAACCAATCTAAACTTGCAAGAGCATCATGCTGAGTGTTTTCTTCTCTCTCTCTCTTAATTGCAGCGACCAAGTGACCGCACCTAGGTTACATCTAGATAATAAAATGACTGAATCTGACTGTTATGACTGGCAAAGATCTGTCCAGATGTCCATTACCCATGACAAGCTGGGACACCTCTTAACTAATCAAACCCCTGCCGTCTCAGGTCCAATTTCCCCCGTCACGGATGTTTACATCCAAAGGACATCGGAAAAGGATTGTGCGAAAGCCAAGTGCCTCGTGTTACCCTCAGTTGATGGTGCAAACCAGGGGCAGCACGAGAAGATGGACTCAGTTTCTATCTTCCTCCATAACAAAGATTTATATGGAGAGCAATCTCGTATCGCAAGATATGAGACCTCGAACGAATTGTTTCAAGCGAGGTTGGCTGTCGGGTCATCTGTAAGGGACAACGTCCTTACAGAGACCAGCTATTTTAAGCTCACGGACCTGGAGACCACGTTGAAGAATGGGTCAAGTACTGACTTAATTCTACAGTCCCTGCCCTCTGCTTATACCCTGAAACAAACCAGGGAAGAAAAAGGAAAAGCAAGGGCAAAAGTTTCAGGACTGGATATACTAAAAGTGGGACGTTCCTATTGTAACGGGAATGAACAATGGCAGAAAGATTGCAGGGCTTGCAAAGCCAGTAGCCAGAATTCGAAGCATGTTGTGGCTTCGGCTTCGAGTGTGTTTGTAATGGAGAACTGTTTGTCAGTTAACCCTACTTCCTGGGTATTGGATACCGGATCAGGATCTCATATCTGTAATTCGTTACAGGCTCTGAGAAACCGTAGGGTTATCAGGAAAGGTGATATGACTCTCAGGGTTGCTAACGGAATGAGCATGGATGCTGTATCCGTAGGGGAATATCACCTAGGACTGACAACTGGGCAGATATTGATTCTGCGTAACTGTTTGTATGTACCAGGTGCGACTTGTAATATCATATCTGTATCCTTACTTTCTAAGGAAGGATATGATTTTGCTTTTGTAAGCGATGTAGTAAACATCCACCTAAATCAAGTACTGATTGGGTCAGGTACATTAAATAACGGTATATACGTTTTGAATCAAGCTCAGATATTCAGTGTCCAGAACACACTTAAAAGAAAGTCTCCAGAATTAAATCAGGCTTTCTTATGGCATTGTAGACTGGGTCACATCAATGAGAAACGGTTGACTAAGTTACATAAAGAAGGATACTTGGATCCGTTCGAGTACCAGTCTTATGCCACTTGTGAATCTTGTCTCATGGGAAAGATGACAAAGACTCCGTTCACTGGACACGGAGTAAGAGCGAGCGAGCTCTTGGGACTCATACACAGTGACGTGTGTGGTCCAATGTCTACACAAGCGCGAAGCGGTTATTCATACTTCATTACTTTCACAGATGATTTCTCTAGGTATGGACATGTCTTCTTAATGAAGCACAAATCCGAGGCCTTTGAGAAATTTCGGGAATACAAGAATGAAGTTGAAAAACAAACAGGCAAAAGTATTAAGACACTAAGATCTGATCGAGGTGGAGAATACTTGAGTGCCGAGTTTCTGGACCACTTAAAAGAGAATGGAATTCTCTCTCAGCGTACTCCTCCATACACACCACAACACAACGGTGTATCGGAAAGGAGGAATCGAACCCTATTAGATATGGTTCGTTCCATGATGAGTAAGGCTGATTTACCGCGATCTTTCTGGGGTTATGCACTAGAAACAGCTGCACATCTCTTGAACCAAGTTCCTACTAAGACCGTGCCTACCACACCATATCAGATGTGGAGTGGGAAGAAACCCTGTCTTAAATCCTTTAAGACATGGGGATGTCCAGCTTTTGTAAAAAAGCAGCATGCGGACAAGCTCGAGGCACGCTCAGTACAGTGCAAGTTTGTGGGATACCCAAAGAACTCGAAGGGGTATCTTTTCTATTACGCAGAGGAGCAAAAAGTCCTTGTTTCTCGTCATGCCCGCTTCTTGGAAACTGAGTTTTTAGAAAATCAGATAAGTGGGAGCGCAATAGAACTGGAAGAAATTCCAGAACCACAAGCTATTACTGAAACCTTAGTAGAACCAGAAGGTTCAGGGGAACCGGACATTCCTACGCCGCTCCGCAGAAGTAGTAGGCAGTCTCATCCGCCCGAGAGATACTACGGTTTTCTCATAGACGGGGATAGAGAGGATTGCACCATAGATTATGGTGAGCCTACTAGCTTCCAGCAAGCCATTCAGAGCGGTGACTCGGTAAAATGGCTGGATGCAATGCGGACCGAGATGGAGTCCATGTACACCAACAAAGTTTGGACTTTGGACTTTGCTCCAGAAGGGGTAAAACCTGTAGGCTGCAAATGGATCTTCAGAAAGAAGATTGGTGTAGATGGGCAGGTTGAAACCTATAAAGCTAGGCTCGTCACAAAGGGTTTTCGTCAAAGACCTGGTTTGGACTATGACGAGACTTTTTCTCCGGTAGCCATGGTTAAATCCATTCGGATCCTTCTTGCCATTGCTGCCTTCCACGATTATGAGATCTGGCAGACGGACGTAAAGACGGCTTTTCTGAATGGAAATTTGGAAGAGTGCGTCTATATGGATCAGCCAGAGGGATTCATTCAGAGTGGGAGCAGCGGTAAAGTATGCAAGTTGCTCAAGTCCATCTATGGACTCAAGCAGGCATCGCGGAGTTGGAACATCTGCTTTGATGATACTGTCAAAGAATTCGACTTTGTCAAAAACCCAGATGAACCATGCATTTACAGTAAGATTGTAGGGAGAAATGTGGTATTCCTCGTCTTGTACGTCGATGACACTCTCCTAATAGGAAATGATATTCCTATGCTACAGTCAGTCAAAGGATTCTTGTCACAGAGGTTCTCCATGAAGGACCTGGGCGATGCCAACTACATCCTGGGGATCCAGATCTATCGTGATAGATCTAAGAGGATGTTAGGACTTTCACAGTCAAGGTACATCGACACCATATTGAAACGATTTAGTATGGAAGATTCCAAGCGCGGTAATCTACCGGCTTGTCATGGAATCACCCTCTCCAAAGAGATGTCTCCCAAGACTGATTTGGAAAGGGCTCGCATGTCATCAATACCCTACGCATCTGCGGTAGGCTCTATTATGTATGCGATGTTGTGTACCAGACCATATGTAGCATACGCATTGAGCATTGTAAGCCGGTATCAGTCGAACCCAGGGGAGAAACACTGGATAGCAGTAAAGAACATTCTCAAGTACCTGAGAAGGACTAAGGAGATGTTCTTGGTGTATGGCGGAAAAGACCTCCAGATTGAGGCCTTTGCTGACTCCAGCTTCCAAAGTGACAAGGATGACTCCAAGTCCATGTCGGGTTATGTCTTTACCCTCAATGGAGGGGCGGTTTGCTGGAAGAGTTCCAAGCAGGAGACCGTTGCTGACTCAACTATGGAAGCGGAGTACGTAGCTGCTTGCGATGCCGCAAAGGAAGCTGTCTGGATGAAGAAGTTCCTCACGGAACTTCTGGTGGTTCCTACCAGTGTTGATCCAATACCGCTGTATTGTGACAACAACGGCGCTATAGCTTTAGCGAAGGAACCCAGGTCCCATCAGAAGTCCAGGCATATTTTGAGGCGGTACCACCTGATCAGGGAGATCGTTGATCGCCGGGAGATCGAGGTGAAGAGAGTAAATACGGAAGATAACACTGCTGATCCACTCACAAAGGCCTTACCCCAGACTCAGTTCGAGCGGCTGATCGAGATGATAGGTCTTCGATACGCCAGTACATGGCCTTAGTGCAAGTGGGAGATTGTTAGTGTATATGCCCTAGAGGCCATTACTGTATCATACAAGTATGTATATTACTTAATGGAAGCTTGGGATATTCACCATGTATATACAATCTTGCTCAAAATAGTAGTATGCTACTTGGTTTGTTTCTACTTCAATGTGTACATGTGTTTATTTTAGTATATCACCTATGCACATTAGTGGAGCCTTTAGGATCTTTGCTTGATTACCAGCGTTGTGATGGCAGTCACACTAGTGGGGGCTGGGTAATCTATAAGCACATCCTTATGCAGGTCCCTAGTTGCAGGACTATCGAGACAGGCAATCAATACTCCGGAGTAGACTAGCGCATGCGCTTCTCATCCCAGTGTGGGAGACGGTCTGTCCCACAGCCGTCGGTACGTCGTACTTGAGATAGTATGCGGGTGCTCGTTAGGTTACGAGTACACTGGACAGGACTCGTCGGGAACTGACTAGTTGGTATTATGCCTATCGTCAGTTATCAGTTCCCAGGTGACATGAGTACAGCTTAGTCCGCTGACTTGACACTGTCACTTGTTGGATATATGTATGCCCTAGAGGCCATTATATGATAGTGGATGTATCTATACATGTATAAATATATACAGTATGCATTCTTGCTCGACATGATAGTATGCTATCTGGTTCTTCTTTATGTGACATGTTGATTTGATCATGCTTTTATTCGTTCATACATGCTGATAAAGCCCTGAGGATATTGGCTTGACTGCTCTGATTATGATGGAGATCATACTAGTGGGACATCTGTAGTCTATAAGCATATCCTGGAAAGTCCCTAGTCGTAGGTATATCGAGACGGGGCATTGATATACCAGAGTAGACTAGCGTATATGATACTAGACCCATGTGATGGGCGATGGATGATCCCATATCCATTGGTATTTGACATCAAGATCATATACGGGTGCTCAGTGGTGACTGGGTACACTGGACGGACTCGCCGAGAACTCCTATATGGAATTATATCTATCGTCGGACAGCAGTTCTCAGGTAACACTGGTACAGGTTAGTCTGTAGACCCGAGATCGTCATGGAGTCTTGTGTGCTCTCCCACTGTACTTTGATTGCCACCCTACCACGGCTCTACTGAGTCGTGCAAACAGGTGACCGTTGGGTACAGTCCCGAGACACACGAAGGCAATGAGCGATAGGAGGGGTTTCGTCTCTCCCGGTATTGGGGGTTCATGCTGTACTGTGCCCGACTGGTTATATCAGTAAGTCCCTGGCCAGGGCTGCTGAGATTTGCTCATAAGTGTTATCGGTAGTTTCTCGATCTGTTATAGACCATTCACCGGCACGACTTATTGAGTTATTAAGGTCGACGTGACCATCCCTAAGCTCGATATGCAGCATATCTGACGAAGTGACCGGACTGTACGGTAGTGTTGCCGGTTGGCTCGACGGGAGTTGTAGCAGGTTCGCTTGTTTTCTTCTGATTGCTCAATACCCGGGTGGCCGTTACGTTTAGCTGACCGCTTGCGGCTTGAGGGTACCTGATATGATCATCACCCTCTGCCGGCGTATTGACGAGTCTTAGAGTCCCACAAAGGAGTTACCCAGTCTAGGCGAAACGTTGTGGTGCGCGTATGCGATATGCGCATGCACCCGATTGAAATGTGCGTATATGATACCGAACATTGATCGGGCGGCTTGCTTTTGGTGGGGTCATATGTGATATGGCCGGATTGATGAATCAAGTGTTGATTTATCATTTAACCATTAGTTTTCTCACTTGAAACCTTTCTAGTATGTGATGGATGTATGTAAGCATGCATATGTTTCTTTCTTTCATTCTAGTTTCATGCACATGTGGATGTGCATACATGTATACATACATACACACATCCATCATGGTTGTTAGCATATGGAAATGGTGGCAATATAAGACTCACACCATGGATTAAATTATGGATTATTATTTGATTTTGGATTTAAAAGAAAATGAAAAGGAAAGGATAATCATTCTAGCTTCTACATTCTTCCTTTGACCTAACCATGCTCAACTACCACTAACCTAGGGTTATCCTTCTCTTTATCATTTAAAACCCAAGTTAAATTAACTATCCATCATTTAATCATGGTTGAAAGTGAGAAGGAATAAAATATAAAAGGTAATATTTCATTTCTTTTCACAAAAGGGGTTATCTTTTTACCTCTTGTTAAAAATAGCCACCATCTTCATCCTCCTTCATCTTTTTCCTCTCTAGTTTTTTCTAGTGAGTTAAACACAAATAAAGAAAGGTTTTTGAAGTGAGATCCATAGCCACAACATCATTCTACTCAAGTCTAGCCAACTTGATTAGAGTGTTCTCTTTGCTTTTCCAAAGTTGCAAGCTTGGACGGGAAACTTCGGGTGGATCGTCGTGGACGAAAGAGGACTACAAGTGGACCTTCTTCCAACACCCTAGAGACTAAGGAGTCAAGCAAAAGGGGAGCTACAAAGGTTGTAGCCTTCAAACCCTAATTTTTATTAGCTTAATGTATCGAAACCCTAATTTTCTAGGATCGATTCCTTTGCATGTTCGTTTAGCATCTTAAAAATACATACTTTGAGACATGTGATGCTTCTAAACTCTTCATAGGGTGCTAGACTAACCGAACATTGGTATCAGAGCTGACCTAGAACATTAGGCGACGCTTTTACGGAGTAAAAATCCCGATCGGACAAAAAATACGATTTTTTGGACCTTCTCTGGACATTTTTTAAAACCTGACATGTTTCAGAATTAAAAATACTTAAAAAATACAGCAGGGAAATCTAAGAGTAATGGTGAAACACGATGAAGTGTACTGTTCATATGGCCGCGGAACCGCGGCAATTCCTTGCTTAGGCCGCGTATCCGCGGCCATACAGTGACGTCATGCTATGAAATTTGCACCATAATTTCTAGGTCTGCTAGTATACTGTTTTAGGTATGTTTAATCTGAATATAGTTCTGTATCTTCTGGAGATGGTTTTGGACGCATAGATTCAATCGGTATTTTCATTTCGTTACTTTTCCGGGTAAATTAGAAAGTATTAAAGTGTTTGAACGAGTATCATTTGCTTATTATTCACGGGGTTTAAATACTTTGGAGATACGTGCAAGTCTTTTTGTGGTGGTCCCTCTAGAAGACAACAAACCTTAACTCGATTATGTGACCGTCTTGAACTGCCCTTTGAACCTTAGGGTTTAGGGCAGTACGGCATGCCACATGTGAGGCGTTGGCTTGACCCTTCTACGGCTGGACCGCTACTACTGTGTCACACTCCAGGTGTTTGAACTCTGCTCAAGTGTTGGGCTTTAGTGAATCCTGGGTATTTGATCGTTCGTTCGAAAACTTCGATACTGTCTGTTTATCCGGAATGTGATGCAATGTGTGGAATTCATATTACTAGACATGAAATACGGAATATGTGATATTTTGCATTTGAGATGTCTAAAGAGAATGTGGATTCCAGATATTGCAGTTTTACACTTTCTTTTCTGTGACCGTAAGTGTAGTATGTACGATATCGCCGGTTTCGTTGCTATACATCAACGACAATTGGGGTATGCATACTTACTTACGTTGATGATATGAGATATTATGTGTTGCTGAGATATGATGTGCAGGATTGTCGCGATCGAATAGCCGGGGGGTTTTTGTGAGATGAGAGTTTTATATTTTCATTCATGTAAATTCAAATGTAATGTAATATTCTTTTATTTGGGGCACTTTCAGGTTGAGGTTGTGTCGCCAGTGTTGTATATTATTTACTTTTCCGCATTAGGATGGACCCAAGGAGGGGAGCACAGGTGACCGGGTTCTGGGGTTCAGTGGGAGGCCATCTCGAGGAGTCGAGACCGGGTCTCCTAAACTCCAGGATTGGTAGGGTCACTTGCTGCTCTCGTAGGGGTCCAGGATGTGGGCTTAGCTATTCATCGCGACTGTGGAATCCGTATTTTCTATTCTGGCTAAATACTAAATACGGACGTCCTAGGATATCCCACGTTATATCTATGTTTCTGCTGCCTGTGTTCTGTGATATCTGAGATGAACGACATATTATATATATGATATATAGTAGACGTTGCTTATGTTTTACACCCGCGCTAGTCCCGTCCCGCTATGCCGTTAGTTAAGTAACCTAACGGTGCATAACGGAACATTATGGCGAATGCGGATGGCATAAGCGTACGTGTTATTTTCGTTTCTTTTCTGTGACTGGCTTAAGGACTTAAATGATGGGATTACATTAATATGATTAATGTAAAGAAAATAAACCTAAAAAGATGTTGTAGAATCGGATTTGAAAACCACTCGGCTATTTATGAAAAATCTATATTTCAAAACTGCGGAGCTTAAGCCACTCCTTTTGAAAACCATTTCATTCTACAACGATATCAAGTTCAAACCGTTAAAGATTTTCTTAAAAATCATTCGCAACCCTCCGTCATTTTAGGAAGTAGAGTACTTAGTATTCGTGCTACGTTTGTTGACTTTAGTTAAGGCATAGTGTACGGTAGCTATGTGATGTCTTCCTACACTGCATATGATGCAGATTAATTAGGACATTCATACGACTTTGTTGACCATAGTTAAGGGTCATATGGGTGGGTCTAATTGATCAAGAAATGACGGGTAGAACTTGACTGGTACTTATGATTTGTTGACCATAGTTAAGGTCATAAGTATTAGGGGTAAAAATTACATCGGGAATTTTAAGTGTTGAAATTTGCAATGAGATTGCATACCTTCCATGTGATGGTTGGATCCCGATCCCACTATGGGCAATAGTTGCTCCTAGGAGAGTTTTACAGTTTACAATTAGCTAACTCATTAGGTGTCTAGAAAGGTGTTAACGGGGCTCCGCCTCTGGGAAAACGAGGTTTACTCTAATTAGGTCCGTGCGAAAGCACGGGGAACCTCCCTCAAAGTACCGACACTGGCCTGGCTGAACGGTTAGCGAAGTTGTAGACTGTAATTAATCCTGGCTAGTTTTTCTTTTTAAGGTTTGAAAGAAAAACTTGATAAAAAGCAGTGGGAAACATCGATTAGACAAGATAATAAACCAATCTAATCTGTGCAAGAGCTTTCGCAGAGTGTATTCTTTTCTCTCTCTTAATGGCAGATACCAATGACTGGACTTAAGCTTCTACTAGATAAAAACAAACTGAATGGGACCAACTATAAAGACTGGCTGAGGAATCTGAAAATCGCCTTGACTTATGATAAAGTATCATATGTCCTCACGGCTTCAGCCCCGCCCGTCCCTGGTCCAAAATCCTCAGTTGCGGACATTGAAGTCCGCAAGACATGGGACGCTGACTGTGCCACGGCCACATGCCTCGCGCTTGCATCGATGGATAACACACATCAAAAGCAGCACGAGGACATGGACATTCACGGTATATTGCTCCATACAAAGGAGTTGTATGGGGAGCAATCCTGCGTATTACGATACGAAGCATCAAAGAAATTGTTTCAGATGCGAATGGCCCCTGGCACACCAGTAGGAGACCATGTTCTGAAGATGATAGCTCTTATAGAAGAGCTTGAGGACCTTGGATGGACGATGGACAATGAACAATATATAGATATTATTCTGCAGTCCCACCCCTCCACCTTTGCTCAGTTCATAGTGAACTTCAACATGCATGGCATGGAGAATGACCTCCCTGAACTCCTTAATATGTTAAGGAGTGCAGAGAGCACCATGAAGTTAGCAAAAACTCCCGTTATGACTATTGGACAGTCTTCCTCTTCTCGCCCGAAAGCCAACGCCAAGGGAAAGAAAAAGAAGAAACCCACTAATCCTAAGGGTGGAGTTAAAAAGGTGAAAGGAAAGGGAAAGTCCAAGGCTGGAGACTCGGGGAAAGGCGAATGTTTTCATTGCCACAAGACAGGACATTGGAAGCGCAATTGCACGGAGTACTTAAGTCTCAAGAAGAAGCAGGATGATGCTTCTGCTTCAGGTGCGTTTGTGACTGAAAACTGTTTTTCTATAAACTCTGCTTCCTGGGTATTGGATACCGGTTCAGGTTCTCACATCTGCAATTCTATGCAGAGGCTGAGAAATAGCAAGATTTTGAAGACAGGTGACCATACTCTCCACGTTGGAAATGGTTCTAATGTACATACAGTCGCAGTGGGAGAGTATCACTTGGGGTTGCCATCTGGATGTATTTTGATTTTGAATCCATGTTATTTTGTACCAAGTATGCTATGTAATATAATATCCGTTTCTTTGTTGGACAATGAAGGATATAATTTTGTGTTGCAGAACAATATTATGAACATTCACCTGAATCAAATGTTGGTTGGGTATGGTACGCTTAATAACGGAATATATTTCCTAAATCAACACACAGTTTTCAGTATACAACACACTAATAAAAGAAAACTTTCAGAATTAAATAAAGCTTTTCTTTGGCATTGTAGACTTGGTCATATTAACGAAACAAGACTAAACAAGTTACATAAAGATGGATATTTAAACTCTTTTGAATATAAATCTTATGCGACTTGCCAGTCTTGTATCAAGGGTAAAATGACCAAAACTCCGTTTACCGGACACGGAGAAAGAGCTACTCAGCTCCTTGGCCTCATACATAGCGATGTATGTGGGCCAAAGTCTACACAGGCTAGAGGCGGTTTTTCATACTTCATTACATTCACTGACGACTTCTCAAGATTCGGTCATGTATTTTTATTAAAGCACAAGTCCGACGCTTTCGAGAAATTCATTGAATATAAATAAGAAGTAGAAAAACAAACCGGCTTGAGTATTAAGATGCTTCGATCAGATCGAGGTGGAGAGTATCTCAGTACAGAATTTGCAAACTTCCTAAAAGAGAATGGGATTCTCTCTCAGCTCACTCCTCCTTACACACCACAGCACAACGGTGTGTCAGAACGACGGAATAGGACCTTATTAGATATGGTCCGGTCCATGATGAGTGACGCTGAGTTACCAGTCTCGTTTTAGGGGCATGCATTGGAGACTGCAGCGTTTCTGCTAAACAGGGTTCCAACCAAAGCCATGTCTACCACGCCATATGAGATATGGAATGGGAAGAGACCATCTCTTAAGAGAATTAAGATTTGGGGTTGCCCGGCCTATGTTAAAAAGCAGAATCCGGACAAACTCGAGACACGGTCAGTCATGTGTAACTTTGTGGGATATCCAAAGAATTCTTATGGATATCTGTTCTACCACAAAGGGGAACGAAAAGTGTTTGTTTCTCAGTATGCCACATTCTTGGAAAAAGAGTTTTTCACAGATAAAGATAATGGCAAGGTAGTAGATCTAGAAGAGGTTCTGGAGACACAAACTACAAATGACGATTTGGCTGAACCGGCTGTTGCAACAGAAACTGAAGAACCTCGGCCACTCCGTAGGTCTGGTAGGACTTCTCGCCCACCGGAGAGGTACTACGGTTTCCTCATTGATGGTGACGGAGAAGATTGCTTCATGGATGATGATGATCCTACCAGTTTTCAGCAAGCTATCACGAGTGGTGACTCTGTGAAGTGGCTGGATGCCATGAGATCCAAAATGGAGTCTATGTACACCAACAAAGTATGGACTTTGGACGTTGTACCCCCTGGGGTAAAACCTGTAGGGTGCAAATGGATCTTTAAAAGAAAGATTGGTGTGGATGGGCAGGTAGAGACCTATAAGGCAAGACTTGTGGTGAAAGGTTTTCGTCAAAGACCAGGTTTGGACTATGACGAAACTTTTTCGCCCGTAGCCATGCTTAAATCCATTCGGATCCTACTTGCTATTGCTGCTCACTACGACTATGAAATCTGGCAGATGGACGTTAAAACAGCATTTCTAAATGGAGATATAGAAGGATGCGTTTATATGGATCAGCCAGAGGGCTTCATTGACAGTGGGAGCAGCGAGAAAGCGTGTAGACTGCTTAAATCCATATATGGGTTAAAGCAGGCATCACAGAGTTGGAACATCTATTTCGATGATGTCATCAAAGAGTTTGATTTCATCAAAAATCCAGATGAACCTTGTGTTTATAAGAAGGCTGTAGGGAGAGCTGTCACATTCCTCGTATTGTACGTGGACGACATTCTTCTGATAGGAAATGATATTCCTATGCTACAGTCGGTCAAATCATTCTTATCACTGAGGTTCTCCATGAAGGACCTGGGTGATGCCACATACATCCTGGGCATAAGGATCTATAGGGATAGATCCAAAAAATTATTGGGATTGTCCCAAACCAGGTACATCAACACCATCCTAAAAAGGTTTAGTATGGAAGACTCCAAGCGGGATGCCTTACCCGCTTGCCATGGAGTCACTCTCTCCAAGGATTCTTGTCCAAAGACCGATGAAGAGAGAGCTCGCATGAGCATTATACCCTATGCTTCGGCAGTAGGATCTATAATGTATGCGATGTTATGTACACGCCCAGATGTAGCTTACGCACTCAGTGTTGGAAGCAGGTATCAATCCAACCCAGGGAAGAACCACTGGACAGCTGTGAAGAACATTCTTAAGTACTTACGAAGGACTAAAGAATTGTTCTTGGTGTATGGTAATACAGATCTCCAAATGGAGGCATTTACCGATTCGAGCTTCCAGAGCGATAAGGATGACAGCAAATCTATCTCAGGGTTTGTATTTACCCTCAATGGAGGGGCGGTAAGTTAGAAGAGTTCCAAACAAGATACCGTTGCAGACTCTACGATGGAGGCTGAGTACATTGCTGCAAATGATGCCGCTAAGGAAGCCGTCTGGATGAAGAAGTTCGTCTCGGAGCTAGGAGTAGTTCCAACCATTATTGATCCAATACCCTTGTACTGTGATAATAATGGGGCTATGGCGTTAGCCAAGGAGCCCAGATCCCATCAGCGGTCCAGACACATCCTGAGGCGCTTTCATTTGATCCGGGAGATTGTAGATCGCCGCGAGATCGAGATTAAGAGAGTAGACACAAAGAATAATGCCGCGGATCCACTCACCAAGGCCCTCCCACAGCCACAGCATGAGCGACTTTTTGAGATGTTGGGTATGAGATACGCCAATAACTGGCCTTAGTGCAAGTGGGAGATTGTTGGATATATGTATGCCCTAGAGGCCATTATATGATAGTGGATGTATCTATACATGTATATATATATTCAGTATGCATTCTTGCTCGACATGATAGTATGCTATCTGGTTCTTCTTTATCTGACATGTTGATTTGATCATGCTTTTATTCGTTCATACATGCTGATAAAGCCCTGAGGATATTGGCTTGACTGCTCTGATTATGATGAAGATCATACTAGTGGGACATCTGTAGTCTATAAGCATATCGTGGAAAGTCCCTAGTCGTATGTATATCGAGACGGGGCATTGATATACCAGAGTAGACTAGCGTATATGATACTAGACCCATGTGATGGGCGATGGATTATCCCATATCCATTGGTGTTTGATATCAAGATCATATACGGGTGCTCAGTGGTGACTGGGTACACTGGACGGACTCGCCGAGAACTCCTATATGGAATTATATCTATCGTCGGAAAGCAGTTCTCAGGTAACACTGGTACAGGTTTGTCTGTAGACCCGAGATCGTCATGGAGTCTTGTGTGCTCTCCCACTGTACTTTGATTGCCACCCTACCACGGCTCTACTGAGTCGTGCAAAAAGGTGACCGTTGGGTATAGTCCCGAGACACATGAAGGTAATGAGCGATAGGAGGGGTTTCGTCTCTCCCGGTATTGGGGGTTCATGCTGTACTGTGCCCGACTGGTTATATCAGTAAGTCCCTGGCCAGGGCTGCTGAGATTTGCTGATAAGTGTTATCGGTAGTTTCTCGATCTGTTATAGACCATTCACCGGCATGACTTATTGAGTTATTAGGGTCGACGTGACCATCCCTAGGCTCGATATACAGCATATCTGACGAAGAGACCGGACTGTACGGTAGTGTTGCCGGTTGGCTCGACGGGAGTTGTAGCAGGTTCGCTTGTTTTCTTCTGATCGCTCAATACCCGGGTGGCCGTTACGTTTAGCTGACCGCTTGCAGCTTGAGGGTACCTGATATGATCATCACCCTCTGCCGGCGTATTGACGAGTCTTAGAGTCCCACAAAGGAGTTACCCAGTCCAGGCGAAACGTTGTGGTCCGCATATGCGATATGCGCATGCACCCGATTGAAATGTGCGCATATGATACCGAACATTGATCGGGCGGCTTGCTTTTGGTGGGGTCATATGTGATATGGCCGGATTGATGAATCAAGTGTTGATTTATCTTTTAACCATTAGTTTTCTCACTTGAAACCTTTCTAGTATGTGATGGATGTATGTAAGCATGCATATGTTTCTTTCTTTCATTCTAGTTTCATGCACATGTGGATGTGCATACATGTATACATACATACACCCATCCATCATGGTTGTTAGCATATGGAAATGGTGACAATATAAGACTCACACCATGGATTAAATTATGTATTATTATTTGATTTTGGATTTAAAAGAAAATGAAAAGGAAAGGATAATCATTCTAGCTTCTACATTCTTCCTTTGACCTAACCATGCTCAACTACCATTAACCTAGGGTTATCCTTCTCTTTATCATTTAAAACCCAAGTTAAATTAACTATCCATCATTTAATCATGGTTGAAAGTGAGAAGGAATAAAATATAAAAGGTTATATTTCATTTCTTTTCACAAAAGGGGTTATCTTTTTACCTCTTGTTAAAAATAGCCACCATCTTCATCCTCCTTCATCTTTTTCCTCTCTAGTTTTTTCTAGTGAGTTAAACACAAATAAGGAAAGGTTTTTGAAGTGAGATCCATAGCCACAACATCATTCTACTCAAGTCTAGCCAACTTGATTAGAGTGTTCTCTTTGCTTTTCCAAAGTTGCAAGCTTGGACGGGAAACTTCGGGTGGATCGTCGTGGACGAAAGAGGACTACAAGTGGACCTTCTTCCAACACCCTAGAGACTAAGGAGTCAGGCAAAAGGGGAGCTACAAAGGTTGTAGCCTTCAAACCCTAATTTTTATTAGCTTAATGTATCGAAACCCTAATTTTCTAGGATCGATTCCTTTGCATGTTCGTTTAGCACCTTAAAAATACATACTTTGAGACATGTGATGCTTCTAAACTCTTCATAGGGTGCTAGACTAACCGAACATTGGTATCAGAGCCTACCTAGAACATTAGGCGATGCTTTTACGGAGTAAAAATCCCGATCGGACAAAAAATACGATTTTTTGGACCTTCTCTGGACATTTTTTAAAACCTGACATTTTTCAGAATTAAAAATACTTAAAAAATACAGCAGGGAAATCTAAGAGTAATGGTGAAACACGATGAAGTGTACTGTTCATATGGCCACGGAACCGCGGCAATTCCTTGCTTAGGCCGTGTATCCGCGGCCATACAGTGACGTCATGCTATGAAATTTGCACCATAATTTCTAGGTCTGCTAGTATACTGTTTTAGGTATGTTTAATCTGAATATAGTTCTGTATCTTCTGGAGATGGTTTTGGACGCATAGATTCAATCGGTATTTTCATTTCGTTACTTTTCCGGGATTGGTTTTATCCAGTATGTATTCGTGTTCCTCGGAACACGGATGCGGGTGTGTATGCACAGTTGACGGAGAGACAGAGGCAGAGGATTCTCATAAGGGTTGTTGACCGTTGACTGTTGACTATTGACTTTTTGCTCAACCCTAATGAGAATATGATATATATATATATATAATTAGCAATAATATTAATTAAGTATTATAGTGACATGGTTGTTGAGGGGTTGACTTTGTTGACTTGTTGACTTTGTTGACCGGTTGACTAGGTTGGACTAGTTGACCATCATCATCACAATGGTTGTCATTTTCATGCAAAGACTTTTGCTTGCTTGTTGTGGTTTGCAAAATGAGTGCATGGAAATGATATTTCCTTTGACATGATATGAACCATCACATAATAATACTTGATTAACATTATGGCTCATGATGCTTTTGGATTATGAGAGGGTGAAAGAGAAAAGAGAGGCTCATTCTTTCATGATCTTTCTCTCTCTTGGTTTTGAGCTCTCCCATGATCTTGCTCTTGCTCTCTCTCTTTAGTCTATGGTTCACTTGTCTCATGTGTTGAGAAGCAAGAACCATAGAGCAAAATCCCAATATACTCTTCTCTACTCATTCTAGCTCACAAGGCCTAGCAAGACAAGCGATCTAGTTTCTTCAAAGTCCGAAGAACAAGCCAAAGGTAGAAGCTTTCGGGTGGATCCATCTTCGACGCAAGGAGACGACGAGGTGAGGCAGATCCTAACTCCGGGACGAGTTGAAGACGAAGGAGTTCAAGAAAGGTATAGCCCCTTAACCGAGTAGGTAAACTCTTGTTAGGTTATTAGTTAGCAGTTTAACAAAGATCCGGGTTTTGAGTCCATGTTACCGCCTATTAAAAAAATCGTTTTTCACCAAATTCCGCAAGCCCGTAAGTACCGGGAGAGGTAGCATGGACTTACAGGTATACGTCAGACCCTAGTAAACGATAAGTCGTGTCGATGTGTGGCTCATAACGGGTCGAGAAACTACTGGTAACACTTACCAGTAAATCTCTATATCAGCCCTGGCCAGGGACTTCCAGTTATAGCCAATCGAACACAGCACAACATCAACTCCCTATACCGGAAGAGACGAATCCCCTCCTATCGCTCATTGCCTCCATGTGATTCGGGACTGCACCCAAAAGCCACCATTTTGCATGCCCTCTTGGACGTGGTAAGGTGAAAATCAAAGCACAGTGGGAATCACACAAGACTATATGACGATCTCGGGTCTACAGACTACCCAGTACCAGTGTCACCGGAGAACTGCCATCTGACGTGTGGTATATCACCATCTGGGAGTTCTCGGCGAGTCCATCCAGTGTACCCAGTCTCCACTGAGCACTCGTACACCATCCTTGATGTCAAACACCGATGGATATGGGATCATCCATCGCCCATCATATGGGTCAAGATGCGTATATGCTAGTCTACTCTGGTGTATCGATGACCTGTCTCGATATACCCTCGACTAGGAACAGTTATAGGATATGCTCATCGACTACCATAGCCCCACTAGTATGATCTCATCATAGTCCCAGTAGTCGAGTACAGATCCTAAGGGCTTTATCAACATGTGAGAGAAAGACAGTAAACCAATACAAGTCAACATGTTAAGATAAAGTGAAACCAAATAGCATACTATCATGACGAGCAAGAAAGTCCTCTCTATATATATCCAAGCATCCATTATAATATACATCATATGTACAACAATGGCCTCTAGGGCATATACATAACTAACAAATGGATTATTATTATATATATGATATATAATAAACGTTGCTTATATTTTACACCCGCGCTAGTCCGAACCCGCTATGCCGTTAGTTAAGTAACCTAACGGTGCATAACAGGACACTGTGGCGAATGCGGATGGTATAAGTATACGTTCTATTTTCGTTTCTTTTCTGTGATGGCTTAGGAACTTAAATGATGGGATTACATTAATAAGATTAATGTAAAGTAAAAGAAACCTAAAGATGTTGTAGAATCAGATTTGAAACCCACTCGGCATTTTTATGAAAAATGCATGTTTCAAAAGATGCGGAGCTTAAGCCACTCCTTTTCTAAACTGTTTTGATTCTACAACGAGATCAAGTTCAAAGCGTTAAAGGTTTTCATAAAAACCATCCGCAACCCTCCGTCATTTTAGGAAGCAGAGTACTTAGTATTCGTGCTGCGTATTTTGATCATAGTCAAGGCGTAGTGTACGGTAGCTAAGTGATGTCTTCCTACAAAGCATATGATGCAATCAGTTAGGACATTCATTTTATTATGTTGATCATAGTCAAGCGTCATATGGGTGGGTCTAGTTAATCTCGAAATGACGGGTAGAACTTTACTAGTGCTTGTGATATTTTGACCATAGCCAAGGTCATAAGCATCTAAAGGTAAAAACCATATCGGGAGTTTCAAGAGCTGAAATTTGCAATGAGATTGCATACTATCTATATGATAGTTGGATCCCGATCCCACTGTGAGTAAGTGTTACTTCCAGGAGAGTTTTGCACTTTACAATTAGCAAATCCAGTAGGTTTCTAGAAAGGTATCAACGGGGTATGACCTCTGGGAAAACGAGGTTTATTTTAATTAGGAATGTGCGAAAGCATGGGGAACCTCCTTCAAATTACCAACACTGGCCTGGCTGACCGGTTAGCAAAACTGTAGAATGTAATTAATCCTGGCTAGTTTTCTTTTCAGGTTTTGAAAGAAAATTTGATAAACGCACTGGGAGACATCGATTAGATAAGATAATAACCAATCTAATTCTTTGCAGGAGCATTTCGCTGAGTGTATTCTTTTCTCTGTCCTAATGGCAGATACCGATGATGGGACTTAAGCTTCTATTAGAGAAAAACAAACTGACTGGGCTGAATTATAAAGAATGGAAGAGGAACTTGAACATTGCACTCGCATATGATAAAGTATCATATGTCCACACTACCAAAGCCCCACCCGTCCCTGGACCTGAATCATTTGTTTCGGATAGGGAGATCCGAAAAACATGGGATATTGATTGCAACACGGCCAGGTGCCTCGCGATTGCTTCTATGGACAACATCCATTAGAAACAGCACGTGAAGATGGATGTGCAATCCATCTTTCTCCATACAAAAGAATTGTATGAAGAGCAATTTCGTACTTTGAGATACGAGGCATCTCGAAAGCTGTTTCAGATGCGAGTGGCCCCTGGTGCATCAGTAGGAGACCATGTTTTGAAGATGATTGATCTTATTGAAGAACTTGAGGAACTGGGATGGACTATGGATAATGAGCAATATACGGATGTTGTTCTGCAATCTCTATCCCCAACCTTTTCTCCGTTAATAGTGAATTTCAATATGAACGATTTAGAGAAATCATTGCCTGAACTTCTCAGTATGTTGAGAAGTGCAAAGAGCACGCTAAAAACAGTGAAGACTCCCGCTCTGCTTGCTGGGCCATCTTCCTCTTCCGTCCCAAAAGCCAAGGCCAAGGGAAAGAAGAAGAAAAAGTCCATCAAACCGAAAGGTGGAGTCCAAAAGGCGAAGGGAAAAGACAAAACCGGGGCCGCGGGAAGTGGAAAAGGGGAATGTTTTGTAAGTCCACGTCGCGACCCCCGGTGCTTACGGGGAGGCGGAAACGGTATAAAAAACAAATTTTTATCGCAAGGGGCAACATGGACTAAACAAGGTCGGGATCGTGTCTAAACTAAAACTAGCAAGCATACAAAGGAGCGTTAGCTACTCGGATGAAGAGTTATACCTAAACTTGAACTCCTTCTTCTTCAAACTTTGTGGAGGTTGATGGTTGTTTCCTCGTCGCCTTCTTCCGTCGAAGATGGATCCACCTGAGGGTTCAACCTTCGGGCTCTTCCTCGAACTTTGAGTGAACTAGAATCTCCGGCTTGCTAAACCCTTGATCCTAGAGTGAGTAGAGAGTGTCTAGGGGTTGTTTTCTTTTCAAGGTGATGGATTCTCAACACATGAGAAGGAATCACCTTGAGCTTGAGGAAGAAGAAGATGAAGTGAGGAGAGAGAATGGTTATGAAAGAATGAGCTATCTTTTTCTTTTTGCAACCATATCAAAAAGAAAAAGAATTATCTAAATAATAATAATTCAAAATGAGAATAGTTGATGGTAGTTTTGGAATGACCACTATCATGCTTCATTAAATGAATGTAAGCATGAATCAAGGAGTATCTTTACAAAGCATGATGGTGGTCAACATTCAACCATGGTCAACAAGTCAACCATGGTCAACAAGTCAACAAAATCAACCATAACATAATTCTCATTTAATTACTATTATTAATTGATAATCCATAAATCCATTAGGGTTTGGAAAATGATAACTGTCAACTGTGCATACGCACCCGTTCCGAAACCCTAATGAAATACCTCATCCTCCGCCTCAAGCAACTGTGCATACACACCTGCATTCTCGTTCCGAGGAACAAGAATACCGAGATATAAAAGCAACCCCAAAACATATACCAGTATCTGGCTCAAACCAGAGCCTGCCAGTATAATCCGTCCGGACTCCAAACGTGCACAAGTGCGCGGATGAGAACGAACCCTGCCGCAAAACCATGCGACCTCTACTCTGTTTTGCCCAGAGGCGAATACTCTCTGTGTGGGACTCTAAAGACTCGACACTACGCTGGCAGTGGGTTTAACCACAGACCGCAAGCGGCACTAGCTGTGCGTAACGGTCCCCAGGTAGATGCTGACAAGAAGGCTGACGAGGTGAACCCCATCTGAACTCCTACTGAGTCTGAATGTGACATTCTCCATACAGTCCGGTCTGTTCGTCTGATACATCGCATGTCGGGCCTAGGGGGCGGTAAAACGTCAGTCCCCCAATAGCGGTACAAGTCGTGTCGGAGTGAAGCCCAAAACACCCTGAGATAACACTGGAAGCCTACCAGTATATCTCGCTTGCCCTTGCCAGGGACTACTCGTGTGATGGCTCTCCTAGACACAGCGCGATGTCAACCCCCAATATCGGGAGGGACGAATCCTGTCTAACCGTCACTGCCTCCAAGTGCTTCGGGACTGCACCCAACCACTACCTGTTTGCACGACTCCTTTGAGCCGTGGTAGGGTAGTGATCAAAGTGCAGTGGGAACACACTCGAGGCGAAGTGCCAGTATCAAGTCAGCGGACTAAGCTGTACTCATGTCACCTGGGAACTGATAACTGACGATAGGTATAATACCAACCTCTCAGTTCCCGACGAGTCCTGTCCAGTGTACCCGTAACCTAACGAGCACCCGTATACTATCTCCAGTACGACGTACTGATGGCTGTGGGACAGACCATCTCCCACACTGGGATGAGAAGCGCATACGCTAGTCTACTCCGGAGTATCGATGCCCTGTCTCGATAGTCCTACGACCAGGGACCTGTATAAGGATGTGCTTATAGATTACCCAGCCCCCACTAGTGTGACTGCCATCACAACGCTGGTAATCAAGCAAAGATCCTAAGGGCTCCACTAATGCGTATAGGTGATATCGCAAAATAAACACATGTACACATTGAAGTAGAAACAAACCAAGTAGCATACTACTATATTGAGCAAGATTGTTTATACAAGGTGAATATCCCAAGCTTCCATTAAGTAATATACAAACTAGTATGATACAGTAATGGCCTCTAGGGAATATACACTAACAATCTCCCACTTGCACTAAGGCCATGTACTGGCGTATCGAAGACCTATCATTTCGATCAGCCGCTCGAACTGAGTCTGGGGTAGGGCCTTGGTGAATGGATCTGCAGTGTTTTCTTCTGAAGCAACCCTCCGAACCTCGATCTCCTTGCGATCCACGATCTCCCTGATCAGGTGATACCGCCTCAAGATGTGCCTGGATCTCTGATGGGACCTGGGTTCCTTCGCTAAAGCTATAGCCCCGTTGTTGTCGCAATACAGAGGTATTGGGTCAACAATGGACGGAACCACCTGAAGTTCTTTCAAGAACTTCCTTATCCAGACAGCTTCTTTTGCGGCATCAGATGCAGCGATGTATTCCGCTTCCATCGTCGAGTCTGCAACGGTTTCCTATTTGGAACTCTTCCAACACACCGCCCCTCCATTGAGGGTAAAGACAAAACCCGACATGGACTTGGAATCATCCTTGTCACTCTGGAAGCTGGAGTCAGCAAAGGCCTCAATCTGGAGGTCTTTTTCGCCATACACCAAGAACATCTCCTTAGTCCTTCTCAGGTACTTGAGAATGTTCTTTACCGCTATCCAGTGTTTCTCCCCAGGGTTTGACTGATACCTGCTTACCACACTCAGTGCATAAGCTACATCCGGTCTGGTACACAACATCGCATACATTATAGAGCCTACCGCAGAAGCGTAGGGTATAATAGACATGCGATCCCTCTCCAAATCAGTCTTGGGAGACATCTCTTTAGAGAGGGTGATCCCGTGACAAGCCGGTAGGTTACCGCGCTTGGAATCTTCCATACTGAATCTTTTCAGTACGGTGTCGATGTACCTGGACTGTGAAAGTCCTAATATCCTCTTGGATCTATCACGATGGATCCGGATCCCCAGGATGTATGAGGCATCACCCAGGTCTTTCATGGAGAACCTGTGTGACAAGAACCCCTTGACAGATTGTAGCATAGGAATGTCATTTCCTATTAAGAGAATGTCATCCACGTATAAAACGAGGAATACTACAGTTCTCGCTACAAATCTACTATAGATGCATGGTTCATCTGGATTTTTGATAAAGTCAAATTCCTTGACCGTCTCATCAAAACAGATGTTCCAACTCCGCGATGCCTGCTTTAGTCCATAGATGGACTTAAGCAACTTGCACACCTTTCCGCTGCTCCCACTCTGAATGAAACCCTCTGGCTGATCCATATAGACACACTCCTCTAAATTTCCATTTAGAAAAGCGGTTTTTACGTCCATCTGCTAAATCTCATAATCGTGGAAGGCAGCAATGGCAAGAAGGATCCGAATGGATTTCAGCATAGCCACTGGAGAAAAGGTTTCGTCATAGTCCAAGCCAGGTCTTTGACGGAAACCCTTTGCTACAAGTCTAGCTTTATAGGTCTCAACCTGTTCATCTACACCAATCTTCCTTTTGAAGATCCACTTGCATCCTACGGGTTTTACCCCGTCAGGAGCAATGTCCAACGTCCATACTTTGTTGGTGTACATGGACTCCATTTCGGTCCGCATTGCTTCCAGCCATTTTACCGAGTCTACGCTCTGAACGGCCTGCTGGAAGCTAGTAGGCTCATCATAGTCTATGATGCAATCCTCTCTATCCCCGTCTATGAGAAAACCGTAGTATCTCTCGGGCGGATGAGACTGCCTACTACTTCTGCGGAGCGGCATAGGAATGTCCTGTTCTTTTGAACCCTCTGGTTCCATTAAGCTTTCAGTAATAGTCTGTGGTTCTGGAATTTCTTCCAGTTCTATTGCGCTCCCACTTACTTCTTTTTCTAACAACTGATGTTCCAGAAAATGGGCATTACGAGAAACAAGGACTTTTTGTTCCTCTGCGTAATAGAAAAGATACCCCCTGGAGTTCTTTGGGTATCCCACAAACTTGCACAGTACTGAGCGCGCCTCGAGCTTGTCCGTATGCTGCTTTTTGACATAAGCTGGACATCCCCAAATCTTCAGGTACTGAAGATAGGGTTTCTTCCCACTCCATAATTCATATGGTGTGGTAGACACAGTCTTAGTAGGAACTCGGTTCAAAAGGTATGCAGCTATTTCTAGCGCATACCCCCAGAATGATCGCGGTAACTCAGCGTTACTCATCATGGACCGTACCATATCCAATAGGGTCCGGTTCCGTCTCTCCGATACACCGTTATGTTGCGGAGTGTATGGAGGAGTAAGCTGAGAGAGAATCCCATTCTCTTTTAAGTAATTCAGGAACTCGGCACTTAAGTATTCTCCACCTCGATCCGATCTTAGAATCTTGATACTTTTGCCGGTTTGTTTTTCAACTTCATTCTTATATTCCTGGAATTTTTCAAAAGCTTCAGACTTATGTTTCATTAAGAAGACATAACCGTACCTTGAAAAATCATCCGTAAAAGTAATGAAGTAAGAATAACCGCTTCGTGCATGTGTAGACATTGGACCGCACACGTCGCTGTGTACGAGTCCCAAGAGCTCGCTCGCTCTTACTCCGTGTCCAGTGAAGGGAGTCTTTGTCATCTTTCCTTTGAGACAGGATTGACAAGTGGCATATGATTGATATTCGAACGGATCCAAATATCCTTCTGTATGTAACTTAGTCAACCTTCTCTCATTGATGTGACCCAGTCTACAATGCCATAAGAAAGTCTGATTGATATCTGGAGACTTTCTTTTGTGTGTATTCTGGACATTGAAAATCTGTGGTTGGTTTAATACGTATATACCATTGCTCAATGTACCTGACCCAATCAGAACTTGATTAAGGTGAATGTTTACAACATTACTTACAAACGCAAATTCATAACCTTCTTTAGAAACCAAAGATACAGAAATGATATTACAAGTTGCGTTGGGTACAAAAAAGCAATTACGCAAAACCAAAACATGCCCATCTGACATTCCCAGGTGATAGTCCCCCACGGCTTTAGCATCCATGCTAGCTCCGTTCGCAACTCTGAGGGTCATGTCACCTGCCTTCAAAACCCTACGGTTTCTCAACGCCAGCAAAGAATTACAGATATGAGATCCTGATCCGGTATCCAATACCCAGGAAGTAGAGTTTATAGAAAGACAGTTTTCAATAACATACACACCTGAAGCTGAAGCCGCAACCTGCTTCAGTTCCTGTGTCCTGGCTTTCCAAGCCCTGCAATCTTTCTTCCAGTGTCCACTCTTATGACAATAGAAGCACTCTTCCTTTCCAACAAGCTTCCCCGCAATCTTTGTTGCCTTTTCCTTTCCCTTCGTACCCACTTTACTAACACCGCCTCTTGGTTTGGCGGGGGCTTTCTTCCTCTTTCCCTTGGCTTTCACCTTGGACCTAGAGGAAGAAGATCCTCCTACAAACAAAGCGGGTGTTTCCCTACCCTTCTGTAGGGTGCCCTCTGCGCTCCTCAGCAGGTTGAGGAGTTCTGAAAGTTCAACTTCCTTTTCTTGTAAGTTGAAGTTCAGTATAAACTGGGCGTAAGTGGATGGAAGGGACTAGAGAATTAAATCTGTATAGAGTTCACTATCCAACGTGGTCCCAAGTTCTGCGAGCTCCTCAGTGTAGCCAATCATCTTAAGCACGTGGTCCGCTACCGATGATCCGACGGCCAACTTTGTCGAAAATAACTTCTTCGACACTTCGTATCTTGCGATACGAGACTGCTCTCCATACAGTTCTTTTGTATGGAGAAATATGGACTCGAGGTCCATGTTCTCATGCCTCCTCTGATGTTCGTTGTCCATAGAGGCAAGCACGAGGCACCTGGCCTTCGCGCAATCAATCTCCCAAGTCTTACGGATTTTCTTATCCGCGACGCTGGAGGTGGACCTGGGACGGGGGGAGCTTTGGTGGTAAGAAGATACCCCAGCTTGTCGTAAGTGATTGCCAATTTGACATTCCTGAGCCAATCTTTGTAGTTTGGCCCTGTGAGTATGTTTTTATCTAGAAGTAACTTAAGTCCAGTCATTTCGAATTTGGTCGCTGCAGGGGGGGAGAGAAGAAACACTTTAGCACGATGCTCTTGCAAGTTTAGAATGGTTTTTAATTTGTCTAAACAGGATGGCTCCCACTGTCTCTCGAATCCCTCCTCAAACCATAAAGGAAGAATTAGCCGGGATCAATCCCACCGTACAATACTTGCTTAACCGTTCAGCCAGGCCAGTGTCGGTACTTCGAGAGAGGTTTTCCAACGCTTTCGCGAAGTTCCTTAATTTAAGAACCTCTTTTCCCTGGGGGCGTAGCCCCGCTAACACCTTTCTAGGCACCTACTAGGTTTATAGCATTGATCGTTTAGTGAGAAATTTCCCGAGGAGTAGCATATACTCACAGTAGGATCGGGATCCAAATATCATCGCGTGACGAAAATGAAGGAATCCTACCATAATCATCACACTCCAAATGGTATGCAAATCTAGCAAGTTTCAGTACTTATGAAACTCCCGATGTGGATTTTTGCCCCATGCTCTTATGACCTTGGCGTGAGGTCAAAATGTCATAAGTCACATGTCAAGTTCTTCCCATCATTATCCCGGTTGATTTGAACCCACCCGTACCTACCCTTGACGTAGGCCAAAATGGCGGTACGACTGTCTCAAACCAACGCATTCTATCTATGCAACAGATAAATATCCGGCAGCTACCAATAACTATGCCTTGGCGTGAGGTCAAAATACATAGCTTGAATACTACCGTATATTTAACTGAAATGATGGAGGGCTACGAATGGTTTTGGAGAAACCGTGAACGTAGTGAACTTGATATAATCGATGGAACGAGATAGCTTTTAGAAGGAGTGGCTCAAGCTCCGCATTTAAAAGTTAGTTTTGAAAAGAACCGAGTGGTTTTTCGAAAGTGTTCCAACGACTTTAACTTGGTTTATTATCTTGCATTAGTTCTTTTAATGCGTGATATTCTTGCATTAGTTCTTTTAATGCGTCCCATCATTAAATCCTACCATTGCAGAAAACAACCAAAATATGACGTACGCTTATGCCATTCGCATTCGCCACGGGGTCCCGTCATCACTCGTTAGGTTACTTAACTAACGACAGAGCGGGGGCTGGGCTAGTGCGGCTGTAAAACATAAGCAACGCCTAAATAGAAAGCAATGATAGACATTACAGATCACAGATGAATACATTGGATATACTAGCAATCCGCAATCCTTTCGAGCCTGCAAAGAAAAGCGGATTACACGGTCGCGGTGAATAGCCAAATACCCCACCCAAGACCCCTACGGGTGCGTCAAACTACCCGCCAAGTACTTGGCAGTTTGTGCACCCCTCCATGGGTCTATCCTAGGAGCAAAAACAGTAAAAAGAATTATACAATGACGGCTACAACCCCGACCCGGTTGTGCGGCCATACAAATAATAATATTACATCAATTTACATTTACAAATGAATGAAAGAAAAACAAAAGCTCATCTCACATCCACCCCGGCTATTCACCCGCGACAGTCCAACAGATTCATATACACAATCCAATATCAAACACAGATCATGTATAACCCCGACCAATCGACTTATAGCGATTAGCCGACGTTCAATACATGCAAACAACACAGATATAACCAACATAGCCAAAGTGCAGTGAAGTTCGGAAAAATACGGAATTATAGGACCCCAAAAATAAATTTCTGTTCTGGAAAATCTGGGCACATATAACATATTTGAAAAATCCCAAAACCCTACCAGAAGAACACTGCACGAAACCCGATCACGAGAGGACCCCAGACGGCGGCGGTTCCGCGGCAAACACCTACCTAATGCCGCGGAAACGCGGCGGTTTGAAGGAATCAGGGGATCGTTTTTCTTAGGTGTTCACACAAAACCCTGAGCCAAATTTAGGTGTATAACAAATCTTGTTTTGACCAGAAAAAAATTTAACAGAAACTTAGGGTTTTGGTTTTTCCGGTTTTGCGATTTTTCGTTTCCGAACTTCGTTACACTTCACTACTTAGCTAGTTTAAGTTTAGTTAGGCTCTGATACCACTGTAAGTCCACGTTGCGACCCCCGGTGCTTACGGGGAGGCGGAAACGGTATAAAAAACAAATTTTTATCGCAAGGGGCAACATGGACTAAACAAGATCGGGATCGTGTCTAAACTAAAACTAGCAAGCATACAAAGGAGCGTTAGCTACTCGGATGAAGAGTTATACCTAAACTTGAACTCCTTCTTCTTCAAACTTTGTGGAGGTTGATGGTTCTTTCCTCGTCGCCTTCTTCCGTCGAAGATGGATCCACCTGAGGGTTCAACCTTCGGGCTCTTCCTCGAACTTTGAGTGAACTAGAATCTCCGGCTTGCTAAACCCTTGATCCTAGAGTGAGTAGAGAGTGTCTAGGGGTTGTTTTCTTTTCAAGGTGATGGATTCTCAACACATGAGAAGGAATCACCTTGAGCTTGAGGAAGAAGAAGATGAAGTGAGGAGAGAGAATGGTTATGAAAGAATGAGCTATCTTTTTCTTTTTGCAACCATATCAAAAAGAAAAAGAATTATCTAAATAATAATAATTCAAAATGAGAATAGTTGATGGTAGTTTTGGAATGACCACTATCATGCTTCATTAAATGAATGTAAGCATGAATCAAGGAGTATCTTTACAAAGCATGATGGTGGTCAACATTCAACCATGGTCAACAAGTCAACCATGGTCAACAAGTCAACAAAATCAACCATAACATAATTCTCATTTAATTACTATTATTAATTGATAATCCATAAATCCATTAGGGTTTGGAAAATGATAACTGTCAACTGTGCATACGCACCCGTTCCGAAACCCTAATGAAATACCTCATCCTCCGCCTCAAGCAACTGTGCATACACACCTGCATTCTCGTTCCGAGGAACAAGAATACCGAGATATAAAAGCAACCCCAAAACATATACCAGTATCTGGCTCAAACCAGAGCCTGCCATTATAATCCGTCCGGACTCCAAACGTGCACAAGTGCGCGGATGAGAACGAACCCTGCCGCAAAACCATGCGACCTCTACTCTGTTTTGCCCAGAGGCGAATACCCTCTGTGTGGGACTCTAAAGACTCGACACTACGCTGGCAGTGGGTTTAACCACAGACCGCAAGCGGCACTAGCTGTGCGTAACGGTCCCCAGGTAGATGCCGACAAGAAGGCTGACGAGGTGAACCCCATCTGAACTCCTACTGAGTCTGAATGTGACATTCTCCATACAGTCCGGTCTGTTCGTCTGATACATCGCATGTCGGGCCTAGGGGGCGGTAAAACGTCAGTCCCCCAATAGCGGTACAAGTCGTGTCGGAGTGAAGCCCAAAACACCCTGAGATAACATTGGAAGCCTACCAGTATATCTCGCTTGCCCTGGCCAGGGACTACTCATGTGATGGCTCTCCTAGACACAGCGCGATGTCAACCCCCAATACCGGGAGAGACGAATCCTGTCTAACCGTCACTGCCTCCAAGTGCTTCGGGACTGCACCCAACCACTACCTGTTTGCACGACTCCTTTGAGCCGTGGTAGGGTAGTGATCAAAGTGCAGTGGGAACACACTCGAGGCGAAGTGCCAGTATCAAGTCAGCGGACTAAGCTGTACTCATGTCACCTGGGAACTGATAACTGACGATAGGTATAATACCAACCTCTCAGTTCCCGACGAGTCCTGTCCAGTGTACCCGTAACCTAACGAGCAACCGTATACTATCTCCAGTACGACGTACTGATGGCTGTGGGACAGACCATCTCCCACACTGGGATGAGAAGCGAATACGCTAGTCTACTCCGGAGTATCGATGCCCTGTCTCGATAGTCCTGCGACCAGGGACCTGTATAAGGATGTGCTTATAGATTACCCAGCCCCCACTAGTGTGACTGCCATCACAACGCTGGTAATCAAGCAAAGATCCTAAGGGCTCCACTAATGCGTATAGGTGATATCGCAAAATAAACACATGTACACATTGAAGTAGAAACAAACCAAGTAGCATACTACTATATTGAGCAAGATTGTTTATACAAGGTGAATATCCCAAGCTTCCATTAAGTAATATACAAACTAGTATGATACAGTAATGGCCTCTAGGGCATATACACTAACAAGTTTTTTATTCCACAAGACGGGACATTGGAAACGGAACTGTGCTTTGTATCTTGCTGATCTCAAGAAGAAGAAGCATGCTGATGCTTCCAGTTCTGGTGTGTTTGTAACTGAGAACTGTTTTTCAATTAACTCTGCATCTTGGGTATTAGATACCGGTTCTGGTTCTCACATCTGCAATTGCATGCAGGGGTAGAGAAACAGTAGAGTTTTGAAGACTGGAGACCGTACTCTGCGGGTTGGAAATGGTTCCAATGTACATGCTGTATCCGTAGGAGAGTATCATCTTGGGTTGCCTTCGGGTTGTATTTTAGTTTTGAACCCGTGTTATTTTGTACCTAGTATGCTACGTAATATAATATCCGTTTCTTTGTTGGACAATGAAGGATATCATTTTGTGTTGCAAAATAATGTTATGAACATTAACTTGAATCAAGAGTTGATTGGGTATGGTACATTGAATAACGGTATTTATGTCCTGAACCAACATACAGTTTTCAATATACAACATACTAATAAAAAGAAGTTTTCAGATATAGATGAAACTTTTCTTTGGCATTATAGATTAGGTCATATTAATGAAACAAAACTAAACAAGCTACATAAAGATGGATATTTAAAACCTTTTGAATATAAATCTTATGCAACTTGCCAGTCCTGTATCAAAGGTAAAATGACCAAAACTCCGTTTACTGGACACGGAGAAAGAGCTGTGGAACTCTTAAGCCTCATACATAGTGTTGTATGCGGACCAATGTCCACACATGCACGAGATGGTTTTTCATACTTCATCACTTTTACTGATGATTTCTCAAGATTCGGACACGCGTTTTTGACAAAACACAAATCCGAAGCTTTCAAGAAATTCAAGGAGTACAAACTTGAAGTAGAAAAACAAACGGGATTGAGCATCAAGAAACTTCGATCAGATCGAGGTGGAGAGTACTTAAGTACAGAGTTTTCAGAATTCATAAAAGAGAACGGGATTCTCTCTCAGCTCACTCCTCCTTACACACCACAGCACAACGGTGTGTCAAAACGGAGGAATCATACCCTATTAGATATGGTACGGTCCATGATGTGTGATGCTGAGTTACCGCTTTCTTTTTGGGGGCATGCATTAGAAACAACAATGTATCTGTTAAACAGGGTTCCAACCAAGACCGTGTCTACCACTCCATATGAGATATGGAGTGGAAAAAGACCATCTCTTAAAAGAGTTAGGATTTGGGGTTGTCCGGCTTTTGTTAAAAAGAAGAATCCAGATAAACTCGAGACACGATCGGTCATGTGTAAATTTGTAGGATATCCAAAACATTCCTATGGATATCTATTCTACCACAAAGAGGAACAAAAGGTATTTGTTGCTCAGCATGCCACATTTTTGGAAAATGAAGTCTTTACAGAAAGTACTTATGGCAATGCGCTAGAACTAGAAGAGGTTCTAGAGACACAAATTACTTAGGACGAATTGGTTGAAACTGATGTTATAATAGAACTTCAAGAACCTCAGCCACTTCGGAGATCTAGTAGAACTTCTCGCCCACCAGAGAGATACTATGGGTTTCTCATTGATGGTGATAGAGAATATTGCATCATGGATGATGATGACTTTCACGGCCCGAAATAGCCCGTGACTGGCACTTGAATCATATGAAGTTTACAGGACCATATCTAATTCAAGTAAGCCAAAAGCCCAGAAATCTAAAACCATTTTAGGTAAGAAGAAACTTATTTTAAAACGAGTCGTTTAATAGCATAAGCCGAATTATGCATTTTTAAAACATCAAGTCTTTCCTAAAAATTTCGGCAGAGTTTCCTTTGTAAAAACGGGCCCCGAACGGGGTATAACAAGATAATATATACATGAATGATAAAAGGCATCCCCAAGCGGGAGCTAGCTCTTCGTCAATCGACGGTCACAACCATGCAAGCAATAATATACAACGCCAAAGGGTGAGGAAAACTGAAAAGGAAACTCAAAACAGCATGAAATCCATAGTAATACAATGCGCGACTCCAAGATCGAAAGAATAACAACTCTAGTCTCTAAGTCTGAAATAAATACATGTTTCATTGATAGAGTTTACTAGATAGAATGAAAATAATATATGTACAATGGTAGTCACGATCCAAGTGAACCCACCTACCAAGCAAATTACCCGGAATGGAAGCAGTATGCTAGCAAGCCGTAACGAAACCTGTACGGCAAAACTTGCAAGAAACTGTGGCACAACGGAGATGAGTTGCCAACTCGTGAGTAGAAAACATCACAGAGCAGAAATCGTATGTATGACGCAATCCTAGGTCATACGATCAGTAATATCCTCAAATGATAAAGTCTGAAGCATGAAAAGGTGGCAAGGGTAAACATCTATACATAAGTGTAATCCCAATGCTCGTGTCAGTGCCTCATGTAGCAATATATCATATGTATGAGATATGAATGTAATATAATGAAAAAAGTGAGACAACTGTTTTATTCAATGGGATTTCTATAAGTATATAAATCGAGTATCATCAATGAAATCAACAGAGAAATCCGTGTCAAGCATCGACACAAAACATAAATCCCAATATCTCAATATCTCAGGCTCCGGCTACCCGGACTGGCCTGTATCATCAAAACTCAAAATCTCAGTGTCTCAAATTTCAATATCTCAGGCATCCGTATCGTCTGCGGGAACGGCCCGCGGGCTCCGGCAGAACGGATCATCCTATAACCATCTCATGACTCCGGCCGGTATCCTCCGGATAACCGACGAGTCCAAATAATATCACCGGTAGGTAGTGTTCCCCTGCCAGGCTCATTGAATAGAACTCGAACTTCTTTCCCCGGGGTAACATACCGGGCCCACCATGTAACCGAGACGGTTCTTCCAACTCCTCGAATCGGGTTTCCAAATCCAACAGCAAATTGCATTTTAAAATGATGATACTAAGCTTTTATTAAATTCTTGCGGTTTTCCCCCAAATCCAGAAATCTCATGTAAATTCGAAATCATCAAAATCATGATACCAATAAACAGTGAATACCGTGCATAAATCTCCATAATACTGTATAACCAATGATTATATGGATGCATCTGATATCATGCAATGATTGCAATAATTAAACTAGCATATGGAAAATATAACATATTACAACTATCAGCTAGCAAGCTATATCACTGAAATAGTATTTTCTAAAGTGCACGTGACATGGCAATTACCGATGAAGATGTGTGTGAGCCGGCAAGCGAGTGTACGTGGAGCATACGCGTCATCGGTAATGGTGCTGGTGTCCTAACAGTATGTTTTCATAATTACTACGTACCTAATAACATGCAATGAGGCAATAACAACATAATAAGAAAAATGAATAGTAAATACAACAATAATATACGGAACATGAATAATAATGTGACAACAAGGAATCTACCTTACTATACATGTGTTATACCGTTTTGCCGTTTGAAATAGTACGAATCGTGGTGTTTCAAAATAAGGACTACGGTGCTTTTAGAAAAAGATACGTCTTTTAAAATATCCGTAGTATCCCTTGATATGTCTTTAAAATTCTCACGATTCGTCAGTTTTGGAAATAGGTATGACTCGGGTCCAGTCTGACATCTACAACGTAAACTACAGGTCTAACTAACAACCAATCGAAAGGGGTACGGGAACCACCTACACTGAGTCGATAAATATCTGTCTATAGAATAGTCGGTGATCCCGCCTCAATAGTATCCCATACATACCCCAATATAACATGACATCCTCGAGTCAAGAGTGCGGATCTATCATCAACATATAGCTCGTACGGTAAATCCATCGTACGGCCTCCCAAATCTGGGTACGGGTCAAATGTCACATCTATCACATTATTCATCTGGTATCCTCTTTATCAAACATCAAGATCCGGGGTACTGATCTAAGTTTAGTACAATACTGATACCATATATGTATGCATGTGTGTGTATGAAAACACCACGTCAAAGGACCCGCTAAAACATCATGTCGTATCTCAAATACGAACCTTGTCACATCACCGATCTCACGGCCTCAAGCCCAATCTCATCGACTCATCTCAAATCCCAAGTACTATCCTCGTAATCCATGTATATGTATACGTATATATATATACATAGTCCCATACCCATGAGTATATATATATACATGTCCCCATATACGCACATGTAAAAGAATGAATGTTTGCAAGTGTGTGTGCATATGTTGGTGCAACAACTACTCTAAGGTTTCGCAAGCAACACTACTAAATACAACTAGAAGTACACTATACTAAACCAAAGTCATCTCATATCACAACCGTATATATATAAGTATAGTATAAGTGTAACGCATTCGCGTTCTATTACGAAACTGCGGGGGTGCTATACGTCATCCACCCGACTTCCCCCGTAAATATATATCTACTCACATTGCTTCTTGTTTATTGATGCCAATGTCGCCATCTTCATCTTCAACGTCTCGACATCACGTGGGATACCTACACATATAATCCAATTGCAAATGCGTATTAAAATTACATCGGAAAACCAAAAACGGCACACGCTACGCTCATAGGTAAACACCTATAGCCTCGCATGCAAACACGACCAATAACCCTAGTCGTTGACGTTCAAACGCCACCCGATAGAAACGAATTATCAAATACTAAAATCCATGTTAAAACAAGTCATAAAACAATGCGCCAACACAAGAAAATGATCCCAGATTCTACCCTAGGTCAAATCAGCTAATTTTGCAAATGCCAAGGATTAAATTTACTTGAGACAAGGCCCTGGAACAAAAACGAACCATTTCTAACCTGCTCTGGCAGCAAATTACGGCCAGAAGGAATTAATTTGCAGCCTAGAGGAGAAGGTAGGGGCTACGGTTTTGGTGGTACACTCCAGGTTGCCTGCACATCACTCTGTGTTTGCTAAATAATTTTCAGAGGCTCCGGGTGTAAGCAGATTTCATTTTACACTCACAGAATCCATAATTTTCCGATATCGGGTTATCAAAGTTCATATTCTGGGGTTCTAGTCTCTGATTTGGTCTGAATTCTAGCACTAGGAGGTTAGTGTGGCCTCTACTAAGCTCAATTACCCATTACAACTTAAGAATTCCAAAACCCTTAGCTAGAATTTTTCCTACCCTCACTAAACATCACTATATCGGTTTAAAGTTAACATGGATGTAAAAGAAATGGAAATACTAAGCTAATGGTTCAGAAAATACCTTATTTGGCAGCTCAAGAATTTTCTTGAGTTGCCCCAAGTGTCCAAAATGCAACCTTTCTTGGTCCAATGTGTTGCTAGTGAGCTCATGCACATTTTTAAGGAAATGGGTATTGGGTTTTGAGATGTTTTTAATGGTGTTTGAGAGGATTGAAAAGGGGGAGGGAGTGAGGGAAGCAGCAGCAGCAGCAGCACCAAGGGAGTTGATGGGAGAGATGATGAGGGTGAAGGAATGAAGGAGGAATGTCCAAAGTCAAGGGTAACCCCTTTCACTCTCTCTCATGCCCATCCCTCCATTATTTAATCCCTGTCTTTTCTTTTCTTTTCCTTTTCTTTTCTTCTCTTCTCCTTGCAATAGTAAACCCAAAACAATAACCATACACCCAAAGTCATGTAGGAAAAATGTAACAAGTATGAAAAAAGACATGTGCACGAAACACGCTTAAAGTCCGATTAGCGATTTTTAATCGCGATTAGCACAAAATTAGTGTCAAATAAATCATAAACTCTCATAATTTGCTTAAATCAGATAAAATACCCTCTTTTTAGTAATTTCTATAATTTTCCAAATTTTCCCCAATTTATCGGTATTTAATTATACCGCCATATTAAAATATTCAATATTTTATTATTTAATTATAAAAATTCCCAAAACTAATATTTTATTTTTCTGAAATGTTACAATCTTCCCCCCTTAAATAAATTCGGTCCCCGAATTTAAATTTAAACCCCTCAATACTAAAACATTTCAGTAAAGACTAAGCCGTCGGGGTCCCGAAATCATAAATACATAAAGCACATTGTAGCGCCACGCATGCGCATGAAAACGAGTATATCAATCAAAAGTAAAACTCCGTCAAGCATCCCGCAATTATTGGAGTCATGGTGAAGACACAAATGTCTAAACCCAATACGAAACCGACATGATATACATCAAAACTATAACATGTAAATATCATTAAAACATCGGAAAGAAATGCATGCCAAACTTTTCATATTGCTGTGCTATGTGCGTATCGCGGCACAGTGGCAGACGTCTATTGTAAGAAATAGCTATATCTTTATATATCCTTTGTTTTAATATGTACGTCCCGCCGTTTTGAAAACAATTAAGAAGGGTTTCCTTTTGTAAAAGTTTTGTGTCATCTCAGACACGTAGGTAAACACTGAGACTATAGCTTTTTCTTTGGAAATCCTTTCGATATCTATCAATGCATGGAAAAATATATCCAGGTACTGTCCTCTGACTAGTCCTGCTCAGTACAAACGCAAATAGTAAATATCATGAAAACGTACTGCTCCATAAGAAATCAATCCCAAAACGTGCATACGAATGCTACATGCGTCCGATGTGCACGGAAATCAAAATCCATGAATGTGCCATGCATGTGCACAGAAACAACATCTAAGTGCATCGGGTGTGCACGAAATATCTGTCAAGGGCAACGGGTGTGCCTGACAGCAATATCAGGTGCATCTGATATGCACAAAGAATCTGATTTAGTGTATCTGGTATGCACCAAAATCGCATCTCAAATCATGCGCCTAACATGCGCGAAAATCCAAATCAGGCGCATCTATCATGCACGAATAAAATCTAATTCATCCAACATGCACGAAATCATGAAATCTAATATCAAGCGCCGAATCATGTGCAAAAATCCAATCAGGTGCACAAGGTGCACAAAATAAATATCGAGTATCACTATCGAAATCGACGGTATACACCACATCTCAAATCCAAATCAGGCATAGCTTGCTATCAAATCTCACAACCATGTGCATCAGCGTGCACAAAATCTAATCAAAACACTAAAAGTGCATGAAAACTATGCCGTAAGCATAAGTCAAATCATATGCATGCCCTAGGCATGAAGTCAAAATCAATACCTCAAATAACATCAAATCGAAGTCCTGTGCAACTGTAGTGCACCAAATACGTATCACTACACTGCAAGCATATGTGAACTATACTGAGTGCAAAAACCGAATCGTGTGTGTACCATAAGCACAAAATTAACTCAACTGTATGAAACCCATGAAATCATAAACATGTGCAGCCAACGCACAAAACGATATCCCGTGTGATAACTGTGCAAAAATCATAAATCAACACAATGGTGTATAAAGCATATCTTAAGTGCAATACTATGCACAAAATATAAATACCCAGTAGGTGCAACCATGGTGCACGAAAACAAATATCATGAAACTTAATCATCAAAACTCAATCATGCGAATAGATCGCCCAAAATACCGAAATCCAAGATGACGGATACGTGATAATCGAATCACCAAATCACAAATCATAAATACCGTCGTCGATATTTCCTCCTTCAAAGTCGAGAAGGTGTCGGTGCATCCAATGCTAGCAGAGCAAGATATCTACTTGCCTTCTATTCATGGTTTGGCACCTGGTGATTTTAGGCTCTTACCTCTCACTGTGCATTGCTAGTTACTTAGCTCCTCGGCTCAACGGCCCAATATGGAATAACGACGGAAACTGTCCCGCTCTGGCACATCATCTACAGGTCTGTGGCCAACTATCTCATCGACGATGCCGAACTCTGGCTTGCTGGGTGTGTGCAATATGACCGCTCCTGGGTCTAAGTCTTCTCGTATACTATTCCAGAAAGGTCATGTCGAGGTCTCTATCAAATCTCGTTTCTGCCGAATTGCCCGGAAGTTACCACCCTTCACTATATCCGTTTCCTGTTCCGAAACGGCTGCATACTTATCGTGACTCCTTCTAGAAGGTATATCAATAATCAACGCCTCTTCATGCGTATCACATCTCTGAAGTCGGCGGAGTGGAACATCATCTCGTCGAAATCTCGTGTGAACTCCTTACTCCACCTTTTTCTCTAATGTCGACTACTTCGGACTCGACTCTTCGTGGCTGCATGAACTGTGCTCCAACGGCTATACTCGTATCTGGAGTCTCCCAAGTAATGCATCCCATCATATGATATCCGAAAGATGTCGAACCATCCGATCGACTTGTCAAAACCTCATAATCCCCCAAGAGATCAACATCTTGGGTACAGTTTAATAGTATCGAGTACATACCACAGCACCTATGGACCAACCGTAGAAGGGCAAACCCAAGCTTCATTAATTGCACCGTGGAACTGCCGCAAACCCGAAGGTTCAAAGGCTTTCACATGGTCATTATGTCGAGTTAAGGTTTCATTCTTCTAGAGGGTCCGTAGAGTTACTTGCATGTTTTCTTCAAATACTTTAAACTTGGAGAATGGGTTTCTGACATTCGATCATCTCTATCGACTCCCAACATATCCGTGTGAAGTCACCTCAAGATGGAATCAATCAATCTGATGACCTCGCATCGAGGTAAGCGAACGAACCACCTGTCCAAGTCATTCATCCTCGGATGACTAGCGACCATCTATCATATCTCTGAGTGCAACTTGTGCTGTAGTAGCTCCAAAATCTGGGGCAATATCTCATCATTAGCAGCAGCAACTGGTTCATTCGTCTGCACGCTAAACAATGCCTCGATCATCATGAATAAGCGATACATCAATGGTCATCACATTCTGGCTGGCCTCTATCAGTGGCACAATCCTCTGGTGCTGATCTGCACGTTCGAGGAATCTCATAACAGCGATCCATTAAATGCTCATGGCGCGAAAGCACAATAAAACGACGTCTCTCTATGCAATCGTATCCCTAGAATCATGCCCTGGTTAGTCCTCGTTCGTGACGAGCTCATGCTGACCGCAACTCTAGCCGTAGCTCTCTCTGCCCGTGTAATCGTGGCAGCAAAATTCCATACTGATATCGATGAGGATAGATCATGAATGAATATAATGTTGTGCAAAGAAATGTACACCCTAAGGCTTCTTAAGCGGAGTATCGTATCGTAAATATGCCGCGGAACATACGTACGGTACGTCACTCTACTAAAGCTACCTACTCCATCAACCAAGGGTCATCCTACGCGACGAAAGATCGGGTATAATACCTCCTCGACTAAGTTTAAGTTCCGTAAGGTCAAGCTTAGATTCCGTATATATACAAACGACCTAGACTCCGCAAACTCAAACCAGGACTCGAACCAAGGTTAACCTAGCGCTCTGATACCAACTTTGTCACGACCCGAAATAGCCCGTGACTGGCACTTGAATCATATGAAGTCTACAGGAACACATCTAATTCAAGTAAGCCAAAAGCCCAGAAATCTAAAACCATTTTAGGTAAGAAGAAACTTATTTTAAAACGAGTCGTTTAATAGCATAAGCCGAATTATGCGTTTTTAAAACATCAAGTATTTTTTAAAAATTTCGGCAGAGTTTCCTTTGTAAAAACGGGCCCCGAACGGGGTACAACAAGATAATATATACATGAATGATAAAAGGCATCCCCAAGCGGGAGCTAGGTCTTCGTCAATCGACGGTCACAACCACGCAAGCAATAATATACAACGCCAAAGGGCGAGGAAAACTGAAAAGGAAACTCAAAACAGCAAGAAATCCATAGTAATAAAACGCGCGACTCTAAGGTCGAAAGAATAACAACTCTAGTATCTAAGTCTGAAATAAATACATGTTTGGTTGATGGAATTTACTAGATACAATGAAAATAATATATGTACAATGGTGGTCACGATCCAAGTGAACCCACCTACCAAGCAAATCACCAGGAATAGAAGCAGAGCGGGTGTCCCCTGGTTTCTTTCAGGGTGTAAGTAGAAGGTAGGAACTGTAGAATCAAGTCAGCATATGGCTGGTTCTCCAACGTGGTCTCCAGGTCCGTGTACTCATCTATATAGCTAGTAATCGTAAGGACGTTGTCCCCTACAGATGACCCGATAGCCAATCTCGCATGAATCAATTCCTTCGAGGTCTCATATCTTGCGATACGAGATTGCTCTCCATATAAATCTTTGTTATGGAAGAAGATGGATGCTAAGTCCATCTTCTCGTGCGGCCTCTGGTTTTCACCATCTACTGAGGCCAACACGAGGCACTTGACATTCACACTATCCTTTTCCATTATCTTACGGATGTCAACATCCGTGACGGTGGAAACTGGACCTGGGACGGCGAGGGCTTGAGTAGTAATGTGGTGGTCCGGCTTGTCATAGGTAATAGACATCTGGACAAATCCTTGCCAGTCAATATAGTCTGGCCCAGTCAATTTATTAGCTAATTGTAACCTAATCTTGGTCACCTGGTCGCTGCAATTAAGAGCGAGAGAAGAAAACACTTAGCATGATGCTATTGCAAGTTTAGATTGGTTTTAGTTTATCTAAACAGGATGGCTCCCACTATTTTCTTAGTGTGATATGCCCTAGAGGCCATTATTGTATAGTACTAGTTTGTATATTACATTTTGGAAGCTAAGGATATATACACATATTGGCATTCTTGCTCAATATGGTAGTATGCTACTTGGTTTGTATCTATCTTAATATGTGTATGCGTTTCCTTTTAACATATTGCTAATACATATTGATAAAGCCCTTAGGATCTTTGCTTGACTACCAGCGTTGTGATGGCAGTCACACTAGTGGGGGCTGGGTAGTCTACAAGCACATCCTTATACTGGTCCCTGGTCATAGGATTATCGAGACAGGGCAACGATACTCCAGAGTAGACTAGTGTACATGCTTCTCATCCCAGGAGGGGAGATAGTCTGTCCCACAGCCATCAGTACGTCGTACTGGAGATAGTATGCAGGTGCTCGTTAGGTTGTGAGTACACTGGACAGGACTCGCTGGGAACTGTTGGTTGGTAGTATACCTATCGTCAGGTATCAGTTCCTAAGTGACATGAGTACAGGTTAGTCCGTTAACTTGACACTGTCACTTCGCCACGAGTGTGTTCCCACTATTCATAGATTACTACCCTACCACGGCTCTATTGAGTTGTGCAAACAGGTAGTAGTTGGGTGCAGTCCCGAAGCACTTGGAGGCAGTGACGGTTAGACATGATTCGTCTCTCCCGGTATTGTGGGTTGATATCGTGCTGTGTCTAGGAAAGCCATTACACAAAGTCCCTGGCAAGTGCAAGTGAGATTTACTGGCAATGTTTCCAGTAGTTTGTCAGGGTGTTCTGGGCTACACTCCAACATGACTTGTACCACTATTAGGGGTCTGACGTTTACCGCCCCCTAGGCCCGACATGTGATTAGTCGAAAATATTGCATCTTTTAACCGGCAATTTCCCTATCATTTGCATTCATATAGAAGTGTTCGGCATTCATATAACACATATTAGCAAAACAGTCGTAAAATATTAGATTACATGTGTTAAACCTTAAAACCGGCATTTCTAGGGAAATTGACTGCATTTCATAGTATGGCATCATTCCTATATATCGCAACTTGTGTTTCGAAGTCCATGCAGGAAAATCAGAAGATTGCTCAAATCTACACTGTTAAAAGATACGCCAACTCAAGGATTTGGAATCTACTGATCTAAAGGGAATTCAGGAATTCAACATATCAGAAAATACATAAGAAGACATCAGAAGCCAACACATGAAATTTGAAGCCATAAAGCCACAACTTGGCCGCGGAACTGCGGCCTAAGCCGCCTTATGCCACGGTTCCGCGGCGGTTTGTCGACGTCACCACCTCAATTTTGGGCCATAACTCCTATGTCAGCTTACACACCTCAGAAAGACATTGCAATTTCCAGAAAGCCCCAGAAGCTTCTGCCAGATCAGCAAACCCTTGGATCTACACTAAACTAGCCTATCATTCTAGAAACTTCTCCTTAAACCCTAGCTTAAACTCTAAGCTAAGCCCCTAACTACCTACTTCTAGAAGGCTTTCAACAAACTTTTGGAGGGAAGTTCTATTTCAAATCAAAGACCTAGGGTTGGGAAACCTATAAATAGACCCCTAGGCTCACTTGTAAAAGGATCCAATCTTAGGATTTTAGATATCATCCCAATCTCTCCCATTCTTCATCTTCCCCAATTTCCACCCACAAGTCTAATGACAAGGCTTGTGTCAAAACCCTAACCCTAATCCAATCTACAAATACCCAATTCAAGATTCATGGAGTTTAAGAAAAGCAAGTCTTCGACGACCCTTTAGAAGCAAAGCCGGACTTCATCGGAGCACGAGATCGAAGCGATCCAAGACTCAAGAAGCCGAGCGATGCAAGATTCGACGAGCAAAGTTCCTTCCTCTTGTAATTCTTGAGAGTTGTAACTTCTTGTTGATATAATAAAGGTGAAGATTCTTTAAACTTGTTTACATTTCAATTCTAGCATCATGATTTCATTTCGATTCTTGAATGTATTCTTTGTGATGGTGTGTGAATAAATTCCGCTCGTGGAGGAATCGAGATGATTGTAGAATGATGATATTGATAAATCTTTAAACTTTTTCTTAAGTCCTATAGCAATTGTGAATTCTTGAAAATAGAATGATCGATGATCTAGATCGATGTGAAATGGGCTCTTGATTCTTTTCGCACGATCTAGAGAATCAACGATCGATCATTGTATTTTCAAGAAGCTATCTAGTGAATGTGATTCATCGAAAGGACAAAAGATAGGACGAAGAACCTAGTTCTTCGCAAGATCCTTAAACCTCGATCAATCGACATCGAGTTAGCATCAATTCGCTAATGGATAAGAAATGTTGATTTCTAGTCTTCATCACATCTACAATCTAATCGATTCCTACGAGTTTTACTTCAAATCTTGAAACCCTAAAGTGATTGGAATTCTATCGAAACTCGATTCTCGATATTTATCATTTTCTTGATTCTTGATTAGAATAGTGACACTTGAAACCATCGATAAAAATCTTGAATCATTTTCTTTGCTTTTCTTTTCTATTAAAGTTTCGATTCAAACAAAACAAGATACGAACGAACCGCGCAATCCCTGTGGACGATCCGCACTCACTAATGTGTTACAATCCCACACCGTTATTGATTGCGGTCAAAATATTTTTGGTTGTGATTTCTTACAAGTTTCTATAAACCGACAACGAAAAATAAGATCAATCAAATGGCGCCGTTGCCGGGGATCATTTGATTCGATACTACACAACAAGAAAATCAATTCAATCAAATGGCGCCGTTGCCGGGGAATCGCGCGCTAATTCGTTTTATATTGAAGTTTGAATTGAAAGATTTATTCCATTACATTTTTGAGATCAAAATTCGCACAAACCCTAAATGATTTGTTGTGGTTTATTGCAAGGAGATCTGGAGCTTGCTGTGAAAGTGAAATAATTTTTGGGATATACCAGAGAGCAGAGGGAGTCAACAGAAGCTCCCTGGTGAAATTTAGTGCAGTGATCTCACCATTGAACCGCGATTACGCAGTGTAAGTACCCATATGCGGCGGAACCGCGGCATCTTGGAGGCTTCTCTGTGAAATTTTTATCTCAGGTACCTTCTTACCTTCTCCTCTCTCCTCTTTTTAGCTCCAACTAATAAATTTCTGTAGGATTCTTTGCAAAAATCGCAGCGCCGCAAAAAGCAATTTAAATTTGTGCGTGATTTTGTTTTTTGGTTGTTTGCATAACTAATACGGACATTAAGGGGCAAAGACCAAATCCAAATTAGGGTGGAGTTCATTACCCTTCCTAGGCCCCGAAAATCGCAAAACTTGCATCCGCATTGTCCCAAAATTAACTAAAAAATATCTAGAGATGACTCTAAGGACCGTCGCGCTCACTTAGGACAGAAGAAGGCCGTGGGTAATTCATTGCTTATCCGCGTTTCTCTTGTGGTGTCTAGGCAAGTGTGTCGAAGGCTAGTGGTTACTTAATTAGGCCCACTACTTACATAATGGAGAACCTCCCACTTACCTGGCACTTACCTGGCCACTGGAGGGACAAAGAGGCAGTGGAGGATTTATCCTGCGTCTTGTCTTCTGGCAGTTAGGAGCGGTCTAGAGACCTGACCTAGGAGACCCCTAGAATTAGGGTTTTGTGTGTTGTATTTGTTGTGTCGCATCATTTTTTCAAAAATCCGTCCCTTTTTAAAAGCAAACACCGCATTCATTCATACCCCTAATTATAAGCCACGCTGCCACTTGTACTAACCCTTTTTAGTTCAAGATAGGATGGACACGGGATTCTAGTGCCCGTTTAGTCCGCGTACCCTCTATCGACTCCGAAGTCGATATTTCTACATTTACCTTTCCTTTACCCACTACTACATCCACACCGATGGATCCGAATCCATCGAACTTCTTTAACCATAATCTGCCGCCGTCCGTTGGTGCGCAAAATCCACCCCGCATCTCTCTCCAGGAGAGATGCTACCCTATTCGAGGTTCTCTTTCGACCTGCTTATCCACACCACCAGCCAATGGGGATAATTTTGAAATTAAACCCCAATACATCAATCTTTTACCCAAATTCCACGGACTCGAGACTGAGGACGCGTACGTTTTCATTACCAAATTTGAAAACGTATGCGCAATGATGGGTACGTCACAACTTTCAGTGGATGCTATGCATCTACGACTTCTTCCATTTACTTTGTGCGATATAGCCGAGAAGTGGCTATATAACACTACCGCACACTCTATAACGAATTGGGAAGAATTCGTCGCGGCATTCCTAAAGAAATTTTACCCAATACGAAAGACATCTCGAATCCGTAGCGAACTTAATCAATTTACCCAACTCCCTACTGAACCATTTTCAAAATGCTTTGAACGTTTCAAGGATCTATTGGTTCAGTGTCCTCATCACGGCATCCCGAGATGGGGTCTTTGCCGAATCATATATGAGGGCATTAACCCAAACACTAAACAAAACCTTGAAAACATGTGTCAAGGTACTTTTATGACCAAAGATGATGGGGAGGCATGGAAATTTTTAGAAGAGTTCGCTGAAAAATAACTACAGTGGGAGAGTGGAACCCAACCATTGAATAGGGGTGGCGTACACCAAATAGATGTGTCCATAGGTGTTCGAGCTGAGATGGCAGCAATGCAAAAGAAGCTCGAGACTATGGAACAAAAATTTGCAGCAGCCTCCCTAAACCCAGTATCACTCCCCAAAACTGTTTGTGGGTGCTGTTCTGATCCGTCTCATTTAACGGAAGAATGTCCATTAAACTCTGCGTTTCAAGGTCACGAGCATACAAATGCCGCATTTCAAAGACCTAGAAACGATCCATATTCTTCCACGTACAATAAGGGTTGGAGGAATCACCCGAACTTTGCTTGGAACCAAAACCAATCTCAAAACACGGTATCAAGCCAAAATAATTTCCAAAGGGCTCTTCCACCACAACAGCAACCACTTCAACTCACTCAGCACCCCTACCAGTCACAAAATTTCCATAACCAGGTCAACACTCCTGCACAGTCTAATCCTATGCAGTTGACCGGTTCTGACGAATTCTCTCAATTAACTCAAACCATGAAATCACTCTTGTCAAATTTCTTAGAGGTTTCGGCTGAGATTAGAACTTCCGTCAGTGAGATAAAGAAAAACTCAGCGTCCCAAGCTGAGAGTATTAGATCGATGTAAGCTGAAAGAGCACGTCTCAAAGCCGAAATGAGTGCAAGAGAAAAAGGGAAACTTCCGTCTCAACCCCTACCAAATCCTGGGCATTACAATGTAAATGCCGTCACAACGTTGAGATCGGGAAGAGTGCTGAACAACCATGTTGGGGAAGAAGTTGACGATATTGGAAATCAAATCAACACCCCGGCTGAGACCTTTTCACACACACACACTTCTCCTTCTGATACTTGTTCTTCTACCACACCACCATCTAACGAGCCTATTCTCCATTTCCCACTAGGCTCGACACCTCAGTATAGCCCTTCTAGTTCTCCACATACGGTCCCCGCACCTCTTTTGGGATCTCGTCTACCCCCTCTTCCTTCTCCTATGATGGACCCGGCACTTATTGCCAAAGCTCCTTACCCGAATCGGTTAAGGTGTAATAGAACGAGTCCTCATATGGAGAAAATTATGGAAATGTTCAAACAGGTTAACATCAACATCCCTCTCCTAAATGCGATTCAAGAAGTCCCCGCTTATGCGAAAATTCTTAAGGATTTGTGCACTAGGAAGAGGAAGACTCAAGTGCCGAAGAAGGTCTTCATGTCTAATAATATTAGCACTGCTTTTATCCCCCAGCTACCAAACAAACGAAAGGACCCAGGATGTCCTACAATATCGATTTCTATTGTGGGTAAAAACATAAATCGTGCTCTTTTAGACCTTGGCGCAAGTGTTAACCTACTTCCATATTCGGTATATGAGCAATTAGGGATTGGAGAGCTGAAACCTGCTCACCGCACTCTCCAAATGGAAGACCGTTCAATCACCAAACCAAAGGGTGAACTAGAGGATGTGTTGATAAAGGTCGGGGAATTTTTTTTCCCTGTAGACTTCATTGTACTCGATACACAGCCTGTAGCAAACCCCCGGGGCCAAATTCCGGTGATTCTGGGTCGTCCTTTCCTTGCCACTTCCAATGCTATTATAAACTGTAGAAATGGTTCAATGAATTTATCATTTGGAAATATGACCATTGAACTAAACTCTACAAAGTTGGAAGTCAGCCATCAGAACCCTCTGCTCATATTCTAGATGTGTGCTCTGTCCACGAGATCGCTCCCGATAGTTGCGGAGTTGAGGAACTATGCTTTACTGATCTCGACGACATTACCACATCTCTGTTTGATCTCACACATGATCTTAGTGAGGACACTTTTCCTACATTTGAGTCCGACACTCCTAACCTATCTCCACCCGAGTCTGTATCTTTCAAAGGCTCTGAGCTTCTTTGTAATTCCAAAAATCACTCGATGATCCCTCCTTTTATCATTTCTCCGCCTGAATTAGATGTCAAAATTTTACCTTCTCATCTTAAATATGCTTATTTAGGTGAGAATGAGTCTTTACCGGTTATCATATCTGCTTCTCTAGCATCAGAGCAAGAGAATGCACTTTTATCGGTATTGAGATCTAACAAAGAGGCGTTTGGTTGGACTATGGCGGACATCAAAGGGATTAGTCCCTTGATTGTTGAACATCATATACATGTGATGGATGATACCAGAACAACCCGAGAACAACAGAGACGGTTAAATCCCGTCATGAAGGAAGCGGTGATGAAAGAGATCGTCAAATGCCTAGATAATGGTATTATATACCCCATCTCCGATAGCCAGTGGGTGAGACCTATACATGTCGTTCCTAAGAAATCCGGCATCACTGTTATTACCAATGAGGCAAATGAGTTGATTCAGACACGCACCCAAACTGGGTGCGCGTGTATGAATTGATTATAGAAAACTCAATGCTGCCACGAGGAAAGACCACTTTCCTCTACCATTCATTGATCAAATGCTGGAACGCTTAGCGGGACGAGAGTATTATTGTTTTATGGACGGATACTCAGGCTATAATCAGGTCTCCATCGCCAAAAAGGATCAAGATAATACCACTTTTACTTGTCCTTTTGGTACCTTTGCTTACAGTCACATGCCCTTTGGGTTATGCAATGCTCCCGCTAAATTTCAGCGGTGTATGATGGGGATATTCTCTGATATGGTAGAGAATTTTCTGGAGATCTTTATGGATGATTTCTCGATTTTTGGAGACTCTTTTTCTGATTGCCTATCGAATCTTGACGCAGTTCTTACTCTTTGCAAAGAGAAGAACTTAACTTTGAACTGGGAAAAATACCATTTCATGGTCCAAGAAGGAATTGTACTTGGACATGTTATTTCACAGAAAGGGATTGAGGTTGACAGAGCTAAGATAGATGTCATTCAAAACCTCCCTCATCCCAAAAGCGTCAAAGATATTCGATCTTTCCTTGGCCAAGCGGGATTTTATAGGAGATTCATTAAGGATTTTAGCAAAATTGCTAGACCTTTAACTCTTCTCCTGGCCAAGGATACGACCTTCCAATTTGACTCGGACTGTGAGACAGCTTTCGACTCACTTAAAAATTCACTCACTTCAGCCCCCATTCTATCGTCTCCAAATTGGGACTACCCCTTTGAGCTGATGTGTGACGCATCCGACTTTGCAGTAGGTGCAGTCTTAGGACAGCACATTGAAAAGATGCTACACGTGATCTACTATGCAAGTAAGACCCTGAACGATGCACAAATCAACTATACAACCACCGAGAAAGAACTTTTAGCTGTTGTATTTGCATTAGAAAAATTCAGGCCTTACTTAATTGGCTCACCTATAGTTGTGTACACTGACCATTCTGCCTTAAAACATCTTCAGGCAAAGAAAGATGCAAAAGGTCGACTAATACGTTGGATCCTTCTACTACAAGAATTTGATCTTGTTATCAAAGCTAAGAAGGGATGTGAAAACGTAGTAGCCGACCATCTTTCACGCATCTGTTCTTCCCCTGTGACCCTGCCGATCAATGATTCATTTCCTGACGAACAACTCTTGAGCGTATCCAATGAACCTTGGTTCAAGGATATTGTGAACTATCTTGTCACGGGACTTATACCCAGCGATTGGTCAAAACAGGACAAATACCGTTTTCTATCCCAAGTAAAACACTTTTACTGGGATGATCCCTATCTGTTTAAGTATTGTCCTGATCAGATCATTCACCGGTGTGTCCCGAATGAAGAGTTCAAGAGTGTTCTTTCTTTTTGTCATGATCAGGCTTGCGGGGGTCACTTCGGTTCTAAAAAGACGGCAGAGAAGGTTTTGCATTGTGGTTTTTATTGGCCGACCTTGTTCAAGGACGCATTTGAGCATAGCAAAACCTGTACACAATGTCAGTACACGGGTAGAATCTCCCAGAGAAATGAAATGCCTCAGCAACCCATTCTGGTTGTTGAAATATTCGATGTTTGGGGAATTGATTTTATGGGTCCCTTTCCCAACTCCTTTGGGAATTTGTACATACTGCTGGCGGTTGATTATGTCTCAAAGTGGGTTGAAGCCATTCCATGTCGCACTAATGACAGGAAAGTTGTCATTAAGTTCTTGAAAGAGAATATCTTTTCGCGATTTGGACACCGACGCGCTATCATTAGCGATAATGGGACATATTTCTGCAACAGGTCTTTCGAGACTCTGATGCGGAAATACGCAATCAACCACCCACTTTCTACACCCTATCATCCCCAAACGAGCGGGCAGGCTGAGATCTCAAACAGACAGATCAAACTTATCCTAGAGAAGACTGTTGCTAAGAATAGAAAAGACTGGTCGACCAAACTGACGGATGCTCTTTGGGCATTCAGAACTGCATTTAAAACCGACCTAGGGATGTCTCCATATAGGATAGTGTTTGGGAAAGCATGTCACTTACCCGTCGAGATTGAGCATAAAGCATTGTGGGCTATTAAGGAAATCAACTTTGACCTAAACCAAGCCTGCAACGTTCGGAAGCTGCAACTTAATGAGCTAAGCGAACTCCGCGATGAAGCTTATGATAACGTTGTAATTGTAAAGAATAGGACTAAGGTTTTTCACGATAAAAACATTTTGAGGAAAACATTTTCACCTGTTCAACAAGTCCTTCTTTATGATTCACGATTACACCTTCACGCGGGTAAGCTTCGATCTCGGTGGAAGGGAACTTTTATTGTGTGGTCTGTATACCCACACGGGGCAGTAGAAGTAGAAAATGTTAAAAACGGCACATTTTTTATTGTAAATGGACATAGACTAAAGCCGTATTTTTCCACTGACCCCACGGAGGAGCTCCTGTTCTTACAGGAGCCATTTTATTTGGATTAAAATCCCTCCTTCTCACCTTCATATCCTGTATATCACTGCATCATCTTTTGGATGGAGGTGAGTGAAAAGAAAAAGTTTGGGGGAAGTTCTTCACTTATATATTTTGCCCCCACTAATAATTCCCCTCAGGCTTACAGTTTTTGTAGGTATAGCGATTGGCAACAATGAGGACACTGTTGAAATCAAGTTTGGGGGAGCTTTGTGCTTATTTTTGCATTATTTGCATATCATCTGCATAAGCACAAAACATTTCTTTTAAAAATCTATAAAAATTTAAAAAATTTCAAAACCCGCAAAAATTAAAAAACTTTCAAATATAAAAATATTTTAATATTTAAACTTTTTTGTACATAAATAAGATAATAAAAGTTTAGATAATGAACAATTACATCCATGAGATTAGGAAAATTTAAGAAAACTAAGAAAATTAGAAGTTTTCTTATACGAACTAGTAATAAGTAGTTATGAGCCGTTGTCCCAAGGGTTAGTAAGATGAAGGAAGTCACTAATCTGAGGATAAAAATAAGTCTGAAAAATAGTTTCTACTCTAGAAGCCAAACATTTTGAACGTTGATACCCTGCTATTCGCACTTACACACGTCTTGAAGCCTGGGATAGTAGAGGATACCTTGAAATGCTCTTGTCTTAAAGCCGATGTATGAAGGAAATAAAAAGAAAAGGTGAAAAAAAATATAAAGTGGTGAGAAAAATGGACACTGGTTTTGTTATCACCAAGGGCAATAAAAATGTATAGCGAGGGTGCGTCTTCACCTAGTGCCCTAAAGCCAACTGGTCTGGGAGTCACTGCTATGCCTGAGGTGGTGCAAGACGAGGAAAATACACCAAATAAGCAAGCACATGAGTAATCGGTCGGTTAGTACCTCAAGAAGTATTAACGGTCGCATGAAAGTGTGTGAGCAATCTCATCTAAATATTCATTAATTAAAAAGTACTGAGGCTGATGGGCAAGAGTATGATAGCTTGAATTGAATTCTCCGGGTGTAGGGATGTCCTTTATACACACACAGGGTGATATGATCGATGTTTGGAAGAAAGATAGGAATGAAGAATAGGATGATGTTTTATTGAGGGAGGACGTGATTTCTGACATCTTTTCATGACCATTAAGATAGGGCTCATGACAACCGAAAAGTTAGCTTAGTTGGAAACCCTAATTTTCAAGGCTTTTCTTTTACAATTCTTTTTTTTAAATGTAATATTCATGATCTTCCTTTTATTATTGGATTTTGTGGGTGCAATCCGCTGAAAACCCTCAGGAGACAACTCTTCTCCTACTAGGGACACCTAGAAGTTTAAAGGCTTGTTGCACGTGCTCAGTGCAATCGTGTTGCCTACGAAAGTGTGCTAGTTAGTTTTTCTCTTTCTTTATTTTCTCCTTCTCTTTTTAATAAAATGTTCGCTCGAGACGATCGAAATTATGTTTGGGGGAATTTGATTAGTCGAAAATATTGCATCTTTTAACCGGCAATTTCCCTATTATTTGCATTCATATAGAAGTGTTCGGCATTCATATAACACATATTAGAAAAACGGTCGTAAAATATCAGATTACATGTGTTAAACCTTAAAACCGGCATTTCTAGGGAAATTGACAGCATTTCATAGCATGGCATCATTCCTATATATCGCAACTTGTGTTTCGAAGTCCATGCAGGAAAATCAGAAGATTGCTCAAATCTACACTGTTAAAAGATACGCCAACTCAAGGATTTGGAATCTGGTACTGATCTAAAGGGAATTCAGGAATTCAACATATCAGAAAATACATAAGAAGACATCAGAAGCCAACAGATGAAGTTTGAAGCCATAAAGCCACAACTTGGCCGCGGAACCGTGGCCTAAACCTCCTTATGCCGCGGTTCCGCGTCGGTTTGTCAACGTCACCACCTCAATTTTGGGCCATAACTTTTATGTCAGCTTACACACTTCAGAAAGACATTGCAATTTCCAGAAAGCCCCAGAAGCTTCTGCCAGATCTGCAAACCCTTGGATCTACACTAAACTAGCCTATCATTCTAGAAACTTCTCCTTAAACCCTAGCTTAAACCCTAAGCCAAGCCTCTAACTACCTATTTCTAGAAGCCTTTCAACAAACTTTTGGAGGGAAGTTCTATTTCAAATCAAAGACCTAGGGTTGGGAAACCTATAAATAGACCCCTAGGCTCACTTGTAAAAGGATCCAATCTTAGGATTTTAGATATCATCCCAATCTCTCCCATTCTTCAACTTCCCTAATTTCCACCCACAAGTCTAGTGACAAGGCTTGTGTCAAAACCCTAACCCTAATCCAATCTACTAATACCCAATTCAAGATTCATGGAGTTCAAGAAAAGCAAGTCTTCGACGACCTTTTAGAAGCAAAGCCGGACTTCATCGGAGCATGAGATCGAAGCGATCCAAGACTCAAGAAGCCGAGCGATGCAAGATTCGACGAGCAAAGTTCCTTCCTCTTGTAATTCTTGAGAGTTGTAACTTCTTGTTGATATAATAAAGGTGAAGATTCTTTAAACTTGTTTACGTTTCAATTCTAGCATCATGATTTCATTTCGATTCTTGAATGTATTCTTTGTGATGGTGTGTGAATAAACTCCGCTCGTGGAGGAATCGAGATGATTGTAGAATGATGATATTGATAAATCTTTAAACGTTTTCTTAAGTCCTATAGCAATTGTGAATTCTTGAAAATAGAATGATCGATGATCTAGATCGATGCGAAATGGGCTCTTGATTCTTTTCGCGCGATCTAGAGAATCAACGATCGATCATTGTATTTTCAAGAAACTATCTAGTGAATGTGATTCATCGAAAGGACAAAGGATAGGACGAAGAACCTAATTCTTCGCAAGATCCTTAAACCTCGATCAATCGACATCGAGTTAGCATCAGTTCGCTAATGGATAAGAAACGTTGATTTCTAGTCTTCATCACATCTACAATCTAATCGATTCCTATGAGTTTTACTTCAAATCTTGAAACCCTAAAGTGATTGGAATTCTATCGAAACTCGATTCTCGATGTTTATCATTTTCTTGATTCTTGATTAGAATAATGACACTTGAAACCATCGATAAAAATCTTGAATCATTTTCTTTGCTTTTTTTTCTATTAATGTTTCGATTCAAACAAAACAAGATACGAACGAATCACGCAATCCCTGTGGACGATCCGTACTAACTAATGCGCTACAATCGGACACCGTTATTGATTGCGGTCAAAATATTTTTGGTTGTGATTTCTTACAAGTTTCTATAAACCGACAACGGAAAATAAGATCAATCAAATAGCGCCATTGCCGGGGATCATTTGATTCGATACTACACAACAAGAAAATCAATTCAATCAACATGCGATACTCTTAGACGAACAGACCAGACTGTACGGAGATTATCACATTCAGGCTCAGTAGGAGTTCGGATGGGTTCACCTCATCGGTCTTCTTATCGGCATCTACCTGGGGACCATTACTTACAGCTAGTACCGCTTGCGGCCTGTGGTTAAACCCACTTCCATCGTAGTAGAGGTCGTATGGTTTTACGATGGGGGGTTCGTTCACATACGCGCACTTGTGCACGTTTGGTGCTCGGGCAGTTGATACTGGTGGGCTTTGGTTTAAGCCAGATCCTAGTATTAGTTTTGTTATGTGTCTAGTCTCATTGTATTCATGTTTCTATGGAACGCGGATGTGGGTATGTATGTACAGTTGATAGGGGCGGAGAGGGAGACACCTCATTAGGGTTTTGACCATTGACTTGATCAAAACCATAATGAGAAGGAGAAATATGATTAATAGTTTTAATTAAGGATAATTGTATCATGGCTAATGTTGGTTTGACCATTTGACCAAGTTAACCCATGTTGACTTGGATATTTTCTTTTGTTTTGTTGTTTTGTTAAGCATGTGATATTTCTTGAAGCATGCTTAGCATTAATGATGAAATGATAATGGTCAAATCAACTCACCATCACAATTTTCTTAATTATTATTATTATTATCTTTTTTCCTCATATGAGAGTTTATCCTCTCATTTTTCATTCATTCTCTCATAACCTTTCTCTCTCATGATTTGCTCTCCCTCTTCCTCTCTCTCAAAAGCTTAAGTGTTTCATGTGTTGAAAATCAAAGCTTTGAGACTAAACCACCAAAATACCTCTCTACTCACTCTAAGGTTCTTAGTGTAGCAAGCCAAGCACTCTACTTACTTCATTGTTGAGGCAAGAGCTCAAGGTAGAGGCCTTCGGGTGGATCATTCTTTGACCTAGAGAAGACAACGAGGAGGAGCCATCTACACCACTCCAAGGAGTTCACATCAAGGAGGACCACAACAAGAGGAGAAGGAGTTCAAGAACTAGGTATAACCATCCAACCTAGTAGTTAGAACTTGTAGTTTGTTTGTTAGTTTTTGTTTAGCAAAGATCCTTCTTGGTTAGTCTATGTTTCCTTCAAAGAAAAATTCGTTTTTTACCTATTCCGCCACCCCGAAAGTACCGGGATGGGTAACATAGACTTACAGTGGTATCAGAGCCTAGCTAAACAATAACTAACATGTTAGCAAAGTCTTTAGAACTTCGATCCCGGAAAAATCGCAAAAATCATCAAATACTTGTGTTTGCTGCCGTTTTTCAAAACAGGTCTAAAATTATTTTCAGAGACCTGAAAAATACGTGCTTGATTTTTTAGGGACACCCAAGAAAAATGAGCTCGTGACTCGGTCAGACAGCCGCGGAAGCGCGGCGAAACCATGCGTTTCACCGCGGATCCGTGGCCGAGTCAACTCGTAGTCAACTCGTTTTTCCTGTAGATTGTCCAGCTTGATGTTTTGTGATTTTTCAGATACTTTGTTTCTGACCAGATTCTTTTGAGTACAGTGTTGTATTTGGAGTAGTTTCAAATTAGAATATTGATTGAAGTTCTATAAACTTTAGCTAAATGGATTATATCTGTAATGTGATATATGTACTGAACGTCGACTAATCGCTATACGTTGATTAGTGGGGGTTGTACATATCTGTGATCTGTATTATTGGATTGTGTATATGAACTTGTTGGATTGTCGTGGATGAATAGCCGGGGTGTGAGATGAGTATTTATTTATCTTTCATTTGATGTAAATTGTAAATTGATGTAATATTATTTTTGGGTCGCACATCCGAGTTGAGGATGTAGCCGCCTTTGTATATTATTTCTTTTATTGTTTTCTGCTCCTAGGATAGACCCAAGGTAGGGCGCAAAGAATAACGGGTACTTCGAAGTACCGAGTGGCCTACTCACTTTTTTGAGGGAGGCTTCTCCACTTTGGGTATTTGGCGGGTAGTTTGCCGCACCCGTAGGGGTCTAGGGTGGGGTTTGGCAACTCATCACGACCGTGTAATCCGTCTTTCGTTGCAGGCTCGAACTAAACGCGGATTCCAAGTATATCCAATGTGTTCATCTGTGATCTGGAATGACTATAATTGCATCTGACGAATGTATATATATCTATATATGATATCTAGTAGGCGTTGCTTATGTTTTGCATCCGTGCTAGTCCAGCCCCCGCTTTGTTGTTAGTTAAGTAACCTAACGGGTGATGACGGGGCCCTGTGGCGAATGCGGATGGCATAAGCGTACATCATATTTTCGTTGTTTTCTACAATGGTAGGATTAATTGATGGGACGCATTATATTAATGCAAAGAAAACAAACCAAAATTAAATCGTTGGAACAATTTCAAAACCACTCGGTTTTTTCAAAACAGAAAACTTTTAAAAACGCGGAGCTTAAACCACTCCTTTTAAAAGCTATCAGGTTTCTTCGATTATATCAAGTTCACTACGTTCACGGTTTTGCCAAAACCATTTGTAGCCCTCCGTCATTTCAGTTAAATGTTCAGTAATATTCAAGCTATGCATTTTGACCTTCGTCAAGGCATAGTGATTGGTAGCTGCTGAATATTTATCTGTAGCATAGATAGATGCGTTGGTTTGGGACAGTCGTACTGCTATTTTGGCCTTCGTCAAGGGTATGTACGGGTGGATTCAAATTAACCTGGATAATGACGGATAGAACTTGGCATGTGACTTATTATATGTCGGCCTTCGTCATGGTCATAAGAGCATGGGGTAAAAATCCACATCTGGAGTTTCTAAAGAAATTGAAACTTGTTAGTGTTGCATACCATTTGGAGTGTGATAATGTTGGTAGGATTCCTTCAACTTTATCACACAACGATATTTGGATCCCGATCCTACTGTGAGTATATGCTACTCCTCGGGAGATTTTTTCACTTAACAATCAATGCTATAAACTAAGTAGGTCTCTAGAAAGGTGTTAGCGGGGCTACGCCCACAGGGAAAAGAGGTTATTTAATTAAGGAATTTCGCGAAATCGTTGTAAAACCTCCCTCGAAGTACCGACACCGGCCTGGCTGAACGGTTAAGCAAGTATTGTACGGTGAGATCAATCCCGACTAGTTCTTCTTTTATGGTTTGAGGAAGGATTCGAGAAACAGTGGGAGCCATCCTGTTTAGACAAACTAAAAACCACTCTAAACTTACAAGAGCATCATGCTAAAGTGTTTCTTTTCTCTCTCCTAATTGCAGCAACCAAACATCATGAAGGGCCTTAAATTACTATTAGATAAAAACATACTGACAGGGCCAAACTATAAAGATTGGTTCAGGAATGTCAAAATGGCAATCACTTATGACAAGTTGGGTTATCTCCTTACCACTAAGGCCCCCGCCTTCCCAGGTCCAGAATCCAGTGTCGCGGATAAGAAAATCCGTAAGACCTGGGAGATTGACAGCGTGAAGGCCAAGTGCCTCGTGCTTGCCTCTATGGACAATGAACATCAGAGGAGGCACGAGGATATGGATCTTGAATCCATATTTCTCCATACTAAGGAACTATATGGAGAGCAATCCCGTATCGCAATATACGGGACCTCGAAGAAACTGTTTCAAGCGAGGTTGGCCGTCGGATCATCTGTAGGGGAACACGTCCTGAAGATGATTGGCTACATTGAGGATCTCGCGAACCTCGGGACCACTTTAGAGAATGAGATGTACACTGACTTGATTCTCCAGTCCCTTCCTTCCACCTACGCCCAGTTTATCCTGAATTTCAACATGCAATGAAAAGAAGTTGAACTTCCGGAACTCCTCAACATGTCGAGGAGTGCAGAGGGCACCTTGCAGAAAGTCAGGGAAACATCCGCTTTGTTTGTTGTTGGAGCTTCCTCTTCTAGGTCCAAGGCGAAAGCCAAAGGAAAGAAGAAGAAGGCCCCCACCAAACCAAGGGACGGTGTTAGTAAGGTGGAAGCCAAGGGAAAACCAAAGGTAGAAGGACATATTATGGGGAAGGAAGAATGCTTTTATTGTCACAAGAAAGGACACTGGAAGAAAGATTGCAGGGCTTGGAAGGCCAAGAACCAGGACCCGAAGCAAGTTGTGGCTTTGGCTTCATGTGTGTATGTTATCGAAAACTATCTGTCAATCAACTCTACTTCCTGGGTATTGGATACCGGATCAGGATCTCATATCTGTAATTCTTTACAGGCACGGAGAAGCCGTAGGGTTTTTTTGGCGGGTGATATGACCCTCAGAGTTACAAACGGAGAAGCATGGATGCTGAGTCCATGGGGCACTATCACTTAGGATTGACAGATGGACATGTTTTGGTTTTGCACAACTGTTATTTTGTACCCAGTTCGACTTGTAATATCATATCCGTATCTTTAATGTCTAAAGAAGGTTATGATTTTGCATTTGTAAGCAATGTTGAAAACATTCACCTTAATCATGTTTTGATTGGGTCGGGTACATTAATCAACGGTATATACGTTTTAAACCAACCGCAGATTTTCAATATCCAGAATACACACAAAAGAAAGTCTCCAGAATTAAATCATGCTTTCTTATGGCATTGTAGACTGGGTCACATCAATGAGACAAGGTTAACTAAGTTACATAAAGAAGGATATTTGGATCCGTTCGAATATCATTCTTATGCAACTTGTCAATCATGTCTCAAAGGAAAGATGACAAAGACTCCGTTTACTGGACACGGAGTAAGAGCAAGCGAGCTCTTGGGACTCGTACACAGCGACGTGTGTGGTCCAATGTCTACATATGCAAGAAGTGGTTTTTCCTATTTCATTACTTTTACGGATGATTTCTCCAGGCATGGACATGTCTTCTTAATGAAGCATAAATCCAAGGCCTTTGAGAAATTCCAGGAATATAAGATTGAAGTAGAAAAACAAACCGGCAAAAGTTTTAAGACACTAAGATCTGATCGAGGTGGTGAATACTTAAGTGCCGAGTTCCTGGGTTACCTAAAAGAGAATGGAATTCTCTCTCAGCTTACTCCCCCATACACTCCACAACACAACGGTGTATCGGAGAGACGGAACCGAACCCTATTGGATATGGTACGTTCTATGATGAGTAACGCTGAGTTACCGCGATCATTCTGGGGCTATGCACTAGAATCAGCTGCATATCTTTTGAACAAGGTTCCTACCAAGACTGTGCCTACCATACCATATCAGATGTCGAGTGGGAAGAAACCCTATCTTCAATATCAGAAGATATGGGGATGTCCAGCTTTTGTCAAAAAGTAGCATGCGGACAAACTCGAGGAACGCTCAGTACTGTGTAAGTTTATGGGATACCCAAAGAACTCGAGGGGGTATCTTTTCTATCACGCAGAGGAACAAAAGGTTTTTGTTTCTCGTCATGCCCACTTTCTAGAACACCTGGTCTTGGAAAGGGAAACTAGTAGGAGCACAATAGAACTGGAAGAAATTCCAGAACCACAAGCTATTACAGAAAGATTAGTAGAACCAGAAGTTTCAAAAGAACAGGACATTCCCGCACCTCTCCGCAGGAGTAGTAGGCTGTTTCATCCGCCTCAGAGATACTACGGTTTTCTCATAAACGGGGATAGAGAGGATTGCATTATTGATAATAATGAGCCTACTAACTTCCAGCAAGCCATTCAGAGCACTGACTCAGTAAAATGGCTGGATGCAATGCGGATCGAGATGGAGTCCATGTACACCAACAAAGTATGGACTTTGGACATTGCTCCAGAAGGTAAACCCGTAGGCTGCAAATGGATCTTCAAAAGGAAGATTGGTGTAGATGGACAGGTTGAAACCTATAATGCTAGACTTGTTGCAAAGGGTTTTCGTCAAAGACCTGGTTTGGACTATGACGAAACCTTTTCTCTAGTGGCTATGCTCAAAACCATTCAGATCCTTCTTGCCATTGCTGCCTACTACGATTATGAGATTTGGCAGATGGACGTAAAAACCGCTTTTCTAAATGGAAATTTAGAGGAGTGTGTCTATATGGACCAGCCAGAGGGTTTCATTCAGACTGGGAGCAACGGAAAAGTGTGTAAGTTGCTTAAGTCCATTTATAGACTAAAGCAGGCATCGCGGAGTTGGAACATCTGTTTTGATGAGACGGTCAAAGAATTTTACTTTATCAAAAATCCAGATAAACCATGCATTTATAGTAAGATTGTAGCATGAACTGTTGTATTCCTCGTCTTGTACGTGGATGATATTCTCTTGACAGGAAATGACATTCCTATGCTACAATCTGTCAAAGGGTTCTTGTCGCACAGGTTCTCCTAGAAAGACCTGGGTGATGCCTCTTACATTTTGGGGATCCGGATCTATCGTGATAGATCTAAAAGGATGTTGGGACTTTCACAGTCCAGGTATATCGACACCATACTGAAAAGATTCAGTATGGAAGATTCCAAGCGCGGTAATTTACCGGCTTGTCACGGGATCACCCTCTCCAAAGAGATGTCTCCCAAGACTAATTTGGAAAGGTATCGCATGTCTATTATACCCTACGGTTCTGCGGTAGGCTCTATAATGTATGCGATGTTGTGTACCAGACCAGATATAGCTTATGCACTGAGTGTAGTAAGCCGGTATCAGTCAAACCCTGGGGAGAAGCACCGGATAACGGTAAAGAACATTCTGAAGTACCTGAGAAGGACTAAGGATATGTTTTTGGTTTACGGCGGAAAAAACCTCCAGATCGAGGCCTTTGCTGACTCCAGCTTCCAGAGTGACAAGGATGACTCCAAATCTATGTCGGGTCAATGGAGGGGTGGTGTGTTGGAAGAGTTCCAAATAGAAAACCGTTGCTGACTCAATGATGGAAGCGGAGTATATCGCAGGATCTGATGCCGCAAAAGAATCCGTTTGGATGAGGAAGTTCTTAACAGCACTTCAGGTGGTTCCGTCCATTGTTGATCCAATACCTCTGTATTGTGACAACAACGGGGCTGTAGCTTTAGCAAAGGAACCCAGGTCCCATCAGAAGTCCAGACACATCTTCAGGCGGTATCACCTGATCAGGGAGATCATGGATCGCCGGGAGATCGAGGTTCGGAGGGTTGCTACAGAGGATAACAATGCAGATCCATTCACAAAGACAATTCCTTAGACGCAGTTCGAGAGGCTATTCGAGATGATAGGTCTGCGATATGCTAGCACATGGCCTTCGTGTTGGATATAGTGCCCTCAAAGTCAATTATTGGATCGCAGGTATGTGATTACAAGGATTGAGGGAGGACCTATACCGGAAGTACAGTCTTGCTCGAGATGATAGTATGCTATCTGGTTTGTCTTTATCATCGTGTACATGCTTTAGTTTACTATTGCATGTTGATAGAGCCCATAGGATTATTGCTTGACTGCCAGCAGTATGATGGCGATCATATACGTGGGAGCTGGGGTCTGTAAGCACATCCTTAAATGTCCCTAGTCGTGGGAGTTTCGAGACAGGGCATCGATACTCTAGAGTATACTAGTGTATACAGCCGAGACCCCGACGAGGGGCGGTGGCCGGTCTCAAATGCCATTGGTGTCAGTTGGTTCACCTAAGTTGTATACAGGTGCTCATTGGGTTATGAGTACATCGGACAGGACTCGCCGGGAACATGCTAGTTGGGATTATACATATCGTCAGATAGCAGTTCCCAGGTGACATGTGATAGGTTAGTCTGTCGACCTGAGATCGTCACTTGTCTCGTGTGAGTTCCCACGGTGCTTTGATTACTACCCTACCACGGCTTGTAGGGTTCCTAGGCACACCCATGAGGTTCTACAAGTGATCAAACATGACCAATTCAAAAAAATTCTTTGTGCCGAGAAACCCTAAACTAGATCGTTACTAGAGGTAAGGCAATGCAAGCAAGTAAACAACTTTAATGCTTAATGAAAGAGACTACAACCTTTGTAGATCCGGTCCTCCACTTCTCTAGCTCCGTGTTGACGTCCCTCCACTGCGATCATCGGATCCCGGACTCTGGCGATGGTTTCGTCGGGGAAATGATCGGGCTAGGTCGTCGACTTTGATGCCGAAGATGATCTACGTCGAGGCAACTCAAGATCAAGCTCCACCTTCACCAAGTCATGAAACTTGTGAAGAAAACACCCTATACTACATGGAAAGTGGTAGAGGATGAAGAAATAGGAAGTGGGTTCACTTTTGATTTGGATTTCTCACTTTGAATCATCACTTAGAAATTTCAAGTAAAGGTTTTTCTTTTTCTCTTCATGAAGAAGATGAAGAAGTAGAATGAAAAAGAATTATGAATAATAGAAAAACAAGTGATTGTTATCATAATGCAACCATGGTTAAGTGTAGAGAATAAACTAGGGTTAGGTTTAGCAAAAGAAACAAAAATGGTTGAACTTTTCAAAGCTTCATGAAGCTTCAGAGAAAAACAAAAGAAGCAACCATTTCTTTTCTTGCTAAAATGAATAAATAAATAAAACAAACCCTAACCATTAACCTAATCATACTTTAAAGGACACACACACCCAAGTTTGCATTTATCATCAAACATGATACAAACTAGTGCACAAAACTATATCATATACACAATGTGCACATCAAGTGAGAAAATCCATCTTAAGTGAACCAATACTAGTTAATGCAAAGTAATATATCAAATATACAATTATACATTAAATCATTAAATCAACACTTGATTTAACGATCCGGTCATATCGCATATGACTGACTAATATCCAATGTATCGACTTTTCGAATCAATCCTCGATTCGATAACTAGGTTATATCGCATACAACCAATCGATACATTCATCGCAAGAATAGAATACGGTATCACATACACACATTATTCTCGGTCCCGCACATATTTCATATGCGCTCCTATTTCATTTCGCTTGAGCCAGGAAACCTCTGTGTAGGACTCTAAAGACTCGTCAATACGCCGGCAGTAGGTGATGATCATATCAAACACCCACAAGCCGCAAGCGGTCTGCTAAACGTAACGGCCACCTGGGTATTGAGCGATCAGAAGATCGATGAGCAAGCCCGCTCACACTCCTGTGAATCCAACCAGTAACACTAACCGTACAGTCCGGTCTGTTCGTCTGATATGTCGCATATCTCGCCTAGAAGTGGTAAATGTCAGACCCCAGTAGCTCGATAAGTCATGCCGACGTAAGGTCCATAACAATCGTGAAACTACTGATAACTCTTACCAGTATATCACTGCAACCCAGGCCAGGGATTTCCAGTTATGGCAAGTCGAGCATAGCGCAACAGCAACCCCCAATACCGGGAGAGACAAATCCCCTCCTATCGCTCATTGCCTCCATGTGAATCGGGACCGTACCCAAAAACCACCTGTTTGCACAACTCAGTAGAGCAGTGGTAGGGTGGAAATCAAAGCACAGTGGGAGACACACAAGACACTATGACGATCTCGGGTCAACAGACTAGGCTGTACCAGTGTCACCAGAGAACTGCCATCTGACGTGAGGTATAATACCATCTGGGAGTTCTCGGCGAGTCCGTTCAGTGTACCCAGTCTCCACTGAGCACCCGCATACCATCTCTGATGTCAAACACCAATGTATATGGGATCATCCATCACCCATCACATGGGTCGAGAAGATATACGCTAGTCTACTGTGGAATATCGATGCCCCGTCTCGATATCCCCACGACTAGGAACAGTGAAGGATGTACTCATGGACTACCCAGGCCCCACTAGTATGATCTACATCATAGTCCTGGAAGTCGAATACACATCCTAAGGGCTTTATCAACATGTAACAGAGAGACAGAAAGTATACATGTTAAGATAAAGAGCAACCAGATAGCGTACTATCATGTCGAGCAAGAAAGTCCTACCTATATATGTCCCAGCATCCACTACAATATACATCCAATGTACAGTAATGGCCTCTAGGGTATACATATAACTAACAATCTCCCACTTGCACTAGGGCCATCTGTAGCAGTGGTTGTAGTATCTAATACTCAACCATCCCATATAAGTCTCTCTCTGTGAAAAAGCCTTTGTGAGTGGATCCGCCGTGTTGTCCTCTGAGTCTACTCTCCTAATCTTGATCACCCTGGAGATCATCTATCTCCATGATCAGGTGATGCTGCCTCAGAATATGTCTGGGTCACTGATGGGACCAGGGTTCCTGGGCCAAAGCCACACTTCCATTGTCATACAATGGTAGGAACCTAGTTCATCTTATGAACCAATATACACCCAAACTGCCTCTTTGGAAGTATCTTTAATAGCGATGTTACCAGCCTTTATCGTCTAGTCTGCCACGGTATCTAGCTTAGAACTCTTCCAACATACCGTCCCTCTACTGAGGGTACAGACAATGCCTGTGACTGACATTCAGTCATCCTTATCACCTTGGAACCTTTCCAGTGATTCTCCCCAGGATCAACTGATACCATCTCACTAAACCTAGTGAGAACCCTAACATCCCTTTAGATCTATCTCATAGATCCAAAACCCAGGATTTAGGAGGTATCACTTTGATCCTATATGGAGAATCCTTGTGATAAGAGGAGATCAACCGAGCGTAGCATAGGAAACTCTTTTCCTATCAGGAGTATGTTGTCCATGTACAATACGAGGATGACCACCTTACTCTTTACTATCTTTTTGTATATACAAGGTTCATCTACCATTTTGATGAAGTCAAACTCTTTGACTATCGCATCAAAATAGACGTTCCAACTCCGCGATGCCTACTTTATTCTGTAAAGCAACTTGCACACGTTTTCGCTGCTCCCACTGTTTACGATGCCCTATGGCTGTGTTCTTATAGACGTTCTCTTCTAAATCATTTTAGAAAAGCAGTCATGGCACCCAACCACCAGATATCGTAGTCATGGTATCTAGCAGTGGCAAGTAGGATCTGGATGGAATTAAGCATAGTCCCTGGAAAAGGTTTCATCATTATCCACGCCTGGTCGATGATGAAAACCTTTAACAAGTCTAGCTTTGAAAGTCTCAACCTTTCCATCTACACCAAGTAATCTTCTCAAGATATACTTGCTCATGATGGGGATTTAACCCTTCAGATATAGCAGCTAAAGTCCATACTTTGCTGGTGTACATGGATTCCATCTCAGATCGCAAAGCATCCATCCATTCTTACAGAGTCCCCACTCTCGATGGCCTCCTCGAAACTAGTTGGGTCATCATCTCATGATGCAATCCTCGCTCCCACTGTCATTGAGAAACCGAAGTATCTCTCAGGCGGATGAGGAACCCTACCAGATCGGCGGAGAGGCTGAGCTTCGTCGGAATCTATTGAATCCTTTGGTTCTACCAAATCAGCTGCAGTTTTGTATAGCTGGAACCTTTCCAGTTCTACAGAACTGACCTTGCCTCGATCTTATCCGGATTTTGCTTTTGACATAGGCCGGACAATCCTAAATCTTAACTTACTTAAGAGATAGGCTCTTCCCATACCATATCTTATATGGAGTGGTAGGCACAGATTTGATTTGAATCCTATTCAATAGCTATGCAGCTTCTCAAGTTCATAACTCCAAAAGGAAATAGGTAACTCAGTAGTACTCATCATAGAGCACACTATATCCAATATGGTGCGATTGCTCCACCCAGATACACCGTTGTGCTGTGGTGCATTCTGGGGAGTAACACTGAGAGAGAATCTCATTCTCCTTTAGAACAGTCCAAGAATTCCATGCACAAGTATTCTCCTCCTTGATCTCATCATAGGACATAATACTTATACCCGTATTTTGGTTCTCAACTTCTAACTTATATTCTGTGAATATCTCAAAAGGTTCGGACTTATGTTTCAACAGGAACATATGACTGAATCTTGAGAGACTATCAGAGAATGTAATGAAGTACAAAGAACCGGTCCTGGCATGTATAGACAGGGGACCTTACATACATCATCATGTATCAGTCCCAAGAGTTTGCTAACTCTTTCTCTATTTCCAATGAACAGAGCTATGGTCATCTTATCTTTGTGACATGACTGGCAAGTTTCACAAGATGTAAATTCAAACCGATTTAAATATGCATCTAAAATGTAACTTAAGCAAGTCGGGTCGCATTGATATGACCTAGTCTACAATTCCTTAAGAAGAATTCGTTCATTTCTAAACTCTTCCTCTTGTGTGTGTTCTCTATCCTAGGAATTGTAGTATGATTTAGAATGTCAATGCTTTTAGATAACGTGCCTGAACCGATCAACTTTTGATATAGGAAATGTTCAAAACATTATCCAACAATACAAAATTTTATCATTTCTTTACTTATAAAGAGACTGATATGATTTTGTATATCAGGTTCGGTATCTAATAGCATTTGTTCAGAATCAATGTATTTGTAATACAGGGTGACAGTGACCAACAGACTTGGGTACAACACTTGCACCGTTTTCTGTCTCATGAAACTTATCACCCGTTCTCAGTTCTCTACCTTTTTGTAGCCTATGTAACGGATTACATTTGCGGGATCCTGATCCGGTATCTAATACCTAGGACGTAGAGGACACTGAGAAACAGTTCTTTATAATGAACACACCCGAAGGAGATGCATCATATGCACTTTCTTCGTTTGGGCGGCATGGGAATCCTGGTATTCCCTTATTTCCTGCTCTGTCTTATAACCATTATAAGTTGGAGCGGGACCAACGTTCCCCAGCTTAGTATAACAAGCGGGTTCGGTCAATACATCCATATTATTATCTTGATTAAGGCGTGATATGGTCGCTACCTGTAGAGAGAGAAAAGAAAACACTCTGCGTACGCTCTTGCAAGATTAGATTGGTTATTTATTTTATCTAATCAGGATGGCTCCCACTGTTTTTATCAAATCTTCCTTCAAACCCTAAAAGGAAAGACTAGCCGGGATTAATTACACTCTACAAGTTCGCCAATTTTTCAGCCAGGCCGGTGTCGGTACTTTGAGGGAGGTTCCCCGTGCTTTCGCACGGACCTAATTACAGTAAACCTCGTTTTCCCAGAGACGTAACCCCGTTGACACCTTTCTAGACACCTACTTGATCGGCTAATTACAAAGTGCAAAACTCTCCCAGGAGTAACAATTACAAGCAGTGGGTATCGGGATCCAACTATCACATAGAAGGTATGCAATCTCATTGCAAATTTCAACACTTGAAACTCCCGATAAAGGTTTTTACCCCTAGCACTTATGACCTTAACTATGGTCAACAAATCATAAGCACTAGTCAAGTTCTACCCGTCATTTCGTGATTAATTAGACCCACCCACATGACCCTTAACTAAGGTCAACAAAGTCACGCGACTGTCCTAACTAATCGCATCATATGCGGTGTAGGAAGACATCACTTAGCTACCGTACACTGTGCCTTGACTATGGTCAACAAACACAACACGAATACTAAGTACACTACTTCCTAAAATGACGGAGGGTTGCAAATGGTTCTTATGAAAACCTTTAACGCTTTGAACTTGATCTCGTTGCGGAATTAAATAGTTTTTAAATGGAATGTTTTTGAGGCTTTTCATGTTTTGCTAAAGGGGTCACTCCCGGTGAAGGGATCGTCGGCCCTTTCCTCGTCGAATGAGGTGCGGGATATATCATATATATCACTGTGCAAAGCAGAAACTATAGAAGCAATCAAAAGACAAACCGAGTGTGTAGCATCTGCCAGTTATTGCTAAAGGAGTCACTCCCGGTGAAGGGATCTCGGTCCTTTCCTTATCGAATAAGGTGCAGGATTTCTACAAGGAACACCGCGATGCAAAGCAAGAACTGTAGCTACCTGTTTTTATTTTGAAATTCGATTCCACAACATCTTTTAGGTTTATTTTCTTTCATTAATCTCATTAATGAATGTCCCATCATTTAAGTCCACCTAAACATCACAGATAAATATAACGTACGCTTATGCCATCCGCATTCACCTCGATGTCCCGTCTGCACCGTTAGGTTAGGTAACTAACGGCAGAGCGGTGCAGGGCTAGCGTGGGTGTAAAATATAAGCAACGTCTATATAATATATCATATATACTATATACTATATCTATCTGAACAAATCACATGATCACATCACAGATAACGCAGCAGAAAATATCATATGAAATATTGGATATACTAGGGCGTCCGTATTTTTAATACGAGCCAGTATAAAATACGGATTCCACGGTCATGATGAATAGACAATCCCACACCCCTAGACCCCTACGAGAGTGGCAAAAAACCCTACCAATTCTAGGGTTAGGAGACCCGGACTCGACTCCTCGAGATGGTCTCCCACTGGACCCTAGAACCCGGCTACTTGTGCTCCCCTCCTTGGGTCTATCCTAATGCGGAAAAGTAAATAATATACAAATGGTGACATCATCCGCAGCCTGGAAGTGCCCCAATAAAAGAATATTACATACAAGTTTTTTACATGAATGAAAAAGAAAAACACTCATCTCACACAAAAAAACCCCGTCTATTCAAACACGACGATCCAATATAACATATCCAGCAACACATAACATCACGTGTCATCAACGTAAGTAAATATGCGCATCCTAATTGTCGTTGACATATAGCAACGAAACCGGCGATATCACATATTACACTTACGGTCACAGAAAAGAAAGTGTAAAACTACAAGAGTTGGAATCCGCAAACTCTTTAGACATTGTATGCCTAATCAAATGAATCCCTTAGACATCGCTTGCCTAACAATTATAAATCCCGCATTTTAGTCTCATTATCGAAAACTCTTTTCAATATCAAGTCGGGCAATTCAACAAGATTCCCGATATCCTGATCGAATGCTCGTCGCAAACTTCAGTAGACGGCTGCACCCCCGATGCCGCCGACGAAGTGCACCAAGGCGGAACACCGCTGCCGCGAGCACCCGAACGGATGCTTTCGGCAACGGGGTTCTCCTACAGTCACTTGGTCGGGGCTATGGAGTGAGGCTGTCTATTAAGTTTACCCGGCAAGTATCCGCGTACGCTACGTGATTGCGACGGACTTTCGATCACATCAAAATTCCGTGGCAACTGATCAAGTGAGATTAAACCGCTAGATTTATAACATTCATTCAGTTATCTCATAACTACTTATGAATTCCAATTATTGTATCACATTCCGGATAAATTGAAAATGTCAAACTTTCCGATCGAACAATCGAACACCCAAGTTTTCCCGAAACAGCTCAACACATGAAACAAGTTTAAAAATATTCACTTCATGCCTCAGTACCAACGGTCCAGCCATAGAAGGGTCAAGCCAACGCCTTACATGTGGCACGCCGTACTGCCCCAAACCCTAAAGTTCAAAGGGCAGTTCAAGACGGTCACATAATCGAGTTAAGGTTTGTTGTCTTCTAGAGGGTCCATCGCGTTACTTGCACTACTTAGAACATTCTTAAACTACGGAAAAATCCAACACTTGGAAATTTCCCGGTAGGGGAAAAAGTGGGTATTTATATCCGGTCGAACTTTTTAACAGTTTCTAAAATATCCGGAAAAACATAAACGAAGTTAAATTATCCGATCAAATTAACGAGTCCCCAATAAAACCCTAGAAAACTCAAAACTTGAGTGGAATTAAAAAGTTCCCATAAAAAATTGCCAAGAAAGGACCAAAGAATAAATATATGAAATTTCAGGGACTAAGTCCAAATTTTGGCCGCGTAACCGCCGCCAAACCCTTGGTTTCGCCGCGGTTCCGCGGTCAAATTATTGACTTAGTGGACCGTACTTCACAGTAATTCTTAGTTTTTCCTGCTTGTTTTTCTAAGAATTTATAATTCACAAAAATCCACTGTTTTGAAAAATGTACAGAGAAGGGTTTTGTCGGGGTTTACGGGTTCGATCGGACTTCTAACTTCGTCTACACTTCGCCTAAAACTCTAGTTAGGCTCTGATACCACTGTAGAGTTCCTAGGAACACCCATGAGGTTCTACAAGTGATCAAACATGGCCAATTCAAAAAATTTCTATGTGGCGAGAAACCCTAAACTAGATCGTTACTAGAGGTAAGGCAATGCAAGCAAGTAAACAACTTTATTGCTAAATGAAAGAGACTACAACCTTTGTAGATCCGGTCCTCCACTTCTCTAGCTCCGTGTTGATGTCCCTCCACTACGATCATCGGATCCCGGACTCTGGCGATGGTTTCGTCGGAGAAATGATCGGGCTAGGTCGTCGACTTCGATGTCGAAGATGATTTACATCGAGGCAACTCAAGATCAAGCTCCACCTTCACCAAGTCATGAAACTTGTGAAGAAACACCCTATAATACATGGCAAGTGGTATAGGATGAAGAAATAGGAAGTGGGTTCACTTTTTATTTGGATTTCTCACTTGGAATCATCACTTAGAAATTTTAAGTAAAGGTTTTTCTTTTTCCCTTCATGAAGAAGATGAAGAAGAAGAATGAAAAAGAATTATGAATAATAGAAAAAAAAGTGATGGTTATCATAATGCAACCATGGTTAAGTGTATAGAATAAATTAGGGTTAGGTGAATGGTTAGGTTAAGCAAAAGAAACAAAAATGGTTGAACTTTTCAAAGCTTCATGAAGCTTCAAAGAAAAACAAAAGAAGCAACCATTTCTTTTCTTGCTAAAATGAATAAATAAATAAATAAATAAATAAAACAAACCCTAACCATTAACCTAATCATACTTTAAAGCACACACACACCCAAGTTTTCATGTATCATCAAACATGATACAAACTAGTGCACAAAACTATATCATATACACAATGTGCACATCAAGTGAGAAAATCCATCTTAAGTGAACCAATACTAGTTAATGCAAAGTAATATATCAAATATACAATTATACATTAAATCATTAAATCAACACTTGATTTAACGATCCGGTCATATCGCATATGACCGACTAATATTCAATGTATCGACTTATCGAATCAATCCTCGATTCGATAACTAGGTTATATCGCATACAACCAATCGATACATTCATCGCGAGAATACAATACGGTATCAAATACGCGCGTTATTCTCGGCCCCGCACATATCTCATATGTGCTTCTATTTCGTTTCGCTTGAGCCAGGAAACCTCTGTGTAGGACTCTAAAGACTCGTCAATACGCCGGCAGTAGGTGATGATCATATCAAACACCCACAAGCCGCATGTGGTCTGCTAAACGTAACGGCCACCCGGGTATTGAGCGATCAGAAGATCGACGAGCAAGCCCGCTCACACTCCTGTGAATCCAACCAGTAACACTTACCGTACAGTCCGGTCTGTTCGTCGGATATGTCGCATATCTCGCCTAGGGGTGGTAAATGTCAGACCCCAGTAGCTCGATAAGTCATGCCGACGTAAGGTCCATAACAATCGTGAAACTACTGATAACTCTTACCAGTATATCACTGCAACCCTGGACAGGGATTTCCAGTTATGGCCAGTCGAGCATAGCGCAACATCAACCCCCAATACCGGGAGAGACGAATCCCCTCCTATCGCACATTGCCTCCATGTGAATCGGGACCGTACCCAAAAACCACCTGTTTGCACAACTCAGTAGAGCCGTGGGAGGGTGGAAATCAAAGCACAGTGGAAGACACACAAGAATCTATGACGATCTCGGGTCAACAGACTAGGCTGTACCAGTGTCACCAGAGAACTGCCATCTGACGTGAGGTATAATACCATCTGGGAATTCTCGGCGAGTTCGTTCAGTGTACCCAGTCTCCACTGAGCACCCGCATACCATCTCTGATGTCAAACACCAATGTATATGGGATCATCCATCGCCCATCACATGGGTCGAGAAGATATACGCTAGTCTACTTTGGAATATCGATGCCCCGTCTCGATATCCCCACGACTAGGAACAGTGAAGGATGTACTCATGGACTACCCAGTCCCCACTAGTATGATCTACATCATAGTCCTGGAAGTCGAATACACATCCTAAGGGCTTTATTGTAACGTTTTAAAAATAATTAAATAAATAATTAAATGAATAAAATTGTTTAAATGAATTTTATGATTTTCGGCAAAGTAAAATGTATTTTTCGTAAAACCTAGCCGTGATTGTTTTTCATTATAATTTCAAAAATACCTATTTTAATTATGAAATTACTAGTAAATGGTGTTTATTTAGCCACTTATAAATTTTTAGTTTAATTAAATATTTTTCCTAAATTAATTATTTTAAATATTAACATATGCTTTATTTTTACACTAAAATAGTGTAAATTACAAATTTGAATGTTTTAATTTGTACAAATGAACCATGGCATATTAGAATTTAGTGTGTATCATGCAAAATTTATTTGCAAATTTTCCCATTTTTCTAGAGTTTTCTAGGTTGTTTTAGTAAAGAAATGAAAGAAAATGAAGAAATTCATGAAAAGACATAAAGTGAGATATTATTTGATGAAGTTTCTACACAACTCATGAAACTCTTTTCTCTTTCTCCCTCTCCCCCTTGCATGGCCGGCCACACCCCCATGGCAGCCCCCCCCCCCCCATTTTTCATTTTTGTTTCAACTCAAAAAAAATCATCAAAAATCCTCCAAAATTCAATAAAAATTGCACAAAATCCTAATAAATTCCTACCCTTTGTTCTTTGCTCTTCTTTACATGGATTTTGGAGTGGGAAAGCATGCATTTTGGAGGCTCATTTTCATGTTTGGGTTTCATATTTTGAAGATATAAATTTCCTTCTTTTGTTTTATTTCTATTAGATGTTTCTTTTAAAGTATAATTAGAATTAATATATTAATTCTAGTTGCAAATTTTAAAATTAAAGTTAGGGTTTGTAAATTCAAGTTGTGGTTTTTATTAATTAAATAAGGTTATAATAGCTAGTTTAACATCTTTTAGAGTGGAAAAATATTGCATGGTTGTTGTATAATAATTTGTTTATTCAAATTGTTTTAATTAAGCTATTTAGCCAACTAAATTTTTCTAAAATGTGTTTGTCGGTAAAATTGTAACGTTTTGAAAATCGTTTCGGTGAAATTTCGAAAAAACGGTAAAATAAGGGGGTTTTCTGTAAAAAGTCAAAATACAAATATCTTATTATAAAAATTAAATATACATATTCTAGCTATGTAATTGCTATTATTTGGTGTTTATTGAGCCGCTGGTGAAATTTCAAATTTTCTGAAAAAAATATTATTTTATTATTATTTTAAGCCGTCACTAATACATTTAATTAGGGAAAATTACAAATTGGAATGAGTTGAAACAAATTTTGTGCATCATAAAACATTAAATAAAATTTTATCATGTAGTTTTTGGAACGAAATCATTTGCCAAAACGGTTTAGAAATTATTGAAGAAAAAAGGCTTTTTTTTAGCGTAAATGGATGCTTGGGGTATTGTATTTATCATTTCTCATCACCCCACACCCGTACCCACACCCACACACCCCCACTTACTCCTCCCCATGGCTGAATTCAGCAGCCACCATATTTTTCCCCACTTGATTTTCAAAGGAAAAGATATGAAAGAAAAGAAAAGAAATGGGTGAATTAGGTGGACTTTTGACCTTACCTTGACCTTGACTTTCCCCCACTTTCTCTACCTCCCTCTCTCTCCTCCCCCCCCCTCAATTTCTGGCCGACCCCTCCCTCTCCTACAGCAGCAACAGCCCCCCCTTTTCCCCTTCTCTTTTCTCTTCAAAACTTCTTCAAAAATTGCCCCAAAATGCATCAAAAAAATCCCAAAACCCAAATCCGACTCCTACCCATTTTTGCTTAGCCCTTATCGCATGGATTTTGGTGACAAGGGAGCATTTTGGAGGGCTATGTGTGCTTGTGGGATCTTCAATTTGTTTGGGTAAATTCTAACCCTTTTGCTTAAATCGTTGTTAATTGCTTGTAGTTAGCTTAATTAAGTGTTAATTTGGTTTTATGTGGGTTCAATTGTATGATTAAGAAATTCTAGATTAGGGTTGTGAATTTAAGTTGGGGTTCTTATAATTGATCATGGGAAAATTGTGTAGTTTAACATGTTGTTATTATGCTAAAACTAATCTAGTTGGTAGTTTATATCTTTGTTAAATTTAAATTTGTATTAATTATGTAATTTGCAAACTAGGTTTTAGTGAAATACATATAAAATTGAGATTTAAAATGTAATTAAGGTTTTGATGACTTTATTAGCATTTTAATTTGTTGTTTAGCGACTTTGATCATGCAAAACCATGCTTAATTGATAAATTGTGAATTTTACTTTGAAAAGTGTTAAAATCGATATTTGTTGCAAACTTGAATTTTGAGTTAATGCTAATTCGTGAGATTAAAAATATGGAGGTGATTTGTATGACCTAATTATGATATTAAGTGAGCATTTTGGCCATTAGAATCGTCAAAATATTTAGTTTGGGTAAAACATCAAGTTTTGAACCGAAATGGGAATTTGTGCTAACTAGGTTTTTGGAAAATAAAACGAATTGTTTAATTTTATGGTTTTGATGAACTAAACCCTATTTCTTATATAATTAGTGAGTTTTGAAATCACGATTGGTGTGTTTGGGTTTTCTCGATGGTTTGACGTTTGTACATCGACATCGGGGGTTGGTTTGACTATTCTTGCATGCGTAGGCGATAGGTTTGGATCTATGCGTGATACGCGTGCCGATTTGATTTTCGTATGCCGTTTCGATTTCGAATTTAGTTTTAATGCGATATGGTGCGTTATGATATGTAGGTACCCCATGTGAACTTCGGGACGACAAGCAAGCGCCTGGCGACGTCGGCACCAGCGAGCGAAGACCAGGTGAGTAGATTTATATCTACGGGGAGAAGTCGGGTGGATGGCGTATAGCACCCCCGCAGTCCGTGGTGGTGTATACGGATGCGTATACACACCAACAATTATTATATGTTATTTGGGATTAATAACGATGCTTAGGATGGATATTGGTGTGTTGGATTATTTTAGTGTTGCGAACCCTAGGGAAGTGTTGCACTACACATACACACATACATACCTGCATACATTCCTATTGATATGTGCTCATGGATTCTTTATAGTATGTGTTCACATGGGTATGGGACTATGTGTTCACATACGGATTTGAGGATGATACTTGGGATTGAGCTGAGTCGATGAGATTCGATTTGAGGCCGTGAGATCGGTGATATAGCAGGGGTCGTATCTTAGATACGACATGACGTTGTAGCGGGTCCTTGACGTAGTGTTTCACACACGTCCATGCATATGTAGGCGGTATCAGTATGGTACTAGACGTAGATCAGTACCCCGATCATGATAATTGATAAAGAGGATACCAGGTGAATAGTATGATGAATGTGATATTGACCCGTACCCAGATTGGGATGCCGTACGACGGATTTACGTACGAGCTATATTGATGATTGATCCGCACTCTTGACTTGGGATGCCTGATTATAGATATGGTATCGGATATGATATTATTGAGGCGGGATCACCGACTATACATATACAGGTATGTACATGTATCGACTCAGATGATAGGCGGTTCCCTTACCTGTAGTTCAGCCGTATAGTTTAGTGTAGTTGTTAGATTAGATTAGACTTCTTACCTATTTCAAAGACTAACGAATCGTGGGTATTTTAAAAGACAGCCCAAGGGATCCTACGGATATTTCAAAAGACGTATCTTTTCACAAAAACACCGTAGCCCCTATTTTCAAAACCCCATGATTCGTGTTATTTCAAAAGGCACCATTTGTAGGACTTATATTAGTTTAATACTGATTAGTTATCGTTGTGTCTAGTATTCTGCTTCCGCACATTATTGCTGTTCGCTCTGCCCCGCATACTTATTTTGCTGCATACTCCATTATTGATATCATGCTGTTAGGACACCGGCACCATTACCGATGATGCGTATGTACCACATACACTTACTTGCCGGCTCACACACATCTTCATCGGTAATTGCCATGTCACGTACACTTAGAAAATACTATTGCTTGGCTTAGCTTGTTAGTTAGTAGTTGATACGATATTAGTGTACCTGGGTTATATGCCAGTTTAGACATTGTAGTTATTACTTGTCACTTCATGCATACTGTTATTCCATTGTTCATGCCTAGTTATTAATCATACATTGCAACTTGGTTATTGATACCATATACATTCATTAGCATTGACATATGCACTTGTGATGACTTCTTGAGATTTATGATATTTCTAGATTTCGGGGGAAAGCCGCAAAATTTCTAAACTTATTAACCTTTTAAAATATGTAAATTGCGGTTTTCTAGTGATGTAAGTGTCGTCCACCATGAGTTTGCTGTGGTTTTCGAGATCCGTGTCGAGGAGTGGAGGAACCGTCACGGGTACATGGTGGGCCCGGTATGGTACCCCGGGGCAAGATGAATGTGGTGTTGACGTTGAGCCTAGCAGGGGACAGATTACCTACCGGTGATACTACCCGACGCGTCGGATATCCGGAGGATACCGTCGTGGTCTTGAGATGGATGGTAGGGGCCGGTCTGGACTGACGGCGCCCTAGATATTGAGATTGAGACATTGATATTTCGAGAAGTGAGATTTATGTTTCGTGTCGATGCTAGACACTGTTGATACTGATTTCATTATGATACCTCAGTTTAAAAATACGAAGGAAATCTCACTAATTTATGAAAACAGTTTCTTCATTTACATGTATTCTGTTTTCATGCATTCATACCTCATTCATATGATATATTGCTACCTGAGGCACGGCACATGAAATTTCACTCGGTTAGATATTACCCTAGCCATTGTTATAGGCTGCTTGTTATGTATATTTTTGAGGATATATTATGATCATTGACCTAGGTTGCGTTATTTATGCGATTTCTGTGCGTAGATGTTTTTCTATTCACGAGTTGGCAACTCACCCCCGTTGTGCCTCAGTTTCTTGCAGGTTTGCCGTACAGGTTTCATTACGGCGTTGCGGGCTCAGTTTCATTCGGGTGACTTGCTAGTAGGTGGGTTTTTCTTGTATCGTACCCATCATATTACCTTGTATAATATATTTCAGTTGTATCTAGTAAATTCCATCAACCAAACATCTATTTATTTTGAGATAGAGACCGGTGCTGTTTATTCTTTCGACCTTAGAGTCGCTCGTTATATTTCTGGTGGTTTTGAGTTCCTTTTGAGTTTTGATCCTCGCCGTTGGCGTTGTATATTATATTGCTTGTGTGGTTGTGACCGTAGATTGACGAAAAGCGAGCTCCCGCTTGGGGATGCATTTTTATTGATTTCGTATACTATTCATGTTGTATCCCGTTTGGGAGCCAGTTTTTACATATGAGACTCTGCCGAAATTTTCAGTAAATTTTGATGTTCTTAAAAACCGCATAATTCGGCTTATGCTATTAAAACTACTTGTTTAAATTGGTTGTCCTGCACTCTACTACTTTTCTTGGTTTGGATTTCTGGGTTTTCGGTTTACTTAGATTACTTACGCCTCGAGACGTTCGTAGTTTAAGCGCCGGTCATGTTCCGTACTTTCGGGTCGTGACAAAAATAAAATTCTTATTAAGCTTGTTATCATTAGATGGTAGTTTTAACGAGAATATTAGCATATTAGAGGAAAGAAAAACTTAGTTTGATCACTAGTTTCCTTTGATAATTGGAAAATAGTAATAAAATGCTAGTATTTTGTAAACTAGATTTTGGAAATTCCTATATAAATGAAATTAAAAATATAATCATGGTTTCATTATATCATTATCATCATGAATTGTAGTTTAATACATTAATTCATGCAAAATCATGTTTTGTGATGGAATTGTGGTATTTTGCTTGAAAAATGTTGAAAATTGTTAAAGGTTGCAAACTAGAAATTTCAAATTTATACAAATTTGTGTAATAAAAATATAGTAATGGTTTGTATAGTCTAGTTATGCTATTTAATAAGTTTTATGACCATTGGTTTCATTTAAATGTCAAGTTTTGATGAAAAACGGTAAATTGGTATTTTCGGGTTTTACGAAATTGGACGGTTTGATGGATTTTAGGGTTTCGATGGATTTAATCATGTTTTATAAAATAAGTAAGATGTTTTAAAACTACGAGTTATTTGTTGATGTTTATCTCGATCCATCGGAGTTTGTACGCCGATATCGAGCGATATTTGGTTCTTTTGCGTGGACGGGACATTGGTTTTAACCTATGCTTGTTCCTTGTATCGTTTGACTTTCGTATGTGATCCAGTTTACGATACTATTTATATGTTTGCGTTTAGGTACCCCTCACGTGGACTGCGGGCGATGAAGAGGAGGATGGCGACACCGTCTTCGGCAGACATGGATCATGTGAGTAGATGCATATCTACGGGGGGAAGTCGGGTGAATGGCGTTTAGCACCCCCGCAACGTAGAATAGGAATATTACTTATTGACATTAGGAAACCAGATGTGACCCTAGATTCTTAATCAGTAGGACCCTAGTATTGACCCTAGGCTGGACTAGACTGATTTAGGAAAACCATATATGAAGATGAGTAACTTGGAAGAGGTTCGTAGGTTTCAGATAGAAACATACACACGCACACACTGAAACTCGACATGGGGTATACGTGTATGTGTGTATATATATAGAACTAGGTATAGGTATATACATATATATACAACACGTATATGGGATTCATTGATGTGATATGATATCCGAGGTATGATGAAATAGTGTAACTGGGCTTGATGCCGTGATTTTGGCAATACAGTCGTATTAAATGTTAGCGAATCATTAGAGGATACGATAATGAACATATATACTTAAATTATAAGGGGTAGTGATGATATTGAGGTACACAGGACTCTAAAATAGTACCCGGACCGTAACCTGTGATTGATCACGACATGGGATATGTATGACTTGATTACGACATCACATAGGTGTGACCTGATGTCGATATTATAGAGGTGTGACTTGAGGACGATATGATATCAGTATGACTTAATCACAATATGATACATATGACATGATATCTCTGAGGATAAACTAATGATGCTTATTATGATGGCAATGATATATGATTGATGTAGGCGAATGCAGTTTAGCACCTTGATCATGAGATGTGTTGGTGATGACATTATACGAATAATGAGACACCTAGGAGATACTTGACCCGTACCCCGATATTGGGATGTCGTACGATGGATTTTACCGTACGAGGCATAGATATAATGATTGATCCGCACTCTTGATTCGAGGAAGCCGTACTTCGTACGTGACGCTATTGAGGCTGGATCGCCGACTATTAGAGATATTGATTCTGACCTAGGTAGACTCTTGTTTCTTAATGACTAGTTTCTTAGGTTAAGTTCCTTAGGAGGTTAGATGGACACTAGTTTAGGTTCGATTCATATAGTGATACTTTTTCTCGTATGTCGCAGAGGGGTGGATAATGCACATCTGTCTTGCATTCATACTGTAATCATCATGGTGCATGTTCTTTTATATGTTGCTATAATCAGTATAAACTTTACCTGTTAGGACACCAGCACTATTACCGATGATGCGCATACTCCACGCACACTTATTTGCCGGCTCACACACATCATCATCGGTAATTGCTATGTCACGTACACTTTAGATCATATTGTCTTTTATGGATAGAATCAGTTAACAACTAGACCGCTATAATATTGTGATTATTCTCTGACATTAGTACAGACATGATATTTATTGCTTAGACATTCATGCATTTATATTTTCATGTTATCATGCAGTATTATGGGCATATGCCGACACTTATCATATGGTTACTCATGATTTTGAGATTGGGATTTCTATGAGATTTCTGGATTTTTGGGGAAAACCGCAAGAATATATAAAAACTTCTCTCTCTCTCCTCCTCTCTTTTTAAAACATAAGATGCGGTTTTCTCGTGATGTATGTGTCGTCCACCATGAGATTTCATGTTTTCTGATGGATTTCGAGACCCGATTCGAGGAGTGGATGAACCGTCTCGGGTACATGGTGGGCCCGGTATGGTACCCCGGGGCAAGAAGATCGAGTTGTAGACGATGAGCCTGGCAGGGGAAGGCTATCTACCGGTGATGTCTGGCGCGGCGGATATCCGGAGGATACCGACCGTTGTCGTGAGATTTGATGATATGGGCCGATCCGGACTGACGGAGCCCGAGATATTGAGACTTGAGATTACATGTGTTGTGTCTATGCTTGACACGGATTTCCATGGATTTCATTGTTGAGATTTCAGATTCTTATACACATTCTACTATGATAACAGCTAAAGATTTCTTATACATATATATCTGGATTTCAGGATTTGTTACTTTACATTCATGGTGCATGCATTTCATTCATATGACATAGTATTATATGAGGCACTGACACGAGCACGGAGTATCTGCACTTACACGTAGTATTACCCTGCCATTACTAGATGATTGGGATATTATAGTGTATTATTATGACCTAGGATAGCGTCGTGCATTCGATTTCTTTTTGTAGATGTCTTCTACTCACGAGTTGGCAACTCACCCCCGTTGTGCTAAATTTTATTACAGGTTCGGTGTACAGGTTTCCCTGGGAGCTTGCTGGCACATCTATTCTTTCTGGGTGATTTGCACGGTAGGTTGGTTCACTTGTATCCGAACCACCATTGTACTTTTATTCATTCATTTGTATCTAGTAAGCTCCATCAACCATACTTGTATTACTTGATAAGTTTATTGGACCAGTCTTTTATTTCGACCTTAGAGTCGCGCATGTATTATTCTGATCTGGTGGTTTTGTTTTCTTTTGAGTTTTGAGCCTCACCCTTTGGCGTTGTATATTATTGTGCTTGTTGTGGTTGTTTCCGCCTGTTGGCGTTGAGTTAGCTCCCGTTTGGGGATGCTTTTTATTGTTGTTTATGTATATTATATTTGTTGTACCCGTTTGGGGGCCAGTTTTTACAGAGGAGACTCTGCCGAAATTTTTGAGAAAATTTGCTGATACTTTTAAACTTGTTTTTCTTCATGTTTCTTTTACTTCTTCTTCTTTTATATGGTTTAGATTTCTGGGTTTCGGCTTACTTAGGTTACGTGGCGCCTCTAGACGCTTCGTAATCTAAGTGCCGGTCACGTTCCGTATTCTCGGGTCGTGAAAAAGTTGGTATCAGAGCGCTAGGTTTAACCTTGTATAAGTCTAGGTGACCCTTGGTTGATGGAGTAGGCGATTTAGGTAGAGTAACGTACCGTGGGTATGGTCCGCGGCATACTTACGATACGCTACTCTGCTTAAGGAGCCTTAGGATGTACATTGTTTGCACCGTATTTCATTCGTTCCTTTGATCTATCTTTGTCGATATCGGATGGTGGTTTCTGTTACCACGGGCAGAGGAAGCTGCGGCTCGAATGCGATAACCATTAGAGTATTGGTTATTCTTGAGGATTGAAGCATTGCTTAGCGTGCGGACGAAGGGTATTCACATGCCGTCCGGACGAAGTTAAAGTGTTCGAACGATTATCAGAAAACCATTTCCCCAAGTTTAAAGTATTCGGAAGAACATGCAGGTATTTCGATGGACCCTCTAGAAGAATGAAACCCTAACTCGACATAATGACCACGAGAACGCCCTTGAACCTTAGGGTTTACGGCAGTTCCGCTGTGCCATTAGTGAGGCTTGGGTTTGCCCTTCTACGGCTGGATCATCGATGCAGGGGTATGTACCGGATATTTTTTAAAGTGTACTTGAGTGTTGAGCTCTCGGGGAATTATGGGATTTTGATGGATCGATCGAAAAGTTTAATGTAGTCCGGATATCAAGTGAAGGGATCGACTATGTGGGAGGCTCTAGACATGAGTATTGCCGTTGGTAGCGCAGTCAGCACAGCTACGAAGAGACGAGTTCGAAGCAATTGACATCAGAGGAAAGAGGCGCACATTGACGATAGTGTTTACGATTATGATTTAGTGATCTGAATTTCATATTTCGTTGATTGGATTTTGGTATTTTGAGAACTTTGTTCTACGATTGGTATTTCATGTGTGTACCTTCATTGCATTCTATTTGTGTTTCATATATCTGTTGTATTGATGTTGTTTAGTATACACCCAGTACACTTGATTTGGTTTTATATATTTCGAGATTTTTGATTTGATTTCGTGCATAGGGGTTACACATGATTTTGACATATTTGTCGACCTAGTTTTCATGCATTTTTGTACTGTGATTTCGATTTTGATATTCGATGTATGTTTTCGTGCACCATGTGCACCTGATTAGGATTCTTGCGCATACTTGGCGCACTTGATGCGATTTTGTGCACACCAGATGCACTAAATCGGGGTTTTGTGCAGATTAGATGCACCTGATATTGTGTCGTGCACGCCCGTTGCACTTGACAGATGTTTTTGGGTGCACACATGTTGCACTTAGTTTTGTTGTTGTGTGTATTCGTGGTATCTGTATTTGGTTTCGATTTCAGTGCGCACCGGACGCACATGATATTTTATTGATGTGATTGGGATTGATTTCAGTTTGAGCAGTGTGTTTTTATAATCATTACTATTTGATTTAGTAAGCAGGAGGGATGTGTATGTTAAATAAAAGATATATATATATATATATATATATATATATATATTTATAGCTATTTTTTTTAAATAAACGTCCGCTACTTATGCCATGACACGTGCATCACACGGCGATTTTCAAAAGGGGTTTTTGCATATTTCCTTATCCAGATATTTGGATGGTTTTACTATGATGCGCACTATATATAAGTTATAGATTGATGTATATTAAGATGGTTTTCATATTGGGTTTTAATATTTTATTCTCGCCATAACTCCGATGATTGCGTAATGCTTGACGGAATTGATTTTTTTTATGTATTGATGATTTCGGAGCTCCGACGATTTGAGTGTTTGCTAAAAGTTTTAGTATTTGGAAGGGGAGTTTTAATTTAAATTCGGGGACCGAATTTCTTAAAGGGGGGAATATTGTAACGTTTTAAAAATAATTAAATAAATAATTAAATGAATAAAATTGTTTAAGTGAATTTTATGATTTTCGGCAAAGTAAAATGTATTTTTCGTAAAACCTAGCCGTGATTGTTTTTCATTATAATTTCAAAAATACCTATTTTAATTATGAAATTACTAGTAAATGGTGTTTATTTAGCCACTTATAAATTTTTAGTTTAATTAAATATTTTTCCTAAATTAATTATTTTAAATATTAACATAAGCTTTATTTTTACACTAAAAGAGTGTAAATTACAAATTTGAATGGTTTTAATTTGTAAAAATTAACCATGGCATATTAGAATTTAGTGTGTATCATGCAAAATTTATTTGCAAATTTTCCCATTTTCTAGAGTTTTCTAGGTTGTTTTAGTAAAGAAATGAAAGAAAATGAAGAAATTCATGTAAAGACATAAAGTGAGATATTATTTGATGAAGTTTCTACACAACTCATGAAACTCTTTTCTCTTTATCCCTCTCCCCCTTGCATGGCCGGTCACACCCCCATGGCAGCCCCCCCATTTTTCATTTTTGTTTCAACTCAAAAAAAATCATCAAAAATCCTCCAAAATTCAATAAAAATTGCACAAAATCCTAATAAATTCTTACCCTTTGTTCTTTGCTCTTCTTTATATGGATTTTGGAGTGGGAAAGCATGCATTTTGGAGGCTCATTTTCATGTTTGGGTTTCATATTTTTAAGGTATAAATTTCCTTCTTTTGTTTTATTTCTATTAGATGTTTCTTTTAAAGCATAATTAGAATTAATATATTAATTCTAGTTGCAAATTTTAAAATTAAAGTTAGGGTTTGTAAATTCAAGTTGTGGTTTTTATTAATTAAATAAGGTTATAATAGCTAGTTTAACATCTTTTAGAGTGGAAAAATATTGCATGGTTGTTGTATAATAAATTGTTTATTCAAATTGTTTTAATTAAACTATTTAGCTAACTAAATTTTTCTAAAATGTGTTTGTGGGTAAAATAAAATTCTTTTTAAGCTTGTTATCATTAGATGGTAGTTTTAATGAGAATATTAGCATATTAGAGGAAAGAAAAACTTAGTTTGATCACTAGTTTCCTTTGATAATTGGAAAATAGTAATAAAATGCTAGTATTTTGTAAACTAGATTTTGGAAATTCCTATATAAATGAAATTAAAAATATAATCATGGTTTCATTATATCATTATCATCATGAATTGTAGTTTAATACATTAATTCATGCAAAATCATGTTTTGTGATGGAATTGTGGTATTTTTCTTGAAAAATGTTGAAAATTGTTAAAGGTTGCAAACTAGAAATTTCAAATTTATACAAATTTGTGTAATAAAAATATAGTAATGGTTTGTATAGTCTAGTTATGCTATTTAATGAGTTTTATGACCATTGGTTTCATTTAAATGTCAAGTTTTGATGAAAAACGGTAAATTGGTATTTTCGGGTTTTACGAAATTGGACGGTTTGATGGATTTTAGGGTTTCGATGGATTTAATCATGTTTTATAAAATAAGTAAGATGTTTTAAAACTACGAGTTATTTGTTGATGTTTATCTCGATCCATCGGAGTTTGTACGCCGATATCGAGCGATATTTGGTTCTTTTGCGTCGACGGGACATAGGTTTTAACCTATGCTTGTTCCTTGTATCGTTTGACTTTCGTATGTGATCCAGTTTACGATACTATTTATATGTTTGCGTTTAGGTACCCTTCACGTGGACTGCGGGCGATGAAGAGGAGGATGGCGACATCGTCTTCGGCAGACATGGATCAGGTGAGTAGATGCATATCTACGGGGGGAAGTCGGGTGGATGGCGTTTAGCACCCCCGCAACGTAGAATAGGAATAGTACTTATTGACATTAGGAAACCAGATGTGAGCCTAGATTCTTAATCAGTAGGACCGTAGTATTGACCCTAGGCTGGACTAGACTGATTTAGGAAAACCATATCTGAGGATGAGTACCTTGGAAGAGGTTCGTAGGTTTCAGATAGAAACATACACACGCACACACTGAAACTCGACATGGGGTATACGTGTATGTGTGTATATATATAGAACTAGGTATAGGTATATACATATATATACAACACGTATATGGGATTCATTGATGTGATATGATATCCGAGGTATGATGAAATAGTGTAACTGGGCTTGATGCCGTGATTTTTGGCAATACAGTCGTATTAAGTGTTAGCGAATCATTAGAGCATACGATAATGAACATGTATACTTAAATTATAAGGGGTAGTGATGATATTGAGGTACACAGGACTCTAAAATAGTACCCGGACCGTAACCTATGATTGATCACGACATGGGAGATGTATGACTTGATTACGACATCACATAGGTGTGACCTGATGTCGATATCATAGAGGTGTGACTTGAGGACGATATGATATCAGTATGACTTAATCACAATATGATACATATGACATGATATCTCTGAGGATAAACTAATGATGCTTATTATGATGGCAATGATATATGATTGATGTAGGCGATTGCAGTTTAGCACCTTGATCATGAGATGTGTTGGTGATGACATTATACGAATAATGAGACACCTAGGAGATACTTGACCCGTACCCCGATATTGGGATGTCGTACGATGGATTTTACCGTACGAGGCATAGATATGATGATTGATCCGCACTCTTGATTCGAGGAAGCCATACTTCGTACGTGACGCTATTGAGGCTGGATCGCCGACTATTAGAGATATTGATTCTGACCTAGGTTGACTCTTGTTTCTTAATGACTAGTTTCTTAGGTTAAGTTCCTTAGGAGGTTAGATGGACACTAGTTTAGGTTCGATTCATATAGTGATAGTTGTTCTCGTATGTCGCAGAGGGGTGGATAATGCACATCTGTCTTGCATTCATACTGTAATCATCATGGTGCATGTTCTTTTATATGTTGCTATAATCAGTAAAAACTTTACCTGTTAGGACACCAGCACTATTACCGATGATGCGCATACTCCACGCACACTTATTTGCCGGCTCACACACATCATCATCGGTAATTGCTATGTCACGTACACTTTAGATCATATTGTCTTTTATGGATAGAATCAGTTAACAGCTAGACCGCTATAATATTGTGATTATTCTCTGACATTAGTACAGACATGATATTTATTGCTCAGACATTCATGCATTCATATTTTCATGTTATCATGCAGTATTATGGGCATATGCCGACACTTATCATATGGTTACTCATGATTTTGAGATTGGGATTTCTATGAGATTTCTGGATTTTTGGGGAAAACCGCAAGAATATATAAAAACTTCTCTCCCTCTCCTCCTCTCTTTTTAAAACATAAGATGCGGTTTTCTCATGATGTATGTGTCGTCCACCATGAGAATTCATGTTTTCTGATAGATTTCGACACCCGATTCGAGGAGTGGATGAACCGTCTCGGGTACATGGTGGGCCCGGTATGGTACCCTGGGGTAAGAAGATCGAGTTGTAGACGATGAGCCTGGCAGGGGAAGGCTATATACCGGTGATGTCTGGCGCGGCGGATATCCGGAGGATACCGACCGTTGTTGTGAGATTTGATGATATGGGCCGATCCGGACTGACGGAGCCCGAGATATTGAGACTTGAGATTACATGTGTTGTGTCGATGCTTGACACGGATTTCCATGGATTTCATTGTTGAGATTTCAGATTCTTATACACATTCTACTATGATAACAGCTAAAGATTTATTATACATATATATCTGGATTTCAGGATTTGTTACTTTACTTTCATGGTGCATGCATTTAATTCATATGACATAGTATTATATGAGGCACTGACACGAGCACGGAGTATCTGCACTTACACGTAGTATTACCTTGCCGTTACTAGATGATTGGGATATTATAGTGTATTATTATGACCTAGGATAGCGTCGTGCATTCGATTTCTTTTCGTAGATGTCTTCTACTCACGAATTGGCAACTCACCCCCGTTGTGCCAAATTTTATTACAGGTTCGGTGTACAGGTTTCCCTGGCAGCTTGCTGGCACATCTATTCTTTCTGGGTGATTTGTACGGTAGGTTGGTTCACTTGTATCCGAACCACCATTGTACTTTTATTCATTCATTTGTATCTAGTAAGCTCCATCAACCATACTTGTATTACTTGATAAGTTTATTGGACCAGTCTTTTATTTCGACCTTAGAGTCGCGCATGTATTATTCTGATCTGGTGGTTTTGTTTTTTCTTTTGAGTTTTGAGCCTCGCCCTTTGGCGTTGTATATTATTGTGCTTGTTGTGGTTGTTTCCGCCTGTTGGCGTTGAGTTAGCTCCCGTTTGGGGATGCTTTTTATTGTTGTTTATGTATATTATACTTGTTGTACCCGTTTGGGGGCCAGTTTTTACAGAGGAGGCTCTGCCGAAATTTTTGAGAAAATTTGCTGATACTTTTAAACTTGTTTTTCTTCATGTTTCTTTTACTTCTTCTTCTTTTATATGGTTTAGATTTCTGGGCTTCGGCTTACTTAGGTTACGTGGCGCCTCTAGACGCTTCGTAATGTAAGTGCCGGTCACGTTCCGTATTCTCGGGTCGTGACATTTATCAACATGTAACAGAGAGACAGAAAGTATACATGTTAAGATAAAGAGCAACAAGATAGCGTACTATCATGTCGAGCAAGAAAGTCCTACCTATATATGTCCCAGCATCCACTACAATATACATCCAATGTACAGTAATGGCCTCTATGGCATACATATAACTAACACGGCTCAAAGGATTCGTGCAAACAGGTTTTAGTTGGGTACAATCCCGAGCCACATGGAGGCAGTGAGCGGATCGTCGGGGATTCGTCTCTCCCGGTATTGGGGGTGAGATCGCGCTGTGTTTAGGAGAGCCATTACACGAAATCCCTGATTAGGGTAATCGATATTTACTGGTAGATATTCCAGTAGTATCTCAGGGTGTTCTGAGCTACTCTCCGACATGACTTATACCGCTATTGGAGGTCTAACGTTTACCAGCCCCCTAGGCCCTATATGCGATACTCATAGACGAACAGACCGGACTGTACGGATATTGTCACTGTCAGGCTCAGTAGGGTTTCTGGATGAGTTCGCTCATCAGTTTCCCTTCCGATCAATACATATGCAACCGTTACGTACAGCTAGTACCTCTGACATGCTAGTGGTTATACCCAGTGCCAGTGTAATTATGAGTCATGAGTCATTAAAGTCCCCATAGAAAGTTTCCCAAGTTCGGGCGAAACGTTGTAGAGGCCGCATGGATATATGGCGGGGTTCGATCATATCGGTGCACTTGTGCACGGATCATGATCAGACAGATAATACTAGCAGGCTTTTGGTTTAAGCCGGATCCTAGTATTATATTACAGGAATATTTTTGTCTCATTGCATTTGTATTCGGTCGGAATACAAATGCGGGTATGTATATAAGGACGAGGGGTTTTCTTATGATTCGTTACAAGATAACTTTTTTTGAAGTTGCCTATTTCCTTTTTGGATTAAACATTTATTTTAATGTTTAATCAAGTGTTATGTGATATGTGCGCATGTCTTTTTGGTTTTTCCTATTCCTATTATTGGGGTTTGGGGGGGCTGCCAATTTCGGCAGTATGGTGGGGATAGGAAATTTGGTGACTCATCATTGCATTTATTATTAGCCATGCTTATGTTGTGGGAGTGGGTAGAATATGTGTGCTACGGATTGTGTTGATTAGTGGGGGTAAATTATTGGTGTTGATTAATTTATTCTATATTGCATACACTCACCTCTACTTGCTTAACCTCACCACTTGTGGCCTCTCACCAATATATAGATTGATTTTCGAATTCCCAGTGAGCATGGGCAGTGGCCGGCCCCTGATTGAAATGCACAAGGTTTTTTTTATCAAGCTCAATTTTTTCACTTGATCTCTACTTGGCAACTTCATTTACCTCCACCCATAGGCTTGGGTTCCTTGAGACAAAATATTCTACACTCTCTCTACTTCATTCTTGGACATGTCGGCTAGCAAACTTCATGTCCGAATTGCCTCGGTTCGAGGCGGGAGCCCGTATAAAGATTCATAGACGTAGTGCCATTTCGACGGGCGTGATCGGGGAGCGGACTTCGTCGGCGCAGCAGCGGGGAGCTTGGTGCGGAGATTAAAGACTGAAGGACACGGATCGATCGGTGTAATCTTTCCATACTCCTTTTATATATTACTAGAATACGGTTAATGGAACGATCCGGGTATTTTGTTGCCGTAGCGCCGGTTTTGTAAAAAGTTTTTGTTCCGCATTTGGCGTCGGTTTGACGGCCGGGGCGCTGCCGTGACCCAATATGGTATCAGAGCCACCCATTAACCGTATTCTAGCTTCTTCTTATATGTTTAAAAGCTCGATCGGACAAAATTTCCAAAACCGCATTTTCAAGTTCAAAGTTTCTGTCGAATTTTTTTGTGGTCGAAAAATTATTTTGAGTGTTAAGAAAATCAGGCAGGCTTTAGTAAGACCACTGTAGAAAATTGGGAAGTTGTACCCTCAGGAAAGCCACGGAACCGCGGCCATACCCACGTATTGGCCGCGGTTCCGCCGCCGTTATGGGGATTCAATGCACCAAGTTTCTTCTGGTGGTCGTCTGTATGGAAATGTGGTTTCTGGAATTTTTTTAGTTTTGGCCCAGATTATTTTGAGTGCTTGATTTGTACTTGGGGCCCATTTCGGGAATTTTGGCCGATCAAAATTTTAAATACGTTAGTTAGCAGTACTTTACATTTCTAACTGTGACCGTGAATGTCATTTGATCGGCTAATCTTGGCTAATCGCTATAGTCCTTTTAGACGGATTTGCGAACGTGACATTCACGTTGATCTTCTGTGTTGTGCTGTGATGTTGCGGATTTGTCGTGGTGGATAGCTCCTGTGCAATGGTAGTGCAGTTTGGATTTATTTGTACATTTGTTATTGCGGGGCGAGCGTCCGACATGTGGACTGCCGTCACTGCCTATTTGTATATTATTCTTTTGGGGCATGACCCGGATAAGGTCGGTGTACCCGTTGTATATATTTTCTTTTTTGTACTAGGATTACCCCGTGGCGGGGTGCACGGATAGCCGGGTTCTAGAGAGCAACGGGCCTGCATCTCATGACATTGGGACGGAGGGGACTTCATTCTAGAATTGGCGGGCTATTCGCCGCACTCGTAAGGGGTACAGGTTGACCCAAGTTGGGGTGCTCAGGTTACCAGATTCCGTGAAGTGCTGGGTGGTCCATTGACATTGCTGAAGGGGGCTGCCTCGCTTTTAGTTTTGGCGGCTAACTTGTCACGCTCGTAGGGGTCTAGGTTTTCATTGCACAGGCTACCCACACGACCAGGGGAACATCGGGTTTCATTTGCGGCTCTGTGAAACCCGGGGCTCCCATATAATCTGTATTGTTCTGTGATGCTTATTACTTTTCTGTGATGTTGCATTTATCATGCCTGGAGCGATTATTATATATATTGATATATATACTAGTAGATGTTGTATATGTTTTACACCCGCGCTAGTCCAGTCCCCGCTCTGTCGTTAGTTAAGTAACCTAACGGGTGATGACGGGACCCAGCGGTGAATGCGGATGGCATATACATACATCATATTTTCGTTTTTTTCTGGTGTGATCAATTGATGGGACTGCGTTGATTCTTATCAATGCAAGAAAAACAAACCTATATTTGATGTTGTTGGAACAATTTTCAAAAAGCTGTTATTACAATGGCGTTCTCTTTTGTTTTGCATAGTGGTATTCGGTTATGAATATCCAGCACCTCATTCGACGAGGCAAGGGCCGAGATCCCTTCATCAGGAGTGACCCCTTGAACAGAGGTTTGCATCAGGGTAATAACTTCACTATAGTCGATTACTTTTTGCTTTGCATCGTGGTATTCAGTTTGGAATATCCTGCACCTTATTCCACGAGGAAAGAGCCGAGATCCCTTCACCGGGAATGACCTCCTTAGCAAAGGTTTTCATCACTATAATTTTTATAAAAAGCTATCCGGTTCGTTCAACGATATCAAGTCCATCACGTTAATGGTTTTTCGCTAAAAACCAGCTATAGCCCTCCGTCATTTCAGATTAGTATTGCTTAGTATTCATGCTACGTATGTTGACTGTGTCAAGGTGTAGTGTGCGGTAGCTATGTAATGCTTTTCTGTCGCATGGATATGTGGTCATGTTGACCGTGTCAAGGACTCATACGGGTGGGTTTAATAAAATCAAGATAATGACGCGTTGAACTTGACTAGGATCATTTGATATGTTGACTGTGTCAAGGTCACTTGGGTCCAAGAGGTAAAAACACATATCGGGAGCTTCAAACATACAGGAAACTTGCCAAGCATGCGCATACCTTCTGGAGTGTGATGACGTGAGTGGCTTCCATCATGTTATCATGCGATGATAGTTGGATCCCGATTCCCACTGATGAGTAGGATTACTCCTCGGGTGATTCCAACTAATTCTTTTTTCAGGTTTGGAGGAGAATTTGAGAAAACAGTGGGAGGTTTCATGATTAGATAAAGTGATTAACCATTCTGATGTAGGTTAGAGTGCACGCAGAGTGTTTCTACTTTTTCTCTCTTTGACTGGGACCATGACCCGACCCTAGACTATAACTCAGTGACCAAGTTAACCGAACTTTCTTCAAACACTGGATTTTGGATTGTCTGAATTGCATACATCATTGCCACTCCTTCTTTTACCCTTTGAGTTTCTCCAGAAAACCCGTATTATTACGAACATCCACTTCCATTGGATAAATCCATCGTATAGTTATATATGAACTCGGTGGAACTTCTTCGAGGATGGATTCTAGTTCTGGAGAGATTGAATATGACTATTCAGTTGTCATTTCCTTTAACCTTCTCTCAGGTTGTGAGGGCTCCTAGGATTAGGAGAGGGTACATCTATTACGCTTATTGGATAGTCTTCTTCCAAACCATAGGCAGGTACCGAAAGGTAGGGAATGAAGAAAACCAATTAGCCTAAGTTGTGTGTACAGAAGGTAATAAGTAAAGACGAATAAAGGGATCAGAAAGAGGGCAAAGTAAATTGTGACTGTTAACGTTCACGACCAAACCACTTATTTCATCGTCACTCCTACTTCACCTTTGTATTTCTCCAGAACACCCTGTATTATTACGAACATCCAATTCCATTGGATAAATCCATCGTATGGTTATAAACGAACTCGAAGGAACTTTTTCGCGGATGGATTCTGGTTCAGGAGAAATAGGAATAAGATTTATTCAGTTGTCTTTTATCCTTACCTTCTCTCAGGTTTCGAGTGCTCCTAGGATTAGGAGAGCACATGTATTATGCTAATTGGATTGTCTTCTTCCAAACCATAGGCTGGTGCCGAACGGTAGGGAAGGAAGAAAACCATTTAGCCTAAAGGGGTGTACAGAAGGTAACGAGTAAAGACAAATAAAGGGAATTGGAGAGATGGTAGCGAAATATACGGTTACAATCATGAATCTGATAATGGAAGAGGCATTACGAAGAATGCCCAGATACCCTTTCGAAACATATTCATGTTTCAGTTTCACTGTGTATTGTTAATAGAAAACTGATTTCCCAATTAGGCACTTGCTCCACGGTATGTATTTACCAGGTATAATTCTCACATCTGTATGGTTTTACAGATGATGAGTGGGAGTAAGTTATTGGGAATTAGGTGATCATTTTCATTATATCGAAATTCGTTGTAATTGGTGATATTTGAGAAAATCGCCTGGATACAGTTTTCAACCTACGACGCACAGAGTTTGAGTTATTCAACTCAAGAGACTTATACAAAGTATTGTATATTGTCCAGTGTCCATTAGGACAAAGGGGTTGGTTCTCGTACTGTATTCTGTTTACTTGTGACTTCTCAAGTTTTGGACAAGTGTTTCAAAGAAATACAAGGTCCAAGTTTGAGAAGTTATAGATGCATGAATAAAGTAGAGAACCATGTATTGCAAGTATCAGGATTCTTCAAGATGATCGAAGATGTAGATACTTGTGTTCAGTTGATAGTAATGGTTTTGAGAAACTTGTTTCTCTTTTAGGTTATTCATAATTGGATGCACTCCTAATTTGAGTAATGCCGATCGTCCTCTCTCCATTTAGTTGACATGCACTGGAGGCAGCTGCATGATTTGAATCTGGTTCCAATTGAATCAGTGCCTCTGTTTCTATATGGTATATAGAATGATTCATATCTTAACGATGTTAAGGTACGGGGAGTTGTCCGGCTTATGCTTAAAACCGGACTCTGGATAACTCAAGGCACGTTTCTGTAATGGCAGTTTGTTGGTTAACCGGGGCATTGACGAGGGTTAACTTTCTACCATCTGGAATATCAATAGTGATATTGTTCTTCACTCGCCACAGTTTTAGTAAAATGGATTTTTCCAGAAAACAGCAGTGGGAGTATGGTAGAACTGGAAGAGATTCTGGAACCGCAAATGATTACGGAAAATTTAATAGGACCTAAAGATTCAATCAGGATTAACATTCCATTAGCCACTCCGCAGATATAGTGGGTAACCTCAGGCGCCCGAGAGGTACTTCGGTATTCTCAAAGACAGTGACAGGGAGGTTCTTGTTTACCCAGACTTCCCATTACTACTGTTCCAGACTATGATGCCCGGCAGGAGGATGAGTATAGGATGAGTATAGCGTCATTCTAAACTACCTTTAGAGGTGTACGTGTATATGACTCTGCCAGAGGGTTATCGTAGTCAGTGGGAGCAGCGGAAGCAAAGTGGACAAGTAACTTATGTCTATTTATGGACTAGAGTAGATATAACGGAGATGATCATCTATTTTTGATATGACAGTCATGAGCTTTGACTGCAACAGAATAGGAGATGGATCTATTAAGAAAGTAGTAGGGTGTGATGTCCTGGTATTTGGATGACATACACAGATTAGGAAGTGAAATTCCTATACTACGATCGGTTATACTATGGTTGTCACACAGTGTTTTCTCCACATAGGATATGGATATAATATCAGGCCTTCTGGTTACTAGATCTATGGTTTTAGATCTAGATTTGGGTTGTTTCCCAATCTGGGTACTTTGACAGCATTCTAAAAGTATCTTAGAATGAACGACTCCTGGCATGGTGGTGTGTCTACAGGTGATGGAGTCACCCTCTCTAAAGGTGTCCTACAGACTAAAATGGAGAGGGATGTGCATGATTGGCAGATCACTTGCTTAGGCAATTGAGTTGATCATGAGATGTCAAGTACCACACTAGATGTTCATTTTGCACTAGATGTAATAAGTTGATATTAATCAAATTCTGGAGAAACGTTCGGAAGCATTTTTAGAACATAAGTGGTTGTTCTAGGGATTTGATAACGGCGGCCTCCTTCAGGAGACAGTTATCATTCCAGGCTTCTAAGGTGACCCGGATGACATAAATACTGCCAGAGTAATAGTTTTCCCTCTGACGAGGGGCGGTAGTTTGGACAGGTGGTCTAAGCGGATACTGTGGGAGGCATGGTGCAGGATACAGATTAAATTCAATTGATGATACAGTCTAAGAAGTTTGTTGGATTTGGAGTTCACTTGTGAACTGGATCCCATCAGATATCCAGACATATTCTAAGACAGGTATTGCTCATTTTGGGAGATGGCATTCTCAGCGAACTTGGGACCAAGAGAGACATAGAAAGAAATATCAGGGCGGATCCACTCACTGAGGCTATTTCACGAACACAATAGTTTTACAAACAAGCTTTGTGAAACTGATTAGTAGAGGAGTTGGATGTTCGGTATCACTCGAGCTGTGAGTATGCGACATCGCAATAATTAGCCTTAAGTGCAAGTGAAAGATTGTTGGAAATAGTGCCCTCAAAGTCAATTATTGGATCGCATGTATATGATTACAAGGATTGAGGGAGGACCTATACCGGTAGTACAGTCTTGCTCGAGATGATAGTATGCTATCTGGTTTGTCTTTATCATCATGTACATGCTTTAGTTTACTATTGCATGTTGACAGAGCCCATAGGATTCTTGCTTGACTGCCAGCAGTATGATGGCGATCATATACGTAGGAGCTGGGGTCTATAAGTACATCCTTAAAGTGTCCCTAGTCGTGGGTGTTTTGAGACAGGGCATCGATACTCCAGAGAAGACTAGCGGATACAGTCGAGACCCCAACGAGGGGCGGTGGCCGGTCTCACAAGCCATTGGTGTTAGTTTGTTCACCTAAGATGTATACAGGTGCTCATTGGGTTATGAGTACACCTAACAGGACTCGCCGGGAACATGCTAGTTGGTATTATACATATCGTCAGATAGCAGTTCCAAGGTGACATGTGTACAGGTTAGTCTTTCGACCTGAGATCGTCACTTGTCTCATATGAGTTCCCACTGTGCTTTGATTACTACCCTACCACGGCTCAAAGGAGTCATGTAAACAGGTTTTAGTTGGGTACAGTCCCAAGCCACATAGAGGCAGTGAGCGGATCGTCGGGGATTCGTCTCTCCCGGTATTGGGGGTAAGATCGCGCTGTGTTTAGGAGAGCCATTACACGAAATCCCTGGCGAGGGTAATCGAGATTTACTGGTACGTATTCCAGTAGTATCTCAGGGTGTTCTGGGCTACTCTCCGACACGAATTATACCGTTGTTGGAGGTCTGACGTTTACCAGCCCCCTAGGCCCTATATGCGATACTCATAGACGAACGGACCGGACTGTATGGATATTGTCACTGTCAGGCTCAGTAGGGCTTCTGGATGAGTTCGCTCGTCAGCTTCCCTTCCGATCAATACATAGGCAACCGTTACGTACAGCTAGTACTTCTGACGTGCTAGTGGTTATACCTAGTGCCAGTGTATTGATGAGTCATTAGAGTTCCCCCACAGAAAGTTTCCTAAATTCGAGCGAAACGTTGTAGAGGCCGTATGGATATATGGCGGGGTTCGATCATATCCGTCCACTTGTGCACGGATCATGATCGGACAGATAATAATAGCAGGCTTTTGGTTTAAGCCGGATCCTAGTATTACATTGTAGGAATATTTTTGTCTCATTTCATTTGTATTCGGTCGGAATACAAATGCGAGTATGTATATACGGACAAGGGGTTTCCTTGTGATCCGTTACAAGATAACTTTTTTTGAAGTTGCCTATTTCCTTTTTGGATTAAACATTTATTTTAATGTTTAATCAAGTGTTATGCGATATGTGACCATGTCTTTTCGGTTTTTCCCATTCCTATTATTGGGGTTTGGGGGGGTTTGCCAATTTCGGCAGTACGGTGGGGATCGGAAATTTGGTGACTCATCATTGCATTTATTATTAGCCATGCTTATGTTGTGGGAGTGGGTAGAATATGTGTGCTGTGGATTGTGTTAATTTGTGGGGGTAAATTATTGGTGTTGATTAATTTATTTTATATTGCATACACTCACCTCCACTTGCTTAACCTCACCACTTGTGGCCTCTCACCAATATATAAATTGATTTTCGAATTCCCGGTGAGCATGGGCAGTGGCCGACCCCTTATTGAAATGCACAAGTTTTTTTTATCAACCTCAATTTTTTCACTTGATCTCTACTTGGCAACTTCATTTACCACCACCCATAGGCTTGGGTTCCTTGAGACAAAATATTCTGCACTCTCTTTACATCATTCTTGGACATGTCGGCTAGCAAACTTCATGTCCGAGTTGCCTCGGTTCAAGGCGGGAGACCGTATGAAGGTTCGTAGACGTGGTGCCACTTCGACGGGCGTAATCGGGGAGCGGACTTTGTCGGCGCAGCAGCGGGGAGCTTGGTGCGGAGACTAAAGACCGAAGGACACGGATCGATCGGTATAATCTTTCCATACTCCTTTTATATATTGCTAGAATACGGTTAATGGAACGATCCGGATATTTTGTTGGGTAGCACCGGTTTTGTAAAAAGTTTTTGTTCCGCATTTGGCGTCGGTTTGACGGCCGGGGTGCTACCGTGACCCAACACTTAGTGCAATTGGGAGATTCTTAGTATGATATGCCCTAGAGGCTATTATTGTATAGTACTAGTTTTTATATTACATTTTGGAAGCTTGGGATATATACACGGATTGACATTCTTGCTCAATATGGTAGTATGCTACTTGGTTTGTATATATCTTAATATGTGTATGTGTTTCCTTTTAACATATCGCTAATACATATTGATAGAGCCCTTAGGATCTTTGCTTGACTACCAGCGTTGTGATGGCAGTAACACTAGTAGGGGCTGGGCAGTCTACAAGCACATCCTTATACTGGTCCCTGGTCGCAGGATTATCGAGACAGGGCATCGATACTCCAGAGTAGACTAGTGTATACACTTCTCATCCCAGGAGGGGAGATGGTCTGTCCCACAGCCATCGGTACGTCGTACTGGAGATAGTATGCAGATGCTTGTTAGGTTGCGAGTACACTGGACAGGACTCGCTTGGAACTGTTGGTTGGTATTATACCTATCATCAGTTATTAGTCCCCAGGTGACATGAGTACAGGTTAGTCCGTTGACTTGACACTGTCACTTCGCCTCGAGTGTATTCCCACTGTTCTTAGATTACTACCCTACCACGGCTCTATTGAGTCGTACAAACAGGTAGTAGTTGGGTGCAGTCCTGAAGCACTTGGAGGCAGTGATGGTTAGACAGGTTTCGTCTCTCCCGGTATTGGGGGTTGATATCGCGCTATGTCTAGGAGAGCCATTACACAAAGTCCCTGGCAAGGACAAGTAAGATTTACTGGCAGTGTTTCCAGTAGTTTCTCAGGATGTTCTGGGCTATACTCCGACATGACTTGTACCGCTATTAGGGGTCAGACGTTTACCGCCCCCTGGCCCGACATGCGATACTCTTAGACGAACAGACCGGACTGTACGGAGATTGTCACATTCAAGCTCAGTAGGAGTTCGGATGGGTTCACCTCATCGGTCTTCTTATCGGCATCTACCTGGGGACCGTTACTTACAGCTAGTACCGCTTGCGGTCTGTGGTTAAACCCACTTCCTGCGTAGTGTCGAGTCTTTAGAGTCCCATACAGAGGGTTGTTCACCTTTGGGCGAAACGTAGTAGAGGTCGTATGGTTTTACGACGGGGGGTTCATTCACATACGCGCACTTGTGCACGTTTGGTGTTCGGGCAGTTGATACTGGTGGGCTTTGGTTTAAGCCAGATCCTAGTATTAGTTTTGCGATGGGTCTAGTCTTATTGTATTCGTGTTTCTATGGAACGCGGATGCGGGTATATATGTACAGTTGACAGGGGCGGAGAGGGTGACACCTCATTAAGGTTTTGATCATTGACTTGATCAAAACCATAATGAGAAGGAGGAATATGATTAATAGTTTTAATTAAGGATAATTGTATCATGGCTAATGTTGGTTTGACCATTTGACCAAGTTAACCCATGTTGACTTGGATATTTTCATTTATTTTTTTGTTTTGTTAAGCATGTGATATTTCTTGAAGCATGCTTAGCATTGTTAGTGTTTATACCCTAGAGGCCATTACTGTATCATACTAGTTTGTATATTACTTAATGGAAGCTTGGGATATTCACAGTTGTATTGACAGTCTTGCTAAAAATGGTAGTATGCTGCTTTGTTTGAGTCTACTTTAATATGTGCATATGTTTCTTTTAACGTATAGCTTATACATGTTAGTAGAGCCCATACGATCTTTGCTTGATTACCAGCGTTGTGATGGCAGTCACATTAGTGGGGGATGGGTAGTCTATAAGCAACATCCTATACAGGTCCCTAGTCGTAGGATTATCAAGACAGGGCATCGATACTCCGGAGTAGACTAGTGTGTACGCTTCTCATCCCAGTTGGGGAGATGGTCTGTCCCACAGCCATCGGTACGTCGTACTGGAGATAGTATACATGTGCTCATTAGGTTACGGGTACACCGGACAGGACTCACGGGGAACTGTTGGTTGGTATTATACCCGTCATCAGTTAGCAGTTCCCAGGTGACATGAGTACAGCATAGTCCGCAGACTTGACACTGCTGCTAAGCCTCGAGTGTGTTCCCAGTGTTCTTAGATTGATATCCTACCACGGCTCAAAGGAGTCATGCAAACAGGTAGTAGTTGGGTGCAGTCCCGAAGCACTTGGAGGCAGTGGCAGTTAGACAGGATTCGTCTCTCCCGGTATTGGGAGTTGATATCGCGCTGTGTCATAGAGCCATTATGCAAAGTCCCTAGCAAGGGCAAGCGAGATTTACTGGTCGGTCCCAGTAGTTTCTCAAGGTGTAATGGACTATGCTCCGACACGACTTATACCGCTATCAGGGGACTGACGCTTGCCGCCCCCTAGGCCCTATATGCGATAGTCTTAGACAAATAGACCGGACTGTACGGAGATTGTCACATCAGGCTCAGTAGGAGTTCGGATGGGTTTTCTCATCGGCCTTCTTATCGACATCTACCTGGGGACCGTTACGTACAGCTAGTGCCGCTTGCGGTCTGTGGTTAAACCCACTGCCAGCGTAGTGTCGAGTATTTAGAGTCCCACACAGAGAGTTTCCCTGCTTCGGGCGAAACGATATAGAGGTCGTATGGTTTTACGGCAGGGTTCGGACGCATACGTGTTTTTACGCACGTACGATGTTCGGACAGTTTTTACTAGTCGGTTTTGGTTTAAGCCAGATTCTAGTATCGGATTATTGGATTTATATAGTCTAAAGTTTTTCCGTGTTTTCACGGATAGGAGGGGTGTTCTCGTAATTTGTCGGGAAGCTTCTAGAAGGATGATGACTTGGAGGGTGAGGTGGCATTTGCATTTACTGGATTAATGAGTCATGAGAGTGAATCATACATGGAGTTAATGTTGCATTAATGTTTTAGATGACTCATGAGATGAATCACTCTATGAATTAATGAAGCATGATGACACATATTTATTTGTTATTCATCTTAATAAAAATCATATGCTTCATATATTCAAATGATATCATTCATCCAAAAGGATGCTCATTCTCACCTTCTCTCTCCTCAAGCTCTCTCTCTTCAAACCCTAACCCTAACCTCTCATGTGTTGAGATCAAGGGTTAGCTAGACTAATACATCCATAATCCAACTCTATATCACCTAGGTTGCTTAGATTAGCACTTTGAGAAACCTAGTTACCTCAAGTTAGAGGTCAAGCTTGGAGTAGGAGCTCTCGGGTGGATCGTCTTTCACTCGAGGAGGCCGTTGAGATGCCGACGTTCCAAAGAGCCTACAAGGAGTGGAGGACAGCGATGAAGACCCAAAGGACAAGTAACGTGAGGTATAACTTCGAATCCGAGTAGTTAAACCACTTGTAGTATGTTAGTAACGGTTTAGATACGATTCATGCGCTCAAGTCCGTGTTACGAAGCTTTGATAATCGTTTCTCATATATTCCGCCTTCCAGCAAGTTTCTGGGGTGCGTGACATGGACTTACAGTGGTATCAGAGACAACTAAACCTTTACTAGCTTGTTAGCAACTAATTAGAACTTCGATCGTCGGAAAAACGCGAAAACAACACCCCGAAACCCTATCAGTTTCTGTTAATTTTAAAAGTGTCGAAAAAATATTTAATATGCCTTAAAATTCACAGCAGGGTATTATAAGAATTCTGGGAAAATACGAGGACACAACTCGGCAAGACGGCCGCGAAACCGCGGCCAAATGGTGCTTTTGGCCGCGGATCCGCCGCCGAGTCAACCCCGAGTTGACTCGGATTTGCGCAGTAATTCATATTTTAAAGTGTTTTGTTTTCCAGTATATTCTGTCTCTGCCCAGGTTACTTCTGTGCTGGCTTACATTTGGGGTAGACACAGAAAAAGGTTGTCGATCGATGTTCTAAGTTATTTGCTAATGGGGTTTTTATCTGTAATGTTTAATGTGTTCGTAAACCTCCCCTAACTGCTAGTATGTCGGTTGGCAGGAGGTTGCACATTTCGGCAATGTTTACTGTTTGTGTATATGAACTTGATTGGATCGTTGTGATGATTAGCCGGGGTTTAAGATGGGTTTTATATTCATTCATTTGATGTAAATTGTAATATGATGTAATATTCTTTTGCGGGGCACATCCAGGTTGCGGTTGTAGCCACCGTTGTATTATTTCATTGACTGTTTTTTGCTCCTAGGATAGACCTAAGGCGGGGTGCACAAACTACCGGGTACTTCGAAGTGTTCAGTGGCCTACTCACGTTGTTGAGGGAGACCGCTTCACTTCGGGTACTTGGCGGGTAGTTTGCCATAACCGTAGGGGTCTAGGGTGGGGTAATGGCTATTCATCACAACTGTGTAATCCGTCTTTCGTTGCAGGCTCAAAAGAAACGCGGATTGCTTGCATATCCAATAATGTTCATCTGTGATCTGGAATGCCTATTATTGCGTCTGACGAATGTACAATATCTATATATGATAGCTATTTAGACGTCACTTATGTTTTACACCCGCACTAGCCCAGCCCCCGCTTTGCCGTTAGTTAAGTAACCTAACGGGTGATGACGGGACCCAGTGGCGAATGCGGATGGTATAAGAGGACGTTGTATTTTCGTTGTTTTCTGCAACGATAGGTTAATGATGGGACACATTATTATTAATGCAAAGAAAAATAAACCAAAGTTTAATCGTTGGAACAATTTAAAAGAAACCACTCGGTTATTTTTAAAACAGATGATATTTTTAATTGCGGAGCTTTAACCACTCCTTTTAAAAGGTATCAGGTTCCTTCGATTATATCAAGTTCACTACGTTCACGGTTTCGCCACAACCAGTCGTAGCCCTCCGTCATTTCTTATGGATGATCAGTAGTATTCAAGCTATGTTTGTTGGCCTTCGTCAAGGCATAGTGTTTGGTAGCTGCTGGGGTATTCATTTGTTGCATAGATAGATGAGTTGGTTTGGGACAGTCGTATTACCTTGTTGGCCTTCGTCAAGGGTATGTACGGGTGGGTTCAAATTAACAAGATAATGATGGGCAGAACTTGACATGTGACTTATGATTTGTTGGCCTTCGTCAAGGTCATAAGAACATGGGGCAAAAATCCACATCGGGAGTTTCTAAAGAAACTGAAACTTGCTAGTGTTGCATACTATTTGGAGTTTGATGAATGTTGGTAGGATTCCTTCAACATTATCACACGATGATATTTGGATCCCGATCCTACTGTGAGTATATGCTACTTATCAGGAGATTCGTCACTTAACGATCAGTGCTATAAACCAAGTAGTTGTCGAGAAAGGTGTCAGCGGGGCTACGCCCCCAGAGAAAAGAGGTTATTTAATTAAGGAACTTCGCGAAAGCATTGGAGAACCTCCCTCGAAGTACCGACACTGTCATGGCTGAACGGTTAAGCAAATACTGTACAGTGAGAATAGTCCTGGCTAATTCTGCTTTTATGGTTTGAGGAAGGATTCGAGAAACAGTGGGAGCCAACCAGTTTAGATAAACTAAAAACCAATCTAAACTTGCAAGAGCATCATGCTAAGGTGTTTTCTTCTCTCTCTCTCATTGCAGCGACCTTGTGACCATGACTAGGTTACATCTAAATAACAATTTGACTGAATCTGACTTATATGACTGGCAAAGGTCTGTCCAGATGTCCATTGCCTATGACAAGCTGGACCACCCTATTACTACTCAAGTTCTCGCCGTCCCAGGTCCAGTTTCCACCGTCGCGGATATGGATATCCATCAGACAAGGGAAAAGGATAAAGCGAAAGCCGAGTGCTTCGTATTGGCTTCAGTTGATGGTGTATACCAGAAGCAGCACGAGAAGATGGACTCAGTTTCCATCTTTTTCCATAACAAAGATTTATATGGAGAGCAATCTCATATCGCAAGATATAAGACCTCGAACGAATTAATTCAAGTGAGGTTGGCTGTCGGGTCATCTGTAGGGGACGACGTCCTTACGTTGACTAGCTATATTGATGAGCTCAAGGACCTGGAGACCACGTTGGGAAACAGGTAATATGCTGACTTATTTCCACATTCCCTACCCTCTACTTACACCCTGAAAGAAACCAGGGAGACACAAGCTCTGCTTAATGGAGGACCTTCTTCTTCTACATCCAGGGCGAAAGCAAAGGGTGAAAAGAAGAAGACCTCACCAAAGCCGATATACGGTGTCAGTTAAGTAGGAGGAAAGGGAAGAGCAAAAGTTTCGGGACTTGGTATAGCTAAGGAGGGATGTTCCTATTATTATGGGAACGGGCATTGGCAGAAGGATTGCAGGGCTTTGGAAGCCAGTAGCCAGGATACGAAGCATGTTGTGGCTTCGGCCTCAAGTGTGTTTGTAATTGAGAACTGTTTGTCAATTAACTCTAATTCCTGGGTACTAGATACCGGAGCAGGATCTCATATTTGTAATGTTGGAGATAGTGCCCTCAGAGTCAATTATTGGATCACCGGCATGTGATTGCAATGATTGAGAGAGGACCTATCCCGGTAGGACAGTCTTACTCGAGATGATAGTATGCTATCTGGTTTATCTTTATCATCGTGTACTGCTTTAGGTGACCTGACATGTCGCTATTACACGTTGATAGAGCCCCTAGGATTCTTGCTTCACTGCCAGCAGTATGATGGCGATCATATACGTGGGAGCTGGTAGTCTATAAGCACATCCTTAAAAGGTCCCTAGTCGTAGGAGTTTCGAGACAGGGCATCGATACTCCATTAGTAGACTAGTGTATACAGTCGAGACCCCGACGAGGGGCGGTGGCCGGTCTCACAAGCCACTGGTGTCAGTTGGTTCACCTAAGATGTATACAGGTGCTCATTGGGTTATGAGTACACCGGACAGGACTCGCCGGGAACCTGCTAGTTGGGCTTATACCTGACGTCAGATAGCAGTTCCCTGGTGACATGTGTACAGGTTAGTTCATCGACCTGAGGATCGTCATTTGTCTCGTGTGAGTTCCCACTGTGCTTTGATTACTACCCTACCACGGCTCAAAGGAGTCGTGCAAACAGGTTTTAGTTGGGTACAGTCCCGAGCCGCATGGAGGCAGTGAGCGGATCTTCAGGGGTTCGTCTCTCCCGGTATTGGGGGTGAGGTCGCGCTGTGTCTAGGAGAGCCATTACGCAAAGCCCTCGGCCGAGGCAGGAGATTTACTGGTAGGTATTCCAGTAGTATCTCAGGGCGTTCTGGGCTACACTCCGACACGACTTGTACCGCTTTTGGGGGTCTGACTTTTACCAACCCCCTAGGCCCGACATGCGATGCTCATAGACGAACGGACCGGACTGTACGGATATTGTCACTGACAGGCTCAGTTGGGTGTCGGGGTGAGCTTCCTCATCGACGTCCCTTTTGGTCAATAGCTGGTGGCCCGTCACGTATTGGCTTATACCTCTGACGTGCCAGTGGTTAAATCCACAGCCATAGTATTGACGAGTCTTTAGAGTCCACCACACTTACAGTTACTCAAGCTTTCGGGCGAAACGCTGTAGAGGCCGTATGGAGATATGGCAGGGTCCGATCAGATACGCGCGGTATTGCACGGATCAGGATCGGACAGTTTTGTACTAGTGGCCGTATAGTTATATGGCAGGGTTTGATCTGATACGTGCGGTATTGCACGGATCAGGATCGAACGGATTTTACTAGCCGGCTTTGGCTTAAGCCGGTCCTAGTCTAGTACAGTGTAGATTTTGTCTCATTGCATTTGTAGACGGTCGGAATACAGATGCGGGTGTGTATGCACAGTATCGGGGTTTTCCTGTAATTTATTACGGGACCAGTTTTCTGGAGTTGCCAGTTTGTATTCCGTTCCGGCCGGTTTTCCTTTGTTCTTTCCCGGCCGGACTTTTCTGATGGAGGGGGTAATTTGCAGTTTTGCAAATTACATTTGGTGGAGGTTTTATTTGTAAGATGATTTATTATGAAAGCATCTTTTGATACCTTTCTTATCATTTGCTTTTTGTTGATGAGAAAGGATTTGATTCTTGATTAGAAGTGATGTGAGATTGTTATCATGATGTTTAGGATATAGTCACCACTTGCTTTACCCTACACTCACCTCCCTTCATGCTTCATATTACCTCCTCCACCATTCTCTTTTAGAGGATAAGTTTTTCATGAGAGGAAAAGAAAGAGAGAAGAAGAAGAAGAGAGCTTCATCTTGAGAGTTTCATTCATGATCTCATTTTCTTGCTAGAAAAATGCAAGCACCATTTTTCTATTCTTGATTCCTCCATCACCATGGCAACAAACCCCAAATGAGACAAGCATCTTCTACACTACATTCTACAGCACATCTTGAGCATGTCGAGTTGCCGGCTTCATGCTCGAGTTGCCTCGGTATTGAGGCGGGAGCCCGTAAAAGACGCAGGCGATGTGGTGCCCTTTCCGGCGAGGAGGCGACGATATGGAGACAAGACTTTCCGCGGGAGATCGGGACGATGAAGAGAAGACCGAAGGACTCGGATCACTCGGTATACTTCTCACCCTATCTCTTGATTGCTAGCATTAGGTTAATGGTTTCGATCCGGGTTTTCTTTGTCCGCGGTAGCGCCGGTTTCCGAGTAAGGAAAAATTTTGATTCCGCAATTTGGCCTCGAGTAAGACGGCCGGGGCGCTGCCGTGGCGCAACATGGTATCAGAGCCACGCCATTAACCTTACCTAGCTTCGTTTGATGTGTTTGCGTTTCCGATCGACCAAAATTTCCAAAAACCGTATTTTTCTAGCACAATCAGTTTCTGTCGAAATTTTTTGGAGTCTAAAAATTTTTCAGGTGGTCTCAGACTGATGTGCAGGGAGTTCTAAGAATACTGCAAAAATTTGGTAAAGCGATCACTCCGTACGACCGCGGAAGGGCGGCCAAAACCCCCTTTTGGCCGCGCTTCCGCCGCAGGAGTGTGGGTTTGTGTGTTTATTTTTTTGCAGTGGGCTTATGAGCTGTAATTAGGGGTTTTGGAATATTAAAATTGGGCCCAGGTTTTCTGTGAGTGCTACAGTTTTGATTGGGGGCTCACTTGTTAATTTTTGGTCAATCGGAAAATTTTAAACACATTTTTCACAGTATTTACATTATATCTGCGACCGTGAATGTCACTCGATCGGTAAATCCGGTCTAACTGCTATAGCCCGGTTAGACGGATTTGCGAACGTGATTTTCACGTTGATGTTCTATGTTTATGCTGTGATGTTGCGGATCGGTCGTGGGGGATAGCCTGGATGCAATGCTAGTACTGTGCTGTTGTATTATGTACATTTGATATTGCGGGGCGAGCGTCCGACATGTGGACTGCCGTCACTGCCTGTTTGTATTATTCTTTTGGGGCACGACCTGGTTGCGGTCGATGTACCCGGTGTATGTATATTTTACTTTCTGTACTAGGATTACCCCACGGTGGGGTGCACGGATAGCCGGGTTCTGGAGGGCAACAAGCCCGCATCTCATGGCATTGGGACGGAGGGGGCTTCAATCTAGAATTGGCGGGCTGTTCGACGCACTCGTAGGGGGTACAGGTTGACCCAGGAGGGGTGCCCAAGTTACCGGATTCCGTGAAGTGCTGGGTGGTCCATTCACGGTGCTGAAGGGGGCTGCCTCGCTTCAGGTTTTGGCGGGCGACTTGCCGCGCCCGTAGGGGTCTAGGTTTTCATTGCACAGGCTATCCACACGACCAGGGGAACGTCGGGTTTCAGCAGCGGCTCTGTGAAACCCGGGGCTTCCAGATATCTGTATTGTTCTGTGATGCTGTACATTTCTGTGTTGTTGCATTTTATCACGCCTTGAGCGAAATACTATATATTGGTATATATATTAGTAGATGTTGTATATGTTTTTCATCCGCGCTAGTCCAGTCCCCGCTCTGTCGTTAGTAAGCTAACCTAACGAGTGATGACGGGACTCAGTGGCGAATGCGGATGGCATATACGTACGTCAGTATATTTTCGTTCTTTGTGGTGTGATCATTTGATGGGACTGCGTTGATTCGGATCAATGCAAGTTAAACAAACCTATTCTGATGTTGTTGGAACATTTTTCAAAAAGCTGTTATTGCAAGGACGTTCACTTTTGTTTTGCATCATGGTATTCATTTGGAATATCCTGCTCCTCAGTCGACGAGGCAAGGGCCGAGATCCCTTCACCGGGAGTGACCCCTTGGACAGAAGTTTGCGTCAGGGCATTAACTTCACTATAGCCGATTACTTTTGCTTTGCATCGTGGTATTCAGTTGGAATATCCTGCACCTCATTCTACGGGGAAAGAGCCGAGATCCCTTCACCGGGAGTGACCTCTTTAGTAAAGGTTTTCGTCACTATATTTTTATAAAAAGTTATCCAGTTCCTTCAACGATATCAAGTTCATTACGTTAAAGGTTTTTCGCCAAAAACCAATCGTAGCCCTCCGTCATTTCAGATTAGTATTGCTTAGTATTCGCGCTACGTTTGTCGTTGCTATTCGCCGAGGCGTAGTGTGCGGTAGCTTTGTTGTGCTATTCTGTCGCATGGATATGTGGATTGGTTAGGACAGTCGTGCGACTTTGTTGATTATTCGTCAAGGGTCGTGCGGGTGGGTTTAACGCAATCAAGATAATGACGGGTTGAACTTGACTAGGACCTTCTGATTTGTTGATTATTCGTCAAGGTCACTTGGGTCCTAGGGGTAAAAATCACATCGGGAGTTTCAAAAGAACTGAAACTTGCCAGGCATGCGCATACCTTCTGGAGTGTGGTGACTTGAGTGGATTCCGTCAAGTTATCATGCGATGATAGTTGGATCCCGATTTCCACTGATGAGTTGGTTTACTCCTCGGGTGATCCCGACTAATTCTTCTTTCAGGTTTGGAGGAGAATTTGAGATACAGTGGGAGGTTTCCTGATTAGATAAAGTGATAACCATTCTGATCCAGGTTAGAGTGCACGCTGAGTGTTTCTTTTCTCTCTCTCTTTGGTAGCGACCTTTGACCCGACCCTAAGACTATGACTCAGTGACCAAGTTGACCGAACCTTCTTAACACTGGCTTTTGGATTGTCAGAGTTGCAGACCTGATTGCCACTCCTACTTTTACCCTTTTCTCCAGGACACCCCGTATTACTGCGAACGTCCACTTCCATTGGACAAAACCATCGTATGGTTAGATACGAACTCGAAGGACTTCGAGGATGGTTTCTGGTTCTGGAGAAAACGGATAGGACTATTCAGTTGGCTTTTCTTTTCACCTTCTCTCAGGTTGCGAGTACTCCTTGGTTTAGGAGTAGTACACCTATTACGCAAATTGGATAGTCTTCTTCCAAACCATAGGCTGGTGCCGACCGGTAGGGAATGAAGAAAACCAGTTAGCCTAAACGGTGTACAGAAGGTATTAAGTTAAGACAAAGCAAGGGATTAGTAAGAGGGCAAAGTAAGTTGCGACTGCTATTCACGACCAAACCAAGTATTTCTTCGTCAATCCTAAATCACCTTTGTATTTCTCCAGGACACTCCGTATCACTACGAAGATCCTATTTTATTGGATAATCCATCGTATGGTTATATACGAACTCGAAAGGAACTTGTTCCAGTTCGGGGATGGATACTGGTTCAGGAGAAATAGGAATAAAGTACATTCAGGTGTCTTTTATCTTCACCTTCTCTCGCATTGCGAGTGCTCCTAGGATTAGGACAGTACACCCTTTATGCTTTTTGGATAGTCTTCTTCCAAACCATAGGCTGGTGCCAAACGGTAGGGAAGGAAGAAAACCATTTGGCCTAAAGGGGTGTACAGAAGGTAATGACTAAGGACATATAAAGGGATTTGGAGAGGTGGAAAAGAATTATACGGTTATAGTTGTGAATCTGGATAATGGAAGAGGCATTACTAAGAATACCAGGATACCCCAACGAAACATTTCAATGTTTCAGTTTCACTGTGTACTGTTAATAGAAAACTGATTTCCCGATTAGACACTTACTCCAGGGTATGTATTTACCAGGTATGATTCTCACATCTGTATGGTTTTACAAGATGATGAGTGGGAGTAAGTTATTGGGAATTGGGTGATCATCCTCATTATATCGGGATTCGTTGTAATCGGTGATATTTGAGGAAGTCACCTGGCTTGTTTGCCGGTCGGCAAATATTTGGTTTTGAATATCCGCTGTTGTGCACCAATTTCAAATTGATATATCTGTACGTCTATTTTCATAGAGTGAGATATACCTTTTGATATTATGTCGATGACATTTACCTATATCAGTGGATGGTTAGGTAAGGAGCATTAAACAGCGGTGTAATTCTTCTTAACCATAAGTACAGTTTTCAACCTGCGACGCACAGTGAAAGAGTTGTTAGACTCAGCGGACTTATACAGAGTATTGTATGTTGTCCAGTGTCCATCAGGACAGAAGGGTAGGTCCTCGTACTATATTCGGTTTACTTATGACTTCTCTAGTTTTTAGACAGGTGTTTCGTGGAAACACAGGGTCTAAGTTTTGAGAAGTTATAGGTATTTGAATAGAGTAGAGAACCAGATGTAGCAAGTATCGGGATTCTTCAAAGTGATCGAAGATGTAGATACTTGTGTATGGTGTTCAGTAGATAGTAATGATTAAGAGAAATTGCTTCTCTTTCAGGTTACTCATAATTGGAAGCATTCCTAAGTTGAGTAACGCTGATCGGCCTCCTTCCATTTAGTTTACATGCACTGGAGATAGCTGCATGATTTGAATCTGGTTCAATTAAATCAGTGCCTCTGTTTCTATATTGGATATAGAACAGTTCATATCTTGACATTGTTAAGGTACGGGGAGTTGTCCGGCTTATGCTTAAAACCAGACACTGGACAACTCAAGGCACGTTTCTGTAATGGCTGTTTGTGGGTTGACCCAGGCTATGACGAGGGTTGACTTTCTACCATCTGGATGAACGATAGCAATATTGTTCTAGACTCGCCACAGTTTTTATTAAAAATGGTTTTTTTTTCAGAAAAAGTAGTGGGAGTATGGTAGAACTGGAAGTGATTCCAGAACCGCAAACGATTACTGAAGATTTGATAAGCAACCTAAAGATTCAATCTGATTTGACATTCCATTGGCCACTCCACAGATACGGTGGGTAGCTTCAGGCACCCGAGAGGTACTACGGTAGCCTCAAGGACGGTGACAGGGAAGTTCTTGTTTACCCACACTTGCCATTGCTGTTGTTCCAGGCTGCGAGACCCGGCAGGAGGATGAGTATAGCATCGTTCTAAACTAGCTTTAGAAGTGCACGTCTATATGACTCTGCCAGAGGGTTGTCGTAGTCAGTGGGAGCAGCGGAAGCATTGGTGGACATCAGGCTTATGTCTATTCATAGACTAAAGAAGATGTAGCGGAGATAGATCATCTATTTCTGATGTGACAGTCATAGGTTTGACGTCATCAGAATAGGGGATGGATCTGTTGAGAAGGTAGTAGGGTGTTATATCCCGGTATTTGGATGACATACACAGAGTAGGAGGTGATACTCCTATACTACGATCGGTTATACTTTGGTCGTCACACAGTGGTTTCTCAAAAAGGGACTTGGACATTATATCAGACATACTGGTTACTAGATCTATGGTTTTAGATCCAGATTTGGGTGGTTTCCCAATCAGGGTACTTTGACAGCATTCTAAGAGTATTTAGAATGGACGACTACTGGCATGGTAGTGTACCTGCAGGTAATGGAGTCACCCTCTCTAAAGGTGTCTTATAGACTAAAGTAGAGAGGGGTGTGCATGATTGGCAGATCACTTGCTTAGGCAATTGAGTCAATCATGAGATGTCAAGTACCACACCAGATGTTGTTCTTGCACTAGATGCAATAAGTTAACATTGATCCAATCCTGGAGAAACAGTCGGAAGTAGTTTTAGAACATGAGTGGATGTTCTAGGGATATGATAACGACAGCCTCATTTGGGAGACAGTTATCATTCCAGGCTTCCAAGGTGACATGGACGACAAGGAGGTTGTCAGAGTTATTGTTCTCCCTCTGATGAGGGACTGTATTTTGGACAGGTGGTCCAAGGCAATACTGAGGGAGGCATGGCGCAGGATACTGATTAAGTTCAGTTGATGATACAGTCTAAGAAGTTTGGATTTGGAGTTCATTTATGAGCTAGGTCCCATCAGACATCCAGACATTCTAAGACAGGTATTGCTCATTTCGGGAGATGGCTTTCTCCGCGAACTTGAGATATAGAGAGACATAGAAAGAAACATCACAGCGGATCCACTCACTGAGGCTATTCCTCGAACGCTATAGTTTCGCAAACGAGCTTTGTGAGACTGACTAGTAGAGGAGTTGGGTGTTCGGTATCACACGGGCTGTGAGTATGCGGCATCGCAATAATTAGCCTTGAGTGCAAGTGGGAGATTGTTGGAGATAGTGCCCTCAGAGTCAATTATTGGATCACCGGCATGTGATTGCAATGATTGAGAGAGGACCTATCCCGGTAGGACAGTCTTACTCGAGATGATAGTATACTATCTGGTTTATCTTTATCATCGTGTACTGCTTTAGGTGACCTGACATGTCGCTATTACACGTTGATAGAGCCTCTAGGATTCTTGCTTCACTGCCAGCAGTATGATGGAGATCATATACGTGGGAGCTGGTAGTCTATAAGCACATCCTTAAAAGGTCCCTAGTCGTAGGAGTTTCGAGACAGGGCATCGATACTCCATTAGTAGACTAGTGTATACAGTCGAGACCCCGACGAGGGGCGGTGGCCGGTCTCACAAGCCACTGGTGTCAGTTGGTTCACCTAAGATGTATACAGGTGCTCATTGGGTTATGAGTACACCGGACAGGACTCGCCGGGAACCTGCTAGTTGGGCTTATACCTGACGTCAGATAGCAGTTCCCTGGTGACATGTGTACAGGTTAGTTCATCGACCTGAGGATCGTCATTTGTCTCGTGTGAGTTCCCACTGTGCTTTGATTACTACCCTACCACGGCTCAAAGGAGTCGTGCAAACAGGTTTCAGTTGGGTACAGTCCCGAGCCGCATGGAGGCAGTGAGCGGATCTTCAGGGGTTCGTCTCTCCCGGTATTGGGGGTGAGGTCGCGCTGTGTCTAGGAGAGCCATTACGCAAAGCCCTCGGCCGAGGCAGGAGATTTACTGGTAGGTATTCCAGTAGTATCTCAGGGCGTTCTGGGCTACACTCCGACACGACTTGTACCGCTTTTGGGGGTCTGACTTTTACCAACCCCCTAGGCCCGACATGCGATGCTCATAGACGAACGGACCGGACTGTACGGATATTGTCACTGACAGGCTCAGTTGGGTGTCGGGGTGAGCTTCCTCATCGACGTCCCTTTTGGTCAATAGCTAGTGGCCCGTCACGTATTGGCTTATACCTCTGACGTGACAGTGGTTAAATCCACAGCCATAGTATTGACGAGTCTTTAGAGTCCACCACACTTACAGTTACTCAAGCTTTCGGGCGAAACGCTGTAGAGGCCGTATGGAGATATGGCAGGGTCCGATCAGATACGCGCGGTATTGCACGGATCAGGATCGGACAGTTTTGTACTAGTGGCCGTATAGTTATATGGCAGGGTTTGATCTGATACGTGCGGTATTGCACGGATCAGGATCGAACGGATTTTACTAGCCGTCTTTGGCTTAAGCCGGTCCTAGTCTAGTACAGTGTAGATTTTGTCTCATTGCATTTGTATCCGGTCGGAATACAGATGCGGGTGTGTATGCACAGTATCGGGGTTTTCCTGTAATTTATTACGGGACCAGTTTTCTGGAGTTGCCAGTTTGTATTCCGTTCCGGCCGGTTTTCCTTTGTTCTTTCCCGGCCGGACTTTTCTGATGGAGGGGGTAATTTGCAGTTTTGCAAATTACATTTGGTGGAGGTTTTATTTGTAAGATGATTTATTATGAAAGCATCTTTTGATACCTTTCTTATCATTTGCTTTTTGTTGATGAGAAAGGATTTGATTCTTGATTAGAAGTGATGTGAGATTGTTATCATGATGTTTAGGATATAGTCACCACTTGCTTTACCCTACACTCACCTCCCTTCATGCTTCATATTACCTCCTCCACCATTCTCTTTTAGAGGATAAGTTTTTCATGAGAGGAAAAGAAAGAGAGAAGAAGAAGAAGAGAGCTTCATCTTGAGAGTTTCATTCATGATCTCATTTTCTTGCTAGAAAAATGCAAGCACCATTTTTCTATTCTTGATTCCTCCATCACCATGGCAACAAACCCCAAATGAGACAAGCATCTTCTACACTACATTCTACAGCACATCTTGAGCATGTCGAGTTGCCGGCTTCATGCTCGAGTTGCCTCGGTATTGAGGCGGGAGCCCGTAAAAGACGCAGGCGATGTGGTGCCCTTTCCAGCGAGGAGGCGACGATATGGAGACAAGACTTTCCGCGGGAGATCGGGACGATGAAGAGAAGACCGGAGGACTCGGATCACTCGGTATACTTCTCACCCTATCTCTTGATTGCTAGCATTAGGTTAATGGTTTCGATCTGGGATTTCTTTGTCCGCGGTAGCGCCGGTTTCCGAGTAAGGAAAAATTTTGATTCCGCAATTTGGCCTCGAGTAAGACGGCCGGGGCGCTGCCGTGGCGCAACATGTAATTCATTACATGCTTTGAGAAACCGTAGAGTTATAAGGGCAGGTGATTTGTCTCTCAGAGTTGCAAACGGAATGAGCGTGGACGCTGAATCCGTGGGAGAATATCGCCTAGGTTTGACAAGTGGGAAGATATTGATTCTACGTAATTGTTTGTATGTACCTAGTTTGACTTGTAATATCATATCAGTGTCCTTACTTTCGGGGGAGGGATATGATTTTACATTCGTAAGCGATGTAGTTCACATCCACCTAAATCAAGTTCTGATTGGGTCTGGTACATTAGATGACGGTATATACGTATTGAGTCAAGCTCAGGTTTTCAATGTCCAGAATACACTTAAAAGAAAGTCTCTAGAAATAAATCAGGCTTTCTTATAGCATTGTAGACTAGGTCACATCAATGAAACACGATTAACTAAGTTACATAGAGAAGGATATTTGAATCCGTTCGAATATCAATCTTATGCTACTTGTGAATCTTCTCTTATGGGAAAGATGACAAAGACTCCGTTTACTGGACACGGAGTATGAGCGAGCGAGCTCTTGGGACTCGTACACAGTAACGTGTGTGGTCCAATGTCTACACATGCGCGTGGTGGTTATTCCTACTTCATTACTTTTACGTTTGATTTCTCTAGGTATGGACATATCTTCTTGATGAAGCATAAATCAGAGGCCTTTGAGAAATTCCAAGAATACAAGAATGAAGTGGAAAACCAAATAGGCAAAAGTATAAAGACACTAAGATTTGATCGAGGTGGTGAATACTTAAGTGCCGAGTTCCTGGGTTACTTAAAAGAGAATGGAATTCTCTCTCAGCTTACTCCTCCATACACACCACAACACAACGGTGTATCAGAAAGGAAGAATCGAACCCTATTGGATATGGTTCGTTCCATGATGAGTAAGGCTGAGTTACCGCGATCTTTCTGGGGTTATGCACTAGAATCTGCTGCATATCTTTTGAACAAGGTTCCAACCAAAACTATGCATACCACACCATATCAGATGTGGAGTGGGAAGAAACCCTATCTTCAGTACCTGAAGACATGGGGATGTCCAGCTTTTGTAAAAAAGCAGCATCCGGACAAGCTCGAGGCACGCTCAGTACAGTGTAAGTTTGTGGGATATCCAAAGAACTCCAAGGGATATTGTTTCTATTACGCAGAGGAAAAAGGTTTTTGTTTCTCGTCATGCCCACTTCTTAGAAGCTGAATTTTTAGAAAAACAGAAGAGTGGGAGCGCAGTAGAACTGGAAGAAATTCCAAAACCACAAGCTGTTACTGAAAGTATTGTAGAACCAGAAGTTTCAGAAGAAAGGGACATACCAACGCCTATCCGCAGAAGGAGTAGGCAGTCTCATCCGCCCGAAAGATACTACGGTTTTCTCATAGACGGGGATCGAGAAGATTGCATCATTGATAATGATGACCCTGCTAGCTTCCAGCAAGCCATTCAGAGCGGCGACTCGGTAAAATGGCTGGATGCAATGCGAACCGAAATGGAGTCCATGTACACTAACAAAGTATGGACTTTGGACATTGCTCCAGATGGGGTAAAACCCGTAGGATGCAAGTGGATCTTCAGAATGAAGATTGGTGTAGATGGACAGGTTGAAACCTATAAGGCTAGACATGTTGCAAAGGGTTTTCGTCAAAGACCTGGTTTGGACTATGACGAAACCTTTTCTCCAGTGGCTATGCTTAAATCCATTCGGGTCTTTCTTGCCATTGTTGCCTTCCACGATTATGAGATCTGGCAGATGGACGTAAAGACGGCCTTTCTAAATGGTAATTTGGAAGAGTGCGTCTATATGGATCAGCCAGAGGGATTCATTCAGAGTGGGAGCAGCGGTAAAGTGTGCAAATTGATTAAATCTATTTATGGACTAAAGCAGGCATCGCGGAGTTGGAACATCTGTTTTGATGATACTGTCAAAAAATTCGACTTTATCAAAAATCCAGATGAACCATGTCTTGTAGGGAGAGTTGTTGTATTCCTCGTCTTGTACGTGGATGACATTCTCCTAATAGGAAATGATATTCCTATGCTACAGTCAGTCAGAAGATTCTTGTCACAGAAGTTCACCATGAAGGACCTGGGTGATGCCACCTACATTCTGGGGATCCAGATCTATCGTGATAGATCAAAGAGGATGTTGGGATATTTGCAGTCCAGGTACATAGACACCATATTGAAAAGATTCAGTATGGAAGATTCTAAGCGCGGTAACCTACCGGCTTGTCACGGAATCAACCTTTCCAAAGAGATGTCTCCCAAGACTGATTTGGAAAGGGATCGCATGTCGATTATACCCTATGCTTCTGTGGTAGGCTCTATAATGTATGCGATGTTATGTACCAGACCAGATGTAGCATACGCATTGAGCGTTGTAAGCCGGTATCAGGCAAACCCAGGGGAGAAGCACTGGATAGCAGTAAAGAACATTCTCAAGTACCTAAGGAGGACAAGGAGATGTTCTTGGTGTATGGCGGAAAAGACCTCCAGATCGAGGCCTTTACCGACTCCAGCTTCCAGAGTGACAAGGATGACTCCAAGTCCATGTCGGGTTATGTCTTTACCCTCAATGGGGGGCGGTCTGTTGGAAGAGTTCCAAGTAAGAGACCGTTGCTGACTCAACGATGGAAACGGAGTACATAGCTGCTTGCGATGCCGCAAAAGAAGCTGTCTGGATGAAGAAGTTCCTCACAGAACTTCAGGTGGTTCCTACCAGTGTTTGTCCAATACCTCTGTATTGTGACAACAACGGCGCTATAGCTTTAGCGAAGGAACCCAGGTCCCATCAGAAGTCCAGACACATCTTAAAGCGGTATCACCTGATCAGGGAGATCGTAGATCGCCGGGAGATCGAGGTAAAGAGAGTAGATACAGAGAATAACACTGCTGATCTATTCATAAAGGCCATTCCTCAGACGCAGTTCAAGAGACTATTCGAGATGATAGGTCTGCGATATGCCAGTACATGGCCGTAGTGCAAGTGGGAGATTGTTAGTGTTTATGCCCTAGAGGCCATTACTGTTTCATACTAGTTTGTATATTACTTAATAGAAGCTTGGGATATTCACAGTTGTATTGACAGTCTTGCTAAAAATGGTAGTATGCTACATGGTTTGAGTCTACTTTAATATGTGCATATGTTTCTTTTAACGTATAGCTTATACATGTTAGTAGAGCCCATAGGATCTTTGCTTGATTACCAGCGTTATGATGGCAGTCACACTAGTGGGGGCTGGGTAGTCTATAAGAAACATCCTATACAGGTTTCTAGTCGTAGGATTATCGAGACAGGGCATCGATACTCCGGAGTAGACTAGTGTGTACGCTTCTCATCCCAGTTGGGGGGATGGTCAGTCCCACAGCCAACATTACGTCTGTTAGTTGTATGTATGCCCTAGAGGCCAGTATTGTACAGATGATGTATATTATATTGGATGCTTGGACATATATAGAGATGACTTTCTTGCTCGGTATGATAGTATGCTATCTGGTTACTCTTTATCTTAACATGTACACTAGTCTCTTTAAACTGTCTTATGGTTACATGTTGGTAAAGCCCTTAGGATGTGTACTTGACTACCTGGACTATGATGCAGATCATACTAGTGGGGACATGGTAGTCCATAAGTACATCCTTCAAGGTCCCTAGTCATGGGTATATCGAGACGGGGCATCGATATACCAGTGTAGACTAGCGTATACGCTTCTCGACCCATGAGATGGGCGATGGATGATCCCATATCCATTGGTGTTTGACATCAGAGATAGTATACGGGTGCTCAGTGGAGACTGGGTACACTGGACGGACTCGCCGAGAACTCCCAGATGGTATTATACCTAACGTCAGATGGCAGTTCTCAGGTGACACTTGTGCAGGTTAGTCTGTAGACCCGAGATCGTCATAGAGTCTTCTGTGATTCCCACTGTGCTTTGATCTCCACCTTACCACGTCCATGAGGGCGTGCAAAACGGTGGTCTTTGGGTACAGTCCCGAGTCACATGGAGGCAATGAGCGATAGGAGGGGTTTCGTCTCTCCCGGTATTGGGGGTTGATGTTGCGCTGTGCTCGATTGGCCGTAACAGGGAAGTCCCTGGCCAGGGCTGATCAGAGATTGCTGGTAAGTGTTACCAGTAGTTTCTCGACCCGTTATGAGCCTCACATCGGCACGACTTATCGGTTATTGCGGTCTGACGTTTACCACCCCTAGACTTGATATGCGATGTATCAGACGAACAGACCGGACTGTACGGTAAGTGTTACTGGTTGGATTCACAGGAGTGTGAGCGGGCTAGCTCGTCGATCTTCTGATCGCTCAATACCCGGATGGCCGTTTCGTTTAGTAGACCGCTTGCGGCTTGTGGGTGCTTGATATGATCATCATCTGCTACCGGCATATTGACGAGTCTTTAGAGTCCTACACAGAGGTTTCCTGGCTCAAGCGAAACGAAATAGGAGCGCATATGAGATATGTGCGGGACCGAGAATAATGCGTGTATGTGATACCGCATTTCATTCTCGCGATAAATGTTTCGATTGGTTATATTCGATATGACCTAGTTATCGAATCATTGATTCGATAAATCGATACATTGAATACTAGTCGGTTGTGTGCGACATGACCGGATCATTGAATCAAATGTTGATTTAATGATTTAAAGTATAATTATATATTTTATATATTACTTTGCATTAACTAGTATTGGTTCACTTTATATGGATTTTCTCACTTGATGTGCAAGAAGTATATATGATATACTTTTGTGCACTACTTTGTATCATGTTTGATGATACTTGATCATTTTGTTAAGTGTAAAAGAATTAAAAACCATGGTTAAGTGTTGATTAGGGTTTTGCATATTCATTTATTTATTTGGTCATTTATTTATTTGAAAATGATTTAAATAGAATGGTGGCTTTCTTTTGTCATTAGTTGAAGCTTCATGAAGCCTTGACTTTTTCAACCATTCTTGTCCTCATGCTTAACCCTAACTCTCCAAATGACCATGGTTTATTCTCTACACTTAACCTTTGTTAGATTATGATAAGTATGCATTTTTCTTTTTATTTTAAATAACTTATCATAAACTAGCTTCTTCTTCTTCTTCATCTTCAAGAAAGAAACCTTGATGCCATCAATGGCAACTTGAGTTCTAGTGAGAGAAATCCAATTCTAAAGTGAACCCACCTCTTATTTCTTCACCCTCTACCTCTTGCCAAGTTGTTTTGGGTGTTTTCTTCACAAATTTCACAACTTGGTGAAGTCGGAGCTTGAACTTGTGATGCCTCGACGTAGATCATCTTCGGCACGAAGCCGACGACCTAGTCCGCCCAATTCTTCGATGAAGCCAACGTTCGAGTTTGGGAATCGAGATGGACAGCGAGAGCATGCCTTCGTGGAGCCAAGGAAGAGGGTAACCGGATCTACAAAGGTTGTAGCATCTAACCTTTAGTTAATTTTTTAACTATTTTTGTTTTTCGCCTAGAATTCTAGTCTAAGATCCGCGTTAGGGTCTCTCGGCACCCATAATTTTTGAAATTGGCATGTTCGATGCCTCGTGAGACATCTATAGGGTGCCTAGGAACCTTTCACTGGTATCAGAGCCTAGCTAGAGCCTTAGGCGAAGTCTAGACGACGCTTGAAACCCGATCGAACCGAAACCCAAAACCCTAAAATGCTCTCTGGACTTTTTCTAAAAAATGGGATTTTTGTCAATTAAAAATATGCAGAAAATCAAGCAGGGTGTTATTTGAATTACTGTGAAATACGAGGGCCTAAGTCGACTTTTCCACCGCGGAACCGCGGCACGTGCTATGCATGATGCGGCGGGTCCGCGGCCGTACTGTTCCCTTGTATGATGATTTCTGCACAGTAACTCATATAATTTAATGCTATATTTTCTGGGATATTTTTGTTGTGACTCTACAGAAGAGTATTCTGGGGTACTATTGGGAATCAAAGTTTCGATCGGATTATCAAATTTCGTCTTTGTGTATTTCCGGATAATTTTTTTGAATATGTTAAAAAGTTCGACCGAATATAAATACCCAATTTTTCCCCTGTCGGGAAATTTCCAAGTGTTGGATTTTTCCGTAGTTTAACGACATTCTAAGTAGTGCAAGTAACGCGATGGACCCTCTAGAAGACAACAAACCTTAACTCGATTATGTGACCGTCTTGAACTGCCCTTTGAACCTTCGGGTTTGGGGCAGTACGGCGTGCCACATGTGAGGCGTTGGCTTGACCCTTCTACGGCTGGACCGTTGGTACTGAGGCATGAACTGAATGTTGTTAGACTTATTTCATGTGTTGAGCTGTATCGGGAAAACTTGGGTATTCGACTGTTCGATCGGAAAGTTTAACATTTTTCTGTTTATCTGAAATGTGATACAATAATTGGAATTCACAAACAGTTATGAGATAACTGAATGAATGTTATAAATCTAGCAGTTTAGTCCCACATGATATTGAAAAGAGTTTTGGATAATGAGACTAAAATGCGGGATTTATATCTGTTAGGCATGTGATGCCTAAGTATTTCATTGGATTAGGCATGTGATGTCTAAAGAGGTTGCGGATTCCAACTGTTGTAGTTTTACACTTTCTTTTCTGTGACCGTAAGTGTAGTATGTTCATATCGCCGGTTTCGTTGCTATACGTCAACGACAATTGGGGTATGCATACTTGCTTACGTTGATGACATGTGATGTTATGTGTTGCTGGATATGTTATATTGGATCGTCGTGTTCGGATAGCCGGGGTTTTTTTATGTGAGATGAGTGTTTTTCATTTTCATTCATGTAAAAACTTGTATGTAATATTCTTTTATTTGGGGCACTTCCAGGTAGCGAAAGTTGTCACCCTTTGTATATTATTTACTTTTCCGCATTAGGATAGACCCAAGGAGGGGAGCACAAGTAACCGGGTTCTGGGGTCCAGTGGGAGACCAGCTCGAGCAGTCGAGACCGGGTCTCCTAACCCTAGAATTGGCAGGGTTGCTTGCCGCTCTCGTAGGGGTCTAGGGGTGTGGGATTGGCTATTCATCACGACCGTGGAATCCGTGTTTTATACTGGCTCGTATTGAAAACACGGACGTCCTAGTATATCCAATATTTCATATGTTTCTTCTGCTGCGATATCTGTGTTGTGATTCTGTGATGGATATAGTATATAGTATATATGATATAGACGTTACTTATGTTTTACACCCACGCTAGCCCTGCCCTGCTCTGTCGTTAGTTACCTAACCTAACGGTGCACGAGGGGACATCGAGGCGAATGCGGATGGCATAAGTGTACGTCATATCTATCTGTGATGTTTAGGTATTTAAATGATGGGACTTCATTAATATGATTAATGAAAGATAAGAAACCTAAGATGTTGTGGAATCGAATTTTAAAATAAAACAGGTAGCTACAGTTCTTTCTTTGCATAGCGGTATATATGATATACCCCGCACCTTATTCGATGAGGAAAGGACCGAGATCCCTTCACCGGGAGTGACTCCTTTAGCAATAACTGGCAGATGCTACACACTCGGTTTGTTTTTGATTGCTTTTATAGTTTCTGCTTTGCACAGTGATATATATGATATATCCGCACCTCATTCGACGAGGAAAGGGCCGACGATCCCTTTACCGGGAGTGACCCCTTTAGCAAAACTGGAAAAGCCTCAAAATCACTCCATTTCAAAACTTCATTTGATTCTACAACGATATCGAGTTCATTACGCAATAGGTTTCCAGAAAAACCTGACGTAGCCCTCCGTCATTTCAGATAAAGACTATTTAGTATTCGTGCTGCGTTTGTTGACCTCTGTCAAGACGTAGTGTGCGGTAGCTAACTAGTAATTATCTGCGAAGCATGTGATGTGATTGGATTAGGGTAGTCGTACGACCTTGTTGACCTCTGTCAAGGGTCGTGCGGGTGGGTTTGATTCAATCAAGAAATGACGGGTTGAACTTGACCAGTGCACTATGATTTGTTGACCTCTGTCAAGGTCATGGCACACTAGGGGCAAAATATTATCGGGAATTTCAAGTGTTGAAATTTGCAATGAGATTGCATACCTTCTATGAGATAGTTGGATCCCGATACCCACTGCGAGTAAGAGTTACTCCTGGGAGAGTTTTGCACATTGCAATTAGCCTATCAAGTAGGTGTCTAGAAAGGTGTCAACGAGGTTACGCCTCTGGGAAAACGAGGTTTACATTAATTAGGTTCGTGCGAAAGCACGGGGGACCTCCCTCAAAGTACCGACACTGGCCTGGTTGAAAGATTGGCGAACCTGTAGTGTGTAATTAATCCCGGCTAGTCTTTACTTTTAGGGTTTGAAGGAAGATTTGATAAAAAGCAGTGGGAGCCATCCTGATTAGATAAGATAATAACCAATCTGATCTTGCACGAGCATACGCTAAATTGTTTTCTTCTCTCTCTCTCCAGGTAGCGACCATTTCATGCCCTAATAAAGATAATAATATGGATGTATTGACCGAACCCGCATGTTATACTGTGCTGGGGAACGTTGGTTCCGTTCTTTCTTATAAGAGTTATAGGAATGAACAGGAAATAGGGGAATACCAGGATTCACATGCCACCCGATTGAAGAAAGTACATGCTGATGCATTTTCTTCGGGTGTGTTCGTTACAGAGAACTGTTTCTCCGTTTGCTCTAAGTCCTGGGTATTAGATACCGGGTCAGGATCCCATATATGTAATCAGTTACATGGGCTTAGGAAAGGTAGAGAACTTGGAGAAGGTGATAAAGACATTAGAGTTGGAAATGGTGCAATTGTTGCAGCTAAGACTGTCGGAGAATATCACCTTGTATTACCAACTGGTAATACATTGGTTCTGAACGAATGCTATTACATGCCGAACCTGATATGCAACATTATATCGGTTTCTTTATTGAGTAAAGAGGGATATAATTTTGTATTACAGGACAATGTTATGAACATTTTCCGTAACCAAAAGTTGGTTGGATCAGGCACGTTGTGCAATGGCATTTATGTTCTAAACCAATCAACAGTTCTGAGCATAACAAACACACACAAGAGGAAGAGTTCAGAACTGAACGAATCTTTCTTGTGGCATTGTAGACTGGGTCACATCAATGCGAAACGACTGGCTAAGTTGCATAAGGATGGGTATTTGAAACCATTCGAATTTTCATCTTATGACACTTGCCAGTCATGTCTCAAAGGCAAGATGACCAAAACTCCGTTTACGGGACACGGAGAAAGAGTTACCGAACTCTTGGGACTAATACATAGTGATGTATGCGGTCCCATGTCTACATATTCCAGGGATGGTTCTTCGTACTTCATTACATTCACTGACGATCTCTCAAGATACGGACATGTGTACTTGATAAGACACAAGTCTGAAGCTTTTGAGAAATTTAGAGAATATAAACAGGAAGTCGAGAAACAAACCGGAAAAAGTATTAAAATCCTTCGATCTGATCGAGGAGGTGAATACTTGAGCAATGAATTCCTGGACTTCCTAAAAGAGAATGGGATTCTCTCTCAGCTTACTCCTCCGTATACACCACAGCACAACGGTGTATCGGAGCGGAGGAATCGCACCCTATTAGATATGGTGCGCTCTATGATGAGTACAGCTGAGTTACCTATTTCCTTCTGGGGGTATACGCTTGAGACAGCAGCATACCTATTGAATCAAGTTCCAACTAAATCTGTACCTACCACACCATATGATATATGGAGTGGGAAGAGACCATGTCGTAAACGAGTTAAGATATGGGGTTGTCTGGCCTATGTCAAAAGGAAAAATCCAGACAAACTCAGGGCACGGTCTGTTCTATGTAAGTTTGTGGGATATCCTAAACATTCAAATGGAAATTTTTTCTACCACAGTGAAGAACAAAAAGTGTTTATTGCTCAACATGCCACCTTTTTAGAAAAGGAATTTCTTGCAAAAGAGATTAGTGGCTCTGAGGTAGAACTGGAAGAAGTTCCAGAAACACAAACTATAACTGAAGATTTAGTGGAACCAAAAGATTCGGTAGTACCCGACGAACCCCAGCCTCTCCGCCGATCTGGTAGGGTTTCTCGTCCACCTGAGAGATACTACGGTTTTCTCATTGATGGTGGAAGCGAGGATTGCATCATGGGGGATGATGACCCAACTAGCTTCGAGCAGGCCATCACGAGTGGGGACTCAGTGAAATGGCTGGATGCTATGCGGTCCGAGATGGAATCCATGTACACCAACAAAGTATGGACTTTGGACGTTACTCCTGAAGGGGTAAAACCCATTGGGAGCAAGTGGATCTTCAAGAAGAAACTTGGTGTAGATGGGAAAGTGGAGACTTTCAAAGCTAGACTTGTAGCAAAGGGTTTTCGTCAAAGACCAGGTGTGGACTATGACGAGACCTTTTCTCCAGTGGCTATGCTTAAATCCATCCGGATCATGCTTGCCATCGCTGCATATCATGATTACGAAATCTGGCAAATGGATGTTAAGACCGCCTTTCTAAACGGTGATTTAGAAGAGTGCGTGTACATGACTCAGCCAGAGGGCTTCGTAGACAGTGGGAGCAGCGGAAAGGTGTGCAAGCTGCTTAAATCCATTTATGGATTAAAGCAAGCATCGCGGAGTTGGAACATCTGCTTTGACGTCGTTATCAAAGAGTTTGATTTCGTCAAAAATCGAGATGAACCTTGTATCTACAAGAAGGTGGCAGAGAGTAAGGTTGTCTTCCTCGTATTGTACGTGGACGACATATTCTTGATAGGAAATGATATTCCTATGCTGCAATCGGTCAAGCTCTTCTTATCACAAAGATTCTCAATGAAAGATCTTGGTGATGCCTCCTGCATATTGGGGATTAGGATCTATAGAGATAGATCCAAACGGATTTTGGGATTGTCCCAATCCAGGTACATTGACACCATACTAAAGAGGTTTGGTATGGAAGAGTCCAAGCGTGGGAATTTGCCCACGATCTCTGGAGTCACTCTCTCCAAAGAGATGTCTCCCAAGACTGATTTGGAGAGAGCTCGCATGCAAGGGATACCCTATGCTTCGGCAGTAGGCTCTATCATGTATGCGATGCTATGTACCAGACCCGATGTAGCATACTCACTAAGTGTAGTGAGCAGGTATCAAGCTGATCCTGGAGAGAGTCACTGGACAGCTGTGAAGAGCATTCTCAAGTACTTGCGAAGGACTAGAGATATGTTCTTGGTGTATGGTAACGGAGAGCTCCAAGTGGAGTCCTTTACCGATTCGAGCTTCCAGAGTGATAAGGACGACTCTAAGTCGCAGTCGGGCTTTGTCTTTACCCTTTACGGAGGGGCGGTTAGCTGGAAGAGTTCCAAGCAGGAAACCGTGGCAGACTCGACGATGGAGGCTGAATACATCGCTGCCAACGATGCTGCCAAAGAGGCTGTCTGGATCAAGAAGTTCATTACTGATCTTGGAGTTGTTCCATCCATTGAGTGTCCAATACCTTTGTATTGCGATAACAATGGAGCGGTGGCTTTGGCCAAGGAACCCAGGTCCCATCAGTGGTCCAGGCATATTCTGAGGCGGTATCACCTGATCCGGGAGATAGTTGATCGCCGGGAGATCGAGGTCAGGAGGGTTGACACGAAGAACAACACGGCGGATCCACTCACGAAGGCCATTCCCCAGATACAGTTTGAGAGACTCTTCGGGATGCTCGGTATGCGATACTACAGCAGCTGGCCCTAGTGCAAGTGGGAGATTGTTAGTTGTATGTATGCCCTAGAGGCCAGTATTGTACAGATGATGTATATTATATTGGATGCTTGGACATATATAGAGATGACTTTCTAGCTCGATATGATAGTATGCTATCTGGTTACTCTTTATCTTAACATGTACACTAGTCTCTTTAAACTGTCTTATGGTTACATGTTGGTAAAGCCCTTAGGATGTGTACTTGACTACCTGGACTATGATGCAGATCATACTAGTGGGGACATGGTAGTCCATAAGTACATCCTTCAAGGTCCCTAGTCGTGGGTATATCGAGACGGGGCATCGATATACCAGTGTAGACTAGCGTATACGCTTCTCGACCCATGAGATGGGCGATGGATGATCCCATATCCATTGGTGTTTGACATCAGAGATGGTATACATGTGCTCAGTGGAGACTGGGTACACTGGACGGACTCGCCGAGAACTCCCAGATGGTATTATACCTCACGTCAGATGGCAGTTCTCAGGTGACTCTTGTGCAGGTTAGTCTGTAGACCCGAGATCGTCATAGAGTCTTGTGTGATTCCCACTGTGCTTTGATCTCCACCTTACCACGTCCATGAGGGCGTGCAAAACGGTGGTCTTTGGGTACAGTCTCGAGTCACATGGAGGCAATGAGCGATAGGAGGGGTTTTGTCTCTCCCGGTATTGGGGGTTGATGTTGCGCTGTGCTCGATTGGCCGTAACAGGGAAGTCCCTGGCCAGGGCTGATCAGAGATTGCTGGTAAGTGTTACCAGTAGTTTCTCGACCCGTTATGAGCCTCACATCGGCACGACTTATCGGTTATTGGGGTCTGACGTTTACCACCCCTAGACTTGATATGCGATGTATCAGACGAACAGACCGGACTGTACGGTAAGTGTTACTGGTTGGATTCACAGGAGTGTGAGCGGGCTAGCTCGTCGATCTTCTGATCGCTCAATACCCGGATGGCCGTTACGTTTAGCAGACCGCTTGCGGCTTGTGGGTGCTTGATATGATCATCATCTGCTACCGGCGTATTGACGAGTCTTTAGAGTCCTACACAGAGGTTTCCTGGCTCAAGCGAAACGAAATAGGAGCGCATATGAGATATGTGCGGGACCGAGAATAATGCGTGTATGTGATACCGCATTTCATTCTCGCGATAAATGTTTCGATTGGTTATATTCGATATGACCTAGTTATCGAATCATTGATTCGATAAATCGATACATTGAATACTAGTTGGTTGTGTGCGACATGACCGGATCATTGAATCAAATGTTGATTTAATGATTTAATGTATAATTCTATATTTGATATATTACTTTGCATTAACTAGTATTGGTTCACTTTATATGGATTTTCTCACTTGATGTGCAAGAAGTATATATGATATACTTTTGTGCACAACTTTGTATCATGTTTGATGATACTTGATCATTTTGTTAAGTGTAAAAGAATTAAAAACCATGGTTAAGTGTTGATTAGGGTTTTGCATATTCATTTATTTATTTGTTCATTTATTTATTTGAAAATGATTTAAATAAAATGGTGGCTTTCTTTTGTCATTAGTTGAAGCTTCATGAAGCCTTGACTTTTTCAACCATTCTTGTCCTCATGCTTAACCCTAACTCTCCAAATGACCATGGTTTATTCTCTACACTTAACCCTTGTTAGATTATGATAAGTATGCATTTTTCTTTTTATTTTAAATAACTTATCATAAACTAGCTTCTTCTTCTTCATCTTCAAGAAAGAAACCTTGATGCCATCAATGGCAACTTGAGTTCTAGTGAGAGAAATCCAATTCTAAAGTGAACCCACCTCCTATTTCTTCACCCTCTACCTCTTGCCAAGTTGTTTTGGGTGTTTTCTTCATAAATTTCACAACTTGGTGAAGTCGGAGCTTGAACTTGTGATGCCTCGACGTAGATCATCTTCGGCACGAAGCCGACGACCTAGTCCGCCCAATTCTTCGATGAAGCCAACGTTCGAGTTTGGGAATCGAGATGGACAGCGAGAGCATGCCTTCCTGGAGCCAAGGAAGAGGGTAACCGGATCTACAAAGGTTGTAGCATCTAACCTTTAGTTAATTTGTTAACTAGTTTTGTTTTTCGCATAGAATTCTAGTCTAAGATCCACGTTAGGGTCTCTCGGCACCCATAATTTTTGAAATTGGCATGTTCGATGCCTCGTGAGACCTCTATAGGGTGCCTAGGAACCTTTCAACGTCGTACTAGAGATAGTATACAGGTGTTCATTAGGTTACGGGTACGCCGTACAGGACTCACGGGGAACTGTTAGTTGGTATTATACCCGTCGTCAGTCAGCAGTTCCCAGGTGACATGAGTACAGCATAGTCCGCAGACATGACACTGCTGCTTCTCCTCGAGTGTGTTCCCACTGTTTTTAGATTGCTACCCTACCACGGCTCAAAGGAGTCGTGCAAATAGGTAGCAGTTGGGTGCAGTCCCGAAGCACTTGGAGGCAGTGGCGGTTAGACAGGATTCGTATCTCCCGGTATTGGGAGTGTAGGGTTCCTAGGCACACTAATGAAGTCTCACAAGGCATCAAACATGGCTAATTCAAATTTTTCCTTATGCCTACAAACCCTAATACGGATCGTTAACTAGATATATAGGCGATGCAAGCATGTAAACGAATTAAATGCTAAAGGAAAGTGACTACAACCTTTGTAGATCCGGTCCTCCACGTCCTAGGCTCCGTGATGAGGTCCCTCCGCTGTCCAAATCAAATCCATGACTCTAGCGTCGGCTTCATCGGAGAAATGAGCGGGCTTGGTCGTCGGTTCGATGCCGAAGATGATCTACGTCGAGGCACCACAAGATCAAGCTCCAACTTCACCAAGCCTTGAAAACTTGTGAAGGAAACACCCTATACTACTTGGCAAGAGGTAGAGGATGAAGAAATAGGAAGTGGGTTCACTTTAGAATTGGATTTCTCACTCATTTTCACTAGTTGCCATTGAAGCTATCAAGCTTTCTCTTCTTTTAGGAAGAAGAAGAAGAAGAAGAAGATGATATATGATAAGTTATTTAAAAGGAAAATAAAAAGAAAACTTATCATGTCTTCAACCATGGTTTAGTGTAGAGATTTAACTAAGGTTAGATGAGTGGTTAGGGTTAGAGAAGAGACAAGAATGGTGGACTTGTTCAAAGCTTCAAGCAGCTTCAAAGAAAAACAAAACTAGCAACCATTCTTTTCTCTTTATCTTTTCTAAATAAAATAAATAAATAGATCAATGAATAAGTAAGTGAAATGAAACCCTAACCACTAACTAACCATGGTTTAATTCTTTACACAAAACCAAGCTAGAATGTATCATCAAACATGATACAATCATGTGTACAAAAAATATATCACAAATACAATGTGCATTTCAAGTGAGAAAATCCATTTAAAGTGAACCAATACTAGTTAATGCAAAGTAATATATCAAATATACAATTATGCATTAAATCATTAAATCAATACTTGATTTAACGATCCGGTCATATCGCATATAACCGACTAATATCCAATGTATCGGCTTATCGAATCAAGCCCTGATTCGATAACTAGGTTATATCGCATACAACCATTCGACACATACATCGCGAGAATGAAATACGGTATCACATACACGCATTATTCTCGGTCCCGCACATATCCCATATGTGCTCCTATTTCGTTTCGCTTGAGCCAGGAAACCTCTGTGTAGGACTCTAAAGACTCGTCAATACGCCGGCAGCAGATGATGATCATATCAAGCATCCACAAGCCGCAAGCGGTCTGCTAAACGTAACGGCCACCCGGGTATTGAGCGATCAGAAGATCGACGAGCAAGCCCGCTCACACTCCTGTGAATCCAACCAGTAACACTTACCGTACAGTCCGGTCTGTTCGTCTGATATGTCGCATATCTCGCCTAGGGGTGGTAAACGTCAGACCCCAGTAGCTCGATAGGTCATGCCGACGTGAAGTCCATTACATGTGTGAAACTACTGATAACACTTACCAGTAGGTCACTGCAACACTGGCCAGGGATTTCCTGTTATGGCCAGTCGAGCATAGCGCAACATCAACCCCCAATACCGGGAGAGACGAATCCCCTCCTATCGCTCATTGCCTCCATGTGAATCGGGACTGTACCCAAAAACCACCTGTTTGCACGACTCAGTAGAGCCGTGGTAGGGTGAAAATCAAAGCACAGTGGGAGACACACAAGACTCCATGACGATCTCGGGTCAACAGACTAAGCTGTACCAGTATCACCAGAGAACTGCCATCTGACGTGAGGTATAATACCACCTGGGAGTTCTCGGCGAGTCCGTTCAGTGTACCCAGTCTCCACTGAGCACCCGTATACCATCTCTGATGTCAAACACCAATGGATATGGGATCATCCATCGCCCATCACATGGGTCGAGAAGATATACGCTAGTCTACTATGGAATATCGATGCCCCGTCTCGATATTCCCACGACTAGGAACAATGAAGGATGTACTCATGGACTATCCAGGCCCCACTAGTATGATTTGCATCACAGTCCTGGAAGTCGAGTACACATCCTAAGGGCTGTATCAACATGTAACAGAGAGACAGAAAGTATACACATTAAGATAAAGAGCAACCAGATAGCGTACTATCATGTCGAGCAAGAAAGTCCTACCTACATATGTCCCAGCATCCACTACAATATACATCCAATGTACAGTAATGGCCTCTAGGGCATACATATAACTAACAATCTCCCACTTGCACTAGGGCCATCTGTAGCCGTGGTTGCAGTATCACATACTCAACCATCCCATATTAGTCTCTCTCTGGGAAAAAGCCTTCGTGAGTGGATCCGCCGTGTTGTCCTCTGAGTCTACTCTCCTAACCTCGATCAACCTGGAGATCAACTATCTCCATGATCAGGTGATGCTGCCTCAGAATTTTTCTGGGTCACTGATGGGACCAGGGTTCCAGGGCCGAAGCCACACTTCCATTGTCATACAATGGCAGGAACCTAGTTAATCTTATGAACCAATATACACCCAAACTGTCTCTTTGGAAGTATGTTAAATAGCAATGTTACCAGCCCTTATCGTCTAGTTTGCCACGGTATCTAGCTTGGAACTCTTCCAACATACCGTCCGTTTACTGAGGGTAAAGACAATGCCTGTGACTGACATTCAGTCGTCTTTATCACCCTGGAACTCTTCCAGTGATTCTCCCCAGGATCGATTGATACCATCGCACTACATCTAGTGAGAATCCTAGCATCCAATTACATCTACCTCATAGATGAAAACTCAGGATTTAGGAGGTATCACTTTGATCCTTTTGCAGAATCCTTGTGATAAGCGGAGACTGACCGAGCGTAATGTAGGAAATCCCATTCCTATCAAGAGTATGTCATCCACGTACTCTACGAGGATCGTCACCATACTCCCTACTACCTTTTTGTATATACTTGGTTCATCTACCATTTTGATGATGTCAAACTGTTTGACTAACTCATCAAAACAGATGTTCCAACTCCGCGATACCTGCTTCATTATGTAAAGCAACTTGCGCACGTTTCCGCTGCTCCCACTGTTTACGAAGCCCTCTGGCTGTGTTCTTATAGACGTTTTCTTCTAAATCAATATTTAGAAAAGTAGTCATGGCACCCAACCACCAGATATCGTAGTCATGGTATGTAGCAATGGCAAGTAGGATCTAGATGGACTTAAGCATAGTCCCCAGAAAAGGTTTCATCATTATCCACACCTGGTTGATGACTAAAACCTTTAACAAGTCTAGCTTTGAAAGTCTCAACTTTTCCATCTACACCAAGTAATCTTCTCAAGATATACTTGCTCCTGATGGGGATTTAACCCTTCAGATATAGCAACCAAAGTCCATACTTTGTTGGTGTATATGGATTCCATCTCAGACCGCTAAGCATCCAGCCATTCTTACAGAGTCCCTACTCCTGATGGCCTGCTCGAATCTAGTTGGGTCATCATCTCATGATGCAATCCTTGCTCCCACTGTCATCGAGAAACCAAGGTATCTCTCAGGCGGATGAGGAACCCTACCAGATCGGCGGAGAGGCTGAAGTTCGTCGGGGACCATTGAATCCTTTGGTTCTGTCAAATCAGCTGCAGTTTTGTATAGCTGGAACATTTCCAGTTCTACAGAACTGACCTTGCCTCGATCTTGTCCAGATTTTGCTTTTGACATAGGCCGGACAATCCTAAATCTTAACTAACTTAAGATATAGGCTCTTCCCTTTCCATATCACATATGAAGTGGTAGGCAACTGATTTGATTTGAACCCAATTCAATAGGTATGCAGCTTCTCAAGTGCACAACCCAAAAAGGAAATAGGTAACTCAGTAATACTCATCATAGAGCACACGATATCTAACATTGTGCGATTGCTCCGCCCCGATACACCGTTGTGCTGTGGTGTATTCAGAGGAGTAGTACGGAGAGAGAATCTTATTTTCCTTTAGAATAGTCCAGGAATTCCGTGCTCAAGTATTCTCCTCCCTGATCACATCAAAGGACATAATACTTATACCCGTTTTGGTTCTCTACTTCTAACTTATATTCTGTGAATATCTCAAAAGGTTCAGAATTGTGTTTCAACAGGAACATAGGTCTGAATCTTGAGAGATCATCAGAGAATGTAATGAAGTACAAGGAACCGGTCCTGGCATGTGTAGACAGGGGACCTTACATACATCATCATGTATCAGTCCCAAGAGTTTACTAACTCTTTCTTTGTTTCCAATGAACAGAGTTATGGTCATCTAATCTTTGTGACATGACTGGCAAGTTTCACAAGATGTAAATTCAAACTGATTTAAATATACATCTAAATGTAACTTCAGCCAGTCGGGTCGCATTGATATGACCTAGTCTGCAATACCTGAAGAAGGATCCGTTCATTTCTGAACTCTTCCTTTTATGTGTGTTCTGTATACTAAAGAACTGTAGTTTGATTTAGAACGTCAATGCTTTTAGATAACGTGCCTGAACCGATCAACTTTTGATATAGGAAATGTTCAAAACATTATCCATCAATACAAAATTTTATCATTTCTTTACTAATGAAGAGACTGATATGATTTTGTATATCAGGTTCGGTATCAAATAGCATTTGTTCAGAATCAATATATTGGTAATACAGGGTGACAGTGACCAACAGACTTGGCTGCAACACTTGCCCCGTTTTCTGTCTCATGAAACTTATCACCCGTTCTCAGTTTTTCTACCTTTTTGTAGCCCTATGTAACAGATTACATATCTGGGATCCTGACCCGGTATCAAACACCCAGGATACAGAGGATACTGAGAAACAGTTCTTTGTAATGAACACACCCGAAGGAGAAGCATCATATGCACTTTCTTCGTTTGGGCGGCATGGGAATCCTGGTATTCCCCTAATTCCTGCTCTGTCTTATAACAATTATAAGTTGGAGCGGGACCAACGTTCCCCAGCTCAGTATAACAAGCGGGTTCGGTCAATACATCCATATTATTATCTTGATTAAGGCGTGATATGGTCGCTACCTGGAGAGAGAGAGAAGAAAACACTCAGCGTGCGCTCTTGCAAGATCAGATTGGTTATATATTTTATCTAATCAGGATGGCTCCCACTGTTTTTATCAAATCTTCCTTCAAACCTTAAAAGGAAAGATTTGCCGGGATTAATTACACTCTACAAGTTCACCAATCTTTCAGCCAGGCCAGTGTCGGTACTTTGAGGGAGGTTCCCCGTGCTTTCGCATGGACTTAATTACAGTAAACATCGTTTTCCCAGAGGCGTAACCCCGTTGACACCTTTCTAGACACCTACTTGATCGGCTAATTGTAAAGTGCAAAACGCTCTCAGGAGTAACAATTACTCGCAGTGTGTATCGGGATCCAACTATCACATAGAAGGTATGCAATCTCATTGCAAATTTCAACACTTGAAACTCCCGATAATGGTTTTTACCCCTAGCACCTATGACCTTGGCTAAGGTCAACAAATCATAGGTACCAGTCAAGTTCTACCCGTCATTTCGTGATTAATTAGACCCACCCACATGACCCTTGGCTAAGGTCAACAAAGCCACATGACTGTCCTAACTAATCGCATCATATGCTGTGTAGGAAGACATCACTTAGCTACCGCACACTACGCCTCGGCTATGGTCGACAAACGTAGCACGAATACTAAGTACTCTACTTCTTAAAATGACGGAGGGTTGCGAATGGTTTTTAAGAAAACCTTTAATGCTTTGAACTTGATCTCGTTGCGGAATCAAATGGTTTTTAAATGGAATGTTTTCGAGGCTTTTCTAGTTTTGCTAAAGGGGTCACTCCCGGTGAAGGGATCGTCGGCCCTTTCCTCGTCGAATGAGGTGCGGGATATATCATATATATTACTGTGCAAAGCGGAAACTATAGAAGAGATCAAAGACAAACCGAGGGTTGTAGCATCGGCCAGTTATTGCTAAAGGAGTCACTCCCGGTGAAGGGATCTCGGTCCTTCCCTCATCGAATAAGGTGCAGGATGTTCTATAATGAACACCGCGATGCAAAGCAAGAACTGTAGCTACCTGTTTTTATTTTGAAATTCAATTCCACAACATCAATTAGGTTTATTTTCTTTCATTAATCTCATCAATGAATATCCCATCATTTAAGTCCACCTAATCATCATAGATAAATATAACGTACGCTTATGCCATCCGCATTCACCTCGATGTCCCGTCTGCACCGTTAGGTTAGGTAACTAACGCCAGAGCGGGGCAGGGCTAGCGCGGGTGTAAAATATAAGCAACGTCTATATAATATATCATATATACTATATATAATATCTGTCACAGAACATCACATGATCACATCACAGATAAATCACAGCAGAAGAAACATATGAAATATTGGATATACTAGGACGTCCGTGTTTTCAATACGAGCCAGTATAAAACACGGATTCCACTGTCGTGATGAATAGCCAATCCCACACCTCTAGACCCCTACGAGAGCGGCAAGCAACCCTACCAATTCTAGGGTTAGAAGACCCGGACTCGACTCCTCGAGTTGGTCTCCCACTGGACCCTAGAACCCGGTTACTTGTGCCATCCTCCTTGGGTCTATCCTAGTGCAGAAAAGTAAATAATATACAAAGGTGATATCTTCCGCAACCTGGAAGTGTCCTAATAAAAGAATATTACATACAAGTTTTTACATGAATGAAAATGAAAAACACTCATCTCACATAAAAACCCCCGGCTATTCAAACACGACGATCCAATATAACATATCCAGCAACACATAACATCACATGTCATCAACATAAGTAAACATGCGTATCCCAATTGTCGTTGACATATAGCAATGAAACCGGCGATATCACATATTACACTTACGGTCACAGAAAAGAAAGTGTAAAACTACAACAGTTGGAATCCGCAATCTCTTTAGACATCGCATGCCTAATCAAATAAATTCCTTAGACATCGCATGCCTAACAATTATAAACCCCGCATTTTAGTCTCATTATCGAAAACTCTTTTCAATATCAAGTCGGGCAATTCAACAGGATTCCCGACATTCTGATCGAATGCTCGTCGCAAACTTTAGTAGGCGGCCGCACCCCCAATGCCGTCGACGAAGTGCACCGAGGCGGAATACCGCTGCCGCGAGCACCCGAACGGATGCTTTCGGCGACGGGGTTCTCCTACAATCACTTGGTCGGGGCTATGGGGCGAGGCTGTCTATTAAGTTTACCCGGCGAGTATCCGCGTACATTACGTGATTGCGACGGACTTTTGATCACATCAAAATCCCGTGGTGTTCATATCAGATTTTTGCATTTTCATACCGTCCAATTTTTATCACATTGCATATCCGTAGATACTCTTGAGCCGTGTTTGCTAGTCAATTGCAGGATACAGGTCCTCGGTTCCAAAAACGGTGAAATTCATGGAAAAAACACGACAAAATCCGGGTTCCTGCCAACCACAGATAAAACACGGTCTCCGCTCTTCATCCGTATGTTGCCAGATACCAGTTTAGGAGACAAAAGGACAAATCAATTGTCACCTTCATGCACAAAGCACTATGGTAGCACATAATCCAAGAGATCTACACGGAGCTCGACGCAATCATCCACAAAAAGTCCACTTCATAACACCTTTCCCTCAACAGAAATTCTGGAAGAATTTTGGATGTATTTTCAGAAAATACATACAACAGACAAGAGGGGACAGAAGAACAGGGAAGTACCCCAAAGCCCACACCCTAAACCTACCAAGGTGCCGCGGATCCGCGGCCAAAGGGGGGTCTAGGCCGCGGATCCGCGGCAGTACAGTGCCTTCAGCCGACCAATTTTCAGGGGTATTTTGGTATTTGCATTTTTGGTCTGGTGGTTGCCCTAGGTTTTCATTCTACAGCCTATAAATAGCCCAGAAGTTTGAGAAGGAAAGAGTCCATAATCTTGTATTTTTCTTTGCTAGGTTTTAGTACATGTTCTTCTTCCTCTTCTCACCTCTTCTCCATTAAACTTGTAAGTGAGCTTTTGAGTGAAGAGTGATGAATAAAGAAGACCATTTTTATTATCATGCTTGTCTCTTTCTTTACTTGTTATAATTGTTGTAATTTTAATTGTTAAGTAGTTGTTGTTATTTCCTTGTTGTTTGTTTCTTCTCTCTTTTTCTTTATCCTTTCATACGACAATGATACTTACGCTTGATCCTCGCCAAGGTGAGGTCGCAAACAGTTAGTCGTATTCTTCTAATCTCTTTCTTTCTATCTTCCTCTTTTGTGTTGTTTTATTTTTCCGTATTATGAAGTGTGAGTAGTTCTATACTTGTTAGGGTAGGATAAGGGAAGTTTGAGAGAAGGAAATCTCTCTCACTCTTTCCTTGCCCAACAACTTAAATCAACTCCCGTTAACCCAACCACAATCCGCTCCTTACGGCACCCTATCCTACATGATAGCGGTGATTCCGTAGTGAGACCAGTTGTGGTTGAATTAACCGGAGGTTATGGATAAGAGCCAAGAACGGACGGACAAGCACCAAAAGGAAGGACTATGCGTTGGAAAGCCTAGCTTATACTCGCAAGTTCCTTCCCAGTCGTGCTAATCCCCGTTGTTGCCGATTACCGTAACACCGATATTAAGTGGGGCAACGAAAGATGTGGAGACTCCTAACTCAAACTAACCTAATCCTAACCCTAACAAGCTCTCTTTAAATATCAACTCAACACTTAGATAACTACAAACAAAATCTGAACAACCGGACTTAACTCGTCGAAAAACACATAGAAAAAGATTCCCATCTCCCTGCGGACGACCCGTACTCAACCGGCTAGCTACGTGCGAAACCGTCTTGATTGCGGTATTTAAACTAGAACTTGAACACGCTCCTATCCTAACAATCACGTGGCAACCGATCAAGTGAGACTAAACTGCTATGTTTATAACATTCATTCAGTTATCTCATAACTACTTGTGAATTCCAAATGTTGTATCACATTCCGGATAAATAGAAAATGCTAAACTTTTCGATCGAACAATCGAACACCCAAGTTTTCCCGATCAACCGAATGAAATAAGTTCAAAGAAATTCACTTCATGCCTCAGTAGCAACGGTCCAGCCGTAGAAGGGTCAAGCCAACGCCTCACATATGGCACGCCGTACTGCCCCAAACCCTAAGGTTCAAAGGGCAGTTCAAGACGGTCACATAATCGAGTTAAGGTTTGTTGTCTTCTAGAGGGACCATCGCGTTACCTGCACTACTCAGAACGTCCTTAAACCATGGAAAAATCCAACACATGGAAATTTTCCGACAGGGGAAAATGTGGGTATTTATGTCCAGTCGAACTTTTTAACATATTCTAAAATTACCCGGAAAGGCACACAGACAGAATTAGACAATCCGATCGATACACCGAGTCCCCAATACAACCCAGAAAGTTCAACTCTTGAAAAAATATTAAAAATTCCCAGGAAAACCAGCACCAGAAAATAGGAATTACTGTGCAAAAAGTATTGGGCATTGTGACAATACGGCCGCGGAACCGCCGCAGAAGCCTTGCTTCTGCCGCGGTTCCGCCGCACTTTTGTTGAATCATGGACACGTGTTGCACAGTAATTCTTAGGATTCCCTGCTGATTTTTCTGCATATTTTTAATATTGAAAAATCCACATTTTACAAAATTGTCCAGAGAGCATGTTTAGGGTTAGGGTTTCGGTCCGATCGGATTTCTAACTCCGTCTATGCATCGCCTAAGGCTCTAGCTAGGCTCTGATACCACTGTAGGGTTCCTAGGCACACTAATGAAGTCTCACAAGGCATCAAACATGGCTAATTCAAATTTTTCCTTGTGCCTACAAACCCTAATACGGATCGTTAACTAGATATATAGGCGATGCAAGCATGTAAACGAATTAAATGCTAAAGGAAAGTGACTACAACCTTTGTAGATCCGGTCCTCCACGTAGTAGGCTCCGTGATGAGGTCCCTCCGCTGTCGAAATCAAATCCATGACTCTAGCGTCGGCTTCATCGAAGAAATGAGCGGGCTTGGTCGTCGGTTCGATGCCGAAGATGATCTACGTCGAGACATCACAAGATCAAGCTCCAACTTCACCAAGCCTTGAAAACTTGTGAAGGAAACACCCTATACTACTTGACAAGAGGTAGAGGATGAAGAAATAGGAAGTGGGTTCACTTTAGAATTGGATTTCTCACTCATTTTCACTAGTTGCCATTGAAGCTATCAAGCTTTCTCTTCTTTTAGGAAGAAGAAGAAGAAGAAGATGATATATGATAAGTTATTTAAAAGGAAAATAAAAAGAATACTTATCATGTCTACAACCATGGTTTAGTGTAGAGATTTAACTAAGGTTAGATGAGTGGTTAGGGTTAGAGAAGAGACAAGAATGGTGGACTTGTTCAAAGCTTCAAGAAGCTTCAAAGAAAAACAAAACTAGCAACCATTCTTTTCTCTTTATCTTTTCTAAATAAAATAAATAAATAGATAAATGAATAAGTAAGTGAAATGAAACCCTAACCACTAACTAACCATGGTTTAATTCTTTACCCAAAACCAAGCTAGAATGTATCATCAAACATGATACAATCATGTGCACAAAAAATATATCACATATACAATGTGCATTTCAAGTGAGAAAATCCATTTAAAGTGAACCAATACTAGTTAATGCAAAGTAATATATCAAATATACAATTATGCATTAAATCATTAAATCAATACTTGATTTAACGATCCGGTCATATCGCATATAACCGATTAATATCCAATGTATCGGCTTATCGAATCAAGCCTTGATTCGATAACTAGGTTATATCGCATACAACCATTCGACACATACATTGCGAGAATGAAATACGGTATCACATACACGCATTATTCTCGGTCCCGCACATATCCCATATGTGCTCCTATTTCGTTTCGCTTGAGCCAGGAAACCTCTGTGTAGGACTCTAAAGACTCGTCAATACGCCGGCAGCAGATGATGATCATATCAAGCATCCACAAGCCGCAAGCGGTCTGCTAAACGTAACGGCCACCCGGGTATTGAGCGATCAGAAGATCGACGAGCAAGCCCGCTCACACTCCTGTGAATCCAACCAGTAACACTTACCTTACAGTCCGGTCTGTTCGTCTGATATGTCGCATATCTCGCCTAGGGGTGGTAAACGTCAGACCCCAGTAGCTCGATAAGTCATGCCGACGTGAAGTCCATGACATGTGTGAAACTACTGACAACACTTACCAGTAGGTCACTGCAACCCTGGCCAGGGATTTCCTGTTATGGCCAGTCGAGCATAGCGCAACATCAACCCCCAATACCGGGAGAGACGAATCCCCTCCTATCGCTCATTGCCTCCATGTGAATCCGGACTGTACCCAAAAACCACCTGTTTGCACGACTCAGTACAGCCGTGGTAGGGTGGAAATCAAAGCACAGTGGGAGACACACAAGACTCTATGACGATCTCGGGTCAACAGACTAAGCTGTACCAGTGTCACCAGAGAACTGCCATCTGACGTGAGGTATAATACCATCTGGGAGTTCTCGGCGAGTCCGTTCAGTGTACCCAGTCTCCACTGAGCACCCGTATACCATCTCTGATGTCAAACACCAATGGATATGGGATCATCCATCGCCCATCACATGGGTCGAGAAGATATACGCTAGTCTACTATGGAATATCGATGCCCCATCTCGATATTCCCACGACTAGGAACAATGAAGGATGTACTCATGGACTATCCAGGCCCCACTAGTATGATTTGCATCACAGTCCTGGAAGTCGAGTACACATCCTAAGGTCTTTATCAACATGTAACAGAGAGACAGAAAGTATACACGTTAAGATAAAGAGTAACCAGATAGCGTACTATCATGTCGAGCAAGAAAGTCCTACCTACATATGTCCCAGCATCCACTACAATATACATCCAATGTACAGTAATGGCCTTTAGGGCATACATATAACTAACAGGGAGTTGATATCGCGCTGTGTCAGAGAGCCATTACGCAAAGTCCCTGGCCAGGGCAAGCGAGATTTACTGGTTGGTTCCAGTAGTTTCTCAAGGTGTAATGGGCTACGCTCCGACACGACTTATACAGCTATTAGGGGACTGACGCTTGCTGCCCCCATAGGCCCTATATGCGATAGTCTTAGACGAACAGACCGGACTGTACGGAGATTGTCACATCTGGCTCAGTAGGAGTTCGGATGGGTTTCCTCATCGGCCTCCTCATCGACATCTACCTGGGGACCGTTACGTACAGCTAGTGCCGCTTGCGGTCTGTGGTTAAACCCACTGCCAGCGTAGTGTCGGGTCTTTAGAGTCCCACACAGAGAGTTTCCCTGCTTCGGGCGAAACGATATAGAGGTCATATGGTTTTATGACAGGGTTCGGACGCATATGTGTTTTTACGCACGTACGATGTTCGGACAGTTTTTACTAGTCGGCTTTGGTTTAAGCCAGATTCTAGTATCGGATTATTGGATTTATACAGTCTAAAGTTTTTCCGTGTTTTCACGGATAGGAGGGGCGTTCTCGTAATTTGTCGGGAAGCTTCTAGAAGGATGATGACTTAGAGTGTAAGGTGGCATTTGCATTTATTGGATTAATGAGTCATGAGAGTGAATCATCCATGGAGTTAATGTTGCATTAATGTTTTAGATGACTCATGAGATGAATCACTCTATGAATTAATGAAGCATGATGACACATATTTATTTGTTATTCATTTTAATAAAAATCATATGCTTCATATATTCAACCAAAAGGATGCTCATTCTCACCTTCTCTCTCCTCAAGCTCTCTCTCTTCAAACCCTAACACTAACCTCTCATGTGTTGAGATCAAGGGTTAGCTAGACTAATACATCCATAATCCAACTCTATATCACCTAGGTTGCTTAGATTAGCACTTTGAGAAACCTAGTTATCTCAAGTTAGAGGTCAAGCTTGGAGTAGGAGCTCTCAGGTGGATCGTCTTTGACTCGAGGAGGCCGTTGAGGTGCCGACGTTCCAAAGAGCCTACAAGGAGTGGAAGACAGCGATGAAGACCCGAAGGATATATAACGTGTGGTATAACTTCGAATCCGAATAGTTAAACCTCTTGTAGCATGTTAGTAACGGTTTAGATATGATTCTTGTGCTCAAGTCCGTGTTACGAAGCTTTGATAATTGTTTTTCATATATTCCGCCTCCCCGCAAATTCGTGGGGTGCGTGACATGGACTTACAAGCATTAATGAAGAAATGATAATGGTCAAATCAACTCACGATCATAATTTTCTTAATTATCATTATTATTATCTTTTTTCCTCATATGAGAGTTTATCCTCTCATTTTTCATTCATTCTCTCATAACCTTTCTCTCTCTTGGTTTGCTCTCCCTCTTCCTCTCTCTCAAAATCTTAAGTGTTTCATGTGTTGAAAATCAAAGCTTTGAGACTGAACCACCAAAATACCTCTCTACTCACTCTAGGGTTATTAGTGTAGCAAGCCAAGCACTCTAGTTACTTCATTGTTGAGGCAAGAGCTCAAGGTAGAGGCCTTCGGGTGGATCGTTCTTTGACCTAGAGAAGACAACGAGGAGGAGCCATCTACACCACTCCAAGGAGCTCACATCAAGGAGGACCACAACAAGAGGAGAAGGAGTTCAAGAACTAGGTATAACCATCTAACCTAGTAGTTAGAACTTGTAGTTTGTTAGTTTGTTTTTGTTTAGCAAAGATCCTTCTTACTTAGTCTATGTTGCTTTGTAAGAAAAATTCGATTTTTACATGTTCCGCCTCCTTGCTAGCTAGAGAGGTGAGCGACATAGACTTACATGTTTCTCGAATCCTTCCTCAAACCATAAAAGAAGAATTAATCAGGATTAATCTCACCGTACAATACTTGCTTAACCTTTCAGCTGTTGGATATATGTATACCCTAGAGGCCATTATATGTATAGTGGGTGCTTGGACATGTATATATATATATATATTACTTTCTTGCTCGACATGATAGTATGTTATCTGGTTTACTTTATCTGACTTGTTGATTTGATCATGTTTTTATTCATTTGCACAAGTTGATAAAGCCCTTAGGATATTTCCTAGACTACTGTGACTATGATGCAGATCATACTAGTGGGGCACGTATAGTTTATAAGCATATCCTTGAACTGTTCCTAGTCGTGGGTGTATCGAGACGGGGCATCGATATTCCAGAGTAGACTAGCGTATACCTTTCTTGTCCCACATGATGGGCGATGGATGTTCCCATATCCATCTGGTGAGGTGACACCAAAGAATGTATGCGGGTGTTCAGTGGAGACTGGGTACACTGAACGGACTCACAGAGAACTCCTATGTGGTATTATATCTATCGTCGGATAGCAGTTCTCAGGTGACACTGGTACAGGTTAGTCTGTAGACCCAAGATCGTCAAAGAGTCTTGTGTGTCCTCCCACTGTACTTTGATCTTCACCCTACAACGGCACTACTGAGTCGTGCAAACAGGTGGTCTTTGGGTACAGTCCCAAGGCACATGGAGGCGATGAGCAATAGGAGGGGTTTCGTCTCTCCCGGTATTGGGAGTTGATGTTGTGCTATGCTCAATTGGCTATAACAGGAAGTCCCTGGCCAGGGCTGCTGAGATTTACTGATAAGTGTTATCAGTAGTTTCTCGATTTGTTATGAGCCATACACTAGCCTGACTTATTGAGTTATTGGGGTCGACGATACCATCCCTAGACTCGATATGCAACATATCTGACGACGAGACCGGACAGTACGGTAAGTGTTGCCAGATGGCTCGACGGGAGTTTTGACAGCTTTGCTGGTTTTCTTCTGATCGTTCAATACCCGGGTAGCCGTTACGTTTAGCTGACCGCTTGCGGCTTGTGGGTGTTTGATATGATCATCACCCACTGCCGGCGTATTGACGAGTCTTAGAGTCCCACACAGAAGTTTCCTAGCCCAGGCGAAAAGATCTGGTGTGCATATAAGATATGCACGGGACCCGATTGAATACGAATATGTAATACCGTATGTTAATTGCGAGTTTTTCTATTGGTCAGGTCGTATGTGATATGACCGGATTGTTAAATCAATTGTTGATTTCACATTCTGACTTTTAGTTTTATTTTAATTCTTTAGTTAAACCCTTTTTATTAAAGAGGAAGAATGCATACATGTATGCACCTGTAGATGTGCAAGCATGCACATGTTGATGTGCATGAATACATGCATACAAAAGTATCATGGTTGTTGATACAAATTTGGTGGCAATATAAGACTTACATGGTTATATAATATATGGATATATATTTGCATTTGTTTTAAAACAAAAGGAAAAGATAAAGATTAATCCATGGTTATCATCTACACTCTTCTTTGAAGTTAACCTAGCTCACCCACTTTTTAACTATAGATTAATCTTTCCTTTTGTCTTTTAACTCAAGTGCAATAATATCTATATTATGTAACCATGGTTTGAGATGAAGAGTAGAAAATATATATAGTTATCTTTTCTATTATTCATCAAGCTTTATCATTTCACAAAAGCTTTTGCCGTCATCTTCTTCTTCCTCCTTGCTCTCTAGTTTTTTCCATAGTGAGAGAGAGATAAAAAGAAAGGGTTTTGAAAAAAGAAAACTCACCACTTCATCATTCTACTCTAATCTAGCCAATTAGTTTAGAGTGTTTAGCTTCATCTTCTTCTTGCATAAAGTGGAGCTACAAGCTTGGAGCTAGTGAACTTCGGGTGGATCATCGTAGACGTAGGAGCTTACTAGTAAGCCTCTCCAACCTTTCAACGATCCTAGGAGTCACTACAAAGAGGACTACAAAGGTTGTATTCCTTTCACTTAGTGTAAATATAGTTCTAGTATGTGATACTTGTGTTGTTACCCTATAAATTCTAGTTAATGATCCTTGCTTAGTTTGCTTAGCACCTCTAGAAATTTTAAAGTGGCATGTGTGATGCATCTGTTAGTGTATATGCCCTAGAGGCCATTACTGTATCATACTAGTTTGTATATTACTTGATGGAAGCTTGGGATATTCACAGTTGTATATACAATCTTGCTCAAAATGGTAGTATGCTACTTGGTTTGTCTCTGCTTTAATATGTGCATGTGTTTCTTTTAGCATATTGCTGATATACATATTAGTAGAGCCCTTAGGATCTTTGCTTGATTACCAGCGTTGTGATGGCGCTCGCACTCGTGGGAGCTGGGTGATCTATAAGCACATCCTTATACAGGTCCCTAGTCGTTGGACTATCGAGACAGGGCATCGATACTCCGGAGTAGACTAGCGTATGCGCATCTCATCCCAGTGTGGGAGACGGTCTGTCCCACAGCCGTCAGTACGTCATACTTGAGATAGTATACGGGTGCTCGTTAGGTTACGAGTACACTGGACAGGACTCGTCGGGGACTGTTGGTTGGTATTATACCTATCGTCAGTTATCAGTTCCCAGGTGACATGAGTACAGCTTAGTCCGTTGACTTGACACTGTCACTTCGCCTCGAGTGTGTTCCCACTGCACTTTGACTACTACCCTACCACGGCTCAAAGAAGTTGTGCAAACAGGTAGTTTTTGGGTGCAGTCCCGAAGCACTTGGAGGCAGTGACGGTTAGACAGGATTCGTCTCTCCCGGTATTGGGGGTTGACATCGCGCTGTGTCCAGGAGAGCCATTACACGAGTAGTCCCTGGCCAGGGCAAGCGAGATATACTGGTAGGTTTCCAGTGTTATCTCAGGGTGTTCTGGGCTACACTCCGACACGACTTGTACCGCTATTAGGGGACTGACGTTCACCGCCCCCTAGGCCCGCCATGCGATGTATCAGACGAACAGACCGGACTGTACGGAGATTGTCACATACAGGCTCAGTTGGAGTTCCGATGGGGTTCACCTCGTCAGTCTTCTTATCGACATCTACCTGGGGACCGTTACGTACAGCTAGTGCCGCTTGCTGTCTGTGGTTAAACCCACTGCCAGCGTAGTGCCGAGTCTTTAGAGTCCCATACAGAGAGCTATTCGCCTTTAGGCAAAATGAGTAGAGGTCGCATGGTTTTGCGACAGGGTTCGTTCATATTCGCGCACTTGTGCACGTTTGCTGTCTGGATAGTTTATACTAGCGGGCTTTGGTTTAAGCCGGATCCTAGTATATGATTTGAGATTGGTTTTTCTCAGTGTATTCGTGTTCCTCGGATCACGAATGCGGGTGCGTATGCACAGTTGCTTGAGATTGAAGGAGAGGACCTTGATTAGGGTTAATGGCTATTGTCATTTTATTAACCCTAATGTTTATGTGTGTATTATTGTTAATTAATAATTAGTTTAATAATTGTCCATGGTTATGGTTGTTGACCATTTGACTTCTTTGACTTGTTGACCTAGGTTGACACTTTGACCATCATCATTTCTTTTGGAAGATGCTTTTTGATCTTTGCAAATTGAAATGATAATGGTCATGTCATGATTAACCATGACAATTTTCAAGCTAATTATTCAATTAAAATAATTCACACATATTAGTGAGAATGGCTCAATTATTTCTCATTCTATCATATCCTTTCTCTCTCTTGTTCTTCCTCTCCCTCAAGCTCTCTCCCTCTCATGTGTTGAGAAACACTTGAGTTTGAGAAAAACCATCTCTTGATCTTCTCTACTCTCATCTAGGGTTGAAGGACTAGCACTTCTTGAACCCTAGTTACTTTTAGCTTGGAGTTGAAGCCAAAGGTCGAGGCTTTCGGGTGGATCTTTCTTCGGCGTGAGAAGACGAGCAAGATGACCTCCTTCCACTACTCCAAAGAGCAAGGAGAGAAGGACTAAGAGACCAAAGGTATAACCTTTCTACCACCTAGCTACTTTCAAGTTAGCTTTAGCAAGTTTTTGTTCAGTAAAGATCCTTAAAGCAAAGTCCATGTTGCCTATAGTTGATAAAAATCCGATTTTTATTATGTTTTCCGCCTCCCCGTAAGCACCGGGGTGGGCAACGTGGACTTACAGTGGTATCAAAGCCTAACTAAACATAAACTAGCTATGTAGTGAAGTGTAACGAAGTTCGAAACCGAAAAATCCAAAAACCGAGTTTTCAAAAAACCCTAGTTTCTGTTAAAAAAATTTCTGGTCAAAACAAAATTTGTCATACACCTAAAATTATCTCAGGGTTTTTTAAAGATAACCACAAAAAACGAGCCAGAGATCTAACCAAACAACCGCGGTTCCGCGGCAATAGCAAGCTATTGCCGCGCAACCGCGGCCGTCTTGTATCCTCTCTGCCTCGATTTTGGTGCAATGTATCTCTGGCTTGGTTTTAGGATTTTTGAGATATGTTATATGTGCCCAGATTTTCCAGAATAGAAATTTATTTTTGGGGGCCTATAAATCCGTATTTTTTTCGAACTTCACTACACTTTGACTACGAAGGTTATATCTGTGATGTTTGCATGTATTGAACGTCGGCTAATCGCTATATGTCGATTAGTCGGGGTTATACATCTCTGTGATCTGTGATTGATATTGGTATGTGTATATGAATGGGTTGGATTGTCGCGGGTGAATAGCCGGGGTGGATGTGAGATGAGTGTTCCTTTTCTTTCATTCATTTGTAATATGTAAATTGATGTAATAATATTATTTGTATGGCCGCACAACCGGGTCGGGGTTGTAGCCGTCATTGTATAATTCTTTTTACTGTTTTTGCTCTTAGGATAGACCCATGGAGGGGGTGCACAAACTACCGGGTATCTCGAAGTGCCGAGTGGCCTACTCACGGTGGTGAGGGAGGTTGCTTCGCTTCGGGTACTTGGCGGGTAGTTTGCCGCACCCGTAGGGGTCTTGGGTGGGGTATTGGCTATTCACCGCGACCGTGTAATCCGCTTTTCGTTGCAGGCTCGAACGGATTGCGGATTCCTAGTATATCCAATGTATTCATCTATGATCTGTAATGTCTATCATTGCTATATTTTTATATATGATAACTATTTAGGCGTTGCTTATGTTTTACAGCCGCGCTAGCCCAGCCCCCGCTCTTTCGTTAGTTAAGTAACCTAACGGGTGATGACGGGGCCCCGTGGCGAATGCGAATGGCATAAGCGTACGTCATATTTTGGTTGTTTTCTGCAATGGTAGGATTAAATGATGGGATGCATTAAAAGAACTAATGCAAGAAAATAAACCAAGTAAAAGTCGATTGGAACACTTTGAAAACCACTCGGTTCTTTTCAAAACTAAACTTTTAAACGTGGAGCTTGAACCACTCCTTTTAAAAAGCTATCTCGTTCCATCGATTATATCAAGTTCACTACGTTCACGGTTTCACCAAAACCATCCATAGCCCTCCATCATTTCAGTTAAATATACGGTAGTATTCAAGCTATGTATTTTGACCTCACGCCAAGGCATAGTGATTGGTAGCTGCCGGATATTTATCTGTTGCATAGATAGAATGTGTTGGTTTGAGACAGTCGTACTGCCATTTTGGCCTACGTCAAGGGTAGGTACGGGTGGGTTCAAATTAACCAGGATAATGATGGGAAGAACTTGACATGTGACTTATGACATTTTGACCTCACGCCAAGGTCATAAGAGCATGGGGCAAAAATCCACATCGGGAGTTTCATAAGTACTGAAACTTGCTAGCGCTGCATACCATTTGGAATGTGATAACTCTGGTAGGATTCCTTCGGTTTTATCACGCGATGATATTTGGATCCCGATCCTACTGTGAGTATATGCTACTCCTCGGGAAAACTCTCACTTAACGATCAGTGCTATAAACCTAGTAGGTGTCTAGAAAGGTGTTAGCGGGGCTACGCCCACAGGGAAAAGAGGTTACTTAATTAAGGAACTTCGCGAAAGCGTTGGAAAACCTCCCTCGAAGTACCGACACTGGCCTGGCTGAACAGTTAAGCAAGTATTGTACGGTGAGAGTAATCCTGACTAATCCTTTCTTTACGGTTTGAGAAGGGATTCGAGAGACAGTGGGAGCCATCCAGTTTAGAAAAATTAAAAACCACTCTAAACTTGCAAGAGTATCATGCTAAAGTGTTTCTTTTCTCTCTCCTAATTGCAGCGACCATTCAACATGACCGGACTTAAGTTATTACTAGATAAAAACATATTGACAGGGGCAAACTACAAAGATTGGCTCAGGAATGTCAAGATGGCAATCACTTACGACAAGTTGGGGTATGTCCTTACCACCAAAGCACCCCCTGTCCCAGGTCCCACCTCCAGCGTCGCGGATAAGGAAATCCGTAAGACATGGGAGATAGATTGCGCGAAGGCCAAATGCCTCGTATTAGCCTCGATGGACAATGAACATCAGCGGAGGCACGATAATATGGACCTAGAGTCCATATTTCTTCATACAAAAGAACTGTATGGGGAGCAGTCTCGTATCGCAAGATACGAAGTGTCGAAGAAGCTATTTTCGGCAAGGTTGGCCGTCGGATCATCGGTAGCGGAACACGTGCTTAAGATGATTGGCTACATTGAGGAGCTCACGGACCTTGGGACCACGTTGGAGAATGAACTATATACTGATTTGATTCTCCAGTCCCTTCCTTCCACTTACGCCCAGTTTATTCTGAACTTCAACATGCAAGGAAAGGAGGTAGAACTTTCCGAGCTTCTGAACATGTTGAGGAGTGCTGAGGGCACCCTACAGAAAGGTAGGGAGACATCCACTTTGTTTGTAGGAGGATCTTCTTCTTCTAGGTCCAGGGCGAAAGCCAAGGGCAAGAAGAAGAAAGCCCCCGCCAAACCAAGAGGCGGTGTCGGTAAAGTGGATACGAAGGGAAAAGGTAAAGCAACAAAGATAGCGGGAAAGCTGGTGGGGAAGGAAGAATGCTTCTATTGTCACAAAAGTGGTCACTAGAAACAGGATTGCAAGGCTTGGAAAGCCAGAACACAGGATTTGAAGCGAGTTGCAGCTTCAGCTTCAGGTGTGTATGTTATTGAAAACTGTCTATCAATAAACTCTACTTCCTGGGTATTGGATACCGGATCAGGATCTCATATCTGTAATTCTTTGCAGGCATTGAGAAAGCGTAGAGTTTTGAAGGCAGGTGACATGACCCTCAGAGTTGCGAACGGTGCTAGCATGGATGCTGAGGCCGTGGGGGACTATCACCTGGGATTGTCGGATGGACATTTTTTGGTTTTGCGTAGTTGTTATTATATACCAAATGCAGCCTGTAATATCATTTCTATATCTTTATTATCTAAAGAAGGTTATGAATTTGCATTTGTAAGTAATGTAGTGAACATTCACCTTAATCAAGCTTTGATTGGATCAGGTACATTGAACAACGGTATATACGTATTAAACCAACCACAGATTTTCAATTTCCAGAATACACACAAAAGAAAGTCTCCAGAAATCAATAAAACTTTCTTATGGCATTGTAGACTGGGTCACATCAATCAGAGAAGGTTGACTAAGTTACACACAGAAGGATATTTGGATTCGTTCGAATATCAATCGTATGCAACTTGTCAATCCTGTCTCAAAGGAAAGATGACAAAGACTCCGTTCACTGGACACGGAGAAAGAGCGAGCGAGCTCTTGGGACTCATACACAGTGACGTGTGCGGTCCAATGTCTACACATGCGCGAAGCGGTTATTCTTACTTCATTACTTTTACGGATGATTTCTCAAGGTTCGGACATGTCTTCTTAATGAAGCATAAATCCGAAGCTTTTGATAAGTTCCAGGAATATAAGAATGAAGTAGAAAAACAAACAGGCAAAAGTATAAAGACACTGAGATCTGATCGAGGTGGTGAATACTTGAGTGCCGAGTTCCTGGGTTACTTAAAAGAGAATGGAATTCTCTCTCAGCTTACTCCTCCATACACTCCGCAACATAATGGTGTATCGGAGGGACGGAACCGAACCCTATTGGATATGGTGCGGTCCATGATGAGTAACGCTGAGTTGCCGCGATCGTTTTGGGGATATGCGCTAGAATCAGCTGCATACCTTTTGAACCGAGTTCCCACTAAGACTGTGCCTACCACACCATATGAGTTATGGAGTGGGAAGAAACCCTATCTTCAATACCTGAAGGTTTGGGGATGTCCAGCTTTTGTAAAAAAGCAGCATGCGGACAAGCTCGAGGCACGCTCAGTACTGTGCAAGTTTGTGGGATACCCAAAGAACTCCAGGGGGTATCTTTTCTATTACGCAGAGGAACAAAAAGTCCTTGTTTCTCGTAATGCCCACTTTCTAGAACACCAGTTCATAGAAAAAGAATTAAGTGGGAGCGCAATAGAACTGGAAGAAATTCCAGAACCACAAGCTGTTACTGAAAGCTTAGTGGAACCAGAAGGTTCGAAAGATCAGGACATTCCCACACCACTCCGCAGGAGTAGTAGGCAGTCTCATCTGCCCGAGAGATACTACGGTTTTCTCATTTACGGGGATAGAGAGGATTGCATCATAGACTGTGATGAGCCTACTAGCTTCCAGCAAGCCATCCAGAGCGTCGACTCGGTAAAATAGCTAGATGCAATGCGGACCGAAATGGAGTCCATGTACACCAACAAAGTATGGACGTTGGACATTGCTCCAGACGGGGTAAAACCCGTAGGATGCAAGTGGATCTTCAAAAGGAAGATTGGTGTAGATGGACAGGTTGAGACCTATAAAGCTAGACTGGTAGCAAAGGGTTTTCGTCAGCGACCTGGTTTGGACTACGACGAAACCTTTTCTCCAGTAGCTATGCTGAAATCCATTCGGATCCTTCTTGCCATTGCTGCCTTCCACGATTATGAGATTTGGCAGATGGACGTAAAGACAGCTTTTCTAAATGGTCATTTAGAGGAGTGTGTCTATATGGATCAGCCAGAGGGTTTCATTCAGAGTGGGAGCAGCGGAAAGGTGTGCAAGTTGCTTAAATCCATTTATGGACTAAAGCAGGCATCGCGGAGTTGGAACATCTGTTTTGATGAGACGGTCAAGGAATTTGGCTTTATCAAAAATCCAGATGAACCATGTATCTATTGTAGATTTGTAGCGAGAACTGTAGTATTCCTCGTTTTATACGTGGATGACATTCTCTTAATAGGAAATGACATTCCTATGCTACAATCTGTCAAGGGGTTCTTGTCACACAGGTTCTCCATGAAAGACCTGGGTGATGCCTCATACATTCTGGGTATCCGGATCTACCATGACAGATCCAAGAGGATATTAGGACTTTCGCAGTCCAGGTACATCGACACCATACTGAAGAGATTCAGTATGGAAGATTCCAAGCGCGGTAATCTACCGGCTTGTCACGGGATCACCCTCTCCAAAGAGATGTCTCCCAAGACTGATTTGGAGAGGGATCGAATGTCTATTATACCCTACGCTTCTGCGGTAGGCTCTATTATGTATGCGATGTTGTGTACCAGACCGGATGTGGCTTATGCACTGAGTGTGGTAAGCAGGTATCAGTCAAACCCAGGGGAGAAACATTGGATAGCAGTAAAGAACATTCTCAAGTACCTGAGAAGGACTAAGGAGATGTTCTTGGTGTATGGCGGAAAAGACCTGCAGATTGAGGCCTTTGCTGACTCCAGCTTCCAGAGTGACAAGGATGATTCCAAGTCCATGTCGGGTTTTGTCTTCACCCTCAATGGAGGGGCGGTGTGTTGGAAGAGCTCCAAACAGGAAACCGTTGCTGACTCGACGATGGAAGCGGAATACATCGCTGCATCTGATGCCGTAAAAGAAGCTGTCTGGATGAGGAAGTTCTTGAGAGAACTTCAGGTGGTTCCGTCCATTGTTGACCCAATACCTCTGTATTGCGACAACAACGGGGCTATAGCTTTAGCGAAGGAACCCAGATCCCATCAGAAATCCAGACACATCTTAAGGCGGTATCACCTGATCAGGGAGATCGTGGATCGCTAGGAGATCGAGGTCCGGAGAGTTGCATCAGAGGATAACACAGCAGATCCATTCACCAAGGCCTTGCCCCAGACTCAGTTCGAGCGGCTGATCGAGATGATAGGTCTTCGATACGCCAGTACATGGCCTTAGTGCAAGTGGGAGATTGTTAGTGTATATGCCCTAGAGGCCATTACTGTATCATACTAGTTTGTATATTACTTGATGGAAGCTTGGGATATTCACAGTTGTATATACAATCTTGCTCGAAATGGTAGTATGCTACTTGGTTTGTCTCTGCTTTAATATGTGCATGTGTTTCTTTTAGCATATTGCTGATATACATATTAGTAGAGCCCTTAGGATCTTTGCTTGATTACCAGCGTTGTGATGGCGCTCGCACTCATGGGAGCTGGGTGATCTATAAGCACATCCTTATACAGGTCCCTAGTCGTTGGACTATCGAGACAGGGCATCGATACTCCGGAGTAGACAAGCGTATGCGCTTCTCATCCCAGTATGGGAGACGGTCTGTCCCACAGCCGTCAGTACGTCGTACTTGAGATAGTATACGGGTGCTCGTTAGGTTACGAGTACACTGGACAGGACTCGTCGGGGACTGTTGGTTGGTATTATACCTATCGTCAGTTATCAGTTCCCAGGTGACATGAGTACATCTTAGTCCGTTGACTTGACACTGTCACTTCGCCTCGAGTGTGTTCCCACTGCACTTTGATTACTACCCTACCACGGCTCAAAGGAGTCGTGCAAACAGGTAGTTTTTGGGTGCAGTCCCGAAGCACTTGGAGGCAGTGACGGTTAGACAGGATTCGTCTCTCCCGGTATTGGGGGTTGACATCGCGCTGTGTCCAGGAGAGCCATTACACGAGTAGTCCCTGGCCAGGGCAAGCGAGATATACTGGTAGGTTTCCAGTGTTATCTCAGGGTGTTCTGGGCTACACTCCGACACGACTTGTACCGCTATTAGGGGACTGACGTTCACCGCGCCCCTAGGCCCGCCATGCGATGTATCAGACGAACAGACCGGACTGTACGGAGATTGTCACATACAGGCTCAGTTGGAGTTCCGATGGGGTTCACCTCGTCAGTCTTCTTATCGACATCTACCTGGGGACCGTTACGTACAGCTAGTGCCGCTTGCGGTCTGTGGTTAAACCCACTGCCAGCGTAGTGTCGAGTCTTTAGAGTCCCACATAGAGAGCTATTCGCCTTTAGGCAAAATGAGTAGAGGTCGCATGGTTTTGCGACAGGGTTCGTTCATATTAGCGCACTTGTGCACGTTTGCTGTCCGGACAGTTTATACTAGCGGGCTTTGGTTTAAGCCGGATCCTAGTATATGATTTGAGATTGGTTTTTCTCAGTGTATTCGTGTTCCTCGGATCACGAATGCGGGTGCGTATGCACAGTTGCTTGAGATTGAAGGAGAGGACCTTGATTAGGGTTAATGGCTATTATCATTTTATTAACCCTAATGTTTATGTGTGTATTATTGTTAATTAATAATTAGTTTAATAATTGTCCATGGTTATGGTTGTTGACCATTTGACTTCTTTGACTTGTTGACCTAGGTTGACACTTTGACCATCATCATTTCTTTTGGAAGATGCTTTTTGATCTTTGCAAATTGAAATGATAATGGTCATGTCATGATTAACCATGACAATTTTCAAGCTAATTATTCAATTAAAATAATTCACACATATTAGTGAGAATGGCTCAATTATTTCTCATTCTATCATATCCTTTCTCTCTCTTGTTCTTCCTATCCCTCAAGCTCTCTCCCTCTCATGTGTTGAGAAACACTTGAGCTTGAAAAAAACCCTCTCTTGATCTTCTCTACTCTCATCTAGGGTTGAAGGACTAGCACTTCTTGAACCCTAGTTACTTCTAGCTTAGAGTTGAAGCCAAAGGTCGAGGCTTTCGGGTGGATCTTTCTTCGGCGTGAGAAGACGAGCAAGGTGACCTCCTTCCACTACTCCAAGGAGCAAGGAGAGAAGGACTAAGAGACCAAAGGTATAACCTTTCTACCACCTAGCTACTTTCAAGTTAGCTTTAGCAAGTTTTTGTTTAGTAAAGATCCTTAAAGCAAAGTCCTTGTTGCCTATAGTTGATAAAAATCCGATTTTTATTATGTTTTCCGCCTCCCCGTAAGCACCGGGGTGGGCAACGTGGACTTACAGCTTCTATACTCATAAGTAGGTGCTAGGGAACCCTAACATCAGCCATGCTAGTGTCGGTATTTCGAGGGAGGTTTTACGACGCTTTCGCGAAGTTCCTTAATTAAATAAGCTCTTTTCCCTGGAGGCATAGCCCCGCTAACACCGTTCTAGACACTTGGTTTATAACATTTATCGTTTAGTGAAAAAATCTCCCATGAAGTAGCGGATAATCACAGTGGGATCGAGATCCAAATATCATTGTGTGATAATCCTGAAGTAATCCTACCAACATTTTCATACTCCAAATGGTATGCAACACCAGCAGGTTTCAGTTTCCTTAGAAACTCCCGATGTGGATTTTTGCCCCATGCTCTTATGACTGTGACGAAGGCCAACAAATCATAAGTCATATATCAAGTTCTACCCATCATTGTCTAGGTTAATTTGAACTCACCCGTATATACTCTTGACGAAGACCAACAAAGTAGTACGACTGTCCCAAACCAACGCATCTACCTATGCTACATATGAATATCCAGCAGCTACCAATCACTGTGCCTTGGCAAAGGTCAACAAACATAGATTGAATACTACTAAATATTCATATGAAATGACGGAGGGCTACGAATGGTTTTGGTGAAACCGTGAACGAAGTGAACTTAATATAATCAAAGGAACCATGATAGCTTTTAAAGGAGTGGTTAAAGCTCCGCATTTTAAAACTTTTGTTTTGAAAAAACCGAGTGGTTTTAAAAGTGTTCCAACAATTCAGCTTTGGATTGTTTGCTTTGCATTAATAATGCAGTCCCATCATTTACACCTATCATCACAGAAAAAAACGAAAATATGACGTACGCTTATGCCATCCGCATTCGCCACTGGGCCCCATCTTACACCGTTTGGTTACTTAACTAACGCCAGAGCTGGGGGCTAGACTAGTGCGGATGCAAAACATAAGCAACGTCTATTATATAACATATATATAATAATCATTCGTCTCACGCAATAATAGGTATTCAAGATCACAGATGAACATATTAGATATACTAGGAATTCCGCGTTTCGTTTAAGCCTGTAACGAAAGACGGATTCCACGATTGTGATGAATAGCCAAACCCCACCACAGATCCCTACGGGTGCGGCAAACTACCCGCCAAATTCTCGAAGTGAAGCAATCTCCCTCATCAAAGTGAATAGGCCACTCGGCACTTCAAAGAAACCGGTAGTTTGTGCACCCCACCTTGGGTCTATCCTAGGAGCAGAAAACAGTTAAAGAAATAATACAACAGTGGCTACAACCTCAACCCGGATGTGCCCCGCTAAATAATATTACATTACTTTACAATTAAATCGAATGAAACAATGAAAACCCGCATCTCACATCCTCGGCTATTCTTCCACGACGATCCAATAAAGTTCATATACACAAACCAACAACAGCAACAGATATGTGCAACCCCGACTAATCGACGTATACCAATTCGTCGACTTTTCCAAACACATATATCACAACTTGAAGCTTTAAACAACGTTAAAATTATGACTATGAAACACTCCATATTGCTACAGTAGATAATAAACAGTATATAAAAAAAATTGGCAAAACAAACACCACCTGAAACCTTAAATCCAAGCTTCAAGAACACAAAACCAAACCCAAACCTTTTCACCTTACAAAAACCGGTGGGGCCGGGAATTCCACCATTCTCTCCGGCCATGGTAAGGTGAAAATGCTTCGTTTTTGTTCTAAGTTCATGTCACAAGTAAAGGAGTACTCTGTAATTGTTTAAAAAAATTTTAGAGCCTCCAAAAAATTTGACAGAAACTTAGATCTACGTTTCGATGTTTCGGAGTTATTTCGGTTTCGTACTTTTACACGTTGTCTAAACTGTTAGCTAAGGTTTAGTAGGCTCTTATACCACTGTAAGTCGATGTCGCGCAGCCCACGGGGAGGCGAAATATTTAAAAACGATTTTTCAAACTTCACAACACCAACTTGAACTCAAGGATCGATGCTAAACCCTAGCGAACAAACTATTGTGTGAGGTTTAACTACTCGGATGAAAGTTACATCTCACAATACCAAGTCCTTCGGGTCATCTAGTCGCTGTCCTCCTCCTCGTCGTCATAATCTACAAGGATCGTTTGGATCGGGCAACCTCGTCGGCCTCCTCGAGTCAAAGACGATCCACCCGAGAGTCTATAGTCCAAGCTCCAACTTCAAATCCGAGGTAAGTAGGGCACCTAGTTCGCTAAACTAGATGGCCTAGATGATGTATAGAGTGAAGATGGATTCGTTTGTCTCTTGGAACACTAGGTTTCTCAACTCATAAGAAATTTAGGGTTTAGAGGAAGAAGAAGAAGCTTGAAGAAAATGAGAGTGAATAGTGAACTTGGATAAATCTTGGGTGCCCTCATATGAAGAATAATGAAGCATACTTATATTTGAGGAGATAAATATCTAACAAAATATAAATATCTAATCAAATATCAAGCATGCTTCAAAATATCTTAAGATTGAGTCATAATAATGAGTCACTAAGTAGCCATGCTAGATTTAATGTAAACCTCCACCACATTTCCTCCACCTCATTTAGGTTTTAATCAAAAAGAATAAAACCTAATTAGGTGTCCTCTTATAGAATCCAATCCCGAGAAAATTATGAAAATGCACCTCATCCGTATATACATACCAGCATCCGTATTCCGAAGAATACGAGTACAACGAGACGAAAATAATCCATCAATATAATACTAGGATACAGCTTAAACCAAAGCCCACTAATATTATCCGCCCGAACATCGTACGTTCAAAAGTACACGTATGTGTTCGATGTTGGAGATAGTGCCCTCAGAGTCAATTATTAGGTCACAGGTACGTGATTGCAATGATTGATGGAGGACCTATCCCGGTAGGACAGTCTTACTCGAGATGATAGTATGCTATCTGGTTTACCTTTATCATCGTGTACTGTTTTAGGTGACCTGACAAGTTGCTATTACACGTTGATAGAGCCCCTAGGATTCTTGCTTGACCACCAGCAGTATGAGGGCGATCATATAAGTGGGAGCTGGGGGTCTACAAGCATATCCTTAAATGGTCCCTAGTCGTGAGAGTTTCGAGACAGGGCATCGATACTCCATAGTAGACTAGTGTATACAGTCGAGACCCCGACGAGGGACGGTGGCCGGTCTCACAAGCCACTGGTGTCAGTTGGATCACCTAAGATGTATACAGGTGCTCATTGGGTTATGAGTACACCGGACATGACTCGCCGGGAACATGCTAGTTGGTCATATACCAGACGTCAGATTGCAGTTCCCTGGTGACATGTGTGCAGGTTAATTCATCGACCTGGGGATCGTCATTTGTCTCGTGTGAGTTCCCACTGTACTTTGATTACTACCCTACCACGGCTCAAAGGAGTCGTGCAAATAGGTTTTAGTTGGGTACAGTCCCGAGCCACATGGAGGCAGTGAGCGTATCTTCAGGGGTTCGTCTCTCCCGGTATTGGGGGTGAGGTCGTGCTGTGTCTAGGAGAGCCATTACACGAAGCCCTCGGCCGAGGCAAGGAGATTTACTGGTAGGTATTCCAGTAGTATCTCAGGGTGTTCTGGGCTACACTCCGACACGACTTGTACCGCTTTTGGGGGTCTGACTTTTACCAACCCCCTAGGCCCGCCATGCGATACTCATAGACGAACGGACCGGACTGTACGGATATTGTCACTGACAGGCTCAGTAGGGTTGTCAGGCTGAGTTCACTCACAGACATCCCTTTTAGTCAATACCTGGTAGCCCGTTATGTATTGGCTTATACCTCTAACGTGCTAGTGGTTAAATCCACAACTAAGGTGTTGACGAGTCTTTAGAGTCCCCCACATTCAGTTACTCAAGCTTTCGGGCGAAACGCTGTAGAGGCCATATGGAGATATGGCAGGGTCCGATCAGATACGTGTGGTATTGCACGGATCAGGATCGGACGGTTTGTACTAGTGGCCGTATAGTTATATGGCAGCGTTCGATCAGATACGTGCGGTATTGCACGAATCAGGATCGGACGGATATTACTAGCCGGCTTTGGTTTAAGCCAGATCCTAGTATAGTACAGTATAGATTTTGTCTCTTTGCATCTGTATCCGGTCGGAATACAGATGCGGGTGTGTATGCACAGTATCGGGGTTTTCCTGTAATTCATTACGGGACCAGTTTTCTGGAGTTGCCATTTTGCTTTCCGTTCCGGCCGGTTTTCCTTTGTTCTTTCCCGGCCGGACTTTTTGATGGAGGGGTTAATTGCAAGTTTGCAATTAACTTATTTGATGAGGGGTTCATTGCATATTTGATCAATCACTTTTTCTCCATCCTCTAGGGGGGGCCGGCCACTTTATGAATGTGCAGGGGACATGCTTCTTGGTTTTTGTGTATACTTTTCATATTAATTTGAAGAGGTATGGGCCGGCCACTGTTTCCTTCTTGATTAATGTGTGGAGTGTGCTGGAATGATGGACTTAGTGGATTAATTAATAAAAAGGTTCTGAAAAAGAATTGAGGTGGAGGATGTTCTGTTGGAATGAAGGATTAATTATTTTAGTAAGGAATAAAAAACTTAATGAGTGTGCTGTGTTAAGATGGATAACATGATGGTTTTTGAAAAAGATCATCATTCATTCTTTTCCAGAGGACAACAAAATGAGTGTGCAGGGGGGCTCATTTTCTTTGACAGCAAGAAAGAGAGAGAGACTTCTTGCTTCATTTTTTTCATTCTCCAGTGAGCACCAAATGGGCTGGCCGAGCTCATTTCTTGACATGCTCAATTTCTCCATCAACCATCCATGAAATTCTAGTGTATCATTCCTCCACCAAAATGTCAATCTCCACAACCCCAAATGAGACTTGTAAACTACATTCTACAGCAAATCTTGGGCGCGTCGGCTAGCCAACTTCGCGCCCGAGTTGTCTCGGCATTGAGGTGGGAGCCCGTAAAAGAAGTAGGCGATGTGGTGCCCTTCCGGCGACGAGGTGGAGACCGGACATTCCGCGGGAGATCGGGACGACGACGAGAAGACCGGAGGACTCGGATCACTCGGTATATCTCTTCCCCTTCTCTTTGTAGTTAGCTAGATTTAGTTTAATGGCCCGATCCGGGTTTAGTGCGCGGTGGTGCCGGTTTGCTAAGTTCGCAAAATTAAAGTTTATCACCGCTTCCGCATTCCGGCGTCGGTTTGACGGCCGGGGCGCCGCCGTGCACTTACAGTGGTATCAGAGCCTCGCCATTAACTTAGTCTAGCTTGGTTTAATGTGTTTTACATTTCCGATCGATCAAAATTCCAAAATCTACATTTTAGTTCGCATCAGTTTTTTGTTGAAAATTTTAGGTCTTGAAAATTTTTTCAGGTTGTCTCAGAATGATGTGCAGGGAAATATAAGCATACTGTAAAAAATTTGGTAGCATGAACTCTTCATACCACCGCGGAAGAGCGGCCAAACCCTTGCTGGGGCCGCGCTTCCGCCGCAATGTGAACAGTTCACCCCCCCAAAACTTTACAGTATGTTCCTGAGTAAGAAATGTGGTTTCTGGAATATTAAAATTGGGCCCAGGTTTTCTGTGAGTGCTGCAGTATTGGTTTGGGGCCCACTTCTTAATTTTTGGTCAATCGGAAAATCTTAAACACATTTTTCACAGTATTTACATTATATCTGCGACCGTGAATGTCACTCGATCGGTAAATCCGGTCTAACTGCTATAGCCCGGTTAGACGGATTTGCGAACGTGATTTTCACGTTGATGTTCTATGTTTATGCTGTGATGTTGCGGATCGGTCGTGGGGGATAGCCTGGATGCAATGCTAGTACAGTGCTGTTGTATTATGTACATTTGATATTGCGGGGCGAGCGTCCGACATGTGGACTGCCGCCACTGCCTGATTGTATTATTTTTTTTGGGGCATGACCAGGTTGCGGTCGATGTACCCGGTGTATGTATATTTTACATTCTGTACTAGGATTATCCCAAGGAGGGGTGCACGGATGGCCGGGTTCTAGAAGGCAACAAGCCCGCATCTCATAGCATTGAGACGGAGGGGGCTTCACTCTAGGATTGGCGGGCTATTCGCCGCACTAGTAGGGGGTACAGGTTGACCCAGGAGGGGTTTAGGATTTCATTGCACAGGCTATCCACACGACCAGGGGAACGTCGGGTTTCAGTAGTGGCTCTGTGAAACCCGGGGATCCCAGATATCTGTATTGTTTCTGTGATGCTGTACATTTTCTGTGATGTTGCATTTCTTTCACGCCTTGAGCGAAATATAATATATTGGTATATATATTAGTAGATGTTGTATATGTTTTGCATCCGCGCTAGTCCAGTCCCCGCTCTGTCGTTAGTAAGCTAACCTAACGGGTAATGACGGGACCCTGTGGCGAATGCGGATGGCATATACGTACATCAGTATATTTTCGTTCTTTTTGGTGTGATCAATTGATGGGACTGCATTGATTCGGATCAATGCAAGTTAAAACAAACCTAATCTGATGTTGTTGGAACACTTTTTCAAAAAGCTGTTATTGCAAGGACGTTTACTTTTGTTTTGCATCGTGGTATTCAGTTGGAATATCCTGCTCCTCAGTCGACGAGGCAAGGGCCGAGATCCCTTCACCGGGAGTGACCCCTTGGACAAAAAGTTTGCATCAGGGCATTAACTTCACTATAGCCGATTACTTTTGCTTTGCACCGTGGTATTCAGTTGGAATATCCTACACCCCATTCTACGGGGAAAGAGCCGAGATCCCTTCGCCGGGAGTGACCTCTTTAGCAACGGTTTTCGTCACTATATTTTTAAAAAGCTATCCGTTCCTTCGACGATATCAAGTTCATTACGTTAAAGGTTTTCGCCAGAAACCATTCGTAGCCCTCCGTCGTTTCATATGGGTGGTCAATAGTATTCAAGCTGTGTATGTTGGCCAAAGTCAAGGCACAGTGATTGGTAGCTATTGGGGTATTCATATGCAGCATAGATAGATGCGTTGGTTTGGGACAGTCGTACTGCCATTTTGGCCAAAGTCAAGGGTATGTACGGGTGGATTCAAATTAACCTGGAGAATGACGGGTAGAACTTGACATGTGACTTATGATATGTTGGCCAAAGTCAAGGTCATAAGAGCATGGGGCAGAAATCACATCGGGAGTTTCAAAAGTACTGAAACTTGCCAGATATGCGCATACCTTCTGGAGTGTGATACCGTGAGCGGATTCCTTCACGTTGTCATGCGATGAGAGTTGGATCCCGATTCCCACTGATGAGTTAGTTTACTCATCGGATGATCTCGACTAATTCTTCTTTCAGGTTTGGAGGAGAATTTGAGATACAGTGGGAGGTTTCCAGATTAGATAAATTGGTAACCATTCTGATCTAGGTTAGAGTGCACGCTGAGTGTTTCTTCTCTCTCTCTCTTTGGCAGCGACCATTGACCCGACCCTAAGACTATGACTCAGTGACCAAGTTGACCGAACCTTCTTTAACACTGGCTTTTGGATTGTCAGAGTTGCGAACCTCATTGCCACTCCTACTTTTACCCTTTTTCTCCAGGACACCCCGTTTTACTACGAACGTTCACTTCCATTGGACAAAACCATCGTATGGTTATATACGAACTCGAAGGGATTTATTCGACGATGGTTTCAGGTTCTGGAGAAAACGGATAGGACTATTCAGTTGTCTTTTCTTTTCACCCTCTCTCAGGTTGCGAGTACTCCTTGGTTTAGGAGTAGTACACCTATTACGCAAATTGGATAGTCTTCTTCCAAACCATAGGCTGGTGCCGACCGGTAGGGAAGGAAGAAAGCCAATTAGCCTAAACGGTGTACAGAAGGTATTAAGTTAAGACAAAGCAAGGGATTAGTAAGAGGGCAAAGTAAATTGCAACAGATATTCACGACCAAACCAAGTATTCCTTCGCCAATCCTAAATCACCTTTGTATTTCTCCAGGACACTCCGTATCACTACGAAGATCCCAGTTTGTTGGATAATCCATCGTATGGTTATATACGAACTCGAAAGGAACTTGTTCCAGTTCGGGGATGGATCCTGGTTCAGGAGAAATAGGAATAAAGTACATTCAGGTGTCTTTTATCTTCACCTTCTCTCGCGTTGCGAGTGCTCCTAGGATTAGGACAGTACACCCTTTATGCTTTTTGGATAGTCTTCTTCCAAACCATAGGCTGGTGCCGAACGGTAGGGAAGGAAGAAAACCATTTGGCCTAAAGGGGTGTACAGAAGATAATGACTAAAGACATATGAAGGGATTTGGAGAGGTGGCAAAGAATTATACGGTTACAGTTGTGAATCTGGATAATGGATGAGGCATTACTAGGAATACCAGGATACCCCATCGAAACATTTCAATGTTTCAGTTTCACTGTGTAATGTTAAAAGAAAACTGATTTCCCAGTTAGACACTTGCTCCAGGGTATGTATTTACCAGGTACGATTCTCACATCTGTATGGTTTTACAGATGATGAGTGGGAGTAAGTTATTGGGAATTGGGTGATCATCCTCACTATATCGGGATTCGTTGTGATCGGTGATATTTGAGGAAATCACCTGGGCTGTTTACCGTTCGGCAAATATTTGGTTTTGAATATCCGCTTTTATGCACCAATTTCAAATTGATATATCTGTACGTCTATTTTCATAGAGTGAGATATACCTTTCTGAAATTATGTCTACGACATTTACCTATATCAGTGGATGGTTAGGTAAGGAGCATTAAACAGCGGTGTAATTCTTCTTAACCATAAGTACAGTTCTCAACCTACGACACACAGTGAATGAGTTATCAGACTCAAGGGACTTATACAGAGTATTGTATGTTGTCCAGGGTCCATCAGGACAGAGGGGTTGGTCTTCTTACTATATTCGGTTTACTTATGACTTCTCTAGTTTTTAGACAGGTGTTTCGCGGAAACACAGGGTCTGAATTTTGAGAAGTTATAGGTATTTGAATAGAGTAGAGAACCGGGTGTAGCAAGTATCGGGATTCTTCAAAGAGATCGAAGATGTAGGTACTTGTGTATGGTATTCAGTTGATAGTAATGATGAAGAGAAATTACTTCTCTTTCAGGTTACTCACAATTGGAAGCATTCCTAAGTTGAGTAACGCTGATCGGCCTCCTTCCATTTAGTTGACATGCACTGGAGACAGTTGCATGATTTGAATCTGGTTCAATTAAATCAGTGCCTCTGTTTATATATTGGAGATAGAACAGTTCATATCTTAACGTTGTTAAGGTACGGGGAGTTGTCCGGTTTATGCTTAAAACCAGACACTGGACAACTCAAGGCACGTTTCTGTAATGGCTGTTTGTGGGTTGACCCAGGCTATGAAGCGGGTTGACTTTCTACCATCTGGAAGATCAATAGCAATATTGTTCTTGACTCGCCACAGTTTTAAATTAAAAATGGATTTTTTCAGAAAAACAGTAGTGGGAGTATGGTAGAACTGGAAGTGATTCCAGAACCACAAACGATTACTGAAGATTTGATAACGAACCTAAAGATTCAATCTGGATTGACATTCCATTGGCCACTCCGCAGATACGGTGGGTAACTTCAGGTACCCGAGAGGTACTCCGGTAGCCTCAAGGACGGTGACAGGGAAGTTCGTGTTTACCCACAATTACCATTGCTGTTGTTCCAGGCTGCAAGACCCGGCGGGAGGATAAGTATAGCGTCGTTCTAAAACTAGTTTTAGAAGTGTACGTCTATATGACTCTGCCAGAGGGTTGTCGTAGTCAGTGGGAGCAGCGGAAGCATTGGTGGAAAACTTATGTCTATTTATAGACTAAAGCAGATGTAGCGGAGATAGATCATCTATTTCTGACGTGACAGTCATGGGTTTGACTTCATCAGAATAGAGGATGGATCTGTTGAGAAGGTAGTAGGGTGTGATGTCATGGTATTTGGATGACATACACAGAGTAGGAAAAGAAACTCCTACACTACGATCGGTTATACTTTGGTCGTCACACAGTTGTTTCTCCACAAAGGAAATGGATTCTATATCAGACATACTGGTTACTAGATCTATGGTTTTAGATCTAGATTTGGGTGGTTTCCCAATCAGGGTACTTGACAGCATTCTAAGAGTATTTAGGATGGACGACTCCTGGCACGGTAGTGTACCTGCAAGTAATGGAGTCACCCTCTCCAAAGGTGTCTTACAGACTAAAGGGGAGAGGGACGGGCATGATTGGCAGATCACTTGCTCAGGCAATTGAGTCAATCGTGAGATGTCAAGTACCACACCAGATGTTGTTCTTGCGGTGGGTGCAATAAGTTGATAATGATCCAATGCTGGAGAAACAGTCGGAAGCAGTTTTAGAACATAAGTGGATGTTCTAGGGATATGATAACGACAGCCTCATTCAGGAGACAGTTATCATTCCAGGCTTCCAAGGTGACCTGGACGACAGGGAGGTTGTCAGAGTTATAGTTTTTCCCTCTGACGAGGGGCAGTATTTTGGACAGGTGATCCAAGGCAATACTAAGGGAGGCATGGCGCAGGATACTGATTAAGTTCAGTTGTCGATACAGTCTAAGAAGTTTGGATTTGGAGTTCATTTATGAGCTATGTCCCATCAGACATCCAGACACATTCTAAGACAGGTATTGCTCATTTCGGGAGATGGGTTTCTCCGCGAACTTGAGATATAGAGAGATATAGAAAGAAACAGCAAAGCGGATCCACTCACTAAGGTTATTCCTCGAACGCAATAGTTTCGCAAACGAGCTTTGTGAGACTGACTAGTAGAGGAGTTGGATGTTCGGTATCACACGGGCTGTGAGTATGCGACATCGCAATAATTAGCCTTGAGTGCAAGTGGGAGATTGTTGGAGATAGTGCCCTCAGAGTCAATTATTAGGTCACAGGTACGTGATTGCAATGATTGATGGAGGACCTATCCCGGTAGGACAGTCTTACTCGAGATGAAAGTATGCTATCTGGTTTACCTTTATCATCGTGTACTGTTTTAGGTGACCTGACAAGTTGCTATTACACGTTGATAGAGCCCCTAGGATTCTTGCTTGACCACCAGCAGTATGAGGGCGATCATATAAGTGGGAGCTGGGGGTCTACAAGCATATCCTTAAATGGTCCCTAGTCGTGAGAGTTTCGAGACAGGGCATCGATACTCCATAGTAGACTAGTGTATACAGTCGAGACCCCGACGAGGGGCGGTGGCCGGTCTCACAAGCCACTGGTGTCAGTTGGATCACCTAAGATGTATACAGGTGCTCATTGGGTTATGAGTACACCGGACAGGACTCGCCGGGAACATGCTAGTTGGTCATATACCAGACGTCAGATGGCAGTTCCCTGGTGACATGTGTGCAGGTTAGTTCATCGACCTGGGGATCGTCATTTGTCTCGTGTGAGTTCCCACTGTACTTTGATTACTACCCTACCACGGCTCAAAGGAGTCGTGCAAACAGGTTTTAGTTGGGTACAGTCCCGAGCCACATGGAGGCAGTGAGCGTATCTTCAGGGGTTCGTCTCTCCCGGTATTGGGGGTGAGGTCGTGCTGTGTCTAGGAGAGCCATTACACGAAGCCCTCGGCCGAGGCAAGGAGATTTACTGGTAGGTATTCCAGTAGTATCTCAGGGTGTTCTGGACTACACTCCGACACGACTTGTACCGCTTTTGGGGGTCTGACTTTTACCAACCCCCTAGGCCCGCCATGCGATACTCATAGACGAACGGACCGGACTGTACGGATATTGTCACTGACAGGCTCAGTAGGGTTGTCAGGCTGAGTTCACTCACAGACATCCCTTTTAGTCAATACCTGGTAGCCCGTTATGTATTGGCTTATACCTCTAACGTGCTAGTGGTTAAATCCACAACTAAGGTGTTGACGAGTCTTTAGAGTCCCCCACATTCAGTTACTCAAGCTTTCGGGCGAAACGCTGTAGAGGCCATATGGAGATATGGCAGGGTCCGATCAGATACGTGTGGTATTGCACGGATCAGGATCGGACGGTTTGTACTAGTGGCCGTATAGTTATATGGCAGCGTTCGATCAGATACGTGCGGTATTGCACGAATCAGGATCGGACGGATATTACTAGCCGGCTTTGGTTTAAGCCAGATCCTAGTATAGTACAGTATAGATTTTGTCTCTTTGCATCTGTATCCGGTCGGAATACAGATGCGGGTGTGTATGCACAGTATCGGGGTTTTCCTGTAATTCATTACGGGACCAGTTTTCTGGAGTTGCCATTTTGCTTTCCGTTCCGGCCGGTTTTCCTTTGTTCTTTCCCGGCCGGACTTTTTGATGGAGGGGTTAATTGCAAGTTTGCAATTAACTTATTTGATGAGGGGTTCATTGCATATTTGATCAATCACTTTTTCTCCATCCTCTAGGGGGGGCCGGCCACTTTATGAATGTGCAGGGGACATGCTTCTTGGTTTTTGTGTATACTTTTCATATTAATTTGAAGAGGTATGGGCCGGCCACTGTTTCCTTCTTGATTAATGTGTGGAGTGTGCTGGAATGATGGACTTAGTGGATTAATTAATAAAAAGGTTCTGAAAAAGAATTGAGGTGGAGGATGTTCTGTTGGAATGAAGGATTAATTATTTTAGTAAGGAATAAAAAACTTAATGAGTGTGCTGTGTTAAGATGGATAACATGATGGTTTTTGAAAAAGATCATCATTCATTCTTTTCCAGAGGACAACAAAATGAGTGTGCAGGGGGGCTCATTTTCTTTGACAGCAAGAAAGAGAGAGAGACTTCTTGCTTCATTTTTTTCATTCTCCAGTGAGCACCAAATGGGCTGGCCGAGCTCATTTCTTGACATGCTCAATTTCTCCATCAACCATCCATGAAATTCTAGTGTATCATTCCTCCACCAAAATGGCAATCTCCACAACCCCAAATGAGACTTGTAAACTACATTCTACAGCAAATCTTGGGCACGTCGGCTAGCCAACTTCGCGCCCGAGTTGCCTCGGCATTGAGGTGGGAGCCCGTAAAAGAAGTAGGCGATGTGGTGCCCTTCCGGCGACGAGGTGGAGACCGGACATTCCGCGGGAGATCGGGACGACGACGAGAAGACCGGAGGACTCGGATCACTCGGTATATCTCTTCCCCTTCTCTTTGTAGTTAGCTAGATTTAGTTTAATGGCCCGATCCGGGTTTAGTGCGCGGTGGTGCCGGTTTGCTAAGTTCGCAAAATTAAAGTTTATCACCGCTTCCGCATTCCGGCGTCGGTTTGACGGCCGGGGCGCCGCCGTGCACTTACATTCGAAGCCCTGTCGTAAAACCATACGACCTCTACATCTTTTCCCCGATGCAGGGAAACCCTCTGTGTGGGACTCTAAAGACTCGACAGTATGCTGGCAGTGGGTTTAACCACAAGAACGTCAGCGGTACTAGCCGCACGTAACGGCTACCCAGGTATCTGTTGATAAGAAGGCCAATGAGCAAACTCATCCGAACTCCTACTGAGCTTGTCTGTGACAATCTCCGTACAGTCCGGTTTGTTCGTCTAAGTGTATCGCATATCGGGCATAGGGGACGGTAATCGTCAGACCCCTAATAGCACAATAAGTTGTGCCGGAGAACACCCTGAGATACTACTAGAATATCTACCGCTAAATCTCGCATGCCATGGCCAGCGACTTTGTGTAATGGATTTCCGAACACAGTGGGATATCAACCCCCAATACTGGGAGAGATGAATCTTATCTAACCGCCACTACCTCCAAGTGCTTCGGGACTGCACCCAACTACTACCTGTTTGCATGACTCTTTTGAGCCGTGGTAGGGTAGTAATCAAAGAACATTGGGAACACACTCGAGGCTAAGTAGAGTGTCAAGTCGACGGACTAATCTATACTTATGTCACCTAGGAACTGCTACCTGACGATAGGTATAATACCCACCAGCAGTTCCCGACGAGTCCTGTCCAATATACTCATAACCCAATAAGCACCTGCATACTATCTCCAGTACGACGTACTAATGGCTGTAGGACAGACCATCTCCCCTGCTGGGATGAGAAGCCTATACACTAGTATATTCTGGAGTATCGATGCCCCCTCTCCATAATCCAATGACTAGGGACATGTATAAGGATGTGCTTATAGACTACCCAGCCCCCACTAGTGTGACTACCATCACAACGCTGGTATTCAAGCAAAGATCCTAAGGGCTCTACCAATATATATGAGCGATATGCTAAAAGAAACACATGCACATATTGAGGTAGAAACAAACCAGCTAGCATAGTACCATTTTGGGCAAGACTGTTAATACAACTGTGAATATCCCACGCTTCCATTAAGTAATATACAAACCAGTATGATACAATAATGGCCCCTAGGGCTTATATCACTAACAGTTCAGTGTGCATTAGGACAAAGGGGTTGGTACTCGTACTATATTCTGTTTACTTGTGACTTCTTCAGTTTTAGTCAAATATTTCGTTGAAATAGAAGGTTCAAATTTTGAGAAGTTATAGGTATATGAATAAATTAGAGAACTATATATTGCAAGTATCAGGATTCTTCAAGATGATCGAATATGTAGGTACTTGTGTTTGGTATTCCGTTGATAGTAAAACTTTTGAGAACTTGCTTCTCTTTCAGGTTACTCATATCTGGATGCACTGCTAGTTGAGTAATGTTGATTGGCCTCCTTCCATTTGGTTGACATGCACTGGAGACAGCTGCATGATTTTGAATCTGGTTCTAATCAAATCAGTGCCTATGTTTCAATAGTGGATATAGAATGGATCATATCTTGACGATGTTGAGGTATATAGAGTTGTCCAGCATATGCTTAAAACCAAAATCCGGATAAACTCAAGGCACGTTATAGTAATGGCTATCTGTGGGTTATCGCGGGCTATGATGAGGGTTAACATTCTACCATCTGGAAGATCAATAGTTATATTGTTCTTGACTCACCACCAGTTTTAGTAAAATGGATTCTTTTCAGAAAACATTAGTGGGAGTATGGTAGAACTAGAAGTGTTTCCAGAACCATAAACGATTACTGAAAATTTAATAGAACCTGAAGATTCAATTGGATTCAACATTCCATTAGCCACTCCGCAGAATTGGTGTGTAACCTCAGGAACCCGAGTGGTACTTCGGTATTCTCATAGACGGTGACAGGGAAGTCTTATTTACCCAAACTTGACACTACTACTGTTCTAGACTATGAGACCTGGCAGGAGGATGAGTATAACGTCGTTCTAAACTAGCTTTAGAAGTGCACGTGTATATGACACTGCCAGAAGGTTATTGTTGTTAGTGGGAGCAGCGGAAGAGTATTGGGCAATTAGCTTATGTCTATTTATAGACTGAAGCAGGTATAGCGGAAATAGATCATCTAGTTTTGATGTGACAGTCATAGGCTTTGACTTCATCAGAATAGGAGATGGATCTGGTAAGAAGGTAGTAGGGTGTGATGTCCTGGTATTTGGATGACATGCACTTTATAGGAAGTGAAATTCCTATACTATGATCGGTTATACTGTGGTTGTCACACAGTTGTTTCTCCATATAGGATATGAATATAATGTAAGTGCACGGCGGCGCCCCGGCCGTCAATCCGACGCCGGAATGCGGAAGCGGTGAATAACTTAAATTTTGCGGACTTAGCAAACCGGCACCACCGCGCACTTTAACCGGATCGAACCATTAACTAGTCTAAGCTAACTAGAAGATGGGTTAGAGATATACCGACGATCCAAGTCCTCCGGTCTTCTCGTCATGGTCCCGATCTCCTGCGGAAAAGTCCCGTCTCCTCCTCGTTGCCGGAAGTGCACCACATCGCCTTCTTCGTTTACGGGCTCCCACCTCTATGCCGAGGCAACTCGGGCACGAAGCCGGCTACTCGACGTGCCCAAGATTCGTTGTAGAATGTGTAGTAGAGGATTGTGTCTCATTTGGGGTTATGGAGTTGTGCCATTTTGTGGAGGAAAAGAGAGGAACTTTTGGAGAGGGTTCTTGTGTGATTTTTGGAGAATGAAGAGAACCAAAAATTGCCACACCAAAATCAATCACCCACCACTCTAATGAATGGCCGGCCCTCTTTGTGAATGGGGAGAGAGTGTGAGTGAGGGGAGAGCCAAGGATTAATCAATCACCACCATAATGCAAGGGAGAGAGAAAAGCTCATGATATCAAGAAATGATTGCAAGAAAAACCAACACTCATCCAACCATCATATAATATAAGGTATTCTGGTTACTAGACCTATGGTTTTAGATCTAGATTTGGGAAGTTTCCTAATTTGGGTACTTTGACACTATTCTAAAGGTGTTTTAGAATGGAAGACTTCGGGAATGGTGTTGTACCTGAAGGTGATGAAGTCAACCTCTATAAAAGATGTCTTACAGACTAAAGGGGAGAGGGATTTGCATGATTGGTGTTGGAGATAGTGCCCTCAGAGTCAATTATTGGATCACAGGCACGTGATTGCAATGATTGAGGGAGGACCTATCCCGGTACGACAGTCTTACTCGAGATGATAGTACGCTATCTGGTTTACCTTTATCATCGTGTACTGCTTTAGGTGACCTGACAGGTCGCTATTGCACGTTGATAGAGCCCCTAGGATTCTTGCTTGACTGCCGGCAGTATGAGGGCGATCATATAAGTGAGAGCTGGAGTCTATTAGCACATCCTTAAAAGGTCCCTAGTCGTGGGAGTTTCGAGACAGGGCATCGATACTCCAGAGTAGACTAGTGTATACAGTCGAGACCCCGACGAGGGGCGGTGGCCGGTCTCACAAGCCACTGGTGTCAGTTGGTTCACCTAAGATGTATACAGGTGCTCATTGGGTTATGAGTACACCGGACAGGACTCGCCGGGAACATGCTAGTTGGTCTTATACCTGACGTCAGATAGCAGTTCCCAGGTGACATGTGTACAGGTTAGTTCATCGACCTGGGGATCGTCATTTGTCTCGTGTGAGTTCCCACTGTGCTTTGATTACTACCCTACCACGGCTCAAAGGAGTCGTGCAAACAGGTTTTAGTTGGGTACAGTCCCGAGCCACATGGAGGCAGTGAGCGGATCTTCGGGGGTTCGTCTCTCCCGGTATTGGGGGTGAGGTCGTACTGTGTCTAGGAGAGCCATTACACAAAGTCCTTGGCCAAGGCAAGGAGATTTACTGGTAGGTATTCCAGTAGTATCTCAGGGTGTTCTGGGCTACACTCCGACACGACTTGTACCGCTTTTGGGGGTCTGACTTTTACCAACCCCCTAGGCCCGCCATGCGATACTCATAGACGAACGGACCGGACTGTACGGATATTGTCACTGACAGGCTCAGTAGGGTGTCAGGATGAGTTCGCTCATCGACGTCCCTTTTAGTCAATAGCTGGTGGCCCGTTACGTATTGGCTTATACCTCTGACGGGCTAGTGGTTAAATCCACAGCCATAGTATTGACGAGTCTTTAGAGTCCACCACACTTTCAGTTACTCAAGTTTCGGGCGAAACGCTGTAGAGGCCGTATGGAGATATGGCAAGGTCCGATCAGATACGTGCGGTATTGCACGGATCAGGATCGGACGGTTTGTACTGGTAGCCGTATGGTTATATGGCAGGGTTCGATCAGATACGTACGGTATTGCACGGATCAGGATCGGACGGATATTACTAGCCGGCTTTGGTTTAAGCCGGTCCTAGTTTAGTACAGTGTAGATTTTGTCTCTTTGCATTTGTATCCGGACAGAATACAGATGCGGGTGTGTATGCACAGTATCGGGGTTTTCCTGTAATTTATTACGGGACCAGTTTTCTGGAGTTGCCAGTTTGCATTCCGTTCCGGCCGGTTTTCCTTTGTTCTTTCCCGGCCGGACTTTTCCGATGGAGGGGGTTATTTGCAATTGTGCAAATAATCTTTGTGGAGGGGGTTTCTTGCAAAACTATTGATTATGATATCTTGCTCCATGCTTTTGCTTTATTGTGACATGAAGGGGTATGGTTGGATTTGATATGAAGCATGGTGTATGTTTCCTTGACCTTGGATGTGGTCACCATTTTTCACTCCTACACTTACCTCCCTCTTGCAATTTGTATACCTCTCCACCATTCTCCAAGAGCATGATGGCCGGCCACACATTGTGAGGAGAGGAAAAATGAGAGGTTCATTTTTGATGCTTCATTCTTCATCTCATTTCCTTGAAAAAATTGGTAGCTTCATTTCCCTCCAAAGTTCAATCCTCATTCCTCCATCCAATGGCAACCAACCCCAAAGTGAGACATACACTCTACACTATATTCCTACAGCAAATCTTGGACGCGTCGATTCGCCAGCTTCGCGCCCGAGTTGCCTCGGTATTGAGGTGGGAGCCCGTAAAAGCTACAGGCGACGTGGTGCCCTTTCCGACGAGGAGGAGATGGACGGAGATCCCGCGAGGAGATCGGAGTGGAGATGAAGACCGGAGGACTCGGATCAGTCGGTACATCTCTTCCCCTCTTGTTAGTTAGCTAGACTAGTTTAATGGTTACGATCCGGAGTTAAAGTGCGCGGTGGTGCCGGTTTGCAAAGTCCGCAAAATTTAAGTTATTCACCGCTTCCGCATTCCGGCGTCGGATTGACGGCCGGGGCGCCGCCGTGCACTTACAGTGGTATCAGAGCCTCGCCATTAACTTCGTCTAGCTTGGTTTAATGTGTTTTACGTTTCCGATCGAACAAAATCCCGAAACCGCATTTTTCATGCACATCAGTTTCTGTCGAATTTTTTTTGAGTCCAAAATTTTTTCAGGTTGTCTCAGAGTGATGTGCAGGGAATTAGAAGCATACTGTAAAAATTTTGTACCATGAACTCACTATTCGACCGCGGAAGGGCGGCCAAAACCCTACTTTGGCCGCGCTTCCGCCGCAAGTTTCACTGTTCATGCCCCCAAAGTTTTGCAGAATGTTCCTGAGTTGAAAATGTACTTTCTGGAATATTAAAGTTGGGCCAATTATTTCTGTGAGTGCTACAGTTTTCTTTGGGGCCCACTTGTTAATTGTTTGATCAATCGGAAAATTTTAAAACACATTTTTCACAGTATTTACATTATATCTGCGACCGTGAATGTCACTCGATCGGTAAATCCGGTCTAACTGCTATAGCCCGGTTAGACGGATTGGCGAACGTGACCTTCACGTTGATGTTCTATGTATTTGCTGTGTTGTTGCGGATCGGTCGTGGGGGATAGCCTGGATGCAATGCTAGTACAGTTTTGTTGTATCATGTACATTTGATATTGCGGGGCGAGCGTCCGACATGTGGACTGCCGTCACTGCCTGTTTGTATTATTCTTTTGGGGCACGACCTGGTTGCGGTCGATGTACCCGGTGTATGTATATTTTATTTTCTGTACTAGGATTATCCCGCGGAGGGGTGCACGGATAGCCGGGTTCTGGAGGGCAACAAGCCCGCATCTCATGGCATTGGGACGGAGGGGGCTTCACTCCAGGATTGGCTGGCTATTCGCCGCACTCGTAGGGGGTATAGGATTTCATTGCACAGGCTATCCACACGACCAGGGGAACGTCGGGTTTCAGTAGTGGCTCTGTGAAACCCGGGGATCCCAGATATCTGTATTGTTCTGTGATGCTGTACATTTATGTGATGTTGCATTTTATTCACGCCTTGAGCGAAATATAATATATTGGTATATATATTAGTAGATGTTGTATATGTTTTTCATCCGCGCTAGTCCAGTCCCCGCTCTGCCGTTAGTTAGCTAACCTAACGGGTGATGACGGGACCCAGTGGCGAATGCGGATGGCATATACGTACGTCAGTATATTTTCGTTCTTTGTGGTGTGATCAATTGATGGGACTGCGTTGATTCGGATCAATGCAAGTTTAAACAAACCTAATCTGATGTTGTTGGAACACTTTTCAAAAAGCTGTTATTGCAAGGACGTTCACTTTTGTTTTGCATCGTGGTATTCATTTGGAATATCCTGCTCCTCAGTCGACGAGGCAAGGGCCGAGATCCCTTCACCGGGAGTGACCCCTTGGACAGAAGTTTGCGTCAGGGCATTAACTTCACTATAGCCGATTACTTTTGCTTTGCATCGTGGTATTCATTTGGAATATCCAGCACCCTATTCTACGGGGAAAGAGCCGAGATCCCTTCACCGGGAGTGACCTCTTTAGTAAAGGTTTTCGTCACTATATTTTCTAAAAAGCTATCCGTTCCTTCAACGATATCAAGTTCATTACGTTAAAGGTTTTCGCCAGAAACCATTCGTAGCCCTCCGTCGTTTCATATGGGTAGTCAATAGTATTCAAGCTGTGTTTGTTGGCCAAAGTCAAGGCACAGTGTTTGGTAGCTATTGGTTATTCATATGCAGCATAGATAGATGCGTTGGTTTGGGGCAGTCGTATAGCTTTGTTGGCCAAAGTCAAGGGCTTGTACGGGTGGGCTCAAATTAACCTGGAGAATGACGGGCAGAACTTGACATGTGACTTATGATTTGTTGGCCAAAGTCAAGGTCATAAGAGCATGGGGTAAAAATCACATCGGGAGTTTCAAAAGAACTGAAACTTGCCAGATATGCGCATACCTTCTGGAGTGTGATACCGTGAGCGGATTCCGTCACATTATCATGCGATGATAGTTGGATCCCGATTCCCACTGATGAGTTGGTTTACTCCTCGGGTGACCCCGACTAATTCTTCTTTCAGGTTTAGAGGAGAATTTGAGGTACAGTGGGAGGTTTCCAGATTAGATAAATTGGTAACCATTCTGATCTAGGATAGAGTGCACGCTGAGTGTTTCTTTTCTCTCTCTCTCTGGTAGCGACCATTGACCCGACCCTAAGACTATGACTCAGAGACCAAGTTAACCGAACCTTCTTTACACCGGCTTTTGGATTGTCAGAGTTGCAGACCTCATTGCCACTCCTACTTTTACCCTTTTCTCCAGGACACCCCGTATTACTGCGAACGTCCACTTCCATTGGACAAAGCCATCGTATGGTTAGATACGAACTCGAAGGAATTCGAGGATGGTTTCCGGTTCTGGAGAAAACGGATAGGATTATTCAGTTGTCTTTTCCCTTTTACCTTCTCTCAAGTTGTGAGTACTCCTTGGTTTAGGAAATAGTACACCTATTACGCAAATTGGATAGTCTTCTTCCAAACCTTAGGCTGGTGCCGACCGGTAGGGAATGAAGAAAACCAATTAGCCTAATCGGTGTGCAGAAGGTATTAAGATTAAGACAAAGCAAGGGATTAGTAAGAGGGCAAAGTAAATTGCGACTGATATTCACGACCAAACCAAGTATTTCTTCGCCAATCCTAAATCACCTTTGTATTTCTCCAGGACACTCCGTATCACTACGAAGATCCACAGTTTATTGGATACTCCATCGTATGGTTATATACGAACTCGAAAGGAACTTGTTCCAGTTCGGGGATGGATTCTGGTCCAGGAGAAATAGGAATAAGGTTTATTCGGTTGTCTTTTATCTTCACCTTCTCTCGCATTGCGAGTGCTCCTAGGACTAGGACAGTACACCCATTATGCTTGTTGGATAGTCTTCTTCCAAACCATAGGCTGGTGCCGAACGGTAGGGAAGGAAGAAAACCATTTGGCCTAAGGGGTGTGCAGAAGGTAACGACTAAAGACATATAAAGGGATTTGGAGAGGTGGCAAAGAATTATGCGGTTATAGTTGTGAATCTGGATAATGGTAGAGGCATTACTAGGAATACCAGGATACCCCATCGAAACATTTCAATGTTTCAGTTCAACTGTGTATTGTTAAAAGAAAACTGATTTCCCGATTAGACACTTGCTCCAGGGTATGTATTTACCAGGTTTGATTCTCACATCTGTATGGTTTTACAGATGATGAGTGGGAGTAAGTTATTGGGAATTGGGTGATCATCCTCATTATATCGGGATTCGTTGTAATCGGTGATATTTGAGGAAATCACCTGGGCTGTTTGCCGGTCGGCAAATATTTGGTTTTGAATATCCGTTTTTATGCACCAATTTCAAATTGATATATCTGTACGTCTATTTTCATAGAGTGAGATATACCTTTTGATATTATGTCGATGACATTTACCTATATCAGTGGATGGTTAGGTAAGGAGCGTTAAACAGCGGTGTAATTCTTCTTAACCATAAGTACAGTTTTCAACCTACGACACACAGTGAAAGAGTTGTTAGACTCAACGGACTTATACAAAGTATTGTATGTTGTCCAGTGTCCATTAAGACAGAGGGGTTGGTCCTCATACTATATTCTGTTTACTTTTAACTTCTCTAGTTCTTAGACATGTGTTTCGTAGAAACACAGGGTCTAAGTTTTGAGGAGTTATAAGTATTTGATTAGAGTAGAGAACCAGGTGTAGCAACTATCGGGATTCTTCAAGGTGATCGAAGATGTAGATACTTGTGTATGGTATTCAGTTGATAGTAATGATAAAGAGAAATTGCTTCTCTTTCAGGTTACTCATAATTGGAAGCATTCCTAAGTTGAGTAACGCTGATCGGCCTCTCTCCATTTAGTTGACATGCACTGGAGACAGCTGCATGATTTGAATCTGGTTCAATTAAATCAGTGCCTCTGGTTCTATATTGGATATAGTACAGTTCATATCTTAACATTGTTAAGGTACGGGGAGTTGTCCGGCTTATGATTAAAACCAGACTCTGGATAACTCAAGGCACGTTTCTGTAATGGCTGTTTGTGGGTTGACCCAGGCTATGACGAGGGTTGATTTTCTACCATTTGGGAGATCAATAGAAGTATTGTTCTAGACTCGCCACAGTTTTATTAAAAATGGATTTTTTCAAAAACAGAAGTGGGAGTATGGTAGAACTGGAAGTGATTCCAGAACCGCAAACGATTACTGAAGATTTGATAAGGAACCTAAAGATTCAATCTGATTTGACATTCCATTGGCCACTCCGCAGATAAGGTGGGTAACTTCAGGCACCCGAGAGGTACTCCGGTAGCCTCAAGGACGGTGACAGGGAAGTTCTTGTTTACCCACACTTGCCATTGTTGTTGTTCCAGGCTGCGAGACCCGGCAGGAGGATGAATATAGCGTCGTTCTAAACTAGCTTTAGAAGTGCACGTCTATATGACTCTGCCAGAGGGTTGTCGTAGTCAGTGGGAGCAGCGGAAGCATTGGTGGACATCTGGCTTATGTCTATTTATAGACTAAAGCAGATATAGCGGAGATAGATCATCTATTTCTGATGTGACAGTCATGGGTTTGACGTCAACAGAATAGGGGATGGATCTGTTAAGAAGGCAGTAGGGTATGATATCCGGGTTTTGGATGACATACACAAAGTAGGAAAGGAAACTCCTATACTACGATCGGTTATACTTTGGTCGTCACACAGTGGTTTCTCCACAAAGGACTTGGACATTATATCAACATACTGGTTACTAGATCTATGGTTTTAGATCTAGATTTGGGTGATTTTCCAATCAGGGTACTTTGACAGCATTCTAAGAGTATTTAGAATGGACGACTCCTGGCACGGTAGTGTACCTGCAGGTGATGGAGTCACCCTCTCTAAAGGTGTCTTATAGACTAAAGTAGAGAGGGATGTGCATGATTGGCAGATCACTTGCTTAGGCAATTGAGTCAATCATGAGATATCAAGTACCACACCAGATGTTGTTCTTGCACTAGATGCAATAAGTAAGAAACTGATCCAATCCTGGAGAAACAATCGGAAGCAGTTTTAGAATATAAGTGGATGTTCTAGGGAAATGATAACGACAGCCTCATTTGGGAGACAGTTATCATTCCAGGCTTCCAAGGTGACATTGACGACAAGGAAGTTGTCAGAGATATAGTTTTCCCTCTGACGAGGGACAGTATTTTGGACAGGTGGTCCAAGGTAATACTGAGGGTGGCATGGCGCAGGATACTGATTAAGTTCAGTTGACGATACAGTCTAAGAAGCTTGGATTTGGAGTTCATTTATGAGCTCGGTCCCATCAGACATCCAGACATTCTAAGACAGGTATTGCTCATTTCGGGAGATGGTTTTCTCCGCGAACTTGAGATATAGAGAGACATAGAAAGAAACTTCAGAGCGGATCCACTCACTGAGGCTATTCCTCGAACGCAATAGTCTCGCAAACGAGCTTTGTGAGACTGACTAGTAGAGGAGTTGGGTGTTCGGTATCACACGGGCTGTGAGTATGCGACATCGCAATAATTAGCCTTGAGTGCAAGTGGGAGATATGGTTTTAGATCTGCATGAAATGATTGCAAGCAAAACCAACACTCATCCAACCATCATATAATATAAGGTATTCTGGTTACTAGACCTATGGTTTTAGATCTAGATTTGGGAAGTTTCCTAATTTGGGTACTTTGACACTATTCTAAAGGTGTTTTAGAATGGAAGACTTCGGGAATGGTGTTGTACCTGAAGGTGATGAAGTCACCCTCTATAAAAGATGTCTTACAGACTAAAGGGGAGAGGGATTTGCATGATTGGTGTTGGAGATAGTGCCCTCAGAGTCAATTATTGGATCACAGGCACGTGATTGCAATGATTGAGGGAGGACCTATCCCGGTACGACAGTCTTACTCGAGATGATAGTACGCTATCTGGTTTACCTTTATCATCGTGTACTGCTTTAGGTGACCTGACAGGTCGCTATTGCACGTTGATAGAGCCCCTAGGATTCTTGCTTGACTGCCGGCAGTATGAGGGCGATCATATAAGTGAGAGCTGGAGTCTATTAGCACATCCTTAAAAGGTCCCTAGTCGTGGGAGTTTCGAGACAGGGCATCGATACTCCAGAGTAGACTAGTGTATACAGTCGAGACCCCGACGAGGGGCGGTGGCCGGTCTCACAAGCCACTGGTGTCAGTTGGTTCACCTAAGATGTATACAGGTGCTCATTGGGTTATGAGTACACCGGACAGGACTCGCCGGGAACATGCTAGTTGGTCTTATACCTGACGTCAGATAGCAGTTCCCAGGTGACATGTGTACAGGTTAGTTCATCGACCTGGGGATCGTCATTTGTCTCGTGTGAGTTCCCACTGTGCTTTGATTACTACCCTACCACGGCTCAAAGGAGTCGTGCAAACAGGTTTTAGTTGGGTACAGTCCCGAGCCACATGGAGGCAGTGAGCGGATCTTCGGGGGTTCGTCTCTCCCGGTATTGGGGGTGAGGTCGTGCTGTGTCTAGGAGAGCCATTACACATAGTCCTTGGCCAAGGCAAGGAGATTTACTGGTAGGTATTCCAGTAGTATCTCAGGGTGTTCTGGGCTACACTCCGACACGACTTGTACCGCTTTTGGGGGTCTGACTTTTACCAACCCCCTAGGCCCGCCATGCGATACTCATAGACGAACGGACCGGACTGTACGGATATTGTCACTGACAGGCTCAGTAGGGTGTCAGGATGAGTTCGCTCATCGACGTCCCTTTTAGTCAATAGCTGGTGGCCCGTTACGTATTGGCTTATACCTCTGACGGGCTAGTGGTTAAATCCACAGCCATAGTATTGACGAGTCTTTAGAGTCCACCACACTTTCAGTTACTCAAGTTTCGGGCGAAACGCTGTAGAGGCCGTATGGAGATATGGCAAGGTCCGATCAGATACGTGCGGTATTGCACGGATCAGGATCGGACGGTTTGTACTGGTAGCCGTATGGTTATATGGCAGGGTTCGATCAGATACGTACGGTATTGCACGGATCAGGATCGGACGGATATTACTAGCCGGCTTTGGTTTAAGCCGGTCCTAGTTTAGTACAGTGTAGATTTTGTCTCTTTGCATTTGTATCCGGACAGAATACAGATGCGGGTGTGTATGTACAGTATCGGGGTTTTCCTGTAATTTATTACGGGACCAGTTTTCTGGAGTTGCCAGTTTGCATTCCGTTCCGGCCGGTTTTCCTTTGTTCTTTCCCGGCCGGACTTTTCCGATGGAGGGGGTTATTTGCAATTGTGCAAATAATCTTTGTGGAGGGGGTTTCTTGCAAAACTATTGATTATGATATCTTGCTCCATGCTTTTGCTTTATTGTGACATGAAGGGGTATGGTTGGATTTGATATGAAGCATGGTGTATGTTTCCTTGACCTTGGATGTGGTCACCATTTTTCACTCCTACACTCACCTCCCTCTTGCAATTTGTATACCTCTCCACCATTCTCCAAGAGCATGATGGCCGGCCACACATTGTGAGGAGAGGAAAAATGAGAGGTTCATTTTTGATGCTTCATTCTTCATCTCATTTCCTTGCAAAAATTGGTAGCTTCATTTCCCTCCAAAGTTCAATCCTCATTCCTCCATCCAATGGCAACCAACCCCAAAGTGAGACATACACTCTACACTATATTCCTACAGCAAATCTTGGACGCGTCGATTCGCCAGCTTCGCGCCCGAGTTGCCTCGGTATTGAGGTGGGAGCCCGTAAAAGCTACAGGCGACGTGGTGCCCTTTCCGACGAGGAGGAGATGGACGGAGATCCCGCGAGGAGATCGGAGTGGAGATGAAGACCGGAGGACTCGGATCAGTCGGTACATCTCTTCCCCTCTTGTTAGTTAGCTAGACTAGTTTAATGGTTACGATCCGGAGTTAAAGTGCGCGGTGGTGCCGGTTTGCAAAGTCCGCAAAATTTAAGTTATTCACCGCTTCCGCATTCCGGCGTCAGATTGACGGCCGGGGCGCCGCCGTGCACTTACAATTGGCATATCACTTGCTTAGGCAATTGAGTCAATCATGAGATGTCAAGTACCACACCAGATGTTGTTTTTGCACTAGCTGCATTAAGTTTATATATTAATCCAATCCTGGAGAAACGTTGGGAAGCGGTTTATGAACATAAGTGGAAGTTTTAGGGATATGGTAACGATAGTCTCCTTCGGGAGACGGTTATCATTCCAGGCTTCCAAGGTGACCTGGATGACAGAGCGATTGTCAGAGTTATAGTTTTCCCTCATATGAGGGGCAGTAGTTTGGACATGTAGTCCAAGCGAATACTGAGAAAGGCATGGCGCAGGATACTGATTAAATTCAGTAGAAGATACAGTCTAAGAAATTTGCTGGATTTGAGTTCATTTGTGAACTGGGTCCCATCAGATATCCAGACATATTCTAAGACAGGTATTGCTCATTTCGGGAGATAGTTTTCTCCACGATGTTGAGAAAAAGAGGGATATAGAAAGAAACATTGGAGCGGATCCATTCATTGAGGTTATTTCTCGAACGCAATAGTTTCACAAACGTGCTTTGCGAAACTGATTAGTACAGAAGTTGGGTGTTCGGTATCACACGGGCTGTGTGTATGCGACACCGCAATAATTGGCCTTAAGTGAAAGTGGGAGATTGTTGGCTATAGTGCCCTTAAGTCAATTATTGGATGTAGGCACACGATCGCGATGATTGAGGGACGACCTATAAGGATAGAACAGTCTTACTCAAGATGATAGTATGCGATCTGGTTTGTCTTTATCATCATGTACATGCTTTAGGTTTCATTACAGATCATGATTACATGTTGATAGAGCCCATAGGATTTTTGCTTGACTACCAGTAGTATGATGGCGATCATATACGATGGAGCTGGGTGGTCTATAAGCAAATTCTTAAATGTCCCTAGTCGTGGGAGTTTCGAGACTGGGCATCGATACTCCATAGTAGGCTAGTGTATACTGATCGAAACCCCGACGAGGGGCGGTGGCCGGTCTCATAAGCCATTGGTGTTAGTTTGTTCACCTAAGATAGTATACAGGTGCTCATTGGGTTATGAGTACACCGGACGGACTCGTCAGGAACATGCTAGTTGGTATTATACCTATTGTCAGATAGCAGTTCCCTGATGACATGTGTAAAGGTTAGTCTGTCGACCTGAGATCGTCATTTGTCTTATGTGAGTTCCCACTGTGGTTTGATTACTACCCTATCATGTCTCAAAGGAGTCGTGCAAACAGGTTTTAGTTGGGTACAGTGCCGAGTCACATAGAGGCGGTGAGCGGATCGTCGGGGATTCGTCTCTCCCGATATTGGGGGTTGATGTCGCGTTGTGCACGGGTGGCTATCACCAGAAATCCTTGGCCAAGGTAGTCGAGAATTACTGATCTAGGATCGATAGTTTCTCGGGTGGTGACGGGTTTCATGCTGACACTATATGTCGCGTTATTAGGGGTCTGACTTTATCCATCCTCATAGACTCGATATGCGATACTCATAGACGAACGGACCGGACTGTACGGATATTGTCACTGTTAGGCTAAGTAGGGGTTTCAAGATGATTTTGCTCGCCGGCCTCACTTTCGCTCAATTCCTGGGTAGCCGTTCCGTACAACAAGTGTTGGGAATATGTATGCCCAAGACGACATTATTGTGCATTGATGTATATTACAGTGGATGCTTGGACATATATATAGAGGACTTTCTTTCTCGACATGATAGTATGCTATCTGGTTACTCTTTATCTTAACATGTTGACTAGTATTCTTTACTGTCTTTCTCTCACATGTTGGTAAAGCCCTTAGGATATGTACTTGACTACCAGGATTATGATGAGATCATACTAGTGGGGCCAGGGTGGTCCAAAAGTACATCCTTTAATCAGTTCCTAGTCGAGGGGATATCGAGAATAGGGCATAGATATTCTAGAGTAGACTAGTCTGTACGTTTCTTGTTCCTTAGAGGGCGATGGTTAATCCCACAACCATTGGTGTGAGACATCAAAGATTGTACACAGGTGCTCATTGGAGAATGGGTACACCGGACATGACTCGCCGAGGACTCCTACTTGGAGGTATACCTATCGTCAGATAGCAGTCCTCTGGTGACACTGGTACAGGTTAGTCTGTAGACCCGAGATCGTCATAGAGTCTTGTGTGGCTCCTACTGTGCTCTGATTTCCTCCCTACCACGCTAAAAGGAGACATGCAAACAGGTGGATTTTGGGTACAGTCCCGAGTCACATGGAGGCAATGAGCGATAGGAGGGTTTTCATCTCTTCCGGTATTGGGTTTGATGTTGCGCTATTCTCGATTGGCTATAACTGAAAGTCCCTGGCCAGGGCTGTTGCTGAGATTTACTGATAAGAGTTATCAGTAGTTTCTCGAACCATTATAAACCAGACATCGACATGACTTATCACGTTACTAGGGTCTGACGTTTACCACCCCTAGACATGATATGCGACATATCATACAAAGAGACCGGACTGTACGGTAGTGTTACTAATAGGCTTCATGGAGAGTATAGACGGGCTTGCTTGTTGATCTTCATATCGCTCAATACCCGGGTAGCCGTTACGTCCAGCTAGTACCGCTGACGGCTTGTAGGTGACTGTCACGATCCAAATTTGGCACGTGACCGGCACTTAATCCACGTGACGTCAACAGGCGTAACACAATTCAAGTAAGCCGTAAACCCAGAAATCTAAACCATCAAAAGTAGTATGTGATAAAAACATTGTTAAAAACCTTTGGAAATATCAAGTAAAAATCTTTAAAGTTTAAATTTATTTTCTCAAAAATTTCGGCAGCACCTCTTCTGTAAAAACTTGCCCCGAAACGGGTACAAACATAAGATATAAGTAAAGCAACATATGATATAAATAAAGCATCCCCAAACGGGAGCAAATCATGCCCAAAGGCGAAAACAACCACCACAAGCATATATACGAAGCCGTGGCGAAGAAATAGACAGTATAAGTGAAAAATAGCATAAAGAGATAAAACTGCATAATAAAAGCCAGCTCACACGAGCTCGACACCCAGAGTCACAAAATATACAATATCGTCCTCACAACTGGTCTCTAAGTCAATACATGAAATGGTAGATGGAGAGTACTAGATACAATAAGATATACAATGAATATAAAATAGGATAACCACAACCCACCTACAGTAAAATGGCTCACAGCCAACCGTAGCGGTATCTGCTGCAAAAAGATACAATAAGAAGCCCTGCCGCGACAACTCTGAGGGTCAAACATACAAAACACTGTAGCACAACGGGGGTGAGTTGCCAACTCATGAGTAGTAAGTAACATCGTACAGATAATCGCAGGTATGCAAGTACTGCGATACTCTATCACATGAAATCTGATAGTATCAATATGCCAATATGGATATGCAACAATCATGAAAGGTACTCTATCAGGTACTACAAATACATGAAGCAATGCATATCAATGAATGCTGAGTATGGGATAAAACATATCATCATCAATGAATCATCATCGTGGAAAAACCGGTGTACATCAACAACACCCCAAATACCAATACCTTAGGCACTGTCACTCTGATCGGACCTCATATCCTGTAACTCTCATGGAACCCGAGTGCCCAACATCTGCACTTGAAAACATCAAGAAATACTCATGTCCAACATAGACATGCAAATCCACATATATCGGGCTCCGTCAGTCCGGATCGGCCCATATCCATCTCTCGACTCCGGTCGGTATCCTCCGGATAGCCGTCAGGTCCAACCAATCACTGGTAGGTCGTAGTCCCTCTGCCAGGCTCATCGTCTGCTGCACAACATCCTTTTCTTGCCCCGGGGTACCATACCGGGTCCACCATGAACCAGCAAACGGATCATCCAGCTCTTCGAATCGGGTTTCTATCACAAGTCTCAGAACCGAGAAAACGCACGGTGGACGCACTGAAATATCATATCAAGAGAAACCGGGTTTTCAAAACAATGCATACTTTCTTGAAATAATACCATGGTTCTTAAATCCATAAATCACATGAAATCCGTATCGCAATGCGTAAATCCATGAAATATGATATATGCAACATAAAACCGTAACATGAGTATATCAAGGGAAAACCGCTCTTTTAAATGAATAAAGTTTTTAAATATATCATGTGGTTCCCATTTTCTCCAAAATCAAATCCAACATCATATAAAGGTGTACATGTAGCTATGTATGCACGATGCATTTCATATGTGCAATAGAATAGGAATCAATGTCTCAATATCAATAACAATACAATACCGCATATATGTATAGGTTGTGCGTGTCATGGCAATTACCGACGGTGTGGGTGTAGCATACAATTTAGTGCTCGTGCAACATGAAACGTCAGTAATGGTGCAGTGTGCACTTGGTACTAAGTCAAGGCACAACTAGTAATGGTATGTAATGATGCTCATGCACAATCAACATATATGAATATAAACATGCGGCAATAATATCATCTCAAGCCCTGACGCATAAAGCCAGAAGGGCGATTTCCCCGTAGATGTTAAATCTACTCACCGGTGATCTCGAGCTAAGTAAATCCGACCACCCACTTTCCTTTCTTCGCAGCGTCCTAAGTCCCCGCACTTGCCCCTAAAATCACACAAACATAGTAAGTGCACTTAGAAATCAATCCATAATACGTACAATTACGTTTAAATCGACGCACCGACTCCAACAACCTCTCAAGTATTCGCTTAGTGGCTAACGTGTGTGGTGACATCACCAAAACAAACCCACGACAGCAAGCTACCCGAAACACTAAAACTATGTCGGATCACTCGTAACGTGCGGCGTCGAAATGCTAAAAACTAGCTAATTGATCCCAGATTTTACATACTATCACTACCTGAAAATCTAGCAGTACCAAACAGCCTAAAACAACTGCAGACAGCTACCTACAAAAACACAACTCCCTAGTCCCCCAAAAGGCCGAGCTCGCCGGATTTCCCTCTCTCGTCGCCGGCCAAAACCGTTCAGGTGGGGTTTGTGCGTCGGGTGAACAATCAGGGTCTTGAGTACAACACTACAACACTGCTAGTTTTCCCAGTAAACACTCGTAGTGATAGAAGGTTATAGACAACCTAAAACGACACTAAAAATACGATATGTGCACAAAATGATCTCTTTATCGTTCTTAACAGCGAATACTAAGCTACACAACAATAACAAACTCCTAATTAACGTTTAGAGTCATTACCTATCCACACTTGCTCAAAACCTTAGCTTTCTTTGCTCCAAGTAACCTCCATAGGCTTTAGATCAAGTTTAATGAAGGGTTTAGTGAGTTTTGTGAAGATTTTCTTGGGTTTTGTGAGGATTTGTGAAGGTTTGGGTTGAGATTTCTGTTGAGGGAGTGAGGGTGAGAGAGAGATAATGAGATGCAGAAAAATATGATAATGATTTTTGTGAATGAGAGAGTGAGTGAGATGAGAGTGTATGTGTGTGAGTGAGGGTTGAGGGAATGAGGGGATGAGAGTAGAGAGAGCCATGCCCTTCTCTCTCTTCATTTAATGCATGGCATGCTCATCATGCTCTCTCTCTCTCTCCCTCTTAAGTCAACAATTCAAACCCCCTTTTAAAAATAACTTATTCAGATAATTACATATTACAACTTAATTGAAATGGGGTTAGGTGCCATGACTATTTAAGCATGGTTAACCCTAATTAACCCTAGGTTAACAAGCACATGTGTATGCAAGCTCGAAATAAATACTAATAAAATATTAATTAATTTTTATAAATTATTGGAAAACTATTTTGGTTAACCTTTTACTAAAAATCCGCATTATTGCTTAATTAACACTAATCGCATTCTAAAGTATTATAATCTTCCCCGCTTAAAGAAATTCGTCCCCGAATTTAAAAATCTTACTATGCGTACCTTCAAAGAGATGAGGGAATTTCTTCCGCATCTCTCCCTCGGCCTCCCAAGTGACCCGTTCACTATTCGGGCTATGCCAAAGAACCTTCACAGATGGTAAGACCTTTGACCGAAGTTTCTTCACCTGCCGATCCAATATCACTACCGGCTGCTCGGTAAACGAAAGATCGCGCTCTAGCTGAACGGTCTGGTGCTGAATCTTGTGAGAAGGGTCATGAAGGTATTTGCGAAGCATCGATACATGGAATACGGGGTGAACATCCGGAAAACTGGATGGAAGTGCCAAACGATAGGCAACGGTACCAACTCGCTCAAAGATCTCAAAAGGACCTACAAATCTGGGACTAAGCTTCCCTTTCTTCCCAAATCTCATCACGCCTTTCATCGGAGAAATCCGTAGGAATACATAATCCCCCACTGCGAACTCGAGCCTGCGACGACGACAGTCAGCATAAGACTTCTGTCTGCACTGGGCCGCTCTCATCCTATCCTGAATCAACTGAATTTTCTCCGTAGTCTCTTGAACTTGCTGGGGTCCTAAAATCCTGCTCTCGCTGAGTTCGGTCCAACAGACTTGGGATCGACACATTCTACCATACAAATCCTCAAAAGGTGCCATCTGAATCGTCTCCTGATAACTGTTATTGTAGGAGAACTCTATCAATGGCAGGTGACGATCCCAACTGCCACCAAAATCAAGCACGCACACACGAAGCATATCCTCTAGAGTCTGTATAGTCCGCTCTGACTGACCATCGGTCTGCGCATAAAAAGCGGTGCTAAAGCTCAAACGGGTACCAAAGGCTTCCTGAACCTTCTGCCAAAGACGGCTAGTGAACTGGGTACCCCTGTCGGATATGATGCATATAGGAACGTCGTGCAAACGCACAATCTCATCAATGTACAATTGAGCATACTGAGCATAACTGAAAGTGGTCTTCACTGGAAGGAAGTGAGCCGCTTTCTTCAACCGGTCAACAATCACCCAAATGGAGTCATACCCTCAACTGGACCTGGGTAGACCCACAACGAAATCCATGGAGATCTGTTCCCATTTCCACTCCTGAATGGGTAAAGGCTGCAACTCTCCTGCCGGTTTCTGATGCTCAGCCTTGACTTGCTGATAAGTCAGGCACCTCGAAACAAAATCCGAAACATCACTCTTCATCCTTGCCTACCAGTACATATCTCTGAAGTCACGGTACATCTTGGTGGAACCTGAGTGAACACTAAAAGCTGACTGATGTGCCTGCTCTAGGATCTCGCGCCTCAGCCCAACGGTATCAGGTATACACAAACGAGTCCTAAAAAGTAGCACACCCGGGTCATCAATCAAGAACTCCGAATCTCTACCCAGCCGAACATGCTCAAGAATCTCAGACAAACGGCCATCGGGGGGATGTGCCTTACGAATACAATCAAGTAGAAGTGGACGGGCGCGGACATGAGCAAGCTATCCCCCAGTGGAAGTGAACTCAAACTGTACTCTGCTGTCGCACAAGATCTGCAGATCAGCAAAAGACTGTCTCTGAACTGCGCTCAACTGGGACAAGCTACCCCCAGGCCTACGACTCAACGCATCGGCTACCACATTCGCCTTGCCTGGGTGGTAAAGGATCTCACAATCATAATCCTTCACAAGCTCTATCCAACGGCGCTGTCTCAAATTCAGATCCCGCTGCTAGAAGATGTACTTTAAGCTCTGGTGGTCCGTGAAAATCTTACACGACTCCCCGTACAATTAGTGTCTCCAAATCTTAAGCTCAAAGACCAGCGCGGCCATCTTAAGATCATGAGTGGGATAATTCTGCTCGTGCTTCTTCAACTGCCGGGAAGCATAAGCGATAACTCTATCATGCTGCATCAATACACAACCGAGACCCACTCGAGAAGCATCACAGTAAACGACAAAGCCGCTCGATCCAGAAGGCAAAGATAAAACCGGTGCAGTCGTCAACCGAGTCTTCAACTGCTGAAAACTCTGCTCGCATGCCTCAGTCCAAAGAAAAGGAACTCCCTTCCTGGTCAGTCCGGTCAGCGGTGTGGCGGTACTTGAGAAGACTTGCACGAAACGGCGGTAATAACCGGCTAAGCCCAAAAAGCTGTGGACCTCTGTCACTGTTACAGGTCTGGGCCAAAGCTGTATGGCTTCGATCTTCCTTGGGTCCATACGAATACCGTCTCCCGTAACCACATGACCAAGGAAGTCAACACTATCAAGCCAGAAGGTACACTTCGAGAATTTATCAAACAGCTGGTGCTCTATCAATGTCTGCAAGGTAATCCTCAAGTGTTGCTCATGCTCCTCACGACTCTTGGAATAAACCAGAATGTCATCAATAAACACAATAATAAACTGGTCGAGGAACGGCCTGAAAATACGGTTCATCAAATCCATGAACGCTGCTGGGGCATTGGTGAGTCCGAACGACATCACCAAAAACTCATAATGCCCGTAGCGCGTACGAAAAGCAGTCTTCGGAACGTCATCATTCCGAACCCGCAACTGATGATAACCTGATCTCAAATCAATCTTGAAAAAATGTCCCGCACCCTGGAGCTGATCAAACATATCGTCAATGTGAGGTAAATGATACCTATTCGGCACCGTAACTTGGTTCAATTGATGATAATCAATGCACAACCTCAAACTGTCGTCCTTCTTTTTGACGAACAGAACAGCAGCTTCCCAAGGCGAAACACCCGGACGTACAAGTCCCCTAACAAGCAACTCTTGCAGCCGATCCTTAAGCTCTTTATGATCCGCCGGGGCCATCCGGTAAGGCGATATAGAAATAGGCACCGTGCCGGGGATCAAATCAATGCAAAACTCAATCTTACACTCTGGCGGCAATCCAGCTAAGTCATCGGGAAAGACGTCGGGAAACTCTCGCACGATAGGAACCCGGTCCAACGAATCTACTGTGGCTCCGGTATCACGAATGAAAGCCAAGAATCCCCGATATTCCCTCCTCAAAAGCCGACTAGCGCAAAGGGCTGAAATCAAACTGTGAGGGGCGGCACCACGGTCCCCCTGCACAACAAGAATTGACTCGCCTGGAAAACAAAACCTGACTGTCTTCTCACGGCAGTCCATGGATGCATAGCAAGTAGCTAACCAGTCCATGCCCAGGAGAACGCCGAAGTACAACATCTCAAGAAGGATCAAGTCGACGGACGACTCTCTATCTCCAATCCGAATGGCACACGACCAAAACACGTGTCGCTCGACAAACGACTCACCAACAGGAGTAGTCACGACAAGCGGATGATCTTGCAAACCCGACTTTCGGCCCAACCTCGGCATGAAGTGTGTAGAAACATACGAGTGCGTAGATCCCAGATCAAACAACACGTGTGCATCAAAAGAACATACTGAAAGAGTATCTGAAACCACTGCATTGGACGCCTGTACATCCTGATGAGTCAAAGCAAATACTCGTGCCAGCCCTCTACTGGCAACTGGCTGTCCTATGTCTCTGCCACCCCATCCTCTCTGATCAAATCCACAGTGACCATGAACTCTTTGAGCATAAGTCTGACGCGGAGCAACAACAGGCGCAAGAGGCAACGCTCTCTGAGGCGGAGAAGGTGGTAAGGTAACATACGATACGGCTGCCTCGTCCTCACGTGGCTCAGAACAATCTCGAACACAATCATAAAAACTCCCGCACCGAAAACATCCAGACGATGACTGCTGACCCTCCCGGGGATAAGAGCTAAACAACTGGCCTTGTCCCGAGCCTCAGCTACTCCCCGTACCTGAACGAAATCTGTCACGGCATCTAAAGATTTGTCTCCGGGCTGATATACCAGTACGAACCCTCTTCGGTTACGGAACGACCGACGTCTCGGAAAAACGCTCCTCAACTAATAGGGATGCGTCCACTACTGCTGCATATGTATCACAATGCTATGCGCTGATAGCGTGGAACAACTGGGTAAGCAGGCCTCAAACAAATCTCTTGATCTGCATCTCCTTGGTGCCCACCAAATATGGGGAATACACCGATAGCTGGGTAAACTAAACATCGTACTCTGCCACCGTCATACCCTGAGTCTGGCGTAACGACTCGAAACTGCGTGCTCGAGCATCCCTGTGCTCTGTAGAAGAAAACGGGCAAGAAACACCATCACGAACTCAGCCCAGGTCATAGGAGAAAGTCCTACGGCTCTTCCCTTCTCTAAAAACTTGCACCACTTCTGGGAAAGACCTTCTAGACGAAAACTCACGAACTCTACCCATCTCGCATCAGAGCATCTCAGCGATCGACATATCCTGGCCATCCCATCAATAAATGTCTGTGGATCCTCAGCTGCATCAGTGCCTGTGAAAACAGGAGGCTTCAGCCTCAGTAACTCAGATAACGATACGGTGATCACCTCCATAGCTGTAGGTACAACTGCCGGAACAGTATGCACCATCACGGTCCCTGTAACAGATGGGACAACTTCCTGTCGCTGCTCTCGACTGGCCTCGACTAACGATCCCATCATCTGGTGCAAATCCAGCATACCAGCCTCTAGCCTAGTAATACGATCAAGCGAAGGTTGATCAATCGGCTCCTGAACAACGGGCGTACCACCCTGGTCAGTCCTCGTCTCAGACGAGCCAACTCTGACCTCGGCTCTCACGGCCGCTCTCTGCGCTCTCGTAGTCTTCGGCGGCATAATGGCTGGAAATGAAAACATGATTCGATAAGAACAAGGAAATCGAATCACAAGGACGTATATAATCACGGAGGGAATTTCACCCAACAAGTCCTAAGGTCACTTAGGTGGAGTACCGTGTCATAAGTATGCCGCGGAACATACACAAGCTAAGTCACTCTGCTTAAGCTACCTACTCCATCATACCAAGGTCATCCTACACTCCGAAAGGTAAAACCTAGCACTCTGATACCAACTTTGTCACGACCCAAATTTGGCATGTGACTGGCACTTAAACCACGTGACGTCAACAGGCGTAACGCAATTCAAGTAAGCTGAAAACCCAGAAATCTAAACCATCAAAAGTAGTAAGTGATAAAAACATTGTTAAAAACCTTTGGAAATCTCAAGTAAAAATCTTTAAAGTTTAAATTTATTTTCTTAAAAATTTCGGCAGCACCTTCTTTGTAAAAACTAGCCCCGAAACGGGTACAAACATAAGATATAAGTAAAGCACATATGATATAAATAAAGCATCCCCAAACGGGAGCAAATCACACCCAAAGGCTGAAACAACCACCACAAGCATATATACGACGCCATAGCGAAGAAATAGACAGTATAAGTGAAAAACAACATAAAGAGATAAAACTGCATAATAAAAGCCGGCTCACACGAGCACGACACGTAGAGTCACAAAATATACAATATCGTCCTCACAACTGGTCTCTAAGTCAATACATTAAATGGTATATGGAGAGTACTAGATACAATAAGATGTACAATGAATATAAAATCGGATAACCGCAATCCACCTTCAGCAAAACGGCTCACAGCCAACCGTAGCGGTATCCGCTGCAAAAAGATACAATAAGAAGCCCTGCCGCGACAACTCTAAGGGTAAAACCTACAAAACACTGTGGCATAACGAGGGTGAGTTGCCAACTCATGAGTATTAAGTAACATCGTACATATAATCGCAGGTATGCACGTACTGCGATACTCTATCACATGAAATCTGATAGTATCAAGATGCCAATATGGATATGCAACAATCATGAAAGGTACTATATCAGGTACTACAAATACATGAAGCAATGCGTATCAATGAATGCTGAGTATGGGATAAAACATATCATTATCAATGAATCATCATCGTGGAAAAACAGATGTACATCAACAACACCCCAAATCCTAATACCTCAGGCGCCGTCACTCTGATCGACCATCATATCCTGTAAATCTCATGGAACCTGAGTGCCCAAAATCGGCACTCGAAAATATCATTAAATACTCGTGTCAATATCGACACGCAAATCCACATATATCGGGCTCTGTCGGTCCGGATCGGCCCATGGGCTCCGTCAGTCCGGATTGGCCCATATCCATCTCACGACTCCGGTCGGTATCCTCCAGATAACCTCCAGGTCACCGGTAGGTAAGAGTCCCTCTGCCAGGCTCATCTTCTACTGCACAACATCCCTTTCTTGTCCCGGGGTACCATACCGGGTTCACCATGAACCCGCAAACGGATCATCCAGCTCCTCGAATCGGGTTTTTTTCACACGTCTCAGAACTGAGAAAACGCATGGTGGACGCACTGAAATATCATATCAAGAGAAACTGGGTTTTCAACACAATGCAAACTTTCTTGAAATAATACCACGGTTCTCAAATCCATAAATCACATGAAATCCGTATCTCAATGCGTAAATCCATAAAATATTATATATGCAACATAAAACCGTAACATGAGCATATCAAGGGAAAACCGCTCTTTTAAATAAATCCAGTTTTTAAATATATCATGCGGTTCCCATTCTCCAAAATCAAATCCAACATCATATAATGGTGTACATATAGCTATGTATGCACGATGCATTTCATATGTGCAATAGAATAGGAATCAACGTCTCCATATCAATAACAGTACAATACCGTATATGTGTATAGGTTGTGTGTGTCATGGCAATTACCGACGGTGTGGGTGTAGCATACAATTTAGTGCTCATGAAATATGAACAGTCAGTAATGGTGCAGTGTCCAATAGGTACTAAATAAAGGCACAACAAGTAATGGTATGTAATGATGCTCATGCACAATCAATATATATGAATATAAACATGCGGCTATAATATCATTTCAAGCCCTGACGCATAACGCCATACGGGCAATTTCCCCGTAGATGTTTAATCTACTCACCGGTGATCTCGATCTATGTAAATCCGAGCACCTGCTTTCCTTTCTTCCCAGCGTCCGAAGTCCTCGCACTTTCCCCTAAAATCACACAAACATAGCAAGTTCACTTAGAAATTGACCCATAATACGTAAAGTTAAGTTTAAATCGACGCACCGACTCTAACAACCTATCAAGTGTTCGCTTAGTGGCTAACGTGTGTGGCGACATCACCAAAACAAACCCACGACAGCAAGCTACCCGAAACACTAAAACTACGTCGGATCACTCGTAACGCGCGTCGTCGAAATGCTAAAAACGAGCTAATTGATCCCAGATTTTACATACTGTCACTACCTGAAAATCTAGCAGAACCAAACAACCTAAAGCAACTGTTGACAGCTACCCACAAAAACTTAACTCCCAGTCCCCCAAAAGGCTGAGCTCGCCGGATTTCCCTCTCTCGTCGCTGGCCAAAACCGGTCATGTGGGGTTCGTGTATCGGGTGAACAATTAGGGTCTCGAGTACAACACTATAACATTGCTAGTTTTCCCAGTAAACACTAGTAGTGATAGCAGGTTACAGACATCCTAAAACGACACTAAAAATACGATATGCGTACAAAATGATCTCTTTATCGTTCTAAACAGCGACTACTAAGCTACACAACAATAAAAAACTCCTGATTAACTGTTTAGAGTCATTATATATCCACACTTGCTCAAAACCCTAGCTTTCTATGCTCCAAGTGATCTCCATAGGCTTTAGATCAAGTTTAATAAAGGGTTTAGTGAGTTTTGTGAAGATTTGCTTAGGTTTTGTGAGGATTTGTGAAGGTTTGGGTTGAGGTTTCAGTTGAGGGAGTGAGGGTGTGAGAGAGATAATGAGATGAAGAAAAATATGAGAATGAGTGTTGTGAATGAGAGAGTGAGTGAGTTGAGAGTGTATGTGTGTGAGTGAGGGTTGAGTGAATGAGGGGGTGAGAGTAGAGAGAGCCATGCCCTTCTCTCTCTTCATTTAATGCATGGCATGCTTGCCCATGCTCATCATGCTCTCTCTCTCTCCCCTTCTCAAGTCAACAATTCAAACCCCTTTTTTAAAACTAACTTATTTAGATAAATACATATTACAACTTAATTGAAATAAGGTTAGGTGACATGGCTACTTAAGTATGGTCAACCCTAATTAACCCTAGGTTAACATGCACATGTGTGTGCAAGCCCGAAATAATTACTAATAAAATATTAAATAATTTTTATAAATTATTAGAAAACTATTTTGGTAAACTTTTTACTAAAAATCTGCATTATCGCTTAATTAACACTAATCACATTCTAGGGTGTTACAGTGAGTGATGTGATCATCACCTACTGCTGGCGTATTGACGAGTCTTTAGAGTCCCACACAGAAGTTTCCTGGTTCAAGAGAAACGAAGTAGGGCACATATGTGATATGTGCGTGGGCCTGATTAAATACGTGTATGTGATACCGTATTGTAATCTGGCAGTTATCTGTTATCAAGTTAGGTTATAAGTGATATAACAAGATTATCGAATCAAGTGTTGATTTGATAATATGATACACGGATAAATAATATTAGTTGGTCATATGTGATATAACCGGATTATTAAATCAAATGTTGATCTAATAATTTGATATAAATTATATTTGATATAATTATATATTAACTAATATTATTAGCTCACTAATTGCTTTATATATATATATATATATATATATATATATATATAGACACACACACACACACGTTAATATATATTTGATAAATTTATATGTATATTATTATTATTTGAAGCATGTCATGTTTTTCTATTTTGAGAAAATAGAAAAATGAGGTGTAAATTATGGAGATAATTTGGGCATGGTTCAAGGCATGGGATTTTCAATTTTTTATTTGTTTTGAATCACTATTGAAGTATGGTTGAATTAATATATTGAAAATTCAACAATAGTTCAATCAGTGAGCATGCATATAGTTGTTTTTTCTTCACTTGATGAGTACACTTCTTCATGCCTTAGCCATTTTTTCCTTCTTGAGCTCTTGCTCTCTCTTGATCTCTACACTTTCTTCATTTCACCTCCAAGCTCAAAACCCTCACATGTGATGTGAATCATTAAGCTTGTGAGAATCCTAGTGAGGTTTCAAAACCCCTACTTCACCATTCCAAACTAGACTAGCAATTTGGTATGGTGTGTTACCTTCACTAAAGATAGTTTAGTGAAGAGGTAGCTTGAGCCAGAGGGACATCGGGTGGATCTTCTTCGGCGCGAAGATCTACGAGGTGGTTCATTCAACTTGAAGTGGAGCTTAGTAGAGTCGCGTGGGCCACAACCCGGAGCTAAAAAAGAAAAGGACTCTATCTACCAGGGTATAACCATCTTCCCTTCTCTTTTTTTTTCTTGTTATCAAACTAAAACCCTAACATTCTAGTTAAGATCTTGGTTAGTCTAGCTTAGCACCTATAAAAAAATTTATTTGGCATGGTTGCTGCTATTAGAACCTCATGGTGGTGTTAAGGTAGACTTTCATGGTATCAGAGCAAAAGCTAGAAGATTAGACGATGCAGTTAAGATCATGAAACCGAAACAACTTTGAAACTGTAACCCGTAAAACCAAGTTTCTGTCGATTTTTAAAAGGCCTCTGAAAATTTTTTAAACACTTGTAGAATGTTACATAAGATGTAACTAGAACAACAGAGAAAACTCAAACCTTAACTCCAAAAATTGGCTGGCGAAAAGACCTTAAAAACTGGCCTGGACGGTCTTTCCCATAAGTATAGGTTTGGGTTTTGTATGGTGTTCTTAGCACTTGGTTTTGGGGTTTCAGGTTACGTTTGATTGACCCAGTTTGCATGCGATGTTAACTATTCTGTTGGGGCTAGTCAGAGTGTTTCGTATTTGTAATTATTACATTGTTTCTGGTTTATGTTTGATATGGATGTAGTAGTTAGGATCCACATTAAATTAGTTTTGTGAAAACTAATTTGTTTGTAAATCTAGTGTTTTAGTCTCAGATAATCGGTTGCCACGAAGTCTTGATTTGGATCAAAACTCCGTCTCAATCGCGTATTGTACGCGAATACTCGCCGAATAACTTTGCTAGGTAGCCACACCCCACTGCTCCGACCAAGTGACTGTAGGAGAACCCCGGTGCCAAAAGCATCCATTCGGATGCTTGCGGCCATGGTGTTCCTCCTTAGTGCATATCGTCGATGGCATCAGGGGTGCGGCCATCTACTAAAGTTTCCGACGAGTATTCGATAATGTTATCGGGAATCTTGTTGAATCCCCGACTAAGTAATTGAAAAGTGTTTTCAATTTAAGACTAAAATACAAGATTTATTTGGTTAGGTATGAAATCCGGAGTATGAGATATTCCGGATTTATAATGTCTAAGGAAATGCGGATTCTAATTATTGTAGTTGTTCATTTCTTTTCTGCAACCGTACGTGTAATATATGGGGTATCCCAAATCTCGTTGCTGTTGTAAGTCGATGTCGCACACCCCACGTGTTCACAGGGAGGCGGAATTTGCAAAAAATGATTTTTACGAGCATCGCAACACCGACTAGAACCAAGGATCGTCCATAAACCCTAGCTAGCAAACTACTTGAGGTTTAACTACTCGGATACGAAGTTATACCTCACAATACATGTCCTTCGGGTCTTCATCGCTGTCCTCCACGTCGTCGTAGGCACGAAGGATCGATCCGGATCATAGCATCTTCGACGGCCTCCTCAAGTGAAAGTCCATCCACCCGAGAGTCTATAGTCCGAGCTCCACCTCAAAACCGAGGTAACTAGGGCAACTAGCTTGCTAAACTTGATGGCCTAGGTGATGTATAGTGTGAAGATGGATTTATTTGTCTCTTGAAACCCTAGGATTCTCAACACATTAGAGCTTTTAGGGTTTTTAGTTGAGAGGAAGAAGTAGAGAGCTAACTTGAGGAAAGAGAAATGGTTTTTGATAATGATAATGATCATGTGAGATGGCTACCTTGACTTGACTACAAGCATGGCATGAAAAATATCTCATCAAAATATCTAGGTCACAAAATATCTCACAAAAATATCTAAGTCAAACCAAATCAAGTGGTCAATCCAAGTCAAATGGTCAAACAAAGTCAAGTAGTCAAAACAAGTAGCCATGCCTCAATTATCGTTTACAAAAATAAAAAATACTTTCCTCCACTACATAATTGTTTTACTCAAGTGAATGGTCAAAACCCTAATGAGGTGTCTCCTTCTATGCCCCTCTCATCCGTATATATATACCCGCATTCGTGTTCCGAGAAACACTAATACAAAGAGACGAAACTGATCCATCAATATAATACTAGGATCCGGCTTAAACCAAAGCCCACTATTATTATTCGTCCGAACATCATACGTGCACAAGTGCACGTAAGTGATCGAAGCCCTGCCGTAAAACCATAAGGCCTCTACACCTTTTTCCCGATGCAGGGAAACTCTCTGTGTGGGACTCTAAAGACTCGACACTACGCTGGCAGTGGGTTTAACCACAGGCCGCAGGCGGTACTAGCTGCACGTAACATTCCCGAGGTAGATGTCGATAAGAAGGCCGATGAGGAAAACCCATCCGAACTCCTAGTGAGCCTGAATGTGACAATCTATGTACAGTCCGGTCTGTTCGTCTAAGAGTATCGCATATCAGGCCTAAGGGCAGTAATTGTCAGACCCATAATAGCGCAATAAGTCGTGCCGGAGTGTTTCCCAAAACACCCTGTGAAACAACTGGAATACCTATTAGTAAATATCGCTTGCCCTAGCCAGGGACTTTGTGTAATGGCTCTCCGAACACAGCACGATATCAACCCCCAATACCGAGAGAGACGAATCCTATCTAACCGCCACTGCCTTCAAGTTCTTAAGGACTGCACCCAACTACTACCTATTTGCATGACTCATTTGAGCCGTGGTAGGGTAGTAATCAAAGTACAGTGGGAACACACTCGAGGCGAAGTAGCAGTGTCAAGTCGACGAACTAAGCTGTACTCATGTCACCTGGGAACTGCTACGCGATGATAGGTATAATACCAACCAACAGTTCCCTACAAGTCATGTCCAGTGTACTCATAACCTAACGAGTACCTGCATACTATCTCCTGTACGATGTACTAATGGCTGTGGGACAGACCATTTCCCCTGCTGGGATGAGAAGCGTATATACTAGTCTACTCCGGAGTATCGATGCCCCATCTCGATAATCCTATGACTAGGGACCTGTATAAGGATGTGCTTGTAGATTACCCATCGCCCACTAGTGTGATTGCTATCACAATGCTGGTAATCAAGCAAAGATCTTAAGGGCTCTACTAATATGTATAAGCGATATGCTAAAAGAAACACATGCACATATTGAAGTAGAAACAAACCAAGTAGCATACTACCATTTTGAGCAAGACTGTCAATACAACTATGAATATCCCAAGCTTCCATTAAGTAATATACAAACCAGTATGATACAACAATAGCCTCTAGGGCTTATACACTAACAATCTCCCACTTGGCATATCATAGACCTATCATCTCGATTAGCCTCTCGAACCGTGTCTAAGGGATGGCCTTTGTGAGTGGAACTGCAGTGTTATTCTCCGTATCTACTCTCCTCACCTCGATCTTCCGGCGATCTACGATCTCCCTGATCAGGTGGTACCGCCTCAAAATATGTCTGGACTTATGATAGGTCCCGGGTTCCTTCGCTAAAGCTATAGCGCCGTTGTTGTCGCAATACAGTGGTATTGGATCAACAATGGTCAGAACCACCTGAATTTCAGCGAGGAACTTCTTCATCCAGACAGCTTCTTTTGCGGCATCGCAAGCAGCTATGTACTCCGCTTCCATCATCGAGTCAGCAATGGTGTCCTTCTTGGAGCTCTTCCAACAGACCGCCCTTCCATTGAGGGTAAAGACATAACCCGACATGGACTTGGAGTCATCCTTGTCACTCTGGAAGCTGGAGTCAGCAAAGGCCTCGATCTGGAGGTCTTTTCCACCATACACTAAGAACATCTCCTTAGTCCTTCTCAGGTACTTGAGAATGTTCTTTACTGCTATCCAGTGCTTCTCCCCTAGGTTTGACTGATACCGGTTTACAACGCTCAAGACGTATGCTACATCTAGTCTAGTACACAATATCGCATACATTATAGAACCGGCCGCAGATGCGTAGGGTATATTTGACATGCGAGCTCTTTCCAAATCAGTCTTTGGAGACATCTCTTTGGAGAGGGTGATTCCATGACAAGCCGGTAGTTTACCACGCTTTGAATCTTCTATACTGAATATTTTTTGTATGGTGTCGATGTACCTTGACTGTGAAAGTCCCACTATCCGTTTAGATCTATCATGATTGATCTAGATCCCCAGAATGTATGAGGTATCACCCAGGTCCTTCATGGAGAACCTTTGTGACAAGAATCCTTTGACTGATTATAGCATAGGAATGTCATTTCTTATCAAGAGAATGTCATCCACGTACAAGACGAGTAATACCACAGTTCTCCCTACAATCTTAATATAAATGCATGGTTCATCTAGATTTTTGATAAAGTCGAATTCTTTGACAGTGTCATCAAAACAGATGTTCCAACTCCGCGATGCCTGCTTTAGTCCATAAATGGACTTAAGCAACTTGCACATTGTCCCGCTGCTCCCACTCTGATTGAAACCCTCTGGCTGATCAATATAGACACACTCTTCCAAATTACCATTTAGAAAAGCCGTCTCTACGTCCATATGACGGATCTCAAAATCTTGGAAAGCAGCAATGGAAAGAAGGATCCGAATGGATTTGAGTATAGACACCAGAGAAAAGGTTTTATCATGGTCCAAACCAGGTCTTTGAAGAAAACCTTTTGGAACAAGTCTAGCCTTATAGGTTTCAGCCAATCCATCTACACCAATATTCTTTCTAAAGATCCATTTGCAGCCTACGGGTTTCACCCATTCTGGAGCAATGTTCAAAGTGCATACTTTGTTGGTGTAGATAGACTCCATTTCGGTCCGTATTGCATCCAACCATTTTACCGAGTCGCCGCTTTGAATAGCTTACAGAAGCTAGTTAGCTCATCATTGTTAATGATGCAATCCTCTCGATCCCCGTCTATGAGAAAACCGTAGTATCTCTCAAGCGGATGAGACTGCCTACTAGTCCTGCGGATTGGCGTAGGTATGTCCGGTTCTTTTGAAACCTCTGGTTCTACCATACTTTCAGTAATAGTTTGTGGTTCTGGAATTTCTTCCAGTTCTATTGCGCTCCCACTATTTCCTTTTACAAAAAATTGATTTTCCAAAAAAATGGGTATGACGAGGAACAAAAACCTTTTGTCCCTCTACGTAATAGGAAAGATACCTCCTGGAGTTCTTTGGGTATCCTACAAACTTACACAGTATTGAGCATACCTCGAGCTTGTCCGCATACAACTTTTTAACAAAAGCTGGACATCCCTATATCTTCAGATACTGAAGATCGGGTTTCTTTCCACTCCACATTTTATATGGTATGGTAGGCACAATCTTGGTAGGAACCTTATTCAAAAGATATGCAGCTTATTCTAGTGCATAACTTCAGAAGGATCATGGCAACTCAGCGTTACTCATCATGGAATGAACAATATCCAATAGGGTTCTGTTCTGCATTTCCTATACAACATTGTGTTCTGGTGTGTATGGAGGAGTAAGCTGAGAGAGAATTCTATTCTCTTTTAGGTAATCTAGGAACTCGACAATTTATATATTCACCACGTCGATTAGATCTCAGAGTCTTGATACTTTTGCCTTTATGTTTTTCCACTTCATTCTTATATTCCAAGGATTTTTCAAAGGGTTCGGATTTATGCTTTCACAAGAAGACATGTCCTAACCTAGAGAAATTATCCGTAAAAGTAATGAAATGGGAATAACCACTTTGTGCATCTGTAGATACTGTGTTAGTTATATGTATGCCCTAGAAGCCATTACTGTACATACGATGTATATTGTAGAGGATGCTTGGACATATATAGTGAGGACTTTCTTGCTCGACATGATAGTATGCTATCTGGTTGCTCTTTATCTTAACGTGTACACTGATTGTCTCTCTGTTACATGTTGTTAAAGCTCTTAGGACGAGTACTTGACTACCAGGACTATGATGCAGATCATACTAGTAGGGACAGAGTAGTCGCTAAGTACATCCTACAAATGTTCCTAATCGTAGGTGTATCGAGATTGGGCATCGATATACCAGAGTAGACTAGCGTATAGCTTCTCGACCCATGTAGATGGGCGATGAATGGTCCCATATCCATTGGTGTTTGACATCAGAGATAGTATAAGGGTGCTCAGTGGAGACTGGGTACACTGGACGGACTCGCCGAGAACTCTCAGATGGTATTATACCTCACGTCAGATGGCACTTCTCTGGTGACACTGGTACAGGTTAGTCTGTAGACCCGAGATCGTCATAGAGTCTAGTGTGATTCCCACTGTGCTTTTATTTCCACCTTACCATGTTCAAGAGAACATGCAAAACGGTGGCATTTGGGTACAGTCCCGAGTCATATGGAGGCAATAAGCGATAGGAGGAGTTTCTTCTCTCCCGGTATTGGGAGTTGATGTTACGCTGTGCTCGATTGGCTATAACAGGAAGTCCTTGGCCAAGGCTGCTTCAGAGATATACTTGTAACGTTTTCAAAATAATAAAATATGATTTTTGGGAAATTTTGTAATTTAATATTATTTTAATGAATATTTTAATATTCGGGTATAATTAAATACAAATAAATGGGGGAAAATTATGGAAAATTCTAAAATAGGTTATTTTATGGAATTATGCCATTTTAAAGTTTTTAAGATAAGTTATATGCTAATTTGGTGCTAATCGCGATTAAAAATCGCTAATTGGATTTTTAGCCTTTTTTGCAAAAATGTGCACATATCATTTTTCAGACTTGTTACACTTGTGTTACATTTCTATTGCCATGGTTGTTCTTTTGGGTTCACTATTGGAGTGAGAAGGATAAGAAAAAGGAAAAGAAAAGAAAAGGAAAAAGTAAGTATGATGATGATGAGAGAGAGAAACCAGGTCAACCCCCACTTTTTGAACCATACTCCCATCATTTTCCCCTTCTCATTCTCTCTCCTCTCCCTCTCTTTGAACTGCTGCTGCCCCTCTCCCTCTCTCTCCCTCTTCATGAAACCCTAGATCCACCATGAAAACAAAGCCAAAACCCCATTCCCACTTCACAAAACTTGCTCCCAAGCCCACTAGCTACACATTGAACCTAGCAAGATTGGATTTGGAGGACTTTGAGCAACTCAAGAATTTTCTTGAGTTGCCAAAGGAGGTAATTTCTGCACCTATTAGAGTAGTATCTCATTTCTTGTGCATCAATACTAGTTTTGTGTCGATATGGTGTTGTTTGGTGGTTTTGTGAAACTTCAAGTTAGGGTTTATGTGAGATCTGAAATTAAAGATGAAATTGAGGATTTTAGTGACCTTAGAACCCCTTGTGTGATGCTAATTTAGACACAAACCTGAACTTGAAACCAGAATACGGATTTATGAGACGATGTCGGAGAAAAACTGTGATTCTGTGATCGTATTTAGGAATCTGCTATCACCCCGAGACCCCAAAAATAAAACCGAGTTGACAGTGAGATGTGCAGGCACCATGGAACCACCACAGCAAACCCTAGCTCCCAACTCAAATGTGCGGCCGCCAATTTATTCCTTCTGGCCGCAAATTACGGCCGGAGCAGGAGGGAACTGTCTCGATTTTTGTGCATGGCCCTACATTCAAGTATTCTTGACCCTGGGTATGTCTAGTTTTGACTGATTCTAGTTAGGGTAAAATCTGGGTTGATTTTCCTATGTTGATGCATGATTTACGACTTGTTTTAGCATGAATTTTGGTATTTGGTGATTCATTCCTGTCGGGTGGCGTTTGGACGTCAACGACAAGTGGATATTGATCGTGTTTACATGCGAGTCGATAGGTTTTTACCTATGCGAGTAGCGTGTGCTATTTTGGTTTCCGATGTGATTTTCATGTGCTTTAGCGTTGTGATATACTTGTAGGTACCCTACGTGATGTTGAGGCGAAGAAGATGAAGATAGCGACATCGGCATCGGCACACGAGAAGCAAGGTGAGTAGATTTATATCCACGGGGAGAAGTCGGGTGGATGGCGTATAGCACCCCCGCAGTCCGTGGTGATGTATACGAATACGTATACACACATATATTTATTATGTGTTGTTTAGGATTATTGATGGTAATAATGGTATTATTGGTAATAAGGATGTATTGGTTTAGTATAGTGCGAAACCCTAGAGTAGTGGTTGCACCCACACATACACGTACACATATACTTGCATACATTCTTTCATTTATCTGTGCGCATATAGAGGTGTGTATATCTACACATGGGTATGGGACTATGTGTTCATATACGGGATTGAAGATGATACTTGGGATTGAGATGAGTCGATGAGGTTTGATTGAGGCCGTGAGATTCGGGATATGACAGAGTTCGTTATTGTGATGTGATATGATGGTAGTGATAACGGATATGTGATGAGATGAATGTGATATTGACCCGTACCCAGCCATTGGGATACTGTACGACGATTTACCGTACAAGCTTTATATTGATGTTAGATCCGCACTAATGACTCGAGGATGTTATATTATATACTGTATCGTACGTGATACTATTGAGGCGAGATCACCGACCATATATATATATGTATATCGACTCAGATTTAGGTGGTTTCCATACCCCTCCCGATTGACTTGATTGTTGGGTTCGTAGTTCACATAGTAGGCATTACACTAGACCCGAGTCATACCTATTTCAAAACTAACGAATCGGTGATATTTTAAAGATAGGCAAAAGGTTTTATACGGATATTTTCAAAAGACGCATCTTTTCTTAAAACAGCGTAGCCCTTATTTTACCCAAAGCCCTGATTCGTCTTATTTCAAAAGGCAAGGTTGCATGATATATCTATTGAGGCAGGTTCTCTACTGTTGCGTTGATTGTTCGATTCCGTATATTCATGCTATTTGCATTGCATCGCTTGTATTGTTGATATATTTCAGTCATGCTGCTAGGACACCAGCTCCATTATCGATGATGCGTATGTTCCACGTACACTTGTTTGCCGGCTCACACACTTCATCATCGATAATTGCCATGTCACTACACTGTAGTACTGTTGCATTCAGTGTATGTCGCTTACATTTCTTTACATGTCGCATACATCATGCTTTCTGATTATACGCATTGAGATATGTTGTTTCCATGATATTTCTGGTTTTTAGGAACCATGGGTGTTTCAAAAAGAGAATATGTAATTGTTTTAAAACCCGGTTACCCTTGATATGATATTTCAGTGCGTCCACCATGTGTTTTCTCGGTGCTGAGAGCGATATGTGAAACCCGATTCGACGAGGTCGATGGGGCCGATTGCGGGTACATGGTGGGCCACGTTTGGTTCCTCGTGGCAAGAAATGTTTTTCATGGAGTAGACGATGAGCCTGGCAGGGTGCCGAGTACCTACCAGTGATTGGTTGGACCTGGCGGTTATCTGGAAGATACTGACCAGAGTCGATAGATGGATATGGGCGTACTGCCGGGGCCGAGGGCCGATACCGCAAACAGAGCCCGTGGGCCGATCCGGACTGACGGAGCCCGATATATGAGGATTTACGTGCCGATGTTGGGCACAGTTTTCATGATATTTTCGAGTGTCGATGCTGGGCACTCCGGTTCCATGATTTTGACGTGTCGCGATGGACACGGATGGTTTATATCCTCATATTATTCCCATGCACATGCTTTATGATATTTACATGCATGATGGTGATTGTCATTGGGCGACGAGTGGACGGGATCCACGTACATGCAGATTTGATTACATTGATCATACCTCACATTTATTGAGCTTTATTTATATCTGATCGTTTGACTTAGGATTATCTCATGCATTCGATCTCTGCTTGTAGATATTTTCTATTCACGAGTTGCCAACTCACCCCAGTTGTGCCACAGTTCTTGCAGGTTTTGCCGCACAGATTCTATAGTGGCATTTCTGGCACACTGCTTCCTTATGGGTGACTTGCTTGGGTAGGTGGGTTCTTTTGTATCAGAACCGCCATTGTACATGTATTATTCATTATATCTAAAATTCCATCAACCAAAACTTGTATATTGTTTCAGACTTAGAAAACAGTGTTGTATTATTTCGACCTTAGAGTCGCGCTTGTAGTATTACGGTTTTCTGGCTGTTTTGAGTTCTTTTTGGGTTTGATCCTCGCCCTTTGGCGTTGTATATTTTTATTGCTTGCGTGGTTGTGACCGTCGATTGACGAAGAGCTAGCTCCCGCTTGGGGATGCCTTTTATCATTTTATATGTATTATTCTTGTTGTATCCCGTTCGGTGCCAGTTTTTACAAAGGAAACTCTGCCGAAATTTTCAGGAAAGTTAACACATTTTTAAAAATGCATATTCGGCTTAGTTGTTTAAAAACTTTGATTTTTGAAACATGATTTCTTTACTTCTTAAAACCAGTTTTCCTTATTTACTCCTTAAATGGTTTTAGATTTCTGGGCTTTTAGCTTACTTGGATCAGATGGGGTCCTATAGACTTCATATGGTTCAAGGGCCAGTCACGTGCTCTTTCGGGTAGTGACAAAGTTGGTATCAGAGCGTTAGGTTGACCTTGGTTCGAGTCTAAATTTAACTATGTGGAGCTTAGGGCGTTATATATATACGGAACTTAGGCTTGACCTTACGGAACATAGACTTAGTTGAGGGGGTATTAGACCCGAACTTTCATCGCGTAGGATGACCCTTGGTTGATGGAATAGGTGACTAAAGTAGAGTGACGTACCGTGGGTATGTTCCGCGGCATACTTACGACACGCCACTCCGCTTAAGAAACCTTAGGTTGTACATTTCCTTGCACCGTATTATATTCCTTCCTATGATCTATCCACATCGATACTGGTTATGGTTTTGCTGCCGTGATTGCACGGGCAGAGTGAGCTATGGCTCGAGTTGCGTCAGCATGAGCTCATCGTGGACGAGGACTGACCAAGGCATGATTCCAGAGATTTACGACTGCATTGAGAGGCGTTGTCTTATTGTGTTTTCGCGCCATGAGCGTTAGATTGATCGCTTTTACGAGATTTCCGGATGTGCTGATCGGCACCAGAGGATTGAGCCACTGATAGAGGCCAGCCAGGATGTGATGACCGTTGATATTATCGCTTATCCAGGGTGATTGAGGCGCTGCTTAGCGTATAGACGAATGAGCTAGTCGTTGCTGCTAATGATGAGATATCGCCCATATGATTGGAGCTACTGCAGCATGAGCATATTCTTAGAGATATGACCGTGAGTCGCTAGTCACCGAGGATTAATGACTAGGACATGTGGTTCGTTCGCTTACCTCGATGCAAGGTCATCAGATAGATTGATTCCAGCTAGAGGCGACTTCACGCAGATTCGTTGAGAGTCGATTGAGATGATCGAATGTCAGGAACCCATTTTCCAAGTTTAAAGTATTCGGAAAGACATGCAAGCGATTCCATGGACCCTCTAGAAGAATGAAACCCTAACTCGACATAATGGCCGTGTGAAAGCCTTTGAACCTTAGGGTTTGCGGCAGTTCCGCGGCGCCATTAGTGAGGCTTGGTTTTGCCCTTCTACGGCTGGACCACCGATGCTGTGGTATGTACTCGATACTATTAAACTGTACCCGAGATGTTGAGATCTTGGGGGATTATGAGGTTCTGACGAGTCGATCGGACGATTCGACATCATTCGGATATCATGTGATGGGACACTGCTTGGGAGACTGCAGATACGAGCGTAGCCGTTGGAGCACAGCCTGTGTAGCCATGATGAGATGAGTCCGAATCAGTCGATATCGAAGCAGAGTGGAGTAAAGAGTTCGCATGAGATTTCGACGAGATGACGTTCCACTCCGCCGACGTCAGAGATACGTTATGCACGCTGAGGATGTGTTCGGCTAGATATCTTCTACTGAGTGACGATGATACCGAGTTCGTGATTTCGAGTCCGTGTTAGAGACTTTGGATGGACCGTAGCCGAGGGCATTGCAGTGCGCAGATAGAGACGCGATGTCGAAATGGTCGATGATACAGACAAGCGGGACAAGAAGTTCGTGCGAGATGCAGACGAGCTGGTACTACACCCCGTTAAGATTAAAGGTCGGATATGCATACAGAGGCGCAGGGATCCGACTAGCTTCCGAGGAGATGTTGTACTAAGGGCGCAGACGTCCAGAAAGCGAGGAAAGATTACGCCAGAGTACCAGCCTCCGTACAGTTTGGTTTAGGCAATATCAGTAGAGACCTTGAGTAGGATTCCTTCCAGTACACTGTTGCAATAAGATTTGCACCAGGACCAGATGCGTGATATGCATTCAGAGGACCAGAGGTCGGCGCCAGAGATGTGCTGCGTTACGGGCGATCTATTTGCATGATTTAGTCTTGAAGACTGAGTTCCATGATATTTGTTTTCTTGCACTATGGTTGCACTTACTGGGTATTCATATTTTGTGCTGAGTTATTATTCTTGAGGTATTGATTGTGATTTCATGCCTATTTTATGCCGGTGATTTGATTTATGCTTCCAGCATAGTTTTCATGTACTTTTAGTGTTTTGATTTGATTTGTGCACGCTGATGCACACGGTTGTGAGATTTTCCATCGTACACTTGATCTTGATTGAGCCGCATTATATATCGTCGATTTTGACCCTGATATTGATGATTGATTCTTGCACTCTGTGCTTTTGATTGGACTTACGCATGTTCGACGTTTGCTAATGGATTTTGTGATTCCGTGCATGTTGAGTGCGCAGGGTTTAGATTTTCATTCGTGCACGATGGATGCACCGATTTGGATTTTCATGCATGTTGGGCGCATGTTTTGAGATACGATTTTGGTGCACACCCGATGCACTAAATCGAGATTCTTCGTGCATGTCAGATGCACCGGATTTTTGGCTGTCAGGCACACACGTTGCCTATGACAGATGCTTCGTGCACACCCGTTGCATCTAGATGTTGTTTTGTGCACCTGTATGGCACATATATGGATTTTGATTTCCGTGCGCACCAGACGCACAGGGTGGTGCTATGTGCATTTTTGGGATTTATTCCTTTTGGAGTAGTACATTTCTATGATATTTGATATTTGTTTTCATACTGAGCAGGACTAGTCAGAGGACAGTACCTGAATATATTTTACATGCATTGATAGTTCGAAGGGATTTCCAAAGAGCGAGCTATGGTCTCGATATATATATATATACCTACGTGTCCGATATGACATGAAACGTTTTAAAAACAAGGAAACCCTTCTAAATTGCTTTCAAAAGACGGCGGAACGTACCTATTAAACAAAGGATATATATATATATACGTACATAGTTATTTTCTTATGAAAAACGTCCACCACTGTGCAGTGTTACGCGCATCGCACAGCGACTTAAAAAGATTTGGCATGCATTTACATCAGCTATTTACATGTATAGATTGGATGTCTACATGTATAGTTCGGATCTATATCATATTGGTTTTGTATTGGATTTGACATTTATGTCTTTACCATGACTCCGATGATTGCGGGATGGTTGATGGAGTGTTGCTTTTGAGTTATCTGCTAAGTACGCATGCGCATGCATTGCGCTAGGATACGTTTTATGTATTGCTGATTTCGGAGCCCCGACGACTTGGAATTTGTATCGAAATGTTTTAGTATTTGGGAGTTTTAAATTTAAATTCGGGGACCGAATTTCTTTAAAGGGGGTAGATTGTAACGTTTTCAAAATAATAAAATATGATTTTTGGGAAATTTTATAATTTAATATAATTTTAATGAATATTTTAATATTCGGGTATAATTAAATACAAATAAATGGGGGGAAATTATGGAAAATTCTAAAATAGGGTATTTTATGGAATTATTCCATTTTAATGTTTTTAAGATTAGTTATATGCTAATTTGGTGCTAATCGCGATCAAAAATCGCTAATTGGATTTTTAGCTTTTTTGTGCAAAAATGTGCACATATCATTTTCCACACTTGTTACACTTGTGTTACATTTCTATTGCCATGGTTGTTCTTTTGGGTTCACTATTGGAGTGAGAAGGAGAAGAAAAGGGAAAAGAAAAGAAAAGGAAAATGTAAGTATGATGATGATGAGAGAGAGAGAGACTAGGTCAACCCCCACTTTTTGAACCATACTCCCATCATTTTCCCCTTCTCATTCTCTCTGCTCTCCCTCTTTTTGAACTGCTGCTGCCCCTCTCCCTCTCTCTCCCTCTTCATGAAACCCTAGATCCACCATGAAAACAAAGCCAAAACCCCATTCCCACTTCACAAAACTTGCTCCCAAGCCCACTAGCTACACATTGAACCTAGCAAGATTGGATTTGGAGGACTTTGAGCAACTCAAGAATTTTCTTGAGTTGCCAAAGGAGGTAATTTCTGCACCTATTAGAGTAGTATCTCATTTCTTGTGCATCAATGCTAGTTTTGTGTCGATATGGTGTTGTTTGGTGGTTTTGTGAAACTTCAAGTTAGGGTTTATGTGAGATCTGAAATTAAAGATGAAATTGAGAATTTTGGTGACCTTAGAACCCCTTGTGTGATGCTAATTAGGACCCAAACCTGAACTTGAAACCAGAATACGGATTTATGAGACGATGTCGGAGAAAAACTGTGAATCTGTGATCGTATTTAGGAATCTGCTATCACCCCGAGACCCCAAAAATAAAACTGAGTTGACAGTGAGATGTGCAGGCACCATGGAACCACCACACCAAACCCTAGCACCCAACTCAAATGTACGGCCGCCAATTTATTCCTTCTGGCCGCAAATTGCGGCCAGAGCAGGAGAGAACTGTCTCGATTTTTGTGCATGGCCCTGTTTCCAGTATTCTTGACCCTGGGTATGTCTAGTTTTGACTGATTCCAGTTAGGGTAAAATCTGGGTTGATTTTCCTATGTTGGTGCAAGATTTACGACTTGTTTTGGCATGAATTTTGGTATTTGGTGATTCATTCCTGTCGGGTGGCGTTTGGACGTCAACGATAAGTGGATATTGATCGTGTTTACATGCGAGTCGATAGGTTTTTACCTATGCGAGTAGCGTGTGCTATTTTGGTTTCCGATGTGATTTTCATGTGCTTTAGCGTTGTGATATACTTGTAGGTACCCTACGTGATGTTGAGGCAAAGAAGATGAAGATAGCGACATCGGCATCGGCATACGAGAAGCAAGGTGAGTAGATTTATATCTACGGGGAGAAGTCGGGTGGATGGCGTATAGCACCCCCGCAGTCCGTGGTGATGTATACGAATACGTATACACACATATATTTATTATGTGTTGTTTAGGATTATTGATGGTAATAATGGTATTATTGGTAAAAAGGATGTATTGGTTTAGTATAGTGCGAAACCCTAGAGTAGTGGTTGCACCCACACATACACGTACACATATACTTGCATACATTCTTTCATTTATCTGTGCGCATATAGAGGTGTGTATATCTACACATGGGTATGGGACTATGTGTTCATATACGGGATTGAAGATGATACATGGGATTGAGATGAGTCGATGAGGTTTGATTGAGACCGTGAGATTCGGCGATATGACAGAGTTCGTTATTGTGATGTGATATGATGGTAGCGATACCGGATATGTGATGAGATGAATGTGATATTGACCCGTACCCGGCCATTGGGATGCCGTACGACGATTTACCGTACGAGCTTTATATTGATGTTAGATCCGCACTCATGACTCGAGGATGTTATATGATATACTGTATCGTACGTGATACTATTGAGGCGAGATCACCGACTATATATATATATATATATATATCGACTCAGATTTAGGTTGTTTCCATACCCCTCCCGATTGACTTGATTGTTGGGTTCGTAGTTCACATAGTAGGCGTTACACTAGACCCGAGTCATACCTATTTCAAAACTAACGAATCGGGGATATTTTAAAGATAGGCAAAAGGGTTTATACGGATATTTTCAAAAGACGCATCTTTTCTTAAAACACCGTAGCCCTTATTTTACCAAAAGCCCTGATTCGTCTTATTTCAAAAGCCAAGGTTGCATGATATATCTATTGAGGCAGGTTCTCTACTGTTGCATTGATTGTTCGATTCTGCATATTCATGCTATTTGCATTGCATCGCTTGTATTGTTGATATATTTCAGTCATGCTGCTAGGACACCAGCACCATTATCGATGATGCGTATGTTCCACGTACACTTGTTTTCCGGCTCACACACTTCATCATCGATAATTGCCATATCACTACACTGTAGTACTGTTGCATTCAGTGTATGTCGCTTACATTTCTTTACATGTCGCATACATCATGCTTTCTGATTATACGCATTGAGATATGTTGTTTCCATGATATTTCTGGTTTTTGGGAACCGTGGGTGTTTCAAAAAGAGAATATGTAATTGTTTTAAAACCCGATTACCCTTGATATGATATTTCAGTGCGTCCACCATGTGTTTTCTCGGTGCTGAGAGCGACATGTGAAACCCGAATCGAGGAGGCGGATGAGGCCGATTGCGGGTACATGGTGAACCCGGTATGGTTCCCCGGAGCAAGAAATGTTTTTCATGGAGTAGACGATGAGCCTGGCAGGGTGGCGAGTACCTACCGGTGATTGGTTGGACCTGGCGGTTATCCGGAGGATACTGACCAGAGTCAATAGATGGATATGGGCGTACTGCCGGGGCCAAGGGCCGATACCGCAGATAGAGCCCGTGGGCCGATCCGGACTGACGGAGCCCGATATATGAGGATTTACGTGCCGATGCTGGGCACAGTTTTCATGATGTTTTCGAGTGTCGATGCTTGGCACTCCGGTTCCATGATTTTGACGTGTCGCGATGGACACGGATGGTTTATATCCTCATATTATTCCCATGCACATGCTTTATGATATTTACATGCATGATGGTGAATGTCCTTGGGTGACGAGTGGACGGGATCCACGTACATGCAGATTTGATTACATTGATCATACCTCACATTTATGATATGCTATTACATGAGGCACTGGCACGAGCACTTGGCACTACACTCATGCACAGAGTTTTACCTTGCCAGTTTAGCATGCTCCAGCTTTATTCATATTGAGCTTTATTTATATCTGATCGTTTGACTTAGGATTATGTCATGCATTAGATCTCTGCTTGTAGATATTTTCTATTCACGAGTTGCCAACTCACCCCCGTTGTGCCACAGTTCTTGTCGGTTTTGCCGCACAGATTCCATAGCGGCATTTCGGGCACACTGCTTCCTTATGGGTGACTTGCTTGGGTACGTGGGTTCTTTTGTATCAGAACCGCCATTGTACATGTATTATTCATTGTATCTAGAATTCCATCAACCAAAACTTGTATATTGTTTCAGACTTAGAAAACAGTGTTGTATTATTTCGACCTTAGAGTCGCGCTTGTAGTATTACGGTTTTCTGGCTGTTTTGAGTTCTTTTTGGGTTTGATCCTCGCCCTTTGGCGTTGTATATTTTTATTGCCTGCGTGGTTGTGACCGTCGATTGACGAAGAGCTAGCTCCCGCTTGGGGATGCCTTTTATCATTTCATATGTATTATTCTTGTTGTACCCCGTTCGGGGCCAGTTTTTACAAAGGAAACTCCGCCGAAATTTTCAGGAAAGGTAACACATTTTTTAAAATGCATATTCGGCTTAGTTGTTTAAAAACTTTGATTTTTGAAACATGATTTCTTTACTTCTTAAAACCAGTTTTCCTTATTTACTCCTTAAATGGTTTTAGATTTCTGCGCTTTTGGCTTACTTGGATCAGATGGGGTCCTATAGACTTCATATGGTTCAAGGGCCAGTCACGTGCTCTTTCGGGTCGTGACAATACTGGTAAGGGTTATCAGTCGTTTCTCCACACTTTATGAGCCTCATATCGACACGATTTATCAAGTTACGGGTGTCTGACGTTTACCACCCTTACACGAGATATGCGACATATCAGACAAAGAGACCGGACTTTACGGTAGTGTTACTGATTGGATTCGCAGGAGTGTGAGCAGGCTTGCTTGTTGATCTTCTGATCGCTCAATACCTAGGTGTCCGTTACGTTTAGCAGACCGCTTGCAGCTTATGGGTGTCTGATATGATCATCACCTACTGCCGGCGAATTGACGAGTTTTTAGAGTCCTACACAGGGGTTTCCTGGCTCAAGCGAAACGGAGTAGGAGCACATATGTGATATGTACGGGACCGAGATTAATACGATATGAGATACGGTATTATATTCTCGCGATTTGTGACATTGATCGGTTATATGCGATATAGCCGGGTTATCGGATCAAGCGTTGATTCGATAAGTTGTTACACATGATATTAGTCGGTTATATGTGATATAGCCGGATTATTAAATCGAGAGTTGATTTAATAATAATGTATAATTATATATATTTGATATATTATATCACATTAACTAATATTAAGCTCACTTATGATTTCTTTTTCTCATTTTGTGCACATTGAATATATGTGATATATTTGTGTGTACATGTTATGTGTCATACTTGATGATACATGCAACAAAAGTGTGTGTATGACTTACACCATGCCTGGTTTAATTGCAAGGGTTTTATTTATTTTGCTAATTATAAAAGGTGGCATTTTGTCATGGATGAAAGCTTGTAGAAGCTTGTAGTCTTCATTGACCAAGTCCATTCTTTTGTTTTGGCTAAGATATTTGTTAACCCAACCAATTAAACCTAGCCATGGTTAACTCTCTACAAAGTTTAATATATGATATTAACTCACCATGGTTGCCAATTATCCTTTGGATAATTATTGATATGAGATATTTCTTCATCTTTTTCTTCTTCCCCAAAAGCTTTCTAGCTTCAATGGAAATATAAGAAAATGAGTGAAAAAATCAATTCTAAACAGAGCCCACTTCCTACTTCATCATCCTCTACTACTTGCCATTTAGTATAGGGTGTTCTCTTCACAAAGTTCTTAACTTAGTGAAGAAATAGCTTGGGTTAGTGTCACCTCGACGTAGATCATCTTCGGCCTCGAAGATATCGAAGCAAGCATGTTCGTTTCTTCATGGGAGCCTCTTTAGAGTCCGGAGTTCACGATCAAAGCGAAGGGACTACTACACAGAGCTAGTGAAGTGAAGGACCGGTCTACAAAGGTTGTATTCCTTGCTCACTTCTTATTGCAAAGTGTTTGATCTGTAATTTCCGTCGATTTCTAGTTAACGATTCTTAGTTAGGGTTAGCTAAAATGGCAAATTTTTGAATTTGGCATGGACGATGCCTCCCAAAACCTTGCTGCCGTCTTAGGTTACCTTGCAGTGGTATCAGAGCCATGCTAGAAATTTATATGGATTTTGTTAAGATTACGAAACCGAAACAAATCCGAAACTTGAAACGCGAAACCCTAGTTCCTGTCGATTTTAAAAAGCTTTCAGAAATTTTTTTAAACAAGTGCAGAATGTTGTATATGATTCAACATGAACACATAAGAAATTTCACCCCCCCTGCTCGAAAAATGGCCGGCGACAAGGCATAGAAATCCGGCCTGCTCGGATTTTTTGTGGAGGAATGGCATAAATTTTTGGGTGTGTTCGAGGCTCTGGGTTTAGTGTTTCAGGTATTGTTTGTTTTTGCTCATTTTGCATGTGATGTAATCTTACACTATAAACAATTCGGAGTGTTTCGTATTCGTATTTTTAACATTGTTTCGGGTTATTCGCATGTTGTCTAGGAGAAGTTAAAAAGTTTGATCGAATGTCAAAAACCCATTTTTCCAAGTTTAACGTATTCGGAAAGACATGCAAGTGATCCTATGAACTCTCTAGAAGAATGAAACCCTAACTCGACTTTTTGGATCGCGGAACCGCGGTCAAACCCTAGGGTTTGTCGTAGTTCCGTGGCAACATGAGTGAGGCTTGGGTTTGCCCTTCTACGGCTGGTGCATAGGTACTGTGGCATATTCTGGGTATTATTAAACCGTGTTCAAGTGTTGAGTTGTCGGGAAATTGTAGGACTTTGATGAATCGATCGAAAAGTTTAACGTTCGTCCGGATATTATGTGATGGGATACAATATTTGGAATCCACAAGTAGTTATGAGATAACTAATTTGAATGTTATAAATCTAGCACTTTAGTCTCATTTGATCGGTTCCCACGGGATTTTGATGAGATCAAAAGTCCGTCGCAATCACCTAGAGTACGCGGATACTCACCGGGTAAACTTAATAGATAGCCACGCCCCATAGCCCCAACCAAGTGACTGTAGGAGAACCCCGTCGCCAAAAGCATCCGTTCGGGTGCTCGCGGCAGCGGTGTTCCGTCTTAGTGCACTTCGTCGACGTCATCGAGGGGTGCGTCCATCTACTAAAGTTTCCGACGAGCATTCGATCAGGATGTCAGGAATCTTGTTGAATTGCCCGACTAGATATTAAAAGGTGTTTTGAATATCGAGACTAAAATGCGGGGTTTATAATTGTTAGGCATGTGCTGTCTAAGGAATTCATTTGGTTAGGCGTGTGATGTCTAAGGTGGTTGCGGATTCCAACTGTTGTAGTTTTTCACTTTCTTTTCGGCGACCGTAAGTATAATATGTGGTGTATCGCCGGTTTCGGTGCTATATGTCAATGACAACTAGGATACGCATATTTACTTATGTTGATGACATGTGATGTTATGTGTTGGTGTGATATGTTATATTGGATCGTCGTGTTTGAATAGACGTGGGTTTTATGTGAGATGAGAGTTTTTCATTTTCATTCATGGAAAATTCATTATATGTAATATTCTTTTATTGGGGCACTTCCGGGTTGAGGATGATGTCACCATTGTATATTATTTACTTTTCCGCATTAGGATAGATCCAAGGTGGGGAGCACAAGTAACCGGGTTCTAAGGTCTAGTGGGAGACCATCTCGAGTGGTCGAGACCGGGTCTCCTAACTCTAGAATTGGTAGGGTTGCTTGCCGCTCTCGTAGGGGTCTATGGGTGTGGGATTGGCTATTCATCACGACCGTGGAATCCGTGTTTTATACAGGCTTAAAATAAAACACTGAAATCCTAGTATATCCAATAATTCATATGTTGTTTTCCGCTGCAATATCTGTGATGTGATCATTTGATATATTGATGAGATGAATACAGGATATAGTATATGTGATATATTATATAGACGTTGCTTATGTTTTACACCCGCGCTAGCACTGTCCCGCTCTGCCGTTAGTTATCTAACTTAACGGTGCATGAGGGGACATCGAGGCGAATGCGGATGGCATAAGCATACGTTGTATTTATCTGTGATGTTTAGGTAATATAAAATGATGGGACTTCATTAATGAGATTAATGAAATAAAAGAAACCTAAAGATTTTGTGGAATCAAATTTTCAAAAACTGGTAGCTCTAGTTCTTGCTTTGCATAGCGATATTTCCTGTACAATATCCAGCATTTTATTCGATAAGGAAAGAGCTGAGATCCCTTCACTGGGAGTGACCTCTTTAGCGAAACTAGCAGATGCTACAGACTCGATTTGTCTTTTGATTACTTTTATAGTTTTTGCTTTGCATAGCGATATTCCTTGTAGAATATCCAGCACCTTATTCGATAAGGAAAGAGTCGAGATCCCTTCACCGGGAGTGACATCTTTAGCAATACTAATAAAAGCCTCAACAACACTCCTTTTCAAAATCACTCGATTCTACAACGATATCAAGTTCATTACGCAAAAGGTTTTCTTAAAAACCTGTCGTAGCCCTCCGTCATTTTAGATAAGTACTACTTAGTATTCATGCTGCGGTAGTTTGGCATGCGTCAAGGCGTAGTGTACGGTAGCTAACTAGTGCTTATCTGCTAGCATACGATGCGACTGGATTAGGGTATTCGTACGACGTTTTTTGGCATGCGTCAAGGGTCGTACGGGTGGGTTTAATTCAATCAGGAAATGTATGGGTTGAACTTGACTAGTAGCCTATGGTTTGTTGGTTTTCGTCAAGGTCATAGGATGCTAGGGGTAAAATATTATCGGGAATTTCAAGTGTTGAAATTTGCAATGAGATTGTATACCACCTATAAGATAGTTGGATTCCGATACACACTGCGAGTAAGAGATACTCCTGGGAGAGTTTTACACATTACAATTAGCCGATCAAGTAGGTGTCTAGAAAGGTGTCAACGGGGTTACGCCTTTGGGAAAATGAGGTTTATTTTAATTAGGTCCGTGCGAAAGCATGGGGAACCTCCCTCAAAATACCGACACTGGCCTGACCGAAAGATTGGTGAACTTGTAAGCTGTAATTAATCCCGGCTAGTCTTTCTTTTTAGGGTTTGAAGGAAGATTTGACTAAAACAGTGAGAGCCATCCTGATTAGATAAATTAATAATCAATCTAATCTTGCAAGAGCATACGCTGAGTGTTTTCTTCTCTCTCTCTCTCCAGGTAGCGACCATGTCACGCCTTAATCAAAATAATAATATGGATGTATTGACCGAACCCGCTAGCTATACTGAGCTGGGGAACGTTGGTCCCGTTCCAACTTATAATTGTTATAAGACCGAGCAGGAAATAGGGGATTACCAGGATTCCCGTGCCGCCCAAACGAAGAAAATACATGATGATGCATCTTCTTCGGATGTGTTCATTACAGAGAAATTTTTCTCAGTACCCTTTACGTCCTTGGTATGAGATACTGGATCAGGATCCCACATAGGTAATCTGTTATATGGGCTACAGATAGGTAGAGAACTGAGAACGGGTGATAAGTTTCAAGAGTTGGGAACGGTGCAAGTGTTGCAGCCAAGTATGTTTGCAGTTATCATCCTGTATTACCAAATACATTGATTCTGAACGAATGTTATTAGATACCAAACCTGATATACAATATCATATCAGTCTCTTTATTTAGTAAAGAAGGATATAATTTTGTATTGATGGATAATGTTTTGAACATTTGCTATATCAAGAGTTGATCGGTTCAGGCACGTTATCTAAAAGCATATACGTTCTAAATCAAACCACAGTTCTTTAACGTACAGAACACACACAAGAGGAAGAGTTCAGAAATGAACGAATCCTTCTTGAGGCATTGTAGACTAGGTCATATCAATGCGACCCGACTAGCTAAGTTATATATAGATGCATATTTAATTTAGTTTGAATTTACATCTTGTGAAACTTGTCAGTCATGTCACAAAGATAAGATGACCATAGCTCAGTTTATTGGAAACAGAGAAAGAGTTGTTGAACTCTTGGGATTGATACATGTTGATGTATGTAGCTCCCCAGTCTACACATGCCAGGACCGGTTCTTTGTACTTCATTACATTCACTGATGATCTCTCAAGAATCAGACATATGTTCCTGTTGAAACAAAAGTCTGAACCTTTTGAGATATTCAAAGAATATAAGTTAGAAGTAGAGAAACAAAACGGGTATAAGTATTATGTCCTTTGATGTGATCAGGGAGGAGAATACTTGAGCATGGAATTCCTGGACTATTATCAACGAGAATGAGGTTCTCTCTCAGCATTACTCCTCCATATACAGCACAGCACGTTGGTATATCGGGACGGAGCAATTGCACCCTATGTGATATGGTGTGCTCTAAGATGAATACTACTGAGATGCCTATTTCCTTTTGGGGGTTATGCACTTGTGAAGCTGCATACATATTAAATAGGGTTCTAACAAAATCAGGTGCCTACCACACCATATGTGATATGGTATTGGAAGTGTAAGTCGACATTACCCACCCCGATGCTTCCGGGGAGGCGGAATAGGTAAAAAACTGTTTTTTAACACAAGGTAACATGGACTATAACTAGAGGATCTTTGCTAAACAAAAACTAACAAACTAACTACAAGTTTTAGCTACTCGGTTAGAAGGTTATACCTAGGTCTTGAACACCTTATCTTCTTGTAGTGGTCCTCCTTCTTGCTAGCTCTTTGGAGTGGTGTAAACGGCTCCTCCTCGTCATCTTCTCTTTGCCGAAGAAAGATCCACCCGAAGGCCTCTACCTTGAGCTCCTACCTCAACTAAGAGGTAACTAAAGTGATTGGCTTGCTAAACCTAGAACCCTAGAATGATTAGAGAGCGGTTTTGATGGTTTTATCTCACAAGCTCATGGTTCTCAACACATGAGAGATGAGAGCTTTGAGAGAGGAAGAGGATGAGCAAAAACATGAGAGAGAAAGAGCAAGAGAGAACGATGATCAATTTACAACCATACTATCATATGAGAGAATGTGAAATAATAATAATAATTAAAAGAAATTGTGATGGTTAGTTTGGAATAACCATTATCATTTCACATTAAATGAAATTTGCAAGAATCAAGAAGTATCTTTCGTATGAAATGATGATGGTCAAAATGTCAACAAAAGTCAACCGGTCAACCAAAATCAAAAGGTCAACAAAAGTCAAATGGTCAACCTAACCATGACACAATTATCCTTAATTAATATCATTAATCATATCTCTCATTCTCATTAAGGTTTGGAAAGAGTCAACGGCACAACAACCCTAATGAGAATCCTCTGCCTCTGTCAACTGTGCATACACACCCGCATCCGTGTTCCGAGGAACAAGAATACAATGAGACAAAACCAATCCCAAAACAAATACTAGGATCTGGCTTAAACCAAAGCCCGCTAGTAATAACTACCTGGACACCAAACGGGCACAAGTGCGCTGATGTGAACGAACCCCGTCGCAAAACCATGCGACGTCTACTCTGTTTTACCCAAAGGCGAATAACCCTCTGTGTGGGACTCTAAAGACTCGACACTACGGTGGCAGTGGGTTTAACCACAGGCCGCAAGCAGTACTAAGCTGTACGTAACGGTCCCCAGGTAGATGCCGATAAGAAGACTGATGAGGTGAATCCATCTGAACTCTTACTGAGCAGAATGTGACAATCTCCGTACAGTCCGGTCTGTTCGTCTGAGAGTATCGCATGGCGGGCCTAGGGGGGTGGTAAACGTCAGTCCCCTAATAGCGGTACAAGTTGTGTCGGAGTGTAGCCCAGAACACCCTGAGATGACACTGGAAACACTACCAGTATATCTTGCTTGCCCTGGCCAGGGACTTTGTGTAATGGCTCTCCCAGACACAGCGCGATATCAACCCCCAATACCGGGAGAGACGAATCCTGTCTAACCGTCACTGGCACCAAGTGCTTCGGGACTGCACCCAACTACTACCTGTTTGCACGACTCCTTTGAGTCGTGGTAGGGTAGTAATCAAAGAACAGTGGGAACACACTCGAGGCGAAGTGACAGTGTCAAGTCAACGGACTAAGTTGTACTCATGTCACCTGGGAACTGATAACTGACGATAAGCATAATACCAACCAACAGTTCCCAGCGAGTCCTGTCCAGTGTACTTGTAACCTAACGAACACCCGCGTACTATCTCAAGTACGACGTACTAATGACTGTGGGACAGACCATCTCCCCTGCTGGGATGAGAAGCGCATACGCTAGTCTACTCCAGAGTATCGATTCCCCGTTTCGATAATCCTACGACGAGGGACCTGTATAAGGATGTGCTTGTAGATTACCCAGCCCCCACTAGTACGACTGTCATCACAACGCTGGTAATCAAGCAAAGATCCTAAGGGCTCCACTAATGTGTATAGGCGATATGCTAAAAGAAACACATGCACACATTAAAGTAGAAACAAACCAAGAAGTATACTGCCATTTTGAGCAAGATTGTCTATACAACTGTGAATATCCCAAGCTTCCATTAAGTGATATACAAACTAGTATGATACAGTAATGGCTTCTAGAGCATATACACTAACAATCTCCCACATGCACTAAGGCCATGTACTGGCGTATCGAATTCCTATCATCTCGATCAGTCGCTCGAACTGAGTCTGGGGTATGGCCTTCATGAATGGATCTGCAGTGTTATCTTCTGTAGCAACCCTCCGAACCTCGATCTCCCGGCGATCCATGATCTCCCTGATTAGGTGATACCGCCTCAAGATGTGTCTGGACTTCTGATGGGACCTGGGTTCCTTTGCTAAAGCTATAGCCCCGTTGTTGTCACAATACAGAGGTATTGGATCAATAATGGACGGAACCACCTGAAGTTCTGTCAAGAACTTCCTCGTCCAGACGGCTTCTTTTACGGCATCAGATGCAACGATATATTCCGCTTCCATCATCGAGTCTACAACGGTTTCCTGTTTAGAACTCTTCCAACACACCGCCCCTCCATTGAGGATAAAGACATAACCCGACATGGATTTGGAGTCATCCTTGTCACTCTGGAAGCTGGAGTCAGCAAAGGCCTCCATCTGGAGGTCTTTTCCGCCGTAAACCAAAAACATATCCTTAGTTCTTTTCAGGTACTTCAGAATGTTCTTTACCGCTATCCAGTGGTTCTCCCCAGGGTTTGACTGATACCTGCTTACCACACTCAGTGTATAAGCTACATCTAGTCCGGTACACAACATCGCATACATTATAGAGCCTACCGCAGAGGCGTAGGGTATAATAGACACGTGATCCCTTTCCAAATCAGTCTTGGGAGACATCTCTTTGGAGAGGTGATCCCGTGACAAGCCGGTAAATTACCGCGCTTAGAATCTTCCATACTGAATCTTTTCAGTATGGTGTCGATGTACCTGGACTGCGAAAGTCCTAATATCCTCTTGGACCTATCACGATTGATCCGGATCCCCAGAATGTAAGAGGCATCACCCAGGTCTTTCATGGAGAACCTGTGTGACAAGAACCCTTTGACAGATTGTAGCATAGGAATGTCATTTCCTATCAAGAGAATGTCATCCAGGTATAAAACGAGAAATACGACAGTTCGTGCTACAATTTTACTATAGATGCAAGGTTCATCTGGATTTTTGATAAAGCCAAATTCTTTGACCGTCTCATCAAAACAGATGTTCCAACTCCACGATGCCTGCTTCAGTCCATAAATGGACTTAAGCAACTTGCACACCTTCCCGCTGCTCCCACTCTGAATGAAACCCTCTGGCTGGTCCATATAGACATACTCCTCTAAATTTCCATTTAGAAAAGCGGTTTTTACGTCCATCTGCCAAATCTCATTATTGTGGAACGCAGCAATGGCATGAAGGATCCGAATGGATTTGAGCATAGCCACTGGAGAAAAAGTTTCGTCATAGTCCAAACCAGGTCTTTGACGAAAACCTTTTGCAACAAATCTAGCCTTATAGGTCTCAATCTGTCCATCTACACCAATCATCCTTTTGAAGATCCATTTGCAGCTTACGGGTTTTACCCCTTCTGGAGCAACGTCCAAAATCCATACTTTGTTGGTGTACATGGACTCCATTTCGGTCCGCATTGCATCCAGCCATTTTACCGAGTCAGTACTCTGAATGGCCTGCTGGAAGCTTGTCGGCTCATCATTATCAATGATGCAATCCTCTCTATCCCCGTCTATGAGAAAACCGTAGTATCTCTCGGGTGGATAAGACTGCCTACTACTCCTGCGGAGTGGCTCAGGAATGTCCTGTTCTTTCGAACCCTGTGGTTCTACTAAGGTTTCAGTAATAGCTTGTGGTTCTGGAATTTCTTCCAAATCTATTGCGCTTCCACTTATCTGATTTTCCAAAAATTCAGTTTCCAAGAAGCAGGCATGACGAGAAACAAAACCCTTTTGTTCCTCCGCGTAATAGAAGAAATATCCCTTGGAGTTCTTTGGATATCCCACAAACTTGCACTGTACTGAGCATGCCTCGAGTTTGTCTGCATGCTGCTTTTTGACAAAAGCTGGACATCCCCATGTCTTAATGTGTTTAAGATAGGGTTTCTTCCCACTCCACATCTGATATGGTCTTGTAGGCACTGTTTTAGTTGGAACTCGGTTCAAAAGATATGCAGCTGATTCTAGTGCATATCCCCAGAAAGATCGCGGCAACTCAACGTTACTCATCATGGAACACCATATCCAATAGGGTTCAGTTCTGTCTCTCCGATACACCATTATGTTTTGGGTTGTATGGAGGAGTAAGTTGAGAGAGAATTCCATTCTCTTTTAGGTAACCCAGGAACTCGGCACTTAAGTATTCACCATCTCGATCAGATCTCAGTGTCTTGATACTTTTGCCTATTTGTTTTTCTACTTCATTCTTGTATTCCTGGAATTTTTCAAAGGCTTTAGATTTATGCTTCATTAAGAAGACATATCCGTATCTTGAAAAATCCTCCGTAAAAGTAATGAAGTAAGAATAACCACTTCGCGCATGTGTAGACATTGGTCCACATACCTCGCTGTATACGAGTCCCAAGAGCTCGCTCGCTCTTACTCCGTGTCCTGTGAACGGAGTCTTTGTCATCTTTCCTTTGAGACATGATTGACAAGTTGCATATGATTGATATTCGAACGGATCCAAATAACCTTCTTTATGCAACTTAGTTAACCTAGTCTCATTGATGTGACCCAGTCTACAATGCCATAAGAAAGCATGATTTATTTCTGGAGACTTTCTTTTGTGTGTAATCTGGACATTGAAAATCTATGGTTGGTTGAATACGTATATACCGTTGCTTAATATACCCGACCCAATCAGAACATGATTAAGGTGAATGTTTACAAAATTGCTTACAAATAAAAAATCATAACCTTCTTTAAACATTAAAGATACAGATATGATATTACAAGTCGCACTGGGTACAAAATAACAGTCACGCAAAACCAAAACTTGTCCATCTGACAATCCCAAGTGATAGTCCTCTACGGACTCAGCATCCATGCCAGCTCCATTTCCAACTCTGAAGGTCATATCACTTGCCTTCAAAACCCTATGCTTTCTCAGTACCTGCAAAGAATTACAGATATGAGATCCTGATCCGGTATCCAATACCCAGGAAGTAGAGTTTATTGATAGACAGTTTTCAATAATATACACACCTGAAGCCGAAGCCACAACTTGCTTCGGGTCCTGGTTCTTGGCTTCCAAGCCCTGCAATCTTTCTTCCAGTGTCCTATCTTATGACAGTAAAAGCACTCTTCCTTCCCCACAAGCTGTCCCGCAACCTTTGCTACCTTTGCCTTTCCCTTGGCTTCAACTTTACTAACACCGCCCCTTGGGTTGGTGGGGGTCTTCTTCTTCTTTCCCTTGGCTTTCGCCTTGGACCGAGAAGAGGAGGCCCTCCAACAGACAAAGTGGATGTTTCCCTTACTTTTTGTAGGGTGCCCTCTGCACTCCTCAACATGTTGAGGAGCTCCGGAAGTTCAACTTCCTTTCCTTGCATGTTGAAGTTCGGGATAAACTGGGCGTAATTGGAAGGAAGGGACTGGAGAATCAAGTCAGTGTAGAGCTCGTTCTCTAACGTGGTCCCGAGATCCATGAGCTCTTCAATGTAGCCAATCATCATAAGCACGTGTTCCGTTACAGATGATCCGATGGCCAATCTCGCCAAAAACGACTTTTTCGAGATTTCGTATCTGGCGATACGGGATTGCTCTGCATATAGTTCCTTAGTATGGAGAAATATGGACTCAAGGTCCATATTCTCGTGCCTCCTCTGATGTTCATTGTCCATAGAGGCAAGCACGAGGCACTTGGCCTTCGCGCAGTCAATCTCCTAGGTCTTACAGATTTCTTTATCCGCGATGCTGGATTGAGGACCTAGAACAGGGGAAGCTTTGGTGGTAAAGAGATACCCCAACTTGTCATAAGTGATTTCCATTTTGACATTCCTGAGCCAATCTTTGTAGTTTTGCCCTGTCAGTATATTTTTATCTAGTAGTAACTTAAGGCCGGTCATGATGTTTGGTCGCTGCAATTAGGAGAGAGAGAAGAAACACTTTAGCATAATGCTCTTGCAAGTTTAGAGTGGTTTTTAATTTTTCTAAACAGGATGCCTCCCACTGTTTCTCGAATCCTTCATCAAACCAAAAAAGAAGAATTAGTCGGGATCAATCTCACCGTACAATACTTGCTTAAACGTTTAGCCAGGCCAGTGTTGGTACTTCGAGGGAGGTTTTACGATGCGTTCGCGAAGTTCCTTAATTAAATAACCTCTTTTCCCTGTGGGCATAGCCCCGCTAACACCATTCTAGACACCTACTTGGTTTATAGCATTGATCGTTAAGTGAGAAAGTTTCCCGAGGAGTAGCATATACTCACAGTAGGATCAGGATCCAAATATCATCGTGTGATAAAGTTGAAGGAATCCTACCAAAATCATCACACTCCAAATGGTATGCAGCCCTAGCAAGTTTTAGTTTCTTTAGAAACTCCCGATGTGGATTTTTGCCCCATGCTCTTATGACCTTGACTTTGGCCAACAAATCATAAGTCACATGTCAAGTTCTACCCGTCATTATCCAAGTTAATTTGAACCCACCCGTACCTACCCTTGACTTTGGCCAATAAAGCAGTACGACTGTCCCAAACCAACGCATCTATCTATGCTACATATGAATATCCAATAGCTACCAATCACTATGCCTTGACTTTGGCCAACAAACACAGCTTGAATACTATTGACTATCCATATGAAATGACGGAGGGCTACGAATGGTTTTGGCGAAACCGTGAACGTAGTGAACTTGATATAATCGAAGGAACGTGATAGCTTTTAAAAGGAGTGGTTCAAGCTCCGCGTTTTAAAAGTTTTATGTTTTGAAAAGAAACCGAGTGGTTTTGAAATTGTTCCAACGATTTAACTTTGGTTTATTTTCTTGCATTAATTTAATGCGTCCTATCAATTAATCCTACCATTGCAGAAAACAACGAAAATATGACGTAGCTTATGCCATCCGCATTCGCCACGGGGCCCCGTCATCACCCGTTAGGTTACTTAACTAACGACAGAGCGGGGCTGGACTAGCGCGGATGCAAAACATAAGCAACGCCTTCTAGATATCATATATAGATATATACATTCGTCAGATGCAATGATAGCCATTCCAGATCATAGATGAAAACACTAGGAATCTGCGTTTCGTTCGAGCCTGCAACGAATGACGGATTACACGGTCGCGATGAATAGCCAAACCCCACCCTAGACCCCTACGGGTGCGGCAAACTACCCGCCAAGTGGCCAAAGTGAAGCAACCTCCCTCAACAACGTAAGTAGGCCACTCGGCACTTCAAAGTACCCGGTAGTTTGTGCACCCCACCTTGGGTCTATCCTAGGAGCAAAAACAGTAAAAGAAATAATATACAATGGCGGATACAAGCTCATCCTGGATGTGCGGCCATAAAAATAATATTACATCAATTTACATATTACATCAAATAAAAGATAAAGAAACTCTCATCTCATAAACACCGGCTATTCATCCGCGACAATCCAACAAGTTCATATACACAATCCAACATTACAGATCACAGATATGCACAACCCCCACTAATCGATGTATAGCGATTAGTCGACGTTCAGTGCATAAATCACATTACAGATATAACCAATTAGACAAAGTTTGTAGAACTTCGATCAAAATACCAATTTGTAACTACCCCAAACACAACATTGTTCACTGGATAATCTGGGCAGAAACAAAACATCTTAAAAATCCCAAAACATCATACTGAACAAACTACAGGAAATCCGAGTCGTGACCGAGTCAACTCGGCCACGGATCCACGGCGAAACGCTTGGTTTCGCTGCGCTTCCGCGGTGCTTTGACCGAGTCGTGGGCTCGTTTTTCTTGGTTGTTCCTAAAATACCCTGCACTGATTTTTAAGGTGTGTGGAATTATTTTTAGGGCTGTTTTAAAAATCGGCAGAAAGTATGAGATTTCGGTGCGTTTTGCGATTTTTTCTCGGATCCAAGTTCTAAACACTTTGCTAACATGCTAATTGTTGTTTAGCTAGGCTCTGATACCAATGTAAGTCCACGTTACCCACCCCGGTGCTTGCGGGGAGGCGGAATAGGTAAAAAACGGTTTTTAAACACAAGGTAACATGGACTATAACTAGAGGATCTTTGCTAAACAAAACAAACAAACTAACTATAAGTTTTAGCTACTCGGTTAGAAGGTTATACCTAGGTCTTGAACTCCTTCTCTTCTTGTAGTGGTCCTCCTTCTTGCTAGCTCCTTGGAGTGGTGTAGATGGCTCCTCCTCGTCGTCTTCTCTTTGCCGAACAAAGATCCACCCGAAAGCCTCTATCTTGAGCTCCTACCTCAACCAAGAGGTTACTAAAGTGCTTGGCTTGCTAAACCTAGAACCCTAGAATGAGTAGAGAGTAGTTTTGATGGTTTTATCTCACAAGCTCATGGTTCTCAACAAATGAGAGATGAGAGCTTTGAGAGAGGAAGAGGATGAGCTAAAACATGAGAGAGAAAGAGCAAGAGAGAATGAGGATCAATTTACAACCATACTCTCATATGAGAGAATATGAAATAATAATAATAATTAAAAGAAATTGTGATGGTTAGTTTGGAATGACCATTATCATTTCACATTAAATGAAATTTGCAAGAATCAAGAAGCATCTTTCATATGAAATGATGATGGTCAAAATGTCAACAAAAGTCAACCGGTCAACCAAAGTCAAAAGGTCAACAAAAGTCAAATGGTCAACCTAACCATGGCACAATTATCCTTAATTAATATCATTAATCATATCTCTCTTTCTCATTAGGGTTTGGAAACAGTCAACGGCACAACAACCCTAATGAGAATCCTCTGCCTCTGTCAACTATGCATATACAGCCGCATCCATGTTTCGAGGAACACGAATACAATGAGATAAAAACAATCCCAAAACAAATACTTGGATTTGGCTTAAACCAAAGCCTGCTAGTAATAACTTCCCGGATACCAAACGTGCACAAGTGCGCGGATGTGAACGAACCCCGTCGCAAAACCATGCGACCTCTACTCTGTTTTGCCCAGAGGCGAATAACCCCCTGTGTGGGACTCTAAATACTCGACACTACGCCGGCAGTGGGTTTAACCATAGGCCGCAAGCGGTACTAGCTGTATGTAATGGTCCCTAGGTAGATGCCGATAAGAAGACTGATGAGGTGAACCCATCCGAACTCCTACTGAGCCTGAATGTGGCAATCTCCGTACAGTCCGGTCTGTTCGTCTGAGAGTATCGCATGGCAGGCCTAGGGGGCGGTAAACGTCAGTTCCCTAATAGCAGTACAAGTCGTGTCGGAGTGTAGCCCAGAACACCCTGAGATGACACTGGAAACACTACCAGTATATCTCACTTGCCCTAGCCAGGGACTATGTGTAATGGCTCTCCTAGACAAAGCGCGATATCAACCCCCAATACTGGGAGAGACGAATCCTGTCTAACCGTCACTATCTCCAAGTGCATCGGGACTGCACCCAACTACTACCTGTTTGCACGACTCCTTTGAGCCGTGGTAGGGTAGTAATCAAAGAACAGTGGAAACACACTCGAGGCGAAGTGACAGTGTCAAGTCAACGGACTAAGCTGTACTCATGTCACCTGGGAACTGATAACCGACGATAGGCATAATACCAACCAACAGTTCCTAGCGAGTCCTGTCCAGTGTACTCGTAACCTAACGAGCACCCGTATACTATCTTAAGGACGACGTACTAATGGCTGTGGGATAAACCATCTCCCCTGCTGGGATGAGAAGCACATACGCTAGTCTACTCCGGAGTATCGATAATCCTACGACTAGGGACCTGTATAAGGATGTACTTGTAGATTACCCATCCCCCACTAGTGTGACTGCCATCACAACCCTGGTAATCAAGCAAAGATCCTAAGGGCTCCACTAATGTGTATAGGCGATATGCTAAAAGAAACGCATGCACACATTAAAGTAGAAACAAACCAAGTAGCATACTACCATTTTGAGCAAGATTGTCTATATAACTGTGAATATCCCAAGCTTCCATTAAGTGATATACAAACTAGTATGATACAGTAATGGCCTCAAGGCCATATACACTAACAGGAAGAGCCCATCTCTTAAGGATGTTAAGATTTGGGGTTGTCCGGCCTATGTCTAAAAGCAAAATCCGGACAAGCTCGAGGCAAGGTCAGTTCTGTGGAAGTTTGTTTGATATCCCAAGTATTAGCAAGGGAACATCTTCTACCGCACTAAGGAGAAAAAGGTGTTTTATTTCTTAGCTTGCCTCCTTTTAGAAAGAGGATTTCTTGTGAAAAAATTAGTGGTCATGAGATTGAACTAGAAGGAGTTCCAGCTATACAAACTGCAGCTGATGATTTGGTAGAACCAGAGGATTCAATAGCTCCCGACGAACCTCAGCCTCTCCGTCGATCTAGTAGGGTTCCTCACCCACCAGAGTGATACTTCGGTTTTCTCTATGACAGTGGAAGCGAGAATTGTATCATGAGATGATGACCCAACTAGTTTCGAGCAGGCTATCAAGAGTGGGGACTCTATGACAATGGCTGGATGCTAAGTAATCTGGGATGGAATCCATATACACCAAAAAAGTATGGACTCTGGTTGCTTTATCTGAAGGGTTAAATCCCCATCAGGAGCAAGTATAGCTTGAGAAGATTACTTGGTGTACATGGAAAAGTTGAGACTTTCAAAGCTAAGACTTGTTGGAAAAGGTTCTCGTCATCGACCAGGTTTGGATAATGATGAAACCTTTTTCTTGTGGCTATGCTTAAGTCCATCTAGATCATACTTACCATTGCTACATACCATGACTACGATATCTAGCGGTTGGGTGTCATGACTGCATTTCTAAATAGTGATTTAGAAGAGAGCATCTATAAGCACACAGCCAGAGGGCTTCGTAGACAGTGGGAGCAGCGGAAACATGTGCAAGTTGCTTTATGAGTTAAAGCAGGCATCGTGGAGTTGGAACATCTGTTTTGATGTGGTATTCAAAAAGTTTGACTTCATCAAAATGGTAGATGAACCTTGTATATACAAAAAGGTAGTAGGGAGTATGGTGGCGGTCCTCGTATTGTACGTTGATGACATACTCATGATAGGAAAGGAGTTTCCTATGCTACGCTCGGTCAATCTCTTCTTATCACATGGATTCTCCATACAGGATCAAGGTGATACCTCCTAAATCCTGGGTTTTGGATCTATGAGATAGATCTAATTGGATGTTAGGATTCTCACTAGGTGTAGTGAGATGGTATCAATCAATCCTGGGGAGAATCACTGGATAGCTTCTAGGGTGGTAAGGACGACTGAATGTCAGTCACAGGCATTGTCTTTACCCTCAGTGAAGGGATGGTATGTTGGAAGATTTCTAAGCTAGATACCGTGACATACTAGACGATAAAGGCTGGATACATTGCTACCAAGGATGCTACCAAAGAAGCAGTCTGGATATATATATAAGTTCATGAGATGAACTTCGTTCCTACCATTATGAGACAATGGAGTTGTGGCTTTGGCCTAGGAACCCCCATCCCATCAGAGATCTAGACATACTCTTAGGCAGTATCACCTGATCATGGAGATGGTTGATCTCCAGGGAGATCGAGGTTAGGAGAGTAGACAAAGAGGAAAACAATGCGGATCCACTCACAAAGGCCTATTTCCCAGTAGAGACTTTTATGGGATGGTTGAGTATGAGATACTATAACCACTGCTGATTGTTGGGTATGAGATACTGCAACAGATGGCCCTAGTGCAAGTGGGAGATTGTTAGTTATATGTATGCCCTAGAGGCCATTACTGTACATACGATGTATATTGTAGTGGATGCTTAGACATATATAGTGAGGACTTTCTTGCTCGACTTGATAGTATGCTATCTGGTTGCTCTTTATCTTAACATGTACACTGATTGTCTCTATGTTACATGTTGATAAAGCCCTTAGGATGAGTACTTGACTACCAGGACTATGATGCAGATCATACTAGTGGGGACAGTGTTTTCGCTAAGTACATCCTTCAAATGTTCCTAGCCATAGGTGTATCGAGACAGGGCATCGATATACCAGAGTAGACTAGCGTATAGCTTCTAGACCCATGTAGATGGGCGATGGATGATCCCGTATCCATTGGTGTTTGACATCAGAGATAGTATACGGGTGCTCAGTGGAGACTAGGTACACTGGACGGACTCGCCGAGTACTCCCAGATGGTATTATACCTCACGTCAGAGGGCAGTTCTTTGGTGACACTGGTACAGGTTTGTCTGTAGACCCAAGATCGTCATAGAGTCTTGTGTGATTCCCACTGTGGTTTGATTTCCACCTTACCACGTTCAAGAGAACGTGCAAAACGGTGGCTTTTGGGTACAGTCCCAAGTCACATGGAGGCAATGAGCGATAGGAAGGGTTTCGTCTCTCCTGGTATTGGGAGTTGATGTTGCGCTGTGCTCGATTGGCCATAACAGGAAGTCCTTGGCCAAGGCTGCTTCAGAGATATACTGGTAAGTGTTATCAGTAGTTTCTCGACCCGTTATGAGCCTCATATCGACACGACTTATCGAGTTACTAGGGTCTGACGTTTACCACCCTTAGACGAGATATACGACATATCAGACGAAGAGACCGGACTGTATGGTAGTGTTACTGATTGGATTCGCAGGAGTTTGAGAAGGCTTGCTTGTTGATCTGCTGATCGCTCAATACCTGGGTGGCCGTTACGTTTAGTAGAGCTCTTGCGGCTTGTAGGTGTTTGATATGATCATCACCAACTGCCGGCGTATTGACGAGTCTTTAGAGTCCTACATAATGGTTTCCTGGCTCAAGCGAAACGGAGTAGGAGCACATATGTGATATGTGCGGGACCGAGATTAACACGATATGAGATACCGTATTATATTCTCGTGATTTGTGACATTGTTCGGTTATATGCGATATAGCCGGGTTATTGGATCATGTGTTGATTCGATAAGTTGTTACACATGATATTAGTCGGTTATATATGATACTGCCGGATTATTAAATCAAGAGTTGATTTAATAATTTAATGTAAAATTATATATATTTGATATATTACATTACATTAACTAATATTAAGCTCACTTATGATTTCTTTTTCTCATTTTGTGCATATTGAATATTTGTGATATATTTTTGTGTACATGTTATGTGTCACGCTTGATGATACATGCAACAAAGGTGTGTGTATGACTTACACCATACTTGGTTTAATTGCTAATTATAAAAGGTGGCATTTTGTCATGGATGAAAGCTTGTAGGAGCTTGTAGTCTTCATTGACCAAGTCCACTCTTTTGTTTTGGCTAAGATATTTATTAACCCAACCAATTAAACCTAGCTAACGTTAAATCTCTACAAAGTTTAATATATGATATTAACTCACCATGGTTGCCAATTATCCTTTGGATAATTATTGATATGAGATATTTCTTCATCTTCTTCTTCTTCCCCAAAAGCTTTCTAGCTTCAATAGAGATGTGAGAAAATGAGTGAGAAAATCAATTCTAAAGTGAGCCCACTTCCTACTTCATCATTCTCTACTACTTACTATTTAGTATAGGGTGTTCTCTTCACAAAGTTCATGACCTAGTGAAGAAATAGCTTGGGTTAGTGTCTCCTCGACGTAGATCATCTTCGGCCTCGAAGACATCGAAGCAAGCATGTTTGTTTCTTCATAGGAGCCTCTCTAAGGTCCAGTGTTCACTATCGCAGCGAAAGGACTACTACACGGAGCTATTAAAGTAAAGGACCGGTCTACAAAGGTTGTATTCCTTGCTCACTTCTTATTGCAAAGTGTTTGCATCTGTAATTTCCGTCGATTTCTAGTTAACGATTCTTAGTTAGGGTTAGCTAAAACGGCAAATTTTTGAATTTGTCATGGACGATGCCTCCCAAAACCTTGCTGCCGTCTTAGGTAACCCTGCATATTGGACTACACATGTCGCTGTGTATGAGTCCCAAGAGCTTTCTCGCTCTTACTCCGTATCCAGTGAACGGGGTCGTTGTCATCTTTCCTATGAAACAAGATTGACAAGTTGCATAAGACTGATATTCGAACAGATCCAAATATCCCTCTCTATATAACTTCGACAATGGTGTTTCTTTGTTGTAACCCTGTCTACAATGTCATAAGAAAGTTTTATTTAATTCTGGAGACTTCTTTTTAACTGTGATCTGGACGTTTGAAAACCTGAACTTGATTCAATATATATTTTTCTCTAGTGTACCTGACCTAATCAAACTTGATTTAGATGGATGTGAACCACATCGCTTATAAACTAGACTTGGAACACACAAACAGTTACGTAGAATCAATATCTGCCCAATTCTAGGTGATATACCCTACGGATACAGCGTCCACACTCATTCCGTTAGTAACCCTGAGAATCATATCACCTGCCTGATAACTCTACAGTTTCTCAAAGCCTGTAACGAATTACAGATATGAGATCCTGATCCGGTATCTAGTACCTAGGAAGTAGAGTTAATTGACAAACCGTTTTCAATCATAAACACATCCGAAGTCGAAGCCACAATATGCTTCGGATCCTGGATTCTGGCTTTCCAAGCCATGCATTCCTTTTGCCAATGTCCTCTCCCGTAATAATAGGAACATCCCTCCTTCCCTACTGTTAACCCCGAAACTTTTGCCCTTCCCTTTTCTTCTACCTTACCGACACCGCTTATCGGCTTTATGGAGGTCTTCTTCTTCTCCCCCTTGGCATCTTCCTTAGATCCAGAAGAGGAAGATTCTCCAATAAGCAGAGCGGGTGTCTCCCTGGTTTCTTTCAGGGTGCCCTCAACTGGAAGTATAACTTTCTTCCCCTTGGCATAAGTAGGAGGTAGGGACTGTAGAATCAAGTTAGCATATGACTCGTTCTCCAACGTGGTCTCCCGGTCCGTGAGCTTTTTAATATAGCTAATCATTGTAGGGACGTGGTCCCCTACAGATGATTCGACAGCCAACCTCGTTTGAAGCAATTCCTTCGAGGTATCATATCTTGCGATACGAGATTGCTTTCCATATAAAACATTGTTATGGAGGAAGATGGAAACTAAGCCCATCTTCTCATGCTACCTCCGGTATACACCATCAACTGAGGCCAACACAAGGCACTTGGCATTCGCACGGTCTTTTTCCCTTGTCTTACGGATATCCTTGTCCGCGACGGTGGAAACTGGACCTGGGACGGCGGGGGCTTGAGTAGTAATGAGATGGTCCAGCTTGACATAGGTAATGGACTTCTGGACAAACCTTTTTCCAGTCATTATAGTATAACTCAGTCATTTTATTATCTATCTGTAACCTAATCTGGTCACCTGGTCACTGCAATTTGGAGAGAGGGAAGAATACACTCAGCATGATGCTCTTGCAAGTTTAGATTGGTTTTTAATTTATCTAAACAGGATGGCTCCTACTGTTTCTCGAATCCTTCCTCAAACTAAGAAAGAAGAATTAGTCAGGATTGATCTCACCGTACAATTCTTGCTTAACTGTTAGGCCAGGCTAGTGTTGGTACTTCGATGGCGGTTTTACGACGCTTTCGTGGAGTTCCTTAATTAAATAACCTCGTTTCCGTGGAGGCGTAGCCCCGCTAACACTGTTCTAGACACCTACTTGGTTTATAACATTGATCGTTAAGTGAAAAATCTCTCGAGGAGTAGCATATACTCACAGTAGGATCGGGATCCAAATATTATTGTGTCATAATGCTGAAGGAATCTTACCAATATTATCACACTCCAAATGGTACGCAATACTAGCATGTTTCAATTTCCTTAGAAACTCCCGATATGGATTTTTGCCCCATGCTCTTATGACCTTGACTAAGGCCAACAAATCATAAGTCACATGTCAAGTGCTACCCATCATTGTCCAGGTTAATTTGAACCCACCCGTACACACCCTTGACTAAGGCCAACAAAGTAGTACGACTGTCCCAAACCAACACATCTATCTATGCAACATATGAATACCCAGCAGCTACCAATCACTATGCCTTAACTAAGGCCAACAAACATAGCTTGAATACTATTGAATATTCATATGAAATGACGGAAGGCTACGAATGGTTTTGGCGAAACCATGAACGTAGTGAACTTGATATAATTGAAGGAACCTGATAGCTTTTAAAAGGAGTGGTTTAAGCTCTGCATTTAAAAGTCTGCAGTTTTAAAATAACCGAGTGGTTTTAAAATTTGTTCCAGGGATTCAGCTTTGTTTTGTTTGCTTTCCATTAATTTAATGCAATCCCATCAATTAACCTACCATTGCAAAAACAACGAAAATACAACATACGCTTATGTTATCCGCATTCGCCACGGGGTCCCGTCATCACCCGCTAGGTTACTTAACTAACGACAGAGCGGGGGCTGGACTAGCGCGGATGCAAAACATAAGCAACGTCTATTATATAATACATATATAATAATATCCATTCGTCAGACGCAATGATAGGCATTCCAGATCATAGATGAACACATTGGATATATTAGGAATTCCGCGTTTCGTTTGAGCCTGTAACGAAAGACAGATTACACGGTCGTGATGAATAGCCAAACCCCACCCTAGACCCCTACGAGTATGGCAAACTACTCTCCAAATAACCAAAGTGAATCAACCTCACTCAACAAAGTGAGTAGGCCACTCGGCACTTTAAAGTACCCCGTAGTTTGTGCACCCCACATTATATCTATCCTAGGAGCAAAAACAGTAAAAGAAATAATACAACGGTGGCTACAACCTCAACCCGGATGTGGCCCGAAAAAATAATATTACATCACTTTAGAAATTTACATCGAATGAAAGAATGAAAACCCTCATCCCACATCACCGGCTATTCATCCACGACGATCCAACAAGTTCATATATACAAACCAACAAAACATCATCACAGATATGTGCAACCCCGACTAATCAACGTATAGAAATTAGTCGACATTTCCAAACACATATATACATCATATAGCTTGCTAAGTAACCACGACATTAGAATTTCGCATGCAATTAGCAAACTAAACCAATTTTCCAAGACTTGAAAATCCAGTGAGCTAATGTTCCAAAACTGATAGTTTTGAGCCAATCTGGTAGTCGAAACGAACTCGAAACCCGCCCGAATCTTCGTGGAGGTGAAGAAATAAGTATTACTGTCGAATGGGGGCCTCGAGGGGGTACCCACCCCTGGGGGCCACCACGAGGTAACTCCCAAAGGAAGGTAGACCCGAGAGCACCAATTCCTCATGCTCTCGGGTCACCAGGCCCTAAGGCCACCAAGTGGTGGCCTTGGGGGGTGGTCTCGGCCGTTGTTCCCCCTCGGGGTATCCTCAGAGTGCACACGCTTCACCCCGCGGCTTCTTGGTTCGACCCATAAGCCCGCTGGGGTGTGCAAACTACTCAAAACCTCACTTTTGAAAACTGTTTTTGTCGACAGTTTTTCCGCGACAAAAACGGGGGAATTCTAACATCGTTACAAGCTATCAAGGGTTTATGATAGGCTCTGATACCATTGTAAGTCAATGTCGCACACCCCACGTGTTTGCGGGGAGGCGGAATTTGCAAAAAATGATTTTTACGAGCTTCGCAACACCGACTAGAACCAAGGATCCTCCATAAACCCTTGCTAGCAAACTACTTAAGGGTTAACTACTCGGATTTAAGGTTATACCTCACGATACATGTCCTTCGGGTCTTCATGTCTGTCCTTCTCATCTTCGTAGGCTCCAAGGATCGATCCGGATTGTAGCTTCTTCGACGGCCTCCTCGAGTCAAAGACGATCCACCCGAGAGTCTATAGTCCGAGCTCCACCTCAAGACCGAGGTAACGATGGAAACAAGCTTGCTAAACTTGATGGCCTAGGTGATGTAGAGTGTGAAGATGGATTTATTTTTCTCTTGAAACCCTAGGATTCTCAACATATGAGAGCTTTTAGGGTTTTTAGTTGAGAGGAAGAAGAAGAGAGTTAACTTGAGGAAAAAGAAATGATTTTTGATAATGATAATGACCATGTGAGATGGCTACCTTGACTTGACTACAAGCATGGCATGAAAAATATCTCATCAAAATATCTAGGTCACAAAATATCTCACAAAAATATCTAAGTCAAACCAAGTCAAGTGGTCAAGCTAAGTCAAATGGTCAAACAAAGTCAAGTAGTCAAAACAAGTAGCCATGCCTCAATTATCATTTACAAAAATAACAAATACTTTCCTCCACCTCATAATTATTTTAATCAAGTCAATGGTCAAAACCCTAGTGAGGTGTCTCCTTCTATGCCCCTCTCATCCGTATATACATACCCGCATTCGTGTTCTGAGAAACACGAATACAAAGAGACGAAACTGATCCATCAATATAATACAAGGATCCGGCTTAAACCAAAGCCCACAAGTATTATCCGCCCGAACATCATACGCGCGCAAGTGCACATAAGTGATCGAAGCCCTGCCGTAAAACCATACGGCCTCTACACCTTTTGCACGATGCAGGGAAACTCTCTGTGTGGGACTCTAAAGACTCGACACTACGCTGGTAGTGGGTTTAACCACAGGCCGCAAGCGGTACTAGCTGCACGTAACGGTCCCCAGGTAGATGTCGATAAGAATTCCGATGAGGAAAACCCATCTGAACTCCTACTGAGCCTGAATGTGACAATCTCTATACAGTCCGGTCTGTTCATCTAAGAGTATCACATATCGGGCCTAGAGGGGCGGTAATCGTCAGACCCCTAATAGCGCAATAAGTCATGCCGGAGTGTAGCCCAAAACACCCTGAGAAACTACTGGAATACCTACCAGTAAATCTTTCTTGCCCTGGCCAGGTACTTTGTGTAATGGCTCTCCGAACACAGCATGATATCAACCCCCAATACCGGGAGAGACAAATCCTATCTAACCGCCACTACCTCCAAGTGCTTCGGGACTGCACCCAACTACTACTTGTTTGCATGACTCCTTTGAGCCATGGTAGGGTAGTAATCAAAGTACAGTAGGAACACACTCGAGGCAAAGTAGCAGTGTCAAGTCGGCGGACTAAGCTGTGCTCATGTCATCTGGGAACAGCTACCCGACGATAGGTATAATACCAACCAACAGTTCCCTACGAGTCCTGTCCAGTGCACTCGTAACCTAACGAGAACCTGCATACTATCTCCAATACGACGTACTAATGGCTGTGGGACAGACCATCTCCCCGGCTGGGATGAGAGGCGTATACACTAGTCTGCTCCGGAGTATCGATGCCCGGTCTCGATAATCCTACGACTAGGGACCTATATAAGGATGTGCTTGTAGATTACCCAGCCCCCACTAGTGTGACTGCCATCACAACGCTGGTAATTAAGCAAAGATCTTAAGGGCTCTACTAATATCTATTAGCGATATACTAAAAAAAACACATGCACATATTGAAGTAGAAACAAACCAAGTAGCATGCTACTATTTTGATCAAGACTGTCAATATAACTATGAATATCCCAAGCTTTCATTAAGTAATATACAAACCAGTATGATACAATAATGGCCTCTAGGCATATGCACTAACAGCTATATATCAACGGAATTTGGGATACGCGTATTTACTTATGTTAATGATATGTGATATTATGTGTCGCTGATATGTTTTATTGGATCGTCGTGATTGAATAGCCGGGGGTTTTATGTGAGATGAGAGTTTTTATTTTCATTTATGTAAAATCTGTATGTAATATTCTTTTATTGGGGTACTTCCGGATTGAGGATGATGTCACCATTGAAGTATATTATTTATTTTTCCGCATTAGGATAGACCTAAGCAGGGGAGCACAAGTAACCGGGTTCTAGAGTCTAGTGGGAGACCATCTCAAGTAGTTAAGACTGGGTCTCTTACTCTAGAATTGGCAGGGTTACTTGCCGCTCTCGTAGGGTTGTACGGATGTGGGTTTGGGTAATCATCACAACCGTGAAATCCGTGTTTTACATTACTGGCTAAATTTAAAACACGGAAATCCTAGTATATCCAATATTTCATATGTTGCTTCTGCTACTTGATCTGTAATGTGATCATATAACTGCATGAGACGAATGTTATGTTATATATATGATATATAATAAACGTTGCTTATGTTTTTCACCCGCGCTAGTCCATCCCCCGCTCTGCCGGTAGTTAAGTAACCTAACGGTGCATGACAAAGCCCAGTGGCGAATGCGGATGGCATAAGCGTACGTTCTATTTTCGTTTCATTTTTCTGTGATGTTTAGGAAACATTAAATGATGGGACTTCATTAATGAGATTAATGAAAAGAAAGAAATCTAAAGATATTTTAGAATCAATTTTTTCAAAAAGGATAGCTCTAGTTCTTGCTTTGCATAGTGGTATTCCTTGTGTTAGTTATGTATATGCCCTAGAGTCCATTGTGGTACATATGATGTATATTATAGTGGATGCTTGGAGATATATATATATATATATATATATATATATATATATATATATGAATTTCTTGCTCAATATGATAGTATGCTATCTTGACTTGTATTGGTTTACGGACTTGCTCTCACATGTTGATAAAGCCTTTAGGATATGTACTTGACTACTAGGACTATGATGCAGATCATACTAGTGGGGCCAGGGTAGTCCAAGAGCACATCCTATAACTGTTCCTAGTCGAGGGTGTATCGAGACAGGGCATCGATACTCCAGAGTAGACCAGCGTATACGCATCTTGACCGATATGATGGGCGATGGATGATCCCACATCCATTGGTGTTTTGAAATCAAAGATGGTATATAGGTGCTCTGTAGAGACTGGGTACACTGAACGGACTCGCCGAGAACTCCTAGATGGTATTATACCTATCGTCAGATAGCAGTTCTCTGGTGACACTGGTACAGGTTAGTCTGTAGACCCGAGATCGTCATAGAGTCTTGTGTGATTCCCACTATGTTTTGATTTTCACCATACCACGTTCATGAGAACGTGCAAAATGGTGGCTTTTGGGTGCAGTCTCGAATCACATGAAGGCAATGAGCGATAGGAGGGGTTTCGTCTCTCCTGGTATAGGGGTTGATGTTGCGCTGTGTTCGATTGGCTATAACTTGAAGTCCCTGGCCAGGGCTGATATGGAGATCTACTGGTAAGTGTTATCATTGGTTTCTCGACCCGTTATGAGCCTCACAACGACACGACTTATCGGTTACTGGGGTCTGACGTTTACCACCCCTAGACTGGATATGCGACATATCAGATGAAGAGACCGGACTGTACGGTAGTGATACTGATTGGATTCGCAGGAGTATGTACAGGCATGCTTGTTGATCTTCTGGTAGCTCAATACCCGGGTGGCCGTTACGTTTAGCTGACCGCTTGCGGCTTGTGGGTGCTTGATATGATCATCACCTATTGCCGGCGTATTGACAAGTCTTTAGAGTCCTACACAGAGGTTTCCTGGCTCAGGCAAAACGGAGTAGGAGCACATATGCGATATGTGCGGGACCGAGAATAATACGTGTATGTGATACCGTATTCTATTCTTGCGATATATGATATCGGCCGGTTTTATGTGATATAGCCGGGTTATCGGATCAACTGTTGATCTGATATAATGATACATATTATATTGGTCGGTTGTATGGAATATAGCCAGATTATTAAATCAAGTATTGATTTAATGATTTAATGTATAATTATATATATGTGATATATTACATTACATTAACTAATACAAGCTCACTTAAATGATTCTTTTTCTCACTTAGGATGCATTAATATATATGTGATATATGTTAAATGTATTCTTTTCTTTTGTTACCAAATTATATATATGTGATATGTATAATTGTAACATGCTAAGTTATAAATGCAACTAGGGTTTATAAGAGTTAAACCATACTAGGGTTATGATTAGGGTTTATGTTTTATTTTAGATAAATAAAAAATTATGGATTTATGCTAAGATATTTTTCTTAGTTGACTTGGTCAACTCTTTTGTCATGTTTAAGATATTTATTAACCTAACCCTAACCCTAGCCCATGGTTTATTCTCTACAAAGGTTAAGCATTAAATTCTTAACCCATGGTTGCATTTCTAACCTCATAACAATAATCCATTCATCACTTGCTTCATCTTCTTCTTCCTCATTTGCAAAAGCTTTCTAGCTTTTGATCTTGTGATGAAAGATTGTGAGAAAAAGAAAACTAAAGAGAGCAAAATTCCTACTTCATCATCCTCTTCTATACTAGCCATATAGCTTAGTGTGTTAGCTTCACTAATCCCTAATTAGTGAAGAAATAGCTAGGGTTTGTGACTCCTCAATGTAGATCATCTTGGATAATGAAGACTTCAACTAAGAATGCATCATTCACTTCATGGAGCCACTCAAGAGTCCGGGAGCTTGATGATCGCAGCGAAGGGACCACAACATGGAGCTTATGAAGCGAAAGAACGGACTACAAAGGTTGTAATCCCTAATTACTTAGAACTAAAGTTGTTTGCTTTAGTCGTTACCCTATATTTCTAGTTCGATTCCTAGGTTAGTTTTCTTAGCACCTCCTTAATTTTTTATTGTGACATGTGTGATGCTTCCAAACCCTAGGTAAGGTGCCAAGGAAACCGTACAGTGGTATCAGAGCCAAGCTAGAGATTTATAGTTGTTAGGTCCACATTACCTCTCCCGGTACTTTCGGGGTGGCGGAAACGGTAAAACAAAATTTTTCTTAAGCATGGTAACATGGACCGTAAAAGCCGGATCTTTACTAAACAACATACTAGCATCCTAACTAGAGATTTATCTACTCGGTTAGGGGTTATACCTCAACTTGATCTCCTTCTCTTCTTGTTGTTCTTCTCCTTGCTTGCTCCGAGGCTTGATCCGGACTTTGGTCACCTCCACGGCCTCCTTGAGTCGAAGACGATCCACCCGAGAGATGTACACCGAGCTCCACCTCGAGCCGAGGTAACTAGGGCAAAGAGATTGCCAATCTAGAAGCCCTAGGTTGTGTAGAAGTGATAAAGGGATGGTTTTGTCTTTGTGGGATCTTTATCTCTCAACACATGAGATCAAAAGATGAATCAAGAGGAGGAAGAAGAAGGAGGAGCTAGCAACCATGGAGCTTTTCTTTTTCTTCTTACTTCTAGAGAGAGAATGAGAAGAGAATAATGAAAAAGATTAAGCCAAAAGAAATGAACCATGGTTCCAATAATACACAAAATCATCATTACTAATCCTATCATGATAGAAGTTGATGGCACATTGAATTGACCATTATCATAACACAAGAAATAAAAAGAAAATGAAAGAAGAGTGTGGATCTCTCTTGAAGGTCAATGGTCAACACGGTCAACGGGTCAACAAAGTCAAGAGAGATCCAAGAGGTCAAATGGTCAATGCAATTAGCCATCACAAATCTATCACTAAAAAGGATTAGTAAACAATGTCTCAGGCTCATAACAGTTTTGACCAAACGAACTGTCAAAACCCTAATGAGTGTGCCACATTACGGTTTTGGCCGAACCAACTGCCAAAACCCTAATGGGGCACCTCCTCCTTCATCGCTCCTCAAAACTGTGCATACACACCCGCATCCGCATTCCGTAGAATGCGAATGCACAGAAGACAAATCAAATCCATCTGTGCAATACTAGGATCTGGCTTAAACCAAAGCCCACTAGTATTGCCTGCCCGAACACCACACGCACACAAGTGTACGTAAGTGATCGCAGCCTTGCCGTAAAACCATACGGCCTCTACACGTTTCGCTCAGTGCAGGGAAACTCTCTGTGTGGGACTCTAAAGACTCGACACTACGCTGGCAGTGGGTTTAACCACAGACCGCAAGCGGCACTAGCTGTACGTAACGGTCCCCAGGTAGATGTCGATAAGAAGCCCGATGAGGTACACCCATCCGAACTCCTACTGAGCCTGTATGTGACAATCTCCGTACAGTCCGGTCTGTTCGTCTGATACATCGCATGGCGGGCCTAGGGGGCGGTAAACGTCAGTCCCCTAATAGCGGTACAAGTCGTGTCGGAGTGAAGCCCAGAACACCCTGAGATAACACTGGAAACCTACCAGTATATCTCGCTTGCCCTGGCCAGGGACTACTCGTGTAATGGCTCTCCTAGACACAGCGTGTGTCAACCCCCAATACCGGGAGAGACGAATCCTGTCTAAGCGTCACTGCTTCCAAGTGCTTCGGGACAGCACCCAACTACTACCTGTTTGCACGACTCAGTAGAGCCGTGGTAGGGTAGTAATCAAAGAACATTGGGAACACACTCGAGACGAAGTGACAGTGTCAAGTCAGCGGACTAAGCTGTACTCATGTCACCTGGGAACTGATAACTGACGATAGGTATAATACCAACTATCAGTTCCCGACGAGTCCTGTCCAGTGTACTCGTAACCTAACGAGCACCCGCATACTATCTCAAGTACGACATACTGACAGCTGTGGGACAGACCGTCTCCCGTGCTGGGATGAGAAGCGCATACGCTAGTCTACTCCGGAGTATCGATGCCCTGTCTCGATAATCCCACGACTAGGGACGTGTATAAGGATGTGCATGTGGATTACCCAGCCCCCACGAGTGTGATCGCCATCACAACGCCGGTAATCAATCAAAGATCCTAAGGGCTCTACTAATGCGTATAGGTGATACAATAAAGAAACACACATGTACACATTAAAGCAGAGACAAACCAAGTAGCATACTACTATATTGAGCAAGATTGTCTATACAACTATGAATATCCCAAGCTTCCATCAAGTAATATACAAACTAGTATGATACAGTAATGGCCTCTAGGGCATATACACTAACAATCTCCCACTTGCACTAAGGCCATATACTGGCGTATCGAAGACCTATCATCTCGATCAGCCGCTCGAACTGAGTCTGGGGTAAGGCCTTCGTGAATGGATCCGCCGTGTTGTCTTTTGTGTCCACTCTCCGCACCTCGATCTCCTGGCGATCAATGATCTCCCTGATCAGGTGATACCGCCTTAAGATGTGCCTGGATTTCTGATGGGACCTTGGTTCCTTCGTTAAAGCTATAGCCCCATTGTTATCGCAATACAAAGGTATTGGATCAACAATGGACGGAACCACCTGAAGTTCACTAAAGAACTTCTTCATCCAGACCGCCTCTTTTGCGGCATCGCTTGCAGCAATGTATTCAGCCTCCATCGTCTAGTCTGCGACGGTATCCTGTTTGGAACTCCTCCAATATACCGCCCCTCCGTTGAGGGTAAACACAAAACCCGAGACAGACTTTCTGTCATCTTTGTCACTCTGGAAGCTTGAATCAGTAAAGGACTCGACCCTAAGGTCTCCATTACCGTAAACCAGGAACATCACCTTAGTCCTTCTCAGGTACTTGAGAATGTTCTTCACTGCTGTCCAGTGGTCATCACCTGGGTCTGACTGATACCGGCTCACCGTGCTTAGCGCGTAAGCTACATCTGGTCTTGTACATAGCATCGCATACATTATAGATCCTACCGCCGAAGCGTAGGGTATAGTGCTCATGCGAACCCTCTCCTCGTCAGTCTTAGGAGACATCTTCTTGTAGAGGGTAATTCCGTGCAATGCGGGTATGCTACCGCGCTTGGAATCCTCCATACTAAATCTCTTTAGTACGGTCTCTATGTACCTGGACTGCGAAAGTCCCAAAAGTCTCTTGGATCTATCTCTATAGATCTTGATCCCCAGAATGTACGAGGCATCACCTAGGTCCTTCATGGAGAACCGTTGTGACAAAAATAGCTTGACCGATTGTAGCATAGGAATGTCATTTCCTATCAAAAGAATGTCGTCCACGTACAAGACTAGGAATACGACAGTTTGTCCTACAATCTTCTTATAGACACAGGGTTCATCTTCGTTCTTGATGAAATCAAATTCCTTGATTGCCTCATCAAAACAGATGTTCCAGCTCCGCGATGCCTGCTTTAATCCATAAATGGATTTAAGCAACTTGCACACCTTCCCGCTGCTCCCACTGTCTACGAAACCTTATGTCTGATCCATGTAAACGCACTCTTCTAAACAACCGTTTAGGAAAGCCGTTTTAACATCCATCTGCCAGATTTCATAGTCATAGAAGGCAGCAATGGCAAGTAGGATCCGAATGGATTTGAGCATAGCCACCGGAGAAAAAGTTTCGTCATAGTCCAAACCAGGTCTTTGACGAAAACCTTTTGGAACGAGTCTAGCCTTATAGGTTTCCACCTGCCCATCTATACCAAGTTTCCTTTTGTAGATCCATTTGCATCCAACGGGTTTTACCCCAGGTGGAGCAATATCCAAGGTCCACACTTTACTGGCGTACATGGACTTCATTTCGGATTGCATTGCTTCCTGCCACTTATCAGAGTCCCTACTGATAATGGCCTGCCTGAAACAGGTTGGGTCATCTTCTTCCAAGATGCAATCCTCTCGATCCCCGTCAATGAGAAAACCGTAGTATCTCTCGGGCGGACGAGAAATCCTACCAGATCTGCGGAGTGGCTGAGGTTCGTCTGGGGTTATTGAAGCCTGAGGTTCTGTCAAATTTTCAGTTTCAGTTTGTGGTCGCTGAATTTCTTCAAATTCTACCGTGCTCCCACTAATTTCTTTTGCAAGAAACTCCGTTTCTAAGAAAACGGCATGCTGAGCAACAAACACCTTCTGTTCCTCGGTGTGGTAAAATAGATATCCATAACCATTCTTTGGATATCCCACAAACTTATATAAAACTGACCGTGCCTCTAGTTTATCCGGTTTATGCGTTTTAACATAAGCCGGACAACCCCATATCTTAAATCTTTTAAGATATGGCCTTTTTCCATTCCATATCTCGAATGGAGTCTTAGTCACTGATTTAGACGGAACATCATTCAATAGATATGCTGCTGTCAATAGCGCATGTCCCCAAAATGAAAGAGGCAACTCGGCATTAGTCATCATGGAGTGAACCATATCCAGAAGGGTACGATTCCTCCTCTCCGATACACCGTTGTGCTGTGGTGTATAAGGAGGAGTAAGCTGAGAGAGAATACCATTCTCTTTTAAGTAATCTAGGAATTCCGTGCTTAAGTACTCCCCTCCTCTCTCAGACCGGAGGATCATGATACTTTTGCCAGTCTGGTTCTCTACTTCGTTTCTGAATTCCTTGAATTTCTCAAAAGTTTCAGATTTGTGTTTCATCAGATACACATATCCGAATCTAGAGAGATCGTCAGTGAATGTGATGAAGTACGAGAACCCACCCCTTGCATGTGTAGACATCGGACCACATACATCACTGTGTATGAGTCCCAAGAGCTCTGCTGCTCTTTCTCCATGTCCGGTAAACGGAGATTTGGTCATCTTCCCTTTGAGACAGGACCGATAAGTTTCATAAGATGAAAACTCGAACGCATTCAAGAGTCCATCTTTATGCAACTTACTCAATCTTTTCTCTCCGATATGACCAAGTCTACAATGCAACAAGTAGGATTCATTCGTATCAGAATTCTTCCTCTTGCGTGTGTTTTGTATATTGAGAATTGTATTCTGATTTAGAACGTAGATACCATTACACAGTGTACCCTCTGCAACCAGCACCTTATAAAGGTAAATGTTCATGATATTTCTATCAAGAACAAATTTATATCCATCTTTATCGAGTAAAGAAACTGATATGATGTTGCAAACCATGGAGGGTACATAGTAGCAATCGTTCAAAATCATAGTCTTGCCATTTGGCAATACTAGGTGATATTCACCAACGGCTGCCGCATTAACTTGTGCTCCGTTCGCTACTCTAAGCGACATATCACCCGGTGCAACTTTCCTACTTTTTCTCAGTCCCTGCAATAAATTACAGATATGAGATCCTGATCCGGTATCAAGTACCCAGGAGGTAGGGCTGACCGTAAAACAGTTCTCAATTACAAGAACATCTGAAGTAGATGCAAAACCATGCTTCTTCTTCAACTGGGTATCCTGGGAATCCATACAATCCCCTTTCCCTTGCTCATACTTATGACTGTTGTCACAAGTTAGACCTTAACAAACGTTCCCCAGCCCCGAATAAGAATTCGGATCGGTCAAGCGATACATTTTATTATCTTGATTAGGGCGTGAAATGGTTGCTACCTGGAGAGAGAGAAAAGAAACACTTAGCGTGCGCTCTTGCAAGTTTAGATTGGTTTTTAATTTATCTAAACAGGATGGCTCCCACTGTCTCTCGAATCCCTCCTCAAACCATAAAGGAAGAATTAGTCGGGTTCAATCTCACCGTACAATACTTGCTTAACCGTTCAGCCAGGCCAGTGTCGGTACTTCGAGGGAGGTTTTCCAACGCTTTCGCGAAGTTCCTTAATTAAGTAACCTCTTTTCCCTGTGGGCGTAGCCCCGCTAACACCTTTCTAGACACCTACTTGGTTTATAGCATTGATCGTTAAGCGAGAAAGTTCCCGAGGAGTAGCATATACTCACAGTAGGATCGGGATCCAAATATCATCGCGTGACAAAACTGAAGAAATCCTACCAGAATCATCACACTCCAAATGGTATGCAACACTAGCAAGTTTCAGTACTTTTGAAACTCCCGATGTGGTTTTTGCCCCTAACGGTTTATGACCTTGACTAAGTCAACAAGCCACAAACTGTTAGTCAAGTTCTACCCGTCATTATCCTGACTGCATTAGACCCACCCGTACGTGCCCTTGACTAAGTCAACAAGGCCGCACGACTGTCCTAACCAGTTACATTTGCAATCCACAGAATAATATCATTCAGCTACCGTTCACTACGCCTTGACTAGGTCAACAAACGCAGCACGAATACTAAATAATATTAATCCGAAACGACGGAGGGCTACGGCTGGGTTTTTGGCGAAAAACCCGTTAACGTAATGAACTTGATATCGTTGAAGGAACGTGATTGCCTTTTGAAAATATAGTGGCGAAAACTTTTGCTAAAGAGGTCACTCCCTGTGAAGGGATCTCGGCTCTTTCCTCGTCGAATGAGGTGCAGGATATTCCAAACTGAATACCTCGATGCAAAGCAAGAATAATCGACTATAGTGAAGTTATCACCCTGACGCAAACTTGTTGTCCAAGGGGTCACTCCCGATGAGGGGATCTCGGCCCTTGATTCGTCGAATGAGGTGCTGGGCATTCATAACCGAATACCTCGATGCAAAACAAAAAGTGAACATCCTTGTAATAACAGCTTTTGAAAAAATTGTTCCAACAACGTCTTTTAGGTTTATTTTCTGGCATTAGTTCTTTTAATGCGTCCCATCAATTAAATCCTACCATTGCAGAAAACAACCAAAATATGACGTACGCTTATGCCATTCGCATTCGCCACGGGGCCCCGTCATCACCCGTTAGGTTACTTAACTAACGACAGAGCGGGGGCGGGGCTAGCGCGGCTGAAAAACATAAGCAACGCCTAAATAGTTATTATATATAGATATATAGCAATGATAGCCAATCCAGATCACAGATGAACACTTTGGATATACTAGGAACCCGCGATTCGTTCGAGCCTGCAACGAAAAGCGGATTACACGGTCGCGATGAATAACCAATACCCCACCCAAGACCCCTACGGGTGCGGCAAACTACCCGCCAAGTACACGAAGCGAAGCAACCTCCCTCAACGCCGTGAGTAGGCCACTCGGCACTTCGAGATACCCGGTAGTTTGTGCACCCCCTCCATGGGTCTATCCTAGGAGCAAAAACAGTAAAAAGAATTATACAATGACGGACACAACCCCGACCCGGTTGTGCGGCCATACAAATAATATTACATCAATTTACAAATTTATTACATGAATGAAAGAAAAAGAAACTCTCATCTCACATCCAACCCGGCTATTCATCCGCGACAATCCAACGAGTTCATATACACAAACCATCAGCATTACAGATCACAGATATGTATAACCCCCACTAATCGACATATAGCGATTAGTAGACGTTCAATACACATATAACATTACAGATATAATCATTAGCCAAAGTCTACAGAACATCGACCAAAAATACGGATTTTGAGCCCCAAAAACAAATTTTGCTTTCTGGAAAATCTGGGCAGAAAAGTCATATACCAAAAATCCCAAAAACTCACCAGAAACAAACTGCAACAAAAATGATCCACGGCCGAGTCAACTCGGCCGCGGTTCCGCGGCTGAAGCAAGCTTCTGCCGCGGAAACGCGGTGAGTTGGTCGACTCGTGCGATCATTTTTCTTGCCTGTTCTAAGAAAAGCCTGAGTCGATTTTTAAGACATGATTTATTATTTTTTGAGCAGAAAAAAAAAATCGGCAGAAACTCAGGGTTTCCAGGGTTTTTTTCGGTTTTTTCGTTCGGTCGATATTCTAAATACCTTGCTAACATGCTAGGGTGTGTTTAGTTAGTCTCTGATACCACTGTTAGGTCCACGTTACCTCTCCCGGTACTTTCGGTGTGGCGGAAACGGTAAAACAAAAATTTTCTTAAGCATGGTAACATGGACCGTAAAAGCCGGATCTTTACTAAACAACATACTAGCATCCTAACTAGAGATTTATCTACTCGGTTAGGGGTTATACCTCAACTTGATCTCCTTCTCTTCTTGTTGTTCTTCTCCTTGTTTGCTCCGAGGCTTGATCCGGACTTTGGTCACCTCCACGGCCTCCTTGAGTCGAAGACGATCCACCCGAGAGATGTACACCGAGCTCCACCTCGAGCCGAGGTAACTAGGGCAAAGAGATTGCCAATCTAGAAGCCCTAGGTTGTGTAGAAGTGATAAAGGGATGGTTTTGTCTTTGTGGGATCTTTATCTCTCAACACATGAGATCAAAAGTTGAATAAAGAGGAGGATGAAGAAGGAGGAGCTAGCAACCATGGAGCTTTTCTTTTTCTTCTTACTTCTAGAGAGAGAATGAGAAGAGAATAATGAAAAAGTTTAAGCCAAAAGAAATGAACCATGGTTCCAATAATACACAAAATCATCATTACTAATCCTATAATGATAGAAGTTGATCGCACATTGAATTGACCATTATCATAACATAAGAAATAAAAAGAAAATGAAAGAAGAGTGTGGATCTCTCTTGAAGGTCAATGGTCAACACGGTCAACGGGTCAACAAAGTCAAGAAAGATCCAAGAGGTCAAATGGTCAATGCAATTAGTCATCACAAATCTATCACTAAAAAGGATTAGTAAACAATGTCTCCGGCTCATAACGGTTTTGACCAAACGAACTGTCAAAACCCTAATGAGTGTGCCACATTACGGTTTTGGCCGAACCAACTGCCAAAACCCTAATGGGGCACCTCCTCCTTCATCGCTCCTCAAAACTGTGCATACACACCCGCATCCGCATTCCGTAGAATGCGAATGCACAGAAGACAAATCAAATCCATCTGTGCAATACTAGGATCTGGCTTAAACCAAAGCCCACTAGTATTGCCTGCCCGAACACCACACGCACACAAGTGTACGTAAGTGATCGCAGCCTTGCCGTAAAACCATACGGCCTCTACACGTTTCGCTCAGTGCAGGGAAACTCTCTGTGTGGGACTCTAAAGACTCGACACTACGCTGGCAGTGGGTTTAACCACAGACCGCAAGCGGCACTAACTGTACGTAACGGTCCCCAGGTAGATGTCGATAAGAAGGCCGATGAGGTACACCCATCCGAACTCCTACTGAGCCTGTATGTGACAATCTCCATACAGTCCGGTCTGTTTGTCTGATACATCGCATGGCGGGCCTAGGGGGCGGTAAACGTCAGTCCCCTAATAGCGGTACAAGTCGTGTCGGAGTGAAGCCCAGAACACCCTGAGATAACACTGGAAACCTACCAGTATATCTCGCTTGCCCTGGCCAGGGACTGCTCGTGTAATGGCTCTCCTAGACACAGGGCGATATCAACCCCCAATACCGGGAGAGACGAATCCTGTCTAACCGTCACTGCCTCCAAGTGCTTCGGGACTGCACCCAACTACTACCTGTTTGCACGACTCAGTAGAGCCGTGGTAGGGTAGTAATCAAAGAACAGTGGTAACACACTCGAGGCGAAGTGACAGTGTCAAGTCAGCGGACTAAGCTGTACTCATGTCACCTGGGAACTGATAACTGACGATAGGTATAATACCAACCATCAGTTCCCGACGAGTCCTGTCCAGTGTACTCGTAACCTAACGAGCACCCGCATACTATCTCAAGTACGACATACTGACGGCTGTGGGACAGACCGTCTCCCGTGCTGGGATGAGAAGCGCATACGCTAGTCTACTCCGGAGTATCGATGCCCTGTCTCGATAATCCCACGACTAGGGACGTGTATAAGGATGTGCTTGTGGATTACCCAGCCCCCACGAGTGTGATCGCCATCAGAACGCTGGTAATCAAGCAAAGATCCTAAGGGCTCTACTGATGCGTATAGGTGATACAATAAAGAAACACACATGTACACATTAAAGCAGAGACAAACCAAGTAGCATACTACTATATTGAGCAAGATTGTCTATACAACTGTGAATTTCCCTAGCTTCCATCAAGTAATATACAAACTAGTATGATACAGTAATGGCCTCTAGGGCATATACACTAACAATAGTAACCAAGAAGAAGTTAAAAACCTCGAACGAACGAAAATCGACACCCGAAAAGTGCTCACTGGAAATTTTTCATAAAGTTAGATTTTTTCAAATTAAAAATACATAGAAAATCGTGCAGTGTATTGTATGGGCCAACAAGAAGAACGAATCCTTAACTCAACTTAGCGACCGCGGAACCGCGGCCAAAAGGCTCTTTTGGCGGCGGTTCCGCGGCACCGTTGGTGTGGCTTGGACTGTGCCTTCTTGTGCTGGGCCATATGTATTAATAGCAGTCTCTGGTATATTTTAAAACTGCTCAAGTGTTTAGCATTCTGAAAATTCTTTGGGTGATTGATCGTTCGATCAAACGTTTTAACTGCGCCTAGTTTTAGAGAATGTGATACAATAATTGGAATCCACAAATATATTTGTTGCGTGTAAATCTAACATTTCGGTCTTGGGTGTAATCGAAAATCTTGTTGAATTTTCCGACTTATTTCGAAAAGGTGTTTTCATGGGTGAGACCTAAATACGAGCTTTACATTGTTAGGCATGAAATCTTGGATATATGATATCCCGGGTTTATGATGTCTAAGGGCAGTTACGATTCCAATTGTTATAGTTTTTCATTTTCTTTTTTGCGGCCGTAAGTGTTGTATGTGTTGTGTCGCCGGTTTCATTGATGGCATGTAACGTTATATTGGATCGTCGTGTTTTTGGATAGCCGGGGGTTTTATGTGGGATGAGAGTTTTCATTTTCATTCATGTAAAATTCATTTGTATGTAATATTCTTTGATTGGGGCACTTCCGGGTTGAGGATGATGTCACCATTGTATATTATTTACTTTTCTGCATTAGGATAGACCCAAGTAACCGGGTTCTAGTGTCCAGAGGGAGGCCATCTCGAGAAGTCGAGACCGGGTCTCCTAACCTTAGAATTGGGAGGGTTACTTGCCGCTCTCGTAGGGGTCTAAGGATGTGGGTTTGGCTATTCATCGCGACCATAGAATTCGTGTTTTATACTGCCTCAAAGTAAAACACAGATCTCCTAGTATATCCAATATTTCATATGTTATTGATCAGTCGAAAATATTGCATTCTTAACACATCAATTTCCCTACTCTTTCTAATCATCCAAGGGTGTTTATTATAAATATAACACGGATTACAAATTTATCTGGAAAATACCAAATACCACATGTTACAGTTATAATCGACACTCCGGAGGGAAATTGTGTGTTTATTACTACACGCATGATATTGTATATCTCAACACATTTTATCGAGATTGTGTGCAGAAAATTCTTCAGGTCAAAGAACCGGAATCGCAAAAGTGCCGATAAAACGCAGTAAGTCAAAGACTTGAAATCTAGCAGCAACTAAGAAATAATTATAAGATTCCAGACATCAGAAGAAAACCCTAAGACCGCCAATAAACACCTCAGAAGATATAAAGCTGAGATTCCTTCATACGGCCGCGGAACCGCGGCCGATCCATGCTGATCCGCCGCGGCTCCGCGGCCGACTTGGCTCGTCGGCGTTCGAAAATTCTCCAGAATATTCCATGTAACCGCCTAGCTTCCAGAAGAAGCTCTGTAACTGCCTAGATTCTTCGAAAAGGCTCTGCCTAACAACCAAGCTTATGAAAGAAGCTTAATTTTGGGGGCTATAAAAGGGGATCTAGATCTTAATTTTAGGGGTTGTTAATTTGTTACACAATTGAGCCACAATACAATTCAAAAAATTCAAGTTGAGTGGCACAACTTGAGATCCAATCCAAATCCAAAGCAAAATCAAGATACATTGAGAAGCAAATCAAGCGAGCAATTAACGGTCCTTCATCACAACGCTGGTCGTCATCAAGAGTAAGAGATCCGCATTTGATCCACGACTCACGGCGATCGAGCCTCGCAAAGATCGACTACAAATTCCCTTTCTAAAGAGCGATCGAGAGCTAGTCTTGTAACCTCAAATTGAGAGGTGTAATTTGAAGAAAATTTAATGAAGGTGATAAATTGTTAATTCTAGTTTTCATTACATTCTTGCATTATGAAATTTCTCGTTTGTGATTCTTTAATTTTCATGATGTGTGAGTGAAATCTCCGCTTGTAAAGGAATCGAGGGAATCGGTAGATCTAATGATGATGAAATTCTTTTACTAATTTTAAGTGTTATGAGAATTGTGAACTCTAGGAAAAAGAATCTTTGATGACCTAATTTGGAGCAAGATCATGTTCTTGATTTTTTTGTTGCAAATTAGGGATTAAATGATTGGTGATTTTCTTTGCTAGAGGTTAGATTTGAATGATGATCAATGAAAAGACAAGAGATGGTAAAGGAGAAATCCTAGTTTCTTTAATAGATCCCTAATATTTATTCATCGTCATCGATCTAGCTACAATCCATCAATATATAAGATTAGTCATTATTAGTATTCACCACTGGTACTAATTTGATCGATTCCTACAAGCTATTCTACATAATCTTGATAACTAAATTGATTTGGACATCTTCTTGATTCTAGATCTATTTTCTTGACGTTTCTTGAAATTAAATCTCATTAATCTTGAATCATTTTCTTTTATATTTTCTTTTCAACTCAACTAAAACAAGGTCGAACAAGTACACACATCTTAGTGGACGATCCATATTCATTAACGAAACTATTTCGACACCGTTAATTGATTGCGGTATAAATTCATTGGTTGTGATCATTTTACATTTTATAACAACTTCACGATCGTTTCGGAAGAAAACAATTCCAATCAAATGGCGCCGTTGCCGGTTATGGTTGCTAATTTGTTCGTTTTTGCAATTTGAGTTGAAAAATTTTATTATTCCATCAGAATTTTTAGATCAAAATCTCATCAAGCGCTTAACGATTAGTTGTGATATTTGCTAGGGAATCTGGAATCATTGGAGCAAAGGGAAAAATATTCAGATCATCTCAGGAAGTCCAGTGAAGTAACAGGAGTAGCTGGAAAAAAATTTGTTCACAGATCTTGCAACAAGACCGCGGAACTGCGGAAGCACGATTTCGCGGTGGAACCGCGGCGAGATAGAGGCTTCAGTTCTCCATTTTTCTCAGGCCCACTTCCTACTTTCTTATCTCCTCCCTGCTCTTGTCCAATAACTTTTTTCTGCAGGATTCTTTGCAAAAATTCGCAGCGCCGCAAAAAGAAATTGTTGCGTATTTTGATATTGGTTGTTTGCATATTTTAATATGGAAATTAAGGGGCAAAGACCAAAGTCAGATTAGGTAGGGATTTCATTACCCTTCCTAAGCCCCAAAAATCACAAAACTTGCATCAACATTACCCTCATTAATTAAAAAAGATCTAGACAAGACTCTAAGAACCGTCGCGCTCATTTAAGACAGAAGGATGTCGTGGGTAATCTATTGCTTATCCGCATTTCTTTTGTGGTGTCTAAGGCAAGTGTGTCTAAGGAAAGTGGTTACTTAATTAGGCCCGCTACTTACGTAGCGGAGAACCTCCCACTTACCTGGCCATAGAAGGGATAAAGAGGCAGTAGAGGATCTATCTTGCAACTTGTCTTCTTGAAGTCTAGGAGCGGTCTAGAGACTTGACCTAGGTGACCATTTGATCTAGGGTTGCTTGTGCATTTTTGTGTGATTTTTCAAAACCCTTCTTTTTCAAAACAAACACCAAACCAACTTTTCTCTAATTATCACTAACGCTGCCGCTTGTGCTAAACCATTTAGTGCATGCTCGGCTGGACACGAGATTCTAGTGCCCGTCCTGTCCGCGTTTCTCCTATCGACTCCGAAGTTAGTAATTCTACATCTTCTTTTTCCTCACCACACACCACATCCCCCTCGATGGACGAATCTCCATCGAACTTCTTTAACACCACTCTGCCACCGTCCCCAGGTGTGCAGAATCCGCCCTGCGTCTCCGTCCAAGAGAGATGCTACCCTATTCGGGTCCTCTTTCTACCTGTCTTACCATTCTACCAGCCAATGGGGAGAATTTCGAAATCAAACTTCAATACATCAATCTTTTATATAAATATCACGGTCTTGAGTCTAAAGACGCATACGTTTTTATTACCAAATTTGAAAACGTATGCACTATGATGGGTACTTGACAGCTTTCTGTGGATGCTATGAGATTACGTCTTCTCCCGTTCACTTTGTGCGATTTAGCCGAGAAGTGGCTTTATAACACAGCTGCACATTCTATTTCAAACTGGGATGAATTCATCATAGCTTTCCTTAAGAAATTCTATCCCAATCATAAGACTGCTCGAGTCCGTAGTGAAATAAATCAATTTACCCAGCTTCCCAATGAACCAGTTTCGAAGTGTTTTGAACGCTTCAAGGATCTGTTAGTTTAATGTCCTCATCACGGAATCCACCGATGGGATCTGTGTAGAATCATATATGAGTGCATTAATCCTACAACAAAACAAATGCTTGAATCCATGTCTGAAGGAAACTTCATGTCTAAAGGCGATGGTGAAGCTTGGAGATTTTTAGAAGATTTCGCTGAAAAAACTTACAGTGGGAGAGTGTAAGTCAACCATCGTCTAGGGGTGGTACCCATCAACTGGATGTTTTCATAGGATTTAGAGCTGAAATGGCAGCAATGCAAAAGAAACTCGAGGCTATGGAACACAAATTTTTATTAGCTTCCCTAAATCCGATGACACTCCCTAAAACTGTATGTAGATGCTGTTCTGATCCATCACATATGACGGAAGAATGTCCTTTGAATTTTCCGTTTCAAGGTCAAGAGCACACTAATGCTGCTTTTCAGCAAAGACCTAGAAACGATCCTTATTCTTCCACTTATAATCAGGGTTGGAGGAATCACCCTAACTTTGCTTGGAACCAACACCAAACTCAAAACACGGTTCCAAACCAAAATAATTTTCAATGGGGCCCTCCACAACAACAGCAACAACTACAACTGAGTCAGTACCCCTATCAATCACAAAATTTTCAAAATCCGGCCAACACTTCTACACCGTATAATAATTGTTTGCAATTGGCCAGTACTGATAACTCCTCTTCACTCGAACAAACCATGAATTTGCTTTTAAAAAATTTCATGCAAGTTTCAGCTGAGATGAAGTCTTCTGTCGATGACATAAAGAAGAACTCTGCCTCCCAGGATGAGAGTATTAAATCGATGGAAGCACAAATTGCACGATTAAATGCCGAAATGAGTGCAAGAGAGAAAGGGAAACTTCCATCTCAACCCCTACTGAATCCTGGGTACTCACAACACTACAATGTGAATGCCATCACAACGTTGAGATCTGGAAGAGTACTGAATAATCAAGTCGGTGAACAGATTGATAATGATGAGAATATCAATGACATCCCGGCTTCTACTTCCACTTTTCCTTCCACTTCTATTTCCACATCTGACCCTTGTTCGTCTACCCCACCATCTTCTTGCGAGCCTATTCTTCGTTTTCCTCAAGGCTCGAACCCTCAGCACACTTCTTCTAGTCCAGCAAAAATGATCCCCACTCCTATTCTGGGATCTGTTCCACACACACCTGTTGGAGATAGTGCCCTCAGAGCCAATTATTGGATCACAGGCACGTGATTGCAATGATTGAGGGAGGACCTATCCCGGTAGGACAGTCTTACTCGAGATGTTAGTATGCTATCTTGTTTATCTTTATCATCGTGTACCGCTTTAGGTGACCTGACAGGTCGCTATTACACGTTGATAGAGCCCCTAGGATTCTTGCTTGACTACCAGCAGTATGATGGCGATCATATACGTGGGAGCTGGTAATCTATAAGCACCACCTTAAAAGGTCCCTAGTCGTGGGAGTTTCGAGACAGGGCATCGATATTCCAGAGTAGACTAGTGTGTACAGTCGAGACCGCGACGAGGGGCGGTGGCCGGTCTCACAAGCCACTGGTGTCAGTTGGTTCACCTAAGATGTATACAGGTGCTCATTGGGTTATGAGTACACCGGACAGGACTCGCCGGGAACCTGTTAGTTGGGATTATACCAGACGTCAGATAGCAGTTCCTAGGTGACATGTGTACAGGTTAGTTCATCGACCTGAGATCGTCATTTGTCTCGTGTGAGTTCCTACTGTACTTTGATTGCTACCCTACCACGCTCAAAGGAGACGTGCAAACAGGTTTTAGTTGGGTACAGTCCCGAGCCACATGGAGGCAGTGAGCGGATCTGCAGGGGTTCGTCTCTCCCGGTATTGGGGGTGAGGTCGCGCTGTGTCTAGGAGAGCCATTACACGAAGCCCTCGGCCGAGGCAGGAGATTTACTGGTAGGTATTCCAGTAGTATCTCAGGGTGTTCTGGGCTACACTCCGACACGACTTGTACCGCTTTTAGGCGACTGACTTTTACCAACCCCCTAGGCCCGCCATGTGATGCTCATAGACGAACGGACCGGACTGTACGGATATTGTCACTGACAGGCTCAGTAGGGTGTCAGGATGAGTTCGCTCATCGACGTCCCTTTTGGTCAATAGCTGGTAGCCCGTCACGTATGGCTAATACCTCTGACGTGCTAGTGGTTAAATCCACAACCATTGTATTGACGAGTCTTTAGAGTCCCCCACAGACAGTTGCTCAAGTTTTCGGGCGAAACGCTGTAGAGGCCGTATGGAGATATGGCAGGGTTCGATCAGATAGGTGCGGTATTGCACGGATCATGATCGGACAGATAATACTAGCGGGCTTTGGTTTAAGCCGGATCCTAGTATTGTACAGTGTAGATTTTGTCTCATTGCATTTGTATTTCGGTCGGAATACAAATGCGGGTATTAATATACAGTAGCGGGGTTTTCTTGTAATTTATTACGGGATCAGTTTTTGGGGGTTGCCAGTTTGTTTTCCATTTCGGCCATATTTCTTTGTATCTTTTATTGGCCGAAGATTGGTGGAGGAGGGCTTATTTGCAATTGTGCAAATAAGCATTTTGGAGGGTTGTCTTTGCATAATGATGCTTCATGATGGTGCACCTTCATTGACTTCTTGACTTCACCATTGCTTGACTTTTGCATGTCATGATGGTTGGTTGAGTGTTGGTTTTATGGTAATGATTTTATTCTCACATCATCACTCATCATTCTTTCTTCACATTTCTTATGGTCACCTCCTTTTGGGTTCCTACACTCACCACCATCACATGATCATATATTGTGGCCGGCCATTCCTTAGGGAGGGGGCTGAAAATTTTTTTTGGGGTGATTTTGAGCTCTCATTTGGTTTCAAAATAGTCTCTAGTTCACCACAAAAATTCCATATATCATTCCTCCACTTATTTGGCAACTTCCCCAATACCCCATGAGACACATAGGTCACTACACTATTCTACAGCAAACCTTGGGCACGTCGGCTCGCCAACTTCGTGCCCGAGTTGCCTCGGACCAGAGGTGGGAGGCCGTAAAAGAAGCCGGCGATGTGGTGCCCTTCCGGCGACGTGATGGAGAACGGAGATTCCGCGGGAGATCGGGACGACGACGAGAAGACCAGAGGACACGGATCACTCGGTATATCTCTCTTCCCATCTTGTAGTTAGCTAGGACTAGTTTAATGGCCCGATCCGGGATTTAGTTCGCGGTGGTGCCGGTTCGAAAAGTTAAAGTAAATCATCGCTTTCGCATTCCGGCGTCGGATTGACGGCCGGGGCGCCGCCGTGCACTTACAGTGGTATCAGTGTAAGTGCACGGCGGCGCCCCGGCCGTCAATCCGACGCCGGAATGCGGAAGCGGTGATAAACTTTAATTTTGCGGACTTTGCAAACCGGCACCACCGCGCACTAAACTCCGGATCGTAACCATTAACGAGTCTAAGCTACTAACAAGAAAGGGAAGAGATGTACCGACTGATCCGAGTCCTCCGGTCTTCATCTCCACTCCGATCTCCTCGCGGGATCTCCGTCCGTCTCCTCCTTGTCGGAAAGGGCACCACATCGCCTGTAGCTTTTACGGGCTCCCACCTCAATACCGAGGCAACTCGGGCGCGAAGCTGGCGAATCGACGCGTCCAAGATTTTCTGTAGGAAGTGTAGTGTAGAGTGCATGTCTCACTTTGGTGTTAGTAGTTGCCTTGATGGAGGAATCAATAAGAAATGAACTTGGGGTTTTTGTAGCAATGGAAAAATGAGATGAATCAATAATTTTTCCCACACCCTCACCAAAATGAAATGAACCCCCTTTTCTCATCTAATGTGGCCGGCCAAAGCATGTAGGAAATGGTGGTGGAGGAAAAACAAAACATAAGAGGGAGGTGAGTGTAGGATGAAGGAAGTGGTGACCCTAAACAAACATAATCATCACAAACCTTTATCCAAACCATACCCATTTCAAATCACATTAAAGCAACATGGAGGAAAAAGCAAAGATGCTTATCATATCAAGACTAATGCAATAAACCCCCTCCACAAAAGTTATTTGCACAATTGCAAATAACCCCCCTCCAACGGAAAAGTCCGGCCGGGAAAGAACAAAGGAAAACCGGCCGGAACGGAATGCAAACTGGCAACTCCAGAAAACTGGTCCCGTAATAAATTACAGGAAAACCCCGATACTGTGCATACACACCCGCATCTGTATTCCGTCCGGATACAAATGCAAAGAGACAAAATCTACACTGTACTAAACTAGGACCGGCTTAAACCAAAACCGGCTAGTAAAAACTGTCCGATCCTGATCCGTGCAATACCGCACGTATCTGATCGAACCTTGCCATATAAATATACGGCTACTAGTACAAACCGTCCGATCCTGATCCGTGCAATACCGCACGTATCTGATCGGACCCTGCCATATCTCCATACGGCCTCTACAGCGTTTCGCCCGAAAGCTGAGTAACAGAAAGTGTGGCGGACTCTAAAGACTCGTCAATACTATGGCTGTGGATTTAACCACTAGCACGTCAGAGGTATAAGCCAATACGTAACGGGCCACCAGTTATTGACTAAAAGGGACGTCGATGAGCGAACTCATCCTGACACCCTACTGAGCCTGTCAGTGACAATATCCGTACAGTCCGGTCCGTTCGTCTATGAGCATCGCATGTCGGGCCTAGGGGGTGGGTAAAAGTCAGACCCCCAAAAGCGGTACAAGTCGTGTCGGAGTGTAGCCCAGAACACCCTGAGATACTACTGGAATACCTACCAGTAAATCTCCTGCCTTGGCCAAGGACTTCGTGTAATGGCTCTCCTAGACACAGCGCGACCTCACCCCCAATACCGGGAGAGACGAACCCCTGAAGATCCGCTCACTGCCTCCATGTGGCTCGGGACTGTACCCAACTAAAACCTGTTTGCACGACTCCTTTGAGCCGTGGTAGGGTAGTAATCAAAGCACAGTGGGAACTCACAGGAGACAAATGACGATCCCCAGGTCGATGAACTAACCTGTACACATGTCACCTGGGAACTGCTATCTGACGTCAGGTATAAGACCAACTAGCATGTTCCCGGCGAATCCTGTCCGGTGTACTCATAACCCAATGAGCACCTGTATACATCTTAGGTGAACCAACTGACACCAGTGGCCTGTGAGACCGGCCACCGCCCCTCGTCGGGGTCTCGACTGTATACACTAGTCTACTCTGGAGAATCGATGCCCTGTCTCGAAACTCCTACGACTAGGGACCTTTTAAGGATATGCTTGTAGACCCCAGCTCTCACGTATATGATCGCCCTCATACTGCTGGTCGTCAAGCAAGAATCCTAGGGGCTCTATCAACGTGCAATAGCGACCTGTCAGGTCACCTAAAGCAGTACACGATGATAAAGGTAAACCAGATAGCATACTATCATCTCGAGTAAGACTGTCCTACCGGGATAGGTCCTCCTTCAATCATTGCAATCACGTGCCTGTGATCCAATAATCGACTCTGAGGGCACTATCTCCAACAATCTCCCACTTGCACTCAAGGCTAATTATTGCGATGTCGCATACTCACAGCCCGTGTGATACCGAACACCCAACTCCTCTACTTGTCAGTCTCACAAAGCCTGTTTGCGAAACTCTTGCGTTCGAGGAATAGCCTCAGCGAGTGGATCCGCTCAGATGTTTCTTTCTATGTCTCTCTATATCTCAAGTTCGCGGAGAAAGCCATCTCCCGAAATGAGCAATACCTGTCTTAGAGTGTCTGGATGTCTGATGGGACCGAGCTCATAAATGAACTCCAAATCCAAACTTCTTAGACTGTATCGTCAACTGAACTTAATCAGTATCCTGCGCCATGCCACCCTCAGTATTCCCTTGGACCACCTGTCCAAAATACTGCCCCTCGTCAGAAGGAAAACTATAACTCTGGCGATCTCCTTGTCGTCCATGTCACCTTGGAAGCCTGGAATGATAACTATCTCTCGATTGAGGCTGTCGTTATCATATCCCTAGAACATCCACTTATGTTCTAAAACTGCCTCCGATTGTTTTTCCAGGATTGGATCAATATCAACTTATTGCATCTAGTGCAAGAACAACATCTGGTGTGGTACTTGACATCTCATGATTGACTCAATTGCCTAAGCAAGTGATCTGCCAATCATGCACATCCCTCTCTACTTTAGTCTATAAGACACCTTTAGAGAGGGTGACTCCATTACCTGCAGGTGTACTACCGTGCCAGGAGTCGTCCATTCTAAATACTCATAGAATGCTGTCAAGGTACCCAGATTAGGAAACCACCCAAATCTAGATCTAAAACCATAGATCTAGTAACCAGAATGTCTGATATAATATCCAAGTCCTGTGTGGAGAAACCACTGTATGACGACCAAAGTATAACCGATCGTAGTAAAGGAATATCACTTCCTACTACCTTCTCAACAGATCCATCCCCTATTCTGATGACGTTAAACCTATAACTGTCACATCAGAAATAGATGATCTTCCTCCGCTATATCTGCTTTAGTCTACAAGTAGACATAAGCTACCTGTCCACCAATGCTTCCGCTGCTCCCACTGACTACGACAACCCTCTGGCAGAGTCATATAGACGTGCACTTCTAAAGCTAGTTTAGAACGACGCTATACTCATCCTCCCACCGGGTCTCGCGGCCTGGAACAACAGCAATGGCAAGTGTGGGTAAACAAGAACTTCCCTGTCACCGTCCTTGAGGCTACCGGAGTACCTCTCGGGTGCCTGAAGTTACCCACCTTATCTGCGGAGTGGCCAATGGAATGTCAAATCAGATTGAATCTTTAGGTTCCTTATCAAATCTTCAGTAATCGTTTGCGGTTCTGGAATCACTTCCAGTTCTACCATACTCCCACTACTGTTTTCTGAAAAAATCCATTTCTTTTAAAATTGTGGCGAGTTAAGAACAATATCACTATTGATCTTCCAGATGGTAGAAAATCAACCCTCGTCATAGCCTGGGTCAACCCACAAACAGCCATTACAGAAACGTGCCTTGAGTTATCCAGAGTCTGATTTTAATCATAAGCCGGACAACTCCCCGTACCTTAACAATGTTAAGATATGAACTGTACTATATCCAATATAGAACCAGAGGCACTGATTTAATTGAACCAGATTCAAATCATGCAGCTATCTCCAGTGCATGTCAACTAAATGGAGAGAGGCCGATCAGCGTTACTCAACTTAGGAATGCTTCCAATTATGAGTAACCTGAAAGAGAAGCAATTTCTCTTTATCATTACTATCAACTGAATACCATACACAAGTATCTACATCTTCGATCACTTTGAAGAATCCCGATACTTGCTACACTTGGTTCTCTACTTTATTCAAATACCTATAACTCCTCAAAACTTAGACCCTGTGTTTCTACGAAACACATGTCTAAGAACTAGAGAAGTTAAAAGTAAACAGAATATAGTATGAGGACCAACCCCTCTGTCCTTATGGACACTGGACAACATACAATACTCTGTATAAGTCCGCTGAGTCTGACAACTCTTTCACTGTGTGTCGTAGGTTGAAAACTGTACTTATGGTTAAGAAGAATTACTCCGTCGTTTAATGCTCCTTACCTAACCATCCACTGATATAGGTAAATGTCATCGACATAATATCAAAAGGTATATCTCACTCTATGAAAATAGACGTACAGATATATCAATTTGAAATTGGTGCATAACAGCGGATATTCAAAACCAAATATTCGCCGACCGGCAAACAGCCCAGGTGATCTCCTCAAATATCACCGATTACAACGAATCCCGATATAATGAGGATGATCACCCAATTCCCAATGACTTACTCCCACTCATCATCTGTAAAACCATACAGATGTGAGAATTATACCTGGTAAATACATACCCTGGAGTAAGTATCTAATCGGGAAATCAGTTTTCTTTTAACAGTACACAGTTGAACTGAAACATTGAAATGTTTCGATGGGGTATCCTGGTATTCCTAGTAATGCCTCTACCATTATCCAGATTCACAACTATAACCGCATAATTCTTTGCCACCTCTCTAAATCCCTTTATATGTCTTTAGTCGTTACCTTCTGCACACCCCTTAGGCCAAATGGTTTTCTTCCTTCCCTACCGTTCGGCACCAGCCTATGGTTTGGAAGAAGACTATCCAATAAGCATAATGGGTGTACTGTCCTAGTCCTAGGAGCACTCGCAATGCGAGAGAAGGTGAAGATAAAAGACAACCGAATAAACCTTATTCCTATTTCTCCTGGACCAGAATCCATCCCCGAACTGGAACAAGTTCCTTTCGAGTTCGTATATAACCATACGATGGAGTATCCAATAAACTGTGGATCTTCGTAGTGATACGGAGTGTCCTGGAGAAATACAAAGGTGATTTTAGGATTGGCGAAGAAAAACTTGGTTTGGTCGTGAATATCAGTCGCAATTTACTTTGCCCTCTTACTAATCCCTTACTTTGTCTGAACTTAACACCTTCTGCACACCATCGTTATGCTAATTGGTTTTCTTTATTCCCTACCGGTCGGCACCAGCCTAAGGTTTGGAAGAAGACTTTCCAATTTGCGTAATAGGTGTACTATCTCCTAAACCAAGGAGTACTCGCAACCTGAGAGAAGGTGAAAAGAAAAGACAACTGAATAATCCTATCCGTTTTCTCCAGAACCTGAAACCATCCTCGAATAAATCCCTTCGAGTTCGTATATAACCATACGATGGTTTTGTCCAATGGAAGTGGACGTTCGTAGTAATACGGGGTGTCCTGGAGAAAAGGGTAAAAGTAGGAGTGGCAATGAGGTCTGCAACTCTGACAATCCAAAAGTCAGTGTAAAGAAAGTTCGGTTAACTTGGTCACTGAGTCAAAGTCTTAGGGTCGGGTCAATGGTCGCTGCCAGAGAGAGAGAAAAGAAACACTCAGCGTGCACTCTAACCTAGATCAGAATGGTTACAAATTTATCTAATCTGGAAACCTCCCACTGTACCTCAAATTCTCCTCCAAACCTGAAAGAAGAATTAGTCGGGGTCACCCGAGGAATAAACCAACTCATCAGTGGGAATCGGGATCCAACTCTCATCGCATGATAACGTGACGGAATCCGCTCACGGTATCACACTCCAGAAGGTATGCGCATATCTGGCAAGTTTCAGTACTTTTGAAACTCCCGAAGATTTTTACCCCATGCTCTTATGACCTTGGCGTGAGGTCAAAATATCATAAGTCACATGTCAAGTTCTACCTATCATTGTCCAGGTTGATTTGAACCCACCCGTACATACCCTTGACGTAGGCCAAAATAGTAGTACGACTGTCCCAAACCAACGCATCTATCTATGCAACAGATAAATACCCGGCAACTACCAAACACTATGCCTTGGCGTGAGGTCAAAATACATAGCTTGAATACTACCGAATATTTAACTGAAATGATGGAGGGCTACGAATGGTTTCTGGCGAAAACCTTTAACGTAATGAACTTGATATCGTTGAAGGAACGGATAGCTTTTTAGAAAATATAGTGACGAAAACCTTTACTAAAGAGGTCACTCCCGGTGAAAGGGATCTCGGCTCTTTCCCCGTAGAATGGGGTGCTGGATATTCATAACCGAATATCACTGTGCAAAGCAAAAGTAATCGGCTATAGTGAAGTTAATGCCCTGACGCAAACTTCTGTCCAAGGGGTCACTCCCGGTGAAGGGATCTCGGCCCTTGCCTCGTCGACTGAGGAGCAGGATATTCTAAATGAATACCACGATGCAAAACAAAAGTAAACGTCCTTGCAATAACAGCTTTTTGAAAAGTGTTCCAACAACATCAGATTAGGTTTGTTTAACTTGCATTGATCCGAATCAACGCAGTCCCATCAATTGATCACACCACAAAGAACGAAATATACTGACGTACGTATATGCCATCTGCATTCGCCACTGGGTCCCGTCATCACCCGTTAGGTTAGCTAACTAACGGCAGAGCGGGGACTGGACTAGCGCGGATGAAAAACATATACAACATTTACTAATATATATACCAATATATAGTATTTCGCTCAAAGCGTGAATAAAATGCAACATCACAGAAAAGTACAGCATCACAGAACAATACAGATATCTGGGATCCCCGGGTTTCACAGAGCCACTACTGAAAACCCGACGTTCCCCTAGTCGTGTGGACAGCCTGTGCAATGAAAACCTATACCCCCTACGAGTGCGGCGAATAGCCAGTCAATCCTGCAGTGAAGCCCCCTCTGTCCCAATGCCATGAGATGCGGGCTTGTTGCCTTCTAGAACCCGGCTATCCGTGCACCCCTCCGCGGGGTAACCCTAGTACAGAAAGTAAAATATACATACACCGGGTACATCGACCGCAACCAGGTCGTGCCCCAAAATAATAATACAAACAGGCAGTGACGGCAGTCCACATGTCGGACGCTCGCCCCGCAATATCAAATGTACATAATACAACAACACTGTACTAGCATTGCATCCAGGCTATCCCCCACGACCGATCCGCAACATCACAGCAAATACACAGAACATCAACGTGAAAATCACGTTCGCAAATCCGTCTAACCGGGCTATAGCAGCTAGACAGGATTTACCGATCGAGTGACATTCACGGTCGCAGATATAATGTAAATACTGTGAAAAATGTGTTTAAAATTTTCCGATTGATCAAACAATTAACAAGTGGGCCCAAAAGAAAACTGTAGCACTCACAGAAATAATTGGCCCAACTTTAATATTCCAAAACCCATATTTTAAGTCCAGAAAGCCTCTGAAAAAAAATTGGTGCAGTGATCTCCACAGTGCGCGGCGTAAGGGCGGCGGAATGGGTGTTTATGCGGCGGTTCCGCGCTCCCACTGTGGAATCACTTCATCGAAATTTTACAGAGTTCTTAGATTTTCCAGTACATCAATAATTTACAAACTGAAAAATTTTTAGACTTCAAAAAAATTCAACAGAAACTGATGTGAAGGAAAAATATGGTTTTTGAATTTTGGTCGATCGGAACTGAAAAACACATTAAACGAAGCTAGACGAAGTTAATGGCGAGGCTCTGATACCACTGTAAGTGCACGGCGGCGCCCCGGCCGTCAATCCGACGCCGGAATGCGGAAGCGGTGATAAACTTTAATTTTGCGGACTTTGCAAACCGGCACCACCGCGCACTAAACTCCGGATCGTAACCATTAACAAGTCTAAGCTACTAACAAGAAAGGGAAGAGATGTACCGACTGATCCGAGTCCTCCGGTCTTCATCTCCACTCCGATCTCCTCGCGGGATCTCCGTCCGTCTCCTCCTTATCGGAAAGGGCACCACATCGCCTGTAGCTTTTACGGGCTCCCACCTCAATACCGAGGCAACTCGGGCGCGAAGTTGGCGAATCGACGCGTCCAAGATTTGCTGTAGGAAGTGTAGTGTAGAGTGCATGTCTCACTTTGGGGTTAGTAGTTGCCTTGATGGAGGAATCAATAAGAAATGAACTTGGGGTTTTTGTAGCAATGGAAAAATGAGATGAATCAATAATTTTTCCCACACCCTCACCAAAATGAAATGAACCCCCTTTTCTCATCTAATGTGGCCGGCCAAAGCATGTAGGAAATGGTGGTGGAGGAAAAACAAAACATAAGAGGGAGGTGAGTGTAGGATGAAGGAAGTGGTGACCCTAAACAAACATAATCATCACAAACCTTTATCCAAACCATACCCATTTCAAATCACATTAAAGCAACATGGAGGAAAAAGCAAAGATGCTTATCATATCAAGACTAATGCAATAAACCCCCTCCACAAAAGTTATTTGCACAATTGCAAATAACCCCCCTCCAACGGAAAAGTCCGGCCGGGAAAGAACAAAGGAAAACCGGCCGGAACGGAATGCAAACTGGCAACTCCAGAAAACTGGTCCCGTAATAAATTACAGGAAAACCCCGATACTGTGCATACACACCCGCATCTGTATTCCGTCCGGATACAAATGCAAAGAGACAAAATCTACACTGTACTAAACTAGGACCGGCTTAAACCAAAACCGGCTAGTAAAAACTGTCCGATCCTGATCCGTGCAATACCGCACGTATCTGATCGAACCTTGCCATATAACTATACGGCTACTAGTACAAACCGTCCGATCCTGATCCGTGCAATACCGCACGTATCTGATCGGACCCTGCCATATCTCCATACGGCCTCTACAGCGTTTCGCCCGAAAGCTGAGTAACAGAAAGTGTGGCGGACTCTAAAGACTCGTCAATACTATGGCTGTGGATTTAACCACTAGCACGTCAGAGGTATAAGCCAATACGTAACGGGCCACCAGCTATTGACTAAAAGGGACGTCGATGAGCGAACTCATCCTGACACCCTACTGAGCCTGTCAGTGACAATATCCGTACAGTCCGGTCCGTTCGTCTATGAGCATCGCATGTCGGGCCTAGGGGGTGGGTAAAAGTCAGACCCCCAAAAGCGATACAAGTCGTGTCGGAGTGTAGCCCAGAACACCCTGAGATACTACTGGAATACCTACCAGTAAATCTCCTGCCTTGGCCAAGGACTTCGTGTAATGGCTCTCCTAGACACAGCGCGACCTCACCCCCAATACCGGGAGAGACGAACCCCTGAAGATCCGCTCACTGCCTCCATGTGGCTCGGGACTGTACCCAACTAAAACCTGTTTGCACGACTCCTTTGAGCCGTGGTAGGGTAGTAATCAAAGCACAGTGGGAACTCACACGAGACAAATGACGATCCCCAGGTCGATGAACTAACCTGTACACATGTCACCTGGGAACTGCTATCTGACGTCAGGTATAAGATCAACTAGCATGTTCCCGGCGAATCCTGTCCGGTGTACTCATAACCCAATGAGCACCTGTATACATCTTAGGTGAACCAACTGACACCAGTGGCCTGTGAGACCAGCCACCGCCCCTCGTCGGGGTCTCGACTGTATACACTAGTCTACTCTGGAGAATCGATGCCCTGTCTCGAAACTCCTACGACTAGGGACCTTTTAAGGATATGCTTGTAGACCCCAGCTCTCACGTATATGATTGCCCTCATACTGCTGGTCGTCAAGCAAGAATCCTAGGGGCTCTATCAACGTGCAATAGCGACCTGTCAGGTCACCTAAAGCAGTACACGATGATAATGGTAAACCAGATAGCATACTATCATCTCGAGTAAGACTGTCCTACCGGGATAGGTCCTCCCTCAATCATTGCAATCACGTGCCTGTGATCCAATAATCGACTCTGAGGGCACTATCTCCAACAATCAGAGCCTCGCCATTAACCTAGTCTAGCTTTGTCTAATGTGTTTACACTTTCGATCGAACAAAATTCCAAAAACCCGTGTTTTTAAAACATCAGTTTTCTGTCGAAATTTTTTTAGCTCGAAATTTTTTTCAGTATGTTGCAGAATGATGTGCAGGGAATTCTAAGCATTCTGTGAAATTTTGGTTGCATGATCCCACCATTCCACCGCGGAACCGCGGCCAAACCCATGCTTGGGCCGCGGTTCCGCCGCAATATAGATTGTTCATGGCACCAAACTTTTACAGAGAGCCCCTGAGTGTAATATAGGGTTTTTAGAATGTTATTTTTTTGGGCCCAGATTTCTTTGAGCGCCACAGTAGTGCTTGGGGGCCCACTTGGTAAAATTTGATCGATCGAATATTTTAAACACATTAGTTCACAGTATTTACATTTTATCTGCGACCGTGAATGTCACTTGATCGGTAAATCCTGTGTAACTGCTATAGTCCGGTTAGACGGATTTGTGAACGTGACATTCACGTTGATGTTCTGTGATTGTGCTGTGATGTTGCGGATTGGTCGTGGGGGATAGCCTGGTTGCAATGCTAGTACAGTTTTTTTTGTTGTATTATGTACATTTGATATTGCGGGGCGAGCGTCCGACATATGGACTGCCGTCACTGCCAGTTGTATATTATTATTTTGAGGCACGACCAGGTTGCGGTCGATGTACCCGTTGTATGTATATTTTACTTTCTGTACAGGATTACCCCAAGGAGGGGTGCACGGATAGCCGGGTTCTAGAGGGCAACGGGCCCGCATCTCATGGCGTTGAGACGGAGAAGGCTTCACTCTAGAATTGGCGGGCTATTCGCCGCACTCGTAGGGGGTACAGGTTGACCCAGGAGGGGTGCCCAAGTTACCGGATTCCGTGAAGTGCTGGGTGGTCCATTCACGTTGCTGAAGGGGGCTGCCTCGCTTCAGGTTTTGGCGGGGGACTTGCCGCGCCCGTTGGGGTCTAGGATTTTCATTGCACAGGCTATCCACACGACCAGGGGAACGTCGGGTTTCAGCGGCTCTGTGAAACCCGGGGATCCCAGATATCTGTATTTTTCTATGATGCTGTACATTTCTGTGATGTTGCATTTTATCACGCCTTGAGCGAAATATTATATATTGATATATATACTAGTAGATGTTGTATATGTTTTGCATCCGCGCTAGTCCAGTCCCCGCTCTGTCGTTAGTTAACTAACCTAACGGGTAATGACGGGACCCAGTAGCGAATGCGGATGGCATATACGTACGTCATTATTTTCGTTCTTTATTGGTGTGATCAATTGATGGGACTGCGTTGATTCAGATCGATACAAGTTAAAAACAAAACTATTCTGATATTGTTGGAACATTTTTTTCAAAAATCTTTTATTGCAAGGACGTTCACTTTTGTTTTGCACAGTGGTATTCAGTTGGATATCCTGCTCCCCAGTCGACGAGGCAAGGGCCGAGATCCCTTCACCGGGAGTGACCCCTTGGACAGAAGTTTGCGTCAGGGCAATAACTTCACTATAGCCGATTACTTTTGCTTTGCATCGTGGTATTCAGTTGGAATATCCTGCACCTCATTCTACGGGGAAAGAGCCGAGATCCCTTCACCGGGAGTGACCTCTTTAGCAAAGGTTTTCGTTACTATATTTTTCTAAAAAGCTATCCGTTCTTTCAACGATATCAAGTTCATTACGTTAAAGATTTTCGCCAGAAACCATACGTAGCCCTCCGTCGTTTCATATGGATAGTCAATAGTATTCAAGCTGTGTTTGTTGGCCATAGTCAAGGCACAGTGTTTGGTAGCTATTGGGTATTCATATGCTGCATAGATAGATGCGTTGGTTTGGGAAAGTCGTATAGCCTTATTGGCCCTAGTCAAGGGCTTGTACGGGCGGGTTCAAATAAACCTGGACAATGACGGGTAGAACTTGACATGTGACTTATGATTTGTTGGCCTTAGTCAAGGTCATAAGAGCATGGGGCAAAAATCACATCGGGAGTTTCTAAAGAAACTGAAACTTGCCAGATATGCGCATACCTTCTGGAGTGTGATAACGTGAGCGGATTCCGTCACGTTATCATGCGATGATAGTTGGATCCCGATTCCCACTGATGAGTTGGTCTACTCCTCGGGTGATCCCGACTAATTCTTCTTTCGGGTTTGGAGAAGAATTTGAGGTTACAGTGGGAGGTTTCCTGATTAGATAAATTGGTGACCATTCTGATCTAGGTTAGAATGCACGCTGAGTGTTTCTTTTCTCTCTCTCTTTGGCAGCGACCATTGACTTGACCCTAAGACTATGACTCAGTGACCAAGTTGACCGAACCTTCTTAAACACTGGCTTTTGGATTGTCAGAGTTGCAAACCTCATTGCCACTCCTACTTTTACCCTTTTCTCCAGGACACCCCGTATTACTACAAACGTCCACTTCCATTGGACAAAACTATCGTATGGTTATATACGAACACGAAGGAATTTATTCGAGGATGTTTTCCGGTTATGGAGAAAACGAATAGGACAATTCAGTTGTCTTTTCCTTTTACCTTCTCTCAGGTTGCGAGTACTCCTTGGTTTAGGAGATAGTACACCTATTACGCAAATTGGATAGTCTTCTTCCGAACCATAGGCTGGTACCGAACTGTAGGGAATGAAGAAAACCAATTAGCCTAACGATGGTGTACAAAAGGTATTAAGTAAAGACAAAGAAAGGGATTAGAAGGAGGGCAAAGTAAATTGCGACTGATATTCACGACCAAACCAGGTATTTCATTACCACTCCCACTTCACCTTTGTATTTCTCCAGGACACTCCGTATCACTACGAAGATCCACAGTTTATTGGATACTCCATCTTATGGTTATATACGAACTCGAAAGGAACTTGTACCAGTTCGGGGATGGATTCTGGTTCAAGAGAAATAGGAATAAGGTTTATTCGGTTGTCTTTTATCTTCACCTTCTCTCGCGTTGCGAGTGCTCCTAGGATTAGGACAGTACACCTATTATGCTTATTGGATAGTCGTCTTCCAAACCATAGGCTGGTGCCGAACGGTAGGGAAGGAAGAAAACCATTTGGCCTAAAGGGGTGTGCAGAAGATAATGACTAAAGACATATGAAGGGATTTGGAGAGGTGGCAAAGAAATATACGGTTTCAGTTGTGAATCTCGATAATGGAAGAGGCATTACTAGGAATACCCGGATACCCCTACGAAACATTTCAATGTTTCAGTTTCACTGTGTACTGTTAAAAGAAGACTGATTTCCCGATTAGATACTTACTCCAGGGTATGTATTTACCAGGTATGATTCTCACATCTGTATGGTTTTACAGATGATGAGTGGGAGTAAGTTATTGGGAATTAGGCGATCATCCTCATTATATCGGAATTCGTTGTAATTGGTGATATTTGAGGAAGTCACCTGGGTTGTTTGCCGGACGGCGAATATTTGGTTTTGAATATCCGTTGTAATGCACCAATTTCAAATTGATACATCTGTACGTCTATTTTTATAGAGTGAGATATACCTTTTTGAAATTATGTCGATGACATTTACCTATATCAGTGGATGGTTAGGTAAGGAGCATTGAACAACGGTGTAATTCTTCATAACCATAAGTACAGTTTTCAACCTAAAACACACAGGGATTGAGTTATCAGACTCAGGGGACTTATACAGAATATTGTATGTTGTCCAGTGTCCATTAGGACAGAGGGGTTGGTCCTCGTACTATATTCGGTTTACTTATAACTTTTCTAGCTTTTAGACAGGTGTTTCGTAGAAATACAGGGTCCGAATTTTGAGAAGTTATAGGTATAAGTATAAAGTAGAGAACCAGGTTTTGCAAGTATCGGGATTCTTCAAAGTGATCGAAGATGTAGATACTTGTGAATGGTATTCAGTTGATAGTAATGATTAAGAGAACTTGCTTCTCTTTCAGGTTACTCATAATTGGATGCATTCCTAAGTTGAGTAACGCTGATTGGCCTCTTTGCATTTAGTTGACATGCACTGGAGACAGCTGCATGATTTGAATCTGGTTTAATTAAATCAGTGCCTCTGGTCCTATATTGGATATAGAACAGTTCGTATCTTAACGATGTTAAGGTACAGGGAGTTGTCTGGCTTATGCTTAAAACTAGACTCTGGATAACTCAAGGCATGTTTCTGTAATGGCTGTTTGTGGGTTGACCCAGGCTATGACGAGGGTTGACTTTCTACCATCTGGAAGATCAATAGTGATATTGTTCTAGACTCGCCACAGTTTTAATAAAAATGGATTTTTTCAGAAAACAGTAGTGGGAGTATGGTAGAACTGGAAATGATTCCAGAACCAAAAACGATTACTGAAGATTTGATAAGAACCTAAAGATTCAATCTGGTTTGACATTCCATTGGCCACTCCGCAGATATGGTGGGTAACCTCAGACACCCGAGAGGTACTCCGGTAGCCTCAAGGACGGTGATATGGAGGTTCTTGTTTACCCAGACTTTCCATTGCTGTTGTTCCAGACTGTGAACCCGGCGAGAGGAAGAGTATAGCGTCATTCTAAACTAGCTTTAGAAGTGTACGTGTATATGACTCTGCCAGAGGGTTGTCGTAGTCAGTGGGAGCAGCGGAAGCATTGGTGGACAAGTGGCTTATGTCTATTTATAGACTAAAGCAGATGTAGCGGAGATAGATCATCAATTTCTGATGTGACAGTCATAGGTTTGACTTCATCAGAATAGGGGATGGATCTGTTGAGAAGGTAGTAGGGTGTGATGTCATGGTATTTGGATGACATACACAGAGTAGGAAGTGATATTTCTATACTACGATCGGTTATACTTTGGTCGTCACACAGTGGTTTCTCCACATGGGACTTGGACATTATATCATACATACTAGTTACTAGATCTATGGTTTTAGATCTAGATTTGGGTGGTTTCCCAATTAAGGGTACTTAGACAGCATTCTAAGAGTATTTAGAATGGACGACTCCTAGCACGATAGTGTACCTGCAGGTGATGGAGTCACCCTCTCTAAAGGTGTCTTATAGACTAAAGTATAGAGGGATGTGCATAATTGGCAGATCACTTGCATAGGCAATTGAGTCAATCATGAGATGTCAAGTACCACACCAGATGTTGTTCTTGCAGTAGATGCAATAAGTTGATATTGATCCAATCCTGGAGAAACAATCAGAAGCAGCTTTAGAACATAAGTGGATGTTCTAGGGACATGATAACGACAGCTTCGTTTAGGAGACAGTTATCATTCCAGGCTTCCAAGGTGACATGGACAATAGGGTGGTAGTCAGAGTTATAGTTTTCCCTCTGACGAGGGGAAGTATTTTGGGCAGGTGATCCAAGCAGATACTGAGGGAGGCCTGGCGCAGGATACTGATTAAGTTCAGTTGACGATACAGTCTAAGAAGTTTGGATTTGGAGTTCATTTATGAACTAGGTCCCATCAGATATCCAGACACATTCTAAGACAGGTATTGCTCATTTCGGGAGACGGGTTTCTCCGCGAACTTGAGATTTAGAGAGACATAGAAAGAAACATCAAAGCGGATCCACTCACTGAGGCTATTCCTCGAACGCAATAGTTTCACAAACGAGCTTTGTGAGACTGACTAGTAGAGGAGTTGGGTGTTCGGTATCACACGGGCTGTGAGTATGCGACATTGCAATAATTAGCCTTGAGTGCAAGTGGGAGATTGTTGGAGATAGTGCCCTCAGAGTCAATTATTGGATCACAGGCACGTGATTGCAATGATTGAGGGAGGACCTATCCCGGTAGGACAGTCTTACTCGAGATGTTAGTATGCTATCTGGTTTATCTTTATCATCGTGTACTGCTTTAGGTGACCTGACAGGTCGCTATTACACGTTGATAGAGCCCCTAGGATTCTTGCTTGACTGCCAGCAGTATGAGGGCGATCATATACGTGGGAGCTGGTAGTCTATAAGCACCTCCTTAAAAGGTCCCTAGTCGTGGGAGTTTCGAGACAGGGCATCGATACTCCAGAGTAGACTAGTGTATACAGTCTAGACCCCGACGAGGGGCGGTGGCCGGTCTCACAAGCCACTGGTGTCAGTTGGTTCACCTAAGATGTATACAGGTGCTCATTGGGTTATGAGTATACCGGACAGGACTCGCCGGGAACCTGCTAGTTAGGATTATACCAGACGTCAGATAGCAGTTCCCAGGTGACATGTGTACAGGTTAGTTCATCGACCCGAGATCGTCATTTTTCTCGTGTGAGTTCCCACTATACTTTGATTACTACCCTACCACGCTCAAAGGAGACGTGCAAACAGGTTTTAGTTGGGTACAGTCCCGAGCCACATGGAGGCAGTGAGCGGATCTGCAAGGGTTCGTCTCTCCTGGTATTGGGGGTGAGGTCGCGCTGTGCCTAGGAGAGCCATTACACGAAGCCTCGGCCGAGGCAGGAGATTTACTGGTAGGTATTCCAGTAGTATCTCAGGGTGTTCTGGGCTACACTCCGACACGACTTGTACCGCTTTTGGGGGTCTGACTTTTACCAACCCCCAAGGCCTGCCATGCGATGCTCATAGACTAACGGACCGGACTGTACGGATATTGTTACTGACAGGCTCAGTAGGGTGTCAGGATGAGTTCGCTCATCGACGTCCCTTTTGGTCAATAGCTGGTAGCCCGTCACGTATGGCTAATACCTCTGACGTGCTAGTGGTTAAATCCACAACCATAGTATTGACGAGTCTTTAGAGTCCCCTACAGACAGTTTCTCAAGTTTTCGGGCGAAACGCTGTAGAGGCCGTATCGAGATATGGCAGGGTTCGATCAGATAGGTGCGGTATTGCACGGATCATGATCGGACAGATAATACTAGCGGGCTTTGGTTTAAGCCGGATCCTAGTATTGTACAGTGTAGATTTTGTCTCAATGCATTTGTATTTCGGTCGGAATACAAATGCGGGTATTTATATACAGTAGCGGGGTTTTCCTGTAATTTATTACGGGATCAGTTTTTGGGGGTTGCCAGTTTGTTTTCCGTTTCGGCCATATTTCTTTCTATCTTTCATTGGCCGAAGATTGGTGGCGGAGGGCTTATTTGCAATTGTGTAAATAAGCATTTTGGAGGGTTGTCTTTGCATATTGATGCTTTATGATGGTGCACCTTCATTGACTTCTTGACTTCATCATTGCTTGACTTTTGCAAGTCATGATGGTTGGTTGAGTGTTGGTTTTATGGTAATGATTTTATTCTCACATCATCACACATCATTCTTGCTTCACATTTCTTATGGTCACCTCCTTTTGGGTTCCTACACTCACCACCATCACATGATCATATATTGTGGCCGGCCATTCCTTAAGGAGGGGGCTGAAAATTTTTTTTTGGGGTGATTTTGAGCTCTCATTTGGTTTCAAAATACTCTCTAGTTCACCACAAAAATTCCATATATCATTCCTCCACTTATATGGCAACTTCCCCAATACCCCATGAGACACATAGCTCACTACACTATTCTACAGCAAACCTTGGGCACGTCGACTCGCCAACTTCGTGCCCGAGTTGCCTCGGACCAGAGGTGGGAGCTCGTAAAAGAAGCCAGCGATGTGGTGCCCTTCCGGGGACGTGATGGAGACCGGAGATTCCGCGGGAGATCGGGACGACGACGAGAAGACTGGAGGTCACGGATCCCTCGGTATATCTCTCTTCCCATCTTGTAGTTAGCTAGGACTAGTTTAAGGGCCCAATCCGGGATTTAGTGCGCGGTGGTGCCGGTTCGAAAAGTTAAAGTAAATCATCGCTTCCGCATTCCGGCGTCGGATTGACGACCGGGGCGCCGCAGTGCACTTACAGCACCACCTTCCCTAATGTTGGACCCGGCTCTTATTGCTAAAGCTCTTTATCCGAATCGGTTAAGGGAAAAAAATCGAGTCCACATATGAAGAAGATTCTGGAAATGTTTAAACAGGTTAATATCAATATCCCTCTCCTAGATGCTATACAACAAGTTCCGTCGTATGCAAAAATTCTTAAGGACTTGTGCACTAGGAAGAGGAAGACTCAAGTGCCCAAAAAGGTATTCATGACAAATAATGTTAGCACTAGTTTTACCCCACAGTTACCAAAGAAACGTAAGTACCCCGGCTGTCCTACAATCTCGATTTCTATTGGGGGTAAAAACATTAATCGTGCTTCACTTGACCTTGGCGCAAGTGTTAACCTGCTTCCATACTCTATCTACAAGCAGTTAGGGATTGGAGAGTTGAAACCAGCTCATTGTACTCTCCAAATGGCAGACCGATTAATCACCAAACCTAGTGGTGAACTAGAGGATGTGTTGATTAATGTCGGGGAATTTGTATTCCCTGTGGACTTTATTGTTCTCGATACACAGCATGTAGCGAACCCACGGAACCAAATTCCGGTGATTCTTGGTCGACCCTTCCTTGCCACTTCTAATGCTGTCATTAATCGTTGAAACGGTTCTATGACCCTATCCTCCGGGAAGATGTCAATTGAGCTGAACATTTACAAGATTGGAAGTCAGCCATCCGAACCTTCTGCTCACATTCCTGATGTCTGTTCTGTCCACGAGATAGCTCCCGAAAGCTGCGAAGTTGATAAACTTTACTTTGATGATCTCGATGACATTAACACGTCAATGTTTGATCTTGCACATCTTAGTGAGGACACTTTTGACGAGTCCACTCCTGAGTCTGAATCTTTTGACTCATCACTTTCTGAGTCTGTATCCTTTGCAGGCTACGAGCTTCTTCATGAATCTGAATGTTATTCTCTTACCCTACCTTCTATTGTTTCTCCGCCGACATTAGATCTCAAATTATTACCTTCTCATCTTAAATATGCATATTTAGGTGAGAATGAGTCTTACCTGTGATCATATCAGCTTCTCTAGCCTTAGAGCAAGAGAATGCTCTTTTGATGGTCTTGAGATCTAATAGGCAGGCTTTTGGTTGGACAATGGCTGACATCAAAGGGATTAGTCCCTTGATTGTTGAACCTCATATAAATGTGATGGATGAAGCCAAGCCAACCCGAGAACCACAAAGACGGTTGAATCCCGTCAAGAAGGAGGCGGTAAAGAAAGAAATCGTCAAATGCCATGACAGTGGTATCATTTACCCAATCTCTGATAGCCAATGCGTAAGTCTTATTCATGTAGTCCCTAAGAAATCCGGCATCACGGTCATATCTAATGAGGCTAATTAGTTAATCCAGACACGCGCTCAAACTGGGTGGCCTGTATGTATTGATTATAGAAAACTCAATGCCACTACGAGAAAAGACCACTTTCCTCTACCTTTCATTGACCAGATGTTCGAACTCTTAGCTGGACATGAATATTATTGTTTCATGGACGGATACTCTGGCTATAACCAGGTCCCTATTGCCGAAAAGGATCAAGACAAAACCACATTTACTTGTCCTTTCGGTACTTTTGCTTATAGAAGCATGCCTTTTGGGTTATGCAATGCTCCCGCTACATTTCAGCGGTGTATGATGGGGATATTCTCGGACATGGTCGAGAATTTTTGGGAGATTTTCATGGACGATTTCTCGATATTCGGAGATTCTTTTGATGACTGCCTATCTGATCTTGACGCGGTTCTTACTCGTTGTAAAGATAAGAACTTAACTTTGAATTGGAAAACTGCCATTTCATGGTCAAAGAGGGAATTGTGCTTGGACATGTCATTTCACGGAAAGGTATTGAGGTTGACAGAGCTAAAATAGATGTTATTCATAACCTTCCTCATCCCAAATGCGTTAAGGATATAAGATCTTTTCTTGTGTTAGTTATATGTATGCCCTAGAGGCCATTACTGTACATTGGATGTATATTGTAGTGGATGCTGGGACATATATAGGGAGGACTTTCTTGCTCGACATGATAGTATGCTATCTGGTTACTCTTTACCTTAACGTGTATATTGATTGTCTCTCTGTTACATGTTGGTAAAGCCCTTAGGATGTGTACTTGACTATCTGGACTATGATGCGGATCATACTAGTGGGGACATGGTAGTCCATAAGTACATCCTTCAAGGTCCCTAGTCGTGGGTGTATCGAGACGGGGGCATCGATATACCAGAGTAGACTAGCGTATACCTTCTCGACCCATACAGATGGGAGATGGATGATCCCATATCCATTGGTGTTTGACATCAGAGATGATATACGGGTGCTCAGTGGAGACTGGGTACACTGGACGGACTCGCCGAGAACTCCCAGATGGTATTATACCTTACGTCAGATGGCAGTTCTCTGGTGACACTGGTACAGAGTAGTCTGTTGACCCGAGATCGTCATAGAGTCTTGTGTGGTTCCCACTGTGCTTTGATTTCCACCTTACCACGTCCAAGAGGGCGTGCAAAACGGTGGTTTTTGGGTACAGTCCCGAGTCACATGGAGGCAATGAGCGATAGGAGGGGATTCGTCTCTACCGGTCTAGGGAGTGGATGTTGCGCTGTGTTCGATTGGCTATAACAGGAAATCCCTGGCCAGGGTTGCTGAGATTTACTGGTAAGTGTTACCAGTAGTTTCTCGAACTGTTATAGACCTCATATCGACACGACTTATCGAGCTACTGGGGTCTGACGTTTACCACCCCTAGGCAAGATATGCGACATATCAGACGGACAGACCGGACTGTACGGTAAGTGTTACTGGTTGGATTCACAGGAGTGTGAGCGGGCTTGCTCGTCGATCTTCTGATCGCTCAATACCCGGGTGGCCGTTACGTTTAGCAGACCGCTTGCGGCTTGTGGGTGTTTGATATGATCATCATCTGCTGCCGGCGTATTGACGAGTCTTTAGAGTCCTACACAGAGGTTTCCTGGCTCAAGCGAAACGAAATAGGAGCGCATATGAGATATGTGCGGGACCGAGAATAATACGTGCATGTGATACCGTATTCTATTCTCGCGATGAATGTGTCGAATGGTTGTATGCGATATAACCTAGTTATCGAATCAAGGATTGATTCGATAAGTCGATACATTGGATATTAGTCGGTTATATGCGATATGACCGGATCATTAAATCAAGTGTTGATTTAATGATTTAATGCATGAATATATATATTTGATATATTACTTTGCATTAACTAGTATCGGTTCACTTAAGATGGATTTTCTCACTCGGATGTGCACATTGTATATACGATATAATTTTGTGCACTAGTTTGTATCATGTTTGATGATGCATGCTAAATTGGCTAAGTGTAAAGATTAAACCATGGTTGTGTAATGGTTAGGGTTTTGTTTTTACTTATTCATTTATTTCATTTATTCTTTTTGGAAAAATAAAATGCATAAAGAGAAAATGGTGGCTTTCATTTGTTTCTTTCATGAAGATTCATGAAGGTTTGACTAAGTCACCATTTTGTCTCATGCTTAACCCTAACCACTCCATTTAACCATAGTCCACTCTCTACACCTAACTATGGTTTTGTTTATGATAAGTTTTGATTTTCTATTCTATTTTAATTAACTTATCATATTCATTATCTTCTTCTTCTTCTTCACTTCATGAAGAAAGAGCTTAAATTCATCAATGGTGATTGATGAAAAAGAGTGAGAAATCCAATTCTAAAGTGAACCCACTTCCTATTTCTTCATCCTCTACCTCTTGCCAAGTAGTAGAGTGTGTTTTCTTCACAAGTTTAATGACTTGGTGAAGTTGGAGCTTGATCTAGCGATGCCTCGACGTAGATCATCTTCGGCATCGTCGTCGATGACCTAGCCCGCTTTTTCTCCGATGAAGCCGACGCTAGAGCCCGGATTTTGATTTGGACAGCGGAGAGGACTTCATCACGGAGCCGTCGAGGTGGAGGACCGGATCTACAAAGGTTGTATTTCCGTTCTTTTAGTTTAGTTGTAAACTAGTTTCTCTTTCGCCTAGACATCTAGTTAACGATCCGTAGTCTAGGGTTTCTCGGCACCGTAAAATTTGAAACGGGCATGGTTGATGCCTTGTGAGACCTCTAGTGAGTGCCTAGGAACCCTACAGTGGTATCAGAGCCTAGCTAGAGCCTTAGGCGATGCGTAGACAAAATTTGAAACCCGATCGATTCGAAACCCTAACTTAAACTTGCTCTCTGTACATTTTTCAAATTTGTGGATTTTTGCAAATTAAAAATATGCAGAAAAATCAGCAGGGAAATCTAAGAATTACGGCGCAAAATTTAGCTCCTAATTCCATAAAAGTGCGGCGGAACCGCGGCATTAGCGTGCTAATGCGGCAGTTCCGCGGCCCTTTTATCTCTTCTCCCATCAAATTTTGCACAGTAATTCCTATTTGGCAGTGCTGGTTTTCTTAGGAATTTTTAATCTGAAATCCAGAGTTGAGTATTTTGGGTTGTATTGGGAGTTCGTACATTCGATCGGATTGTCAAACTCTGTCTATGTGTTTTTCCGGATAATTTTTGAATATGTTAAAAAGTTCGATCGGATATAAATACCCACATTTTCCCCTTTCGGGAAATTTCCAAGTGTTGGATTTTTCCGAGGTTTAAAGACGTTCTAAGTAGTGCAAGTAACGCGATGGTCCCTCTAGAAGACAACAAACCTTAACTCGATTATGTGACCGTCTTGAACTGCCCTTTGAACCTTCGGGTTTGGGGCAGTACGGCGTGCCACATGTGAGGCGTTGGCTTGACCCTTCTACGGCTGGACCGTTGGTACTGAGGCACGAACTGGATGTTTTTAGACTTGTTTCATGTGTTGATCTGTTTTGGGAAAACTTGGGTGTTCGACTGTTCGATCGGAAAGTTTAACATTTTCTTTTTATCTAGAATGGGGTACAATAATTGGAATTCACAATTAGTTATGAGATAACTGAATGAATGTTATAAATCTAGCGGTTTAGTCTCACTTGATCGGTTGCCACGGGATTTTGATGTGATCAAAAGTCCGTCGCAATCACGTAGGGTACGCGGATACTCGTCGGGTAAACTTAATAGACAGCCTTACCCCATAGCCCCGACCAAGTGACTGTAGGAGAACCCCGTCGCCGAAAGCATCCGTTCGGGTGCTCGCTGCAGCGGTGTTCCGCCTTGGTGCACTTCGTCGACGGCGTCGGGGGTGCGGCCGCCTACTAAAGTTTGCGACGAGCATTCGATCAGGATGTCGGGAATCTTGTTGAATTGCCTGACTTGGTATTGAAAAGTGTTTTCGATTTTGAGACTAAAATGCGGGGTTTATAATTGTTAGGCATGCAATGTCTAAGAAATTCATTTGGTCAAGCATGTGATGTCTGAGGTGGTTGCGGATTCCAACTGTTGTAGTTTTACACCTTCTTTTCTGTGACCGTAAGTGTAATATGTGATATCGCCGGTTTCGTTGCTAAATGTCAACGACATTTGGGATGCGCATATTTACTTACGTTGATGACATGTGATGTTATGTGTTGCTGGATATGTTATATTGGATCGTCGTGTTTGAATAGCCGGGGGGTTTTATGTGAGATGAGTGTTTTTCATTTTCATTCATGTAAAAACTTGTATGTAATATTCTTTTATTGGGGCACTTCCAGGTTGCGGAAGATGTCACCCTTTGTATATTATTTTCTTTTCCGCACTAGGATAGACCCAAGGAGGAGGGCACAAGTAACCGGGTTCTGGAGTCCAGTGGGAGACCAACTCGAGGTGTCGAGTCCGGGTCTCCTAACTCTAGAATTGGTAGGATTGCTTGCCGCTCTCGTAGGGGTCTAGGGGTGTGGGTTTGGCTATTCATCACGACCGTGGAATCCGTGTTTTATACTGGCTCGTATTGAAAACACGGACGTCCTAGTATATCCAATGTTTCATATGTTTCTTCTGCTGCGATATCTGTGATGTGATCATGTGATGTTCTGTGATGGATACAGTATATAGTATATATGATATATTATATAGGCGTTACTTATGTTTTACACCCGCGCTAGCCATGCCCCGCTCTGCCGTTAGTTACCTAACCTAACGGTGCACGAGGGGACATCGAGGCGAATGCGGATGGCATAAGTGTACGTCGTATTTATCTGTGATGTTTAGGTACTTAAATGATGGGACTTCATTAATGTGATTAATGAAAGTAAAAGAAACCTAAGATGTTGTAGAATTGAATTTCAAAATAAAACAGGTAGCTACAGTTCTTGCTTTGCACAGAGGTATATATGATATATCCTGCACCTTATTCGATGAGGAAAGGACCGAGATCCCTTCACCGGGAGTGACTCCTTTAGCAATAACTGGCAGATGCTACACACTCGGTTTGTCTTTTGATTGCTTTTAAGTGTTTTTGCTTTGCACAGTGATATATATGATATATCCCGCACCTCATTCGACGAGGAAAGGACCGACGATCCCTTTACCGGGAGTGACTCCTTTAGCAAAACTAGAAAAGCCTCAAAAGCACTCCATTTAAAAATCATTTGATTCTACAACGATATCAAGTTCATTACGCAATAGGTTTTCAGAAAAACCTGTCGTAGCCCTCCGTCATTTCAGATAAGTTGTATATAGTATTCGTGCTGCATTTGTTGGCTTTCGTCAAGGTGCAGTGTGCGGTAGCTATATGCTGCTTATCTGCTGCATACGATGCGATTGGATTAGGGTAGTCGTGCGGCTTTGTTGGCTTTCGTCAAGGGTCGTGCGGGTGGGTTTAATTCAATCAAGAAATGTACGGGTTGAACTTGATTAGCGGGCTATGGTTTGTTAGCTTTCGTCAAGGTCATAGCACGTTAGGGGCAAAATATTATCGGGAATTTCAAGTGTTGAAATTTGCAATGAGATTGCATACCTTCTATGAGATAGTTGGATCCCGATACCCGCTGCGAGTAAGAGTTACTCCTGGGAGAGTTTTATACATTACAATTAGCTGATCAAGTAGGTGTCTAGAAAGGTGTCAACGGGGTTACGCCTCTGGGAAAACGAGGTTTACATTAATTAGGTTCGTGCGAAAGCACGGGGGACCTCCCTCAAAGTACCGACACTGGCCTGGCTGAAAGATTGGCGAACTTGTAGTGTGTAATTAATCCCGGCTAGTCTTTCCTTTTAGGGTTTGAAGGAAGATTTGATAAAAAGCAGTGGGAGCCATCCTGATTAGATAAAATAATAACCAATCTAATCTTGCAAGAGCGCACGCTGAGTGTTTTCTTCTCTCTCTCTCCAGGTAGCGACCACATCACTCCTTAATCAAGATAATAATACGGATATTTGACCGAACCCGCTTGTTATACTGAGCTGGGGAACGTTGGTCCCGCTCCAACTTATAATTGTTATAAGACAGAGCAGGAAATTGGGGAATACCAGATTTCCCGTGCATCCCAAACGAAGAGAGTGCATGCTGATGCATCATCTTCCGGTGTGTTCATTACAGAGAACTGTTTCTCAGTATCCTTTACGTCCTGGGTATGTGATACCGGATCAGGATCCCAGATATGTAATCTGTTACATAGGGCTACAGAAAGGTAGAGAACTGAGAACAGGTGATGAGTTTCATGAGTCAGAAAACGGGGCAAGAGTTGCAGCCAAGTCTGTTGGTCACTGTCACCCTATATTCCAAATACTTTGATTCTGAACGAATGTTATTAGATACCGAACCTGATATACAAAATCATATCAATCTCTTTATTAGTAAAGAAAGGATATAATTTTGTATTGTTGGATAATGTTTTGAACATTTCCTATATCAAAAGTTGATCGGTTCAGGCACGTTATCTAAAAGCGTTGATGTTCTAAATCAAACTACAGTTCTTTAGTATACGGAACACACACAAGAGGAAGAGTTCAGAAATGAACGAATCCTTCTTGAGGCATTGTAGACTAGGTCATATCAATGTGACCCGACTAGCTGAAGTTACATAAAGATGCATATTTAAATTTACATCTTGTGAAACTTGCCAGTCATGTCACAGAGATAAGATGACCACAGCTCTGTTTATTGGAAACAGAGAAAGAGTTAGTGAACTCTTGGGATGATACATGTTGATGTATGTAGGTCCCCTGTCTGCACATGCCAAGACTGGTTCTTTGTACTTCATTACATTCTCTGATGATCTTCCGAGATTCAGACCTATGTTCCTGTTGAAACATGAGTCCGAACCTTTTGAGATATTCACAGAATATAAGTTAGAAGTAGAGAACTAATACGGGTATAAGTATTATGTCCTTTGATGTGATCAGGGAGGAGAATACTTAAGCACGGAATTCCTGGACTATTCTAAAGGAGAATGAGATTCTCTCTCTGCATTACTCCTCCGTATACACCATAGCACGATGGTATATCGGGACGGAGCAGATACACCCTATTTGATATGGTGTGCTCTATGATGAGTACTGCTGAGTTACCTTTTTCCTTTTGGGAGTTATGCACTTATGAAGTTGCATACCTATTGAATAGGGTTCCAACTAAATCAGTTGCCTACCATTTCATATGTGATATGGAAAGGGAAGAGCCCATGTCTTAAGCTAGTTAAGATTTGGGGTTGACCGGCCTATGTCTGAAAGCAAAATCCGGACAAGCTCGAGGCAAAGTCTGTAATGTAGAACTGGAAAGGTTTCAGCTATACAAACTGCAGCTGATGATTTGATAGAACCAAAGGATTCAGTAGATTCCAACGAACCTCAGCCTCTCCGCCGATCTAGTAGGGTTCCTCACCCACCTGAGAGATACTTCTGTTTCTCTATGACAGTGGGAGCGAGGATTGCATCATGAGATGATGACCCAACTAGCTTCGAGCTGGCCATCGAGAGTAAGACTCTGTAAGAATGGCTGGATGTTTATCGATCTGAGATGGAATCCTTATACACCAACAAAGTATGGACTTTGATTGCTATATCTGAAGGGTTAAATCCCCATCAGGAGCAAGTATATCTTGAGAAGATTACTTGGTGTACTTGGAAAAGTTGAGACTTTCAAAGCTAGACTTGTTAAAGTTTTTCGTCATAGACCAGGCGTGGATTATGATGAAACCTTTTCAAGTGGTTATGCTTAAGTCCATCCAGATCCTACTTGCCACGGCTACATACCATGACTACGATATCTGGCGGTTGGGTGCCATGACTGCTTTTCTAAATGATGTTTTAGAAGAGAACGTCTATAAGTACACAGCCAGAGGGCTTCGTAGACAGTGGGAGCAGCGGAAATGTGTACAAGTTTCTTTATAGGATAAAGCAGGTATCGCGGGGTTGGAACATCTGTTTTGATGTGGTAGTCAAAGAGTTTGACTTCATCAAAATGGTAGATGAACCTTGTATAAACAAAAAGGTAGTAGGGAGTATGGTGATGATCTTCGTAGAGTACGTGGATGACATACTCTTGATAGGGAAAGAGTTTCCTATGCTACGCTCGATCAATCTCCGCCTTTCATAATGATTCTCCACATAGGATCAAAGTGATACCTACTAAATCCTGGGTTGTGGATCTATGAGATAGATCTAAATGGATGTTAGGAGCCTCACTAGTTGTAGTGAGATGGTATCAACCGATCCTGGGGAGAATCACTGGAAGGGTTCCAGGGTGATAAAGACGACAGAATGTCAGTCGCAGGCATTGTCTTTACCCTCAGCAAAGGGACGGTATGTTGGAAGTGTTCCAAGCTAGATACCATGGCATACTAGACGATAAAGGCTCGATACATCGCTACTTGAGATGCTACCAAAGAGGCTGTTTGGGTGTATATTTGTTCATGAGATGAACCTAGTTCCTCCCATTGTGTGACAATGGAGTTGTGGCTTATGCCAAGGAACGTCCTTCCCATCAGTGATCCAGACATATTCTAAGGCAGTATCACCTGATCATGGAGATGGTTGATCTCCAGGGGATCGAGGTCAGGAGAGTAGACTCAGAGAATAACACGGCGGATCCACTCACGAAGGCCTATTCCCAGAGAGAGACTTTTATGGGATGGTTGAGTATGAGATACTACAACCACTGCTATCAGATGGCCATAGTGCAAGTGGGAGATTGTTAGTTATATGTATGCCCTAGAGGCCATTACTGTACATTGGATGTATATTGTAGTGGATGCTGGGACATATATAGGGAGGACTTTCTTGTTCAACATGATAGTATGCTATCTGGTTACTCTTTACCTTAACGTGTATATTGATTGTCTCTCTGTTACATATTGGTAAAGCCCTTAGGATGTGTACTTGACTATCTGGACTATGATGCGGATCATACTAGTGGGGACATGGTGGTCCATAAGTACATCCTTCAAGGTCCCTAGTCGTGGGTGTATCGAGACGGGGGCATCGATATACCAGAGTAGACTAGCGTATACCTTCTCGACCCATACAGATGGGCGATGGATGATCCCATATCCATTGGTGTTTGACATCAGAGATGATATACGGGTGCTCAGTGGAGACTGGGTACACTGGACGGACTCGCCGAGAACTCCCAGATGGTATTATACCTTACATCAGATGGCAGTTCTCTGGTGACACTGGTACAGAGTAGTCTGTTGACCCGAGATTGTCATAGAGTCTTGTGTGGTTCCCACTGTGCTTTGATTTTCACCTTACCACGTCCAAGAGGGCGTGCAAAACGGTGGTTTTTGGGTACAGTCCCGAGTCACATGGAGGCAGTGAGCGATAGGAGGGGATTCATCTCTCCCGGTATAGGGAGTGGATGTTGCGCTGTGTTCGATTGGCTATAACCGGAAATCCCTGGCCATGGTTGCTGAGATTTACTGGTAAGTGTTACCAGTAGTTTCTCGAACTGTTATAGACCTCATATCGACACGACTTATCGAGCTACTGGGGTCTGACGTTTACCACCCCTAGGCAAGATATGCGACATATCAGACGGACAGACCGGACTGTACGGTAAGTGTTACTGATTGGATTCACATGAGTGTGAGCGGGCTTGCTCGTCGATCTTCTGATCGCTCAATACCCGGGTGACCGTTACGTTTAGCAGACTGCTTGCGGCTTGTGGGTGTTTGATATGATCATCATCTGCTGCCGGCGTATTGACGAGTCTTTAGAGTCCTACACAGAGGTTTCCTGGCTCAAGCGAAACGAAATAGGAGCGCATATGAGATATATGCGGGACCGAGAATAATACGTGTATGTGATACCGTATACTATTCTCGCGATGAATGTGTCGAATGGTTGTATGCGATATAACCTAGTTATCGAATCAAGAATTGATTCGATAAGTCGATACATTGGATATTAGTCGGTTATATGCGATATGACCGGATCGTTAAATCAAGTGTTGATTTAATGATTTAATGCATGAATATATATATTTGATATATTACTTTGCATTAACTAGTATTGGTTCACTTAAGATGGATTTTCTCACTCGGATGTGCACATTGTATATACGATATAATTTTGTGCACTAGTTTGTATCATGTTTGATGATGCATGCTAAATTGGCTAAGTGTAAAGATTAAACCATGGTTGTGTAATGGTTAGGGTTTTGTTTTTACTTATTCATTTATTTCATTTATTCTTTTTGGAAAAATAAAATGCATAAAGAGAAAATGGTGGCTTTCATTTGTTTCTTTCATGAAGATTCATGAAGGTTTGACTAAGTCACCATTTTGTCTCATGCTTAACCCTAACCACTCCATTTAACCATAGTCCACTCTCTACACCTAACTATGGTTTTGTTTATGATAAGTTTTGATTTTCTATTCTATTTTAATTAACTTATCATATTCATTATCTTCTTCTTCTTCTTCACTTCATGAAGAAAGAGCTTGAATTCATCAATGGTGATTGATGAAAAAGAGTGAGAAATCCAATTCTAAAGTGAACCCACTTCCTATTTCTTCATCCTCTACCTCTTGCCAAGTAGTAGAGTGTGTTTTCTTCACAAGTTTAATGACTTGGTGAAGTTGGAGCTTGATCTAGCGATGCCTCGACGTAGATCATCTTCGGCATCGTCGTCGATGACCTAGCCCGCTTTTTCTCCGATGAAGCCGACGCTAGAGCCCGGATTTTGATTTGGACAGCGGAGAGGACTTCATCACGGAGCCGTGGAGGTGGAGGACCGGATCTACAAAGGTTGTATTTCCGTTCTTTTAGTTTAGTTGTAAACTAGTTTCTCTTTCGCCTAGACATCTAGTTAACGATCCGTAGTCTAGGGTTTCTCGGCACCGTAAAATTTGAAACGGGCATGGTTGATGCCTTGTGAGACCTCTAGTGAGTGCCTAGGAACCCTACATCTTGGCCATGCAGGATTTTACAGGAGATTCATTAAGGATTTTAGCAAAATTGCTAGACCCTTAACTCTTCTATTGGCCAAGGACACAACCTTTCACTTTGACTTGGATTGTGAAGCTGCATTTCACTCACTTAAGAATTCGCTCACTACAGCCCCCGTTCTATCATCTCCTGATTGGAACCACCCATTTGAGCTTATGTATGATGCATCGGATTTTGCAGTTGGTGCAATCTTAGGACATCACATTGAAAAGATGCCACACGTGATTTATTATGCAAGAAAGACCCAGAATGATGCTCAAATTAATTATACAACTACCGAAAAGGAACTTTTGGCAGTTGTACTTGCATTAGAAAAATTCAGGCCTTACTTGATTGGCTCACCAATTGTTGTGTACACTGACCACTCCGCCTTGAAATATCTTTTGGTGAAGAAGGATGCTAAAGGTAGGTTAATACGTTGGATCCTTCTATTATAAGAATTTGATCTTGTTATTCGAGATAAGAAAGGATGTGAAAATGTAGTAGCCGACCATCCTTCGCGCATCTCTTCTTCACCTGTGACCCTGCCAATTAATGACTCTTTTTCGGACGAAAAACTCTTGAACGTATCCGACGAACCTTTATCGGGGATATTGTGAATTACCTTGCAATGAGACTTATTCCCCACGAATGGTCGAAACAGGACAAACATCGATTTCTATCCTAAGTAAAGCACTTTTACTGGGATGAACCCTATCAGTTTAAGTATTGTCCTGACCAGATAATTCGCAGATGTGTCCCCAATGATGAATTCAAGAGCGTTCTATCTTTCTGTCATGATCAGGCATGCGGTGGTCACTTTGGTCCACGAAAGGCGGCGGAGAATGTTTTGCAATGCGGTTTTTACTAGTCGACATTATTCAAAGATGCATTTGATCATTGCAAAACCTGTCCACAATGTCAACACACGGGTAGGATTTCTCGGAGAAATGAAATGCCTCTTCAACCGATCTTGGTGGTTGAAATTTTCGACGTTTGGGGTATTGATTTTATGGGTCCTTTTCCAAACTCTTTCGGGAATTTGTAAATCTTTCTGGCGGCTGATTACGTCTCGAAATGGGTGGAAGCTATTCCTCGTCGCACTAATGGCAACAAGGTTGTCATTAAGTTCCTTAAAGACAATATCTTTTCGCGATTTGGACAGCCCCACGCTATCATTAGCGATAACGGGACGCATTTCTGTAATCGGTCTTTCGAGACTTTGATGCGAAAATATACAATCAACCACAAACTTTCGACCCTATCATCCCCAAACGAGCGGGCAAGCTGAGGTTTCCAACAGACAAATCAAATAAATTTTGGAGAAAACAGTTTCTAAAAACCAAAAAGATTGGTCAACCAAATTGACGGATGCTCTTTGCGCATTTCGTACTGCATATAAAATTGATCTAGGTATGTCTCATTAGCGTCTAGTGTTTGGTAAGGCTTGCCACCTTCCGGTCGAGATTGAATACAAAGCAATGTGGGCCATTAAAGAACTTAACTTTGACTTAAATCAAGCCTGCACCTTTCGGAAGCTTCAATTAAACGAGCTAAGCGAACTCCGCGATGAAGCTTACGATAATGCTGTAATTGTAAAGAACCGGACTAAGGTATTTCACGATAAAAACATTTTGAGAAAAACTTTTACACCTGGTCAACAAGTCCTTCTTTATGATTCACGTCTCCATCTTCATGCGGGTAAGCTAAAATCTCGGTGGAATAGACTTTTTGTTGTGCGGTATGTATACCCGCATGGGGCAGGTTGAAAATGTTAAAAACGGTACAATTTTTAAAGTAAGACATAGAAAAAAACCGTATTATTCCATTGACCCCACGGAGGAGCTCCTGTTTTTACAGGAGCCGCTTCATCTTGACTAAAATTTCTCCGTCTTACCTCCATGTCTTGAAAAATACTGTATCATCTTTAGAATGGAGGTGAGTAAATAAGTTTGGGGAGGATTTTCACGATCTTATTTCATGTCCCCATTAATAAATTTTTCCTCCCAAGTTTATAGGTTTCTAAGATTTCACAGATGGCAACAGTGAGGACACTGTTGTAAACAAGCTTGGGGGAGGTTTGTGCTTATTTATGCATCACTTTGCATCATACTTTGTATATGCACAAAGCATATAAAAAAATTTAATATTTAATCTTTTATAATAAAAGATTAGAAAGTGAAAATTACATCTAAAAGATTAGAAAAGTTTAAGAAAACTAAGAAATTTAGATGTTTTCTTAAACGGCCTAGTAATAAGTAGTTATGAGCCGTTGTCCCAAGGGTTAGTAAGATGAAAGAATTCACTAATCTGAGAATAAAAATAAGTCTGAAAAATAGTTTCTATTCTGGAAGCCAAACATTTGAATGTTGATACCTTACTATACACACTTACACACGTCTTGAAACTTGAGATAGTAGAGAATACCTTGAAATGCTCTTGTCTAAAAACCAAAGTACAAAGATAAAAAATGAAGCAATAAATATATAAATGGTGAAGAAAAATGAACACTGGTTTTGTAATCACCAAGGCAGCAATAAAAAAATATAGCAGGGGTGCTTCATCACCTAGTGCCTTAGACCAACTAGTTTGGGAGTCACTGCTAAGCCTTAGGTGTTGCAAGACGAGGAAAATACTAATTACGCCTAATTTGCAAACACACGAGTAATCGGTCGGTTAGTACCTCAAGAAGTATTAACGGTCGCATGAAAAATGTGTGAGCAATTCCATCTAAATATTCATCGATTAAAAAGTACTAAGGTAGATGGACAGGAGTATGATAGCTTGAATTGAATTCTCCAAGTGTAGGGATGTCCTTTACACACACGTAGGGGTATATAATCAGTGTTTGGAAGAAAGGTTGGAATGAAGAATAAAGACGACGTTTTATTGAGGGATGATGTGATTTTAACATCTTTTCATGACTATTAAGATAGCGCTCATGACAACCGAAAAGCTAGTATTAGTTTGAAACTCTGATTTTCAAAGTCATTCTTTTATAATTCTTATCTTTATATGTAACTTTCACAGTCTTCCTTTTATTATAGGATTTTGTGGGTGCAATCCGCTGAAAACCCTCAGGAGACAACACTCCTTCTACTAGGGGCACCTAGAGGTTTAAAGGCTTGTTGCACGTGCTCAGTGCAATAGTGTTGCACACGAAAGTGTGTTAGTTAGTTTTTCTTTTTCTTATGTTTTCTCCTTCTCTTGAATAAAAGATGTTTGCTCGAGACGACCAAAATTAAGTTTGGCGGAATTTGATCATTCGAAAATATTGCATTCTTAAGACATCAATTTCCCTACTCTTTCTAATCATCTAAGGGTGTTTATTGTAAATATAACACGGATTACAAATTTATCTGGAAAATAACAAATACCACATGTTACAGTTATAATCGACACTCTGGAGGGAAATTGTGTGTTATTACTACACGCATGATATTGTATATTTCAACACATTTTATCGAGAATGTGTGCAGAAAATTCTTCAGGTCAAAAAACCGGAATCGCAAAGTGCCGATAAAACGCAGCAAGTCAAAGACTTCAAATCTGGCAGCAACTAAGAAATAATTATAAGATTCCAGACATCAGAAGAAAATCCTAAGATGAACACCAAACACCCCAGAAGATATAAAGCTGAGATTCCTTCATACGGCCGCGGAATCGCGGCCGATCCAGGCCGATCCGCCGCGGATCCACGGCCGACTTGGCTCGTCGGCGTTCGAAAATTCTCCAGAATATTCCATGTAACCGCCTAGCTTCCAGAAGACGCTCTGTAACCGCCTAGCTTCTTCGAGAAGGCTCTGCCTAACAACCAAGCTTATGAAAGAAGCTTAATTTTGGTGGCTATAAAAGAAGATCTGGATCTCAATTTTGGGGGTTGTTAATTTGTTACACAGTTGGGCCACAATACAATTCAAAAAATTCAAGTTGAGCGATACAACTTGAGATCCAATCCAAATCCAAAGCAAAATCAAGATCCATTGAGTTGCAAATCAAGCGAGCAATCAACGATCCTTCATCGCAACGCCGGTTGTCATCAAGTGCAAGAGATCCGCATCCGATCAAAGACTCACGGCGATCAAGCCTCGCAAAGATCAACGACAAATTCCCTTTCTAAAGAGCGATCGAGAGCTAGTCTTGTAACCTCAAATTGAGAGGTATAATTTGAAGAAGATTTAATGAAGGTGATAAATTGTTAATTCTCGTTTTCATTACATTCTTGCATTATGAAATTTCTCGTTTGTGATTCTTTAATTTTCATGATGTGTGAGTGAAATCTCCGCTTGTAAAGGAATCGAGAGAATCGATAGATCTAATGATGATGAAATTCTTTTACTAATTTTATGTCTTATGAGAATTGTGAACTCTAGGAAAAAGAATCTTTGATGACCTAATTTACAGCAATATCATGTTCTTGATTATTTTGTTGCAAATTAGGGATCAAATGATTGATGATTTTCTTTGCTAAAGGTTAGATTTGAATGATGATCAATGAAAGGACATGGGATAGTGAAGGAGAAACCCTAGTTTCTTCAATAGATCCCTAATCTTTATTCATCGTCATCGATCTAGCTACAATCCATCAATAGATACGATTAGTCATTATTAGTATTCATTATTGCTACTAATTTGATCGATTCCTACAAGTTATTCTACATAATCTTGATAACTAAATTGATTTGGACATCTTCTTGATTCTAGATCTATTTTCTTGACATTTCTTGAAATTAAATCTCATTAATCTTGAATCATTTTCTTTTAGATTTTTTCTTTTCGACTCAACTAAAATAAGATCGAACAAGTACACACATCTCAGTGGACGATCTGTATTCATTAACGAAACTATTTCGACACCGTTAATTGATTGCGGTATAAATTTTTTGGTTGTGATCATTTTACATTTTATAACAACTTCACGATCGTTTCGGAAGAAAACATTTCCAATCAGTTATTTTCTGCTGCTGATATTCTGTGATGTAATCAATTTATATGCGTGAGATGAAAGCTTTATTATTGTATATATGATATATAATAAACGTTGCTTATGTTTTGCACCCTGCTCTAGTCCCGCCGCGGTATGCCGTTAGTTAAGTAACATAACGGTGCATAACGGGACACTGTGGCGAATGCGGATGGCATAAGCATATGTTGTATTTTTGTTTCTTCTTTGATACTTAAGAAGCATAAATATGGGATTCATTAATGAGATTAATGAAAGAAAAAGAAACCTAAAATATATTGTAGAATCAAATTTATAAAAAAAGGGTAGCTCTAGTTTTTGCTTTGCATAGCGGTATTCCTTGTAGAATATCCAGCACCTTATTCGATAAGGAAAAGAGCCGAGATCCCTTCACCGGGAATGACCTCTTTAGCGAAAGTAGCAGATGCTACAACTCACTCGGTTATGTTTTTGACTGCTTCTATAGTTTTTGCTTTGCATAGCGGTATTCCTTGTTGAATATCTAGCACCTTATTCGATAAGAAAAGAGCCGAGATCCCTTCACCGGGAGTGACCTCTTTAGCGAAACTAGTAAATGCCTCAAAAACACTCCTTTTCAAAATCACATGTTTCTACAACGATATCAAGTTCATTACGCGAATGGTTTTCTGAAAAATCTGCCGTAGCCCTCCGTCATTTCAGATAAGTACTACTTAGTATTCGTGCTGCGCTTGTTGGATTTCGTCAAGGCGTAGTGTGCGGTAGCTACTTAATGCTTATCTGCAGCATATGATGCGATTGGATTAGAGTAGTCATACGGCTTTGTTGGCTTTCGTTAAGGGTCGTGCGGGTGGGTTTAATTCAATCAAGAAATGTACGGGTTGAACTTGACTAGCTGACTATGGCTTGTTGGCTTTTGTCAAGGTCATAGCACATTAGGGGTAAAAGTATTTTCGGGAATTTCAAGTGTTGAAATTTGTAATGAGATTGCATACCTTCTATGAGATAGTTGGATCATGATACTGTTAGTTATATGTATGCCCTAGAGGCCATTACTGTACATTGGATGTATATTGTAGTGGATGCTGGGACATATATAGGAAGGACTTTCTTGCTCGACATGATAGTACGCTATCTGGTTGCACTTTATCTTAACATGTATACTTTCTGTCTCTCTGATTACATGTTGATAAAGCCCATAGGATGTGTGCTCGACTTCCAGGACTATGATGTAGATCATACTAGTGGGGCCTGGATAGTCCATGAGTACATCCTTGAATCGTTCCTAGTCGTGGGAATATCGAGACGGGGCATCGATATTCCAGAGTAGACTAGCGTATATCTTCTCGACCCATGTGATGGGCGATGGATGATCCCATATCCATTGGTGTTTGACATCGAAGATGGTATGCGGGTGCTCAGTGGAGACTGGGTACACTGAACGGACTCGCCGAGAACTCCCAGATGGTATTATACCTCACGTCAGATGGCAGTTCTCTGGTGACACTGGTACAGCTTAGTCTGTTGACCCGAGATCGTCATAGAGTCTTGTGTGTCTCCCACTGTGCTTTGATTTCCACCCTACCACGGCTCTACTGAGTTGTGCAAACAGGTGGTTTTTGGGTACAGTCCCGATTCACATGGAGGCAATGAGCGATAGGAGGGGATTCGTCTCTCCCGGTATTGGGGGTTGATGTTGTGCTATGCTCGACTGGCCATAACAGGAAATCCCTGGCCAGGGTTGCAGTGACCTACTGGTAAGTGTTATCAGTAGTTTCACGAATGTTATGGACCTTACGTCGGCATGACTTATTGAGCTATTGGGGTCTGACGTTTACCACCCCTAGACGAGATATGCGACATATCAGACGAACAGACCGGACCGTACGGTAAGTGTTACTGGTTGGATTCGCAGGAGTGTGAGCGGGCTTGCTCGTCGATCTTCTGATCGCTCAATACCCGGGTGGCCGTTACGTTTAGCAGACCGCTTGCGGCTTGTGGGTGATTGATATGATCATCACCTGCTGCCGGCGTATTGACGAGTCTTTAGAGTCCTACACAGAGGTTTCCTGGCTCAAGCGAAACGAAATAGGAGCGCATATGAGATATGTGCGGGACCGAGAATAATACCAGTATGTGATACTGTATTCGATTCTCGCGATGTGACATTGATCGGTTATATGCGATATAGCCGAGTTATCGGATCAAGTGTTGATTCGATAAGTTGTTACTGATGATACCAGTCGGTTATGTGCGACATGACCGGATCATTGAATCAAGTGTTGATTTAATGATTTAATGCATAATTATATATTTGATATATTACTTTGCATTAACTAGTATCGGTTCACTTTAAATGGATTTTCTCGCTCGGTTGTGCGCATTGCATATGCGATATGATTTTGTACACTTGTTTGTATCATATTTGATGATACATGCAAATTAGGGTTTGTGTAAAGAATTAAACCTTGGTTAAAGAAATGGTTAGGGTTTTTATTTGATTATTCATTTATTCATTTGTTTTTATTTTTGGAAAATAATTTGCATAAAATAGAATGGTGGCTTCTTTTGTTTTCTTTCATGAAGCTTGATGAACTTTTGACTTAGTCACCATTTTGTCTCATGCTTAACCCTAACCAATTCAATTAACTCAAGTTAATTCTCTACACCTAACCATGGTGAGAATTATGATAAGAATGGATTTTTATTTATTCTTTTATTCTTATCATAATACTTATCTTCTTCTTGCTCTTCTTCTTCTTCATTCTTCTTTGAAGAAAACCAAGCTCCATCAATGGTGATTGTTGGAAAAGAGTGAGAAATCCAAAACTAAAGTCTACCCTCTTCCTATTTCTTCATCCTCTACCTCTTGCCAAGTAGTAGAGTGTGTTTCCTTCACAAGTTTTCATGGCAAGGTGAAGGTGGAGCTTGATCTAGCGATGCCTCGACGTAGATCATCTTCGGCATGGACATCGACGACCTAGCTTGCCCATTCTCCGACGAAGCCGACGCTTGAGCCCGGATTTGATTTGGATAGCGGAGAGGACCTCGTTGCGGAGCTGTGGAGGTGGACAACCGGATCTACAAAGGTTGTATTTCCGATATCCCTTAGTTAAATGTAAACTAGTTTACATGTTTCGCCTAAATATCTAGTAAACGATCCGTAGTCGGGTTTGTAGGCACCCGTAAAATTTCATTTGTGCATGTTTGATCACTTGTGAGACTTAACTAGAGTGCCTAGGAACCCTACAGTGGTATCAGAGCCTAGCTAGAGCCTTAGGCGAAGCGTAGACGGAGTTTGAAGTCCGATCGAACCGAAATACGATTTCCAAATTGCTCTCTGTACTTTTTTGTAAAATGTGGATTTTTGCGAATTAAAAATATGCAGAAAAATCAGCAGGTAAATCTAAGAATTACGATGCAAAAATTACCTAATGATCTTTCTAAAGTGCGGCGGAACCACGGCATTAGCGTGCTAATGCGGCTTTTCCGCCGCCGTTTTGTCTTATTAGGCACTCAATTTTGCACAGTAACTCCTATTTTTCAGTGCTGGTTTTCCTGGGAATTTTTAATCTGAAATAAAGAGTTGAGTATTTTGGGTTGTATTGGGAGTTCATATATTCGATCGGATTGTCAAACTTTGTCTATGTGTCGTTCCGGATAATTTTTTGAATATGTTAAAAAGTTCGACCGGATATAAATACCCAATTTTTCCCCTGTCGGGAAATTTCCAAGTGTTGGATTTTTCCGTAGTTTAACGACGTTCTAAGTAGTGCAAGTAACGCGATGGACCCTCTAGAAGACAACAAACCTTAACTCGATTATGTGACCGTCTTGAACTGCCCTTTGAACCTTCGGGTTTGGGGCAGTACGGCGTGCCACATGTGAGGCGTTGGCTTGACCCTTCTACGGCTGGACCGTTGCTACTGAGGCACGAACTGAATGTTGTTAGACTTATTTCATGTGTTGAGTAGTATCGGGAAAACTTGGGTGTTCGATTGTTCGATCGAAAAGTTTAGCATTTTCTATTTATCCGGAATGTGATACAATAATTGGAATTCACAAATAGTTATGAGATAACGGAATGAATATTATAAACATAGCAGTTTAGTCTCACTTGATCAGTTGCCACGGAATTTTGATGTGATCAAAAGTCCGTTGCAATCACGTTGTGAACGTGGATACTCGCCGGTAAACTTAATAGACAGCCTCACTCCATAGCCCCGACCAAGTGACTGTAGGAGAACCCCGTCGCCGAAAGCATCCGTTCGGGTGCTCGCGGTGGTGGTGTTCCGCCTTGGTGCACTTCGTCGACGGTATCGGGGGTGCGGCCGTCTACTGAAGTTTGCGACGAGCATTCGATCAGTATGTCGGGAATCCTGTTGAATTGCCCGACTTGATATTGAAAAGAGTTTTCGATAATGAAACTAAAATGCGGGGTTTATAATTGTTAGGCATGCGATGTCTTAAGAATTCATTTGGTCAGGCATGCGATGCCTGAGGTGGTTGCGGATTCCAACTGTTGTAGTTTTACACTTTCTTTTCTGTGACCGTAAGTGTAATATGTGATATCGCCGGTTTCGTTGCTATATGTCAACGACAATTGGGATGCGCATATTTACTTACGTTGATGACATCTGATGTTATGTGTTGCTGGATATGTTATATTGGATCGTCGTGTTTGAATAGCCGGGGTTTTTTATGTGAGATGGGTGTTTTTCATTTTCATTCATGTAAAAACTTGTATGTAATATTCTTTTATTGGGGCACTTCCAGGTTGCGGAAGTAGTCACCGTTTGTATATTATTTACTTTTCTGCACTAGGATAGACCCAAGGAGGGGAGCACAAGTAACCGGGTTCTGGGGTCCAGTGGGAGACCAACTCGAGGAGTCGAGTCCGGGTCTCCTAACCCTAGAATTGGTAGGGTTGCTTGCCGCTCTCGTAGGGGTCTAGGGGTGTGGGATTGGCTATTCATCACGACCGTGGAATCCGTGTTTTTTACTGGCTCGTATTGAAAACACGGACGTCCTAGTATATCCAATATTTCATATGTTTCTTCTGCTGTGATTTATCTGTGATCATGTGATGTTCTGTGACAGATATTATATATAGTATATATATGATATATTATATAGACGTTGCTTATGTTTTACACCCGCGCTAGCCCTGCCTCGCTCTGGCGTTAGTTACCTAACCTAACGGTGCAGACGGGACATCGAGGCGAATGCGGATGGCATAAGCGTACATTATATTTATCTGTGATGGTTAGGTGGACTTAAATGATGGGATATTCATTAATGAGATTAATGAAAGAAAATAAACCTAATTGATGTTGTGGAATCGAATTTCAAAATAAAAACAGGTAGCTACAGTTCTTGCTTTGCATTGCGGTGTTCATTATAGAACATCCTGCACCTTATTCGATGAGGAAAGGACCGAGATCCCTTCGCCGGGAGTGACTCCTTTAGCAATAACTGGCAGATGCTACACTCTCGGTTTGTCTTTGATCGCTTCTATAGTTTCTGCTTTGCACAGTGATATATGTGATATATCCCGCACCTCATTCGACGAGGAAAGGGCCGACGATCCCTTCACCGGGAGTGACCCCTTTAGCAAAACTAGAAAAGCCTCAAAAACTTTCCATTTAAAAACCATTTGATTCCGCAACGAGATCAAGTTCAAAGCGTTAAAGGTTTTCACAAAAACCATTCGCAACCCTCCGTCATTTTAGGAAGTAGAGTACTTAGTATTCGTGCTGTGTTTGTTGACCATAGTCAAGGCACAGTGTACGGTAGCTAAGTGATGTCTTCCTACACCGCATATGATGCGATTAGTTAGGACAGTCGCGTGACTTTATTGACCTTAGTTAAGGGTCTTGTGGGTGGGTCTAATTAATCACGAAATGACGGGTAGAACTTGACTAGTACTTATGATTTGTTGACCATAGTTAAGGTCATAGGTGCTAGGGGTAAAAACCTTTATCGGGAGTTTCAAGTGTTGGAATTTGCAATGAGATTGCATACCTTCTATGTGATAGTTGGATCCCGATACCCACTGCGAGTAATTGTTACTCCTGGGAGAGTTTTGCACTTTGCAATTAGCCGATCAAGTAGGTGTCTAGAAAAGTGTCAACGGGGTTACGCCTCTGGGAAAACGAGGTTTACAGTAATTAGGTCCGTGCGAAAGCACGGGGAACCTCCCTCAAAGTACCGACACTGGCCTGGCTGAAAGATTGGCGAACTTGTTGAGTGTAATTAATCCCGGATAGTCTTTCCTTTTAGGGTTTGAAGGAAGATTTGATAAAAACAGTGGGAGCCATCCTGATTAGATAAAATATATAACCAATCTGATCTTGCAAGAGCGCACGCAGAGTGTTTCTTCTCTCTCTCTCCTGGTAGCGACCATATCACGCCTTAATCAAGATAATAATATGGATGTATTGACCGAACCCGCTTGTTATACTGAGCTGGGGAACGTTGGTCCCGCTCCAACTTATAATTGTTATAAGACAGAGCAGGAAATAGGGGAATACCAGAATTCCTATGCCGCCCAAACGAAGAAAGTGCATGTGATGCATCTTCTTCGGGTGTGTTCATTACATAGAACTGTTTCTCAGTATCCTCCGAATCCTGGGTATATGATACCGGATCAGGATCCCAGATATGTAATATGTTACATAGGGCTACAAAAAGGTAGAAAAACTGAGAACGGGTGATAAGTTTCATGAGACAGAAAACGGGGCAAGTGTTGCAGCCAAGTCTGTTGGTCACTGTCACCCTGTATTACGAATACATTGATTCTGAACAAATGCTATTAGATACCGAACCTGATATACAAAATCATATCAGTCTCTTTATTGGTAAAGAAAGGATATAATTTTGTATTGATGGATAATGTTTTGAACATTTCCTATATCAAAAGTTGATCGGTTCAGGCACGTTATCTAAAAGCATTGACGTTCTAAATCAAACTACAGTTCCTCGTATACAGAACACACATAAGAGGAAGAGTTCAGAAATGAACGAATTCTTCTTGAGGTATTGTAGACTAGGTCATATCGATGCGACCCGACTAGCTGAAGTTACATTTAGATGCATATTTAAATCAGTTTGAATTTACATCTTATGAAACTTGCCAGTCATGTCACAAAGATATAATGACACCAGCTCTGTTTACTGGAAACAGAGAAAGAGTTAGTAAACTCTTGGGACTGATACATGATGATGTATGTAAGGTCTCCTGTCTACACATGCCAGGACCGGTTCTTTTTACTTCATTATATTCTCTGATAATCTCTCAAGATTCAGTCATATGTTCCTGGTGAAACATAAGTCCGAACCTTTTGAGGTATTCACAGAATATAAGTTAGAAGTAGAGAACCAATAACCGGGTATAAGTATTATGTCCTATGATGAGATCAGGGAGGAGAATACTTGTGCATGGAATCCTTGGACTATTCTAAAGGAAAATGAGATTCTCTCTCAGTATTACTCCTCTGAATACACCACAGCACAACGGTGTATCGGGGCGGAGCAATCACACAATATTAGATATCGTGTGCTCTATGATGAGTATTACTGAGTTACCTTTTTCCTTTTGGGAGTTATGCACTTGAGAAGCTGCATACCTATTGAATTAGGGTCGAATCAAATCAGTGCCTACCATTCCATATGAGATATGGTATGGGAAGAGCCTATCTCTTAAATAAGTTAAGATTTGGGATTGTCCGGCCTATGTCAAAAGCAAAATCCGGACAAGATCGAGGCAGGATCAGTTCTGTAGAACTGGAAAGGTTCCAGCTATACAAAACTGCAGTTGATGATTTGACAGAACCAAAGGATTCAATAGTTTCCGACGAACCTCAGCCTCTCCGCCGATCTAGTAGGGTTCCTCACCCACCTGAGAGATACCTCGGTTTCTCGATGACAGTGGGAGCGAGGATTGTATCATGAGATGATGACCCAACCAGTTTCGAGCAGGCCATCGAGAGTAGGGACTCTGTAAGAATGGCTGGATGCCTAGCGATCTGAGATGGAATCCATGTACACCAGCAAAGTATGGACTTTAGCTGCTATATCTGAAGGGTTAAATCCCCATCAGGAGCAAGTATATCTTGAGAAGATTACTTGGTTTAGATGGAAAAGTTGAGACTTTCAAAGCTAGACTTGTTAAAAATTTTCGTCATCGACCAGGCGTGGATAATGATGAAACCTTTTTCCAGTAGCTATGCTTAAGTCTGTCCAGATCCTACTTACCACGGCTACATACCATGACTGCGATATCTGGCGGTTGGGTGCCATGACTGCTTTTCTAAATACTGATTTAGAAGAGAACGTCTATAAGAACACAGCCAGAGGTCTTCGTAAACAGTGGGAGCAGCGGAAACGTGTGCAAGTTGCTTTACATAATGAAGCAGGCATCGCGGAGTTGGAACGTCTGTTTTGATGTGATAGTCAAAGTGTTTGACTTCATCAAAATGGTAGACGAACCTTGTATATACAAAAGGGTAGTAGAGAGTAAGGTGGTCATCTTCGTATTGTACGGAGACAACATACTCTTGATAGGAAAAGAGTTTCCTATACTACGATCGATCAATCTCCTATTATCACAAGGATTCTCCAAATAGGATCAAAGTGATACCTCCTAAATCCTGAGTTTTCACCTATGAGATAGATGTAATTGGATGCTAGGATTCTCATTAGATGTAGTGAGACGGTATCAATCGATCCTGGGGAGAATCACTGGAAGAGTTCCAGGGTGATAAAGACGACTGAATGTCAGTCACAGGCACTGTCTTTACCCTCAGTAAAGGGACGGTATGTTGGAAGAGTTCCAAGCTCGATACCGTGGCAAACTAGACGATAAAGGCTGGTAACATCGCTATTAAAGATACTACCAAAGAGGCAGTTTGGGTGTATATTGGTTCATAGGATGAACTAGGTTCCTACCATTGTGTGACAATGGAACTGTGGCTTTGGCCCTGGAACCCTGGTCCCATCAGTGACCCAGACATAATCTAAGGCAGCATCACCTGATCATGGAGATAGTTGATCTCCAGGGTGATCGAGGTTAGGAGAGTAGACTCAGAGGACAACACGGCGGATCCACTCACGAAGGCCCTTTTCCCAAAGAGAGATTTTTTTGGGGATGGTTGAGTATGTGATACTGCAACCACTGCTATAGATGGCCCTAGTGCAAGTGGGAGATTGTTAGTTATATGTATGCCCTAGAGGCCATTACTGTACATTGGATGTATATTGTAGTGGATGCTGGGACATATATAGGAAGGACTTTCTTGCTCGACATGATAGTACGCTATCTGGTTGCACTTTATCTTAACATGTATACTTTCTGTCTCTCTGATTACATGTTGATAAAGCCCATAGGATGTGTGCTCGACTTCCAGGACTATGATGTAGATCATACTAGTGGGGCCTGGATAGTCCATGAGTACATCCTTGAATCGTTCCTAGTCGTGGGAATATCGAGACGGGGCATCGATATTCCAGAGTAGACTAGCGTATATCTTCTCGACCCATGTGATGGGCGATGGATGATCCCATATCCATTGGTGTTTGACATCGAAGATGGTATGCGGGTGCTCAGTGGAGACTGGGTACACTGAACGGACTCGCCGAGAACTCCCAGATGGTATTATACCTCACGTCAGATGGCAGTTCTCTGGTGACACTGGTACAGCTTAGTCTGTTGACCCGAGATCGTCATAAAGTCTTGTGTGTCTCCCACTGTGCTTTGATTTCCACCCTACCACGGCTCTACTGAGTTGTGCAAACAGGTGGTTTTTGGGTACAGTCCCGATTCACATGGAGGCAATGAGCGATAGGAGGGGATTCGTCTCTCCCGTTATTGGGGGTTGATGTTGTGCTATGCTCGACTGGCCATAACAGGAAATCCCTGGCCAGGGTTGCAGTGACCTACTGGTAAGTGTTATCAGTAGTTTCACGAATGTTATGGACCTTACGTCGGCATGACTTATTGAGCTATTGGGGTCTGACGTTTACCACCCCTAGGCGAGATATGCGACATATCAGACGAACAGACCGGACCGTACGGTAAGTGTTACTGGTTGGATTCGCAGGAGTGTGAGCGGGCTTGCTCGTCGATCTTCTGATCGCTCAATACCCGGGTGGCCGTTACGTTTAGCAGACCGCTTGCGGCTTGTGGGTGATTGATATGATCATCACCTGCTGCCGGCGTATTGACGAGTCTTTAGAGTCCTACACAGAGGTTTCCTGGCTCAAGCGAAACGAAATAGGAGCGCATATGAGATATGTGCGGGACCGAGAATAATACCAGTATGTGATACTGTATTCGATTCTCGCGATGTGACATTGATCGGTTATATGCGATATAGCGGAGTTATCGGATCAAGTGTTGATTCGATAAGTTGTTACTGATGATACCAGTCGGTTATGTGCGACATGACCGGATCATTGAATCAAGTGTTGATTTAATGATTTAATGCATAATTATATATTTGATATATTACTTTGCATTAACTAGTATCGGTTCACTTTAAATGGATTTTCTCGCTCGGTTGTGCGCATTGCATATGCGATATGATTTTGTGCACTTGTTTGTATCATATTTGATGATACATGCAAATTAGGGTTTGTGTAAAGAATTAAACCTTGGTTAAAGAAATGGTTAGGGTTTTTATTTGATTATTCATTTATTCATTTGTTTTTATTTTTGGAAAATAATTTGCATAAAATAGAATGGTGGCTTCTTTTGTTTTCTTTCATGAAGCTTCATGAACTTTTGACTTAGTCACCATTTTGTCTCATGCTTAACCCTAACCAATTCAATTAACTCAAGTTAATTCTCTACACCTAACCATGGTGAGAATTATGATAAGAATGGATTTTTATTTATTCTTTTATTCTTATCATAATACTTATCTTCTTCTTGCTCTTCTTCTTCTTCATTCTTCTTTGAAGAAAACCAAGCTCCATCAATGGTGATTGTTGGAAAAGAGTGAGAAATCCAAAACTAAAGTCTACCCTCTTCCTATTTCTTCATCCTCTACCTCTTGCCAAGTAGTAGAGTGTGTTTCCTTCACAAGTTTTCATGGCAAGGTGAAGGTGGAGCTTGATCTAGCGATGCCTCGACGTAGATCATCTTCGGCATGGACATCGACGACCTAGCTTGCCCATTCTCCGACGAAGCCGACGCTTGAGCCCGGATTTGATTTGGACAGCGGAGAGGACCTCGTTGCGGAGCTGTGGAGGTGGACAACCGGATCTACAAAGGTTGTATTTCCGATATCCCTTAGTTAAATGTAAACTAGTTTACATGTTTCGCCTAAATATCTAGTAAACAATCCGTAGTCGGGTTTGTAGGCACCCGTAAAATTTCATTTGTGCATGTTTGATCACTTGTGAGACTTAACTAGAGTGCCTAGGAACCCTACAGATACCCACTGCGAGTAAGAGTTACTCCTGGGAGAGTTTTACACATGAGAATTAGCCGATCAAGTAGGTGTCTAGAAAGGTGTTTAAGGTGTTACGCCCCTGGGAAAAAGATGGTTTATTCTATTAGGTACGTGCGAAAGCACGGAGGACCTCTCTCAAAGTACCAACACTGGCCTGGCTGAAAGATTGGCAAACTTGTAAGATGTAATTAATCCCGGCTAGTCTTACCTTTTAGGATTTGAAGGAAGATTTGATAAAAGCAGTGGGAGCAATCCTGATTAGATAAGATAATAACCAATCTAATCTTGCAAGAGCATACGCTAAACTGTTTTCTTCTCTCTCTCTCTCCAGGTAGTGACCATGTCAAGCCTTAATCAAGATAATAATATGGATGTATTGACCGAACCCGCTTGTTATACTGAGCAGGGGAACGTTGCTTCCGTTCTTTCATATAATTGTTATAAGACTGAGCAGGAAATAGGGGAATATCCAGATTCCTATGCTGCCCAAATGAAGAACAAGCATGTTGATGCATCTTCTTCGGTTGTGTTAGTTATCGGGAACTATTTCTCAGTTCACTCTACGTCCTGGGTATTAGATACCGGATCGGGATCCCAAATATGTAATATGTTACATGGGCTACGGAGAGGGTGATCATTACATAAGAGTAGGGAATGGTGCAAATGTTGCAGCCAAAGCAGTTGGCGAATATCACCTTGTATTGCCAAATGGTAATACATTGATTCTGAACGAATGCTATTACATTCCGAGCCGGATATGAAATCTTATATCAGTTTCTTTATTGAGTAAAGAAGGATATAATTTTGTAATACAGGATAATGTTATGAATATCTTCCTAAATCAAAAATTGATTGGATCAGGCTCGTTAAATAATGGCATATACGTTCTAAATCAAACAACGATTCTTAATGTACAAAACACACACAAAAGGAAGAGTTCAGAAATGAACGAATCCTTCTTGTGGCATTGTACACTAGGTCATATCAATGCGACATGACTAGCTAAGTTACATAAGGATGGATATTTGAATCCGTTCGAATTATTATCTTATGAAACTTTCCATTCATGTCTCAAAGACAAAATGACCAAAACTCCGTTTAGTGTATACGGAGAAAGAGTTACGGAACTCTTGGGACTGAAACATAGTGATGTATGCGGTCCCATGTCTACACATGTCAGGAACGGTGTTAGATATAGTGCCCTCAGAGTCAATTATTGTATCGCAGGCACGTGATTGCAATGATTGAGGGAGGACCTATACCGGTAGGACAGTCTTACTCGAGAGGTTTGTATACTATCTGGTTTGTCTTTATCATCGTGTACATGCTTTAGGTGACATTGTAGTTCATTATTACACGTTGATAGAGAATAGTATGCTACCATGGTTTGTCTTTATCATCGTGTACTGCTTTAGGTGACCTTACAGGTCGTTATTATACGTTGATAGAGCCCTTAGGATTCTTGCTTGACTACCAGCAGTATGATGGCGATCATATACATGAGAGTTGGGTAGTCTATAAGCACATCATTAAAGTGGTCCCTAGTCGTGGGAGTTTCGAGACTGGGCATCGATACTCTATTAGTAGACTAGTGTATACAGTGGAGACCCCGACGAGGGGTGGTGGCCGGTCTCACAAGCCATTGGTGTCAGTTGGTTCACCTAAGATGTATACAGGAACTCATTAGGTTATGAGTACAACGGACAGGACTCGCCGGGAACATGATAGTTGGTATTATACCTGACGTCAGATAGCAGTTCCCTGGTGACATGTGTACAAGTTAGTTCATCGACCTGAGATCGTCATTTATTTCGTGTGAGTTCCCACTGTGCTTTGATTACTACCCTACCATGGCTCAAAGGAGTCGTGCAAACAGGTTTTAGTTGGGTACAATCCCGAGCCACATGGAGGCAGTGAGCGGATTGCCAAGGGTTTTGTCTCTCCCGGTATTGGGGGTGAGATCGCGCTGTGTTTAGGAAAGCCATTACACGAAGTCCTTGGCCAAGGCAGGAGATTTACTGGTAGGTATTCTAGTAGTATCTCAAGGTGTTCTGAGCTACACTCCGACACGACTTATACCGCTTTTGGGGGTCTGACTTTTACCAACCCCCTAGGCCCGACATGCGATGCTCATAGACGAATGGACCGGACTGTACGGATATTGTCACTGACAGGCTTAGTAGGGTGTCAGGATGAGTTCGCTCATCGACCTCCCTTATGGTTAATACCTGGTAGCCCGTTACGTACAGCTAATACCACTGACGTGCTAGTGGTTAAATCCACAGCCAAAGTATTGACGAGTCTTTAGAGTCCCACACAGACAGTTTCTCATGATTCGGGAGAAACGTTGTAGAGGCCGTAAGGATTTACGGCAGGGTTCGAACATACGCATGCACTTGTGCTCGTGTTATGGTTCGGAAGGATAACACTAGCGTGCTTTGGTTTAAGCCGGATCCTAGTATTATAATATGTAGATTTTGTCTCATTGCATTTTTATTCGGTCGGAATACAAATGCGGGTATGTATATATAGTCGCCGGGTTATCCTGTAATTTGTTACCGGATCGCTTTTTGATGTTGCCAGCTTGCTTTCTCCTTTTGGCCAAATTCCTTTTCTATTGTTCTTTGGCTGAATTTTCCTTGGAGGGGATTATTTGCAAATGTGCAATTAGCAAATTGGGGTTTTTTTTGTGTTCACCGGGGCTCCTGCACTTACCAGCAAGCTCCTTGATTTGCTTTGCTTTCTTTCTGCATTATTTGTGCTCATTGCTTGCATTAATATGATGGGATTTGAGAAAGAATTTGGTGTGACCTTTTTTCCTTATTATCATCCATTTTCTTTTGTTTCTGCTTACCCCTTTTCCACCTAAAATGAGCATGGCCGGCCACATGAAAGGGAAGCCCCTCTTTCATTTTGGTGTGGGAATTTTGATCTCATTTTTCCTTGCACAAAATTCTTAGTTCATCTCTAAAGCTCATTTCTCCACCTCCACTCCAAATGGCAACTTCTAATAACCCTTGAGATAAAGGTTCCTATGTATATTCTACAGCAATCTTGGACACGTCGGCTAGCAAACTTCGTGTCCTAATTGCCTCGGTTCAGAGGTGGGAGCCCGTAAAAAGAATCGATGATGTGGTGCCCTTTTCCGACGAGGAGATCGAGGTCGTGTTGGATATAGTGCCCTCAGAGTCAATTGTTGGATCACAGGCACGTGATTGCAATGATTGAGGGAGGACCTATACCGGTAGGAAAGTCTTACCCGAGATGATAGTATGCTATCTGGTTTATCTTTATCATCGTGTACTGCTTTAGATGACCTTACAGGTCACTATTGCACGTTGATAGAGCCCTTAGGATTCTTGCTTGACTTCCAGCAGTATGATGGCGATCATATACGTGGGAGCTGGAGTCTATAAGTGCATCCTTAAATGGTCCCTAGTCGTGGGAGTTTCGAGACAGGGCATCGATACTCCAGAGTAGACTAGTGTATACAGTCGAGACCCCGATGAGGGGCGGTGGCCGGTCTCACAAGCCACTGGTGTCAATTTGTTCACCTAAGATGTATACAGGTGCTCATTGGGTTATGAGTACACCGGACTGGACTCGCCGAGAACATGCTCGTTGGTATTATACCTGACGTCAGATAGCAGTTCCCTACTGACATGTGTACAGGTTAGTTCATCGACCTGAGATCGTCATTTGTCTCGTGTGAGTTCCTACTGTGCTTTGATTACTACCATACCATGGCTCAAAGGAGTCGTGCAAACAGGTTTTAGTTTGGTACAGTCCCGAGCCACATGGAGGCAGTGAGCGGATCGGCAATGGTTCGTCTCTCCCGGTATTGGGGGTGAGGTCGCGCTGTGTCTAGGAGAGCCATTACACAAAGCCCTCGGCCGAGGCAGGAGTTTTACTGGTAAGTATTCCCGTAGTATCTCAGAGTGTTCTGGGCTACACTCCGACACGACTTGTACCGCTTTTGGCGGTCTGACTTTTACCTATCCCTAGGCCCGCCATGCGATGCTCATTGACGAATGGACCGGACTGTACGGATATTGTCACTGACAGGCTCAGTAGGGTGTCTAGATGAGTTCGCTCATCGACGTCTCTTTTGGTCAATACCTGGTGGCCCGTTATGTATGGCTAATACCTCTGACGTGCTAGTGGTTAAATCCACAACCAAAGTATTGACGAGTCTTTAGAGTCCCCCACAGACCGTTTTCTTAAGTTTCGGGCGAAACGCTGTAGAGGCCGTATGGAGATATGGCAGGGTTCGATCTTATCCGTGCGGTATTGCACGGATCATGATCGGACGGATAATACTAGCGGGCTTTGGATTAAGCCGGATCCTAGTATTGTACTGTGTATATTTTGTCTCTTTGCATTTGTATTCTGTCGGAATACAAATGCGGGTACGAATATACAGTCGCGGGATTTTCCTGTAATTTATTACGGGGTCAGTTTTTTTTGAAGTTGCCAGTTTGCATTCCGTTTCGGCCAGTTTTCCTTTGTTCCTTCACGGCCGGATTTTTCCGATGGAGGGGGTTATTTGCAAGTGTGCAAATTAGCATTTGTGGAGGGGTTTATTTGTAAATGAGGGATTATGATAGATTAAGCATCTTTGCTCTTTCTTTCATCATTTCTTTTGCATTAATGGGAAAGGATTTGTGATGAGAATTGATTTGACCTTGGTGTGATTCTTTTTCCTCATTATCATTCCCTTTTCTCCACTTGCTTTTTGCTTGGATTTTTCCCTTGACCATGAGAGAGGGAGGCCGGCCACTTCAAGAGGGAGGAAAAAATTCATTTTGGAGTGGGGAAAAATGTTCATCATATTTTATATGCTTGTATCAAAAAGTTCATTTTCATTGTTCATTCTCTCCTCCATCTAAAATGGCAACTTCAATGACCCCAAGAGACAAAGCATTCTACACTCATCCTACAGTACCATGGGCACGTCGGCTCGCCAACTTCGTGCCCGAGTTGCCTCGGTCCAGAGGTGGGAGCCCGTAAAAGAACCCGGCGATGTGGTGCCCGTTCCGACGAGGAAATGAAGACCGGAGATTCCGCGAGGAGATCGGAGTGGAGGCGAAGACCGAAGGACACGGATCGCTTGGTATAGCTGTCTATCCCATCTCTAGTTAGGTAGCATTAGGTTAATGGTTACGATCCGGGTTTTTAGGATGCTGTAGTGCCGGTTTAAAGTCAAGAAAATTTTTTGTTTCCGTATTTTGGCCTCGGAAAGACGGCCGGGGCGCTACCGTACTCTTACATGGTATCAGAGACACGCCATTAACCTAGTCTAGCTTGCTCTAACGTGTTTACAAGTTCGATCGAACGGATTTTCCAAAAACCTCGTTTCCATTTAACAGTTTCTGTCGAATTTTTCCAGTGCTCTAAAAATTAGTTAGTACATTATAAAAATACGAGCAGGGTTTTTAAAGCATTCTGTGAAAATTTGGTCACGTGACGTCACTTTCCCACCGCGGAACCGCGGCCAAACCCACGCATTGGCTGCGGTTCCGCCGCCACTTTAACTCTTCACAGCACCAAATTTTCACAGTGGGCTTCTGACTTAGAAATAGGGTTTTTGGTATATACTGTTTGGGCTCAGATTTTCTTTGAGTGCTACAGTTGTGCTTGGGGCCCACTTCGGTAAATTTTGTCGATCGAAAATTTTAAACATGTTAGTTCACAGTATTTACATTATATCTGCGACCGTGAATGTTATTTGATCGGTAAATCCTGTCTAATTGCTATAGCCCTTTTAGACGGATTTGCAAACGTGACATTCACGTTGATGTTCTGTGTTGTGCTGTGATGTTACGGATTGTCGTGGTGGATAGCCTAGATGCATTGGCAGTACAGTTTCTTTTTATATGTACATTTGATATTGCGGGGCGAGCGTCCGACATATGGACTGCCGTCACTGCCTGTTTGTATATTATTCTTTTGGGGCACGACCGGGCTGAGGTCGATGTACCTGTTGTATGTATATTTTACTTTCTGTAATAGGATTACCTCGCGGAGGGGTGCATGGATAACCGGGTTCTAGAGGGCAACGGGCCCGCATCTCATGGCATTGAGACGGAGGGGGCTTTACTCTAGAATTGGCGGGCTATTCGCCGCACTCGTAGGGGGTACAGTTTGACCCAAGGAGGGGTGCTCAAGTTACCGGATTCCGTGAAATGCTGGGTTGTCCATTCACGTTGTTGAAGGGGTCTGCCTCGCTTCAGGTTTTGGTGGATAACTTGCCGTGCCCGTAGGGGTCTAGGATTTCATTGCACAGGCTATCCATACGACCAGGGGAACGTCGGGTTTCAGCAGCGGCTCTGTGAAACCCGGGGATTCCAGATTATCTGTATTGTTCTGTGATGCTTATTACTTTCTGTGATGTTGCATTTTATCATGCCTTGAGCGAATATTATATATTGATATATATACTAGTAGATGTTGTATATGTTTTGCATCCGCGCTAGTCCAGTCCCCGCTCTGTCGTTGGTTAAGTAACCTAACGGGTGATGACGGGACCCAGTGGCGAATGCGGATGGCATATACGTACAACATTATTTTCGTTCTTTATTGGTGTGATCAATTGATGTGACTGCGTTGATTCGGATCAATGCAAGCTAAACAAACCTATTCTGATGTTGTTGGAACAATTTTTCAAAAAGCTGTTATTGCAAGGACGTTCTCTTTTGTTTTGCACAATGGTATTCGGTTATGAATATCCAGCACATCAGTCAACGAGGCAAGGGCCGAGATCCTTTCACCGGGAGTGACCCCTTGGACAGAAGTTTACGTCAGGGCAATAACTTCACTATAATCGATTGTTTTTGCTTTGCATCATGGTATTCAGTTGGAATATCCTGCACCCCATTCTATGGGGAAAGAGCCGAGATCCCTTCACCGGGAGTGACCTCTTTAGCAAAAGGTTTTCGTCACTATATTTTTATAAAAAGCTATGCAGTTCCATCAACGATATCAAGTTCATTACGTTAAAAGTTTTTCGCCAAAAACTAGACGTAGCCTTCCGTCATTTCTTACAAGTATTACTTAGTATTCGTGCTGCGTTTGTTGATTGTGTCAAGGCGTAGTGTGCGGTAGCTAAGTAGTGTTTGTTTGTAGCATTTTAATGGGATTAGTTAAGACAGTCGTGCGGCCTTGTTCACTGTGTCAAGGGTTCGTACGGGTGGGTTTAATGCAATCCAGGATAATGACGGGTTGAACTTGACTAGGACTCTTTGATTTGTTGACTGTGTCAAGGTCACATGGATCCTAGGGGTAAAAATCACATCGGGAGTTTCTGAAGAAACTGAAACTTGCCAGATATGTGCATACCCTCTGGAGTGTGATAACGTGAGTGGATTCCGTCACAATATCATGCGATGATAGTTGGATCCCGATTCCCACTGATGAGTTGGTTTACTCCTCGGGTGATCCCGACTAATTCTTCTTTCAGGTTTGGAGGAGAATTTGACGTTACAGTGGGAGGTTTCCTGATTAGATAAATTGATAACCATTCTGATCTAGGTTAGAGTGCACGCTGAGTGTTTCTTTTCTCTCTCTCTTTGGCAACGACCATGGCCCGACCCTTGACTATGACTCAGTGACCAAGTTGACCGAACCTTCTTTAAACACTGGATTTTGGATTGTCAGAGTTACATACCTCATTGCCACTCCTACTTTTACCCTTTTCTCCAGGACACCCCGTATTACTATGAACATCCACTTCCATTGGATAAAACCATCGTATGTTTATATACGAACTCGAAGGAATTTATTCGAGGATGGTTTCTGGTTCTGGAGAAAACGAATAGGACTATTCAGTTGTCTTTTCCTTTTACCTTCTCTCAGATTGCGAGTGCTCTTTGGATTAGGGCAGTACACCCATTACGCAAATTGGATAGTCTTCTTCCAAACCATAGGCAGGTGCCGACCGGTAGGGAATAAAAAAAACCAATTAGCCTAACGATGGTGTACAGAAGGTATTAAGTAAAGACAAATAAAGGGATTAGTAAGAGGGCAAAGTAAATTGCGACTGCTATTCACGTCCAAACCAAGTATTTCTTCGCCAATCCTAAATCACCTTTGTAATTCTCCAGGACACTCCGTATCACTGCGAAGATCCACAGTTTATTGGATACTCCATCGTATGGTTATATACGAACTCGAAAGGAACTTGTTCCAGTTCGGGGATGGATTCTGGTTCAGGAGAAATAGGAATATGGTTTTATTTAAGTTTCTTTTATCTTTACCTTCTCTCGTGTTACGAGTGATCCTAGGATTAGGACAGTATACCCATTATGCTTATTGGATAGTCTTCTTCCAAACCATAGACTGGTGCCGAACAGTAGGGAAGGAAGAAAACCATTTGGCCTAAAGGGGTGTGCAGAAGGTAACGACTAAAGACATATAAAGGGATTTGGAGAGGTGGCAAAGAAATATACAGTTACAGTTGTGAATATGGATAATGGAAAAGACATTACTAGGAATACCCGGATACCCTATCGAAACATTTCAATGTTTCAGTTTTACTATGTATTGTTAATAGAAAACTGATTTCCCAATTAGCCCTTGCTCCAGGGTATGTATTTACCAAATTTGATTCTCACCTCTGTATGGTTTTACAGATGATGAGTGGGAGTTAATTTTTAGGAATTAGGTGATCATCCTCATTATATCAGGATTCGTTGTAATTGGTGATATTTTAGGAAGTCACCTGGGTTGTTTGCCGGACGGCAAATATTTGGTTTTGAATATCCGTTGTTATGCACTAATTTCAAATTGATATATCTGTACGTCTATTTTTATAGAGTGAGATATACCCTTTTGAAATTATGTCTATGACATTTACTTATATCAGTGGATGGTTAGGTAAGGAGAACTAAACAGCGGTGTAATTCTTCTTAACCATAAGTACAGTTTTCAACCTATGACACACAGGGAATGAGTTATTAGACTCAGGGGACTTATACAGAGTATTGTATGTTGTCCAGTGTCCATTAGGACAGAGGGGTTGGTACTCGTACTAGATTCTGTTTACTTATGACTTCTTTGGGTCTTAGACATGTGTTTCGTAGAAACACAAGGTCCAAGTTTTGAGAAGTTATAGCTTTAAGAATAGAGTACAGAACCAGGTGTTGCAAGTATCGGGATTCTTCAAGGTGATCGAGGATGTAGATACTTGTGTATGGTGTTCAGTTGAAAGTAATGATTGAGAGAACTTGCTTTTTTTTTCCAGGTTACTCATAATTGGAAGCACTCCTAAGTTGAGTAATGCTGATCGGCCTCTTTCCATTTAGTTGACATGCACTGGAGACAGCTGCATGATTTGAATCTGGTTCCAATTAAATCACCGCCTCTATTTCTATAATGGATATAGAATAGTTCATATCTTAACTATGTTAAGGTACGGGGAGTTGTCCGGCTTATGCTTAAAACCAGACTCTGGATAACTCCAGGCACGTTTCTGTAATGGCTGTTTGTGGGTTGACCCGGGCTATGACGAGGGTTGACTTTCTACCATCTGGAAGATCAATAGCGATATTGTTTTTGACTCGCCACAGTTTTAATAAAAATGGATTTTTTTTTTCTGAAAACAGTTGTGGGAGTATGGTAGAACTGGAAGTGATTCCGGAAACGCAAACGATTACTGAAAATTTGACCAGAACCTAAAGATTCAATTTGGTTTGACATTCCATTGGCCACTCCGCAGATATGGTGGGTAACCTCAGGCACTCGAGAGGTACTTCGGTATGCCTCAAGGACGGTGACAGGGAGGTTCTTGTTTACCCAGACTTGCCATTGCTGTTGTTCCAGACTGTGAGACCCGGCAGGAGGATGAGTATAGCGTCATTCTAAACTAGCTTTAGAAGTGTACGTCTATATGACTCTGCCAGAAGGTTGTCGTAGTCAGTGGGAGCAGCGGAAGCATTGGTGGACAAGTGGCTTATGTCTATTTATAGACTAAAGCAGATATAGCGGAGATAGATCATCCATTTTTGATGTGACAGTCATGAGTTTGACTTCATCAGAATAGGGGATGGATCTGTTAAGAAGGTAGTAGGGTGTGATGTCCTGGTATTTGGATGACATACACCGAGTAGGAAGTGAAATTCCTATACTACGATCGGTTATACTTTGGTTGTCACACAGTAGTTTCTCCACATAGGATATAGATGCTGTTTTTGCAGTAGATGCAATAAGTTGATATTGATCCAATCCTGTAGAAACATTCGGAAGCAGTTTTAGAACATGAGTGGATGTTCTAGGGATATGATAAGTTGGTACAGGTTGACCCAAGGAGGGGTGCTCAATTTACCGGATTCCGTGAAGTGCCGGGTGTTCCATTCACTATGCTGTGGGGGACTACCTCGCTTCAGGTTTTGGCAAGTAACTTGCTGCACCAGTAGGGGTCTAGGTTTCATTGCACAGGCTATCCACACGACCAGGGGAACGTCGGGTTTCAGTAGCCGCTCTGTGAAACCCGGGGATCCCAGATTATCTGTATTGTTCTGTGATGCTTATTACTTTTCTGTTATGTTGCATATTATCATGCCTGGAGCGATTATTGTATATTGGTATATATACTATTAAATGTTGTATATGTTTTACACCCGCTCTAGTCCAGCCCCCGCTCTGTCGTTAGTTAAGTAACCTAACATGTGATTACGGGACCCAGTGGCGAATGCGGATGGCATATACGTACATTATATTTTCGTTCTTTTCTGGTGTGATTGATTGATGGGACTGCATTGATTCTTATCAATGCAGATAAAACAAACCTATATTTGATGTTGTTGGAACAAATTTTAAAAGATGTTATTACAAAGATGTTTTCTTTTGCTTTGCACAGCGATATTCAGTCAGAATATCCCGCACCTCAATCGACGAGGCAAGGGCCGAGATCCCTTCACCTGGAATGACCCCTTGGGCATAAGTTTACGTCAGGATAATAACTTCAATATAGTCGATAACAAGTTGCTTTGCATCGTGGTATTCAGTTGGAATATCCTGCACCTCATTCCACGAGGAAAGAGCCGAGATCCCTTCACCGGGAGTGACCTCTTTAGCAAAACGTTTCCGCCGCTATATTTTATAAAAAGCTATCAGTTTCCTTCAACGAGATCAAGTTCATTACGTTAATGGTTTTTCGCCAAAAACCAGCCGTAGCCCTCCGTCATTTCTTATGAATAGTCAGTAGTATTCAAGCTATGCATTTGACCAACGCCAAGGCATAGTGTTTGGTAGCTGCTGGGGTATTTCAATTGTTGCATAGATAGATGAGTTGGTTTGGGACAGTCATTCTTACATTTGGCCAACGTCTGGGGCATGTGCGGGTGGGTTCAAATTGACCAGGACAATGACGGGTAGAACTTGGCATGTGACTTATGACATTTTGACCAACGCCAAGGTTATAAGAGCATGAGGCAAACATCACATCGGGAGTTTCAAACATAAAGCAAACTTGCCAGATATGCGCATACCTTCTGGATTGTGATAACTTGAGTGGCTTCCATCAATTTATCATGCGATGATAGTTGGATCCCGATTCTCACTGATGAGTTGGTTTACTCTTCGGGTGATCCCGACTAATTCTTCTTTCGGGTTTGGAGGAGAATTTGAGATTACAGTGGGAGGTTTCCTGATTAGATAAAGTGATAACCATTCTGATCTAGGTTAGAGTGCACGCAGAGTATTTCTTTTCTCTCTCTCTTCGGCAGCGACCTTTGACCGACCCTAGACTATGAATCAGTGACCAAGTTGACCGAACCTTCTTAAAATACTGGCTTTTGGATTGTCCAAGTTGCATAAGTCATTGCCGCTCCTTCTTTTACCTTTTGAATTTCTCAGAACACCCCGTATTACTACGGATATCCACTTCCATTGGATAGATCCATCGTATGGTTATATACGAACTCGAAGGGACTTCTTCGAGGATGGATCTAGGTTCAGGAGAAATAGAATTGGTTTATTCAGTTGTCTTTTATTATCACCTTCTCTCGGGTTGTGAGGGCTCCTTAGTTTAGGAGAGTACACCTATTACGCTTATTGGATAGTCTTATTCCAAACCATAGGCTGGTGCCGAAAGGTAGGGAATGAAGAAAACCAATTAGCCTAAGTAGGGTGTGCAGAAGGTAATATGTAAAGACAAAATAAAGGAATTAGAAAGAGGGCAAAGTAAATTGCGACTGTTATCATTCACGACCAAACCGCGTACTTCATCGCCACTCCTATTTCACCTTTGTTTTTTCCCCAGTTCGGGAGAAATAGAATAAGGTATTATTCAGTTATTTTTTATCATCACCTTCTCTCAAGTTGCGAGTACTCTTAGGATTAGGAGGGTACACCTATTATGCTTACTGGATAGTCTTCTTCCAAACCATAGGCTGGTGCCGAACGGTAGGGAAGGAAGAAAACCACTTAGCCTAATGATGGTGTACAGAAGGTAATGAATAAAGACAAATAAAGGGATTTGGAGAGATGGCAAAGAAATATACGGTTAAAGTCATGAATTGGATTATAGAAGAGGCATTACTAAGAATACCAGGATACCCCTACGAAACATTTTCATGTTTCAGTACATTGTTAAAGGAAAACTGATTTCCCGATTAGATACTTACTCCAGGGTATGTATTTACCAGGTATGATTCTTATATCTGTATGGCTTTACAGATTATGAATGTGAGTAAATTATTGGAAATTTGGTGATCATCCTCATTATATCGGAATTCGTTGTAATTGGTGATATTTGAGGAAATCGCCTGGGTACAGCCTTCAACCTGCGATGCACAAGTTTTGAGTTATTCAACTCAGCGGACTTATACAGAGTATTGTATGTTGTCCAGAGTCCGTCAGGACAAAGGGGTTGGTTCTCGTACTCTGTTCTGTTTACTTGTAACTTCTCTAGTTTTTAGACAAGTGTTTCGTAGAAATACAATGTCTAAGTTTTGAGAAGTTGTGGGTATAAGAATAAAGTAGAGAACCAGATGTCGCAAGTATTGGGATTCTTCAAAGAAATTGAAGATGTAGATCCTTGTGATTGGTATTCAGATCAATAGTAATGGTTTTGAGAAACTTGTTTCTGTTTCAGATTACTCATAATTGGATGGATTTCTAAGTTGAGTATTGCTAATTAACCTCTCTCCATTAAGTTGATATGCACTGGAGACAGGTGCATGATTAGAATTTGGTTCCAATTAAATTAGCGCCTCTATTTCTATATTGTATATAGAATGGTTCATATCTTAACGATGTTAAGATATGGGGAGTTGTCCAGCTTATGCTTAAAACTAGACACTGGATAACTCAATGCACGTTTTTGTAATGGCAGTTTGTGGGTTGACCCTGGCTTTGACGAGGGTTGACTTTCTACCATCTGGAAGATCAATAGTGATATTATTCTTGACTCGCCACAGTTTTAGTAAAATGTATTTTTTCAGAAAACAGTAGTGGGAGTATGGTAGAACTGAAAGTGATTCCAGAACCGCAAACGATTACGGAAAATTTAATAGGACATATATATTCAATCAGATTTGACATTCCAATAGCCACTCTGCAGATATGGTGGGTAACCTCAGACACCCGAGAGGTACTCCGGTAGCTTCAAGGACGGTGACAGGGAGGTTCTTCTTTACCCAGACTTGACACTACTGTTGTTCCAAACTATGAGACCCGGCAGGAAGATATGTATAGCGTCGTTCTAAACTAGCTTTAGAAGTATACGTATATATTATTCTGCCAGAGGGTTGTCATAGTCAGTGGGAGCAGCGGAAGCATAGTGGACAAATTTCTTATGTCTATTTATAGACTTCAGCAGTTATAGCAGAGTAAGATCATCTAATTTTGATGAGACAGTCATGGCTTTGACTTCATCAGAATAGGAGATGGATCTGTTGAGAAAGGTAGTAGGGTGTGATGTCCTGGTATTTGGATGACATACACAGAGTAGGAAGTAAAATTCCTATACTACGATCGGTTGTACTGTGGTTGTCATACAGTTGTTTCATCACAAAGGACATGGATATAATATCTGACATTCTGGTTACTAAATCTATGGTATTAGATCTAGATTCGGGTAGTTTCCCAATATGGATATTTTGACAATATTCTAATAGTATTTTAGAATAGATGACTCCTGGCATGGTAGTGTACCTGCAGGTGATGGAGTCACCCTCTCTAAAGGTGTCTTACAGACTAATGGAGAGAGGGATGTGCATGATTGGCAGATCACTTCCTTAGGCAATTGAGTCAATCGTGAAAATTCAAGCACCACACAAGATGTTGTTTTTGCACTAGATGTGATAAGTTTGTATTAATCCAATCCTGAAAAAACATAAGGAAGCAGTTTTAGAATATAAGTACATGTTCTACGGATTTGATGACAGCAGCCTCCTTCGGGAGACGGTTATCATTCCAGGCTTCCAAGGCGACATGGATGACAGAGTGATTGTTAGAGTTATAGTTTTCCCTCTGACGAGGGACAGTATTATGGACAGGTGGTCCAAGAGAATACTGTGGGAGGCATGGTGCTGCATATTGATTAGGTTCAGTTATTGATACAGTCTAAGAAGTTTGGATTTGGAGTTCATTTATAAACTAGGTCCCATCAGATATACAAACATATTCTAAGACAGGTATTACTCGATTCGGGAGATGGCTTTCTCCGCGAACTTGAGATTAAGAGAGACATAGAAAGAAACATCTGGGCGGATCCACTCATTGAGGCTATTTCTCGAACACAAGAGTTTTACAAACTAGTTTTGTGAAACTGATTAGTAGAGGAGTTGGGTGTTCGGTATCACACGGGCTGTGAGTATGCGACATTGCAATAATTAGCCTTGAGTGCAAGTGGGAGATTGTTGGAGATAGTGCCCTCAAAGTCAATTATTGGATCGCAGGTACGTGATTGCAATGATTGAGGCAGGACCTATACAGATATGACAGTCTTGCTCGAGATGATAGTATGCTATCTGGTTTGTCTTTATCATCGTATACATGCTTTAGTTCACAATTGCATAATGATAGAGCCCATAGGATTCTTGCTTGACTACCAGCACGTAAGTCCGCGGGGGCGCCCCGGCCGTCGATCCGACGCCGGAAACGCGGAAACAAAAACTTTGCAAACTAGCAAACCGGCACCACCGCGCACTTTTAACCCGGATCGGTCCATTAACCTAGGTACTAGCAAACTAAAAGATGGGTAGAGAAGTATACCAAGCGATCCGTGTCTTTCGGTCTTCGTCTCCACTCCGATCTCCCGCGGATACTTCGTCCGTCACCTCCTCGTCGAAAAGGGCACCACGTAGCCAGGTTCGTTTACGTTCTCCCACCTCTGGACCGAGGCAACTCGGGCGCGAAGTTGGCTAGCCGACGCGTCCAAGGTTTGCTGTAGATGTAGTGTAGAATCTATTGTCTCTTGGGGTTTAGTTGCCTTTGATGTGGAGGGAAGAATAACTTGAGAGAGATGAGCAATGTAAATTTAGCAAGCAAAATAAGAACCACACCAAAAAGAAATTCCTCTCATCTCTCCCCTCTTGCCCAAGTGGCCGGCCTCAACTCTCCATGGTGGAGATAATAGAATGAAAAAATAATCCATGGAGAAAAGAAAAGATAATGCAAGATAAAAAAAAAGGTCACACCAATTTCCTTTTTCAATCCACTCACAAACCATCACCAAAAAGCAATGAATAAGACTAGAATGGAATCTCATCATGATGCTACCATTTTATAAGAAAGCCCTCCACAAATAAGTTATTTGCACTCTTGCAAAAAAAACCCTCCAACGAAAAGTCCGGCCGCGAAGGAACAAAGGAAAACCGGCCGGGACGGAATGCAAACTGGCAACTACAGAAAACTGATCTTGTAATAAATTACAGGAAAACCCCACTACTGCAAATACATGCCCGCATTTGTATTCTCACTGAACACAAATTCAATGAGACAAAATCTACACTATCTAATACTAGGATCCGGCTTAAACCAAAGCCGGCTAGTAAAATCCGTCCGATCACGATCCGTGCAATACCGCACGTATCTGATCGAACCCTGCCATATCTTCATACGGCCTCTACAGCGTTTCGCCCGAAACCTGAGTAACTGTGTGTGTGGTGGACTCTAAAGACTCGTCAATACAATGCCTGTGGATTTAACCACTAGCATGTCAGAGGTATGAGCCAATACGTGACGGGCTACCAGGTATTGACCAAAAGGGACGTCGATGAGCGAACTCATCCTGACCCCCTACTGAGCGTGTCAGTGACAATATTCGTACAGTCCGGTCCGTTCGTCTATGAGTATCGCATGGCGGGCCTAGGGGTTGGTGAAAGTCAGACCCCCAATAGCGGTACAAGTCGTGTCGGAGTGTAGCCCAGAACACCCTGAGATACTACTGGAATACCTACCAGCAAATCTCCTGCCATGGCCAAGGACATTTCATGTTCTGGCTCTCCTAGACACAGCGCGACCTCACCCCCAATACCGGGAGAGACAAACCCCTGCAGATCCGCTCACTGCCTCCATGTGGCTCGGGACTGTACCCAACTAAAACCTGTTTGCACGTTTCTTTTCAGCGTGGTAGGGTAGTAATCAAAGCACAGTGGGAACTCACACGAGACCTGTACACATGTCACCAGGGAACTGCTATCTGACGTCTGGTATAATCCTAACTAGCAGGTTCCCGGCGAGTCCTGTCCGGTGTACTCATAACCCAATGAGCACCTGTATACATCTTAGGTGAAACAACTGACACCAGTGGCTTGTGAGACCGGCCACCGCCCCTCGTCGGGGTCTCGACTATATACACTAGTCTACTCTGGAGAATCGATGCCCTGTCTCGAAACTCCCACGACTAGGGACCTTTTAAGGATGTGCTTATAGACCCCAGCTCTCACTTATATGATCGCCCTCATACTGCTGGAAGTCAAGCAAGAATCCTAGGGGCTCTATCAATGTGCAATAGCGACTCGTAAGGTCACCTAAAGCAGTACAGGATGATAAAGATAAACCAGATAGCATACTATCATCTCGAGTAAGACTGTCCTACCGGTATAGGTCCTCCCACAATCATTGCAATCACGTGCCTGTAATCTAATAATTGACTCTGAGGGCACTATATCAAACAATCTCCCACTTGCACTCAAGGTTAATTATTGCGATGTCGCATACTCACAGCCTGTGTGATACCGAACACCCAACTCCTCTACTAGTCAGTCACACAAAGCTCGTTTGCGAAACTATTGCGTTTGAGGAATAGCCTCAGTGAGTGGATCCGCTATGGTGTTTCTTTCTATGTATCTCAATATCTCAAGTTCGCGGTGAAAGCCATCTCCCGAAATGAGCAATACCTGTCTTAGAATGTCTGGATGTCTGATGGGACCTAGCTCATAAATGAACTCCAAATCCAAACTTCTAAGACAGTATCGTCAACTGAACATAATCAGTATCCTGCGCCATCCTTCCCTCAGTATCCGCCTGGACCACCTGTCCAAAATACTGCCCCTCGTCAGAGGGAAAACTATAACTCTGACGACCACCCTGTCGTCCATGTCATCTTGGAAGCCTGGAATGATAACTGTCTCCTAAAGGAGGCTGTCGTTATCATATCTCTAGAACATCCACTTATGTTCTAAAACTGCTTCCGATTGTTTCTCCAGGAATGGATCAATATCAACTTATTGCACCTACTGCAAGAACAACATCTAGTGTGGTACTTGACATCTCATGATTGACTCAATTGCCTAAGCAAGTGATCTGCCAATTATGCACATCCCTCTCCATTTTAGTCTGTAAGACACCTTTAGAGAAGGTGACTCCATCATCTACAGGTATACTACCGTGCCAGGAGTCGTCCGTTCTAAATACTTATAGAATGTTGTCTAAGTATCCAGATTGGGAAACCACCCAAATCTAGATCTAAAATGATAGATCTAGTAACCAGAATGTCTGATATAATATCCAAGTCCTGTGTGGAGAAACTACTGTGTGACAACCAAAGTATAACCGATCGTAGTATAGGAATATCACTTCCTACTCTGTGTATGTCAACCAAATACCAGGACATCACACCCTAATACCTTCTTAATAGAGCCATCCCCTATTCTGATGAAGTCAAACCTATGACTGTCATATCAGAAATAGATGATCTATCTCCGCTATATCTGCTTTAGTCTATAAATAGACATAAGCCACATGTCCACCAATGCTTCCGCTGCTCCCACTGACCACGACAACCCTCTGGCCATGTCATATAGGCGTACACTTCTAAAGCTAGTTTAGAACGACGCTATACTCATCCTCCTGCCGGGTCTCACAGTCTGGAACAACAGCAATGGCAAGTCTGGGTAAACAAGAACCTCCCTGCCACCGTCCCTGAACATACCGAAGTACCTCTCGGGTGCCTGAGGTTACCCACCATATCTGCGGAGTGGCTAATAGAATGTCAAACCAGATTGAATCTTTAGGTTCTTATCAAATTTTTAGTAATCGTTTGCGGTTCTGGAATCACTTCCAGTTCTACCATACTCCCACTACTGTTTTCTGAAAAAATCCATTTTTATTAAAACTGTGGCGAGTCAAGAACAATATCACTATTGATCTTCCAGATGGTAGAAAGTCAACCCTCGTCATAGACCGGGTCAACCCACAAACAGCCACTACTGAAACGTGCCTTGAGTTATCCGGAGTCTGGTTTTAAGCATAAGCCGGACAACTCCCCGTATCTTAACAATGTCAAGATATGAACTGTTCTATATCCAAGAAACAGAGACACTGATTTAATTGAACCAGATTCAAATCATGCAGCTGTCTCCAGTGCATGTCAACTAAATGGAAGGAGGCCGATCAGCGTTACTCAACTTAGGAATACTTCCAATTATGAGTAACCTGAAAGAGAAGCAAGTTCTCATTACTATCAACTGAATACCATACACAAGTATCTACATCTTCGATCACCTTGAAGAATCCCGATACTTGCAATACCTGGTTCTCTACTTTATTCTTATACCAATAACTTCTCAAAACTCAGACCCTGTGTTTCTACGAAACACCTGTCTAAGAACTAGAGAAGTCACAAGTAAACAGAATATAGTACGAGGACCAACCCCTCTGTCCTAATGGATACTGGACAACATACAATACTCTGTATAAGTCCCCTGAGTCTAATAACTCATTCACTGTGTGTCGTAGGTTGAAAACTGTACTTATGGTTAAGAAGAATTATACCACTGTTCAATGCTCCTTACCTAACCATCCACTGATGTAGGTAAATGTCATAGACATAATTTCAAAAAGGTATATCTCACTCTATGAAAATAGACGTACAGATATATCAATTTAAAATTGGTGTATAACAACGGATATTCAAAACCAAATATTTGCCGACCGGCAAACTACCCAGGCGACTTCCTCAAATATCACCAATTACAACAAATTCCGATATAATAAGGATGATCACCTAATTCCTAATAACTTACTCCCACTCATCATCTGTAAAACCATACAGATGTGAGAATCAAACCTGGTAAATACATACCCTGGAGCAAGTGTCTAATTGGGAAATAAGTTTTCTTTTAACAGTACACAGTGAAACTGAAACATGTGAATGTTTCGATGGGGTATCCTGGTATTCCTAGTAATGCCTCTTCCATTATCCAGATTCACAACTGTAACCATATAATTCTTTGCCACTTCCCCAAATCCCTTTTTATGTCTTTAGTCATTACCTTCTGCACACCCCTTTAGGCCAAATGGTTTTCTTCCTTCCCTACCGTTCGGCACCAGCGTATAGTTTGGAAGAAGACTATCCAATAAGCATAATGGGTGTACTGTCTTAATCCTAGGAGCACTCGCAATGCGAGAGAAGGTGAAGATAAAAGACAACCGAATGAACCTTATTGCTATTTCTCCTGAACCAGGATCCATCCCCGAACTGGAACAAGTTCCTTTCGAGTTCGTATATAACCATACGATGGAGTATCCAATAAACTGGGATCTTCGTAGTGATACGGAGTGTCCTGGAGAAATACAAAGGTGGTTTAGGATTGGCGAAGAAATACTTGGTTTGGTCGTGAATAGCAGTTGCAATTTACATTGCCCTCTTACTAATCCCTTACTTTGTCTTAACTTAATAGCTTCTGTACACCATTTAGGCTAATTGGTTTTCTTCATTCCCTACCAGTCGGCACCTGCCTATGGTTTGGAAGAAGACTATCCAATTTGCGTAATAGGTGTACTATCTCCTAAACCAAGGAGTACTCGCAATGAGAGAAGCTGAAAGGAAAAGACAACTGAATAATCTTATTCGTTTTCTCCAGAACCAGAAACCATCTTCGAATTCCTTCGAGTTCGTATATAACCATACGATGGTTTTGCCCAATGGAAGTGGACGTTCGTAGTAATACGGGGTGTCCCGGAGAAAAGGGTAAAAGTAGGAGTGGCAATGAGGTTTGCAACTCTGACAATCCAAAAGCCAGTGTTAAGAAGGTTCGGTGAACTTGGTCACTGAGTCATAGTCTAGGGTCGGGTCAATAGTCGCTGCCAAAGAGAGAGAGAAAAGAAACACTCAGCGTGCACTCTAACCTAGATCAGATTGGTTATCACTTTATCTAATCTGGAAACCTCCCACTGTAACGTCAAATTCTTCCGCAAACCTAAAAGAAGAATTAGCCGGGATCACCCGAAGAGTAAACCAACTCATCAGTGGGAATCGGGATCCAACTATCATCGCATGATAACGTGACGGAATCCGCTCACGCTATCACACTCCAGAAGGTATGCGCATGTCTGGCAAGTTTCAGTTCTTTTGAAACTCCCGATGTGGATTTTTGCCACATGCTCTTATGACCTTGACGAAGGCCAACAAATCATAAGTCACATGTCAAGTTCTACCCGTCATTGTCCAGGTTGATTTGAACCCACCCGTATAAGCCCTTGACGAAGGCCAACAAGGCTATACGACTGTCCCAAACTAACGCATCTATCTATGCAGCAGAAAGGTAACAAGCAGCTACCATACACTATGCCTTGACGAAGGCCAACAAACATAGCATGAATACTACGTGCTACCCGTCTGAAACGACGGAGGGCTACGAATGGTTTCTGGCGAAAACCTTTAACGTAATGAACTTGATATCGTTGAAGGAACGGATAGCTTTTTAGAAAAATATAGTAACGAAAACCTTTGCTAAAGAGGTCACTCCCGGTGAAGGGATCTCGGCTCTTTCCCCGTAGAATGAGGTGCAGGATATTCCAACTAAATACCACGATGCAAAGCAAAAGTAATCGGCTATAATGAAGTTATTTCCCTGACGCAAACTTTTGTCCAAAGGGTCACTCCCGGTGAAGGGATCTTGGCCCTTGCCTCGTCGACTGAGGAGCAGGATATTCCAACTGAATACCACGATGCAAAACAAAAGAGAACGCCCTTGCAATAACAGCCTTTTAAAAAAGTGTTCCAACAACATCAGAATAGGTTTTTTTATCTTGCATTAATCCGAATCAACGCAGTCCCATCAATTGATCACACCAATAAAGAACGAAAATAATGACGTACGTATATGCTATCCGCATTCGCCACTGGGTCCCGTCATCACCTGTTAGGTTAGCTAACTAACGACAGAGCGGGGACTGAACTAGCGCAGATGAAAAACATATACAACATCTACTAGTATATATATAATATATAATTTTCACTCAAGGCGTGATAAAATGCAACATCACAAAAATGTACAGCATCACAGAACAATACAGATATCTGGGATCCCCGGGTTTCATAGAGCCGCTACTGAAACCCGACGTTCCCCTGGTCGTGTGGATAGCCTGTGCAATGAAATCCTAGACCCCTACGGGCGCGGCAAGTTACCCGCCAAAACCTGAAGCGAGGCAGCCCCCTTCAGCAACGTGAATGGACCACCCAGCACTTCACGGAATCCGGTAACTTGGGCACCCCTCCTGGGTCAACCTGTACCCCCTATGAGTGCGGCGAATAGCCCGCCAATTCAAGAGTGAAGCCCCCTCCGTCTCAATGCCATGAGATGTGGGCCCGTCGCCCTCTAGAATCCGGCTATCCGTGCACCCCACCGTGGGGTAATCCTAGTACAGAAAGTAAAATATACATAAAACGGGTACATCGACCGCAACCTGGTCGTGCCCCAAAAGAATAATACAAACAGGCAGTGACGGCAGTCCACATGTCGGACGCTCACCCCGCAATATCAAATGTACATAATACAACAAAACTGTACTACCACTGCAACCAGGCTATCCCCCACGACCGATCCGCAACATCACAGCACAACACAGAACATCAACGTGAATGTCACGTTCGCAAATCCGCCTAAAAGGGCTATAGCAGATAGATTGGATTTACCGATCGAGTGACATTCACGGTCGCAGATATAATGTAAATACTGTGAACTAGCATGTTTAAAATATCCGATCGAACAAATTTATCAAAGTGGGCCCCAAGCAGTACTGTAGCACTTACAGAAAATCTGGGCCCAAAAATAATATCCCAAAACACCTATTTCCAAGTATAAAGCCCTCTGGAAAAATTTAGCACAATGAACAGTTAAAATCGCGGCGGAACCGCGGCCCAAGCATGGCTTTGGCCGCGGTTCCGCGGCGTTATGAAGAGATCTCGCGACCAATTTTTCTCAGATTTCTTAGATGTCCATGCACAGTATTCTGAAACTACCTGAAAAATTTTTGGAGCTGAAAAAATTTCGACAGAGAACACATGTGCATACAAAATACGGTTTTTGGGGAATTTTGTTCGATCGAGTACTAAACATACTAGAGCAAGCTAGGCATGGTTAATGGCGTGGCTCTGATACCAATGTAAGTCCGCGGGGGCGTCCCGGCCATCGATCCGACGCCGGAAACGCTGAAACAAAAACTTTGCAAACTAGCAAACCGACACCACCGCGCACTTTTAACCCGGATCGGGCCATTAACCTAGGTACTAGAAAACTAAAAGATGGGTAGAGAAGTATACCAAGCGATCCGTGTCCTTCGGTCTTTGTCTCCACTCCGATCTCCCGTGGATACTTCGTCCGTCACCTCCTCGTCGAAAAGGGCACCACGTAGCCGGGTTCGTTTACGGGCTCCCACATATGGACCGAGACAACTCGGGCGCGAAGTTGGCAAGCCGATGCGTCCAAGGTTTGCTGTAGATGTAGTGTAGAATCTATTGTCTCTTGGGGTTTAGTTGCCTTTGATGTGGAGGGAAGAATAACTTGAGAGAGATGAGCAATGTAATTTTAGCAAGCAAAATGAGAACCACACCAAAAAGAAATTCCTCTCATCTCTCCCCTCTTGCCCAAGTGGCCGGCCTCAACTCTCCATGGTGGAGATAATGGAATGATAAAATAATCCATGGAGAAAAGAAAAGATAATGCAAGATAAAAAAAGGTCACACCAATTTCCTTTTTCAATCCACTCACAAACCATCACCAAAAAGCAATGAATAAGACTAGAATGGAATCTCATCATGATGCTACCATTTTACAAGAAAGCCCTCCACAAATAAGTTATTTGCACTCTTGCAAATAACCCCCCCTCCAACGAAAAGTCCGGCCGCGAAGGAACAAAGGAAAACCGGCTGGAACGGAATGCAAACTGGCAACTACAGAAAACTGATCCCGTAATAAATTACAGGAAAACCTCACTACTGCAAATACATCCCCGCATTTGTATTCTCACTGAACACAAATGCAAAGAGACAAAATCTACACTATCTAATACTAGGATCCGGCTTAAACCAAAGCCGGCTAGTAAAATCCGTCCGATCACGATCCGTGCAATACCGCACGTATCTGATCGAACCCTGCCATATCTCCATACGGCCTCTACAGCGTTTCGCCCGAAACCTGAGTAACTGTGTGTGTGGTAGACTCTAAAGACTCGTCAATACAATGGCTGTGGATTTAACCATTAGCACGTCAGAGGTATAAGCCAATACGTGACGGGCTACCAGGTATTGACCAAAGGGACGTCGATGAGCGAACTCATCCTGACCCCCAACTGAGCCTGTCAGTGACAATATCCGTACAGTCCGGTCCGTTCGTCTATGAGTATCGCACGGCGGGCCTAGGGGTTGGTGAAAGTGAGACCCCCAATAGCGGTACAAGTCGTGTCGGAGTGTAGCCCAGAACACCCTGAGATACTACTGGAATACATACCAGCAAATCTCCTGCCTTGGCTAAGGACTTTTCATGTTCTGGCTCTCCTAGACACAGCGCGACCTCACCCCTAATACCGGGAGAGACGAACCCCTGCAGATCCGCTCACTGCCTCCATGTGGCTCGGGACTGTACCCAACTAAAACCTATTTGCACGTCTCCTTTGAGCGTAGTAAGGTAGTAATCAAAGCACAGTGGGAACTCACACGAGACAAATGACGATCTCAGGTCGATGAACTAACCTGTACACATGTCACCAGGGAACTGCTATCTGACGTATGGTATAATCCCAACTAGCAGGTTCCCGGCGAGTCCTGTCCGGTGTACTCATAACCAAATGAACACCTGTATACATCTTAGGTGAACCAACTGACACCAGTGGCTTGTGAGACCGGCCACCGCCCCTCGTCGGGGTCTCGACTGTATACACTAGTCTACTCTGGAGAATCGATGCCCTGTCTCGAAACTCCCACGACTAGGGACCTTTTAAGGATGTGCTTATAGACCCCAGCTCCCACTTATATGATCGCCCTCATACTGCTGGAAGTCAAGCAAGAATACTAGGGGCTCTATCAACGTGTAATAGCGACTCGTAAGTTCACCTAAAGCAGTACACGATGATAAAGATAAACTAGATAGCATACTATCATCTCGAGTAAGACTGTCCTACCGGCATAGGTCCTCCCTCAATCATTGCAATCACGTGCCTGTGATCCAATAATTGACTCTGAGGGCACTATATCCAACACAGCAGTATGATGGCGATCATATACGTGGGAGCTGGGGTCTGTAAGCACATCCTTAAACGTGTCCCTGGTCGTGGGAGTTTCGAGACAGGGCATCGATACTCCATAGTAGACTAGTGTATACAGTCGAGACCCCGACGAGGGGCGGCGGCCGGTCTCACAAGCCACTGGTGTCAGTTGGATCACCTAAGATGTATACAGGTGCTCATTAGGTTATGAGTACACCGGACAGGACTCGCCAGGAACATACTAGTTCGTATTATACATATCGTCAGATAGCAGTTCCATGGTTACATGTGTACATGTTAGTTCATCGACCTGAGATCATCATTTGTTTCGTGTGAGTTCCCACTGTGCTTAGATTACTACCCTACCATGCTCAAAGGAGTTGTGAAAACAGGTTTTAGTTGGGTACAGTCCCCAGCCACATTGGAGGCAAGTGAGCGGATCGTCGGGGATTCGTCTCTCCCGGTATTGTGGGTTGATGTCGCGCAGTGCACGGGTGGCCATCCCTAGGAATCCTCGGCCGAGGTAGTGGATAATTACTGATTTGGATCAATAGTTTCTCAGGTGGTGATGGGCTTCATGCCGACACGATTTATCGCGTTATTAGGGGTCTGACTTTATCCACCCCCCTAAACTCGATATGCGATACTCTTTAGACGAACGAACCGGATTGTATATACATTGTCACTGTCAGGCTCAGTAGGGTTTATAGATGAGTTCGCTCGTCAGCTTCCCTTCTAATCAATACATAGGCAAACCGTTACGTACAGTTTGTACCTCTGACGTAGTAGAGGTTATACCCAGTGCCAGTGTGTTGATGAGTCATTAGAGTCCCCCACAGACACATTCCCAGGTTCGGGCGAAACGTTGTAGAGGCCGTATGGTTTTATGGCAGGGTTCGGAAATTGCACGTGCGTTTTCGCACGTGTCATTTTTCGGGAAGATAATACTGGTAGGCTTTGGTTTAAGCCGGAACCCAGTATTATACTGTGTAGATATAATATCTTTGTCTCGGTTGCATTTATATTCGGTCGTAATATAAATGCGGGTATGTTTATACTGATACGGGGTTATCCTGAAATTCGTTTCAGGATCACTTTTGGAAGTTGCCAGTTTCCAGTTTTCTATCAGCCGTATTTGACAGTCGGTTAAATACGGATTTATCTTTTCTTTGGATGAGTGTAGAAGTTTCTAGAAGCTTCTAGAAGGTGGTGACAAGGCTTGATGATTCATTATTAGCATTAATTGTTCCATTAATGTTTTGATGACTAAGGTTAATGAGTCATGCTTTACATTATTGTGTTCATACTAGGTGTTATGATAAGTTTGTGCTTATGGTCACCTCCCCCTCTCCTACACTCACCCCCCACCTCGTTTTATAGTGGCCGGCCACACCCTTGAAGAGAGATGATGGTTGTTGCTTTAAAAGATTAGGTTTTTGGCTTCATGGAAATTAAAAGATATTCATTTCTCATTTCAGTTGAATCCAAATGGCAACTTCATTAACCGTTCGTCCATAGTCTTGGACGTAACGAGACAAAGTGTTCTACTCATTCTCTACTTCATCTTGGTCGTCTCTTTTAGCAAACTTGACGATCGAGTTGCCTCGGTTCAGAGACGGGAGCCCGTTTAAAGATCCGTCGATGTGGTTCCACCTGGACGAGAAGATTGGAGTTTCAGGAGATCGGAGCAGCCGCAACAAAGTGTGGGACGATGGTTGAAGACCGAAGGACTCGGATCTTTCGGTATAACGTTTCTACCCCTTTGTAGTTTGTTAGTTTAGCTTTAATGGCAGATCCGGGTTTCGGTACGCGAGAGCGCCAGTTGTAAAAAGTTTTTGTTCCGCATTTGGCTTCTGTTAGACGGCTGGGGCGCTACCGTGGAGTTACAGAGGGTGGACCTACACCGGTAGGACAGTCTTACTCGAGAGGTTTGTATACTATCTGGTTTGTCTTTATCATCGTGAACATGCTTTAGGTGACATTGTAGTTCACTATTACACGTTGATAGAGAATAGTATGCTACCATGGTTTGTCTTTATCATCGTGTACTGCTTTAGGTGACCTTACAGGTCGCTATTACATGTTGATAGAGCCCTTAGGATTCTTGCTTGACTGCCAGCTGTATGATGGCGATCATATACGTGGGAGTTTCGAGATGGGCATCGATACTCCATTAGTAGACTAGTGTATACAGTCGAAACCCCGACGAAAGGCGGTGGCCGGTCTCACAAGCCATTGGTGTCAGTTGGTTCACCTAAGATGTATACAGGTACTCATTGGGTTATGAGTACACCGGACAGGACTCGCCGGGAACATGCTAGTTGGTATTATACCTGACGTCAGATAGTAGTTCCCTAGTGACATGTGTACAGGTTAGTTCATCGACCTGAGATCGTTATTTGTCTCATGTGAGTTCCCACTGTGCTTTGATTACTACCCTTCCACGGCTAGAAGGAGTCGTGCAAACAGGTTTTAGTTGGGTACAGTCCCGAGCCACATAGAGGCAGTGAGCGGATCGGCAGGGGTTTCGTCTCTCCGGTATTGGGGGTGAAATCGCGCTCTGTCTAGGAGAGCCTTTACACGAAGTTCTTGGCCAAGGCAGGAGATTTACCGGTAGGTATTCCAGTAGTATCTCAGGGTGTTCTGGGCTACACTCCGACACGACTTGTACCGCTTTTGGGGGTCTGACTTTTACCAACCCCGTAGGCCCGACATGCGATGCTCATAGACGAACGGACCGGACTGTACGGATATTGTCACTGACAGCCTCAGTAGGGTGTCAGGATGAGTTCGCTCATCGACCTCCCTTATGGTCAATACCTGGTAGCCTGTTACGTACAGCTAGTACCACTACCGTGCTAGTAGTTAAATCCACAGCCAAAGTATTGACGAGTCTTTAGAGTCCCCCACAGACAGTTTCTCAAGTTTCGGGCGAAACGTTGTAGTGGTCGTATGGATTTATGGCAGGGTTCGAACATACGCGTGCACTTGTGCATGTGTTATGGTTCGGACGGATAATACTAGCGAGCTTTGGTTTAAGCCGGATCCTAGTGTTATAATATGTAGATTTTGTCTCATTGCATTTGTATTCGGTCGGAATACAAATGCGGGTATGTATATACAGTCGCGGGGTTATCCTGTAATTTGTTACCGGATCGCTTTTTGAAGTTTCCAGCTTGCTTTCTCTTTTTGGCCAAATTCCTTTTCTATTGTTCTTTGGCTGAATTTTCCTTGGAGGGGCTTATTTGCAAATGTGCAATTAGCAAATGGGTGGTATTTTGTGGTCACCGGGGCTCCTGCACATTCCAGCAAGCTCCTTGATTTGCTTTGCTTTCTTTGTGCATTATTTGTGCTCATTGCTTGCATTAATGTGATGGGATTTGAGAAAGACTTTGGTGTGACCTTTTTTCCTTGTTATCATCCATTTTCTTTTGTTTTTGCTTACCCCTTTTCCTCCTAAAATGAGCATGGCCGGCCACATGAAAGGGAAACCCCTCTTTCATTTTGGTGTGGGAATTTTGATCTTATTTTTCCTTGCACAAAATCCTTAGTTCATCTCTAAAGCTCATTTCTCCACCTCCACTCCAAATGGCAACTTCTAATAACCCTTGAGACAAAGGTTTCTACGTATATTCTACAGCAATCTTGGACACGTCGGCTAGCAAACTTCGTGTCCGAGTTTCCTCGGTTCAGAGGTGGGAGCCCGTAAAAAGAATTGATGATGTGGTGCCCTTTTCCGTCGAGGAGATCGAGCTCGGAGATGCCGTGAGGAGCTTGGGATGGTGGCCAAAGACCGAAGGAAACGGATCGATCGGTATAGCTTTCCAACCCTTTCCTTAGTTGCTAGTTATGGGTTAATGGTTTGATCCGGATTTAAAGTATACGATAGCGCCGGTTTCTAGTTTAGAAAAAATTTTCGTTTCCGCATTTTGGCCTCGGACAGACAGCCGGGGCGCTACCGTAGACATATAAATGGTTCTTCATACTTCATTACATTCACTGACGATCTCTCAAGATACGGACATGTGTTCCTGTTGAAACACAAGTCTGAAGCTTTTGAGAAATTCAAAGAATATAAGCACGAAGTAGAATACCAAACGGGTAAAAGTATTAAGATATTTCGATCTGATCGAGGAAGAGAATACTTGAGAAATGAGTTCCTGGACTATCTAAAAGAGAATGGGATTCTCTCTCAGCTTACTCCTCTTTATAAACCACAGCACAACGGTGTAACGGAACGGAGGAATCGCACCCTATTATATATGGTGCGCTCTATGATGAGCACTGCTGAGTAGCCTATTTCCTTATGGGGGTATGCGCTTGAGACAGCCATACACTTATTGAATATGGTTCCTACCAAATCAGTGCCTACCAGTCCATATGAGATATGGAAGGGGAAGAGACCATCTCTTAATTATTTTAAGATATGGGGTTGTCCGGCCAATTTCAAAAGGAACAATCCGGACAAATTCGAAGCAAGGTCTGTGCTGTGCAAGTTTGTAGGATATCCCAAAAGCTCAAAAGGGTATATCTTCTACCACACCGAGGAACAAAAGGTATTTGTTTCTCGACATACCACCTTTCTAGAAAAGGAATTTCTTGCAAAGGAAATTAGTGGCGAGGAGGTAGAACTGGAAGAAGTTCCAGCTATACAAACTACGACAGAAGATTTGATGGAAGTAGAGGATTCAGTAGTTCCTGACGAACCCCAGCCTCTCCGACGATCTAGTAGGGTTCCCTATCCACCTAAGAGATACTACATTTTTCTCATCGATGGTGGAAGCGAGGACTGCATCATAGAAGATGATGACCCAACTAGCTTCGAGCAGGCCATCACGATTGGTGACACTGTAAAATAGCTGGATGCAATGCGATCTGAGATGGAATCGATGTACACCAACAAATTATAGACTTTGGAAGTTGCTCCTGAAGGGGTAAAACCCATTAGGAGCAAATGGATCTATAAGAAGAAACTTGGTGTAGATGAAAAAGTTGAGACCTTCAAAGCTAAACTTGTTGCAAAGGGTTTTCGTCAACGACCAGGTGTGGATTATGATGAAACCTTTTCTCCAGTTGCTATTCTTAAGTCCATCTGAATCCTACTTGCCATAGCTGCATACCATGACTATGAAATATGGCAAATGGATGTTAAGACCGCCTTTCTAAATGGTGATTTAGAGGAGTGCGTGTACATGACTCAGCCAGAGGGCTTCGTTGACAGTGGGAGCAGCGGGAAAATGTGCAAGCTGCTTAAATCCATCTACGGGTTAAAGTAGGTATCGGGGAGTTGGAACATCTGTTTTGATGTGGTAGTCAAAGAGTTTGACTTCATCTAGAACGTAGATGAACCTTGTATTTACAAGAAGGTAGCAGTGAGTAAGGTTGTCTTTCTCGTATTGTACGTGGATGACATACTCTTGATAGGAAATGATGTTTCTATGCTGCACTCGGTCAAGCTCTTCTTATCACATAGATTCTCAATGAAAGATCTAGGTGATGCATGATCGCAAGCTTTTGGCGTGTCGTGTTTTGAAGTTCTAAAATCTATCCGCGATCAGGGCGGTGTCGCTTTGTAGCTAGCCACGATGAGCACGGGTCGTCCGCAGGGAGACGGTGTGTTTATGGTTCTTGTCGTAACGAGTTAATGCGCGAGGCGGAAAGTTCTTTATCTATCCTATGTGTTATATGCAAAGTTAAACTTGTTATGAAACGATAGGATAATGTAAGTTAATGGATTCCGTATTCAAGTCCTTTGAGCCGAACTCAACCAATGAAGCTAGAGCAATCGGTAACAATGTGGATTTGGGTATTTAAGCACGGTATTAGTGGAATCTGGCTTATTGACCCTTGTCCTTCCATTCATGTCTCTTGCTTTTGCCTCCGGCCAAACCGAACGCAACCGGTCGCGGTTAGGGATCACCGATACCTTGGTAGGGTAGGGAGCCTAACGGAGCGCTTGCGTAAGGTTTGGGCGGAGTTTCAAATGGAAAATACGGGAAAAGGAAATGAGAAACGAAACGTTAACATACAATACCAATCTATTTCCTAACAACACACATTTACAACCATTCAAACAATAAACCAAAAAGAGCTACGAAAAGAACAAATAAAGAAAATAAAAGAGAAACAAGCAAATAAGTAAAGGGCATGGAATGAAAGTGCATGAAAGTAAAGTAAGGTAATAAATTGCATGAATGTAAAAGCAAGTAAGAAAAGAGCAAGATAAAGAGAACTAGGAACCCAAGAGCACATAACAAACCATGGAATCAAATACCTAAACTTAAACTTGCAAGCTCAATGAAGAGGCTGCAAGATCAAGTGAGATAAAGATCCCAAGGTGAAATGAAGGCATAAAGAGAAAGCTTTATTCATACCAAAGTAATGATACAACCCTTGAGTGCAATAACCAAAGCTTAACCTTGCAAGCTCAAAGAAGAGGTTGCATGATCATGTTAAGGCAAAGAACTCAAGGGGTTAGCTATGTACAAGAGAACAAAAGAAAACAAAAGAGTTGAAGTGTAAAATGAAAGATACAATGTGAGATCCCTCTCCCTTGCTGCCTCATTCTGTTTTTATAGGAAAAAAAGTGATTAAACAAACAATAACATTATGATGAGGTGGCAGCAGGGGATGCACTATAGAAAACTGGGGCCATTTGGGGCTAAGGGGACCGGCCACATAGGTGTTGAGCTCAGGTCAAATCCGAGCTCTGGGGCTCAGGCTTGGTGTGGTGGCTTGTATTGTCCCCAATACCACTCTGGTGTTGTTTGCTTGGTCAAAAATAACCTGGTTTGTCTTTAGAGGTGGCAGCAGGGGATGCACTATAGAAAACTGGGGCCGTTTGGGGCTAAAGGGATCGGCCACATAGGTGTTGAGCTCGGGTCAAATCCGAGCTCTGGGGCTCAGGCTTGGTGTGGTGGCTTGTATTGTCCCCAATACCACTCTGGTGTTGTTTGCTTGGTCAAAAATAACCTGGTTTGTCTTCAGAGTTTGGAGGGAAACTTGAATCTTTTGGTCACATCACTACTTTATGCATTGAATGCACATCACACCATACCCACTTGCTCCTTGATTTATTGATGCCCTATCCTATGGTCCATGCCAAAGAGCATGTGTACACACTTCCATTGTGTTGGACAAAAATATTGTGCACACATTTTATTCGCAAAATCTCTTTGGATATCGGTCGGTTTCCAGTTCTGGTTGCAGTGTCGGCTCACATATGATATATCCGTGATTTTGAATGTATTTCCAGTATTTTGTCACGGATACCTGTAATCTGTATTACTGAGCAAACACCGGTTAATAGTACCGATATTTACAAAAAATAGATAAAGAATGAGTGGTAATAAAATGCAGTTTTCTGTGATGAACAAATACCCCCAAACTTATATTTTGCTCGTCCCGAGAAAAATAAAATCCTAGCCTCACTTTCGTAGGGAACACAATTGAACTAAGCACGTGCAGCAAGCCGTTAAACCTCTAGATGTCCCTAGTAAGAGGAGTGTTGTCTCCTGAGGGTTTTCAGCGGATTACACCCCCAAAATCCCGTCAAGCTAGTTTCATAAGTTAACATTGATTCTACTTCTATAGTTTAGTATCTATGTTAGAAACTCTATTATCCTAAGTTAGAAATATTCAACCCTTATGTTTCACACCTCCTATCTATGTAACCACAGATCCTATACGTTCCAAAAATTTTTAGAAAGATGTTAGTATCTCCTGAGTTTTCCTTCTAAAAGTGTGGTCTTAAATCAGGGATTTTTATCAACTTTACAGAAAACATAAGTCTTATTCTTTATTTCTATCTTTGCTCCAAACATCGATTGTATACCCCTACGTGTGTGTAAATTATTCACCCCTACACTTAAGAATTCAATTCAAGGTATATTACCCTTGCCCTAATACCTAATATTACTTCTTTTCATTAATGATGGTCGGTGTTGCTCACACATCTTTCATGCGACTATTAATGCTTCTTGAGGCACTAACAGCCGATTACTGAATGTGTGGCCTTTAAAGTGTAAATAGCAATTTTCAGGTCTTAACTTTATTTATTTTTTTTCTTTTTTATCTTTTTTCTTTTCTTTTCAATACCGGATATATTTTTTTCAATGATGCTCTTTTAGGTGTTTAGCTTTAAATACCGTTTTTTCTTTCATATTAGGTTTTCAGGCAAGAGTATTTCTAGGTATCCTCTACTATCACATGTTTCAAGGTGCGTGTATGTGCAGTTTGTAGGGTATATACTTTCTAAATTTGGACTCAAGAATAGAAACTATTTTTCAGACTTATCTTTTAGTAAAACATCAATACTTTCCCTTCATTTCGACTTAACTCAAGAACTGAACTCAAGATTACCTACTTCTACAACAAAAATGTAAGGACGTATAATTACCAAGATTAAACAAAATAAGGGTTATTTTTAGGGTTTTCAATTCCTAAGCCTAGGATTTAGTTATTCCAAACGTATTAACTAAACTTTCAGAATAAAAATCTAAGTTACCCTATTAGCTAACTTGACGACAAAGTTTTTATATTTTTGAGAAAATTTTCGATTTTTGTGGGTTTTTAAAACCTATTAGATATGGTACGCTCTATGATGAGTACTGTTCAGTTGCCTATTTCTTTTTGGGGTTAAGTGCTTGAGACAGCCGCATACCTATTGAATCAAGTTCCATCAAAATATGTGCCTAAAAAACCATATGAGATATGGAGTGGAAAGAGACCATATCTTAAACGAGTTAAGATATGGTGTTATCCGGCCTATGTCAAAAGACAAACTCGTGGTAAGGTCAGTTCTATATAAGTTTGTAGGATATCCAAAGAATTCGCATGAATATCTTTTCTACCAAAGTGAGGAACAAAAGGTGTTCGTTGCTCAACATTCCACCTTTTTAGATAAGGAATTTCTTGTAAAAGAAACTAGTGGCAATGAGGTAGAACTGGAAGAAGTTCCAGCAGCACAAACTACAACTGATGATTTGGTGGAACCGGAAAATCCAATAGTACCCAACAAACCCCAACCACTCCGCAGATCTAGTAGGGTTTCTCATCCACCTAAGAGATACTGCGGCTTTCTTGTAGACTGTGGGAGCGAGGATTGCATCATGGAAGATGATGACCCGACTAGTTTTGAGCAGGCCATCACAAGTGGAGACTCTGTGAAATGGCTGGATGCTATGCGATCCGAGTTAGAATCCATGTACACCAACAAAGTATGGACTTTGGATGTTGCTCCTGATGGGGTAAAACCCATTGGGAGCAAGTGGATCCTCAAAAAGAAGATTGGTGTAAATGGAAAAGTTGAGACCTTCAAAGCTATACTTGTAGCGAAAGGTTTTCGTCAATGACCTGGTGTTGACTATGATGAAACCTTTTCTCCTGTCGCTATGGTTAAATCCATCAGGATCCTACTTGCCTATGCTGCATATCATGACTACGAAATCTGGCAGAAGGACGTCAAGACCGCTTTTCTAAATGGTGATTTAGAAGAGAGCGTGTACATGACACAGCCAGAGGGCTTCGTAGATAGTGGGAGCAGCGGAAAGGTGTGCAAGCTGCTTAAATCTATTTATGGATTAAAGCAGGCATCGCGGAGCTAGAACATCTGTTTTGATGAAGCTGTCAAAGTGTTTGGCTTCATCAAAAATTTAGATGAACCTTGTATATATAAAAAGGCTGTAGAGAGTAAGGTTGTCTTCCTTGTATTGTACGTGGATGGCATACTCTTGATAGGAAACGATATTCCTATGCTACACTCGGTCAAGCTCTTCTTATCACATAAGTTCTCTATGAAAGATCTAGGTGATGCCTCCTATATCCTGGGGATAAAAATCTATAGAGATAGATCCAAACAGATGTTGGGATTATCCCAATCCAGGTACATAGACACCAAACTAAAGAGGTTTAGTATGGAAGATTCCAAGCGAGGTAATTTACCCGCTTGCTCAGGAATCACTCTCTCCAAAGAGATATCTCCCAAGACTGATTTGGAGAGGGCTCGCATGCAAGGGATACCCTATGCTTCAGCGGTAGGCTCTATTATATATACGATATTATGTACCACACCGGATGTAGCTTACTCACTAGGTGTAGTGAGCAGGTATCTATCAAATCCTGGGGAGAAACACTGGACAGCTGTGAAGAACATTCTTAAGTTCTTGAGAAGGAGTAAAGAAATATTCTTGGTGTATGGTAATGGTGAACTCCAGGTCGAGTCCTTTACCGATTCGAGCTTCCAGAGTGATAACGATGACAGTAAGTCGATCTAGGGTTTTCTTTTTACCCTCAACGGAGAGGCGGTGTGTTGGAAGAGTTCAAAGCAAGACACCGTAGCAGAGTCGACGATGGAGGCTGAATACTTCGCTGCCAACGATGCTGCCAAAGAGGCTGTCTGGATGAAGAAGTTCATTGCCGAGCTTGGTGTGGTACCATACATTGAGCATCCAATACCTGTGTATTGTGATAAAAATGGAGCTGTGGCTTTATCCAAGGAACCCAGGTCCAATCAGAGATCCAGTCATATTCTTAGGTGGTATCACCAGATCAGGGAGATAGTATATCACCGAGAGATCGAGGTTTGGAGAGTTGACACAAAGGACAACATAGCGGATCCATTCACGAAGTCCCTGCCCCGGAGGTAGTTGGAGAGACTTTTTGGGATGTTGGGTATGAGATACTACAACAGCTGGCCTTAGTGCAAGTGGGAGATTGTTAGGAATATGTATGTTAGTTATGTATATGCCCTAGAGGCCATTGTTGTACATATGATATATATTATAGTGGATGCTTGGATATATAAAGAGAGGACTTTCTTGCTCGACATGATAGTATGCTATTTGGTTGCTCTTTATCTTAACATGTATACTTGTCTCTTGATACTGTCATGTGGTTACTTGTTGGTAAAGCCCTTAGGATGTGTACTTGACTACCAAGATTATGATCCAGATCACACTAGTGGGGCCATGGTAGTCCATAAGTTCATCCTTTAATGTTCCTAGTCATGGGTGTATCGAGAAAGGGCATCGATATACCAGAGTAGACTAGCGTATACGCTTCTCGACCCATGATATGGGCGATGGATGATCCCATATCCATTGGTGTATGACATCAGAGATGGCATATGGGTGATCAGTAGAGACTGGGTACACTGGACGGACTAGCCGAGAACTCCTCGATGGTATTATACCTCACGTCAGATAGCAGTTCTCTGGTGACACTGGTACAGGTTAGTCTGTAGACCCGAGATCATCATAGAGTCTTATGTGATTCCCACTGTACTTTGATTTCCACCTTACCAAGTTCATGAGAACGTGCAAAACGGTGGCTTTTGGGTACAGTCCCGAATCACCTGGAAGTGATGAGCGATAGGAGGGGTTTTGTCTCTCCCGATATTTAGGGTTGATGTTGCACTGTGTTTGATTGGCTATAATTGAAAGTCCCTGATCAGGGATGATATGGAGGTCTACTGGTAAGTGTTATCAGTTGTTTCTCAAACCGTTATGAGCCTCACATCGACACGACTTATCGGTTACTGGGGTCTGACGTTTACCTCCCTTAGATTGGATATGCGACATATCAGACGAAGAGACTGGACTGTACGGTAGTGTTACTGACAGGCTTTACAGGAGCTAGAGCGGGCTTGCTTGCTGATCTTCTGATAGTTCAATCCCGGGGTAGCCGTTACGTCAAGCTAGTACCGCTGACGGCTTGTGGGTGCTTGATGTGATCATCACCTACTGCCGGCATATTGACGAGTCTTTAGTGTCCTATATAAACGTTTTACTGGCTCAGGCAAAACGAAGTAGGAGCACATATGTGATATGTGCGGGACCGAGATAAATACGAGTATATGATACCGTATTCTATTCTCGCGATTATTTGTATCGGTTGGTTATATGTGATATAGCCGGGTTATCGAATCAACTGTTGATTCGATAAGTTGGTACATATAATATTAGTCAGTTATATGTAATATAGACGGATTATTAAATCAAGTATTGATTTAATAATTTAGTGTATAATTGTACATTTGATATACTAGTTTACATTAACTAATATTAGCTCACTTAAGCATTTATTTTTTCTCGCATGTGCACACTTAATATATATGTGATATATATTAATTTTGTTTTTATTTTTGTATCATGGTTGATGACACACACTACATGGGTGTATGAGACTTACACCACACTAATTATAATGTAGGGTTTAAGTATTTAAAGTAAATCCAAATTAGTGGATAATTGGTCACATGCATGAAGCTTTGAGAATCTTGTAGATGCATTGACTTAGTCCACTAATTTTGTTTTACTTAAGATATTTATTAATTTAACCAATATAACTTTGCCATGGTTATATCTCTACATGAGTTAGTATATGGTACAAACTCACCCATGGTTGATTCTCTCACCTCATTAGTTCATTCTCATCTCTTGACTTCATCTTCTTCATCCTTGAGAAAAAGCTTGCTAGCTTTTTCCAAAGTGAGAAAATATTGTGAGAAAAATAAAACTAAAGTGATCCCACTTCCTACTTCATCATCCTCTACTAGATTAGCACTTTAGTATAGGGTGTTAGCTTCACTAATCTCTCATTAGTGAAGTAGTAGCTTGAGTTAGTGTCTCCTCGACGTAGATCATCTTCGGCCTCGACGACTTCAAGCAAGTTCGTTCCTTTTACCTTGAAAAGCTATGAAAGAGTCCGGGAGTTCCATCATCGCAGCGAAGGGACCACTACAAGGAGCAATTGAAGTGAAGGACCGGTCTACAAAAGTTGTATTTCTTTATCACTTAGATGTAGAGTAGTTTACTTGTTGTTTTCTAACCCTAATTCTCTAGTAAAGATCCTTGGTTAGGTTATTTGGCACTTGAAAATTTTAAATACGGCATGTTTGATGCCTTTTAGAACCTTCATCTAGTGCCTAAGAACCTTACAGTGGTATAAGAGCCTAGCTAGAGTATTAGGCGTTGCGTTAGCGAAATTAAAAGTCCGATCGAACTCCGAAAACCATAATTTTCCCACTTTCTGGAAATTTTTCCAAAAGTTGGATTTTTTCATGTTAAAAATATTCGGAAAAACATGCAGGGAATTCTATGGACACACCTGAAGATCGAAACCCTAACTCGTCTAAGTGACCGCGGATCCGTGGCTAAAACATGGTTTTGGCGACGGATCCACGGCGCCACTTAAGAGGCTTGGGTCGGGCCCTTCAGCTGTAGGTTCGTAGGTGCTGTAGTATGTCTCTGGTTAATTTTAACAGTGCTTAAGTGTTGAGCTTTCTGGAAATTTTGGGAATTCGTTGATTTGATCGAATTATTTAACGTCATCTAGCTTTCTGTAATGTGATACAATAATTGGAATCTATAAATTTGTTTGTTGCGTGTAAATCTAACATTTTGGTCTCGGTTCTAATCGGAAATCTTATTGAATTATCCGACTTATTTTGAAAAAGTGTTTTCATGGGTAAGACCTAAATGCGGGCTTTACATTGTTAGGCATGAAATCTTGGATATGTGATATCCCGGGTTTGTGTTGTCTAAGAGCAGTTACGATTCCAATTGTTGTAGTTTTTCATTTTTCTTTTCTGTGACCTTAAGTGTAATATGCGGTGTATCGCCGTTTTCGTTGCTATATGTCAACGGCAATTAGGATACGCATATTTACTTACGTTGATGACATATGATGTTATGTGTTGCTGTGATATATTATATTGGATCGTCGTATTATGAATAGCCGGGGGTTTTATGTGAGATGGGGGTTTTTATTTTCATTCATGTAAAATTCATTGTATGTAATATTCTTTTATTGGGGCACTTCCGGGTTGAGGATGATGTCACCATTATATATTATTTACTTTTCCGCATTAGGATAGACCCAAGAAGGGGAGCATAAGTAACCGGGTTCTATGGTCCTGTAGGAGACCATCTCGAGGAGTCGAGACCGGGTCTCCTAACCTTGGAATTGGTAGGGTTGCTTGCCGCTCTCGTAGGGGTATAGGGATGTGGGTTTGGCTATTCATCGCGACTATGGAATCCGTGTTTTATACAGGTTCAAAATAAAACATGGACCTCCTAGTATATCCAATATTTCATATGTTATCTTATGCTGCTGATATTCTATGATGTGATCATTTTATATGCATGAGACGAATGCTTTATTATTGTATATATATGATATATAATAAACGTTGCTTATGTTTTTCACCCGCGCTAGTCCCGCCCCACTATGCCGTTAGTTAAGTAACCTAACGGTGCATAACGAGACAATGTGGCGAATGCGGATGGCATAAGTGTACGTTGTATTTTCGTTTCTTCTGTGATGCTTAGGAAGCTTAAATGATGGGACTTCATTAAAGAGATTAATGAAAGAAAAGAAACCTAAAAGATATTGTAGAATCAAATTTAAAAAAAAGGGTAGCTCTAGTTTTGCTTTGCATAGCGGTATTCCTTATAGAATATCCTGCACCTTATTCGATAAGGAAAGAGCCGAGATCCTTTCACCGGGAGTGACCTCTTTAGCGAAACAAGCAGATTCTACAACTCACTCGGTTTTATTTTTGATTGCTTCTATAGTTCTTGCTTTGCATAGCGGTATTCCTTATAGAATATCCTGCACCTTATTCGATAAGGAAAGAGCCGAGATCCTTTCACCGGGAGTGACCTCTTTAGCAAAACTAGAAAAAGCCTCAAAAACACTCCTTTTCAAATCACTGGTTTCTACAACGATATCAAGTTCATTACGCTCATGGTTTTCATAAAAACCTGCGTAGCCCTCCGTCATTTCAGATAAAGACTATTTAGTATTCGTGCTGCGTTTGTTGGCCTTTGTTAAGGCGTAGTGTGCGGTAGCTGACCAGAACTTATCTGTCTATGCATGTGATACGATTGGATTAGGTTAGTCATACGACCTTGTTGGCCTTTGTCAAGGGTCATACAGGCGGGTTTAATTCAATCGGGAAATGACGGGTTGAACTTGATTAGCGTCCTATGGTTTGTTGGCCTTTGTCAAGGTCATAGGGGGTTAAGGACAAAAGTATTATCGGGAATTTCAAGTGTTGAAGTTTGCAATGAGATTGCATATCTTCTATGAGATAGTTGGATCCCGATACCCACTGCGAGTAAGAGTTACTCCTGGGAGAGTTTTACACATGACAATTAGCCATTCAAGTCGGTGTCTAGAAAGGTGCTAACGGGGTTATGCCTCTGGGAAAATGAGATTTATTTTAATTAGATCCGTGCAAAAGCACGGGGAACCTCCCTCAAAGTACCAACACTGGCCTGGCCGAAAGATGTAGGGTTGCTAGGCACACGCACAAGGGTCTACGAGGCATCAACCATGCCCGATTTAAAATTTAGCCATGCCGAACAACCCAAAGCCGGATCTTTAAACTAGAGATTAGGCGAAAACAAGCATCTTAAACACTTTAACACTAAGTGAGAGGGATTACAACCTTTGTAGATCCGGTCCTTCACTTCTGAAGCTCTGTGTTGAGGTCCCTTCACTGCGATCATCGTGCATCCAGACTCTAGAGAGGCTCCACGAAGAGAAAGATGCAAGCTTGCTTCCGATCTTCGATAACAAAGATGATCTACCTTGAAGTTTCATTAACACAAGCTCTCACTCACAAAATGAAGTGAACACCCTCATCTAAATGGCAAGAGGTAGATGAGGATGATGAATTAGGATTTTTGCTCTCATTTATTTTCTTATTCTCACTCACTTTCATCACAAAAAAGCAAAGCAAGAAAGCTTTGCATCGAGGAAGAAGAAGAAGAAGAATAGTGATCCTTTTGTGATGAATAATGAAAGTTATGATAAGGTTAGAAATACAACCATGGTCATGTAACCTTTGTAGAGATTGAACTAGGGTTAAGGGTTTGGGTTGGGTTAAAGAATATCTTGCAAAATATCTACACAAAAAATCTTTGCACAAAACAAAATAAAACCATCTAGAAGGTTCTAGAAAAGATTAACCCAAATCAAACCCAAATCTCGTTTAATCTCCACTAAACATGTTGCATTAATAACCATATCATGTTACAATATTATATATCATATATCTAATATTTATTTTTACAAAATAAAATAATACAATTAATATATATCGCATATATATCAATGTATTACCCGAGTGAGAAAAAGAATCTTCGAGTGAGCTAATATTAGTTAATGTAATTTAATATATCATATATATTATTATACATTAAATTATCGAATCAACACTTGATCCGACAATCCGGCTCTATCGCATATAACCGACTAATATATCATTTACCGATTCATCGAATCAACACTTGATCCGATGACCCGGCTGATATCAAATATCGCGAGAATAGAATACGGTATCTCATATCGCATTATCCTCGGTCCCGCACATATCACATATGTGCTCCTACTTCGTTTTACCTGAGTCAAGAAACCTCTTTGTAGGACTCTAAAGAATCGTTAATACGCCGGCAGTAGGTGATGATCATATCAAACACCCACAAGCTGCAAGCAGTCAGCTAAACGTAACAGCCACCCAGGTATTGAGCGCTCAGAAGATCAACAAGCAATCCTGTACATTCTCCTGTGAATCCAATCAGTAACACTCCCGTACAGTCCGGTCTCGTCGTCTGATATGTCGCATATCTCGCCTAGGGGTGGTAAACGTCAGACCCCAGTAGCACACTAAGTCGTGTCGATATGAGGTCTATAACAGTTCGAGAAACTATTGATAACACTTACCAGTAAATCTCAACAACCCTAGCCAGGGATTTCCAGTTATATCCAATCGAACACAGCACAACATCAACTCCCTATACTGGGAGAGACGAATCCCCTCCTATCGCTTATTGCCTCCATGTGATTCGGGACTGTACCCAAAAGCCACCTTTTTGCACGCCCTCTTGGACGTGGTATGATGGAAATCAAAGCACAGTGGGAATCACACAAGACTCTATGACGATCTCGGGTCAATATTCTACTCTGTACCAGTGTCACCAGAGAACTGCCATCTGACGTGAGGTATAATACCATCTGGGAGTTCTTGGCGAGCCCGTCCAGTGTACCCCGTCTCTACTGAGCACCCGTACACCATCCTTGATGTCAAACACCGATGGATATGGGATCATCCATCACCCATCATATGGGTCAAGATGCGTATACGCTAGTCTACTCTGGTTTATCGATGCCCTGTCTCGATACACCCTCGACTAGGAACAGTTATAGGATGTACTCGTCGACTACCGTGGCCCCACTAGTATGATCTCATCATAGTTCCAGTAGTCGAGTACATATCCTAAGGGCTTTATCAACATGTAACATAGAGACAATCAGAGTACATGTTAAGATAAAGTACAACCAGATAGCATATTATCATGTCGAGCAAGAAAAGTCCTCCCTATATATGTCCAAGCATCCATTACAATATACATCATATATACAGTAATGGCCTCTAGGGCATACATATAACTAACAATCTCCCACTTGCACTAGGGCCATCTGTTGTGGTATCACATACCCAACAATTAGCTGTGGTTGAAGTATCTCATACTCAACCATCCCATAAAAGTCTCTACTGGGAAAAAGGCCTTTGTGAGTGGATCCGCGCTGTTGTCCTCTGTGTCTACTCTCCTAACCTCGATCTCCCTGGAGATCAACCATCTCCATGATCAGGTGATACTGCATAAGAATTATATCTGGATTTCTGATGGGACGGGGGGTTCCTTGGCTAAAGCCACAACTCCATTGTCACACAATGGCAGGAACTAAGTTCATCTTATGAACTATAATCTATATCCAGACTGCCTCTTTGGTAGCATCTTTGGTAACGATGTATCATGCCTTTAATCATCTAGTAAGTTATGGTATCTAGCTTGGAACTCTTCCAACATACCGTCCCTCCACTGAGGATAAAGACAATGCCTGCGACTGACATTCAGTCGTCCTTATCACCATGGAACCTTTCCAGTGATTCACCCCAGGATCGATTGATACCGTCTCACTACAACTAGTGAGTATCCTAACATCCAAGTAGATCTATCTCATAGATCCAAAACCCAGGATTTTGGAGGTATCACCTTGATCCTATATGGAGAATCCTTGTGATAAGCGGAGATTGACCGAGCGTAGCTTAGGAAACTCTTCCCTATCAAGAGTATGTCATCCACGTACTCTACGAGGATCACCACCATACTCCCTACTATCTTTTTGTATATACAAGGTTCATCTACAATTTTGATGAAGTCAAACTCTTTGACTATCACATCAAAACAGATGTTCCAACTCCGTGATGCCTGATTTATCACATAAATCATCTTGCACACGTTTCCGCTGCTCCCACTGTCTACGAAGCCCTCTGGCTGTGTACTTATAGACGCTCTCTTCTAAAACATCATTTAGAAAAGCAGTCATGACAACCAACCGCCCGATATCGTAGTCATGGTATGTAGCTGTGGCAAGTAGGATCTGGATGGACTTAAGCATATCTTTGAAAATCTCAACTTTTCCATGTACAACAAGTAATCTTCTCAAGATATACTTGCTCCTGATGGGGATTTAACCCTTCAGATAAAGCAACCAAAGTCCATACTTTGTTGGTGTATAAGGATTCCATCTCAGATCGATAAGCATCCAGCCATTCTTACAGAGTCCCACTCTTGATGGCTTGCTCGAAATAAGTTGGGTCATCATCTCATGATGCATTCCTCGCTCCTACTGTCATAAAGAAACCGAAGTATCTCTCAGGTGGGTGAGGAACCCTACTAGATCGGCGAAGAGGCTGAGGTTCGTTGGAAACTATTGAATCCTTTGGTTCTACCAAATCATCAGCTGCAGTTTGTATAGCTGGAACTCTTTCCACTTCTACCTCATGACCAATAATTTCTTCACAAGAAATTCCCTTTCACAAAGGTGGCATGTTGAGAAACAAAACATCTTTTGTTCCTCGGTTAGGTAGAAGATATTCCCTTGCGTATGCTTGGGATATCCAAAAAACTTCCACAGATCTGACTTTGCCTCGAGCTTGTCCGGATTTTTCTTTTTAGACATAGGCCGGACAACCCCAAATCTTAACAAACTTAAGATATGGGCACTTCCCTTTCCATATCACATATGAAGTGGTAGGCAATTGATTTGATTTGAACCTTATTCAATAGGTATGCAGCTTCTCAAGTGCGTAACTCCCAAAAGGAAATAGGAAACTCAGTAATACTCATCATAGAGCACACCATATCTAATAGGGTGTGATTGCTCCATCCCGAGACACCGATGTGTTGTGGTGTATACGGAGGAGTAATGCTGAGAGAGAATCTCATTCTCCTTTAGAATAGTCCAGGAATCCCGTGCTCAAGTATTCTCCTCCTTGATCTCATCAAATGACATAATACTTATACCCGTTTTTTGTTCTCTACTTCTGACTTATGTTCTGTGAATATCTCAAAAGTTTCGGACTTGTGTTTCAACAGGAACATATGTCTGAATCTTGAGAGATTATAAGAGAATGTAATGAAGTATAAAGATCTGGTCTTGGCATGTGTAAACAGGGGACCTTCATACATCAGCATGTATCAATCCCTAGAGTTCACTAACCCTTTCTTTGTTTCCAATAAACGGAGCTGTGGTCATCTTATCTCTGTGACATGACCGGCAAGTTTCACAAGATGTAAATTCAGACTTATTTAAATATGCATCTATATGTAACTTCAGCTAGTCGGGTCGCATTGATATGACCTAGTCTACAATGCCTTAAGAAGGATTCGTTCATTTCTGAACTCTTCCTCTTGTGTGTGTTCTGTACATTAAGAACTGTAGTTTGATTTAGAACGTCTATGCTTTTAGATAACGTGCCTGAACCGATCAACTCTTGATATAGAAAATGTTCAAAACATTATCCAACAAAACAAAATTATATCCTTCTTTACTAATAAAGAGATTGATATGATGTTGTATATCAAGTTCGGTATCTAATAACATTCGTTCAGAATCAATGTATTCAAATAATACAGGGTGATAACTACCAACAGACTTGGCTGCAACACTTGCACCGTTTCTATCTCATGAAATTTATCACCCGTTCTCAGTTCTCTACCTATATGTAGCCCATGTAACAAATTACATTTACGGGATCCTGATCCGGTATCAAATACCCAGGACGTAAAGGATATTGAGAAACAGTTCTGTGTAATGAACACACCCGAAGAAAATGCATCAACATGCACTTTCTTCGTTTGGGCGGCACGGGAATTCTGGTAATCCCCAATTTCCTGCTCTGTCTTATAACAATTATAAGTTGGAGCGGGACCAACGTTCCTTAGCGCAGTATAACAAGCAGGTTCAGTCAATACATCCGTATTATTATCTTGATTAAGGTGTGACATAGTTGTAACCTAGAGAGAGAGAGAAGAAAACACTCAGCGTGCGCTTTTACAAGATTAGATTGGTTATCAATTTATCTAATCAGGATGTCTCCTACTGTTTTAGTCAAATCTTCCTTCAAACCCTAAAAGGAAAGACTAGCCGGGATTAATTACACTCTACAAGTTCGCCAATCTTTCAGCCAGGCCAGTGCCGGTACTTTGAGGGTGGTTCCCTGTACTTTCGCACGGACCTAATTAAAGTAAACCTCGTTTTCTCAGGGGCGTAACCCCGTTGACACCTTTCTAGACACCTACTTGATCGGCTAATTGTAATGTGTAAAACTCTCCCAGGACTAACTCTTACTCGCAGCGGGTATCGGGATCCAACTATGTCATAGAAGGTATGCAATCTAATTGCAAATTTCAAAACTTGAAATTCCCAATAATATTTTACCCCTAGCAGCTATATGACCTTAACACGGTCAACAAATCATAAGTGCTAGTCAAGTTCAACCCGTCTTTTCCCGATTGAATTAAACCCACCCGCACGACCCTTAACATGGTTAACAAAGTCGCACGACTACCCTAATCCAATCGCATCATATGCTTATACAGATAAGTACTAATCGGCTACCGCACACTACGCCTTAACATGGTCAACAAACGTAGCACGAATACTAACTAGTACTTATCTGAAATGATGGAGGTCTACGACAGGTTTTTAAGAAAACCCTTTGCGTAATGAACTTGATATCGTCGTAGGATCGAGTGATTTTTAAATAGAGTGTATTTTAGGCTTTTCTAGTTTTGCTAAAGAGGTCACTCCCGGTGGAGGGATCGTCGGCTCTTTCCTCATCGAATAAGGTGCAGGATATTTCACAAATATCACTATGCAAAGCAAGAACTATAGAAGCAATCAAAAGACAGACCGAGTTTGTAGCATCTGCTAGTTTCACTAAAGAGGTCACTCCCGGTGAAGGGATCTCGGCTATTTCCTTATCGAATAAGGTGCTGGATGTTCTTCAAGGAACACCGCTATGCAAAGCAAGAACTAGAGCTACCAGTTTTTAAACAAATTTCTACAACATCTCTAGGTTTCTTTTATTTCATTAATCTCATTAATGAAGTCCCATTTTATTATGCTTCACAAGCATCTCTTTGAAACGAAATCTGCAATATAACATATATCTCATATATATAATATAAACATTCGTCTCAGGAAGTAATATGATCTCATCACAGAACATTACAGCAGAAGAACATATATGAAATATTGGATATACTAGGACGTCCGTGTTTTAATATGAGCCTGTATAAAACACGGATTCCACGGTCGCGATGAATAGCCAAACCCACAACCCTAGACCACTACGAGAGCGGCAAGCAACACTGCCAGTTCTAGGGTTAGGAGACCCGGTCTCGACTCCTCGAGATGGTCTCCCACTGGACCCTAGAACCCGGTTACTTGTGTTCCCCGCCTTTGGTCTACCTAATGCGGAAAAGTAAATAATATACAATGGCGACATCATCCTCAGCCCGGAAGTGCCCCAATAAAAGAATATTACATACAAATGAATTTTACATGAATGAAAAAGAAAAAACTCTCATCTCACATAAAACCCCCGGCTATTCAAAACGCGACGATCCAATATAACATATTACAGCAACACATAATATCTCATATCATCAACGTAAGCAAGTCTGCGTATCCCGATTGTCATTGATGTATAGCAACGAAGCCGGCGATACACCACATACTACGCTTACGGTCACAGAAAAGAAAGTGTAAAACTACAACAGTTGGAATCCGCAACCTCCTTAGACATCGCATGCCAAACCAAATGAATTCCTTAGACATCTAATGCCTAACAATTATAAACCCCGCATTTTAGTCTCATTATCGAAAACTATTTTCAATATCAAGTAGGGCAATTCAACAATATTCCCGACATCCTGATCGAATGCTTGTCGCAAACTTTAGTAGACGGCCGCACCCCTGGATGCCGTCGACGAAGTGCACTAAGGCGGAACACCGCTGCCGCGAGCACCCGAACGGATGCTTTTGGCGACGGGGTTCTCCTACGTTTACTCGGTGAGTATCCGCGTACGCTACGTGATTGCGATGGACTTTTGATCACATCAAAATTCCGTAGCAACCGATCATTCGAGACTAAACTGCTAGATTTATAACATTCAAATTAGTTATCTCATAACTGCTTGTGGATTCCAAATATTGTATCACATTCCAGATAAATAGACAATGTTAAACTTTCCGATCGAATAATCAAACACCCAAGTTTTCCCAAATAGCTCAACACTTGAGCGGTGTTTAAAAGTATCTATCACATGCCACAGTACCAATGGTCCAGCCGTAGAAGGGTCAAGCCAACGCCTCACACGTGACAACGCCGTACTGCCACAAACCCTAAGGTTTAGAGGCGGTTCAGACGGTCACATAATCGAGTTAAGGTTTGTTGTCTTCTAGAGAGTCCACCGTGTTACTTGCACGACATTCCGGAAGTTTCAAACTCGAGAAAGAAAATCCAACTTTTCAAAAAATTTCCGACAAGGGAAAAAGTGAGTTATTGATATCCGTTCGAACATTTTAACAGGTTCTAAAATTATCCGGAAAAAATTAAGCGAAGTTAAATTATCCGATCGAATCAACGAGTCCCCAATACATCCCAGAAAACCCAACACTTGAGTATAATTAAAAATACCCAGAAATATCAGGAAATAAATAAGGATATTACTGTAGAAAGCGGATCCAATAATCTTACTATTACGCCGCGGAACCGCCGCGCAAGCAAGGGTACGGCTGCGGTTCCGCGGTGCTTTAAGCGCATTAATGGCACGTTTTGCACAGTAATTCCTAAAATCCCCTGCTGATTTTTTTGAGCATTTTTAATTAGAAAAAATCAACATTTTACAAAAATATCCAGAGAAGGGTATAAATCGTGGTTTCCGGGTTCGATCGGACTTTAAACTTCGTCTAGACTTCGCCTAAAGCTCTAGCTTGGCTCTGACACAACTGTAGAGTTGCTAGGAACACGCACAAGGGTCTACAAGGCATCAACCATGCCCGATTTAAAATTTAGCCGTGCCGAACAACCCAAAGCCGGATCTTTAAACTAGAGATTAGGAGAAAACAAGCATGTTAAACACTTTAACACTAAGTGAGAGGGATTACAACCTTTGTAGATCCGGTCCTTCAATTCTAATGCTCTGTGTTGAGGTCCCTTCGCTGCGATCATCGTGCATCCAGACTCTAGAGAGGCTCCACGAAGAGAATGATGCAAGCTTGCATCCGATCTTCGATAACAAAGATGATCTAGCTTGAAGTTTCATTAACACAAGCTCTCACTCACAAAATGAAGTGAACACCCTCATCTAAATGGCAAGGGCAGATGAGGATGATGAAGTAGGATTTTTTCTTTCATTTGTTTTCTTATTCTCACCCACTTTCATCACAAAAAAGCAAAGCAAGAAAGCTTTGCATCAAGGAAGAAGAAGAAGAAGAATAGTGATCCTTTTGTGATGAATAATGAAAGTTATGATAAGTTTAGAAATGCAACCATGGTCATGTAACCTTTGTAGAGATTGAACTAGGGTTAAGGGTTTGGGTTGTGTTAAAGAATATCTTGCAAAATATCTACATAAAAAATCTTTGCACAAAACAAAATAAAACCTTCTAGAAGGTTCTAGAAAAGATTAACCCAAATCAAACCCTAATCTCGTTTAATCTCCACTAAACATGTTGCATTAATAACCATATCATGTTACAATATTATATATCATATATATAATATTTATTGTAACAAAATAAAATAATACAATTAACATATATCGCATATATATCAATGTATTACCCGAGTGAGAAAAAGAATCTTTTAGTGAGCTAATATTAGTTAATGTAATTTAATATATCATATTTATTATTATACATTAAATTATCGAATCAACACTTGATCCGACAATCCGGCTATATCGCATATAACCGACTAATATATCATTTACCGATTCATCGAATCAACACTTGATCCGATGACCCGGCTGATATCAAATATCGCGAGAATAGAATACGGTATCTCATATCGCATTATCCTCGGTCCCGCACATATCACATATGTGCTCCTACTCCATTTTTCCTGAGTCAAGAAACCTCTGTGTAGGACTCTAAAGAATCGTCAATACGCCGGCAGTAGGTGATGATCATATCAAACACTCACAAGCTGCAAGCGGTCAGCTAAACGTAACAGCCACCCAGGTATTGAGCGCTCAGAAGATCAACAAGTAAGCCTGTACATTCTCCTGTGAATCCAATCAGTAACACTCCCATACAGTCCGGTCTCGTTGTCTGATATGTCGCATATCTCGCCTAGGGGTGGTAAACGTCAGACCCCAGTAGCTCGATAAGTCGTGTCGATATGAGGTTTATAACAGTTCGAGAAACTACTGATAACACTTACCAGTAAGTCTCAGCAACCCTGGCTAGGGATTTCCAGTTATAGCCAATCGAACACAGCACAACATCAACTCCCTATACCGGGAGAGACGAATCCCCTCCTACCGCTCATTGCCTCCATGTGATTCGGGACTGTACCCAAAAGCCACCTTTTTGCACGCCCTCTTGGACTTGGTATGATGGAAATCAAAGCACAGTGGGAATCACACAAGACTCTATGACGATCTCGGGTCAACAGACTACTCTGTACCAGTGTCACCAAAGAACTGCCATCTGACATGAGGTATAATACTATCTGGGAGTTCTCGGCGAGTCCGTCCAGTGTATCCAGTCTCTACTGAGCACCCGTACACCTTCCTTGATGTCAAACACCGATGGATATGGGATCATCGATCGCCCATCATATGGGTTAAGATGCGTATACGCTAGTCTACTCTGGTGTATCGATGCCCTGTCTCGATACACCCTCGAGTAGGAACAGTTATAAGATGTACTCGTCGACTACCGTGTCCCCACTAGTATGATCTCATCATAGTTCCAGTAGTCGAGTATATATCCTATGGGCTTTATCAACATATAACATAGAGACAATCAGAGTACATGTTAAGATAAAGTACAACCAGATAGCATACTATCATGTCGAGCAAGAAAAGTCCTCCCTATATATGTCCAAGCATCCATTACAATATACATCATATGTACAGTAATGGCCTCTAGGGCATACATATAACTAACAAAAGATTGTCGAACTAGTAAAGTGTATTTAATCCCGGCTAGTCTTTCCTTTTCGGGTTTGAAGGAAGATTTGATAAAAGCAGTGGGAGCCATCCTGATTAGATAAGATAATAACCTATCTAATCTTATAAGAGCGTACGCTAAAGTGATTTCTTCTCTCTCTCTCTAGGTAGCGACCATGTCGAGCCTTAATCAAGATAATAATATGGATGTATTGACTGAACCCGCTTGTTATACTGAGCAGGGGAATATTGGTTCTGTTCTTTCTTATAATTGTTATAAGACTGAACAGGAAATAGGCGAATATCGGGATTCTCACGCCGCCCAAATGAAAAACAAACATATTGATGCATCTTCTTCGGGTGTGTTAGTTATCGAGAACTGTTTCTCAGTTCACTCTACGTCATGGGTATTAGATACCGGATCGGGATCCCACATATGTAATATGTTACATGGGCAACGGAAAGGTAAAGAACTGGGAGAGGGTGATCATTCCATAATAGTAGGGAATGGTGCAAATGTTGCAGCCAAAGCAGTTGGTGAATATCACCTTGTATTACCAAATGGTAATACATTGATTCAAAATGAATGCTATTACATTCCGACCCTGATATGCAATATTATATCAGTTTCTTTATTAAGTAAAGAAGGATATAATTTTGTAGTAGAGGATAATGTTATGAACATCTTCCTGAATCAAAGGTTGATTGGATCAAGCTCGTTAAATAATGGCATTTACACTCTAAATCAAACTACTGTTCTTAATGTACAGAACACACCCAGGAGGAAGAGTTCAGAAATGAACGAATCCTTCTTGTGGCATTGTAGACTAGGTCATATCAATGCGACACGACTAGCTAAGTTACATAAGGATGGATATTTGAATCCGTTCGAATTGTCATCTTATGAAACTTGCCATTCATGTCTCAAAGGCAAAATGACTAAAACTCCGTTTAGTGGACACGGAGAAAGAGTTATTGAACTCTTGGGACTGATACATAGTGATGTATGTGGTCCCATGTCTACATATGCCACGAATGGTTCTTCGTACTTCATTACATTCACTAACGATCTCTCAAGATACGGACATGTGTTCCTGTTGAAACACAAGTCTGAAGCTTTTGAGAAATTCAGAGAATATAAGCACGAAGTAGAGAACTAAACGGGTAAAAGTATTAAGATCCTTCGATCTGATCGAGGAGGAGAATAGTTGAGCAATGAGTTCCTGGACTATCTAAAAAAGAATGGGATTCTCTCTCAGATTACTCCTCCTTATACACCATAGCATAACGGTTTATCGGAATGGAGGAATCGCACCTTATTAGATATGGTGCGCTCTATGATGAGCACTGCTGAGTTACCTATTTCCTTTTGGAGTTATGCGCTTGAGACAGCTGCATACCTATTAAGTCAAGTTCCGTCTAAATCTGTACCTACCACACCATATGAGATATGGAGTGGGAAGAGACCATGTCTTAAATGTTTTAAGATATGGGGTTGCCCGGCCTATGTCAAAAGGCAAAATCCGGACAAACTCGAGGCATGGTCCGTTCTTTGTAAGTTTATGGGATATCCTAAATATTCACATGGATATCTTTTCTATCACAGCGAGGAACAAAAGGTATTTATTTCTCAACATGCCACCTTTTTAGAAAAGGAATTTCTTCTAAAAGAAATTAGTGGCAATGAGGTAGAACTGAAAGAAGTTCCAGTAGCACAGGCTACAACTAACGATTTAGTGGAACCAGAGGATTCGATAGCTCCCAATGAACCTGTTCACATCATAATATTGCAATTCATACGCCCCACTTTTATGCATTTTATAAGTAAACAGGTACTTTTGACGCTCGTTTGTTGCATGACACAGGATACAGGCTCTTGGAACAAATACAGTGAAAAAGACGAGAGATGCTACAGAAAAGAGACTTTTGACCAACAAGCAGACAGATCTTACTCAAGCCGAGATGAAGAACAGTGCAAGGTCCAAAAGACGAAAGTGAACAGTCAAAAGCTCCTTACAAGTTTTCATTGAAGATTTGGAAAAGACCAAGAAGTCAAACAGAGAAAAATAGTGAAGAACAAATAAGCCCAAGAACCCAGAATGAAGACCACAGAAGATGGTGGCATGAAGCCACCAAAGGGCCGCGGAACCGCGGCCAAAGGCCTATCATTGCCGCGGTTCCGCGGCCGTATGGTGCCCTTGTCGGCACCGACTTCTTGTGTCGGTGCGACGGTGCGTGTGTTGGGATTTTTAGGTGGCAAATCTATAATTGCATGTCTACGAGAGTCTGTAACCCTAGCTTCACTGGTTGTTTATAAATTGTACTCAAAATCTGTAAAATGTATGCCTCTTTTCAATCAATAAAAGTTCAGATTTGTTGGGAGATTTAGAGCATCAACTTTCTTGTAAGTTTTAATTTATTTAATTCCTGCCTTAGTTTAATTTCATTTCTTACCCTAGTTATTCCATTGTTTGCTGTAGTTAACTAGTCTAGCTATTTTGAATCTGTAGTAAGAATAACACTTTAAAACATAAACAACAAAAATGTCGCTTTTTAATAATTCCCTAATGAGCGAGTAAAATCCTCGCTCGTTAGGGTTAGGAACAAGGGAGGGAGTGAGAGATGGATATCTCTCACCTCCTTCAATGCCAACATATTTTCAAAACGAAACCTTCATGCACGCATGTATGATCCGCCCCCTACGGCACCCTACCTACGAGGTAACGGTGAAACGTAGTCTAAAAGGCCGGACATACATGATGTCTTTGAAGATTGCAGCAATTAATAGGAAAGGACGGACAAGGATCTAGAGGAGAAACTTTGTTTCTTCTCGATCATCTTAATCCCCTTTGCTAATAATTGTTGTGATTTTCTAAAAAGCTTTAATCAAACGGCATTGAAAGGGGTGAAAATATTGATCTCATCAACCCTACCTTCGACCTAACCCTAACGAGTTCTTTCATATCACATAAATTAGTTTTTAAATCAATCGACAAAAACCAAACAACCAACGTAATCAAGTCGTTAAAACACAAAAACAGAAATTTACACATCCATGCAGATCGACCCGTATTCACTGGCTAGCTGCGAAGCGACGCCGTTTCTGATTACGGTAAACTACAATTTTTTTAGAATAATCAAATGGCGCCGTTGCCGGGGATGGCGTAACTTTTCTTATTTTGTATGATTTCGGGTTGATATAAAATTTGAAAAAAAATCATAAAAAAATCATAAAATAGAAATTAAAAAAAAAACATTTTATCAATCTTTATCTGTTTGAAGGGTTTGCTATTTAAATCTTGCAGGAACAACAAGGATTTCGCATCTGGAAATTTACAGAGGGGTAAACAGAAGCTGGTGCATAAGAACAGTGAGGAATCACAAGTACAGAGCTACACAAATTTTTGCAGAGCCTAATCTCTTCATCAGACCGCGGAACCGCGGCCAAGGAGCACCCCAGACCGCGGAACCGCGGCGGTTCAGCCTCTTCACTGTTTGAAAATTGCAAGGTTTGCTTTCTCTCTCTCCCCTTTGAAACCTCCATATCTCCACTGTAAAATTTTTTGCAGGTTTCTTTGCGCTAAAAAATCTTCTTTCCCCCTTCTAAATAACAGATTTGCTGCAGGTTTCTTTCCGCCGCGCTAAAATTGATTGCAAGTGAATTTTTGTTTTGTATAATTTAATTGGACTTAAGGGGCTAATTGACCAAACTCAGATTGGGTGGGGATTTCATCACCCTTCCCAGGACCCCAGAAAACACCTAAAGCATGTGCATTGACCACAATTAATTAAAAAAGATTAGACTCAGACCTAAGGACATCGAGCTCAATAGGAAAAGGACTAGTATAGGCATCGGCCGTTTATCCTAACCGACATTGCGGTGTCTAGGCTAGTGGTTATTAATTAGGCCAACTGTAGTGGTGATTCCTTCCCACTTACCTGGTCGTACTTGTCCGTGAAGAGGCGGTTTGAGGTCTTATTTCTAGCCCTAGTTAGGAGCTGTCTAGCAGACCTAGGCGACCCTAGATCTAGGCCTGATTATGCATGTGTGGTTGATTTGTGTCACGAGTCCCTTTTGAAAACCCCTTTTGCAAAACTCTCACATAAAAAAAAAGGAAAATCCTTTCAAAAACTTGCAACTTGCCGCTAAGAAAACTTGCAACTCACTTCCACCACTTTCCCTCACTGACGTTATCTTAGCCCCACATTCTGTTTTTCTTTTTTCTGACTACACTATCCCTTTTAGTGTATGTCACTTTGGACTAGGGATACTAACGCCCGATTAGTCCGTGTTTCGTTGGTACCGACCGACGAACCTTTCGACACCGAAGTCGAAAATCCGTCCACTTTCTTACCTTCACCTTCAACTTCTTTCACCGAAGGCATGTCGGGATTCGACCCCAACAATACCTTACCGACGGGAAGGATTCCACCTCCGTTAGGTGCGAATAACCCGAACCAGCCGCCTGTTGAAGCGCCCACACGAGTTGCGCTCCAGGACCTCTTTTACCCCATCCGCACTTCTTTACCCACCTGTCTTTCATCCCCACCGGCAAATGGGGACAATTTTGAGATAAAACCACATTTCATCAATATGCTGCCAAAATTTCATGGTTTGGAATCTGAAGACGCATATATCTTTATTAATAAATTCCAAAATGTGTGCGCTATGATGAAAACAACCCAATTGAGTGATGACGCTATAAGGCTAAGGGTCATTCCTTTCACCTTATGTGACCTAGCCGAGAAATGGCTATATAGCACCGCATCACATTCCATAAGAAATTGGGACGAGCTTGTGAAGGCTTTTCTGAAAAAGTTCTATCCTCATCACAAAACTGCCAGAATCCGCAATGAAATAATTCAATTCTCACAACATCCTTCCGAACCATTTTGGAAGTGTTTCGAGAGATTTAAGGACCTACTAGTTCAATGCCTTCATCATGGGATCGAAAGTTGGAAACTTTGCCAAACATTATACGAGGGATTGAACTCGGCAACGAAGCAGTTGCTAGAAACCATCTGTCAAGGTCATTTTCTCTCTAAGTCTAGTGATGAAGCGTGGCAGTTTCTTGAGGATCTTAGTGAGCAAACAATACAGTGGGAGAGTACCAAGACCACGTCATCTTCTAGTGGTCAATCTAGGGCAGGCATACATCAAGTAGAGATGTCGATTGCCATGAAGGCCGAGATGGCCGCTCTTACGAAAAAGCTAGAAGCGATTGAGACCAAAATCTCATCGCCTTCTCCTGCCCCTGCTATGCCCCCACGAACTGTCTGTGCTTGTTGTGCGGATCCATCGCACCTAACCGAAGAGTGTCCTTATAATGCATCCACTCAAGGACAGGATCAAGTCAATGCTGCATTTCAGCAACGACAAAGGAACGATCCGTACTCTTCGACATATAATCCGGGGTGAAGGAGTCACCCAAATTTCGCTTGGAACCAAAATCAACAATTCCAAGGAAATAACAATTTTCAAAGACCTCCTCCTCCACAACAACAACAACAAGCACCCTCACAAACTCAATTTCAACCGCAACAATTTCAACAACAACCTTACCCTAATCAGGCGAACAATTTTGTTCCTAACAATGCTTATCAGCAAAATAATTATGTTCAACCTAATAATGATAAGGTTAGCTCGCTTGAAAGAAGTCTAGATGCGTTCCTTAAGCAATCTACACAGTCTACAGCAAGACTTGAGACTTCTATTCAATCTTTAGTGCAAAATAGTGCCTCACACGATCAAAGTATCAAATCTATTGAGGCACAAATTGCACAACTCAATGCAGCTTTGAGTGAGCGCGAAAAAGGAAAACTTCCGTCTCAACCACTGCCCAACCCCGGTCACGCACATGCTGCATTTCAACAGCAAAATCATAACGTAAATGCCGTGACCACGTTGAGATCGGGAAAAGTGTTGCAGAAAAATGTGGGCATGAACAATGACACCCCTGCCGGTGGGATTTCTTCATCTTCATCTTCTTCTTCTTCTTTTTCTTCAGAGCCTATTCTCCACCCTTCACATGGCTCTACCTCTTCTAGCTCGAACGGACCCATTTCTAACAACACGAACACATCTACACGGGGTGCCGTTCCAACTCGACAATCTGATCCACAAAAATTGGACTCAACCACCCTTTCGAAATGTCCTTTTTCTTAATAGGTTGAGATCCAGTAAACCAACTCCACAGATAGAGAAGATTGTTGAATTGTTCAAACAGGTTAGCATAAATATCCCTCTTTTGGATGCCATCCAGCAAGTTCCTTCATATGCAAAAATTTTAAAGGACTTATGCACCAAAAAGAGGAAGTCGCAAGTGCCAAAGAAAGTTTTTGTGGCTAGTGCTATTAGTGATGCTCTTGTAAATTCCCTTCCCCCAAAGCAAAAGGACCCCGGGTGTCCTACCATTTCGATAACAATTGGGGACAAGAACATCAATAGAGCACTATTAGATCTTGGCGCGAGTGTCAATTTGCTACCTTATTCTGTGTACGAGCAATTGGGTGTTGGAGAGCTTAAGCCCACTCACTGTACTCTCCAAATGGTCGACCGGTCAATAACCCATCCTAGGGGAGAGCTGGAGGATGTGTTAATTAGAGTAGGGGATTTCATTTTCCCCGTTGACTTTATAGTGATGGATATACAACCTGTTGCTAACCCCCGGAACCAAATTCCGGTAATACTTGGTCGACCATTTCTGGCTACTTCCAACGCAGTGATCAATTGTCGTAACGGTTCAATGAACCTATCTTTCGGCAATATGACAATTGAGTTCAATATTTTCAAGTTGGGAAGTCAGCCTACTGAGCCCAATTCTAGCGTACTCGATGTTTGCTCGATCAATGAGATCGCGGAGGAGGACTGTGAATTCGAGAATTTTTTGTTCGATCACAGCAATGTTAACGCCACTAGTGCGTTCCTCCTAGAATCCGACGCAGCTTTCACCACGGATAATGATTTTGAGTGCTTTACCTTTGTTGATGACTTCGAAGACTCATCACCTGAATTGGAGTCTTTTGCTTTTTCGGATGAGTTAGTTGAACCATCCGACACTGTTGCGTACACTCGGTTCGAACCTTTGATGGAATCATTCGAGTTTGAAACAACTACCCCATTGTTACCATCGATTGTTTCGCCTCCTAATCTCGAATTAAAGCTTTTGCCGACACACCTAAAATATGCTTATCTAGGTGATAATGAGACCTTACCTGTCATTATATCAGCTTCTCTAGCTCTTGAGCAAGAGAAGGCTCTTTTGATGGTCTTACATAATAATCGGCAAGCTTTCGGCTGGTCTATGGCGGACATTAAGGGGATTAGTCCCCTCATAGTCGAACATCATATACACTTAATGGATGATGCCAAGCCAGCACGAGATCCACAAAGGCGCCTCAACCCCATCATGAAAGAGGCTGTTAAGAAGAAAATTGTCAAATGTCTGGATAGCGGTATCATTTACCCTATCTCGGATAGCCAATGGGTTAGCCCAATCCACGTCGTGCCAAAGAAATCAGGCATTACGGTCATTACAAATGAGGCAAATGAGTTGATTCCCACCCGCACCCAAACTGGGTGGCGAGTCTGCATAGACTATAGAAAACTCAATGCCGCAACAAGGAAAGACCACTTTCCTTTACCTTTCATTGACCAAATGCTCGAGCGATTGGCAGGGCACGAGTTCTATTGCTTTCTCGATGGCTATTCCGGTTACAATCAAGTCCCCATCGCCAAAGAGGACCAAGACAAGACAACATTCACTTGTCCCTTTGGCACGTTTGCTTATCGTCGCATGCCCTTTGAGTTATGCAATGCGCCCGCGACATTTCAGCGGTGTATGATGGGGATCTTTTCAGACATGGTTGAAAAGTTCTTGGAGATCTTTATGGATGATTTCTCCATCTTTGGCGATTCCTTCGACGAGTGTTTACGCCATCTTGACGCTGTTCTTACCCGCTGCAGGGATAAGAACCTAACATTGAATTGGGAGAAGTGCCATTTCATGGTGCGAGAGGGCATTGTCATAGGACATGTCATCTCGCAAAACGGCATAGAGGTAGATAGAGCAAAAATCGAAGTGATTTCTAACCTCCCTCCCCCAAAATACGTCAAAGATATTAGAGCCTTCCTTGGCCACGCCGGTTTCTACAGACGGTTAATCAAGGACTTTAGCAAGATCGCTAAACCCTTGACTCTCTTACTGGCCAAGGACACAACGTTTGCAGTCGACTCCACTTGCATTGAAGCATTCGAGTCTTTGAAGCATTCCCTCATCACCGCACCCATCCTCTCATCTCCCGACTGGACGCACCCTTTTGAAATCATGTGCGACGCATCAGACTTTGCTATTGGTGCTGTTCTTGGACAGCACATTAATAAGATGCCGCACGTGATTTATTATGCTAGCCGAACACTAAATGAGGCCCAACTCAACTACACAACAACAGAGAAAGAGTTTTTAGCTGTTGTGTTTGCACTCGAAAAATTTCGACCTTTTTGCGAAGAAAGATGCTAAGTCAAGGCTAATACGCTGGATCCTTTTATTACAAGAGTTTGACCTTGTCATTAAGGACAAAAAGGGATGCGAAAACGTAGTAGCTGATCACCAATCACGACTTCCTTCTTCCCCCACGCTCGATCTTCCAATCACTGACGTTTTTCCCGACGAGCAACTCTTGACTGTTTCTTGCGGACCATGGTTCGCCGATATTGTGAATTACTTAGCCACCGGCCTGATACCCAACGATTGGTCGAAACAGGATAAACTTCGATTTCTATCCCAAGTAAAGCATTTTTACTGGGATGAGTGTTCCCCTCCGAAAGGCGGCGCACAGGACCGCGATGGCCTGACGCTGAGATTCGGGGCAAATGCTATTTGGTTTTATCCGTCCACCTCTCCGAAAATGCCAAGTTGATTTATGGCACCGTGTATCGAAGGTTTAGACGGATGCGGCCGATGTAGCAGACTTTGTCAGATTCCCCCTCGCTAGAGGTGTTTTTGATTGTGGGGACGCTCTTCCCTGCAGGCGCAAGCCCCTGCAGTTAATTACGCTACCGCTTCGCGGTAACAACTTTCTCCTTATCCAAAATTTCACTTCGTGTCGTGGGTGTTTGTTTTGTTTGTGGTTGCCCGTGGATTGTATACGGAGACTGAGTAATACCGTCGCCCGTAGGACGTGGATTAGTCCAAATCCGTATTTACTTAAATTTGGGTTTGGTGTTTTTAGTTTAAGGATGCCTTAGTCGCGTTGCGGCTAAGATCGACTTGAACGTTCGTCAATGATACGTTAGTCCTGTTTGAGACTAAGATCAACTTAACGGGATCGTTTAGATCCGACAAAAGAGCATTTGGGCTCTATTCTTCCAGTTTAGGGACATAGTGGTCCATTGCATGTATGGTCGTCGGGACCCGTCACCTCTCTGACGACGTTGAAGAATTACAACGACAAATGTCAGAGGAGTTCAGAGATGTACCCTTGAGCCAAAGTTGATTGGGGGAATTTATAGTCCAATTTGGGACTAAAGTCAGTTTGAAGGTTTAAGGATGCGTTAGCCATATTTGAGGCTAAGATCAACTTAAACGGTTGTCAAGGATACGTTAGTCCAGTTTGGGACTAAGATCGACTTAACGGGATCGTTTAGATCCGACAAAAGAGCATTTGGGCTCTATTATGCCAGTTTAGGGATATGGTGGTCCAATACCAGTTTAAGGACATAGTGGTCCACCGTTAGTTTAAGAACGTTTCGGTGCAATATTAGTTTAAGGACGTTTCGGTCCGATATTAGTTTAAGGACGTTTCGGTCCACGAGTTTAAGGACCCCGCAGTCCATATTGATGTATGGTCGTTGGGACCCGTCACTTCTTTGACGTCGTTGAGGAATTACAACGATGGATATCAAAGGAGTTCGGAGATGTACCCTTGAACCGGATGTGGATTGATTTAGGAGTGCCAATTTGCTCAGTCAGTTTAATTTAAGAAGTTATGGCCACGATTGGGCTAAGTCCAGTTGAAAATGTCCAACATTTTATTTGCTTTTACATTGCATTTCCTTTTTTATTTTTATTTGGGCCTTGCCCACAAAGGATGCAGAGCATTAATTTATTTTGGGCTCTGTTCTTGTATAAAGAATGCAAATCATCAATTTATTTGGGCTCTGCCCATTTATTGCCTTGCAATTTATTTTGGCCTGTCAGGTCATTTTGATTTGGGCCTGGCCCTTTAAGTAATGCATTGCATTTGTGCAAAGCACTGTTAATTTAAGAACCTTTTAGGTTCAAGAACCGATGGTTCATAAAAAAAGTGCAAGGCACTATTTGATTTAGATCTAAGAAAAAACAAGTTTTTTCATGTTTTTCTTATCTCAGAGAACCAAAAGTTCATGAAAGTGCAAAGCACTATTAATTTAAAAACCTTTTAGGTTCAAGAACCGATGGTTCATAAAACAAGTGCAAGGCACTATTTTATTTATTTATTTATTTATTGTTGAAGATCCATGATCTTGTTCATAAGAGAATTTTCTCTTCTTTTAAAGGTTTTTACCTTTTTTTTTATTCTTCAAAAGTTCTCAAGAGTTCTCTTCTCCTTTTTTTTTTGGCCAGATCCTTTTTTTTTGAAATGAGGTCTAGGGTCCTTTTTATAGTGCTCATAAATTAGTTAAATTTGTTAAAGAGATCTTTTTCTGAGTGATTTAGGGAATTTTCCCCACCGTTCGATTTTTGATCCAAAGTCCCCTGTTTTACAGAAGAAATCTTCTTGCTTTAACAAAAACAGAAAAGATTTCCTTAAATTTTCATTCTGTTTTTGCGCAACTCTCCAGCGCGTGACACGTGTCGCGCAGCTGTGCGTGCGCTACTGCGCAGACACGTGTCGCGCAGCGCACTGCGCAGCTGCGCAATCCGCAATTTTTTTTTCTTTTTATGTTGCGCAGTTGCGCACTGAACACTGCGCTGTTGCGCACTGCGCGCGCTGACACGTGTCGCGCAGCGCACTGCGCAACTTTTTTTTTTTTTTTTTTTTTTTTTTAGTTGCGCAACTGCGAACTGCGCACTGCGCGCGCTGACACGTGTCGCGCAGCGCACTGCGCTGACACGTGTCGCGCAGCGCACTGCGCAGCTGCGCACTGCGCAACTTTCTTCTTCTTTTTTTTTTTCCTTTTTTTTTAGTCGCGCAGTTGCGCACTGAGCACTGCGCAGTTGCGCACTGCGCGCGCAGACTCGTGTCGCGCAGCGCACTGCGCAGGTTTTTTTTTTTTTTAGATTTGCTCTGATGGAGTACGCTAGCTTGGGCGCTGCGCTCCTTGCGCTAACGTGTCCGATTTTGACACGCGGCGCTCTGCGTGCAGCGCAGGAGAAATGAAGCGTTACTTCATTTATTTTAACTTTATTTTCAAGACAGAGTTTTGCGCTGATTGGAGAAAAACAGAAGCATTGCTTCTTTTCCCACCTTAGAATTTGAACAGAGCTTTGCTCTGATTGGGGTAAACAGATGCCCCCCCATCGTTGCGCTTACGTGACCTCCTAACGTGAGCGCAGCGGTGGCAGACTCCGAACCGTCGCGCCATCCCTTAGAAGCTGAAAGGGCACTTGATGCCTATAAATAGGACCTTTGGTCCCTTAGATGATTCTCATTTCTAAAATTTTACTTTTAGAACTCAGAGCCCTGCTCTTTATTTTCAAGAACTTTAAGAGTTAAATTCTTAAAACTTTTAGTTGAAAATTTTAATTTGGATTAAATTAAATTAAATTAATTTTCATTGATAGAGCCTCGCTCTCAATACATCCCTGATCTAAAGGAAACCTATTTAGGGTTTCACTTAGCAGAGCTTTGCTCTACAGGTCTTAAAGGGATCTAAAGAGAACTAATGGAGACCCTACTAGGGTTCCATAGAGCTCTGCTCTCTGAAAGATTTTTCTTGGATTTTCTTAATTCATTAATGGAGCTTTGCTCCTCCTAAATCATATAGAAGAACTCTTAAGAATTCTTCATGGATCTTGGAACTTAAAGATGGCATTTTATTCCTCAGTGCATTATATCGTTTTGCTTAATCAGTCTTCCTGATAATTCTGTTGATCCTCTTTCACAGGAACAATGAACGCCCACATGTACGCTCTTAACGAGATCATCTCTCATGAGGACATCCGCCGACTTGGCCGCTCTCAAAATCAGGAGTTCACAAACGAGGAGTGTGCTGAAATAATGAGTCGCTTCGACGCATACAATGGTCCACTGCTTCCCCGCCTTTCCTCTCTTCTTAAACTTATCGTGGGAGCTATCTGGGAAGCGCTTCCCCTATTCTGTTCCGGCGTGCCGCTTAGGGCGTTGGATGCCGCTGAGGACAAGGTGCACTCTGTGTACCTATTGAATTTTATCTCGAAGAGACGGCGAGACAGTCTTATCGACCTCTTGCACAAGGTCTTTCAACAGTCTGCCATACTCGCTGCTTATCGGAGGGTGGAAGACATCGGAAGGGACCCTGACGCTTGTGCTCGCGAAAGGAAGCACACTAGGATGGTCCGCGAGGCTTGGAAAGTCATAGATAGGGTCGCTTTTGAATTCCTCAATTCATGCCCTGGATCTGAGGTTATTCCATTGTAACTTTCATTTATTGTTTTTATGACTGTAAGAACTTCGGGCAATATTAATGAAATTTTTTTTTTTATCCCAGCTTGTCTTTATTATATATCTTTTGTCCTGAGTCTTTTTGCCCATGCATGAATGAATGTGTCTTGAACGCTTGATCAAATGTAAATCGAATGCTCTTTCTGTTGCTTTTCCTCTTTCTCAGCATGTCGTCACAATTAGCAGGTAATAGAGTAAGCTTCTTGATTTCTTCACGAGATAGCGAGGGCTTAGGCCGCAGGTTCAGATCTGCTGCCTAAGACTTTTCAACTCTATGAGCCGTGAGGGTCTCATAGAGACTTTTCTCCCTACGGATCGAGAGGATCTCATAGGCGGGTTTTTCTCCTTAGGAATCGTGAGGATTCCTAAGTGTGGTTTTCTCTTGTAAGTCGTAAGGATCCTACAAGAGAATTTTTCCCTCTTACGAGTCGAGAGGACTTGTAAGCGGTTGCTTCCCTCCTTGTCGAAGTTCAATGTTGGAGAGTGAGACCCGTGGATGGTATGCAAGAGACCGTTTTGGGCCAATTCGCAGGGTCCCAATGCTTAGGAAACAGGCTTCTTTTATGCCCACTGCCTAAGGCTTTATCTCACGAGTCGACCCGCCTCGACAATTTTTCACAAGTCCAAACGAATCGAACGTTTCTCGCAAGAACATCTTAACGTCGTATTTAACCTCTGCTCTTTACGCCAGAAGCCCGTTATGGTTGGTGGTACTTAGGGTTTTGGCCATCGTACAGTCGCATAAGCTGATATAGTCCTCGATAGGCAATCGTGCTCTTCGAGTAGCTCTGCGACTGCCGTGTCTCTGATCCCTTCGGGGGCTGGACAAGACGTCTTCAAGCAATCCTCCTTGGCAGTTTGACCGTCGGAAGAGCAAGCGCTAGGAATTTGCCATGCCGCTTTTTACTTGAGGTTAGGCTCATTTTGGAGAGCCCCGATGAGTCATAACCACTCCGTGCTGGTGTGGGATGATCTCCGATAGTCTTTCGGGTTTTATATGAGTTGCCGTCAAGACCCTGAAGCTAGGAATTTGGCCTTTGCTTCGTTTGCTGGCATTGTGTCTGCTGTATCGAGACGAATGTTGCGGTGGGAACTAGGGATTTTGCCGTGGCTCCGTTTGTTTGATGACGTTGCGTCTGCTGTGTCGAGACGAACGTTGGGGTGACATCTCGTCTGCTGTATCGAGACGGACGTCGAGGTTGTCTCTAGGTTGCTGGTGAACCGCCGAGGTTTGGAACTAGGGATTTTGCTGTGGCTCCATTCGTTTAATGACGTTGCGCCTGCTGTGTCGAGACGAACATTGGGGTGACATCTCGTCTGCTGTATCGAGACGAACGTCAAGGTGGTGACCACTCTGTGCTGATGCGAGATGATCTCCGATTGTCTTTCCGGTTTTATGTGAGTTACCATAAAGACGTTGAAGCTAGGAATGTGGCCTTCTCTTCATTTGCTTTGTCATGTCTGAATCCCTGCTGGAGGAAGAACGCTGAGGTTGACATTTCGTCTACTGTATCGAGACGAACGTCATGGAGGTGACCACTTCATGTGAGATGGTCTCCGATTGTCTTTCCGGTTTTATGTGAGTTACCGTCAAGACGTCGAAGTTAGGAATGTGGCCTTCGCTTCGTTTGCTTTGGTGTGTCCAAATCCTGTTGGAGGAAGAACGCTGGGGTTAACATTTTGTCTGCTGTATCGAGACGAACGTCAAGGTGGTGACCACTCTTTGCTGATGCGAGATGATCTCCGATTGTCTTTCCGGTTTTATGTGAGTTACCGTAAAGACGTTGAAGCTAGGAATGTGGCCTTCGCTTCATTTGCTTTGTCATGTCTGAATCCCTGCTGGAGGAAGAACGCTGAGGTTGACATTTCGTCTACTGTATCGAGACGAACGTCAAGGAGGTGACCACTTTATGTGAGATGGTCTTCGATTGTCTTTCCGGTTTTATGTGAGTTACCGTAAAGACGTTGAAGCTAGGAATGTGGCCTTCGCTTCGTTTGCTTACACTGCGTCTGGTGTATTAAGACGAATGCTGAGGTGGAGCTGGGATTTTGCCATCACTCCGCTTTGTTTCGACCATGGGGTCTTTTGTTAACTTTGCATGTACACCCCGCTGGGCTACGAAGGAACGCCGTTGTTGACATTGCGTCTGTTGTAATGAGACGAATGCTAAGGTGGAGTTGGGATTTTGCCGTTACTCCGCTTTGTTTCGACCGTGAGGTCTTTTGTTGACGTTGCATCTGCCTCCAGCTGGACTGCGGAGGAACGCTGTTGTTGACATTGCGTCTACTGTATCGAGACGAATGCTGAGGTGAAGCTGGGATTTTGCCATCGCTCCGCTTGATGGTGTAACATCTGTGTCCTGTTAGAATGAGGAGGCACACCGTTGTTGGTCTCCAGGCTGTAGACGTGGCCATTGAGATTTGGAACTAGGGACTTTGTCATGGTTCCGTTTCGTTGCGATTCTGAGGTCAGTTGTTGACGTCATGTCTGCATCCAGTTGGAGTGAGGAGAAACGCCGTTGGTGATCTTTAAGTTGTCGATATTGACGTCGAGACCCTGAAGTTAGGGACCTTCCTTTGCTTCATTTGTTGACATCGTGTCTGTAATATTGCGACAAATGTCGAGATGGTCTCTAGGTTATCTATGAACCGTTGAGATTTGGCTTCGCTTTCTGGTGGAGCCTGTTGGGAAGGTATTGTTCTCTTTTTATCTGCGCCCCTGGATTGTATACAGGGATCGATGTGATTTCACCTGTAGGGCAAAAAGTTTCATTTTTTCATTTTTTTTATTCTTTCCGCGATGCTCTATCATTTCAGCTTTTTATATCGCGAAAATCGCGATTGCCCAATCATTTCGGCTATTTTTCGCGGTGCCCAATCATTTCGGCTATTTCTTCTTTTTACTCGCTGCTTTTTATTGCGAGTTGCTCAACCATTTCGGCTATTTTGCATGCATACATTTTTACTTGCTGATTTTGTTTGCAAGCTGCCCCATCATTTCGGCTATTTCGTATGCATATATATATATATATATATATATATATATATATATATATATTTTATTTTTTTTGGCTCGCTGAATTTTTTTTTTTTTTTTTGCGAGTAGGGGATTTGGGATCTGATACCAATCTTGGTATCAGCATCGCTGCAACTGGAATATTGCCAGGAGCGAATCATCATTTTCCGTAAAAGGACTTGGAATTTGATACCGGTCTAGGCATCAGCATCGCTGCAACTGGGATATTGCCAGGAGCGAATCATCATCTGCCATGAAAGGACTTGGAATTTGATACCGATTTAGGCAACAGCATCGCTGCAACACGAATATTGCCAGGAGCGAATCATCATATTTAGGCATCAGTATCGCTGCAACTGGAATATTGCCAGGAGCGAATCATCATCTGCCATGAAAGGACTTGGAATTTGATACCGATTTAGGCATCAGCATCGCTGCAACTGGAATATTGCCAGGAGCGAATCATCATTTGCCTCTGTCGATCCCGAACAAAGGTGGCTTAGTAAACAGGATTAAGGGTCCTGTCGGCTAAGGCTTTTGACTTCATGAGCCGTAAGGGTCTCACAAAGGTATTTCTCCCTACAAGTCGTGAGGATCTTGTAGGTGTGTTTTCTCCTTGGGAATCGTAAGGATTCCTAAGTGCATGTTCTCTTGTAAGTCGTAAGGATCTTACAAAAGGGTTTTCTCCTTGTAAGTCGAGAGGACTTACAAGTGTTGTTTGCTGTACAAGCATATCCCTAGTCACGGATGGGACTTTGTTAGGGAAATATTTATTCGTGCCCGTGGATTGTATACAAGGGTCATTATGAGCCGCTTGTAGGGCAATATCGAAGGTTGTGGGGGCTGCTTAAGAATAGGTTAAGGTTTCTGCAACTTAAGACTTTCAAAACTTATGAGCCGTAAGGGTCCCCCAGGAGAGTTCTCCTTACGAGTCGTGAGGATCTCGCAAGTGTATTTTCTCCTTCGGAATCGTGGGGATCCCTAAGTGTGTTGTTCCTTTGTGAGTCGTAAGGATCTCACGCAGGTGGTTTCTCCTTACAGGGTCGAGAGGACCCTATAAGTGTTTCTTAACGAGGTTGCGCCCTTTCAGGTTTTCACAAACACTCGCCGGTAGCTCTGCTGTTTTTACTCACGGAGCCCTTTCGGGTTTTCATCCGTGCCCATTTTGCTTATGGACATACCGTTTTTTTTTTATTCTTTTTATTTTTTTTATTATTTTTTTTTACGAGGTCGCGCCTTTTCGGGTTTTCACGAACACTCGCCGGTAGCCCTGCTGTTTTTACTCACGGAGACCTTTCGGGTTTTTCTCCGTGCCCGTTTTGCTTATGGACATACCGTTTTTTTTTTATTCTTTTTATTTTTTTTATTTTTATTTTTATTTTTACGAGGTCGCGCCCTTTCGAGTTTTCACGAACACTCGCCGGTAGCCCTGCTGTTTTTACTCACGGAGCCCTTTCGGGTTTTCCTCCATGCCCGTTTTGCTTATGGACATACCGTTTTTTTTTCTTTATTTTCTTTTTCTCTTTTTTTTTTATTAACGAGGTCGCGCCCTTTCGGGTTTTCACGAACACTCGCCGGTAGTCCTGCTGTTTTTACTCACGGAGCCCTTTCGGGTTTTCATCCGTGCCCATTTTGCTTATAGACATACCCTTTTTTTTTTGTTTTTTTTTTATATTCTCGTCAGCCTGAGAATGCTGCGGTAGTAGTTAAAAAACATTTCGGTCATTTGCAAGTTTTAGGACATTGCGGTCCATCATTAGTTTAAGAACATCTCGGTCCGTTGTTAGTTTAAGGACGTTTCGGTCCGTTGTCGCCGTATTTGAGGCGAATATCTAGTTTATTGACTTTTCGGTCTATGAGACCTTCTCCATGAATGAACATGATGCCCCCGGCGTATCCATCTTTTTCGGAGCGTGCGGTTGTGGCGGACTTACCTTCCAGTTCTCAGACAGCGCAAACTTGCCATGTTGGTATTGGTCTTCAACCCAGTTTTTGAAGACATAGCAATCCTCGATCAGATGACCTACCGTTTGGTGGTAAGGGCAATAATTAGGATTATTAATATCGCCCGGCCGCAACGGACATTTTGGACTCGGCAGATTGATGAGTCTGTCGCACACTGCCAGCTCGAACAGTCCCCTTGTTTTATTTTGCGGAAACGAGAAAGGACGTTTCAACTTTTCTTGGAGGGATTGCCGCTTGTTGCTTTGGCGAGAAACCGGTCTAGGGTCACCTGATTTTTGGTGAGTATTGGCGACGAGGGCCTTTTTTCCTTTTCTTTTATCCTTTTTGTTCGCTCCGTTGTTTGCAGGGCCGGGATTCTTTCCGAGTAGAATGCGATTGCATGGCTGAACGTTCTCGCAGCTTCTCAATTCCTTTATTTTTGAAATAGATTCCCCGAGGGAAGAGTTGGGGATAGCTTCTTCGTCAGAGTTGCTTCCAAAGGTGATAATTTGCGATACCTTAGAGTCGGCTATATGGCAATCGTCGGCGACTTTTTTGCGCTCATATATCGCATTTTTCCGATGTCCACAAGCTTCACACTTTGTCCCGTCGAAGTGTTGCTTTTGAGCGACATACCCTTGCCACCAACAGTTAAAGGATTCACAGTCTTCGGTAGGATGTATGATCTTCTGATGATATAAACAGACGTTAGGGTGCATCTCTGCCTCAGCGAGAGTATTTTCTTCAGAGGGCGGTAGCTTCATTCCTACTGACAGAGCTTTGGCGAACCTTTTCCTCGTCTTGAATTTGTTTTTATCCGCAGTGGATGGCTTTTGATTTGACGGGAATGCCTTGGCTTTTTCCAGTATGGCCATTTCACGCTCTTGATTGGATTTTGCTTTCAAACGAATTTCATTTAGGAAGACATCGATCAATTCGTCTGATGGCTGTAGAATCTCTGGCTCAGGGTTCGCCATTGATTTCTCAGCGCAAGGAGCCTCCTCATCATCCGTCAGTGAATGAGAAATCACATGACAAGTCGCTACGTAGTCTTCGGGTTCATCTGATAAGTTTTCTCCATCGTTTTCATCCTCGACGAAAGAACAAGTTGCCCCCGGCGTGTCCGTCTTCTTTGGAGAGTGCGGCTGTGGTGGATTTACCTTCCAGCTTTCAGACAGCGTGAACTTACCTTGCAGGTATTGATCCTCGATCCATCCCTTAAAGACGAAGCAATCCTCAATCGGATGACTTACCGTTTGGTGGTAAGGGCAATAATTGGGATTATTAAGATCGCTTGGCTGCGACAGACGCTTTGGACTCGGCAGATTAATAAGTCTGTTGCGCACTGCCAGCTCAAACAGTCTTCTCGTTTTATTCTGCGGAAACGAGTAAGGGCGTCCCAGCCTCTCTTCTAGGGATGGGCGTGGGCGCACGTTGTTTTGGCGAACGACCGTCTTTGAGTTGTTCGACCGTTGTTGAGTATTGGCAACGAAGGTTGCCTTCCCTTTGCCCTTTTCATTCCAAGGCTCTGTCTTTGAAGAAGAAGGCCTGTGGCCCATCTGGTCCATTTGGGCTAATTTGTCAATCAAGGCCTGGAAGGTGGCCGGCCTGAAGAACATCATGAGTTATGAGATGGTCGCCTGCGGATCGAGAGTGCCCACAAACATGCCTACCGCAGGTGCCTCTTCTATGCGTTGTTCGCATTTCGACCATAGGTTCCGCCATCGTGATGCGTATTGGACCCACGTTTCGCCGGGCCTTATCCTGGCATTTATCAGTGTTGTAATCGGGGTGCGTTCACTAGCACTCGTGAATCTTTGTGTAAACAGCAGTTCCATCTCTGCAAATGTTTTGACAGAGTCGTTAGGTAGCTCCGAATACCATTCAAAGGCTCTTTCTGCTAAGCTGCCGACGAATTACCGTAGCAACAATTTGTCATCGCCTCCAGTATTGCCGCATAAGGCCTTGAATTGAGCGACATGCTGATGCGGATTCCCTGTCCCTTTATATACGTGGAATTTAGGGATCGTATATCCTGGCGGGTAACTGATTTGGTCATACCAGCCCAGATACGGTCGTCCGGTTCTAACAATTTGCCCAGCCGCTTCATTCGCCTGATGAACCCGGATCTGCTGAGCTATATATTCGTCTAGGTCAACTTTGGAGATTGCCTCCTCCTTGGCTGTTGACAGAGCCGGCGGAGGATTTGACGTTTCTCCCCTGTCGTTTTCAAGGACGATCGGAGGATCTTCAGTAGGAGGGTCCGGCTGTAACATCATCCTTACCATATCTTGGAAGAGGAGCGCCATCTGTTTTATGTTAGCCGCCTGCTCTGCAGCTTCTTTGTCTCTCTTTACGAGGACTCTGCATAAAAAGTCAGCGTCGGTTTCTTGTTCTTGACGCTCATCCGAAGACGTTTCAGAGCTTTATTTTGGCTCAGTGAGTGCAGCCATTGTAGTCATCATTTCCTGAAGCTTTTGTTGTTGCTCCTGGGCTTTCGTCACGGATCGGGTGAGCAGTCGGTGGCCCGTAGAAGTGCGGCTTTCCTCCATTCCAGAAGCCATATAAACAGTGTCAACCACCATGCCCCCAGACTTGGGGCGTTTGTGTTCAGCGCTTTTATGCTTCGCCATGCTCACAGGGGCTTTTTGTGGCCTCCTTTTTTGAGTGATTGGAGTTAAGGGAGCCGTTGTAGTGGGCACCCAAGTAGCTTTTGCTTTTTTTGGTTTGACAGAGTAATCCTTCCCCTGCCGAACCTTCATCTTTTTCTGTCGTCGGAGGCAGTCTTGATCGATCACCGACTCTTAGACCTGTCGCCAGACTTTGTTAATTTTAGAGGACAGCCGTTGAGGGGGCTGCTCTAGCTTCTTCTATGGAGTATTCTCCACAGGTGAAGGAGTTAGTTTCAACATCGCAGTAGGAGAGTTTCTGCGCACCTTGTTGAGCAGTTCAAACTTATTCTTGGTTGGAACAGCAGCATCGATCCTCACCATCGGAGCTGACGGAGTAAGTCCAGAGGGGGAGTTGCCCCCAGCCTTCCTCACTCGGCGCCAGTAGCGACGTCGGGCATGTCGTGCTGATGGAGTTGTTTCAGCTATAGGGGTGACCTCCTCGTGCCCCCTGTGTTGGTCAGAATATACTGGTACCGGCTTTTTAAAGATCGACGTCCGTTGAACGGGGACGGCCAACTTGTCAGAAGCGGACTTCTGAACATGGGAAGCAACCTTGGTGATTTTGCCAGGAACGGGAGTTGGAATGGCTATCCGCTTCGGGATAACGCCTTCTGGTATGGCAGGCTTCTTCATGAGCCTGTTAGAGCTCTGGCCTAGTCCGTTAAAAACTGAAGCAGTGGAGTTGGACGACCCGTTGAGAGGGGTCGCGGCAGCGGTAAGTCGATCGAAGACCGACTTCTTTGGAGCTTCTTGCAATGTCATTGGCATTGAAGCTCAATGGTGGGAGCATGGTCCCGAAGAATAATCCAGTGGTGGCTTGAGTTACCTGCTCCACTGGTATCTTGAAAAGAGAGGCCGCTCGGGGCCCATAAGTCACTCCTCCAGCAATGACGGAGCGAGAGTTATCGCTGCGGGCGGTGCAGTTCGAAGCCATCGATTTTCTGTTTTCTGCATAGAGCAAGACACCAAATCTTAGTACCTTGAATTCACAGGCAATAACAGCAAACCGCGATTCGCTCGCGAACACGACACACAAAGTGTGGAGTGGAAAGAGAAAAAGGTCCCACCGGGCGTGCCAGAATCTGTTCCCCTCCGAAAGGTGGCGCACAGGACCGCGATGGCCTGACGCTGAGATTCGGGGCAGATGCTATTTGGTTTTATCCGTCCACCTCCCCGAAGATGCCAAGTTGATTTATGGCACCGTGTATCGAAGGTTTAGACGGATGCGGCCGATGTAGCAGACTTTGTCAGATTCCCCCTCGCTAGAGGGGTTTTTGATTGTGGGGACGCTCTTCCCTGCAGGCGCAAGCACCTGCAGTTAATTACGCTACCGCTTCGCGGTAACAACTTTCTCCTTCTCCAAAATTTCACTTCGTGTCGTGGGTGTTTGTTTTGTTTGTGGTTGCCCGTGGATTGTATACGGAGACTGAGTAATACCGTCGCCCGTAGGACGTGGATTAGTTCAAATCCGTATTTACTTAGATTTGGGTTTGGTGTTTTTAGTTTAAGGATGCCTTAGTCGCGTTGCGGCTAAGATCGACTTAAACGTTCGTCAAGGATACGTTAGTCCTGTTTGAGACTAAGATCAACTTAACGGGATCGTTTAGATCCGACAAAAGGGCATTTGGGCTCTATTGTTCCAGTTTAGGGACATAGTGGTCCATTGCATGTATGGTCGTCGGGACCCGTCACCTCTCTGACGACGTTGAAGAATTACAACGACAAATGTCAGAGGAGTTTAGAGATGTACCCTTGAGCCAAAGTTAATTGGGGGAATTTATAGTCCAATTTGGGACTAAAGTCTGTTTGAAGGTTTAAGGATGCGTTAGCCATATTTGAGGCTAAGATCAACTTAAACGGTTGTCAAGGATACGTTAGTCCAGTTTGGGACTAAGATCGACTTAACGGGATCGTTTAGATCCGACAAAAGAGCATTTGGGCTCTATTGTGCCAGTTTAGGGACATGGTGGTCCAATACCAGTTTAAGGACATGGTGGTCCACCGTTAGTTTAAGGACGTTTCGGTCCAATATTAGTTTAAGGACGTTTCGGTCCGATATTAGTTTAAGGACGTTTCGGTCCACGAGTTTAAGGACCCCGCAGTCCATATTGATGTATGGTCGTTGGGACCCGTCACCTCTTTGACGTCGTTGAGGAATTACAACGATGGATATCAAAGGAGTTCGGAGATGTACCCTTGAACCGGATGTGGATTGATTTAGGAGAGCCAATTTGCTCAGTCAGTTTAATTTAAGGACTTATGGCCACGATTGGGCTAAGTCCAGTTGAAAATGTCCAACATTTTATTTGCTTTTACATTGCATTTCTTTTTTTATTTTTATTTGGGCCTTGCCCACAAAAGATGCAGAGCATTAATTTATTTTGGGCTCTGTTCTTGTATAAAGGATGCAAATCATCAATTTATTTGGGCTCTGCCCATTTATTGCCTTGCAATTTATTTTGGCCTGTCAGGTCATTTTGATTTGGGCCTGGCCCTTTAAGTAATGCACTGTATTTGTGCAAAGCACTGTTAATTCGAGAATCTTTTAGATTCAAGAGCCGATGGTTCATAAAAGAAGTGCAAAGCACTATTTGATTTAGATCTAAGAAAAAACAAGTTTTTTCTTGTTTTTCTTATCTCAGAGAACCAAGGGTTCATGAAAGTGCAAAGCACTATTAATTTAAGAACCTTTTAGGTTCAAGAACTGATGGTTCATAAAACAAGTGCAAGGCACTATTTGATTTAGATATAAGAAAAAACAAGGTTTTTCTTGTTTTTCTTATGTCAGAGAACCAAAGGTTCATGAAAGTGCAAAGCACTATTAATTTAAGAACCTTTTAGGTTCAAGAACCGATGGTTCATAAAACAAGTGCAAGGCACTATTTTATTTATTTATTTATTTATTGTTGAAGATCCATGGTCTTGTTCATAAGAGAATTTTCTCTTCTTTTAAAGGTTTTTTACCTTTTTTTTTATTCTTCAAGAGTTTTCAAGAGTTCTCTTCTCCTTTTTTTTTTTTTGGCCAGATCCTTTTTTTTTTGAAATGAGGTCTAGGGTCCTTTTTATAGTGCTAATAAATTAGTTAAATTTGTTAAAGAGATCTTTTTCTGAGTGATTTGGGGAATTTTCCCCACCGTTGGATTTTTGATCCAAAGGCCCCTGTTTTACAGAAGAAATCTTCTTGATTTAACAAAAACAGAAAAGATTTTCTTAAATTTTCATTCTGTTTTTGCGCAACTCTCCAGCGCGTGACACGTGTCGCGTAGCTGTGCTTGCGCAACTGCGCAGACACGTGTCGCGCATTTTTTTTCTTAGTTGCGCAGTTGCGCACTGCGCGCGCTGACACGTGTCGTGCAGCGCACTGCGCAGCTGCGCTGACACGTGTCGCACAGCGCACTGCGCAGCTGCGCAATCCGCAACCTTTTTTTTTTCTTTTTTTTTTATTTATTTTTTTTTTAGTTGCGCAACTGCGAACTGCGCACTGCGCGCGCTGACACGTGTCGCGCAGCGCACTGCGCTGACACGTGTCGCGCAGCGCACTGCGCAACTTTTCTTTTTCCTTTTTTTTTAGTCGCGCAGTTGCGCACTGAGCACTGCGCAGTTGCGCACTGCGCGCGCAGACACGTGTCGCGCAGCGCACTGCGCAGCTTTTTTTTTTATTTTTTTTTATTTTTTAGATTTGCTCTGATGAAGTACGCTACCTTGGGCGCTGTGCTCCTTGCGCTAACGTGTCCGATTTTGACACGCGGCGCTCTACGTGCAGCGCAGGAGAAATGAAGCGTTACTTCATTTATTTTAACTTTTATTTTTAAGACAGAGCTTTGCTCTGATTGGAGAAAAACAGAAGTATTGCTTCTTTTCCCACCTTGGAATTTGAACAGAGCTTTGCTCTGATTGGGGTAAACAATGAGCCCTATCTTTTTAAATACTGTTCCGACCAAATCATTCGTCGGTGTGTACCCGAAAGTGAGGTCAAGAGTGTGCTGTCTTTTTGCCACGATCAAGCATGTGGCGGGCACTTTGGCCCAAAGAAGACAGCTGAAAAAGTTTTGCAGTGTGGTTTCTATGGGCCACGACTCTTCAAGGATGCATTTGAATACTGCAAAACTTGCTCCCGGTGCCAACACTTGGGCCGGATTTCGCGGAGAAACGAAATGCCACTCCAACCTATTTTGGTTGTGGACATTTTTGATGTTTGGGGTATAGATTTCATGGGTCCATTTCCTAACTCCTTTGGAAATGTGTATATTCTGTTGGCGGTTGACTATGTTTCTAAGTGGGTCGAGGCTGTGCCCAGCCGAACGAACGATAATAAAGTTGTCGTTCGATTCCTTAAAGAACACATATTTTCTCGATTTGGGCACTCTCGGGCGATAATAAGTGATAATGGTTCTCACTTCTGCAATAGGACTTTCGAGTCCTTAATGCGCAAATACTCTATCACCCACAAGTTGTCAACACCATATCACCCTCAAACATGTAGGCAAGCCGAGATTTCAAATCGGCAAATAAAGCAAATCATGGAGAAAACGGTTTCCAAAAACCGTAAGGATTGGTCACTTAAACTGATAGATGCACTATGGGCTTTCCGTACAGCATATAAGACCGATCTTGGTATGTCTCCATACCGGCTTGTGTACGGGAAGGCTTGCCACCTCCTAGTGGAGATCGAGCATAAAGCATTTTGGGCTATCAAAGAGCTAAATTTGTCTTTAGGAGATGCGGGCATCAATCGAATGCTGCAATTGAATGAGTTGGAGGAGCTGAGGGATGAGGCATATGATAATGCCATAACTGCTAAAAACCGAGCCAAGGTGTTCCACGATAAACACCTTTTGCGAAAAACTTTCGAACCTGGTCAACAGGTTCTACTTTATGACACTCGGTTACATTTTCATCCCGGTAAGCTCCGATCCAGATGGAGAGGACCTTTTGTAGTCCGCACCGTTTATCCGCACGGTGCGGTTGATCTTGAGAACCCTGAAGACGGTACCTTATTCAAGGTAAATGGGTATCGACTGAAACCGTTCTTCACAGCGGACCGTATGGAGGAGCTCCTGTTTTTACAGGAGCCGATTTACACTGATTGATCTTCCTCCACTTTCACCCCCAAAACTTCGTTTCCCAAAGACACTATTTCAAATAAGTTTGGGGGTGTGTATATTATTTGTATATATTTCCATAATACTATTAAAAATATATATATATAAAAAAAATAATAAAATAAAATAAAAATAATAATTTTTGGACCTAATTGCAAATTTGCAGATTAAGAGCTGTTTTTACAAATAAAACCCTCGTTTTAGATGGTGTTTTATGCAAATCACCCTCCCATCCCCTATTTAAAGGACCCCGACCCCCCTGTTCTTTTAACCTAAAAATTTCCTCTTCATAAAACCCTAGCCGTCGCCCCCTACCCTCTCCAGAAAAATCTCGCCGCAACTCCACCAGAGCGCCGCGCTTCCGCCGCCGCTGCCGCCTCCCACCGCCGCTGCCGCCTCCCGCCGCGCAACCGCCGCCGCCTTGTGTCTTCACCCCCTGAATTTTTCAGGGGAGGTAAATCTGAGCCTTTAGTCTCTTTTACTGCATATACTTTTTCTGAAAAATCTAAATGGCACATAAAATGCAGTATGAAAGGGATTTTTCCCCTGTTTTCGCACACGAGATTTACGGTAGATATTTCCCACATGAAATCGCACCAAGGGGCTGGAATTTCCTCCTCTATAATCACGTATCTGCGTTTGCTCTGCCTAACCTAGTTGCCCTATTTTACGAATCCATGGAAGATAATAGCCTTGACAACCTAGGGTACATTAAACTGAATTGGGGAAATCGGGAAATTCACATCGATAGGGACATGATACACGAGGTTACACTCATACCACGTGTACCTGCACATGAACACCAACTGCGTTTTGAAGATTATATGCCTTTGATGGGTAATGATTGTGCACGAGAACCGCGTAAGGGCATCCAAGCACGGACCCTTTTCGCGAACGTTTTAACTGTGTGCCGGTGGGCACAAAATAATATTTTTGGAAGTTCTCACAACACGACCTTTTTCACCCTTTCGTTACATGTCGTCCACATACTGATGACGAAAAATCCTAGGTTCGACATGTGCACGGTTTTGCTCCAATCCTTAGGTACGGGGAAACGAGGTTCTGTATACCCATGTCCCATGCTTGTTACACAAATCTGCCGTTATTTCCTCCCAGCTGAGGAATTTGACTCATATATGATAGACGGTGTCCCGGTTCGACCACTTTTAGAGGGCGTCTCATCGTCCTATTCTAGACTCACGGATATTTGGACACGAACAGGACCGGCAGAAAATGTACCTGCACACACCCCTAGCTCGAGCTCGACTTCGAGCGGGGAAGAACTAACTCCCCAGGAGCATGCGCGATTAGTGAGGAGAACAGTAAGGAGAATCGACTCTTTCAGAGATGAGTTTCGGGCAACTGCACGAGATCACGACCGTCGGTTGACGGAAATTGAAAGGGGAATCCAAACACTTTTGGCTAAAGGAGAACGATCACGTTCACGCTCGCGAGCGTGACGTGGGGCCGGGTAGTGAGGGCACTGCTTAGCTCAAGTTTGGGGGAGAGATAATGTATATAGTTATCTTTTGCATTGCATATTGTATATATTTTCTTTTCCTTTTGCATATTTAATTTCTGCATTGCATCTTTATATGATAAAATCATGAAAATTTGAAAATTTGAAAAATAAAAAAATTATAAAACTGAAAACCCCAAAAAAATTGAGAAAATTTTAAAAAAAAATTACAAAAATTATTGTTTTCAATTTTGTTTAATTGACTTGAGTTTGATAAAAAAAGGTTAACTGGCTAGGAAAAACTAGATCTTAGACTTAGCAAATTAAAAACCCTAAAAATAACCTTCCTTAGAGTTTAACGGTAGAGAATATATGACTTTGTAGGTTATTTAGGACTAGGCAAATTTTGGGTTCACTTCGTGGGTTGAGCCAAAACGAGGGAAGAGTATTAATGTTCTTATTAAAATATAAGTTCGAAAGATAGTTCCTAGCTTAAGTTTAGATTTTGAAAACATGTACCCTACAAAATGCACAATCACGCACCATGAAACTTGGATTAGTAGAAGAGACCTTGAATTACTCTTGTCTAAAGTCCTTAGCAAAATGAAAATAAAAAGAAAAAAAAAGTGAATAAAAAAATGGACACTGGTTTTTGTGATTACTTAGGGCTAGAAAATTAATTTGCGAGGGTGCTTCATCACCTAGTGCCTTAGACCAACTGGTTTGGGAGTCACTGCTAAAAGCCTTGGGTGTTACAAAACTAGGAAATACGCTTTAAAGGGCTAACGCATCTTGTAATCGGCTGTTGGTACCTCGAGAAGTATTAACGGTCGCATGAAGGATGTGTAAGCGAAAGTTAGGAAGAATTCACAAATTAATAAGTGCTTTGGACAATGGACGAGAGTACGATTGTTTGATTTGAATTTCCAAGTATAGGGGTGAAAATTACACACACGTAGGGATATGTGATTAGAGTTTAGATAAGAGAAAGAAATGAAAAATAAAACTTGTATCTTTAATAGAGTTGATAGAAATTCCTAAGTGGAGATGAAACTCTAGAAGAAAAACTTAAGAAATGCTGAATTCTAAGTAATTTTATAGAACATGTACAATCTTAAGTTACATAATAAGGAAGTGCGAAGAATATGGGTGGATAATTTGAGGGGCGACGATAATAGAATTCCTTGTTAGAAAACCTAATTGGAAAACAAAAGTCGAAAAACCAAGTTGATAGGATTTTGTGGGTGTAATCCGCTGAAAACCCTCAGGAGACAACACTCCTCCTACTAGGGACACCTAGAGGTTTAACGGCTTGTTGCACGTGCTCAGTGCAATCGCGTTTCCCTGCGAAAGTGCGGCTAGGTTAGAATAAATTAATAAGTTTGCTCGAGGACGAGCAAAAGATAAGTTTGGGGGTATTTGTTCACATCATAATATTGCAATTCATACGCCCCACTTTTATGCACTTTATAAGTAAACAGGTACTTTTTACGCTCGTTTGTTGCATGACACAGGATACAGGCTCTTGGAACAATACAGTGAAAAAGACGAGAGATGCTACAGAAAAGAGACTTTTGACCAACAAGCAGACAGATCTTACTCAAGCCGAGATGAAGAACAGTGCAAGGTCCAAAAGATGAAAGTGAACGGTCAAAAGCTCCTTACAAGTTTTCATTGAAGATCTGGAAAAGACCAAGACGTCAAACAGAGAAAAATAGTGAAGAACAAATAAGCCCAAGAACCCAGAATGAAGACCACAGAAGATGGTGGCATGAAGCCACCAAAGGGCCGCGGAACCGCGGCCAAAGGCCTATCATTGCCGCGGTTCCGCGGCCGTATGGTGCCCTTGTCGGCACCGACTTCTTGTGTCGGTGTGACGGTGCGTGTGTTGGGATTTTTAGGGGGCAAATCTGTAATTGCATGTCTACGAGAGTCTGTAATCCTAGCTTCACTGGTTGCTTATAAATTGTACTCAAAATCTGTAAAATGTATGCCTCTTTTCAATCAATAAAAGTTCAGATTTGTTGGGAGATTTAGAGCATTAACTTTCTTGTAAGTTTTAATTTATTTAATTCCTGCCTTAGTTTAATTTCATTTCTTGCCCTAGTTATTCCATTGTTTGCTGTAGTTAACTAGTCTAGCTATTTTGAATCTGTAGTAAGAATAACACTTTAAAACATAAACAACAAAAATGTCGCTTTTTAATAATTCCCTAATGAGCGAGTAAAATCCTCGCTCGTTAGGGTTAGGAACAAAGAAGGGAGTGAGAGATGGATATCTCTCACCTCCTTCAATGCCAACATATTTTCAAAACGAAACCTTCATGCACGCATGTATGATCCGCCCCCTACGGCACCCTACCTACGAGGTAACGGTGAAACGTAGTCTAAAAGGCCGGACATACATGACGTCCATGAAGATTGCAGCAATTAATAAGAAAGGACGGACAAGGATCTAGAGGAAGAAACTTTGTTTCTTCCCGATCATCCTAATCCCCTTTGCTAATAATTGTTGTGATTTTCTAAAAAGTTTTAATCAAACGGCATTGAAAGGGGTGAAAATATTGATCTCATCAACCCTACCTTCGACCTCACCCTAACGAGTTCTTTCATATCACATAAATTAGTTTTTAAATCAATCGACAAAAACCAAACAACAAACGTAATCAACTCGTTAAAACACAAAAACAGAAATTTACACATCCCTGCGGATCGACCCGTATTCACCGGCTAGCTGCGAAGCGACGCCGTTTCTGATTACGGTAAACTACAATTTTTTTGGAATAATCAGAACCCAGCCTCTCCGCCGATCTAGTAGGGTTCCTCATCCACCTAAGAGATATTATGTTTTTCTCATTGACGGTGGCAGTGAGGATTGCATCATGGAAGATGATAACCCGACTAGCTTCGAGCAGGACATCACGAGTGGGGACTCTGTGAAATGGCTGGATGCAATGCGATCTGAGATGGAATCCATGTACACCAACAAAGTATGGACTTTGGATGTTGCTCCTGAAGGGGTAAAACCCATTGGGAGCAAATGGATCTTTAAGAAGAAACTTGGTGTACATGGAAAAGTTGAGACTTTCAAAACTAAACTTGTTGTAAAGGGTTTTCGTCAAAGACCAGGTGTGGATTATGATGAAACTTTTTCTCCCGTGGCTATGCTTAAGTCCATCTGGATCCTACTTGCCATTGCTGCATACCATGACTATGAAATCTGGCAAATGGATATTAAGACCGCCTTTCTAAATGGTGATTTAGAGGAGTGCGTGTACATGACTCAGCCAGAGGGCTTCATAGACAGTGGGAGCAGCAGAAAGGTGTGCAAGTGGCTTAAATCCATCTACGGGTTAAAGCAGGTATCGCGGAGTTGGAACATCTGTTTTGATATTGTAGTCAAAGAGTTTGACTTCATCAAGAATGTAGATGAACCTTGTATTTACAAGAAGGATGCAGAGAGTAAGATTGTCTTCCTCATATTGTACGTGGATGACATACTCTTGATAGGAGATGGTGTCCCTATGCTGCACTCGGTCAAGCTCTTCTTATCACATAGATTCTCAATGAAAGATCTCGGTGATGCCTCCTGCATTTTAGGAATTATGATCTATAGAGATAGATCTAAGCAGATACTGGGATTGTCCCAATCCAGGTACATTGACACCATACTAATGAGGTTTAGTATGGAAGAATCCAAGCGTGCGAATTTACCCACGATCTCTGGACTCACTCTCTCCAAAGAGATGTCTCCAAGACTGATTTAGAGAGAGCTCGCTTGCAAGGGATACCCTATGCTTCGGCAGTAGGCTCTATCATGTTCGCGATGCTATGTACCAGACCCGATGTAGCATACTCACTAAGTGTAGTGAGTAGGTATCAAGCAGATCCAGGAGAGAGTCACTGGATAGCTGTGAAGAACATTCTCAAGTACTTGAGAAGAACTAAAGAGATGTTCTTGGAGAATGGTAACGGAAAATCCAGGTGGAGTCCTTTACCGATTCAAGCTTCCAAAGTGATAAGGAAGACTCTAAGTCGCACTCGGGATTTGTATTTACCCTAAATGGAGGGGCGGTTTGTTGGAAGAGTTCCAAACAGGAAACCGTGGCAGACTCGACGATGGAGGCTGAATACATCGCTGCCAACGATGCTACCAAAGAGGCTGTCTGGATAAAGAAGTTCATAACTGAACTTGGAGTAGTTCCGTCCATTGAGCATCCATTACCTTTGTATTGTGATAAGAATGGAGCTGTGGCTTTGTTAGTGTTTATGCCCTAGAAGGCCATTACTGTATCATACTAGCTTGTATATTACTTAATGGAAGCTTGGGATATTCACATGTATATAACAGTCTTGCTAAACATGGTAGTATGCTACTTGGTTTTTCTATCTTAATATGTAAGTGTACGTATTGATAGAGCTCTTAGGATCTTGCTTGTCTACCAGCGTTGTGATGGCAGTCATACTAGTGGGGGCTGGGTAGTCTACAAGCACATCCTTATTCAGGTCCCTGGTCGTTGGATTATCGAGACAGAGCATCGATACTCCGGAGTAGACTGGTGTGTACGCTTCTCATCCCAGTTGGGGAGATGGTCTGTCCCACAGCCGTCAGTACATCGTACTGGAGATAGTATGCAGGTGCTCGTTAGGTTACGGGTACACCGGACAGGACTCACGGGGAACTGTTGGTTGGTTTGATACCAGTCGTCAGTGAGCAGTTCCCAGGTGACATGAGTACAGCATAGTCCGCAGACTTGACACTGCTACTTCGCCTCGAGTGTGTCCCACTGTTCTTAGATTGCTACCCTACCACGGCTCAAAGGAGTCGTGCAAACAGGTAGCAGTTGGGTGCAGTCCCGAGCACTTGGAGGCAGTGGCGGTTAGACAGGATTCGTCCCTCCCGGTATTGGGAGTAGATATCGTGCTGTGTCAGAGAGCCATTACGCAAAGTCCCTGGCCAGGGCAAGCGAGATTTGCTGGTAGGTTCCAGTAGTTTCTCAGGGTGTAATGGGCTTCACTCCGACACGACTTATACCGCTATTAGGGGACTGACGCTTGCCGCCCCCCTAGGCCCGATATGCGATAGTCTTGGACGAACGGACCGGACTGTATGGAGATTGTCACATCAGACTCAGTAGGAGTTCGGATGGGTTTCCTCATCGGCCTTCTTATCGACAACTACCTGGGGACCGTTACGTACAGCTAGTGCCGCTTGCGGTCTGTGGTTAACCCACTGCCAGCGTAGTAGTCGAGTCTCTAGAGTCCCACACAGAGAGTTTCCTACTCCAGGCGAAACGATATAGAGGTCGCATGGTTTTGCGACAAAGGGTTCGGACGCATACGTGCGTTTACGCGCGTACGACTTTCGGACAGTTTTTACCAGTCGGCTTTGGTTTAAGCCAGTTACTGGTATCCGGTTATTGGATTTTTACAGTCTAAAGTTTTTCCGTATTTTTACGGATCGGAGGGGCATTCTCGTAATTGTGCGAGAAGCTTCTAGAAGTGGTGACTAAGGAGGGTTATATGTCATTTGCATTAAATGAGTTTAGTGAGTCATGAGGGTGATTCATGCATATCATTAATGCATGATAAATGCTTAGTGAGTCATGATAATGAATCACCATTAGATATTTATGAAGCAAGCTTATTCATCATTTTCTTTTCTTTTCTTGTTAAAAGATAATGCTTCATATATATTATGATAACTTACTATTCTCATGATAATTCATTCTCACATTCTCTCTCCTCAAGCTCTCTCTCTTCAAAAGACTAATCCTCACCCTCATGTGTTGAGATCTAGGATTAGTTAGACTAATCAATCCATAACCATCACTCTATTTCATCTATCTTCTTTGATTAGCAATCCAAGAAGGTTAGTTGCCTCAAGTTTAGAGGTTTAGCTTGGAGTTTTGCTCTCGGGTGGATCGTCTACTACCTAGAGAAGGCCGAGGAGAACAAGGAGATCGTAAAGACGAAAGACTAGTTTCGATAGGTATAATCCCTAAGCATAGTAGTTTAGAATAACTATATGTTTGTTTAGTTATCGTTTAGCTTCGATTCAAGCGGTTAGTCGATGTTCGTTCACTAAACAAGTTCGTTTTTGAAAATTCCGCCTCCCCACAAGTATTGGGGTGTAGTACATCGACTTACAGTGGTATCAGAGCCTCGCTAAACAATAAATAACTTAATTGAAAATTTGTACGAATTTCGAACGGAAAAACGAAGTCGGAAAACCCTAAAAAATACAAGTTTCTGTCGAACTTAAAATGATGTCCTAAAATTTTTCAGGTAAGTGCAGAAAGCTTGAAAAGGGTCCAGAAGAACACCCATGAAATTTGAGACCATGATTCGGCTAAAGCGCCGCGGAAGCGCGGCGGATCGCACCGATCCGCCGCGGTTCCGCGGCCGAGTTGCCGAGTCATGGACTCATCTTTCATGTGTGGGTCCTCTCTGGTATTTGGGGTTTTCTGGAATATTTTAATTTTGCTCAGGTTTCCAGTTTACAGAGCAGTTTTTGGAGCAATATTAATGATGTTTAATCGATCGAAATTGTACAGTATTTGCATGTTGGATTATATCTGTGATTGATAAATGTGTTCGTAAACCTTCCCTAACTGCTAGTATGTCGGTTGGCAGGGGGTTGCACATTTCTGTATTGGTTATATCTGTTTGTGCATATAAACTGTATTGGACTGTTGTGGTGTATAGCCGGGGTTATGCAATGGGTTATCGTTTAATTCATTTGTTGTAAATGTAATTTGTTGTAATATTATTTTTGCGGGGCACATCCAGGTTGCGGTTGTAGCCACCGTTGTATTATTTCATTTTACTGTTTTTGCTCCTAGGACTGAGCCAAGGTGGGGTACACAAACTGCCGGGCGGGTAGTTTGCCGTACCCGTAGGGGTCGAGGGTGGGGTAACGGCTATTCATCACAACTGTGTAATCTGTCTTTTCTTGCAGGCTCAAAAGAAATACAGATTGCTTGCAAATCCAATATTGTTTATCTGTGTTCTGGAATGTATATCATTGCGTCAGACGAATGTAAAATATCTATATATATGATAGCTATTTAGACGTCACTTATGTTTTACACCCGCGCTAGCCCAGCCCCCGCTCTGTCGTTAGTTAAGTAACCTAACGGGTGATGACGGGACCCCGTGGCGAATGCGGATGGCATAAGAGGACGTTGTATTTTCGTTGTTTTCTGCAATGATAGGTTAATGATGGGACGCATTATCTATAATGCGAAGAAAAACAAACCAAAGTTTAAATCGTTGGAACAATTTAAAAGAAACCACTCGGTTATTTTTAAAACAGATATTTTTAAATGCGGAGACTTAACCACTCCTTTTTTAAAAAAGCTATCAGATTCCTTCGGTTATATCAAGTTCACTACGTTCACGGTTTCGCCAAAACCAGTCGTAGCCCTCCGTCATTTCATCTGGGTATTCAGTAGTATTCAAGCTATGTATTTTGACCAATGCCAAGGCATAGTGTTTGGTAGCTGCTGGGTATTCATTTGTTGCATAGATAGATGAGTTAGTTTGGGACAGTCGTATGATCATTTTGGCCAACGTCAAGGATATGTACGGATGGGTTCAAATTAACAAGATAATGATGGGCAGAACTTGACATGTGACTTATGATATTTTGACCAACGCCAAGGTCATAAGAGCATGGGGCAAAAATATATATCGGGAATTTCTAAAGAAACTGAAATTTGCAAAGAGATGCATACCATTTGGAGTTTGATGAATGTTGGTAGGATTCCTTCAACATTATCATACGATGATATTTGGATCCCGATCCTACTGTGAGTATATGCTACTTATCAGGATATTCGTCACTTAACGATCAATGATATAAACCTAGTAGGTGTCCAGAAAGGTGTCAGCGGGGTTACGCCCCCAGAGAAAAGAGGTTATTTAATTAAGGAACTTCGCGAAAGCGTTGGAAAACCTCCCTCGAAGTATCGACACTGGCCTGGCTGAACGGTTAAGCAAGTATTGTACGGTGAGAATAGTCCTGGCTAATTCTTCTTTTATGGTTTGAGGAAGGATTCGAGAAACAGTGGGAGCCATCCAGTTTAGATAAACTAAAAACCACTCTAAACTTGCAAGAGCATCATGCTAAAGAGTTTTCTTCTCTCTCTCCTAATTGCAGCGACCCTGAAAATGACTGGACTTAAGTTACTTTTAGAAAAAAATATACTGACGGGGCCAAACTATAAAGATTGGCTGCGGAATGTCAAAATGGCTTTGACCTATGACAAACTGGGGTACGTCCTCACCGCTACGGCACCTGCTGTCCCTGGTCCCAAATCCAGCAATGCGGATAAGGAAATCCGCAAAACCTGGGATTTAGATTGCGCGAGAGCCAAGTGCGTCGTGCTTGCCTCTATGGACAATGAACATTAGAGGAGGCACGAGGATATGTTCCTGGATGGCATATTTCTCCATACAAAGGAACTTTATGGAGAGCAATCTCGTATAGCAAGATACGAGACCTCTAAGAACTTGTTTCGAGCGAGGTTGGCTGTCGGGTCATCGGTAGGTGAACATGTCCTACAGATGATCGGCTATATTGAAGAGCTCGCAGACCTTGGGACGACTTTGGATAATGAGCTGTATACAGACCTTATTCTCCAGTCCCTTCCTCCCACCTACGCCCAGTTTATCCTCAACTTCAATCTTCAAGGAAAAGATGTTGAACTTGCGGAACTCCTGAACATGTTGAGGAGTGCAGAGGGCACCTTGAAGAAAGCAAGGGAAACACCCGCTATGTTTGTTGGCGGTGCATCTTCTTCCGGGTCCAAGGCTAGGGCCAAAGGAAGGAAGAAGAAGGCCGCACCCAAACCTAGAGGAGGTGTTAGTAAGGTGGGAAAGAAGGGAAAGAAAAAGATAGCAGTACCGATAGTTGGCCCGGATGAGTGCTTCCATTGTCACAGTAAAGGGCACTGGAAGAAGGATTGCAAGGCGTGGAACGCCAAGAACCAGGAACCGAAGCAAGCTGTGGCTTCGACTTCAGGTGTGTTTGTAATTGAGAATTGTCTGTCGATCAACTCTACTTCCTGGGTATTGGATACCGGATCAGGATCTCATATTTGCAATTCATTGCAGGCACTGAGAAACCGTAGAGTGCTGAAGGAAGGTGATATGATCCTCAGGGTTGCTAACGGAGCTAGCGTGGGAGCTGCGTCCGTCGGGGATTATCACCTAGGATTGACGAGTGGACATATTTTGGTTTTACAAAACTGTTATTTTGTACCAAGCTTAACGTGTAATATCATATCAGTTTCCTTGTTATCAAATAAAGGTTATGATTTCACGTTTGTAAGAGATGTTGTTAACATCCACCTTAATCATGGTTTGATTGGGTCCGGTACTCTAAATAACGGCATATATGTGTTAAACCAACTCCAAATTTTCAATGTCCAGAAAACACTAAAAAGAAAGTCTCCAGATTTAAATAAAGCTTTCTTATGGCATTGTAGACTGGGTCACATCAATAAGAGAAGGTTGACTAAGTTGCATAGAGAAGGATATTTGGACACGTTCGAATATCAATCCTATGACACTTGTCAATCTTGTCTCAAAGGAAAGATGACAAAGACTCCATTTACTGGACAAGGAGTAAGAGCGAGCGAGCTCTTAGGACTCATACACAGTGATGTATGTGGTCTAATGTCTACACATGCGAGAGGTGGTTTTTCCTATTTCATTACTTTCACGGATGATTACTCAAGATACGGATTCATTTATCTGATGAAACATAAATCCGAGGCTTTTGAGAAATTCCAAGAGTATAAGAATGAAGTAGAAAACCAAACCGGCAAAAGTATTAAGACACTAAGATCTGATCGAGGTGGTGAATACTTGAGTGCCGAGTTCCTTGGTTACCTAAAAGAGAAAGGAATTCTCTCTCAGCTTACTCCTCCATACACTCCACAGCATAACGGTGTATCGGAGAGACGGAATCGAACCCTATTGGATATGGTACGATCCATGATGAGTAATGCTGAGTTACCGCGATCTTTCTGGGGTTATGCGCTAGAATCAGCGGCATATCTTTTGAACATGGTTCCTACCAAGACTGTGCCTACCACACCATATCAGATGTGGAGTGGGAAGAAACCCTATCTTCAGTATCTAAAGATTTGGGGATGTCCAGCTTTTATTAAGAAGCAGCATGTGGACAAGCTCGAGGCACGATCAGTAAAGTGTCAGTTTGTGTGATATCCAAAGAACTCCAAGGGATATCTATTCTATTACGCAGAGGAACAAAAGGTGTTTGTTTCTCGTAATGCCCATTTTCTAGAATATCAGTTTTTAGAAAAGGAAATAAGTGGGAGCGAAATAGAACTGGAAGAAATTCCAGAACCACAAACTGCTACTGAAAGTTTGGTAGAACCAGAGGTTCAAGAAGAACAGAACATTCCCGCACCCCTCCGCAGGAGTAGTAGGCCGTCTCATCCGCCTGAGAGATACTACGGTATTCTCATAGATGGGGATAGAGAGGATTGCATCATAGATGATGATGAACCTACTGACTTCAAGCAGGCCATCCAGAGCGGCGACTCGGTACGATGGCTAGATGCAATGCGGATCGAAATGGAGTCCATGTACACCAACAAAGTATGGACTTTGGACTTTGCTCCAGATGGGGTAAAACCCATAGGATGCAAATGGATCTTCAAGAAAAAGATTGGTGTAGATGGACAGGTGAAAACCTATAAGGCTAGACTTGTTGCAAAGGGTTTTCGTCAAAGACCTGGTTTGGACTATGACGAAACTTTTTCTCCAGTGGCTATGCTCAAATCCATTCGGGTCCTTCTTGCTATTGCTGCCTTCCATGATTATGAAATCTGGCAGATGGACGTAAAGACGGCTTTTCTAAATGGAAATTTAGAAGAGAGCGTCTATATGGATCAGCCAGAGGGTTTCAATCAGAGTGGGAGCAGCGGGAAAGTATGCAAGCTGCTTAAGTCTATTTATGGACTAAAGCAGGCATCGCGGAGTTGGAACATCTGTTTTGATGAGACAGTCAAAGAATATGACTTTATCAAAAATCCAGATGAACCGTGCATATATAGTAAAGTTGTGGCCAGAAGTGTCGTATTCCTCGTCTTGTACGTAGATGACATTCTATTGATAGGAAATGACATTCCTATGCTACAATCTGTCAAAGGATTCTTGTCACACAGGTTCTCCATGAAAGACCTGGGTGATGCCTCATACATTCTGGGGATCCGGATCTATCGTGATAGATCCAAGAGGATGTTGGGACTTTCGCAGTCCAGGTATATCGACACTGTACTGAAAAGATTCAGTATGGAAGATTCTAAGCGCGGTAATCTACCGGCTTGTCACGGAATCACCCTCTCTAAAGAGATGTCTCCCAAGACTGATTTGGAAAGGGAACGCATGTCTATTATACCCTACGCTTCTGCGGTAGGCTCTATAATGTATGCGATGTTGTGTACCAGACCAGATGTAGCTTATGCACTGAGCGTGGTAAGCCGGTATCAGTCAGACCCAGGGGAGAAACACTGGATAGCAGTAAAGAACATTCTCAAGTACCTGAGGAGGACTAAGGAGATGTTCTTGGTTTACGGCGGAAAAGACCTCAGGTTGGAGGCCTTTGCTGATTCCGGCTTCCAGAGTGATAAGGACGATTCCAAGTCCATGTCAGGTTATGTCTTTACCCTCAATGGAGGGGCGGTGTGCTGGAAGAGCTCCAAGCAGGACACCGTTGCTGACTCGACGATGGAAGCGGAGTATATAGCTGCTTGCGATGCCGCAAAAGAAGCAGTCTGGATGAAGAAGTTCCTAACAGAACTTCAGGTGGTTCCTACCATAGTTGATCCAATACCTCTGTATTGCGACAACAACGGAGCTATAGCTTTAGCGAAGGAACCAAGGTCCCATCAGAAGTCCAGACACATCTTAAGGCGGTATCACCTGATCAGGGAGATCATTGATCGTCAGGAGATCGAGGTTCGGAGAGTTGCTACTGAAGAGAACATTGCTGATCCATTCACGAAGGCCCTACCTCAGATTCAGTTCGAGAGGCTACTCGAGATCATCGGTCTACGATATGCCAGTACATGGCCCTAGTGCAAGTGGGAGATTGTTAGTGTTTATGCCCTAGAAGGCCATTACTGTATCATACTAGCTTGTATATTACTTAATGGAAGCTTGGGATATTCACATGTATATAACAGTCTTGCTAAACACGGTAGTATGCTACTTGGTTTTTCTATCTTAATATGTAAGTGTACGTATTGATAGAGCTCTTAGGATCTTGCTTGTCTACCAGCGTTGTGATGGCAGTCACACTAGTGGGGGATGGGTAGTCTACAAGCACATCCTTATTCAGGTCCCTGGTCGTTGGATTATCGAGACAGAGCATCGATACTCCGGAGTAGACTGGTGTGTACGCTTCTCATCCCAGTTGGGGAGATGGTCTGTCCCACAGCCGTCAGTACGTCGTACTGGAGATAGTATGCAGGTGCTCGTTAGGTTACGGGTACACCGGACAGGACTCACGGGGAACTGTTGGTTGGTTTGATACCAGTCGTCAGTGAGCAGTTCCCAGGTGACATGAGTACAGCATAGTCCGCAGACTTGACACTGCTACTTCGCCTCGAGTGTGTCCCACTGTTCTTAGATTGCTACCCTACCACGGCTCAAAGGAGTCGTGCAAACAGGTAGCAGTTGGGTGCAGTCCCGAGCACTTGGAGGCAGTGGCGGTTAGACAGGATTCGTCCCTCCCGGTATTGGGAGTAGATATCGTGCTGTGTCAGAGAGCCATTACGCAAAGTCCCTGGCCAGGGCAAGCGAGATTTGCTGGTAGGTTCCAGTAGTTTCTCAGGGTGTAATGGGCTTCACTCCGACACGACTTATACCGCTATCAGGGGACTGACGCTTGCCGCCCCCTAGGCCCGATATGCGATAGTCTTGGACGAACGGACCGGACTGTATGGAGATTGTCACATCAGACTCAGTAGGAGTTCGGATGGGTTTCCTCATCGGCCTTCTTATCGACAACTACCTGGGGACCGTTACGTACAGCTAGTGCCGCTTGCAGTCTGTGGTTAAACCCACTGCCAGCGTAGTAGTCGAGTCTCTAGAGTCCCACACAGAGAGTTTCCTACTCCAGGCGAAACGATATAGAGGTCGCATGGTTTTGCGACAAAGGGTTCGGACGCATACGTGCGTTTACGCGCGTACGACTTTCGGACAGTTTTTACCAGTCGACTTTGGTTTAAGCCAGTTACTGGTATCCGGTTATTGGATTTTTACAGTCTAAAGTTTTTCCGTATTTTTACGGATCGGAGGGGCATTCTCGTAATTGTGCGAGAAGCTTCTAGAAGTGGTGACTAAGGAGGGTTATGTGTCATTTGCATTAAATGAGTTTAGTGAGTCATGAGGGTGATTCATGCATATCATTAATGCATGATAAATGCTTAGTGAGTCATGATAATGAATCACCATTAGATATTTATGAAGCAAGCTTATTCATCATTTTCTTTTCTTTTCTTGTTAAAAGATAATGCTTCATATATATTATGATAACTTACTATTCTCATGATAATTCATTCTCACATTCTCTCTCCTCAAGCTCTCTCTCTTCAAAAGACTAATCCTCACCCTCATGTGTTGAGATCTAGGATTAGTTAGACTAATCAATCCATAACCATCACTCTATTTCATCTATCTTCTTTGATTAGCAATCCAAGAAGGTTAGTTGCCTCAAGTTTAGAGGTTTAGCTTGGAGTTTTGCTCTCGGGTGGATCGTCTACTACCTAGAGAAGGCCGAGGAGAACAAGGAGATCATAAAGACGAAGGACTAGTTTCGATAGGTATAATCCCTAAGCATAGTAGTTTAGAACAACTATATGTTTGGTTAGTTATCGTTTAGCTTCGATTCAAGCGGTTAGTCGATGTTCGTTCACTAAACAAGTTCGTTTTTGAAAATTCCGCCTCCCCACAAGTATTGGGGTGTAGTACATCGACTTACAGGCTTTGGCCAAGGAACCCAGATCCCATCAGAGATCCAGACATATTCTGAGGCGGTATCACCAGATCCGGGAGATAGTTGATCGCCAAGAGATCGAGATCAGGAGAGTCGACACGAAGGACAACACTGCGGATCCACTCACGAAGGCCATACCCTAGATAGACTTTGAGAGACTCTACGGGATGTTGGGTATCAGATACTACAACAGCTGGCCTTAGTGCAAGTGGGAGATTGTTAATTATGTATATGCCCTAAAGGCCATTGTTTTACATATGATGTATATTATAGTGGATGCTTGGATATATAGAGAGAGGACTTTCTTGCTCGACGTGATAGTATACTATCTGGTTGCTCTTAATTTTAACATGTATACTTATCTCTTGATACTGTCTTGTGGCTACATGTTGGTAAAGCCCTTAGGATGTGTACTTGACTACCACGATTATGATGCAGATCATACTAGTGGGGCCATGGTAGTCCATAAGTTCAACATTTAATGTTCCTAGTCGTGGGTGTATCGAGACAGAGCATCGATATACCAGAGTAGACTAGCGTATACGCTTCTCGACCCATGAGATGGACGATGGATGATCCCATATCCATTAGTGTTTGACATCAGAGATTGCATATGGGTGCTCAGTGGAGACTGGGTACACTGACGGACTCACCGAGAACTCCTAGATGGTATTATACCTCACGTTAGATAGCTGTTCTCTGGTGACACTGGTACAGATTAGTCTGTAGACCCGAGATCGTCATAGAGTCTTATGTGATTCCCACTGTGCTTTGATTTCCACCTTACCACATTCATGAGAACATGCAGAACGGTGGCTTTTGGGTACAAACCCGAATCACATGGAAGCGATGAGCGATAGGAGGGGTTTCGTCTCTCCCGGTATTTGGGGTTGATGTTACGCTGTGTTCGATTGGCTATAACTGGAAGTCCCTGGCCAGGGCTGATATGGAGATCTACTGGTAAGTACTATTAGTAGTTTCTTGACCCGTTATGAGCCTCACATAGACACGACTTATCGGTTACTGGGGTCTGACGTTTACCACCCTTAGACTGGATATGCGACATATCAGACGAAGAGAACGGACTGTAAGGTAGTGTTACTGACAGGCTTTACAGGAGCTAGAGCGGGCTTGCTTGCTGATCTTCTAATCGTTCAATACTCGGGTAGCCGTTACGTCCAGCTAGTACCGCTGGCGGCTTGTGCGTGCTTGATGTGATCATCAACTACTGCCGGCGTATTGACGAGTCTTTAGAGTCCTACATAGAGGTTTTACCGGCTCATGCAAAACGTAGTAGGAGCACATATGTGATATGTGCGGGACCGAGATTATTACTAGTATGTGATACCATATTCTATTCTCGCAATTATTTGTATCGGTCGGTTAAATGTGATATAGCCGGGTTATCGAATCAAGTGTTGATTCGATAAGTTGATACATATAATATTAGTCGGTTATATGTAATATAGCTGGATTATTCAATCAAGTGTTGATTTGATAATTTAGTGTATAATTGTACATTTGATATACTAGTTTACATTAACTAATATTAGCTCACTTAAGCATTTATTTTTTCTCACATGTGCACACTTAATATATATGTGATATATATTAATTGTGTTTTTATTTTTGTGTCATGGTTGATGACACACACTACATGGGTGTATGAGACTTACACCACACTAATAATAATGTAGGGTTTAAGTATTTAAAGTAAATGCAAATTAGTGGATAATTGGTCACATGCATGAAGCTTTGAGAAGCTTGTAGATGCATTGACTTAGTCCACTAAATTTGTTTTACTTAAGATATTTATTAACCTAACCATTATAACTTAGCCATGGTTATGTCTCTACATGCGTTAGTATATGATACAAACTAACCCATGGTTGATTCTCTCACCTCATTATTTCATTCTCATCTCTTGACTTCATCTTCTTCATCCTTGAGAAAAAGCTTGCTGGCTTATTCCAAAGTGAGAAAATATTGTGAGAAAAAAAAAACTAATGTGAGCCCACTTCCTACCTCATCATCCTCTACTAGATTAGCACTTTAGTATAGGGTGTCAGCTTCACTAATCTCTCATTAGTGAAGTAGTAGCTTGAGTTAGTGTCTCCTCGACGTAGATCATCATCGGCCTCGAAGACTTCAAGCAAGTTCGTTTCTTTCACCTTGAGAAGCCATGCAAGAGTCTAGGAGTTCCATGATCGCAGCGAAGGGACCACTACAAGGAGCAATTGAAGTGAAGGACTGGTCTACAAAAGTTGTATTCCGTTATCACTTAGATGTAAAGTAGTTTACTTGATGTTTTCTAACCCTAATTCTCTAGTAAAGATCCTTGCTTAGGTTGTTTGGCACTTGAAATTTTTAATACAGCATGTTTGATGCCTTGTAGAACCTTCATCTAGTGCCTAAGAACCTTACAATGTATGCCCTAGAGGCCATTATTATACATTGATGTATATTATAGTGGATGCTTGGACATATATATAGAGGACTTTCTTGCTCGACATGATAGTATGTTATCTGGTTACTCTTTATCTTAACATGTTGACTGGTATTCTTTACTGTCTTTCTCTCACACGGTGGTAAAGCCCTTAGGATATATACTTGACTACCAGGATTAGGATGAGATCATACTAGTAGGGCCAGGGTAGTCCAAAAGTACATCCTTTAATCAGTTCCTAGTCGATGGGATATCGAGAATAGGGCATCGATATTCCAGAGTAAACTAGTGTGTATGTTTCTTGTCCCTTAGAAGGCAATGGTTGATCCCACAACCATTGGTGTGAGACATCAATGATTGTACACAGGTGCTCTTTAGAGAATGCGTACACCGAACAGGTCTCGCCGAGGACTCTTTCTTGGTAGTATACCTATCATTAGATAGAAGTCCTCTAGTTACACTGGTACAGGTTAGTCTGTAGACCAAAGATCGTCATAGAGTCGTGTGTGGCTCCCACTGTGCTTTGATTTCCTCCCTACAACGCTCAAACGAGACGTGCAAACAGGTGGATTTTGGGTACAGTCCCGAGTCACATGAAGGAAATGAGCGATAGGAAGGGTTTCGTCTCTCCCAGTATTGGAGGTTGATGTTGTACTATGCTCGATTGGCTATAACTAGAAGTCCCTGGCCTGGGCTACTGCTATGATTTACTGATAAGAGTTATCAGTATTTTCTCGAACCGTTATAAACCAGACATCGGCATGACTTATCACGTTACTGGGGTCTGACATTTACTACCCCTAGACATGATATGCGACATATCAGACAAAGAGACCGGACTGTACGGTAGTGCTACTGATAGGCTTCATGGAGAATATGGACGAGCTTGCTTGTTGATCTTCATATCGCTCAATACCCGGGTAGCCGTTACATCTAGCTAGTACCGCTGACGGCTTGTAGGTGACTGATGTGATCAGCACCTACTGCCGGCGTATTAACGAGTCCTTAAAGTCCCACTGAGAAGATTCCTGGTTCAAGCGAAACGAAGTTGGGCACATATGTGATATGTGCGTGGGCCTGATTAAATACATGTATATAATACCGTATTATAATCTGGTAGTTATCTGTTATCAAGTTAGGTTATATGTGATATAAACAGATTATCGAATCAAGTGTTGATTTGATAATGTGATACATAGATAAATGATATTGGTCGGTCATTTGTGATATAACCGGATTATTAAATCAAGTGTTGATTTAATAATTTGATATAAAGTATATTTGATATAATTAAATATTAACTAATATTATTAGCTCACTAATTGCATTATATATATATATATATGTTAATATATATATATATATATGTTAATATATATTTGATATATATATATATATATTATGAAGCATGGCATGTTTTTCTATTTTGAGAAAATAGAAAAATGAGGTGTAAATTGTGGAGATATTTTGGGTATGGTTCAAGGCATGGGATTTTCAATTGTTTATTTGTCTTGAATCACAATTGAAGTATGGTTGAATTAATATATTGAAAATTCAACCATAGTTCAATGAGTGAGCAAGCATATGGTTGTTTTTTCTTCACTTGATGAGTACACTTCTTCATACCTTAGCGATTTTTCCCTTCTTGAGCTCTTGCTCTCTCTTGATCTCTACACTTTCTTCATCTCACCTCCAAGCTCAAAACCCTCACCTCTGATGTGAATCTTTGAGCTTGTGACAATCATAGTGAGCTTTCAAAACCCATACTTCACCATCCCACACTAGACTAGTAATTTGGTGTGGTGTGTTGCCTTCACTAAAGATAGTTTAGTGAAGAGGTAGCTTGAGCCAGAAGGACCTCAGGTGGATCTTCTTCAGTGCGAAGATCTACGAGGAGGTTCATTCAACTCGAAGTGGAGCCTAGTGGAGTCGCGTGGACTACAACCTGGAGCTAAAGAAGAGAAGGACTCGATCTACGAAGGTATAACCATTTTCCCTTCTCTTTATTTTTCTTGTTATCAAACTAAAACCCTAATATTCTAGTTAAGATCTAGGTTAGTCTAGCTTAGCACCTATAAAAATTTGAATTTGGCATGGTTGATGCTATTAGAACCTCATGGTGGTGCTAGGGTAGACTTTTAGCTAGTGCCGCTGACGTGCTCGTGGCTAAACCTACTGCTAGCGTATTGACGATTCTTGAGAGTCCTACACAGAGGGTTTCCCTGCTTCGACCAAAACGATGTAGAGGCCGTATGGTTTTACGGCAGGGTTCGATCATATACGTGCACTTGTGCACGGATCATGATTCGGACGAATAATACTAGTGGGTTTTGGATTAAGCCGGATCCTAGTATTATATTGTCGGATTATTTTTGTCTCATTGTATTCATATTCTGTCAGAATACGGATGCGGATATGTATATACGGATGAGAGGTATTCTTGTAATTTATTCCAAATTACTTCTAGAAGATGCCACCTCATTTTGGTTTTAAACTTTTTGGATTAAAAGGTTAATGAGGTGGAGGATGAGGGATTTATTACATTTGTTCAAGCATGACTCATTGGATGACTCATAGGTGTGATTCATAGTTGACAAATGAGCCATGCTTGATATTTTGGTTAGGGTTGTGAGATATTTGTGAACTTGGATATTTTTTCTTGGGTTGCTTTCTTTAGTTGCTAGCATGCTTTATATCTCACAAGACTTAGCCATTTTCCTCACTTGAGCTTTTTACTTCACACTCTCATCCTCATGACATCTTCTTCTACCTCTACCCTAATAGTCTCATGTGTTGAGAAACCTATGGTGTCTTGAGACAAACTAATCCTTCACTCTCTACTTCATCTAGGCTATCTAGTTTAGCGAACTAGGTACCCGAGTTACCTCGGCTTCGAGGTTGGAGCCGGATTCATAGACTCTCAGGTGGATCATTTTCGATGGAGGGAGACCGGAAATCAAACTTGATCAAGGAGGCCTCTAGGAGCTTGGGATAAAGGTTAAAGACCGAAGGACACAGAATTTTCGGTATAACTTTCTAAACTCCTTTGTAGATTTCTAGTGTAGGGTTAATGGTTGATCTGTAGGATAGGGTTGTGTTAGCACCAGTTTACAAAATTTTTATTCCGCATTTGGTCACGGATTGATGGCCGGGACGCTGGCATAACCCAACACAACGATCTCCCTGATCAGGTGGTACCGCCTCAAGATATGTCTGGACTTCTGATGGGACCTTGGTTCCTTCACTAAAGCTATTGCGCCGTTGTTGTCACAATACAGAGGTATTGGATCATCAATGGAAGGAACCACCTGAAGTTCTGTTATGAACTTTCTGATCCAGATAGCTTCTTTCGCAGCGTCACATGCAGCGATATACTCCGCTTCAATTGTCGAGTCATGATTGATTGTAAATTTTGGATGTGTCGTATCGAATCAAAAATTTATATTGACCGCAATCAAACTACGGTGTCGGATGTAGATTGTAATGAGTGCGGATCGTCCACAGGGATTGCACGATTCAATTGTATTTTGATACGTTTGAAATGAAATGTTAAGCAACAATAAACGAAAACATGATTCAAGAATGATTTGTATTCGAGTGTCACTACTCTTTACTCAAGAATCAAGAAACTATAAACAATCAAGAATCGGTTGTTTTGATAATATTTCCAATCAACAATCAAGAATATAAGAGAGGCTCGTAAGAATCGATCGGATCTTTAGATGTGATGTAATCTAAAAGGTTTCGTGTTCTTGTCCTTCGAAGAATTGATACTAGATCAATGGTGATCGACGAGAGTTAGGGCTTTCTTGATGAAATTAGGGTTTCATCTCTTAACCCTTGTTCTTTCGAGGATACCATTTATCTTCTAGCCTCTAGCAATTTCAAGAAACGATCGTAACTCCCCAATCTCGAGCGATGTCGATCAAGAAAGCGTCGCAACGAATTGGGTCGTCGATTCTTGAACTTGCTAGGGTTTACAAACTCGTGGGATTCAAGAATCGATTACAAATTTGTTACATCATCATACTAAAGATCGTTTCGACTCCTCGACGAGCGGAGTTTTATTCACACATCACCACACAGATAATATTCGAGAATTGTAAAGATAACATGATGCGGAATTTAAAGAAAACAAGATAAAAGAATATCACCTTTTATTTAATCAACAATTTCAATACATTCTTTTAAGATCTACAAGAAGAAGAAATCGATCGTTGACTCGGCTTCGCTCGTCTCCGTGGATCGTGGATCTACTTTGATCTCTTGCCCGATTGAAGATCGGCTCGGCTCATAAAAGGGTTGAAGGCATCTTGCTTGGCTTGCACTCAAGATCTTGAATTGTGGTTGGATTTAGGGTTAGGGTGTCCTACAAGCTCTCTCACTAAACTTGAGGAAGAGGGGATGAAGAAAGAGATTGGCTAAAAATATCCAACATCTAAGTGTCTAAGAATGAGCAATGAGTGAGCCTAGGGTCTTATTTATAGAACTCCCAAACCCTAGGCTTAGGTTTGAATTGGAACTTTCCCTCCCAAAGTTTGTTGAAGAGTTTCTAGAAGGAGTTTGTTAGGAGTTAGCTTAGGGTTTAAACTAGGGTTTAGGGAAAGTTCTAGAATGATTAGGCTAATGTAATGTAACTCAAGGTGTTTGCTGATCTGGTAGAAGTCTTTGGAGTTTTCTGGAACTTTGGATGTATTTCTGAACTGTGGGCCCAAGTAGAAGCATTTTGGTCCAAAGAAACTTGATGATGTCACCATATAGCCGCGGATGGGCGGCACAAGCATGACTTTAGCCGCGCATCCGCGGCCATCTTGGGGATTTGGAGCTTGTGTCTTCTGCAGTGATCTTGGGTTGATGTTTAGGGCTTCAGTTGATATGTTGAATTCCAGTTGCTCTTTTGTAATGATACCAGATTTGATTTTAGTGAGTTTACGAGCAATTGTAATGGTCGAGCAATGTAATGATCGAGCAAGCTTCTCTTTTCCTGCACAGACTTCGAAACACGGGTTGCAAGATATAGAAAATATGCCATGTAATGCAATGCAGTCAATTTCCCTAGAAATGCCGGTTTTAAGGTCTAGTACATGTAATCTGATATTTTGCGACCGATTTGCTAATATGTGAATTATGAATACCGTACACTTCTATATGGATGCAAATGATAAGGAAATTGCCGGTTAAAATATGCAATATTTTCGACTGATCAAATACCCCCAAACTTAATTTCGATCGTCTCGAGCGAATGTTTCATTAAAAAGAGAAGGAGAAAATAAAGAAAGAGAAAAACTAACTAGCACACTTTCGTAGGCTGCACGATTGCACTGAGCGCGTGCAACAAGCCTTTAAACCTCTAGGTGTCCCTAGTAGGAGGAGTGTTGTCTCCTGAGGGTTTTCAGCGGATTGCACCCACAAAATCCAATAATAAAAGCAAGATCATGAATATTACATTTAAAGAAAAGAATTGTAAAAGAAAAGCTTTGAAAATTAGGGTTTCCAACTAAGCTAGCTTTTCGGTTGTCATGAGCCCTATCTTAATGGTCATGAAAAGATGTCAGAAATCACGTCCTCCCTCAATAAAACATCGTCTTATTCTTCATTCCTATCTTTCTTCCAAACATCGATCATATAACCCTGCGTGTGTGTAAAGACATCCCTACACCCGGAGAATTCAATTCAAGCTATCATACTCTTGCCCGTCAGCCTCAGTACTTTTTAATTAATGAATATTTAGATGAGATTGCTCACACACTTTCATGCGACCGTTAATACTTCATGAGGTACTAACCGACCGATTACTCCTGTGCTTGCTTATTTGGTGTATTTTCCTCGTCTTGTACCACCTCAGGCATAGCAGTGACTCCCAGACCAGTTGGCCTTAGGGCACTAGGTGAAGAAGCACCCTCGCTATACATTTTTCTTGCCTTCGGTGATAACAAAACCAGTGTCCATTTTTCTCACCACTTTATATTTTCTTCATTTTTTTTTTTCCTTCATACATCGACTTTAAGACAAGAGCATTTCAAGGTATCCTCTACTATCCCAGGCTTCAAGACGTGTGTAAGTGCGAATAGCAGGGTAGCAACGTTCAAAATGTTTGGCTTCCAGAATAGAAACTATTTTTCAGACTTATTTTTATCCTCAGATTAGTGACGTCCTTCATCTTACTAACCCTTGGGACAACGGCTCATAACTACTTATTACTAGTTCGTATAAGAAAACTTCTAATTTTCTTAGTTTTCTAAAATTTTTCTAATCTCATGGATGTAATTGTTCACTATCTAAACTTTCATTATCTTATTTATATAAAAAAAAGTGTAAATATTAAAATTATTTTTATATTTGAAAATTTTTAAATTTTTATGGGTTTTGAAAATTTTTAAATTTTTATAGATTGTGAAAAGAAAAGTTTTGTGCTTATGCAGATGATATGCAAATGATGCGAAAATAAGCACAAACCTCCCCCAAACTTGTTTTCAACAGTGTCCTCACTGTTGCCGACAGCTATATCTACAAAAATCTGTAAGACTGGGGGGAATTATTAGTGGGGGCAAAATATATAAGTGAAGAACTTCCCCCAAACTTATCTTTCACTCACCTTCATTCAAAAAATGATGCAATTATATACTGGATATGAAGGTGAGACGGAGGAATTTTAATCCAAATAAACTGGCTTTTGTAAGAACAAGAGCTCCTCCGTGGGGTCAGTGGAAAAATACGGCTTTAGTCTATGTCCATTTACTTTGAAAAAGGTGCCGTTTTTAACATTTTCTACTTCTTCTGCCCCGTGCGGGTATACAGACCGCACAACAAAAGGTCCCTTCCAACGAGATCGGAGCTTACCCGCGTGAAGGTGTAATCGTGAATCATAAAGAAGGACTTGTTGACCAGGTAAAAATGTTTTCCTTAAAATGCTTTTATCGTGAAAAACCTTAGTCCTATTCTTTGTGATTACAGCATTATCATAAGCTTCATCGCGGAGTTCGCTTAGCTCGTTAAGTTGCAGCTTCCGAAAGTTGCAAGCAAGGTTTAAATCAAAATTTATTTCCTTTATAGCCCACAATGCTTTATGCCCTATCTCGACAGGTAAATGACATGCTTTTCCAAACACTATCCTATATGGAGACATTCCTAGGTCGGTCTTATATGCAGTCCTGAATGCCCAAAGAGCATCCGTCAATTTGGTCGACCAGTCTTTTCTATTTTTAGCAACAGTTTTCTCCAGGATAAGTTTGATTTGTCTGTTTGAGATCTCAGCCTGCCCGCTTGTTTGGGGATGATAGGGTGTAGAAAGACGGTGGTTGATTGAATATTTTCGCATCAGAGTCTCGAAAGACCTGTTGCAGAAATGTGTCCTATTATCGCTAATAATAGCGCGTGGGTGTCCAAATCGCGAAAAGATATTCTCTTTTAAGAACTTAATGACAACTTTCCTGTCATTAGTGCGACATGGAATGGCTTCTACCCATTTGGAGACATAATCAACCGCCAGCAAAATGTACAAATTCCCAAAGGAGTTGGGAAAAGGACCCATAAAATCTATGCCCCAAACATCAAACATTTCAACAACCAGAATGGGTTGCTGAGGCATTTCATTCCTTTGGGATATTCTACCCGTATACTGACATTGTGTACAGATTTTGCAATACTCAAATGCGTCCTTGAATAAGGTCGGCCAATAAAATCCACATTTCAAAACCTTTTCCGCTGTCTTTCTAGGACCAAAGTGACCCCCACAGGCCTGATCATGACAAAATGAAAGAACACTCTTGAATTCTTCATTTGGGACGCACCGGCGAATGATCTGATCAGGACAATATTTAAACAAATAGGGTTCGTCCCAGTAAAAGTGTTTTACTTGGGAAAGAAAACGATATTTGTCCTGTTTTGACCAATCGCTCGGTATCAGTCCCGTGGCATGATAGTTCACAATATCCCTGAACCATGGTTCAGCGGATATGCTCAAGAGTTGTTCGTCAGGGAACGAGTCATTAATCGGCAGGGTCACAGGGGAAGAAACGATGCGTGAAAGGTGGTCAGCTACTACGTTTTCACATCCTTTCTTATCTTTGATAACAAGATCAAATTCTTGTAACAGTAGGATCCAACGTATTAGTCGACCTTTTGCATCTTTCTTCGCCAGAAGATGTTTTAAAGCGGAATTATCAGTATACACAACTATAGGTGAGCCGATTAAGTAAGGCCTGAACTTTTCTAATGCAAATACAACCGCTAAAAGCTCTTTCTCGGTGGTTGTATAATTGATTTGCGCATCATTCAGGGTCTTACTAGCATAGTAAATCACGTGTGGCATCTTATCAATGCGCTGTCCTAAGACTGCACCTACTGCAAAATCAGATGCGTCACACATCAGCTCGAAGGGGTAGTCCCAATTTGGTGATGATAAAACGGGGGCTGAAGTGAGTGAGTGTTTAAGTGAGTCGAAAGCTATCTCGCAATCCGAGTCAAAGTGGAAGGTCGTATCCTTGGCCAGGAGTAGTGTTAAAGGTCTAGCAATTTTGCTAAAATCCTTAATGAATCTCCTATAAAAGCCTGCATGGCCAAGGAAAGAGCGAATATCTTTGACGCTTTTGGGATGAGGGAGGTTTTGAATGACATCTACTTTAGCTCTGTCAACCTCAATGCCTTTCTGTGAAATGACATGTCCAAGGACTATTCCTTCTTGGACCATAAAATGGCATTTTTCCCAGTTTAAAGTCAAGTTCTTCTCTTTGCAATGAGTAAGAACAGCATCTAGATTCGCTAGGCAATCAGAAAAAGAATCTCCAAAAATCGAGAAGTCGTCCATAAAGATCTCCAGAAAATTCTCTACCATATCAGAGAATATCCCCATCATACACCGCTGAAAGGTAGCGGGAGCATTGCATAGCCCGAAGGGCATGCGACTGTAAGCAAAGGTACCAAAAGGACAAGTAAAAGTGGTTTTATCTTGATCCTTTTTGGCGATGGGGACCTGATTGTAGCCTGAGTATCCGTCCATAAAACAATAAAACTATCGTCCCGCTAAGCGTTCCAGCATTTGATCAATAAATGGTAGAGGAAAATGATCTTTCCTCGTGGCAGCGTTGAGTTTTCTATAATCGATGCATACACGCCATCCAGTTTGGGCGCGTGTTTGAATCAACTCATTCGCCTCATTTGTGATAACTGTGATGCCGGATTTCTTAGGAACGACATGTATAGGACTCACCCACTGGCTATCGGAGATGGGGTATATAATACCACTATCTAAGCATTTGACGATCTCTTTCATGACAGCTTCCTTCATGACGGGATTCAACCGTCTCTGTGGTTCTCGGGTCGGTCTGGCATCATCCATCACATGTATATGATGTTCAACTATCAAGGGACTAATCCCTTTGATGTCCGCCATACTCCAACCAAACGCCTCTTTGTTAGATCTCAATACCGATAAAAGGGCATTCTCTTGCTCTGATGCAAGAGAAGCGGAAATGATAACCGGTAATGACTCGTTCTCACCAAGATATGCATATTTCAGGTGAGAAGGTAAAATTTTGAGATCTAACTCAGGCGGAGAAATGATAGAAGGAAGGGTCATAGATTGATTTTTGGATCTACAAAGAAGCTCAGAGCCTGTGAAAGATACAGACTCGGGTGGAGAAAAATCAGAAGTGCAGGACTCATGTGTAGCTAAAGTGTCCTCACTAAGATCTTGTGCAAAGTCAAACAGAGATGTGCTAATGTCATCGAGATCAGTAAAGCAAAGATCCTCAGCTCCACAACTATCGGGAGCGATCTCATGGACAGAGCACACATCTAAAATATGAGCACTAGGTTCTGATGGCTGACTTCCAACTTTATAGATGTTTAGGTCAATGGTCATATTTCCAAATGATAAGTTCATTGAACCATTTCTACAGTTTATAACAGCGTTGGAAGTGGTAAGGAAAGGACGACCTAGAATCACCGGAATTTGGCCCCGGGGGTTTGCTACAGGATGTGTGTCGAGCACAATGAAGTCTACAGGGAAAACAAATTCCCCGACCTTTATTAACACATCCTCTAATTCACCCCTTGGTTTGGTGATAGAGCGGTCTGCCATCTGGAGAGTGCAATGAGCAGGTTTCAGCTCTCTAATCCCTAATTGCTCATAGACAGAATAAGGTAACAGGTTAACACTCGCGCCAAGGTCTAAAAGAGCACGATTTATGTTTTTAGCCCCAATCGAAATCGATATTGTAGGACAACCTGGGTCCTTTCTTTTCTTTGGAAGCTGGGGTATAAAAGCAGTGCTAATGTTATTAGACATAAAGACCTTCTTCGGCACTTGGGTCTTCCTCTTCCTAGTGCACAAGTCCTTAAGAATCTTCGCATAAGCGGGGACTTGCTGAATCGCATCTAGGAGAGGGATATTGATGTTAACCTGTTTGAACATCTCTAAAATTTTCTCCATATGAGGACTCGTTCTATTAGCCCTTAGCCGGTTCGGGTAAGAAGCTTTCGCAATAAGCGCGGGGTCCATCATAGGAGAAGGAAAGGGGGGTAGACGAGGTCCCGAAGGAGGTGTGGGGACCGTCTGTGGAGAACTATAAGGATTGGGTGAAGGTGTTGAGCCTAAAGGGAAATGGAGAATAGGCTCGTGCGAAGGTGGTTTGGTAGAAGAAGAAGGATCAGAAGGAGAAGTGTGTGGATGTGGGAAAGACTCGGCCGGGGTGTTGATATGATTTTCAGTATCATCAATACCTTCCCCGACATGATTGTTCAGCACTCTTCCCGATCTCAACGTTGTGATGGCATTTACATTGTAATGCCCAGGATTCTGTAGGGGTTGAGAGGGAAGTTTCCCTTTTTCTCTCGCACTCATTTCGGCTTTTAGTCGTGCGATTTCAGCTTCCATCGTGCGAATACTCTCAGCTTGGGACGCTGCGTTTTTCTTTATTTCATTGACGGAAGATCTAACCTCAGTCGAAACCTCCATGAAATTTGATAAAAGTGATTTCATGGTTTGAGTGAATTGAGAGAACTCGTCAGAACAGGACTGCATAGGATTAGACTGTGCGGGAGTGTTGCCCTGATTTTGGAAATTTTGTGACTGGTAGGGGTGCTGAGTGAGTTGTAGGGGTTGCTGTTGTGGTAGAGGAAGAGCCCTTTGAAATTGATTCGTGTTTGGAACCGTGTTTTGAGATTGATTTTGGTTCTAAGCAAAATTCGGGTGGTTCCTCCAACCCTGATTGTACGTGGAAGAATATGGATCGTTTCGAGGTCTTTGAAATGCGGCATTAGAATGCTCGTGACCTTGAAACGCAGAGTTTAATGGACATTCTTCCGTTAAATGTGACGGATCAGAACAGCACCCACAAACAGTTTTGGGGAGTGACACTGGGTTTAGGGAGGCTGCTGCAAATTTGTGTTCCATAGCGTCGAGCTTCTTTTGCATTGCTGCCATTTCAGCTCGAACACCTATGGACACATCTATTTGGTGTACGCCACCCCTATTCAATGGTTGGGTTCCACTCTCCCAAATTAGTGACTTTTCAGCGAACTCTTCTAAGTATCGCCAAGCTTCCCCATCATCTTTGGTCATAAAAGTACCTTGACACATGTTTTCAAGGCTCTGTTTAGTGCTAGGGTTACTGCCCTCATATATGATTCGGCAAAGCTCCCATCTCGGGATGCCTTGATGAGGACATTGAACCAATAGATCCTTGAAACGTTCAAAGTATTTAGAGAATGGTTCGGCAGGGAGCTGGGCAAATTGGTTCAGTTCGCTACGGATTCGAGCCGTCTTTTGGACTGGGTAAAATTTCTTAAGGAATGCAGCGACGAATTCTTCCCAATTCGTAATAGAATGTGCGGTAGTGTTGTATAGCCACTTCTCGGCTATATCGCACAAAGTAAATGGAAGAAGTCGTAGACGCATCGCATCCACTGAAAGTTGTGACGTACCCATCATTGCGCATACGTTTTCAAATTTGGTAATGAAAACGTAAGCGTCCTCGGTCTCGAGTCCGTGGTATTTGGGTAAAAGATTGATATACTGGGGCTTAATCTCGAAGTTATCCCCATTGGCTGGTGGTGTGGATAAGCAGGTCGAAAGAGGACCTCTATGTGGATAGCATCTTTCCTGGAGAGAAATGTGGGGTGGATTCTGCGCACCAACGGACGGTGGCAGATTAGGGTTAAAGAAGTTCGATGGATTCGGATCCATCGGTGTGGGTGTGGTAGTGGGTAAAGAAAAGGTAAATGGAGAATTATCAACTTCGGAGTCGATAAAAGGTACGCGGACTAAACGGGCACTAGAATCCCGTGTCCAGCCTAACTTGCACTAAAATGGGTTAGTACAAGTGGCAGCGTTGACTTATAATTAGGAGTAAAATGAATGCGGTGCTTGCTTTGGATTTTGAAAAAATGATGCGACAAAACAAATGCAGCACACAAACCCTAGAATCTAGTGGTCACCTAGGTCCGATCTCTAGACCGCTCCTAACTGCCAAAAGACAAGTCGCAGGATAGAATCCTCCACTGCCTCTTTGTCCCCCTGTGGCCGGATAAGTGCCAGGTAAGTGGGAAGGAACCACCACTACAGTGGACCTAATTAATAACCACTAGCCTTAGACACACTCGCCTTAGGCACCACAAGAAAACGCGGATAAGCAATGAATTACCCACGACCTTCTCTTGTCCTATTGAGCGCGACAGTCCTTAGAGTCTTCTCTAGATTTCTTTTAATTAATGAGGGTAATGCGGATGCAAGTTTGCGATTTTCGGGGCCTAGGAAGGGTAATGAAATCCCCACCTAATTTGGATTTGGCCGTGCCCCTTAAATTTCCGTATTAGAATGCAAACAACCAAGAAATCAAAATCACACACAAATTTTTATTTTGCTTTGCGGCGCTGCGATTTATTTGCAAAGAATCCTGCAGCAAAGGATTAGTTGGAGCTAAAAAGGGCGAGGGGAGAGAGCAAGAAAGTACCTGCACCAAAAATTTTTTTAGAGAACCCTTAAGTCAGCCGCGTTTCCGCCGCGATTACTGGGTATTTGCCACGCTTCCGCGGTCCGATTGTGGGTTCACTGTACCAAACTTCTTCAGCTGCTTTCTGTTCCTATCTCCAGCTCTCTGGTATATCCCAAATAATTTTTCCACAGCACAGAATGCTCCAGATCACCTTGCAATCAAATCACAACACACGTGTAAGAGTTTGTACGAATTTTGATTTCAAGAAGTAAAACGTAATAATTCTTTCACTTCAAACTAAAAATGTAAATGAATTAGCGCGATCCCCGGCAACGGCGCCATTTTGATTGATTGTAAATTTCGGATGTGTCGTATCGAATCAAAAATTTATATTGACCGCAATCAAACTACGGTGTCGGATGTAGATTGTAATGAGTGCGGATCGTCCACAGGGATTGCACGATTCAATTGTATTTTGATACGTTTGAAATGAAATGTTAAGCAACAATAAACGAAAACATGATTCAAGAATGATTTGTATTCGAGTGTTACTACTCTTTACTCAAGAATCAAGAAACTATAAACAATCAAGAATCGGTTGTTTTGATAATATTTCCAATCAACAATCAAGAATATAAGAGAGGCTCGTAGGAATCGATCGGATCTTTAGATGTGATGTAATCTAAAAGGTTTCGTGTTCTTGTCCTTCGAAGAATTGATACTAGATCAATGGTGATCGACGAGAGTTAGGGCTTTCTTGATGAAATTAGGGTTTCATCTCTTAACCCTTGTTCTTTCGAGGATACCATTTATCTTCTAGCCTCTAGCAATTTCAAGAAACGATCGTAACTTCCCAATCTCGAGCGATGTCGATCAAGAAAGCATCGCAACGAATTGGGTCGTCGATTCTTGAACTTGCTAGGGTTTACAAACTCGTGGGATTCAAGAATCGATTACAAATTTGTTACATCATCATACTAAAGATCGTTTCGACTCCTCGACGAGCGGAGTTTTATTCACACATCACCACACAGATAATATTCGAGAATTGTAAAGATAACATGATGCGGAATTTAAAGAAAACAAGATAAAAGAATATCACCTTTTATTTAATCAACAATTTCAATACATTCTTTCAAGATCTACAAGAAGAAGAAATCGATCGTTGACTCGGCTTCGCTCGTCTCCGTGGATCGTGGATCTACTTTGATCTCTTGCCCGATTGAAGATCGGCTCGGCTCATAAAAGGGTTGAAGGCATCTTGCTTGGCTTGCACTCAAGATCTTGAATTGTGGTTGGATTTAGGGTTAGGGTTTCCTACAAGCTCTCTCACTAAACTTGAGGAAGAGGGGATGAAGAAAGAGATTGGCTAAAAATATCCAACATCTAAGTGTCTAAGAATGAGCAATGAGTGAGCCTAGGGTCTTATTTATAGAACTCCCAAACCCTAGGCTTAGGTTTGAATTGGAAATTTCCCTCCCAAAGTTTGTTGAAGAGTTTCTAGAAGGAGTTTGTTAGGAGTTAGCTTAGGGTTTAAGCTAGGGTTTAGGGAAAGTTCTAGAATGATTAGGCTAATGTAATGTAACTCAAGGTGTTTGCTGATCTGGTAGAAGTCTTTGGAGTTTTCTGGAACTTTGGATGTATTTCTGAACTGTGGGCCCAAGTAGAAGCATTTTGGTCCAAAGAAACTTGATGATGTCACCATATAGCCGCGGATGGGCGGCACAAGCATGACTTTAGCCGCGCATCCGCGGCCATCTTGGGGATTTGGAGCTTGTGTCTTCTGCAGTGATCTTGGGTTGATGTTTAGGGCTTCAGTTGATATGTTGAATTCCAGTTGCTCCTTTGTAATGATACCAGATTTGATTTTAGTGAGTTTACGAGCAATTGTAATGGTCGAGCAATGTAATGATCGAGAAAGCTTCTCTTTTCCTGCACAGACTTCGAAACACGGGTTGCAAGATATAGAAAATATGCCATGTAATGCAATGCAGTCAATTTCCCTAGAAATGCCGGTTTTAAGGTCTAGTACATGTAATCTGATATTTTGCGACCGATTTGCTAATATGTGAATTATGAATACCGTACACTTCTATATGGATGCAAATGATAAGGAAATTGCCGGTTAAAATATGCAATATTTTCGACTGATCAAGTCAGCAGCGGTGTCCTGCTTGGAGCTCTTCCAACAGACCGCCCCTCCATTGAGGGTAAAGACATATCCCGACATAGACTTGGAGTCATTCTTATCACTCTGGAAGCTGGAGTCGGCAAAGGCCTCGATCTGGAGGTCTTCTCTGTCGTACACTAAGAACATCTCCTTAGTCCTTCTCACATACTTGAGAATGTTTTTCACTGATGTCCAGTGCTTCTCCCCTGTGTTTGACTGATACCTGCTTACAATGCTCGGAGCGTAAGCTACATCTGGTCAGGTATACAACAGCGCATACATTATAGAGCCTAAGCAGAAGCGTAGCGTATAATAGTCATGTGATCCCTTTCCAAATCAGTCTTGGGAGACATCTCTTTAGAGATGGTGATTTCGTGACAAGCCGGTAGATTACCGTGCTTTGAATCTTCCTGTTGGGTTACGCCAGTGCCCCGACCATCAATCCGTGGCCAAATGCGGAACAAAAACTTTTAAAACACGGCACTAACGGAAGCCAAATCGACAGAACGTACCATTAACACTATACTAGTTCTATGTAAAGGAGTTTAGAAAAGTTATACCGATCAACCCGTGTCCTTCGGTATTCAACCTCTGTCCCAAGCTCCTCGCGGCTTCCTTGATCATGTTTGATCTTCGGTCTCCCTACATCGAAGAAGATCCAGGTCGAGGGTTCGTAATACGGGCTCCCGCCTCAAAACCGAAGCAACTCGTGTATCTAGTTTGCTAGCCTAGATAGCCAAGATGAAGTAGAGTGTGTTTGTGATTACTTTGTCTCAATACATCCAAGGATTCTCAACTCACGAGGGGGTTTGGGTAGAGGTTGAAGAAGAAGCCATAGAGTGAAGAGTGTGAGCTCAAGAAAAAACATGTAAAGAAAATGGGCTAAGTCTTGTGAGGTATTTTGTTGTGAGCAATAGTATTAGCAACTCAAGAAAAGCAACCCAAGAAAAAAGATCTGCCTTTAGCCTACTTGCTCACTACAAAATATCTTACACCAAATAAAAACTCACCCACGTCACCGTGAATCATCTCAAGACTCAACACCATAAGTCACCAAGTGCACATATATGAGTTAATGCAAACCATGAATCACACTCACCACAATATTAAACATTTAAAACGCTAAATGTTTAATACAATAAAAGAAATGGCATCTAATAAAGTAATCTTGCAACGGAATTACAAGAATACCCCTCATCCGTATATACATACCCGCATTCGTATTCTGACTAAATACGAATACAACGAGACGAAAATATTCCAACAATAAAATACTACGATCCGTCTTAAACCAAAGCCCTCTAGTATTATCCGTCCAATCATGATCCGTGCACAAATACACGTATATGATCGAACCTTGCCATAAAACCATATGGCCTCTACAACGTTTCACCCGAATCAGGGAAACCCTCTGTGTGGGAATCTAAAGAATCGTCAATATGCTAACAGTGGGTTTAACCACAAGCACGTCAGTGGCACTAGCTGTACGTAACGACTGTCCAGGTATTGATCAAAAGGGAGGCCGACGAGCAAACTCATCCTGAAATCCTACTAAACCCAACCGTGACAATATCCGTACAGTCTGGTCAGTTCGTATATGAGTATCGCATATCGAGTCTAGGGGGTGGATAAAGTCAGACCCTTAATAACGCGACATTTAGTGTCGGTATGAAACCTATCACCACCTGAGAAACTACCGATCCTAGATCAGTAATTCTTGACTACCTTAGCTAAGAATTTCTGGTGATGGTCACCCATGCACACCGCGACATCAACCCCCAATACCGGGAGAGACGAATCCCCTGACGATCCGCTCACTGCCTCCATGTGGCTCGGGACTGTACCCAATTAAAACCTGTTTGGACGGCTCCTTTGAGCCGTGCTAGAGTAGTAATCAAAGCACAGTGGGAACTCACATGAGACAAATGACGATCTCAGGTTGATAGACTAACCTATACACATGTCACCAGGGAGTTGCTATCTGACAATAGGTATAATACAGACTTGCATGTTCCCGACGAGTCCGTCCGGTGTACTCATAACCTAATGAGGACCTGTATACATCTTAGGTGAACCAACTAACACCAATGGCTTATGAGATCGGCCGCCGCCCCTCGTCGGGGTCTCGATGTAACGTTCTAAAAATCGTTTAGGTTAATTGTCCGATAATCGGTAATATAACGCGTTTTTTCCGTAAAACATAATTATAATTATTTTTCAACATAGACATAAACATACCTATTTTAGCTATATAATTGCCAGTATTTGGTATTTATTTAGTCACTTATAAATTACTAGTCTACTTAAATATTTTTCCTTAAATTAATTATTTTAAATATTATTATAAGCTTTCACTTATACATTTAATTAGTGTAAATTACAAATTAGAATGGGTTATGTATACTTTAGTGAACCATGACAACTTAAAACCTAGTTTGTAACATGTTCTCTTTTTCTCAATTTGTCTCCATGGTTCTAGAGGTTTCTAGGAAAATATTAATTAGGAAAATTAATTAATTATGAAATAAGTTAATTGATGTAATAATGGAGGGTTTTTCTTGACTTGACACACACTAACCTCACTCATTTCCCTCTCTCCCCTAAGCTGGCCGAAACTAAGGCAGCCCCCCTTTCCCCATTTCTTCATCTCATTTCCACATCAAAAACACTCATTTTTTCCATAAAAATCCACACAAAACCTCACTAATTCCTAATTAAACCTTCACCTATTATTCCTTGACCTAAACTAGCTTGGATCTAGGAGCAAGAAAGCATTTTAGGAGGCTAAGTTTGTATGTTAGATCTCCAAAATTGTTGAGGTATAACCTTACTCAAATGGTTACTTTGTTCATACTTGTTATAATTTCATTTTAAATTAAGTGTTAATATGGGTTTAATTGAAAGTTAGAATTCTAAAGAAAGGGGTTTGAGTTCAAGTTAGGGTTTTATCACTTGATTATGGTTAAAATGTGCAGTTTAACATCTTAAGACTTAAAAAATCTAAACTAGTTGATAATTTGATAATTGTTACTTTTAAATTGTCTTAATTAAATAGTCTTGCAAACTAATTTCATGATTAATGTAAACAGGTGAGATTAAAATTTAGTTAAAAATTATGTGGCCTAATTAAGATATTAAAGGAACATTGTGGCCACTAGATTTGCTAAAACATCAAGATTTGCACTAAAATGGTCAAGTGCTGCTTACTAGGTTTTTAGAATAAATAGATGTCAATTTAGTTTGAGATTTTTAGGACCTACAACATATTTCATATAATATTTAGTGTGTTGTGAATGCGCGATTGGTATGATTGGGTTCTAGGTTTGGGGATTGTCACGTATAGCGACCCCTAGTTGTGGTTTGTGGCGTTGCCGCGAGCGCGTTTTGTGCACCAAGTACGTGTGCGTCTAGTTAGTACGCGTTGGTGGTCTTCTATCGTTTGTGTCCGTGATTATTCATATATCTATCCACTTATTTACTTGTGTGCGATTCAAAGATCGGATGCAGAGAAGTCGGACGTGGCGCGGAAAGGCAAGGCTGTGATCGAATCAGTTAAGCCGAGGCATCCCGGTGAGTAGATGTACACATCTATAGGGAGATCGTCTGGATGGCGCGAGGCGCCCGATAGTTTAGGACATGGGTTCCTTGTGATATGCAATGAGATGTGTTGGCTGTGATCATGGTGGAAGTAGGATATACAACCCTTGATGCTTATCCTCTTATTTACTTGTGTGCGATTCTAAGATCGGATGCAGAGACACCGGACGTGGCGCGGAAAGGCAAGGCTGTGATCGAATCAGTTAAGCCGAGGCGTCCCAGTGAGTAGATATACACATCTATGGGGGGACCGTCTGAATGGCACGAGGCGCCCGATAGTTTAGGACCTGGGTTCCTTGTGAGATGCAATGAGATGTGTTGGCTGTGATCATGGTGGAAGTAGGATCTACAACTGGTGAGTAGATGTGTACACCAAGTGCATGCGTGTCTAGTTAGTGCGCGTTGGTGATCTTGTATCGTTTGTGTCTGCGGCTATCCATATATCTATCCTCTTATTTACTTGTGTGCGATTCTAGGATCGGATGCAGAGACGTCGGACGTGGCGTAGAAAGGCAAGGCTGTGATCGAATCAGTTAAGCCGAGGCATCCCGGTGAGTAGATGTACACATCTATGGTGGGATCGTTTGGATGGAGCGAGGCGCCCGATAGTTTAGGATTACTAGTAGTATTTGCATTTATATGCGTAGTTTCATAGTTATTCATCTCATTGCATCGCATCATCTTATATATATATATGTGATATCTTCTCATAGGTCACTTGCACCATTACCATTGGTTCATGCAGCACGTGCACTATTCATGCGAAAACACATGCCTTTGGTAATTGCTATGCCACGAACACTTTAGAACTTGTTTAAATCAGTATCTAAAACATTTGCATCATATATGGTATGTAAACTGGTAGTTGTATATTCATTTAATCAGGATGGGTACGTAAGATTGTTAGTCATATATACATACCTCATTGCATCATGATTCAAGCATAGCTTCTGGCCGTACTTCGCATGGTATATACTATCGATATCATAGACATCCATCATTTCCAACATGTTTATATATTGTGATTCTTCTTGGAGATTTCAATATTGATGAGATTTCTGGATTTTTGGGGAAAACCGCAAGAATTTTATAAACCTATTATCATTTTAAAAATAGAAATTTGCGGTTTTTCTTGTGATATGATGTATGTGTCGTCCACCATGAGTTTTCCTAATTTCTGTTAGTTTCCGAGACCCGATTTGAGGAGTAGGACGAACCGTCTCGAGTACATGGTGGGCTCGGTATGGTACCCCGCGGCAAGAAGCTCGAGTTGTAGACGATGAGCCTGGCAGGGGCTGACTACCTACCGGTGATATCTGGCACGGCGGATTTCCGGAGGATACCGACCGTAGTCATGAGATTTGATGAGATGGGCCGATGTGGACACTGCTACAAATAGGGGTTGCCCCTACGGATTTATCCGTAGGAGCAAACCACTGCCCCTACGGATATATCCGTAGGGGAAAGAAATTACCATGTAGGTGCAAACGCCGTAGGTGCATGTCTTAGCCTTAAACATTCCTCTACGGTTAAATACTTGCCCCTACGGCGTACTGCGTAGGTCCATATATCCCTACGGATAACTCTGTAGGAACAAAAAAGCTATTTAATTTATCGGTTTATAAAATAAATTAGTTGTCCCTACGGAGTTATCCGTAGGGCTAAATGTCTGCCCCTACGGATACATGCGTAGGTCCAAATGTGTAGGGGAAAATATCAGGTATCCTGATATTTTATCCCTACGGATACCTATGTAGGGGCATATTTAAGCCCCTACGGACAAATCCGTCGGGACAAGTATAACCCACTCTTACTGAGATCATAGGGGCAAAATATCAGGTATCCTAATATTTTGCCCCTACGGATAACACTGTAGGGGGGAAGTAGGACCCTACTGATTAGTCCGTAGGGGCAAGGTTGGGCCCTACGGATTAATCCGTAGGGACATATTATCAGGGGATTTTTTTAAAAAAGGGTTGCCTGTTTTTTTCTCGCCCTGTACACAATAATATATACATCATATATAAAATTAATCAACACGCAGAATATTTATATACCACAATATTCATAATCACATCTCACGCATAATATACAAAAGAAATCAACAAGAAGAATACGATATCAATATAAACACGCAAACACCACCAATATCAATATCGTCCAAAATATATAAAAATATGTATCATATAAATAAATACATGTTTAAAATATAAGAATCAAAAAGCTACCCTAGCTCGGTCCAGCTCCACCTCTGATAAACGCCATAATCTGGCGCGCTTGCTCCTCGGATATACCATGTGTCAATAAATCATGCAATACGGAGTGTGCGGGATTCTGAGCGGGCTGTGGAGCTGTAGGAGTGGTCTGCATAACCGCCGCCGGGGTAGTAGCTTGCGGAGCCGCAGCTGCGAGAGTCTGAGCGGGCAGTGGAGCTATAGGAGTTGTGTGCGGAACCGTAGCCAAGGTAGTGGCTTGCGGAAACGTAGCCGAGGTAGTGGCTTACGGGGCCGCAGCCGAAGGAGATGCATGTGGAGGCTCGGCCGATATACCCTATCGCGTCTGTTCAATTTTGTGTGTAATAAACGAGTAAGAACTATGTATTAGTCGAATTCGTATCATTATCAAGTTATTGCGAAACCCCAATCTATGTATACTTAAGGACTTAGGCCTCGTTTGGATATCTAGTTTGGAAAACCGTAGTTTATTTTAATTAGATATGTATGTATGATTAATTAAAGCTAAGTCTACAACCAAATAAGCTGAGGCTAAGTACTAATATCGGATATGTTGCTATCTATAATATGACATAATATTTTACTATTAAGTAGTATACATACCAACATCTCCTTCAACTCCTGAACGGTAGCCTTCAAGGTGTCCAGTTCTTGCTGGAAACGTCGCTCACTGGAGATGGAGGAAGTAACCGCCGGAGTGAAGTCCAACCTCATATAGGCCCTGTTAGGACCCAGTCCCCGGCCTCTCTCCTAACCTCCATGGTGCCCTCCGTGTGCGGCGTCTAGGACTGGGGTCAGCAGCATCGGATCGTTCTGTCTAGTAAAATCGATCCCCGATGCCTCCGCCTGCTCAACCACCCGCTCCTACACCCACATTAACCAGTAAAATATAAGTATATCATTTAAATTTGAACCTTTCAAAACAAAAATTTCAAATAGGGTTGAATAAATATTAACACTTACGCAATACTCCTGGGTAGCGGTGTCGGGGTATCGAAGCTCGCCTGTGGCGGGATCTGTCGAGGTGCCGTGGACGGCAAGATACGCGGACAGCACGCTCGGTGTACCACCCTGCGCCAGGGTCTGAGCTCTCTGCAATATTAGAAAATAACTCTTAATATTAGATATATTAGAAAATAACTCTTAATATTACATTATATCACAAAGGCCGGTCTATTGTAATTTACCGAAAACTCCATGGCATGAGTAAGATTCCTCGAGCCACCTGTATATGTGGGGCGACCCCTCTTCGCCGACTTCCTATTCTCTTTATTTTGATCGGCCTGTTTCTGCACAACACATTCAGATTTAGTTTTCTAATTAAGCAACACAAAAAAATAAATTATATACTAAACAATGAATTACATTTAAAATACATACATGTTTGCGATGAGAGTCGAAATATTGGCACAATAGAGGCCATGTATTTACGTCGACTCTCAAAGGCCGGAGTAGATAGGAGGGCCGCTCTCTCTACCTCGGGGGTCGCCATCCACAGGGAATAGCAGTCGATCTTCAGCTCATTCCTGTTGTATCGGACCTTCCTCTGCATGTTCTTCATCAGGCCATTATACAGAGCATGAAGATCGAGCACCCTCCCAGGGTGATCAGGGTCGGGTACAGGATAAAAATTGTAATCCAACTGAAAATACAAAAAAAAACATTGTTATTAGATTGCAAGTGTTAATAATAAATATATTGGATAAATCAAATGAAAATATATATTAAAACCCGAGCCTGATCCCAGAAGAGGGCGAATGAGCGCCGGTACGGGTCGCCCCACTCAACGTGAAGTAGATAGTTCTTCACGAGGCGGCTCTCATCCCCCATATACCGGCCGAACCTCTCAGCATGATCGCCGGTATAGTGATAATCAGGGGTAAAAAAGAGGGGGAATGCCGCCTCCCCCTAGCACTGTCAGGCCTCAGCCTGTGGGACTGATTCGGGCATCGAGTCCCCCTCTCGGGATGCGGAGGCCCTGTGATTGATCATTCTTTTTTTGTGTTTGGAAAAATGTTTCACAACCAAAGAAATTTATACCGCAATCAATTAACTGTTTCGATATAGCGTGTTAATGAATACGCATCGTCCACTAAGATGTGTGTTTTGATCGATCTTGTTTTAGATGAGTCGAAATGAAAGTGTAAAAGAAATTGCAAGAAAATTGACTCAAGATTTGTGAGTTTTAATTTCAAGAAACATAAAGAAAATAAAGATCTAGAATCAAGAATCAAGAAATGTCCCAATCAATTTAGTTATCAAGATTTGAAGAATAGCTTGTAGGATCCGATTGAGTTAATAGCTAATAATGAATCTAATAATTCCTAATCTTATCTATTGATAATTTGTAACTAGATTGATGATTATGAATGAAGATTAGGGATCAATTGAAGAAACTAGGGTTTATCTTTCACTATCCCTTGTCTTTTCAATCATAATCATTCGGATCTAGCCTCTAGCAAAGAAAATCACCGATTGTTTGATCCCTAATTTGCAGCAAAATAATCAAGAAGTTATCTCGCTCCAAATTAGGTCATCAACGATTCTTTTTGCTAAGGTTCACAAATCTTATAAAAATTAAGAATTAGTATTAAGATTTGATTATCTTTAGATATATCAATTCTCTCGGATCCTCCACAAGCGGAGAATTTACTCAAGCATCATGAAAATAAATGAATCAAAGATCAAGAAGTTTCACAACGCAAGAATGTAAAGAAAAAAAGAATTTAAATTATCACCTTTATTAAATCGACAGCTAATTACACATTCCCTCAATTCGAGGTTACAAGATATTGCTCCCGATCGATCCTTTTGAAGAGGTAAATAAATCCATCGAATTTCGCTTCGCTCAATTTCAGTAAGTCACGGATCGTCGTGGATCTCTTGCTCGGATGAAGATTGGCTTCGCGGATAAAGGATCGATGGTTGCTTGCTTGGTTTGCTTCTCAAAATGATCTTGATTTGGCTTTGGAAAATGGATTTGGGTTAGGGTTTTGGTATCAAGTTGTGTCACTCAACTTGAATTTGAATTGTGGCTATCAATTTTTTGCCCCAAAATGAACAACCTCAACCCTAGATCTAGATCTCCTTTTATAAATTCAAATTCAAATTTCCCTCCAAAAGCTAGGTTGTTAGAGAGAACCTTCTAGAATAAGGTTGTTAGAGAGAGCCTTCTAGAATAAGGTTGTTACAAGGAGCATTCTAGAAAAAGGTTGTTATGCAGAGAAGTTTCCAGAAGAAGTCTGTTATACTGGAGCATCCAAGCTAAGAGAGGTTGTTAGAATGAAGCTTCTGGAGAGACACGTCACCCTAATCCCTCAACTCGGCCTCGGAAACGCGGCAACTCGGCCGACTCGGCCCCGGATCCACGGCCATTTAATGAGATCTCTGCATCATTTTTCTGTTCTCTTCTTCTGTTGATGCTTGGGTCTTCTTCTGATATCTGGAATCTTTTTATCTCTTCTGAATCTCTGCCATATTTGAATTCTTTGATTTGCTGTAATTTATCGACACTTTTGTGATTCCGGTTTTTTGACCTGAAGGATTTTCTGCACACAATCTCGATAAACAGTGTTGAGATATACAAAATCATGCGTGTAGTAATAAACACTTAATTTCCCTCTAGAATGTCGATTATAACTATAACACGTGTTATTTGTTATTTAACAGATGAATTCGAAAACCGTGTTATATTTACAATAAACACCCTTAGATAATTGATAAGAGTAGGGAAATTGTCGTGTTAAGAATGCAATATTTTCGACTGATCAAATTCCCCCAAACTTAATTTTGGTCGTCTCCAGCAAACATTTTTTATTCAAGAGAAGGAGAAAATAAAGAAAAAGAAAAACTAACTAGCACACTTTCGTAGGCAACACGATTGCACTGAGCATGTGCAACAAGCCTATAAACCTCTAGGTGTCCCTAGTAGGAGGAGTGTTGTCTCCTTAGGGTTTTCAGCGGATTTCACCCACAAAATCCCATAATAAAAGGAAGACCGTGAAACTTACATATAAAGATAAGAATTGTAAAAGAAAGACTTTGAAAATTAGAGTTTCCAACTAATACTAGCTTTTCAGTTGCTATGTGCCCTATCTTAATAGTTATGAAAAGATATTAGAAATCACATCATCCCTCAATAAAACATCGTCTTTATTCTTCATTCCTCTCTTTCTTCCAAACATCGATCTTATACCCCTACGTGTGTGTAAAAGACATCCCTACACTCAGAGAATTCAATTCAAGCTATCATACTCTTGTCCATCTACCTCAATACTTTTTAATTAATATTTAGATGGAATTTGCTCACACATTTTTCATGCGACCGTTAATACTTCTTGAGGTACTGACCGACCAATTACTCATGTGATCGCTTATACGGTGTATTTAGTATTTTCCTCGTCTTGCACAACCTAAGGCTTAGTAGTGACTCCCAAACCAGTTGGTCTAAGGCACTAGGTGATGAAGCACACTTGCTATATTTTTTCATTGATGCCTTGGTGATAACAAAACCAGTGTTCATTTTTCTTTTCACCATTTTATCTTTTATTTTCCATTTATTATTCCCTTCATACTTTGGCTTTTAGACAAGAGCATTTCAAGGTATCCTCTACTATCCCTAGTTTCAAGACATGTGTAAGTGCGTATAGTAGAGTATCAACTTTCAAATGTTCGGCTTCAAGAATAGAAACTATTTTTCAGACTTATTTTTATCCTCAGATTAGTGACTGCCTTCATCTTACTAACCCTTGGAACAAACAACGGCTCATAACTATTTATTACTAGTTTCGTTTAAGAAAACATCTAACTTTCTTGGTTTTCTTAAATTTTTCCAATCTTTTGGATGTATTTTTCACTATCTAATCTTTTATTATCTTATTTATGTACAAAATATTTTTTTTATTTATATTTTTATTTTTATATGTTTTGTGCTTATGTAAAGTATGATGAAAAGTGATGCGTAAATAAGCACAAACCTCCCCCAAACTTGTTTTCAACAGTGTCATCACTGTTGTCTTCTGCTAAATCACAAAAACCTGTAAGCTTGGGAGGACAATTTATTAATGGGGTAAAAAATATATGAAAGTGAAAATCCTCCCCCAAACTTATTTTTGGCTCACAATTTTGAGGACAAAAGTTATGTTCAAGAGCCAAAAATACACCCCCCCCAAAATTGAGTTAAACAATATTTAGCCTTTTAAAAATCACAAGAGGGGGGTAAAGTAAATGGTCAATGCCAAGCCTTGCAAAGACCGAAGGTCAACACCAACCATTCGAAGATTTTATCAGGGAAACGCACCGGTTGGTGAAAGAACATGTTGTATAGAGTCAGGAAGAAGTGGGGAAGAGATAAGTGGTGTGATGGAATGGATTTGCGTCTCGTTCTGGAGAGACGACACAGTGATTGTGATGGATTACTTGCATTCTTGTGAATGTCAAAAAGTAAGGGTGGAGGTTCAATTTCTTTGTTTTGAAGATGATTCATCTCAACACCCGTGTTTTCTAAAAATGCAAGTCTATCAGCGAAACTTTCATCGATATCCCGAAGAATAATGTCATTGCAAAGAACGAGATGATACACAGACTCCATAAAAAGTTCATCATCGACTTAAGATGTTGACCCGAACAACTCGAAAGAATGGTCCGTATGTATATGATACATATCTGGGTTAAACAACAACGTATAAAGAAAGTCTGGATCAGTATCGTGAAGATGATCAAATTCGCTGCTGTCAATATCCATTAATTCGACAGAACATACTCGAGCATGAAGATCGGAGGGTTGACTTCCCAACTTGTAAATGTTTAGCTCAATTGACCTATTCCCGAAAGATAGGTTTATAGAGCCATTTCGACAATTGATTATAACGCTGGAAGTAGCCAAAAAGGGACGACCGAGAATCACCAGAATTTGGTTCCGTGGGTTCACTACAGGCTGTGTATCAAGAACAATAAAGTCCACAGGGAATACAAATTCCCCGATTTTTATCAACACATCTTCAAGTTCACCTCTAGGTTTGGTGATTGATCGGTTGGCCATCTGGAGAGTTATGTTCGAGGGTTTTAACACTCCGATACCTAATTGCTCATAGACTTAATATGGAAGCAAGTTAACACTAGCGCCAAGGTCAAGTAAAGCACAGTTAATGTGTTTATCCCCAATAGAAATAGAAATAGTAGGACAGCCAGGGTCCTTACGTTTCCTTGGTAATTGTTGGGGAAAAGCTGTGTCTACAGTACTCGACATGAACACTTTTTTCGGTACTTGAGTCTTCCTCTTCCTAGTGCACAAGTTCTGTAGTATTTTCGCATATGACGGAACTTGTTGTATAGCATCTAGGAGAGGGATGTTGATGTTAACTTGGTTAAACATTTCCACAAGCTTCTCCATTTGGGTATTGGGTTTGTTGGGCCTCAACCTATCTGGAAATGGAGCTTTATCAACAAGTGATGGGTCCATCATTTGTGGAGAAGTTTGTAGGGGTGGAAAGGATGAAGTGGGTGGAAGGTTCGAGTCTTTGGGAAAACGGAGAATGGGCTCGGAAGAAGAAGGTAAATTAGACGAAATAGGGTAAGGAGCAGAAGTGGGAGTGGAAGTGAAAGTGGAAGCCAGGGGTTCAATTGATTCCTCAACATCAATCTGTTCACCCACATGATTGTCTAGCACTCTTCCAGATCTCAACGTGGTAAGTGCATTCACATTATACTGTGAAGGTCCAGGATCAGGTAGGGGTTGAGCGGGAAATTTCCCTTTCTCTCTAGCACTCATTTCGGCTGTTAACTATGCAATTTGTGCTTCCATCAATTTAATAATCTCACCTTGGGAGGCGGAGTTTTTCTTTATATCATCGATAGAAGACTTAAAATCAGCTAACATTTGAATAGAATTTGTCAGAAGCAAACTCATAGTTTGTTCAAGTGCAGAGGTGTTATTGGTACCGGCAGAAAAAAGATCAAAGTTGTTGGCCGGGTTTTGAAAATGTTGTGGTTGGTAGGGGTGCTGACTCAGTTGTGGTGGTTGCTGTTGTGGTGGAGAGACCCATTGAAAGTTATTCTGGTTTGGATCCGTGTATTGAGTTTGGTGTTGGATCCAAGAAAGATCAGGGTGATTCCTCCAATCCTGATTATATGAGGAAGAAGAAGAATCGTTTCTAGGTTGTTGCTGAAATGTATCCTAACGGTTGCCCCGCATTGAAACGCAATCAGGAAGGCTTGTAACCCCTCAGGTTATTCCGCTTCCCCTCGGGTACCAGCTTCTTAAGAAGAACACAAAGCACTATAAAATTTTTGACAAATCTCCATCAAAATGAGTCATTTCATAATTGAATAAAAACGCAGCATTAGTGTGACCTTGAAACGGTACATTCAAAGGACATTCTTCCATCAAATATGATAGATTGGAACAGCAACCACACAAGGTTTTGGGAAGTGTGTATTGGTTTAGAGAGGCTGAAGAAATTCTGTTTTCTATAGCATCGAGTTTCCTTTGTATTGCGGCCATTTCGGCTCTCATCGTGACGGAAACATCGTGCTGATTGATATCTTCCCTAGACGATGGTGGTCTAACACTTTCCCATTGTAAAGTGTTTTGAGCTAAATCATCTAGGTATTTCCAAGCTTCACCATCATCTTTAGACAGGAATTGGTAAAGACACATGGTTTTAAGCATTTGTTTAGTCGTGAGATCAATACCCTCATAGATAACTCGACATAGATCCCATCTAGGGATTCCATGATGAGGGCATTGTAAAAGAAGATCCTTGAACCGTTCAAAGCATTTTCAGAATGGTTCATTGGGAAGTTGGGTAAATTTGAAGATTTCGCTCCGAACACGGCAGGTCTTGTGATTGGGATAAAATTTCTTAAAGAATACTGCAACAAATTCATCCCATTTTGAAAGAGAATGTGCGGGTGTGTTATAAAGCCACTTCTCGGCTAAATCGCACAAAGTGAATGGGAGAAGACGTAAACGTAGAGCATCTAAAGATAGTTGTGACGTTCCAATCATTGCGCATACGTTTTCGAATTTAGAGATAAAAACGTATGCGTCTTCAGACTCAAGACCGTGAAATTTGGGTAACAGTTTGATAAATTGGGTGTTGATTTCAAAATTTTCACCATTGGCAGGTGGAATAGAAAGACAGGTGTGAAGGGGAACACGTGTAGAATAACATCTCTCTTGAAGAGAAATGCGTGGAGGGTTCTGTGCACCTGCGGGCAGTGGCAGAGTGGTGTTAATGTTTGATGGATATCCGTCCATCGCGGTCGTGGTCGGTGGTAGGAAAGAAGACGAAGAATTACCGACTCTGGGGTCGATAAAAGAAACGCGGACAAGACGGGAAATAGAATCCCGTGTCCAGCCTAACATGTTCTAAACGGTTGCAGCACAAGTGGCAGCGTTGTTGATAATTAGAGGAAAAGTTGGTTGGTGTTTTTTTTGAAAAATACGGGTTTTGAAATATCAAATCACAAAAAATGCACACACAACCCTAGATCTAATGGTCACCTAGATCAAGTCACTAGACCGCTCCTAGACTTCCGGAAGACAAATCGCAGGATAAATCCTCAACTGCCTCTTTATCTCTCCGGTGGCTAGGTAAGTGCCAGGTAAGTGGGAGGTTCCCCGCTACGTAAGTAGCGGGCCTAATTAAGTAACCACTTGCCTTAGACACACCTGCCTTAGACACCACAAAAGAAACGCGGTTAAGTAATAGATTACCCATGACCTCCTACTGTCCTAATTGAGCTGGACGGTCCTTAGAGTCTTGTCTAAATTTTTCTTTTAATTAATAAGGGTGAAGCAGATGCAAGTTTTGTGATTTTCGGGGCTTAGGAAGGGTAATAAAATCCCCACCTAAGCTGAATTTGGTCTTTGTCCCTTAATTTCCGTGTTAAAATATGCAAACAACCAAGATCAAAACATGCAGCAATTTTTCTTTTTGCGGTGCAGCGAATTTTGCAAAGAATCCTGCAAGAAATGGTTATTGGACAAGATCATAGAGAAGAGGAGAGTACATAGAGCAAACCTGAGAAATTTCATAATGTGAAAACCCTAAACGGCGGCAGTTCCGCTGCGAAAACACCTCTCTGGCCACGGTTCCGCGGCTTGATAGGGGAATTAGGGATTGAAAATTTTTGCTCAGCTGTGTGTGCTTCCCTGAACTTCGTAAAACTTCTCTGAATCTTGAGATCCCTTCTACAGTGATGCCAGATTCCCTCGCAAAAATTCAAACACTATCGTTAAGCACTTGATGCGATTTTGATCTAAAAATTCTGATGGAATAATAATTTTTCAACTCAAATAACAAAAACGAACAAAATAGCACACATCCCCGGCAACGGCACCATTTGATTGATCATTCTTTTTGTGTGTTTGGTAAAATGTTTCACAACCAAAGAAATTTATACCGCAATCAATTAACGGTGTCGATGTAGCGCGTTAATGAATACGGATCGTCTACTGAGATGTGTGTTTTGATCGATCTTGTTTTAGATGAGTCGAAATGAAAGTGTAAAAGAAATTGCAAGAAAATTGATTCTAGATTTGTGAGTTTTAATTTCAAGAAACATAAATAAAATAATGATCTAGAATCAAGAATCAAGAAATGTCCCAATCAATTTAGTTATCAAGATTTGAGGAATAGCTTGCAGGATCCGATTGAGTTAATAGCTAATGATGAATCTAATAATTCCTAATCTTATCTATTGATAATTTGTAACTAGATTGATTATTATGAATGAAGATTAGTGTAACGCCTTAGATTTCGGTTAGTGTTAGTTTAGACGTTAATGCGGGTTTGCCGTAAAATGTTTACCAATTCAGATTCCTCACATTTTATAACATTTAATTATTATTTATTATGGGCATGCACGCACGTGTGCATGTAAATGAGAGGGGTTGTTTGTGTTAATTTAGTTTTTAGCAACCATGACAACTTAACCATTTATCTAATCCTTGTTTTAATCTAATTCTTTACCGTAACCCTAATCCAATCCTTAACCTAAACTCCTAGATCTTTTCAGTGAGAAGAGAGAGATATTTTCTTTTGGAAGTGAGGAGGTGGCATGGTGTGTGTGAAGGCATTAAATGGTGGTTTAATGCAAGGTTACACTCACCTCACCTCTCAACCTACACTCACCTCCTTCTCTCTTTATCATTCCCTCTCTCTCATTTCACTATCTCGTTTATTCTTTCATTTCCTCTCTCATCAAACTGAACACTCATCATTGTTTCACAAATCCATCTCAAAATTTCATCTAAACTCACAAAAATCGCATCTTTGCTCTTGATTTGCCTCTTGGATGCCTTGGAGCTTGCAAAGCTTGGATCATTTAGTTCTTTTGTTTAGGTAATGATCTCTTTCTGTTCTTTAAGTGTTTTTAGTGTAGCGTAGCTTAGTTGTTTCAGTTTAGATTGTGTATCGTATCGTATCGGGTAAATATCGTATTTTTAGTGTAATTATGAGTCTGGGATGATCGGCTATCAAACCAGGTACTTGTTGCAAAAGTTCCCATCACAGTGACCTAGTGTAGTGACCTAGAACCAACACTCAAAATACGAGCCCCTTCACTTTCCGTACGGCCGCAGATTTAATGGTTCTGGCCGCAATTTGCGGCCAGAGTAGGGAGTTGGGGTGTGGATTTTGGTGTAGGGTCTCTGGGGTTGTTTGTGATCTCATGGTACTTGCAACTTTTACAGATCATTAGTATAGCAAAATCTGGGACCACTTGTGTATTTCTAGTGTTTCGTTTCACGCGATACGTTATCCGATACGGTGCATGTTCTGTGTTGCTTTGAGTTGGTTTCGTAGTGTCGCTATACGCGTTAGCTACAATACGAACACTTAAGAGTACGTTGTGTTGTCGTGTTGGTCGACGTAGTTTGTACGTGTTTTAGGTCTATTGCTAATATATATACTTGTTTTGTTGTGTTATGTTTTAGGTTCGCAGGCGGGGACTTCGGACGCTGCGACGAAGGGAAAACAGGTGGTAGGCTTCACTTAGCCAGGAGCGTTGGTGAGTAGATTTAACATCTACAGGAGAATCGCCCGTATGGCGTTATGCGTCTGGGCTAGAGATGACTTGACTTGTCGCATATTCTATTTCATATTTAGAATTGCGCATACACTTTATTGCTTAGCTATTGTTGTGCTTGGACTAGTACCCTTAGGACACTACACATATTATTGACGGCTCATGTTGCACGAGCACTGATTTTATGCCACCCACACCGTCAATAATTGCGATGTTACGCACCACACACATACCTATATAATATTGTTTGGTTAGGTACATTGACTCATTGATTCATATTTCTTTATGTATGTGATATATAGCATACCTGTATACCTTGCTTGCATACTTCACTTATACCCGGAGGGTATATCACATCATTACTGATGGTAGATACCTATATCTTGCTATACCTTTATATTTACACATATATCTGGTTTTAGCTACTTATTTACCTTCAATTGATGTTATTTAGAATTGGAGAAATTAGGAACCGCATGATATTTATATTGACTTGTTGCAGTTAATTAGCGGTTTTTTCTCTATATGCTTACATTACATTTTATGTTGCGTATATTTTATTCATGGATTTCCGCATTGAGATATGGATTTTTCATGATGTTTTCTGGATTTGAGGACCGTGGTAGTTCATGAAATTATGCATTATTTGAAAAACCCGGTTTCTCTTGATATGATATTTCAGGATCCACCATGATATTTATCGGTTCTGATATATATACTCCATGCGAGGAGCATCGTGGGCCGTATTAGGGTACATGGTGCGGCCCGGAGGTACCCCGGGGCAAGAGTCGATGTAACATTCCCATGAGCCTGGCAGGGGAACCATACCATCCGGTGACATTACCAATGACTCGGCGGTTATCGTGGGGATACCGACGGGAGTCATGTACGTATGGATACGTGGAAAGACAAGGGTCAGAGCTAAGCACTCGGGCTTTTTGGATAGCGTGTGATACGTACCTATCAGGGTGCCAGTCGTGGTGACAGCACCTGATAGATCAACATTTCTGTGTCGATGCTTGACACATTATTTTCATGATATTTTATTCCTAAGTATATATAACAGTGGAGTGGGACGCCGTTATATATGCATATATATATATATATATATATATATATATATATATATATGTCAGTGGAGTGGGACGCTAATATATATGTATATATATCAATTTATATACATCATCATATTTATTAATGCAATTATACGCAGGATATAAGAGATTCACTTGATATTGGATTTAGAACATTTGAGATTACTTGATATTGTACATAAAGGATATATGAGACTTACATGATTTTGTACATGCAGGATATATGAGATTTACTTGATGTTGTACATTCAAAAATTGTGTGACTTATTTATGATATGAGAACCAATTTGGGGGCTGAATTGAGAAATTGGGATTTGGATTGTTTTGATGGATTTTAATCCTACCACGATGTCAGGATTCCATGGAAATGACATGTTTCACCCCATACTCCACATTTACTGTTTATGCACTGCTGCATGCATTAGTGTACCTGCTAGAGTACCTTTGATGACTGTTGCATATATATATATATATAGTTTCATACCATTATTGCATGATTATTACATACCGATTGTCATATTATTATTGCTTCATGTATTAGTTGTACCTGTTAGTGTACCTTTCATGACCATTGCATTCAGATAACCATTTATTGCTTTTAATTGCATATGTTAGATTCGCGTTGTACGTGCATACTTGCAATTACCTGCATATGTTATTTACTATTCACGAGTTGGCAACTCACCCCCGTTGTGCCACAGTTGTTTTGCAGGTTGTTTCCCCAGAGTAGTTGAGGCAGGCTATTCATCTATATGTAGGGTTCCTAGGCACACTTATGAGGTCTCACAACAGATCAAACATGCCCAATTCAATTTTTTTCATGTACCTACAAACCCTAATACGGATCGTTAATTAGAGGATAAGGCGATAAAGATGCAAGTAAACAACTTTAACATAAAGGAAAGTGACTACAACCTTTGTAGATCTGGTCCTCTACCTCTCTAGCTCCGTGATGACGTCCCTCCGCTGTACCCATCGGAATCCTAGACTATCGCGGTGGTTTCATCGGAGAAAAGATCGGGCTAGGTCGATGCCGAAGATGATCTACGTCGAGGCAACTCAAGATCAAGCTCCAACTTCACCAAGTCATGAAACTTGTGAAGAAAACACCCCATACTACTTGGCAAGTGGTAGAGGATGAAGAAATAGGAAGTGGGTTCACTTTTGAATTGGATTTCTCACTCTTTTTCTCATGTTGCCATTGAAGCTAGCAAGCTTTCATAAAGCTTGATGAAGATGAAGATGATGATAGAATAAAAGGATTGTTTTTTAAAAAGAAAATCCCATTCATTCTTATCATAATGCAACCTTGGTTAAGTGTAGAGAATAAACTAGGTTTAGTTGAATGGTTAGGTTTAGGAGATGAAGACAAAATGGTCACTTAGTCAAAAATGCATGAAGCATCAAGAAACTTCTTGTATGAAAGCAACCATTTAGTTTTCCTTTTTCTTTTAACCAAAATAAATAGATAAATAAATAAAACAATGGAAACCCTAACCATTAACTAAACATTGTGTATAGCACACACACACCCAAGGTTGCATGTATCATCAAACATGATACAAACAAGTGTACAAAAATATATCACATATACAATGTGCACTTCAAGTGAGAAAATCCATTTTAAGTGAACAAATACAAGTGCACAAAAATATACCACAGCACAACGGTGTATCAGGGCGGAGCAATAGCACCCTATATGATATGGTGTGCTCTATGATGAGTATTACTGAGTTACCTGTTTCTTTTAAGGGGGTTACGCACTTGAGAAGCTGCATACCTATTGAATTGGGTTCGAATGAAATCAGTGCCTACCACTCCATATAACATATGGTTTAGGAAAGTCCTATCTCTTAAGTAAGTTAAGATTTGGGATTGTCCGGCCTATGTCTGAAAGCAAAATCCGGACAAGATCGAGGCAAGGTCAGTTCTGTAGAACTGGAAAGGTTCCAACAAGACAAAACTGCAGCTGACTTGACAGAACCAGAGGATTCAATAGTCTCCGACGAACCTCAGCCTCTCCGCCGATCTGGTAGGGTTCCTCATCCGCCAGAGAGATACTTCGGTTTCTCGATGACAGTGGGAGCGAGGAATGCATCATGAGATGATGACCCAACTAGTTTCGAGCAGGCCATCGAGAGTAAGGACTCTGTAAGAATGGCTGGATGCTTAGCGATCTGAGATGGAATCCATGTACACCAACAAAGTATAGACTTTGGTTGCTATATCTGAAGGGTTAAATCCCCATCAGGAGCAAGTATATCTTGAGAAGATTACTTGGTGTAGATGGAAAAGTTGAGACTTTCAAAGCTAGACTTGTTAAAGGTTTTCGTCATCGACCAGGCGTGGATAATGATGAAACCTTTTCCAGGGACTATGCTTAAGTCCATCCAGATCCTACTTGCCATTGCTACATACCATGACTACGATATCTGGTGGTTGGGTACCATGACTGCTTTTCTAAAATGATTTAGAAGAGAACGTCTATAAGAACACAGCCAGAGGGCTTCGTAAACAGTGGGAGCAGCGGAAACGTGTGCAAGTTGCTTTACAGAATAAAGCAGGCATCGCGGAGTTGGAACGTCTGTTTTGATGTGGTAGTCGAAGTGTTTGACTTCATCAAAATGGTAGATGAACCTTGTATATACAAAAAGGTAGTAGGGAGTATGGTAGTGATCCTCGTAGAGTACGTAGATGACATACTCTTGATAGGGAAGGAGTTTCCTATACTACGCTCGGTCAATCTCCACTTATCACAAGGATTCTCCAAATAGGATAAAGGTGAATCACTGGAAAGGTTCCAGGGTGATAAGGACGACTGAATGTCAGTCGCAGGCATTGTCTTTACCCTCAGTGAAGGGACGGTATGTTGGAAGAGCTCCAAGCTAGATACCGTTGCAAACTAGACGATAAAGGCTGGTAACATCGCTATTAAAGATATTACCAAAGAGGCATTTTGGGCGTATATTGGTTCATGAGATGAACTAGGTTCGTACCATTGTGCGACAATGGAAGTGTGGCTTTGGCCTGGGAACCCTGGTCCCATCTGTGACCCAGACATATACTGAGGCAGCATCACCTGATCATGGAGATAGTTGATCTCCAAAGTGATCGAGGTTAGGAGAGTAGACTCAGAGGATAACACGGCGGATCCACTCACAAAGGCTTTTTCCCAGAGAGAGACTTATATGGGATGGTTGAGTATTAGATACTACAACCACTGCTACAGATGGCCCTAGTGCAAGTGGGAGATTGTTAGTTATATGTATGCCCTAGAGGCCATTACTGTACATTGGATGTATATTGTAGTGGATGCTGGGACATATATAGGTAGGACTTTCTTGCTCGACGTGATAGTACGCTATCTGGTTGCTCTTTATCTTAACATGTATACTTTCTGTCTCTCTGTTACATGTCTATAAAGCCCTTAGGATGTGTACTCGACTTCCAGGACTATGATGTAGATCATACTAGTAGGGCCTGGGTAGTCCATGAGTACATCCTTCAATGTTCCTAGTCGTGGGAATATCGAGACGGGGCATCGATATTCCAGAGTAGACTAGCGTATATCTTCTCGACCCATGTGATTGGCGATGGATGATCCCATATCCATTGGTGTTTGACATCAGAGATGGTATGTGGGTGCTCAGTGGAGACTGGGTACACTGAACGGACTCGCCGAGAACTCCCAGATGGTATTATACCTCACGTTAGATGGCAGTTCTCTGGTGACACTGGTACAGCTTAGTCTGTTGACCCGAGATCGTCATAGAGTCTTGTGTGTCTCTTACTGTGCTTTGATTTCCACCCTACTACGGCTCTACTGAGCCATGCAAACAGGTGGTTTTTGGGTACAGTCCCGATTCACATGGAGGAAATGAGCGATAGGAGGGGATTCATCTCTCCCGGTATTGGGGATTGATGTTGCGCTATGCACGACTGGACATAACTGGAAATCCCTGGCCAGGGTTGCAGTGATCTACTGGTAAGTGTTATCAGTAGTTTCATGCTATGTTATGGACTTTATATCGGCATGACTTATCAAGCTACTGGGGTCTGACGTTTACCACCCCTAGGCGAGATATGCGACATATCAGATGAACAGAACGGACTGTACGGTAAGTGTTACTGGTTGGATTCACAGGAGTGTGAGCGGGCTTGCTCGTCGATCTTCTGATCACTCAATACCTGGGTGGTCGTTACGTTTAGCAGACCTCTTGCGGCTTGTGTGTGTTTGATAAGATCATCACCTGCTGCCGGCGTATTGACGAGTCTTCAGAGTCCTACACAGAGGTTTCCTGGCTCAAGCGAAACGAAATAGGAGCGCATATGAGATATGTGCGGGACCGAGAATTATGCGTGTATGTGATACCGTATTTCATTCTCGCGATGAATGTTTCGATTGGTTGTATGCGATATAACCTAGTTATCGAATCGAAGATTGATTCGATAAATCGATACATTGGATACTAGTCGGTTATGTGCGACATAACCAGATCATTGAATCAAATGTTGATTTAATGATTTAATGTATAATTATATATTTGATATATTACTTTGCATTAACTAGTATTGGTTCATTTTAAAAGGATTTTCTCACTTGATGTGCACATTGTATATATGATATATATTTTTGTGTGCACTTGATTGTATCATGTTTGATGATACATGCTTACTTGAGTTTGTGTAAAGATTAAACCATGGTTATGTAATGGTTAGGGTTGTTCTTTTCCTTACTTATTTATTTATTTATTTATTTTGGAAAAGATAAAAGAGAAAATGGTGGCTTTCTTTGTTTGTTGTTGAAGCTTCATGAAGCTTTGACTAAAGTGACCATTTTGTCTTCATGCTTAACCCTAACCATTCGAACTAACCATGGTCTATTCTCTACACCTAACCAAGGTTAGGATATGATAAGTATTCATATTATTTTTCTTTTTAAAGAGAACTTATCATATTCTTTCTTCTTCTTCATCATCTTTAACAAGAAGAAAAGCTTACTAGCTTTAATGGCAACTTGTGAAAATGAGTGAGAAATCCAATTCTAAAGTGAACCCACCTCCTATTTCTTCATCCTCTACCTCTTGCCAAGTAGTATAGGGTGTTATCTTCACAAGTTTCACGACTTGGTGAAGTTGGAGCTTGATCTTGAGTTGCCTCGACGTAGATCTTCTTCGGCATCGAAATCGACGACCAACCCGCCCATTTCTCCGATGAAGCCGATGCTAGAGTCCGAGATCCGACATGGACAGCGAGGGGATGTCTACGTGAAGCTAAGGAAGTGGAGAACCGGATCTACAAAGGTTGTAGCCTCTTTCTTTTAGTTAAGTTGTTAACTAGTTTCATTTTTTCGCCTAAACTCTAGTCAACGAATCCGTATTAGGGATTCTCGGCACATGTAAAATTTAAAATTGGCATGGTTGATGCCTTGTGAGACCACATTAGCGTGCCTAGGAACCCTGCAATGTTGACTTAGAGACTTGATGTGAGGACGATATTGTATGTTATTTTGTGACTTGGTTGTCTTTTATGCAGTTTTACTTCTATCGTCTTTTATTTCTTCGCTACGGCGTCGTATATCTGTTGTGGTGGTTGTTTTCCGCCTTTGGGCGTGTTTTCGCTCCCGTTTTGGGATGCTTTACTTATATTTATGTTGTACCCATTTTTGGGGCTGGTTTTTACAAAGGAGGTGCTGCCAAAATTTTAAAGGAAATAAAGTTGGGACTTTAAAGAATTTGGGTTGAGATTTCAAATGTTTTAAAACTTCTATTAAATTCTTACTACTTTTGATGGTTTAGATTGCTGGGTTTTCGGCTTACTTAAATTGTGTTACGCCTGTAGACGTTGCATAGTTTAAGGGCCATCACGTGCCATTTTCGGGTCGTGACAAAATTGGTATCAGAGCGCTAGGTTTCACCTTTCGGAGTGTAGGATGACCTTGGTATGATGGAGTAGGTAGTTTAAGCAGAGTAACGTAGTGTGTGTATATCCGCGGCATACTCACGATGCGGTACACCGCCTAAAGTGACCTAAGTACAAATTGCTTGAAATTCCTTCCTTGATGATTCAAATCCTTTCGATTCGATTTCTGTGTCTTATTAAATCCTTTTTCCAATTATAGCCTTTGCCGCCGATGACTATGGGGACTCAGAGTGATGCAGCGAGGGCCGAGGTCAGGTTGGACTTGGGTAGGACGAGGACTGACCAGGATGGCACGCTCGTTGCACAGGAGCAGACGGATCCGCCTTCGACAGATAGTATCGCTAGGCTTGTGGCAAAGATGCAGGACATGCGCTAGACGATGAGTTCATTGGTTGAGGCCATTCGAGCGCAGCGACAGGAGGTTGTCACCCATGTTACCCAGTTGTTCCTTGCGATCAGCACACAGCATTCCGTCACCTACATAGCACCAGTGGATGCAGCCCCAGTTGATGAGGCATGTCTTCCAGAGACTTTGGGAGTTCGAGGATAGTGGAGGACTCGTACCGGTGTAACATCTCAGAGACAGAGGCCTAGTCTTCGAGACAGATTTCGTGACCGTCGCGGGAGTAGCAGAAGCTTAGGACGTGGACAATCGTTCAGCTCTCATCCCCAGGAGGGTCAGCAGTCGTCGCGTAGATGTTTCTAGTATGGGAGCCTTCATCACCTCATTAGGGATTGTTCCTTAGCACCGCGTCAGACTCATGTTCAGAGAGGTCGGGGACGCGGAAGGTTCGCTCAGAGGGGACAGGAAGGCAGAGGAGGATTTCAGCCAGTTTCGGGTAGAGGGCAGACACGAGAGTTTGCTTCTACTCATCAGGACGCGCGGGCGTCCAATGCAGAGTTTTCAGGTATTCTTAATTTGTGTGTTCTTTTGATGCACTTGTTTGTTTTATTCACTTTGTGTCGTGGTTGGGCCGAGAGTCGTGTTAGCTAGATGAGCCGTTTGTTGTGTTAACTTATGTCAGCGATTCTTTTTTTGCGCAACACGTATTTCAGTCGTGTGCCAATCAGATAGGAGATTTAGATTCGTCCATCATTTTGATCCTTTTAGAGATGTTGGATTTGACGTTCTCCTGGGCACGGACTGGTTAGCTACGTGCTAGGCGTCTGTGGACTGCCGCGAGAAAACAGTCAAGTTTTGTTTTCCCGGCGAGTCAATTCTTGTTGTGTAGGGGGACAGTGGTGCCGCCTCTCACAGCTTGAATTCAGCCTTTTTCGCTAGTCGGCTTTTGAGGAGAAGATGTCAAAGATTCTTGGCGTTCATTCGTGATACCGGAGCCACAGTGGGATTGTTGGACCGGATTCCTATCGTGCAAGAGTTTTTCGACGTTGTTCCAGATGAGCCGGCAAAGCTTAGGGAGCTTAAGGATCAGCTGCAGAGTTGTTTGTTGGGGGGCTTGTTCATCTGAGTGTTTCGCATTGGGGAGCTCCTATTTTCTGTTCGTCAAGGAGAAGGACGGTAGTTTGAGGTTGTGTATTGATGGATCTTCAATTGAACCGGCTTACGGTGCAGATAGGTATCCTTTACCTCGCATTGACGATTTCTTCGATCAGCTCCAGAGTGCGAGACTTTTTCTAAGATTGTTTGGGATCGGGTCATCATTGTTGTGGGTTCGGAGTGATGATATTCCGAAGACTGCTTTTGCACGTGCTACGGGCAGTACGTGTTTGGGTGGTGTCGATTGGACTTACCAATGCCCTAGCAGCATTCGTGGATTTGATGAACCAGATTTCTTCAGGCCGTTCCTCGACCAGTTTATTGTTGTGTCATTGATGACATTCTGGTCTATTCTAATGATTCGTGGGGAAAAGGAGCAGCACTTGAGGATTTGTTTTGCAGACATTGGGAGCGCCCTAGCTGTTTGCTAGATTCTCGGAGTGTTCCTTCAGGCTTAATTGTGTTGACTCCTAGGTCTTATAGTTACGGAAGACGGTTTCGTATGGTCCCGAGGAAGATCGAGACCGTACAGCTTTGGCCCAGACTTGTGTACAGGACGGAAGTCCGCAGATTTTTGGGCTTAGCAGGTTTTTACCGACATTTCGTGGAGGATCGCTTGTGTATCGCTGCACCGTTGACTGAATTGACTGGAAAGGAGGTTCCTTTTCTTTGGAATGAGGCATGTGTGCGTAATTTTCAGCAGTTGGAGACTCGGTTGACAGCTGCACCAGTTCTTTCATTGCTTTGTGGTTCTGGTGACTTTGTTGTTTAACTGTGATGATTCACGAGTGGGGCTCGATTTTGCGTTGATGCGGAATTATAGAGTTATCGCTTTGGCTTCCCGACAGTTGGAGGAAGTATGAGCAGGATATCCCAATCATGATCTGGAGATGGCTGCGGTAGTCGTGCATTGGAGATTTGGAGACACTGCTTTTTCGGAGAGTCGTGCCAGATTTTCACGGACCACCAGAGCTTAATGTACATCTTCCTGCAGCGGGTTTTGTTGTTGAGACTGCCTTCTGCAGATTTATAGTTCTTGTGCGATCGTTGAGTACAGCTTAAGTTCGCCTATACTGTGGAGACAGCTTAGTCATGTCTGCGTCCGTCCTTTTTTCCTTAATCGCTTTCGCGAGGCACTGCCCGCCGACTCTCATTCGTCAGAGATTCTTGAGCATACTCGGCTGGGTAAAGATTCGGAGTCCTTGATTTGTGACCAAGGTATGCTACGTTTAGGGACGCGTTTGTGTACCTGTTGCTGATGGGAAGAGACGCGAAACCCTAGAGCAGGCATATCAGTCAGCTTTCGGTGTTCATTCAAGTTCCACCAACATTTGGCGTGACTTGTGAGATAGTTACGGGTGGGCCGGGATGAAGAGTGATGTTTCGGATTTCGTTTCAAGGTGTCTGTCTTGTTGTGAGATTAGGTTGAGCATCTAAGACCGGCTAGAGAGTTGCAACCTTTAACCGTTTCCGGAGTGGGAATGGGAGCAGATCTCCAAGAATGCCGTTGTGGTGTCCACCCAGGTTTAGTCAGGGTGTGACTCCATTTGGTGTTTGTTCTCCGGTTTTACTCAGTTTGCTCAGTTGTTCTTTGTTAGTTGGTGCGTTTGCACGGAGTTCCTTCATGTGTTGTATCTAATAAAGGCATCCTGTTCGCTTGCCGTCTTGGGCAGGAGTTTCAGGAAAACCTTGGGTACTGCTTGAGCTTTAGCTCCATTTTTCCATCCGCGGGATGATGGTTTTGTGAGAGCGGGCTATACCGACTCTGGAGGATATGCTTGTGCGTACGTACTAATTGTTGCGGCCGTTGAGATCGTCACTTGCCATTGTTAGGTTTCTCCTTTGATAGCTGTTATCAGGAGACACACCAATTGGCAACCTTTAGGTTTTGTTGTTAGGTGGTGTCGATCACCAGTCTGTTTTTTTGACTCTACGTAAGTAGGATTTTTGGACCCCAGCTAGTCTAGAGGCTTCGGAAAAGATCCAGTTAGTACAAGTCAGGATGAGGTAGCCCAGTGCAGACAGAGGTCTTATGCCGACCGTGGTGGTTGCAGACTTGAGTTCGCAATGGGAGATCATGTATTCTTACGGATTTTCCGATGAATGACGTGTTGAGTTTTGGGAAGCTTATCCAAGGATTGTAGGCCCTTTTGAGATCCTCAAGCGAGTTAGTTTTGTTGCCTTTAACTTGGCACTTCCGCCCAGATTATTTAGTATTAACCCCGTATTCCTTGTGTAGATACTTTGCAATTACCTTCATGACTTTCTCACATGATTCAACACCAGACCATTTAGCTTGGACTCGATCTTTTCGTTCACCAGCAGCCAATTGTGTTAATGGCTCGACCGGTGGAGAAACTTCGATCAAGGGTCTTGCTATCTGTGGAGGGTTTTCTTGGACGTAGCCGTATAGTGAGGTGATCACTTGGGAGGCTGCAAGCGAGATTTGGGAGTTTTGTAATCTTCTCTCTGAAGGTACGCTTAGTGAAAATTTTAAATTCGGGGACGAATTTTTATAAGGGGGGAGATTGTAACGCTTTAGATTTCGGTTAGTGTTTGTTTAGACGTTAATGCGGGTTTACTGTAAAAAGTTTACCAATTCGGGTTCCTCACATTTTATGACATTTAATTAATATTTAATTATTATTTGTTATGGGCACGCACGCACGTGTGCAAGTAAATGTGAGGGTTTGTTTGTGTTAATTTAGTTTTTAGCAACCATGACAACTTAACCATTTATCTAATCCTTGTTTTAATCTAATCCATTGCCTTAACCCTAATCCAATCCTTAACCTAAACTCCTAGATCTTTTCAGTGAGAAGAGAGAGATATTTTCTTTTGGAAGTGAGGAGGTGGCATGGTGTGTGTGAAGGCATTAAATGGTGGTTTAATGCAAGGTTACACTCACTTCACCTCTCACCCTACACTCACCTCCCTCTCTCTTTATCATTCTCTCTCTCTCTCATTTCTCTATCTCTTTTATTCTTTCATTTCCTCTCTCATCAAACTGAACACTCATCATTGTTTCACAAATCCATCTCAAAACATCATCCAAACTCACAAAAATTGCATCTTTACTCTTGATTTGGCTCTTGGATGCCTTGGAGCTTGCAAAGCTTGGATCTTTGAGTTCTTTGGCTTAGGTAATGATCTCTTTCTGTTCTTTAAGAGTTTTTAGTGTAGCGTAACTTAGTTGTTTCAGTTTAGATCGCGTATCATATCGTATCGGGTAAATATCGTATTTTTAGTGTAATTTTGGGTCTAGGATGATCTGCTATCAAACCAGATACTTGTTGCAAAAGTTCCCATCACAGTGACCTGGTGTAGTGATCTAGAACCTACCCTCAAAATACGAGCCCCTTTTACTTTCCGTACGGCCGCAGATTTAATGGTTCTGGCCGCAATTTGCGGCCAGAGTCGGGAGTTAGGGTGTGGATTTTAGTGTAAGGGTATCTGGGGTTGTTTGTGATCTCATGGTACTTGCAACTTTTACAGATCGTTAGTATAGCAAAATTTGGGACCACTTGTGTATTTCTAGTGTTTCATTTCACACGATACGTTATCCGAAACAGTGCGCGTTCTGTGTTGCTGTTGCTTTGAGTTGGTTTCGTAGGGTCGCTATACGCGTTAGCTACAATATGAACACTTAAGAGTACATTGTGTTGTCGTGTTGGCCCGCATAGTTTGTACGTGTTTTGGGTCTATTGCTAATATATATACTTGTTTTGTTGTGTTATGTTTTAGGTTTGTAGGCGGGGACTTTGGACGCTGCGACGAAGGGAAAATAGGTGGTAAGCTTCACTTAGCCAGGAGCGTTGGTGAGTAGATTTCACATATACAGGGGAATCGCCCGCTTAGTGTTATGCGTCTGGGCTAGAGATTACTTGACTTGTCGCATATTCTATTTCATATTTAGAATTACGCATACACTTTATTGCTTTGGTATTGTTGTGCTTGGACTAGTACCCTTAGGACACTACACATATTATTGACAGCTCATGTTGCATGAGCACTGATTTTATGCCACTCACACCGTCAATAATTGCCATGTTACGCACCACACACATACCTATATAATATTGTTTGGTTAGGGACATTGAGACATTGATTCATATTTCTTTATGTATGTGACATATAGCATACCTGTATACCTTGCTTGCATACTTCATTTATACCAGGAGGGTATATTACATCATTACTGATAGGTAGATACCTATATCTTGCTATACCTTTATGTTTACCCATATATCTGGTTTTAGCTACATATTTACCTTTAATTGATGTTATTTAGAATTGGAGAAATTAGAAACCGCATGATATTTATATTGACTTGTTGCAGTCAATTAGCGGCTTTTCCTTTATATGCTTACATTTCATTTTATGTTGCGTATATTTTATTCATGGATTTCCGCATTGAGATATGGATTTTTCATGATGTTTTCTGGATTTGAGGACCATGGTAGTTTATGAAATTATGCATTATTTGAAAAATCTGGTTTCTCTTGATATGATATTTCAGCAGCCACCGTGATATTTATTGGTTCTGATATATATACTCCATGCGAGGAGCGTCGTGGGCCGAATGAGGGTACATGGTGGGGTCCGGAGGTACCCCGGGGCAAGAGTCGATGTAACATGCCCATGAGCCTGGCAGGGGAACCATACCATCCGGTGACATTGCCAATGACTCGGCGGTTATCGTGGGGATACCGACGGGAGTCATATACGATGGATACATGGAAAGACGAGGGTCAGAGCTAGGCACTCGGGCTTTTCGGATAGCGTGTGATACGTACCTATCACGGTGCCAGTCGTGGTGGCAGCATCTGATAGATCAGCATTTCTGTGTCTATACTTGACACATTGTTTTCATAATATTTTATTCCGAAGTATATATAACAGTGGAGTGGGACGCTTTTATATATATATATATATATATATATATATATATTTGTGGAGTGGGACGCTAATATATGTATAAATATCAATTTATATACTTCATCATATTTATTCATGCAATTATACCTAGGATATAAGAGATTCACTTGATATTGGATTTAGGACATTTGAGATTACTTGATATTGTACATAAAGGATATATGAGACTTACTTGATTTTGTATATGCAGGATATATGAGATTTACTTGATGTTGTACATTCAGGATTTGTTAGACTTATTTATGATATGAGAGCCAATTTGGGGGTTGATTTGAGAAATTGGGATTTGGATTGTTTTGATGGATTTTTGATCCTACCACGATGTCAGGATTCCGTGGAAATGACATGTTTCACCCCATAATCCACATTTACTGTTTATGCACTGCTGCATGCATTAGTGTACCTGCTAAAGTACCTTTCATGACTGTTGCATATATATACAGTTTCATATCATTATTGCATGCCGATTGTCATATTATTATTGCTCCATGTATTAGTTGTACCTGTTAGTGTACCTTTCATGACCATTGCATTCATATGACCATTTATTGCTTTTAAATGCATATGTTAGATTCGCGCTGTACGTGCATACCTGCGATTACCTGCATATGTTATTCACTATTCACAAGTTGGCAACTCACCCCCGTTGTGCCATAGTTGTTTTGCAGGTTGTTTCCCCAGAATAGTCGAGGCAGGCTATTCATCTATCTTTTCATCTATTGCTGCGGATACCGCATCGGCTCACAGTTTGCAGTTTTTGCTTTAGGTGGGTTTTGTGTTATTCGTGTTGTATTGTATATTCGTTGTATCCTTGTACTCTCCATCTACTAGTTTCATGTTGACTTTGAGACTTGATGTGAGGATGATGTTGTATGTTATTTTGTGACTTGGTTGTCTTTTATGCAGTTTTACTTCTATCCTCTTTTATTTCTTTGCTACGGCGTCGTATATCTGTTGTGGTGGTTGTTTTCCGTCATTGGGCGTGTTTTTTCTCCTGTTTGGGGATGCTTTACTCATATTTATGTTGTATCCATTTTTGGTGCTGGTATTTACAAAGGAGGTGCTGCCAAAATTTTAAAGAAAATAAAGTTGGTACTTTAAAGAATTTGGGTTGGGATTTCAAATGTTTTAAAACTTCTATAAAATTCTTACTACTTTTGATGGTTTAGATTGCTAGGTTTTCGGCTTACTTAAATTGCGTTACGCCTGTAGACATTGCGTAGTTTAAGGGCCATCACGTGCCATTTTCGGGTCGAGACAATTAGGGATCAATTAAAGAAACTAGGGTTTCTTCTTCACTATCCCTTGTCTTTTCAATCAAAATCATTCGGATCTAGCCTCTAGCAAAGAAAATCACCGATTGTTATATCCTTAATTTGCAACGAAATAATCAAGAAGTTATCTTGCTCCAAATTAGGTCATCAACGATTCTTTTTGCTAAGGTTCACAAATATCATAAGAATTAAGAATTAGTATTAAGATTTGATCATCTTTAGATCTATCAATTCTCTCGGATCCTCCACAAGCGGAGAATTTACTAAAGCATCATGAAAATAAATGAATCAAAGATCAAGAAGTTTCACAACGCAAGAATGTAAAGAAAACAAGAATTTCAATTATCACCTTTATTAAATCGATGACTAATTACACAATCCCTCAATTCGAGGTTACAAGATGTTGCTCCCGATCGCTCCTTTTGAAGAGGTAACTAGATTCGTCGAATTTCGCTCCGCTCGATCTCAGTGAGTTGCAGATCATCGTGGATCTCTTGCTCGGATGAAGATTGGCTTCGCGGATAAAGGATCGATGGTTGCTTGCTTGATTTTCTTCTCAAAATGATCTTGATTTGGCTTTGGAAAATGGATTTGGGTTAGGGTTTTGGAATCAAGTTGTGTCACTCAACTTGAATTTGAATTGTGGCTCTCAATTTTTCCCCCCAAAATGAACAACCTCAACCCTAGATCTAGATCTCCTTTTATAAATTCAAATTCAAATTTCCCTCCAAAAGCTAGGTTGTTAGAGAGAACCTTCTAGAATAAGGTTGTTGGAGAGAGCCTTCTAGAATAAGTTTGTTACAACGAGCCTTCTAGAAGAAGGTTGTTATGCAGAGAAGTTTCCAGAAGAAGTCTGTTACACTGGAGCATCCAAGGTAAGCGAGGTTGTTAGAATGAAACTTCTGGAGAGACACGTCACCCTAATCCCTCAACTCGGCCGCTGAATCGCGGCTACTCGGCCGACCCGGCCGCGGATCCGCGGCCATTTAATGAGATCTCTGCATCATTTTTATGTGCTCTTCTTCTGTTGATGTTTGGGTCTTCTTCGGATATCTGGAATCTTTTTATCTCTTCTGAACCTCTGCCATATTTGAATTCTTTGACTTGCTGTAATTTATCGGCACTTTTGTGATTCCGGTTCTTTGACCTGAAGGATTTTCTGCACACAATCTCGATAAAGAGTGTTGAGATATACAAAATCACGCGTGTAGTAATAAACACTTAATTTCCCTCTAAAATGTCGATTATAACTATAACACGTGTTATTTGGTATTTTATAGATGAATTCGTAATCCGTGTTATATTTACAATAAACACCCTTAGATGATTGATAAGAGTAGGGAAATTGTCGTGTTCAGAATGCAATATTTTCGACTGATCAAATTTCCCCGAACTTAATTTTGGTCGTCTCGAGTAAACATATTTTATTCAAGAAAAGGAGAAAATAAAGAAAAAGAAAAACTAACTAGCACACTTTCGTAGGCAACACGATTGCACTGAGCACGTGCAACAAGCCTTTAAACCTCTAGGTACCCTAGTAGGAGGAGTGTTGTCTCCTTAAGGTTTTCAGCGGATTGCACCCACAAAATCCCATAATAAAAGAAAGACCGTGAAATTTACATATAAAGATAAGAATTGTAAAGGAAAGACTTTGAAAATTAGAGTTTCCAAGTAATACTAGCTTTTCAGTTGCTATGAGCCTTATCTTAATAGTCATGAAAAGATGTTAGAAATCACATCATCCCTCAATAAAATATCGTCTTTATTCTTCATTCCTCTCTTTCTTCCAAACATCGATCATATACCCCTACGTGTGTGTAAAAGACATTCCTACACTCGTAGAATTCAATTCAAGCTATCATACTTTTGTCCATCTACCTCATTACTTTTTAATTAATATTTAGATGGAATTTGCTCACACATTTTTCATGCGACCATTAATACTTCTTGAGGTACTAACCGACCGATTACTCGTTTGATCGCTTATACGGTGTATTTAGTATTTTCCTCGTCTTGCACCACCTAAGGCATAGCAGTGACTCCCAAACCAGTTGGTCTAAATCACTAGGTGATGAAGCACACATGCTATATTTTTTTATTGCTGCCTTGGTGATAACAAAACCAGTGTTCATTTTTCTTTTCACCATTTTATCTTTTATTTTCCATTTATTATTTCCTTCATACTTTGGCTTTTAGACAACAGCATTTCAAGGTATCCTCTACTATCCCGAGTTTCAAGACGAGTTTAAGTGCGTATAGTAGGGTATCAACATTCAAATGTTTGGCTTCCAGAATAGAAACTATTTTTCAGACTTATTTTTATCCTCAGATTAGTGACTTCCTTCATCTTACTAACCCTTGGGACAACAGCTCATAACTACTTATTACAAGTTTTGTTTAAGAAAACTTCTAACTTTCTTTGTTTTCTTAAATTTTTCCAATCTTTTGGATGTAATTTTTCACTATCTAATCATTTATTAACTTATTTATGTACAAAATATTTTTTTTATTTTTAATTTTATATGTTTTGTGCTTATGCAAAGTATGATACAAAGTGATGCGTAAATAAGCACAAACCTCCCCCAAACTTGTTTTCAACAGTGTCCTCACTGTTGTCTTCTGCTAAATCACAAAAACCTGGAAGCTTGGGAGGACAATTTATAAATAGGGTCAAAAATATATGAAAGTGAAAATCCTCCCCCAAAAATGTAACATTTGAAAAAAATAAAATATTATTTTTGGGAATTTTTATAATTTAATATAATTTTTAATGAATATTTTAATAAGGCGGTATAATTAAATACCGATAAATCAGGAGTGGAGAAGAGAGAGAAGAGTGGGTGAGGGTTAACATGAGTCTTGATGCCATCCCCTTATCATTTTCTTCAACCATTTCTCTCCCCTCTCTTTCCCTTGCTGCTTCTGCTGCTGTCCCCTCTCCTCCTCCACCTTCAAACCCCCAAAACACCATGAGAATCACCTCAAAACACCATTTCCATTTCATAAAAAAGGTGCACAAGCCCCCTAGCTATCCAATGGACCAAGAAAGTATTCATTTTGGCGTTGTTGAGGATTCATGAGGGTCTATTGAGATATTTCCTTCACAATTAGTGTAGTATTTCTTGTGTTTAAGCCTCTTTTAAAGTTTAGAATCGATTTGGCGAAGTTTAGCGAACTTTAGAAAACCCTAGAGAGCGTTAGGGTTAATTTGAGTTGTGGCTGTGCAATTGGACTTCAATAACCCCGTATTGTCTAAAACCCTGACCTAACAAAACCTGAAACCCAAAAATACGGAATTACGGGACTTTCATATCGGTTTGTGAGATATTTTAGTGTGCAGGGAGATCTGGAATGAACTGGGGAATTTACTAGAAAAGTAAACAACTTAATAGGACTAAAATGGACCCTAGGAACCCCCTGTAGAAATACGAACCCCATAGGATCATGCAGGGCCGCCCTGGCCGGATTTTCCCTTTAGGGGGCTCGGCCACTTGGTGTGGGGTAGGGTCCAGGTTTCTTCTGTACGTCATATGTACCCTATATATCACCTTAGCGTTGTTTTGGAACCTTGGTTTCACCTGAGACAAAATCTGGGAACACTTTTATAAGTTGCTGCTTCGAATTTGGTTATGGTTTTCAGTATTTCGATTTCCAGAATTTGATATTTGTGCGTTATCACGATTGCGTGACGTTTGTACGTGTATATCGAGTGATTTCGGGTTGTTTTGCGAAGGCTAACCATAGGTTCTAACCTATAGGCTTTTAAGCGTACCGTTTTGGTTTTCGTGTGTCGCTTTGGTTTCGATTTGGTTTTAATGCGATGCGATATGTGTGACATGTAGGTACCCCCACGGTGATCCGAGATGACGAAGAAGATGGTGGTGACATCGACACCGACACGCAGGATGCAAGGTGAGTAAATTATATCTACGGTGGAAGTCGGGTGGATGGCGTATAGCATCCCCACAGTTCGATGTCTAGTATACTATATATACTATATATATGATAGCTTATTGTGTGTCGTGGATATTTGAGATGAGATTAGGTGTACTATAATTAGATTAGGGCGTATAAGTAAACTAGTATAGTTCCTATTTGCTAACCCTAGAATAGGTTTACACTTACACGCACAAACATGCTTGCTTTTATACTTATACTGTGATGATGAGGATAGTTGATGATAATTGGAGATGAGTCGATGATATTGGGCATAGTGCCGTGAGATCGGTGATATATTGTGATTCGTATATGGGATACGACATGTGATTTTAGCGGGCCTTTGGACGTGTGTTCCACACACGCATTCATATTTATATAGATGGTATCGATTGTACTAGACTTAGATCAGTATCCCAGATTATATGATATGATGATAATGATACCTGATATTTGATGAGAGGAATGCGATATTGACCCGTACCCAGCTTTTGGGATGCCGTACGATGATTTACCGTACGAGCTTTATATTGATGACAGATCCGCACTCATGACTCGAGGATGTCATATGATTTTGTATCGTACGCGGTACCTTTGAGGCGGGATCACCGACTATTATATTTATATATATATATATATATATATATATATATATATATATCGACTCAGATTTAGGTGGTTTCCATACCCTCCTGTTTGACTTGCTAGTTAGAGCTGTAGTTTTGCTAGTAGATGTTAGACTAGGCCGATATTATACATATTTCAAAACTAACGAATCGGGGGTATTTCAATGATAGGCAAAGGGATTCTACGGATATTTTCAAATGACGCGTCTTTTCTTTAAAAACACCGTAGCCCTTATTTTACTAAAAACCCCGATTCGTCTTATTTCAAAAGGCAAATTGTTGGACCTTTTTATATTGACGCAGATACGTCACTGTTGCATTTATTATTCGATTTCCTCATATTCATGCTATTCGCATCGCATTGCATGTGTAAATGAGTTTATTGTATATTAAACCCATGCTGTTAGGACACCAGCACCATTATCGATAATGCGTATGTTCCACGTACACTTGCTTGCCGGCTCACATACTTCAACATCGATAATTGCCATGTCACTACACTGTAGTACAGTTGTGTTCAGGATATGTGAAAGGTTCCTAGGCACTCTAGTGAGGTTTCACAAGGCATCGAACTTGCCAATTTAAAAAAAATTGGTGCCGAGAAACCCTAGACTACGGATCTTAGACTAGATGATTAGGCGAAACAAGAAACTAGTTAACTATTTAACTAGAAGTTAGATGCTACAACCTTTGTAGATCCGGTTCCCCACTTCCTTAGCTCCACGTGGGTGTGCTCTCGCTGTCCATTACGAATCCTAGACTCATTCGTCGGCTTCATCGGAAGAACGGGCGAGCAAGGTCATCGGCTTCGTGTCAAAGACGATCTACGTCGAGGTTGCACTAGTTCAAGCTCCGACTTCACCAAGTAGTGAAACTTGTGAAGAAAACACCCAAAACCACTTGGCAAGAGGTAGAGGATGAAGAAATAGAAGGTGGGTTCACTTTAGAATTGGATTTATCTCACTTGAACTCAAGTTGCCATTAAAGTAGCAAGCTTTTCTTTTGAAGAAGAAGATGAAGAAGATGATAGAATATGATCATAAGTTGTATGTAAAATGAATAATAAATCAATTCTTATCATCTTCTTACCATGGTCAAGTGTAGAGAATAGACCATGGTTAGTGGGAGTGGTTAGGTTCAAGTATGAAGACAAAATGGCATCATTAGTAAAAGCTTCATGAAGCTTCACCATTCTTCATGATAAATGAAACCATTTTATTTTCATAAAACCAATTAATAAATAATGAATGGATTAAATAATAAGTGAATAAAACATAAACCCTAACCACTCTCATAACCATGGTTCAATTCTTTTACACAAAGTCAAGTCAACATGCATCATCAAACATGATACAATCATGTGCACAAAAGCATATCACATATACAATGTGCATCAAGTGATAAAAATCCGTTTAAAGTGAACCAATACTAGTTAATGCAAAGTAATATATCAAATATATAATTATATATTAAATCATTAAATCAACACTTGATTCAATGATCCGGTCATGTCGCACATGACCGACTAGTATTCAATGTATCGATTTATCGAATCAATGATTCGATAACTAGGTCATATCGAATATAACCAATCGAAACATATATCGCGAGAATGAAATGCGGTATCACATACACGCATTATTCTCGGTCCCGCACATATCTCATATGCGCTCCTATTTCGTTTCGCTTGAACCAGGAAACCTCTGTGTAGGACTCTAAAGACTCGTCAATACACCGGTAGCAGATGATGATCATATCAAGCACCCACAAGCCGCAAGCGGTCTGCTAAACGTAACGGCCACCCGGGTATTGAGCGATCAGAAGATCGACGAGCTAGCCCGCTCACACTCCTGCGAATCCGATCAGTAACACTTACCGTACAGTCCGGTCTCTTCGTCTGATATGTCGCATATCAAGTCTAGGGGTGGTAAACGTCAGACCCCAATAACCCGATAAGTCGTGCCGATGTTAGGCTCGTAACGGGTCGAGAAACTACTGGTAACACTTACCATCAAATCTCTGATCAGCCCTGGCCAGGGACTTCCCTGCTACGGCCAATCGAGCACTGCGCAACATCAACCCCCAATACCGGGAGAGACGAAACCCCTCCTATCGCTCATTGCCTCCATGTGACTCGGGACTGTGCCCAAAGACCACCGTTTTGCACGCCCTCATGGACGTGGTAAGGTGGAGATCAAAGCACAGTGGGAATCACACAAGACTCTATGACGATCTCGGGTCTACAGACTAACCTGTACAAGTGTCACCTGAGAACTGCCATCTGACGTGAGGTATAATACCATCTGGGAGTTCTCGGCGAGTCCGTCCAGTGTACTCAGTCTCCACTGAGCACCCGTATACCATCTCTGATGTCAAACACCAATGGATATGGGATCATCCATCGCCCATCACATGGGTCGAGAAGCGTATACGCTAGTCTACACTGGTATATCGATGCCTCGTCTCGATACACCCACGACTAGGGACCTTGAAGGATGTACTTATGGACTACCATGTCCCCACTAGTATGATCTGCATCATAGTCCAGGTAGTCAAGTACAAATCCTAAGGGCTTTACCAACATGTAACTATAAGACAGTATAAAGAGACTAGTGTACATGTTAAGATAAAGAGCAACCAGATAGCATACTATCATGTCGAGCAAGAAAGTCATCTCTATATATGTCCAAGCATCCAATATAATATACATCATCTGTACAATACTGGCCTCTAGGGCATACATACAACTAACAATCTCCCACTTGCACTAGGGCCAGCTGCTGTAGTATCGCATACCGAGCATCCCGAAGAGTCTCTCAAACTGTATCTGGGGAATGGCCTTCGTGAGTGGATCCGCAGTGTTGTCCTTCGTGTCAACCCTCCTGACCTCGATCTCCCGGCGATCAACTATCTCCCGGATCAGGTGATACCGCCTCAGAATATGCCTGGATCGCTGATGGGACCTGGGTTCCTTGGCCAAAGCCACTGCTCCATTGTTATCGCAATACAAAGGTATTGGATGCACAATGGATGGAACCACACCAAGTTCAGTAATGAACTTCTTGATCCAGACAGCTTCTTTAGCAGCATCGTTGGCAGCGATGTATTCAGCCTCCATCGTCGAGTATGCCACGGTTTCCTGCTTGGAACTCTTCCAGCTAACCGCCCCTCCGTAAAGGGTAAAGACATAGCCCGACTGCGACTTAGAGTCGTCCTTATCACTCTGGAAGCTCGAATCGGTAAAGGACTCCACTTGGAGCTCTCCGTTACCATACACCAAGAACATATCTCTAGTCCTTCGCAAGTACTTGAGAATGCTCTTCACAGCTGTCCAGTGACTCTCTCCAGGATCAGCTTGATACCTGCTCACTACACTTAGTGAGTATGCTACATCGGGTCTGGTACATAGCATCGCATACATGATAGAGCCTACTGCCGAAGCATAGGGTATCCCTTGCATGCGAGCTCTCTCCAAATCAGTCTTGGGAGACATCTCTTTAGAGAGAGTGACTCCATAGATCGTGGGCAAGTTCCCACGCTTGGACTCTTCCATACTAAACCTCTTTAGTATGGTGTCAATGTACCTGGATTGGGACAATCCCAAAATCCGTTTGGATCTATCTCTATAGATCCTAATCCCCAATATGCAGGAGGCATCACCAAGATCTTTCATTGAGAATCTTTGTGATAAGAAGAGCTTGACCGATTGCAGCATAGGAATATCATTTCCTATCAAGAGTATGTCGTCCACGTACAATACGAGGAAGACAACCTTACTCCCTGCCACCTTCTTGTAAATACAAGGTTCATCTGGGTTTTTGACGAAATCAAACTCTTTGATAACGACATCAAAGCAGATGTTCCAACTCCGCGATGCTTGCTTTAATCCATAAATGGATTTAAGCAGCTTGCACACCTTGCCGCTGCTCCCACTGTCTACGAAGCCCTTTGGCTGAGTCATGTACATGCACTCTTCTAAATCACCATTTAGAAAGGCGGTCTTAACATCCATTTGCCAGATTTCGTAATCATGATATGCAGCGATGGCAAGCATGATCCGGATGGATTTAAGCATAGCCACTGGAGAAAAAGTCTCGTCATAGTCTACACCTGGTCTTTGACGAAAACCCTTTGCTACAAGTCTAGCTTTGAAAGTCTCCACTTTCCCATCTACACCAAGTTTCTTCTTGAAGATCCACTTGCTCCCAATGGGTTTTACCCCTTCAGGAGCAACTTCCAAAGTCCATACTTTGTTGGTGTACATGGATTTCATCTCGGACCGCATAGCATCCAGCCATTTCACAGAGTCCCCACTCGTGATGGCCTGCTCGAAGCTAGTTGGGTCATCATCCTCCATGATGCAATCCTCGGTTCCACCGTCCATGAGAAAACCATAGTATCTCTCAGGTTGGCGAGGAACCCTACTAGATCGGCGGAGTGGCTGGGGTTCATCGGGAACAATGGAATCCTCTGGTTCCACCAGATCTTCTGTTGTAGCTTCTGCAGCTGGAACCTCTTCCAGTTCTACCTCATGACCACTAATCTCTTTTTCAAGAAATTCCTTTTCTAAAAAGGTGGCATGCCGAGAAACAAACACTCTTTGTTCCTCAGGGTGGTAGAAGATATACCCGCGCGAATGTTTGGGATATCCAATAAACTTACACAGAATGGACCTTGCCGCGAGTTTGTCCGGATTTTGCGTTTTTACATAGGCCGGACAACCCCATATCTTAACATAATTAAGACATGGTCTCTTTCCTTTCCATATCTCATATAGAGTGGTCGGCACGGTTTTGGTGGGAACCATATTCAATAGGTCTGCAGCTGTTTCCAGTGCATATCCCCAGAAGGAAATAGGTAACTCAGCTGTGCTCATCATAGAGCGCACCATATCTAATAGGGTGCGGTTCCTCCGTTCTGATACACCGTTATGCTGTGGTGTATATGGAGGAGTCAGCTGAGAGAGAATCCCATTCTCTTTTAGGAAGTCCAGGAATTCATTGCTTAAGTATTCTCCTCCTCGATCAGATCGTAGGATTTTAATACTTTTTCCGGTTTGGTTCTCAACTTCTTGTTTATATTCCCTAAATTTCTCAAAAGCTTCTGATTTGTGTTTCATCAGGAACACATACTCGAACCTAGAGAGATCGTCAGTGAATGTAATGAAGTACGAAGAACCATCCCTGGCATGTGTAGACATGGGACCGCATACATCGCTATGTATAAGTCCCAAGAGTTCGGTAACTCTTTCTCCGTGTCCCGTAAACGGAGTTTTGGTCATCTTGCCATTGAGACATGACTGGCAAGTGTCATAAGATGAAAATTCAAACGGATTTAAATATCCATCTTTATGCAACTTAGCTCGTCGTGTCGCATTGATGTGGCCCAGTCTACAATGCCACAAGAAGGATTCGTTGAGTTCAGAACTCTTCCTCTTGTGTGCGTTTGTTAGGCTCAGAACTGTTGATTGATTTAGAACATAAATGCCATTGCACAACGTGCCTGATCCAACCAACTTTTGGTTATGGAAAATGTTCATAACATTGTCCTGTAATACAAAATTATATCCCTCTTTACTTAATAAAGAAACCGATATAATGTTGCATATCAGGTTCGGCATGTAATAGCATTCGTTCAGAACCAATGTATTACTAGTTGGTAATACAAGGTGATATTCCCCGACAGTCTTAGCTGCAACAATTGCACCATTTCCAACTCTAATGTCTTTATCACCTTCTCCAAGTTCTCTACCTTTCCTAAGCCCATGTAACTGATTACATATATGGGATCCTGACCCGGTATCTAATACCCAGGACGTAGAGCAAATGGAGAAACAGTTCTCAGTAACGAACACACCCGAAGAAAATGCATCAACATGTACTTTCTTCATTCGGGTGGCATGGGAATCCTGATATTCCCCTATTTCCTGTTCATTCCTATAACTCTTATAAGAAAGAACGGAAGCAACGTTCCCCAGCACAGTATAACATGCGGGTTCGGTCAATACATCCATATTATTATCTTTATTAGGGCATGAAATGGTCGCTACCTGGAAAGAGAGAGAAGAAAACACTTTAGCGTATGCTCGTGCAAGATCAGATTGGTTATTATCTTATCTAATCAGGATGGCTCCCACTGCTTTTTATCAAATCTTCCTCCAAACCTTAAAAGGAAAGACTAGCCGGGATTAATTACACACTACAAGTTCGCCAATCTTTCAGCCAGGCCAGTGTCGGTACTTTGAGGGAGGTCCCTCGTGCTTTCGCACGAACCTAATTAATGTAAACCTCGTTTTCCCAGAGGCATAACCTCGTTAACACCTTTCTAGACACCTACTTGATCGGCTAATTGCAATGTGTAAAACTCTCCCAGGAGTAACTCTTACTCGCAGCGGGATCCAACTATCTCATAGAAGGTATGCAATCTCATTGCAAATTTCAACACTTGAAATTCCCGATAATATTTTGCCCCTAGCGTCCTATGACCTTGACGCAGGCCAACAAATCACAGCACCCTAGTCAAGTTCAACCCGTCATTTCCTGATTGAATTAAACCCACCCGTACGACCCTTGACGCAGGCCAACAAAGTCGCACGACTACCCTAATCCAATCTGCATCATATGCATAAGCAGATAAATACTAGTTAGCTACCGCACACTACGCCTTGACGCAGGCCAACAAACGTAGCACGAATACTAACTACTACTCATCTGAAATGACGGAGGGCTATGCCAGGTTTTTCTGAAAACCATGAGCGTAATGAACTTGATATCGTTGTAGAATCAAATGAAGTTTTAAAATGGAGTGATTTTGAGGCTTTTCCAGTTTTGCTAAAGGGGTCACTCCCGGTGAAGGGATCGTCGGCCCTTTCCTCGTCGAATGAGGTGCGGGATATATCATATATATCACTGTGCAAAGCAAAAACCCAAAAGCAGTCAAAAGCAAACCGAGTGTGTAGCATCTGCCAGTTATTGCTAGAGGAGTCACTCCCGGTGAAGGGATCTCGGTCCTTTCCTCATCGAATAAGGTGCAGGGTATATCATATATACCGCTGTGCAAAGCAAGAACTGTAGCTACCTGTTTTATTTTAAAATTCGATTCTACAACATCTTAGGTTTCTTATCTTTCATTAATCACATTAATGAAGTCCCATCATTTAAATACCTAAACATCACAGATAGATATGACGTACACTTATGCCATCCGCATTCGCCTCGATGTCCCCTCGTGCACCGTTAGGTTAGGTAACTAACGACAGAGCAGGGTAGGGCTAGCGCGGGTGTAAAACATAAGTAACGTCTATATAATATATCATATATACTATATACTATATCCATCACAGAGTCACAACCCAGATATCGCAGCAGAATAAACATATGAAATATTGGATATACTAGGACGTCCGTGTTTTCAATACGAGCCAGTATAAAACACGGATTCTACGGTCGTGATGAATAGCCAATCCCACACCCCTAGACCCCTACGAGAGCGGCAAGCAACCCTGCCAATTCTAGGGTTAGGAGACCCGGACTCGACTCCTCGAGTTGGTCTCCCACTGGACCCCAGAACCCGGTTACTTGTCCTCCCCTCCTTGGGTCTATCCTAATGCGGAAAAGTAAATAATATACAAAGGGTGACAACTTCCGCTACCTGGAAGTGCCCCAAATAAAAGAATATTACATACAAGTTTTTACATGAATGAAAAAGAAAAACACTAATCTCACATAAAAACCCCCGGCTATTCGAACACGACGATCCAATATAACATATCCAGCAACACATAACATCACATGTCATCAACGTAAGTAAGTATGCATACCCCAATTGTCGTTGACGTATAGCAACGAAACCGGCGATATGAACATACTACACTTACGGTCACAGAAAAGAAAGTGTAAAATTACAACAGTTGGAATCCGCAACTTCTTTAGACATCACATGCCTAATCAAATGAAATACTTAGACATCACATGCCTAACAGTTATAAATCCCGCATTTTAGTCTCATTATCGAAAACACTTTTCAATATAAAGTGAAACTAAACAGCTTGATTTATAACATTTATTCAGTTATCACATAACTGTTTGTGAATTCCAATTATTGTATCACATTCCAGATAAACAGAAAATGTTAAACTTTCCGATCGAACAGTCGAATACCCAAGTTTTCCCGATATAGTCCAACACATGAAATAAGTCTAACAACATTCAGTTCGTGCCTCAGTACCAACGGTCCAGCCGTAGAAGGGTCAAGCCAACGCCTCACATGTGGCACGCCGTACTGCCCCAAACCCGAAGGTTCAAAAGGCAGTTCAAGACGGTCACATAATCGAGTTAAGGTTTGTTGTCTTCTAGAGGGTCCATCGCATTACTTGCACTACTTAGAATGTCGTTAAACTACGGAAAAATCCAACACTTGGAAATTTCCCGACAGGGGAAAAATTGGGTATTTATATCCGGTCGAACTTTTTAACATATTCTGAAAATTATCCGGAAAAACACAAAGACGAAATTTGATAATCCGATCGAAACTTTGATTCCCAATAATACCCCAGAATACTCTTCTGTATAGTCACAACAAAAATATCCCAGAAAACAGAGCATTGAATTATATGAGTTACTGTGGAGAAAACATCACACAAAGGAACAGTAAGGCCGCGGAACCGCCGCATCATGCATAGCACGTGCCGCGGTTCCGCGGTGGAAAAGTTGATTCAGGCCCTCGTATTTCACAGTAATTCAAATAACACCCTGCTTGATTTTCTGCATATTTTTAATTGACAAAAATCCCACTTTTTAGAAAAAGTCCAGAGAGCTATTTTGGGGTAAGGTTTTCGGTTCGTCCGGCTTTCAAACTCCGTCAGGACTTCGCCTAAGGCTCTAGCTAGGCTCTGATACCAGTGAAAGGTTCCTAAGCACTCTAGTGAGGTCTCACAAGGCATCGAACATGGCAATTTAAAAAAAATTGGTGCCGAGAAACCCTAGACTACGGATCTTAGACTAGATGATTAGGCGAAACAAGAAACTAGTTAACTATTTAACTAGAAGTTAGATGCTACAACCTTTGTAGATCCGGTTCCCCACTTCCTTAGCTCCACGTGGGTGTGCTCTCGCTGTCCATTACGAATCCTAGACTCATTCGTCGGCTTCATCGGAAGAACGGGCGAGCAAGGTCATCGGCTTCGTGTCAAAGACGATCTACGTCGAGGTTGCACTAGTTCAAGCTCCGACTTCACCAAGTAGTGAAACTTGTGAAGAAAACACCCAAAACCACTTGGCAAGAGGTAGAGGATGAAGAAATAGGAGGTGGGTTCACTTTAGAATTGGATTTATCTCACTTGAACTCAAGTTGCCATTAAAGTAGCAAGCTTTTCTTTTGAAGAAGAAGATGAAGAAGATGATAGAATATGATCATAAGTTGTATGTAAAATGAATAATAAATCAATTCTTATCATCTTCTTACCATGGTCAAGTGTAGAGAATAGACCATGGTTAGTGGGACTGGTTAGGTTTAAGTATGAAGACAAAATGGCATCATTAGTAAAAGCTTCATGAAGCTTCACCATTCTTCATGATAAATGAAACCATTTTATTTTCATAAAACCAATTAATAAATAATGAATGGATTAAATAATAAGTGAATAAAACATAAACCCTAACCACTCTCATAACCATGGTTCAATTCTTTTACACAAAGTCAAGTCAACATGCATCATCAAACATGATACAATCATGTGCACAAAAGCATATCACATATACAATGTGCATCAAGTGAGAAAAATCCGTTTAAAGTGGACCAATACTAGTTAATGCAAAGTAATATATCAAATATATAATTATACATTAAATCATTAAATCAACACTTGATTCAATGATCCGGTCATGTCGCACATGACCGACTAGTATTCAATGTATCGATTTATCGAATCAATGATTCGATAACTAGGTCATATCGAATATAACCAATCGAAACATATATCGCGAGAATGAAATGTGGTATCACATACACGCATTATTCTCGGTCCCGCACATATCACATATGCGCTCCTATTTCGTTTCGCTTGAACCAGGAAACCTCTGTGTAGGACTCTAAAGACTCGTCAATACACCGGTAGCAGATGATGATCATATCAAGCACCCACAAGCCGCAAGCGGTCTGCTAAACGTAACGGCCACCCGGGTATTGAGCGATCAGAAGATCGACGAGCTAGCCCTCTCACACTCCTGCGAATCCGATCAGTAACACTTACCGTACAGTCCGGTCTCTTCGTCTAATATGTCGCATATCAAGTCTAGGGGTGGTAAACGTCAGACCCCAATAACCCGATAAGTCGTGCCGATGTTAGGCTCGTAACGGGTCGAGAAACTACTGGTAACACTTACCAGCAAATCTCTGATCCGCCCTGGCCAGGGACTTCCCTGCTACGGCCAATCGAGCACTGCGCAACATCAACCCCCAATACCGGGAGAGACGAAACCCCTCCTATCGCTCATTGCCTCCATATGACTCGGGACTGTGCCCAAAGACCACCGTTTTGCACGCCCTCATGGACGTGGTAAGGTGGAGATCAAAGCACAGTGGGAATCACATAAGACTCTATGACGATCTCGGGTCTACAGACTAACCTGTACAAGTGTCACCTGAGAACTGCCATCTGACGTGAGGTATACTACCATCTGGGAGTTCTCGGCGAGTCCGTCCAGTGTACTCAGTCTCCACTGAGCACCCGTATACCATCTCTGATGTCAAACACCAATGGATATGGGATCATCCATCGCCCATCACATGGGTCGAGAAGCGTATACGCTAGTCTACACTGGTATATCGATGCCCCGTCTCGATACACCCACGACTAGGGACCTTGAAGGATGTACTTATGGACTACCATGTCCCCACTAGTATGATCTGCATCATAGTCCAGGTAGTCAAGTACAAATCCTAAGGGCTTTACCAACATGTAACTATAAGACAGTATAAAGAGACTAGTGTACATGTTAAGATAAAGAGCAACCAGATAGCATACTATCATGTCGAGCAAGAAAGTCATCTCTATATATGTCCAAGCATCCAATATAATATACATCATCTGTACAATACTGGCCTCTAGGGCATACATACAACTAACAATATGACCCTTGCATGGCATACTTGTACACATACATATTTGCACATACATAGATGATTTCTCGCTTGATTTGGTGATTTGGGAACCGTAAGATACTCTTTAAAACTGATTCATTTTAAAAGAGCGGTTTTCCCCAATATGTGCATATTACTATTCCATGTAGCATGATATATTGATATGGTTACATTCTTATATATGTCGCATACATCATGCTTTTTGATTATACGCATTGAGATATGTTGTTTCCATAATATTTCTGGATTTGGGAACCGTGGATATTTCAAAGAGATTATATAATTGTTTTAAAAACCCGGTTACCCTTGATATGATATTTCAGTGCGTCCACCATGTATTTTCTCGGTGCTGAGAGCGACATGTGAAACCCGATTCGAGAAGGCGGCGAGGCCCATTGCGGGTACATGGTAGGCCCGGTTTGGTACCATGGGGCAAGAAAGGGATGCTGTGTATACAGACGGTGAGCCTGGCAGAAAGAGTATTACCTACCGGTGAATGTATTTGAGCTCGGCGGATATCCGGAGGATACCGACCGGAATTGAGAGATGATATGGGCCGACCCGGACTGACGGAACCCGATATATGAGGATTTACGTGCCGATGATAGGCACAGGTTTCATGATGTTTTCGAGTGTCGATGCTTGACACTCAGGTTCCATGATTTGATATGTCGTGAGCAACACATGTTGGTTTATATCCTCATATTTCCATGCATATGCTTTATGATATTTACATGCATGATGTTTGTTGTCATTGGGTGACACTTGGATGATTTCCACATACATATATTGACATTGATCACATAGTTGGATGATATCCACTTTTTCTTAGACTTCATGATATAGTCGACATTGATCATACCTCATATTTATGATATGTTATTTCCTGAGGTTCTGGCACGAGCACTTGGCACTACACTCATGTATAAATGTAACATTGCCGCCTTATCATGCTTCTGACTTATTCATTTGAGGATTATGTATATATTTGATTGTATTGATCTAGGATGGTGTCATACATACGATTTCTGCTCTATGATGTTTTCTATTCACGAGTTGGCAGCTCACCCCTATTATGCCACAGTTCTTTCAGGTTTTGCCGTACAGGTTTCATTGCGGCTTTTCTGGTACACTGCTTCCTTTACGGGTGATTTGCTTTGGTTGGTGGGTTCTTCTGCATCAGAACCGTCCTTGTACATGTATTATTCAGTTGTATCTAGAAATTCCATCAACCAAAACTTGTATATTGTTTCAGAGTTAGAAACCAGTTATGTATTATTTCGTCCTTAGAGTCGCGCGTTGTAGTATTATGGGTTTTCATGTTGATTTTGAGTTTCTTTTTGAGTTTTGATCATCTCCCTTCGGCGTTGTATATTATACTGCTTGCGTGGTTGTGACCGTTGATTGACGAAGAGCTAGCTCCCGCTTGGGGATGCCTTTTATCATTGTATACATGTTATTATTGTTGTACCCCATTCGGGGCCAGTATTTACAAAGGAAACTCTGCCGAAATTTTCAGAAAAGGCTATAGATTTTAAAAATGCACATTCGGCTTACTTATTTAAAAATTTTGTTTTTAAAACATGTTTTCCTTACTTCTTAAAAACTAGTTCTTATTTACTCCTTAAAATGGTTTTAGATTTCTGGGCTTTTAGCATACTTGAATTAAATAGGGTCCTATAGACTTCATATGATTCAAGTTCCAGTCACGGGGTATTTCGGGTCGTGACAAAGTTGGTATCAGAGCGCTAGGTTTACCTTGGTTCAAGTTTAAGTTTGACTATGTGGAGCCTAGAGCGTTTATATATATACGGAACTTAGGCTTGACTTTACGGAACTTAGACTTAGTTGAGGGGGTATTATACCCGAACTTTCGTTGCGTAGGATGACCCTTGGTTGATGGAGTAGGTGACTTTAGTAGAGTGACGTACCGTGTGTATGTTCCGCGGCATACTTACGACACGCCACTCTCCTTAAGGAGCCTTAGTATGTACATTTCCTTGCACAGTATTATATTCATTCCTATGATCTATCCTTATCGATACTGGTTATGATTTTGCTGCCACGATTACACGGGCAGAGAGAGTTACGGCTAGAGTTGCGTCAGCTTGAGCTCGTCAAAGACGAGGACTGACCAGGGCGTGATTCCAGAGACGTACGATTGCATAGAGGCATCGTCTTACTGTGTTTTCGCGCCATGAGCGTTTAACAGATCGCTTTTACGAGATTTCCCGGATGTGCTGATCGGCACCAGAGGATCAGGCTACTTCTAGTGGCCAGCCAGAATGTGATGACCATCGATATATCGCTTATTCATGATGATTGAGGCGCTGTTCAGCGTACAGACGAATGAGCCAGTTGTTGCTGCAATTGACGAGATATCGCCCAGATGATTGGAGCTACTGCAGCATAAGTATATACTTAGGGATATGATGGAAGGTCGTTAGTCACCCAAGGATGAATGACTAGGACATGTGGTTCGTTCGCTTACCCCGATGCGAGGTCATCAGATAGATTGATTCCAGCTAGAGACGACTTCACGCAGATTCGTTGAGAGTCGATAGAGACGATCGAATGTCAGAAACTCATATTCCAAGTTTAAAGTATTCGAAAAAACGTGCAAGAGATTCTATAGACCCTGTAGAAGAATGAAACCCTAACTCGACATAATGACTGTGTGAAAGCCTTTGAACCTTAGGGTTTGCGGCAGTTCCGCGGTGCCATTAGTGAGGCTTAGGTTTGCCCTTCTACGGCTGGACCACTGATGCTGTGGTATCTACTCGATACTATTAAACTATACCCAAGATGTTGATCTCTTGGGGGATTATGAGGTTTTGACGAATCGATTGAATGGTTCGACATCATTCGGATATCATGTGATGGGATACACTGCTTGGGAGACTCCAGATACGAGCATAGCCGTTGGAGCGCAGTCCATGTAGCCACGAGGCGACGAGTCCAAATCAGTCGACATTAGAACGAAGTGGAGTAATGAGTTCGCATGAGATTTCGACGAGATGACGTTCCACTCCGCTGACATCAGAGATGCGATACGCATGCAGAGGTGTTGGGATGCGACCAGTTTCCGAGGAATATGCTGTGCTGAGGACACAGATGACCAGAGAAGTGCTAGAACGGAATCGTCCCCGTTAACACACCTGACAGGGCTGATGAGCCGATTGATTGCGAGATAGGTAATCCGCAGAGAAGATAAGGACCCAGACATAGAGGACGCCAGACAGTGAGCAAGAGGCAAGTAGATATCTTGCCCTGCTAGCATTGGATACACCGACACCTTCTCGACTTTGAAGGAGGATATATCGACGACGGTATTTATGATTTGAGATTTTGTGATTCGATTATCACGTATCCGTCACCTTTGATTTCGGTATTTTGGGCGATCTATTCGCATGATTTGGTCTTGATGGCTGAGTTCCATAATTTCTGTTTTTGTGAACCATGGTTGCACCTACTTGGTATTGATATTTTGCGCATAGTTATTACACTTAAGGTATTGATTGTGATTTCATGCCTATTTTATGCCGGTGATTTGATTTACGCTTCCTGCATAGTTTTCTTGCACTTTTAGTGTTTTGATTTGATTTGTGAACGCTGAGGCACATGGTTGTGAGCTAATATACCACGGTATACCTGATTTGGATTGTGTCGTAATGTATACTGTCGATCTTGATTCTGATATTGATGTTGATTTCTTGCACTCCGTGCATTCGATTTGGATTTTCGCACGTGTTGAGAGCATGTTTTGAGATAAGGTTTTGGTGCACATTAGATGCATTAAATCGGGATTTTTTGTGCATGTCAGATGCACCTGATTTTGCTGTCAGGCATGCCCGTTGCCCTTAGCAGATGTTTCGTGCACACCGTTGCACCTAGATGATGTTTCTGCGCACATGTATGGCACATATATGGATTTTGATTTCCGTGCGCACCAGACGCACAGGGTATTCTTATATACATTTTTGGGTTTATCCCTTATGGACCATTACGTTTTTATGATATTTGCTATTTGTTTTCATACTGAGCATGACTAGTCAGAGGACAGTGCCTGGATATAATTTTGCATGCATTGTTAGTTATCGAAGGGATTTCCAGAAAGAGAGCTATAGTCTCAGTATTTACCTACGTGTCTGATATGGCACGAAACGTTTAAAACAAGGAAACCCTTCTAAATTGTTTTCAAAACGGCGGAACGTACATATTAAACAAAGGATATATACATATATAGTTATTTTATTAAAATAGACGTCCGCCACTGTGCAGTGTTACGCGCATCGCACAGCGACATAAAAAGATTTGGCATGCATTTATTTCAGCTATTTACATGTATAGATTTGATGCGTATATGTATGGTTTTGAAATCTATTATGTTGGTTTTGTTTTGGATTTGACATTCTGTCTTTACCATGACTCCGATGATTGCGAGATGCTTGACGGAGTTTTGATTTTGAGTTATCTACTCATTATTCATGCGCGTGCATTGCGCTATGATGCGTTTTATGTATTGATGATTTCGGAGCCCCGACGACTTAGACTTTTACTGAAATGTTTTAGTATTTGAGGGGTTTAAAATTTAAATTCGGGGACCGAATTTCTTTAAGGAGGGAAGATTGTAACATTTCAAAAAAATAAAATATTATTTTTGGGAATTTTTATAATTTAATATTTTTTTAATGAATATTTTAATAAGGCGGTATAATTAAATACCGATAAATGAGAAAAAATTTGGAAAATTATGGAAATTATTTAAAAGAGGGTGTTTTATTTAAATTATGCAAATTTTAAGTTTTTATGATTAGTTTGACACTAATTTAGTGCTAATCGCGATTAAAAATCGCTATTCGCGTTTTAAGCTCGTTTTGTGCAAAGCATGCACAAGTCTTTTTTTTCATGAGTTACATTTTTATTTATCATGGCATTCTTCATGTTTATGGCATGGTTTTTGATTTTTTAGGAAAGGAAAAGAAAAGAAAAGAAAAGAAAAAGGATATGAATATAATATAGAGGTATGGTGAAGAGAGAGAAGAGTGGGTGAGGGTCAACATGAGTCTTGATGCCATCCCCTTATCATTTTCCTCAACCATTTCTCTCCCCTCTCTTTCCCTTGCTACTGTTGCTACTGTCCCCTCTCCTCCTCCACCTTCAAACCCACAAAACACCATGAGAATCACCTCAAAACACCATTTCCATTTCACAAAAAAGGTGCATAAGTCCCCTAGCTACCCAATGGACCAAGAAAGTATTCATTTTAGCGCTGTTGAAGATTCATGAGGGTCTATTGAGGTATTTCCTTCACAATTAGTGTAGTATTTCTTGTGTTTAAGCCTCTTTTAAAGTTTAGAATCGATTTGGCGAAGTTTGGCGAACTTTAGAAAACCTAGACAGGGTTAGGGTTAACTTGAGTTGTGGCTGTGCAATTGGACTTTAATGATGACCTTAGACCCCCTATTGTCTAAAACCCTGACCTAACAAAACCTGAAACCCAAAAATACAGAATTATGGGACTTTCATATCGATTTGTTAGGTATTTTAGTGTGCAGGGAGATCTGGAATGAACTGGGAATTTACTAGAAAAGTAAACAACACCATAGGACTAGAATTGACCCTGGGAACCACCTGTAGATATACGAACCCCATAGGATCATGCAGGGCCGGCCTGGCCAGATTTTCCCTTTAGGGGGCTCGGCCACTTGTTGTGGGGTAGGGTCCAGGTTTCTTCAGTAGGTCATATGTATCCTATATATCACCCTAGTGTTGTTTTGGAACCTTGGTTCACCTTGGACAAAATCTGGGAACACTTTTATAAGTTGTTGCTTTGAATTTGGTTATGGTTTTCCGCATTTCGATTTCCAGATTTTGATATTTGTGCATTATCTCGATTGCGTGACATTTGTACGTCTATATCGAGTGATTTCGGGTTGTTTTGCGAAGGCTAACCATAGGTTTTAACCTATAGGCTTTTAAGCGTACCGTTTTGGTTTTCGTGTGTCGTTTTGGTTTCGATTTTGTTTTAATGCGATGCGATACGTGTGACATGTAGGTACCCCCACGGTGATCCGAGATGACGAAGAAGATGGTGGCGACATCGACACCGACACGCAGGATGCAAGGTGAGTAGATTATATCTACGGGGGATGTCGGGTGGATGGCGTATAGAACCCCCGCAGTTCGATGTCTAGTATACTATATATACTATATATATGATATCTTATTGTGTGTCATGGATATTTGAGATGAGATTAGTTGTACAATGTTTAGATTAGGGCGTAGAAGTAAACTAGCATAGTACCTTGTTGCGAACCCTAGAATAGGTTTACACCGACACGCACACACATGCTTGCTTGTATACTTATACTGTGATGATGAGAATAGTGGATGATAATTGGAGATGAATCGATGATATTAAGCATAGTGCCGTGAGATCGGTGATATATTGTGATTCGTATTTGGAATATGACATGTGATTTTTGTGGGCCTTTGGACGTGTGTTCCACACCCACATTCATATTTATATAGATGGTATCGATTGTACTAGACTTAGATCAGTACCCCAGATTATGTGATATGATGATAATGATACCTGATATTTGATGAGAGGAATGTGATATTGACCCGTACCCAGCATTTGGGATGTCGTACGATGATTTACCGTATGAGCTTTATATTGATGATAGATCCGCACTCATGACTCGAGGATGTCATATGATTTTGTATCGTACGCGGTACCTTTGAGGCGGGATCACCGACTATTATATATATATATATATATATATATATCGACTCAGATTTAGGTGGTTTCCATACCCCTCCTGTTTGACTTGCTAGTTAGAGCTGTAGTTTTGCTAGTAGATGTTAGACTAGGCCGATGTTATACCTATTTCAAAACTAACGAATCGGGAGTATTTCAATGATTGGCAAATGGATTCTACGGATATTTTCAAAAGATGCATCTTTTCTTTAAAAACACCGTTGCCCTTATTTTACTGAAAACCCCGATTCGTCTTATTTCAAAAGGCAAATTGTAGGACCTTTTTTATATTGATGCAGATACGTCACTGTTGCATTTATTATTCGATTTTTGCATATTCATGCTATTCACATCGCATTGCATGTGTAAATGAGTTTATTATATATTAAACCCATGCTGTTAGGAAACCAGCACCATTATCGATGATGCGTATGTTCCACGTACACTTGCTTGCCGGCTCACACACTTTATCATCGATAATTTCTATGTCACTACACTGTAGTACTGTTGTGTTCAGGATATGACCCTTCCATGGCATATTTGTACACTTACATATTTGCACATACATAGATGATTTCTCACTTGATTTGGAGATTTGGGAACCGCAAGATACTCTTTAAAACTGATTCATTTTAAAAGAGCGGTTTTCCCCAATATGTGCATATTACTATTCCATGTTGCATGATATATTGATATGCTAACATTCTTATATATGTCGCATACATCAAGCTTTTTGATTATACGCATTGAGATATGTTGTTTCCATGGTATTTCTGGATTTGGGAACCGTGGATATTTCAAAGAGATTATATAATTGCTATAAAAACCTGGTTACCCTTGATATGATATTTCAGTGCGTCCACCATGTGTTTTCTCGGTGCTGAGAGCGACATGTGAAACCCGATTCGAGGAGGCGGCGAGGCCGATTGCTGGTACTTGGTGGGCCCGGTATGGTACCCCGGGGCAAGAAAGGAATGCTGTGTATACAGACGGTGAGCCTGGTAGAGGGAGTACTAACTACCGGTGATTGTATTTGAGCTCGGCGGTTATCCGGAGGATACCGACCGGAGTTGAAAGATTATATGGGCCGATCCGGACTGACGGAGCCCGATATATGAGGATTTACGTGCCGATGATAGGCACAGGTTTCATGATGTTTTCGAGTGTCGAAGCTTGACACTCAGGTTCCATGATTTGATATGTCGCGAGCGACACATGTTGGTTTATATCCTCATATTTCCATGCATATGCTTTATAATATTTACATGCATGATGTTTATTGTCATTGGGTGACACTTGGACGATTTCCACATACATATATTGATATTGATGACATTGATCACATAGTTGGATGATATCCACTTTTTCTTAGACTTCATGATATAGTCGATATTGATCATAACTCGTATTTATGATATGTTATTTCCTGAGGCACTGGCACGAGCACTTGGCACTACACTCATGTATAGATGTTACATTGCCACCTTATCATACTTCTGATTTATTCATTTGAGGATTATGTATATATTTGATCGTATTGACCTAGGATGGTGTCATACTTACGATTTCTGATCTGTGATGTTTTCTATTCACGAGTTGGCAACTCACCCTCGTTGTGCCGCAGTTCTTGCAGGTTTTGCCGTGCAGGTTTTGTCGTACAGTTTTCATTGCGGCTTTTCTGGCACACTGCTTCCTTTACGGGTGATTTGCTTTGGAAGGTGGGTTCTTTTGCATCAGAACAGCCCTTGTACATGTATTATTCAGTTGTATCTAGAAATTCTATCAACCAAAACTTGTATATTGTTTTAGACTTAGAAACCAGTTTTGTATTATTTTGACCTTAGAGTCGCGTGTTCTAGTATTATGAGTTTCCATGTTGATTTTGAGTTTCTTTTTGAGTTTTGATCCTCGCCCTTCGGCATTGTATATTATACTGCTTGCGTGGTTGTGACCGTCGATTGACGAAGAGCTAGCTCCCGCTTGGGATGCTTTTTATCATTGTATATATGTTATTCTTGTTGTACCCCGTTCGGGGCCAGTATTTACAAAGGAAACTCTGCCGAAAATTTCAGAAAAGACTATAGATTTTAAAAATGCATATTCGGTTTACTTAATTAAAAACCATGTTTTTAAAACATGTTTTCCTTACTTCTTAAAAACTAGTTCTTATTTACTCCTTAAAATGGTTTTAGATTTCTGGGCTTTTGGCTTACTTGAATTAGATGGGGTCCTATAGACTTCATATGAATCAAGTGCCAGTCACGGGCTATTTCCGGTCGTGACAAAAAAATATATGAAAGTAAAAACAGACTGGCGATCGACACCACCTATCAAACAAAGCCTAAAGGTTGCCAATTGGAATGTCTTTTGATAACTGCTATCAAAGGAGAACCCTAACGATGGCAAGTGACGATCCCAACTACCAACAACCAATTAGTACGTACGCACACGCATATCCTCCAGAGTCTGTATATTCCGCTCTGTCTAACCATCAGCCAACGGATGGAAAGCGGAGCCAAAGCTCAACCAGTACCCAAGGCTTCTTGATGCTTCTGCCAAAAACGGCTAGCGAACTGGGTGCCTCTATTGGATACAACACATGAAGGAACTCCGTGCAAACGCACACACTTAACGAAGAACAACTAAGAAAACTGAGCATAACCGGACAACAAGCACCCGAATAGAGTCACACCCTGTCTAGACCTGGGTAGACACCACAACGAAAATCATGGAGATCTGCTCCCATTCCCACTCTGGAATGGTTAAAGGTTGCAACTCTCCAGCCGGTCTCAAATGCTCAACCTTAGCTAACAACAAGACAGACACCTCGAAACGAAATCCAAAACTTCACTCTTCATCCCTGCCCATACGTAACTATCTCACAAGTCACGCAACATATTGGTGGACTTGAATGAACACAGAAAGCTGACTGATGTGCCTGCTCTACGATTTCACGTCTCCACCCATCAGTATCAGGTACACACCAATGCGTCCCTAACGTAGCACACCCTAGTCACAAATCAAGGACTCCGAATTTTACCCTGTCGAACATGCTCAGAATCTCAAACAAACGAGTATCGGTGGGCTTTGCCTCACGAAACGATTAAGGAAAAGTGGTCAGGCACGGACATGATCAAGCTATTCCCCCTTTTAGAAGAGGCGAACCTAGCTGTACTCCACGATCACATAAGAACTGTAAATCTGTAGAAGACTGTCTTTGAACTGCGTACAACTGGAACAAGCTACCCCCAGGCCTACGACTCAAAGCATCAGCTACCACAATCGCCTTGGCACGGGAAACAAAGGATCTCACAATCATAATCCTTCACAAGCTCCATCCAACGGCGATGTCTCAACAATCAAAATCCGCTGCAGGAAGATGTACATTAAGCTCTGGTGGTCTGTGAAAATCTGACACGACTCTCCACACAAGTTGTGTCCTAAATCTTCAACGCACGACCACCGCGGCCATCTCCAGATCATGAGTGGGATATCCTGCTCGTACTTCCTCCAACTGTCGGGAAGCAAAAGCGATAACTCTAAAATGCCTCATCAACGCAAAATCGAGCCCTACTCGTGAAACATCACAATTAAACAACAAAGTCGCCCGATCCAGAAAGCAAAGAAAGAACTGGTGCAGTTGTCAACCGAGTCTTCAACATCTAAAAACCCCGCACGCATGCCTCAGTCTAGGAAAAGGAACCTCCTTCCCGGTCAGTCCAGTCAACGGTGCAGCGATACACAAACAATCCTGCACGAAACGGCGGTAAAAACTTGCTAAGCCCAAAACTGCGGACAACTGTCCCCGTTGCAAGTTTGGGCCAAGCTATACGGACTCGATCTTCCTTGGGTCCATATGAATACCGTCTTCTATAACTACAAGACCTAGGAGTTCAACACAATCAAGACTGAAGGAACAATCCGAGAATTTAGCAAACCGTTGGTGCTCTCCCAATGTCTGCAAAGAAAATCCTCAAGTGTTGCACATGTTCGTCACGACTCTTGGAAAAGACCAGAATGTCATCAATAACACAACAATAACTGACCGAGGAACGGCCTGAGAAATCTGGTTCATCACATCCACGAATGCTGCTGGGGTATTGGAGAGTCCAACGACACCACCAAAACTCACACTGCCCGTAGAACGCACAAAAGCAGTCTTCGGAATGTCATCACTCCGAACCCGCAACCAATGATGACTTGATCCCAAACAAACTTAGAAAATGTCTCGCACTCTGGAGCAAGTCGAACAAATCGTCAATGCGAGGTAAGGATACCTATCCACACCGTAACTCGGTTCAATTGACCATCAATCAACACACAACCTCAAACTGCCATCTTTCTCCCTAACGAACAGAATAGGAGCTCCCCAAAGTGAAACACTTGGACGTACAAGTCCCCCTATCTAGCAACTCTACAGCTGATCCTTAAGCTCCCTAAGCTCCGCCGGCTCATCTGGAACAAAGTCGAAAACTCCCGCACGATAGGAACCCGATCCAACAAACCCACTGTGGCTCCGGTATCACAAATGAAAGCCAAGAATCCTCGACATCCTCTCCTCCAAAGCCGACTAGCGAAAAAGGGTGAATTCAAGCTGTGATGGGCGGTATCACTGTCCCCCTGCGCAACAAGAACTGGCTTGCCGGGAAACAAATCATGACTGTTTCCTCACGGCTGTCCATAGACGCCTAACATGTAGCTAACCAGTTCGTGCCCAGGAGAATGTCAAATCTAACATCTCTAGAAGGATCAAAGCGACTGACGAAACTCTATCTTCTATCCGATTGGCATACGACCGAAACACGTGTCGCGCGATAAAAGAATCGCTAACAGAAATTAACACAACAAACGGCTGATCTACCAACACGTCTCTCCTCGTCCCAAGCCTCTGCTACTCCCGCGACGTGCATGAAACCTGTCACGGCGACTGAACCTCTGTCTCTGGGCTGGTACACCAGCATGAGCCCTCCTCTGTCCTCTGACTCCCAAAGTCTCGGAAAGACGCTCCTCATCGAATAGGGCTGCGTCCACTGGTGTTGTGTAAGTAACACAATGCTGTGTGCTAATCGAAAGGAATAACTGGGTAACAGGGGTGGAAACCTCCTGTTGCTGCGCTCGACTGGCCTCAACCAAAGACCTCATCGTCTGGCGCAAGTCCTGCATCTCTGCCTCAAGCCTAGCGATACGATCTATCGAAGGCGGATCCATCTGCTCCTGTGCAACGAGCGTGCCATCCTGGTCAGTCCTCGTCCTACACGAGTCAACTCTGAACTCGGCTCTCGCTGCAACACTCTGAGTCCTTATGGTCATCGGCGGCAAAGGATATAAATGGAAATAGGATTCGATATGAACACGGAAATTGAATCACAAGGATATGTATCATCAAGGATTGAATTTCAAACAATTAGTACTTAGGTCACTTTAGGCGGAGTACCGTGATCGTGAGTATGCCGCAGACATACACACACTACGTTTCTCTTCTTAAGATACCTACTCCATCATACCAAGGTCATCCTACACTCCGAAAGGTAAAACCTAGCGCTCTGATACCAACTTTGTCACGACTCGAAATTTGGCACGTGACGGCCCTTAAACTACGCAACGTCTACAGGCGTAATGCAATTTAACTAAGCCAAAAACCAATCAATCTAAACCATCAAAAGTATTAAGTGATAAGAACATTGTTAAAACTTTGAAAATCTCAAGTACAAATTCTTTAATGTCCAACTTTACTTTCTTAAAAATTTTGGCAGCACCTCCTTTGTAAAAACTAACCCCAAAAATGGGTACAACCTAAATATAAGTAAAGCATCCCTAACCGGGAGCAAATCCACGCCCAAAGGCGGAAAACAACCACCACAACAGATATACGACGCCGTAGCGAAGAAATAAAAGACGATATAAATAAAAACTACATAAAAGACCTCCAAGTCACAAAATAACATACAATATCGTCCTCACATCAAGTCTCTAAGTCATACATGAAAATGGTAGATGGAGAGTACAAGGTACAAAAGATAACAATAAACAACATCGGATAGCCGCAAAACCCACCTATAGCAAAACTGCGCACAGTTAGCCGAAGTGGTATCCGCTGCAAAAGATGATACGAAAGATGAAAAGCCTGCCGCGTACTGCCCTGAAGGACTACCTGCAAACACTGTGGCACAACGGGGGATGCGTTGCCAACTCGTGAATAGTAAATAACATATGTAGGTAATCGCAAGTATGCACGTACAGCGCGAATCTAATGCATGCAAGCTGATAGCAATAAATGGCCATATGTATGCAGCAGTCATGAAAGGTACTCTATCAGGTACATCTAATACATGAAGCAATAAATGGCAATATGTATATGCAACAGTCATGAAAGGTACTCTATCAGGTACAACTAATACATGAAGCAATAAATGACAATATGTATATGCAACAGTCATGAAAGGTACTCTATCAGGTACAACTAATACTTGAATCAATGCATATCAAATAAATAAGGAGTATGGAATAAAACATGTCATCCTCACGGAATCCTGATCTCGTGGCAGGACCAAAGACCATCAAGACAATCTAAATCCCAAATTTTCTCAAATCAGCCCCCAAATTGGCTCTCATATCCGGTAAGTCTCATATATCCTGAGTATCCAATATCAAGTATATCTCATATATCCTGTATCCAATATCAAGTAAATCTCATATCTCCTGAGTGAGTATATTTGCAAGATCATTATGATGATGTATATAAATTAGATATGTATACATATATATTAGCATCCCATTCCACTAATATATATATATATATATATATATATATGCACATATATAACAGCGTCCCATTCCACTGTTATGTATACTTAGGAGTAAAAATATCATGAAAACAAGTGTCTAATATCGACACATAAATACTGATCAATCAGACGCTATCACCACGACTGGCCCTCCTGATAGGTATGTATCATATGCTATCCCGAAAACTCGAGTACCTAGCTCTGACACTCGAAATACGACGTATCCATACGTACATGACTCCGGTCGGTATCCCCACGATAACCGCCAAGTCATTGTACTGTCACCGGTAGATATGGTTCCCCTGTTAGGCTCATCGGCGTGGTCTATCGATTTTCTTTCCCCGGGGTACCTCCGGGCCCCACCATGTACCGGCACATGGCCCACGACGCCTCCTCGCATGGGGTATATATATCAGAACCGATAAATCTCATGGTGGCTGCTGAAATATCATATCAAGAGAAACCGGGTTTTCAAATAATGCATAATTACATGAAACTACCACGGTCCTCAAATTCAGAAAATATCATGAAAAATCCATATCTCAATGCGAAAATCCATGAATATAATATATGCAACATAAAACTGTAATGTGAGCATATATAAAAGAAAAGCCGCTATTTAACTGCAACAAGTTAATATATATATATATCATGTTGTTCCTAATCTCTCCAAGTCCATATAACATCAAATAAAGGTGAACTTGTAGCTATAGCCAGATATATGTGTAAACATGTAGGTATAGTAAGCTATATATATCTACCTATCAGTAATGATGTAATACCCTCCAGGTATAAGTGTAAGTATGTATCTAAGATGTACATGCAGCTATGTCTCATATGTGTATATACCTATCACTAATGATACAATACCATATAGGTATATAGGTAACAAGCATGTAAGCATGTCAAGGCATATGTGTAAGCATGTAGGTATACAGGTATGCTATATGTCATATGCACAAAAGGAAATAAGGATCATGTCTCAATGTCCCTAAACAATACAATATCACATATGTATAGGTGTTGTGCGTGTCATAGCAATTATCGACGGTGTGTGTGTAGCATACAATTAGTGCTCGTGAAACATGAACCGTCAATAATGGTGTTGTGTCTCATTAATACTAAGTCCATGCACAATAGGAAATGAGATATGCAACAAAGGTACACATGCACAATCAATATCCGTATACTTCTAACTAATAGTCGTATCATTTAATCTAGACCAGACGCATAACAGCATGCGGGCGATTCCCCTGTAGATATTATATCTACTCACAACAATCCTGGCTAAATAAATCCAACCACTCGCTTTTCCTTCTTCGCAGCGCCCGAAGTCCCCGCCTGCGATCCTGAAAGCATATAACCATATAACATGTGTATATTAGCAATCGACCAATAACACGTACAAACTACGTTTGACCGACGCACCAACTCCAAGCGTATTCTCAAGTGTTCGTCAAGTGGCTAACGCGCGTAGCGACACTATGAAACCAACTCGAGAGCAAAAGCTACACAAAGACACAAACGACATCGGCATGACCCTAGCTAGGAACGCAAAGCGACACAACTACCAAGTCTAGACCCTGATCGTACTGATCGCGCATTCACAACACAAGATATAGCATGGAATCAATATAAATAGCGCTGCAACGTCGAAAGAAACCCACGCCTAAATCATCCGGAAATCTAGTAAGCAACTTATATTATTTTAACACAAAACTAGAATTTACAAATATCACAATATAGCAAGATTAAACCATTCATACCCTTACTAGAATTTTAATCTTACTTAATTAGGATTAGAAAAAGTTTAGTTTGCTAATTAGCTTAATTATACAATTAGGAAAATATTATTTAACAAATCTTGCAACTAGGTTATGTTTTCTTTTAACTAAACATCACACTTAACCATTTCACTAAACAAAACACTAACTTGATTAACAAAAAACTCTTCTAGAATTTTCTAAACATGCAAATGAAAGCTTTAATTAACAACTATTAAGCTAACATAATGTATTAAAACAAGAACTTGAGCTTATGGTTAGAAATTATACCTCCACTTGATTCAAAAACTTGCAACAAGATCATCAAGAATAACCTCCAAAATGCTAACTTGATGAAGATCCAAGCATGTTTTGTGATGAATAAACATGGGTTTTGATTTAATTATGAGTTTGTGGGATTTATTTAGGATTTTTGATATTTTATGAAGCTAGAAGAGATGAAATTGGGGTCAGAAAAGAAAAGGGCAGCCAAGGGGGGGGTCGGCCATGAGTGAATAATGGAGAGGGTTAAGGAAATGTGTGGAAAATTCTAGCCAAAAACAATAATTAAAGCTCATAAATGCAATGCCACCTCTTAATCTATTTCATTTTCTAATTAAAATTTTCTTTAAATCACACAAATATCTAGATATTTTGGTGAGAAAGGTTTAAAACTTAATCTAATGATTAACTTAGCATAGATTCACATTAGTATTAATTAACCCAAGTAAAAATTATAATTATCAGTAATTAAGTGCATAAATAAAATCTTAAAATAATATTTAAATTAGGGAAAAATATTAAAATGCACTAAATTTACAAGTGGCTTACAAAAACCGGCAAACTAGCAATAATCTAGTAAAACAAGGTGCAGTGATTCTATACTGCAAAAAGAACGCTTCTAGATTTTTACAAAAAAATACAATTTTTATTACCTAAAAACGAAAAATTCGCAAAACGATTTCTAAAACGTTACATGGAGTAATTCTCATAGCAACCGCTAGAGTTACAGTTATATGAATTTATATCTTTTTGATGTTTCACACACACCGTTGTGTTATGTTACGTTTTAGCTCGTATGGAACTTTGGAGTCCTGTTATATTGAGCGGATTATATGTTTTAAAATTGGACCCCGGAATTTTTTTTTGAAATGAGTTGATTGAATTGAGAAAAAATGTTTTAAGAAGGGGGTTTAATTTAAATTCGGAGACAGAATTTCTTTAAGGGGAGAGATTGTAACATTTTGGAAAATTAAAAATATTAATTTATAATTTTAAATATGAATTTAATAAGTTTACAAAAATGGTATCGCTTATGAAATTGGGTATCAGAATTATATCCGAAAAATGTAATTATTTTTATAAATATGAATAAAAGTGTGTGATATCATAAAAATGATATTTTTAATTATTTAACATGACATTGTATTTTACATTAAGATAATGATATTTAAGTGATAGATTAATTATCTCATATCTTTTATTTTATATGGATTTAAATTGTAAGATGAAAGGTTTTCTTTTTGTTTTAGTTCTTTTATAAATGGTTGGTATATATTAACCTAAGTCTAAACCCTCATATACAACTTACCCTCAACCATGCTCACAATCCTCCACCTCCTCCTTCATAATTTTACACCTCCTACTTCCACCATGACACCTCCACCTCTCAAACCTCCACCTCATGCTCTCTCTACACAACACAACATATAGGAAATTCTTAGCCTCCTCAAACTGAACTCTTTTCATACTCCAACACTAAATTTCTATGTGTTCCTAATATCAAAAGAAAAAGCAATGAATTCTTTTATCAATTTTGTTCACACCGTCAACCTAGAGCCTCTACAACCCTTGATACTTCCACAAACACTTCTTGAGCTGATGATCCTTTATGCATCACCCTAATAGGTATATCTCACTTTCTTTTCAAATTAAATTCTGTTTGATATCTGTCTTTATGTGCGGTATAGGAAAATTGTAAGTTTTGTGATATTTAGCCTACTTAAATTGAATCTGGAGCTATTAGGTAATACCACTAGAAAAACTAATAAGACAGTAGTATTCTGAGACCACTAGGAGACTTCACTTAAAGCCCGAGCCCCAAACTCCACACTTGACCCGACGACATTTACTAATTTTCTGGCGCCGCCGACCCACAAGGCTATTTGGTGTTGGTTTTTCTTCTGTATCTTTGTTTGGGTATTTTATGATCTATAGTATTGTTTGATTTGTTTCAATATTCATACAGAGAAATCTGGGAATGTTTAGTTTGGGTTTTATTAAAGTTTCCGATATTCCGATACGGGTTTTCGTATTTCTATACTGCAACTGAAACGTTGACGTTCGTATGTTAATTTCAGGGGCGTCTGTTCATTTTTGGGGTAAGTGAGCTGTAGGTTCTAACCTACGGCTGCTTAGCTCATTGTATTGATTTTCGATATGATATTTACATCGATGTGATTTAATTACGATTATAGGTACGACCGCGAAGATTTTCGAGATAGGGTTGACAGACATAGCAATCATGGATTCGACGAGCTCGACAAGTTGGTGAGTAGATTTACATCTACGGGGGAAGTCGGATGGATGGCGTATAGCACCCCCGCAACCTTATAAATAGGATAGCTAGATATATAGTTAGTTTTTAGTGCTTATTTTTTAGAATGATATTGGAGTTAAGTTGCATCTAGTATGATACTCATTTGCATGTTGTTTTATTCATGGTTTGGTGAATTTGAAAGAAGGATTATGCCCTACATTGGATGATTTGGAGTATTGTGATTATATGGATACGATACAAGGAACCATATTGTACTTGTGATGACAAGATTAGTATGCCGAATAACGGCCACGTTTTCTTTAGACGCGTAAAGTAATATTTTATTTCGTGTTAGAACGTAAAACTTGAGTGAGCTATACTCTTTTAAAACTAACGATTCGTTTCCCTTTTTATTGATAAGTGACAAGGATGCGATGCCAATTTCCAAAACAAAAATCCATTTTCAAACTAAAGGAGCTCCTTAATTCAAAACCAACGTTTCGTTTCATTTTCAAAAATAATGATATAGCTCATGGCAAGTAGTTACAATTAATGGTACGCTTAGATTTACTTTGCATGTTCGCGATATATTTATCGATATTATACGTTTCAGTGATATGAACACTCTGATAGAACACTGCACAACTACCAATGAGTATTATATTGCACGAGCACATACGCATATGTTACACTACACCTCACTGGTATTGCCATGTCACTATAGGACTGCTATACTACGTGATACATACTTAGATGTCAATACAAGTATGATTTATACACTTATAGAACACTAGCATAAATACTGATGATTGCTATGCTGCACGAGCACATACGCGTATGCTAACTACACATCATTAGTATTGCCATGACACAGTAGAATTGTTATGTTTATTGCTTGTATGACTTTATTTCCGTACTTTACCTGTATTACCTGTTAAGCATTGCAAATACCAGTACTATGGATGTTCATATTTGATTCTTATGAGTTTCTGGATATTTTACTTTTGATGATATATATTAGTGGTATGGGATGCTGTTACATATGGATATATATAATATATCATCAGAATGATCTATTCAAGTATTCTTATTCTTTACTTGATAATCCTGGCTATGATAAGTTGACGTCCACCATGAGCTTGATGCTTACTGATTGTCTTTATTTCGAACCGAGTGGGAGAGATATACGGTTACGGACTTGCTACGTATCCAGACTGAGTGGGGGAGTATACAGTCGGATACATGGTGGACCCGGTCGAGATCGAGGGGCAAGATGGCCGCAGTAGAGGCGAGGAGCCTAGCGAGGATACTCGATACTGGAGATTTAGATGAGCACGACAGATATCCAGGGGATACTAACCGGGGTTCGATTTGGGCACGACGGATATCCAGGGGATACCGAGCATGGCCAGGGATATCGGGTGGCAATCATCTATTGAGATGGTGTCGACGATATCTGCATTTGCGTGTCGGTGATGGACACGAGAGATTTGAGGATTTAAGTGTTGGTGATGGACACGAGAGATTTCTGATTTTGGGTGTAGATGTTGAACATCCAGATGTTGATATGTTGCATCATATGAGGTATGCGGTTAGGTTATGAGTTATTGTAGCCGACCAGGACTGATCCGGGGGACAGTACATGCATATCTTTTTACGAGTATTTTCATATAAAATGGAATTCAAAAAAACGAGCTATAGCCTCATTATTTTGGACATGTCTGATATGACACTGGGATCTTTAAATTGTAAACCTCTTAACATTCTTCACCAAAACAGCAGGACGTATATCTTAAATAAGATACCTATTATATTTTATATTACCACGTCTTCTTTTATGCCGTGACATATGTATTCCGCGGCTATTTTAAAGAAAAGGTTGTACATATATATTTTCGGCTACTTATGGGCTTATACCTAGATACAGGTCAGTTGCATTGATATAATCTATTCTGGGTTCATGTGATAAATAGAGTTGCATTTATGATACATGCATATCATATATTACACTAGTACAGGATATGAGAGTATTATATTTATGACCTAGGTATCATTGTGCATTTCGATTTCTACCTTGCGATGTACTTTTATTCACTGAGTTGGCAACCCACCCTCGTTGTGCCACAGTTTCTTGCAGGTGTTACCGCTTGGCTTATCAGTGGCTTAGGGCATACATTCCTTTCGGTGATTGCTTGGTAAGTGGGTTACTGTTGTATCGTACTTACACTTGTATATTCATGTCTTCTTGTATCTAGTAAAACTCCATCAACTTAGACAGGGTATATTATGGACATAGAATCGAGACTTAGAGTTTATGTGTTGTGATGTCGCACTCATTGGAGTTGACCATTTTATATTGTTGATGTAGTTTCACTTTTCTTTTCTTCGCCATTGTGCGTCGTATATTGTTTGCTTGGTTGCTCCGCCATTTGGGCGGGAAGCAAGCTCCCGTTGGGATGCTATTTGTATTGTTATGTTGTATAGAGTTTTATGCAAAATTTACAAAGGAGGTGCTGTCAAATTTTAAAACGTTAGAGATGCTTTTCAAACATACTTAGTTAGATTTAAATGATTATTTAAACTGATCTAATCAGATGACTATGTTAAACTTCACCTCTAATATTTTCAAAAAAAGTTTAGATTCTAGGTTTCGGCTTACTTGGACCGCGTCGAAGTCTTTAGATGTCATGTGATTTAAGTTTCGATCACGTGCCACTTTCGGGTCATGACACGGAGCCTAAGATATTGAGATAATAGGATACTGAGACATTGAGATATTGATACATTGAGGTATTGAGATATTGAGATATCGAGATATCGAGACATAGAGAAATTGAGGTATACATATATTATGTCGATGCTAGACACGGGTTTTCTGTTGATTTCATTGATGATACTTCGATTTATTGCACAGAAGTTTTTCTAAGATAAGAATAAAGATTTTCTCATATCAGACATGTTCAGGTTTCGTGTTTGATTATACATTCATACTAGTACATAGTATCATATTGATATATGTAGGTTGTGACGCAATTGCGTGCATGCTTACGATAGCCTTATTAGATGTTACTTACTACTCACGAGTTGGCAACTCACCCCCATTGTGCCTGTTGGGTATAGTGCCCTCAAGGCAATTATCGTAATCGCAGGCAGGTGATTATGATGATTAAGGAAGGACCTATACCGGTAGAATAGTCTTACTCGAGATGACAGTATGCTATTTGGTTTGTCTTTATCATCATGTACGTGTTGATAGAGCATATAGGATTCTTTCCTGACTGCCATCATTATGATGGCGATCATATACGTGGGAGCTGGGGGGTCTATAAGCACATCCTTAAATGTCCCTAGTCGTAGGAGTATCGAGACTGGGCATCGATACTCCAATGTAGACTAGTGTATACTGATCGAGACCCCGACGAGGGACAGTAGCCAGGTCTCACAAGCCACTGGTGTTAGTTTTTTCACCTAAGATAGTATACAGGTGCTCATTGGGTTATGAGTACACTGGACGGACTCGTCGGGAACCTGCTAGTTGGTATTATACCTATTGTCAGATAACAGTTCCCAGATGACATGTGTATAGGTTAGTCTGTCGACCTGAGATCGTCATTTGTCTCGTGTGAGTTCCCACTGTGCTTTGATTACTACCCTACCACGGCTAAAAAGAGTAGTGCAAACAGGTTTTAGTTGGGACAGTCCTGAGCCATATGGAGGTAATGATCGGATCGTCGGGGATTTGTCTCTCCCGGTATTGGGAGTTGATGTCACGTTGTGCATGGGTGGCCATCACCAGAAATCCGTGGCCACGGTGGACGAGAATTACCGATCCAGGATCGATAGTGTAACGCCTTAGATTTCGGTTAGTGTTTCGTTTAGACGTTAATGCGGGTTTACTGTAAAAAAGTTTACCAATTCGGGTTCCTCACATTTTATAATATTTAATTAATAATTTATTATTATTTGTTATAAGCATCCACGCACGTGTGCACCTAAATGCGAGGATTTGTTTGTGCTATTTTGTTCTTAGCAACCATGACTCTTAACCTTAACCTAATCTCTTTGCATTATCTTATGCAACCCTTAACCATTCCTAGATTTTTCCTTGTGAGAAGAGAGAGATATTTGTTTATGAGTAATGAGGTGGTGTGAAGGCATTAAATAGGAGTTAATGCTATGATACACTCACCTCTCACCTCACCCTACACTCATAGTCACAAATTCGTCATTCGGGAATAATTCGGCGAGGTCGAAAATTCGGATTCGGAGAACTATTCGGAAAAAATCGGCAGGTATTCGGAAAAGATTCGGTAAGTGTTCGGGAAATGTTCGGGAAGGATTTCGAGCAATAAATTAATATATGAGACGCTAGGTTTTGATTTTGTGAATTATTTGCTGTTTTTTGAATTATTCGTTATTTTTTCACATAATTCGGGAATAATTCGCGAATTATTCGCGAATAATTCGCGAATTATTCGGCCAGATCGGCAATGGCGATTAATTCGGAGATTAATTCGTTCGATCAAAAATTCGCGAATTATTCGCGAATTCGGCGAATAATTCGCGAATTATGTGACTATGCCTACACTCACCTCTCTCTTTCTCTTTATTCTCTTATCTCATTATCCCTCACTATTATTCCCTTAGCATTATTTCTTCACCTCCTCTTTCCTCAAACTGAACACTCTCATTCCTTCACCAAATTCATCTCATTTATTCACAAAAAGTTCACAAAATCATATCTTTTCTTGGTGATTGCCTCTTGGATGCCATGGAGCATGCAAAGCTTGGATCTTTGAGTTCTTTTGGCTAAGTAATAATCCCTATCTGTTCTTTTGTTGTTTTTGTGTAGCTTAGCTTGTTAGATTTAGTTTAGATAATATAAAGTTAAGTTTTTGTGTATAATATCGTATTTTTAGTATCGGTTTGTGATATATGTTATCTGCTGTGACCCGGAAAGTTTACTAGAAAACTAAACAATGTGGTTGTGTTGTACCAGTGACCATAGGACCCCACCTGAAACACGATACCCGCCCCACCGGCCAGGGCCGGCGACGTCTGAGGGGGATTCCGGCGACCTCAGCCCCTTGAAGGAGTTGGGGTGTAGGATTTTGAGGGTAGGTCTATGCTGTGGATTGGGTGTTTTTGGTCTTGTTTGATTGTTGAGTTTTCTCTATATGCAAAATCTGGGATCCCTTAGGTAATTTCAAGTGTTTTGTGTCCGAGCGATACGTTATACGACACGGATCGTGCACTTTGTGAGATTTCGCTCTTGGGTTAGTTTCGTCGTGTCGCTACGCACGTTAGCCACAATACGAACACTTGAGAGTATGTTTTGTGTTGTTGCGTCGGTCTAATGTAGTTTGTACATGTTTAGGGTCTATTATTGATATATACTTGTTTTATTGTTTTAATGTTGCAGGTTCGCAGGCGGGGACTTCGGACACTGTTACAAAGGGAAAACAGGTGGTAGACTTCACCTAGCTTGGAGCGTTGGTGAGTAGATTTAACATCTACAAAGGAATCGCCCGCATGGCGTTATGCGTCTGGGCTAGAGATGTTATTTCTATCGCATATTCTATGTCATATTTAGGATTGCGCATTCACCCTACTGCTTAGTTAGTGTTGTGCTTGGATTAGTATCCTTAGGACACTGCACATATTATTGACGATTCATGTTGCACGAGCACTGATTGTATGTCACACACACCATCAATAATTGCCATGGCACGCACAACCCACTTATAGATATGATATTTCTTGGTTAGGGACATTGGGACATTGATTCATATTTCTTATCGCATATGACATATAGCATACCTGTATACCTACATGCTTACACATATGCCTTCATATACTTACATGTTAGATACCTGTATACCTATAGACTATTGTACCATTAGTGATAGGTACATACATATTTTATGACATAGCTATAGGTATACCTTGCACACATATTTCACTTATATCCAGGGGGTATACTACATCATTACTTATAAGTAGATACATATATCTTGCTATACCTTATTTTTTGCACATATATCTAGTTATAGCTACATGTTTACCTTTACTTGATGTTATTTAGAATTGCAGAAATTAGGAATCGCATGATATTTATATTAACTTGTTGCAGTTAATTAGCGGCTTTTCCATTATATGCTTACATTTCAGCTTTATGTTGCATATATTATATTCATGGATTTTCGCATTGTGATATGGATTTTTCATGATGTGTTCTGGATTTGGGGACCGTGGGAGTTCATGAAATTATGTTGTTGGATATAGTGGCCTCAGAGTCAATTATTGGATCGCAGGCACGTGATTGCAATGATTGAGGGAGGACCTATGCCGGTAGGACAGTCTTACTCAAGATGATAGTATGCTATCTGGTTTATCTTTAACATCGTGTACTGCTTCAGGTGACCTTACAGGTCACTATTACACGTTGATAGAGCCCTTAGGATTCTTGCTTGACGACCAGCAGTATGATGGCGATCATATACGTGGGAGCTAGGGTCTATAAGCACATCCTTAAAAGGTCCCTAGTCATGGGAGTTTTCAAGACAGGGCATCGATACTCCAGAGTAGACTAGTGTATACAGTCGAGACCCCGACGAGGGGCGGTGGCCGGTCTCACAAGCCACTGGTGTCAGTTGGTTCACCTAAGATGTATAAAGGTGCTCATTGGGTTATGAGTACACCGGACAGGACTCGCCGGGAACATGCTAGTTGGTATTATACCTGACGTCAGATAGCAGTTCCCTGGTGACATGTGTACAGGTTAGTTCATCGACCTGAGATCATCATTTGTCTCGTGTGAGTTCCCACTGTACTTTGATTACTATCCTACCACGGCTCAAATGATTCGTGCAAACAGGTTTTAGTTGTGTACAGTCCCGAGCCACATGGAGGCAATGAGCGGATCGGCGGGGGTTCGTCTCTCCCGGTATTGGGGGTGAGATCGCGCTGTGTCTGGGAGAGCCATTACACAAATTCCTTGGCCAAGGCAGGTGATTTACTGGTAGGTATTCCAGTAGTATCTCAGGGTGTTCTGAGCTACACTCCGACACGACTTGTACCGCTTTTGGGGGTCTGACTTTTACCAACCCCTAGGCCCGACTTGCGATGCTCATAGACGAACGGACCGGACTGTACGGATATTGTCACTGACAGGCTCAGTAGGGTGTCAGGATGAGTTCGCTCATCGACCTCCCTTTTGGTCAATACCTGGTAGCCCGTTACGTATAGCTAGTACCTCTGACGTGCTAGTGGTTAAATCCACAGCCAAAGTATTGACGAGTCTTTAGAATCCCCCACAGACAGTTTCTCAAGTTTCGGGCGAAACGTTGTAGAGGCCGTATGGATTTATGGCAGAGTTCGATCTTATACGTGCGGTATTGCACGGATCATGATCGGAAGGATAATACTAGCGGCTTTGGTTTAAGCCGGATCCTAGTATTTTATTGTGTAGATTCTGTCTCCTTGCATTTATATTCGGTCGGAATACAAATGCGGGTATGTATATACAGTCGCGGGGTTTTCCTGTAATTTATTACGGGATCGCTTTTTTTGAAGTTGCCAGTTTGCATTCCGTTTCGGCCAGTTTTCCTTTATTCCTTCTTGGCTAAAATTCCTTTGTTGGAAGGGGGCTTATTTGCAAATGTGAAATTTGTGAGGACAGGGGTTTTCTTGCAAAGTGGCATTTAGCAAAATGCAAGGGGGTTTTTGTGGTAAGAGTTGATGGTTGATGGTGAGTGTTGAAGTTGATTCCTTTTGAATCATTTCCTTCGCATTTATGAGAAAGGATTGGATTAGAAATTGAAGTGATCTTTTTTTCTTGTTATCACCCATTTTCTCTTTCTTGCATTATTCTCCCTTCCCCCTCTCAAGACTTGGCCGGCCATTAAAAAAGAATGGAGAGTGGATTCATTTTGGTGTGGGGAAATTCATTCTCATTTGCTTGCCCCAAAAATTCCTTAGCCATCACAAAAGTTCCTATCTTCTTCTCCTCACTACAAATGGCAACTTCATTAACCCTTTGAGACAAACCGTTCTACACTCAGTCTACAGCAATCTTGGACACGTCGGCTAGCCAACTTCGTGTCCGAGTTGCCTCAGTTCAGAGGTGGGAGCCCGTAAAAAGACTTCTCGATGTGGTGTCCTTTCCGACGAGGAGATCGAGACCGGAGATGCCGCGAGGAGATCGGGATGGTGGCCAAAGACCGAAGGACACCGATCGCTCGGTATACCTCTCTACCCTTTCTCTAGTTAGCTAGTAGCAGGTTAATGGTCCAATCCAGGTTTATAGTCCGCGGTAGCGCCAGTTTCTAGTTAAAGAAAAGTTTTTATTTCCGCATTTTAGCCTCGGACAGACGGCCGGGGCGCTACCGTAGACTTACATGGTATCAGAGCCACTCTATTAACCTTTACTAGCTTGCTCTAACGTGTTTACAAGTTCGATCGAACGAATTTTCTAAAACCTCAATTTCAAAATCACAATTTCTGTCGAAATTTTACTGTGGTCAAAAAATTATTTGGTGTGCTGCAGAAAATGAGGCAGGGTTTTTTATGGGCACTGCAGAAATTTGGTAGTGCAATTCCTTAGGAGTGCCGCGGAACCGCGGCCTAAACCCCATTTTGGCCGCGGTTCCGCCGCCATTCTATCTTTTCATTGTACCAAATTTCTTCAGTAGGTCTCTGTGTTGGAATTGGGGTTTTTGGTATATTCTGTTTAGGCCCAGATTTATTTTGAGTGCTACAGTTGTGCTTGGGGCCCACTTCGGGAAATTCAGTCGATCGAAAATTTTAACCATGTTAGTTCACAGTATTTACATTATATTTGCGACCGTGAATGTCATTTGATCGGTAAATCCTGTCTAATTGCTATAGCCCTTTTAGACGGATTTGCGAACGTGGCATTCACGTTGATGTTCTGTGTTGTGCTGTGATGTTGCGGATTTGTCGTGGTGGATAGCCTGGATGCAATGGTAGTACAGTTTGGTTGTATATGTACATTTGATATTGCGGGTCGAGCGTCCGACATATGGACTGCCGTTACTGCCTGTTTGTATATTATTCTTTTGGGGCACGACCGGGCTGAGGTCGATGTACCCGTTGTTTATATTTTTACTTTCTGTACTAGGATTACCCCGCGGTGGGGTGCACGGATAGCCGGGTTCTAGAGGGCAACGGGCCCGCATCTCATGGCTTTGAGACGGAGGGGGCTTCACTCTAGAATTGGCTGGCTGTTCGCCGCACTCGTAGGGGGTACAGGTTGACCCAAGGAGGGGTGCTCAAGTTACCGGAATCCGTGAAGTGCTGGGTGGTCCATTCACGTTGTTGAAGGGGGCTGCCTCGCTTCAGGTTTTGGCGGGTAACTTGCCGCGCCCGTAGGGGTCTAGGTTTTCATTGCACAGGCTACCCACACGACCAGGGGAACGTCGGGTTTCAGTAGCGGCTCTATGAAACTCGGGGATCCCAGATATCTGTATTATTCTGTGATGCTTATTACATTTCTGTGATGTTGCTTTTATCACGCCTTGAGCGATTATTATATATTGATATATACTAGTACATGTTGTATATGTTTTACACCCGCGCTAGTCCAGTCCCCGCTCTGTCGTTAGTTAAGTAACCTAACGGGTGATGACGGGACCCAGTGGCGAATGCGGGTGGCATATACGTACATCGTATTTTCGTTCTTTATTGGTGTGATCAATTGATGGGACTATGTTGATTCGGATCAATGCAAGCTAAACAAACCTATTCTGATGTTGTTGGAACAATTTTTCAAAAAGCTGTTATTGCAAGGACGTTCTCTTTTGTTTTGCACAGTGGTATTCGGTTAGAAATATCCAGCACCTCAGTCGACGAGGCAAGGGCCGATATCCCTTCACCGGGAGTGACCCCTTGGACAGAAGTTTGCGTCAGGGCAATAACTTCACTATAGTCGATTACTTTTGCTTTGCATCATGGTATTCAGTTGGAATATCCTGCACCTCATTCTACGGGGAAAGAGCAGAGATCCCTTCACCGGGAGTGACCTCTTTAGCAATGGTTTTTGCCACTATATTTTTATAAAAGCTATCCGGTTCCTTCAACGATATCAAGTTCATTACCTTAAAGGTTTTTCGCCAAAAACCATTCGTAGCCCTCCGTCATTTCAGAAAGGTGGCACTTAGTATTCATGCTATGTTTGTTGGCCTTAGTCAAGGCATAGTGTATGGTAGCTATTTGTTACTTTTCTGCTGCATAAATAGATGCGTTGGTTTTAGACAGTCGTACAGCCTTGTTGGCCCTAGTCAAGGGATTGTACGGGTGGGTTCAAACTAACCTGGACAATGACGGGTAGAACTTGACATGTGACTTATGATTTGTTGGCCTTAATCAAGGCCGTAAAAGCATGGGGTAAAAATCACATCGGGGGTTTCTAAAGAAACTGAAAGTTGCCAGATATGCGCATACCTTCTGAAGGGTGATAACGTGAGTGGATTCCATCACGTTATCATGCGATGATAGTTGGATCCCGATTCCCACTGATGAGTTGGTTTACTCCTCGGGTGATCCCGACTAATTCTTCTTTCAGATTTGGAGGAGAATTTGAGGTTACAGTGGGAGGTTTCCTGATTAGATAAAGTGATAACCATTCTGATCTAGGTTAGAGTGCACGCTGAGTGTTTCTTTTCTCTCTCTTTGGTAGCGACCATGACCCGACCCTTGACTATGACTCAGTGGCCAAGTTAACCGAACCTTCTTAAAACACTGGCTTTTGGATTGTCAGAGTTGCATACCTCATTGCCACTCCTACTTTTACCCTTTTCTCCAGAACACTCTGTATTACTACGAACGTCCACTTCCATTGGATAAAGCCATCGTATGGTTATATACGAACTAGAAGGAACTTGTTCCAGATTCGAGGATGGTTTCCGGTTCTGGAGAAAAAGAATAGAACTATTCAGTTGTCTTTTCCTTTTACCTTCTCTCAGGTTGCGAGTGCTCCTTGGATTAGGACGGTACACCTATTACGCTAATTGGATAGTCTTCTTCCAAACCTAACGCTGGTGCCGAACAGTAGGGAATGAAGAAAACCATTTTGCCTAAAAGGTGTACAGAAGGTATTAAGTTAAGACAAATAAAGAGATTAGTAAGAGGGCAAAGTAAACTGCGACTGCTATTCACGACCAAACCAAGTATTTCTTCGCCAATCCTACATCACCTTTGTATTTTTCCAGAACACTCCGTATCACTATGAAGTTCCACAGTTATTTGGATACTCCATCGTATGGTTATATACGAACTCGAAAGGACTTGTTCCAGTTCAGGGATGGATTCTGGTTCCGGAGAAATAGGAATAAGGTTTTATTCAGTTGTCTTTTATCTTCACCTTCTCTCGCATTACGAGTGCTCCTAGGATTAGGAGAGCACACCCATTATTCTTATTGGATAGTCTTCTTCCAAACCATAGGCTGGTGTCGAACGGTAGGGAAAGAAGAAAACCATTTGGCCTAAAGGGGTGTACAGAAGGTAATGACTAATGACATATAAAAGGATTTGGAGAGATGGCAAAGAAATAAACGATTACAGTTGTGAGTCTGGATAATGGAAGAGGCATTACTAGGAATACCCGGATACCCCTATGAAACATTTCATTGTTTCAGTTTCACTGCTGTACTGTTAAAGGAAAACTGATTTCCCAATTAGCCCTTGCTCCAAGGTATGTAGTTACCAGGTATGATTCTCACATCTGTATGGTTTTGCAGATGATGAGTGGGATAAGTTATTGGGAATTGGGTGATCATCCTCATTATATCGGGATTCGTTGTAATTGGTGATATTTGAGGAAATCGCCTGGGTTGTTTGCCGGATGGCATATATTTGGTTTTAAATATCCGTTGTTATGCACCAATTTCAAATTGATATATCCGTACGTTTATTTTCATAAAGTGAGATATAACCTTTTGAAATTATATCTATGACATTTACCTATATCAGTGGATGATTAGGTAAGGAGCATTAAAACAGCGGTATAATTCTTCTTAACCATAAGTACAGTTTTCAACCTACGACACACAGCGAGTGAGTTATTAAACTCAGGGGACTTATACAGAGTATTGTATGTTTTCCAGTGTCCATTAGGACAGAGGGGTTGGTCCTCGTACTATATTCTGTTTACTTGTGATTTCTCTAGTTCTTAGACAAGTGTTTCGTAGAAACACAAGGTCTAAGTTTTGAGAAGTTATAGGTATAAGAGTAAAGTAGAGAACCAGTTGTTGCAAGTATCGCGATTCTTCAAGGTGATCGAAGATGTAGATACTTGTGTATGGTATTCAGTTGATAGTAATGGTTTTAAGAGAATTTGCTTCTCTTTCAGGTTACTCAAAATTGGAAGCACTCCTAAGTTGAGTAATGCTGATCGGCCTCTCTCCATTTAGTTGACATGCACTGGAGACAGTTGCATGATTTGAATCTGGTTCCAATTAAATTAGTGCCTCTGTTTCTATATTGGATATAGAACGGTTCATATCTTAGTGATGTTAAGGTACGGGGAGTTGTCCGGCTTATGCTTAAAACCAGACTCCAGATAACTCAAGGCACATTTCTGTAATGGTTGTTTGTGGGTTTACCCGGGCTATGGTGAGGGTTGATTTTCTACCATCTGGAAGATCAATAGTGATATTGTTCTTGACTCGCCACAGTTTTAGTAAAATGGATTTTTTAAGAAAACAGAAGTGGGAGTATGGTAGAACTGGAAGTGATTCCAGAACCGCAAACGATTACTGAAAATTTGATAAGAACCTACAGATTCAATCTGGATTGACATTCCATTGGCCACTCCACAGATATGGTGGGTAACCTCAGGCACTCGAGAGATACTTCGGTATGCTCAAAGACAGTGAAAGGGAGGTTCTTGTTTACCGAGAGTTGCTATTGCTGTTGTTCCAGACTGTGAGACCCGGCAGGAGGATGAGTATAGAATCGTTCTAGACTAGCTTTAGAAGTATACGTGTATATGATTCTGCCAGAGGGTTGTCGTAGTCAGTGGGAGCAGCGGAAGCATAGTGGATAAGTAGCTTATGTCTATTTATGGACTAAAGCAGATATAGCGGAGATAGATCATCTATTTCTGATGTGACAGTCATAGATTTAACTTCATCAGAATAGAGGATAGATCTGTTAAGAAGGTAGTAGGGTGTGATGTCCTGGTATTTAGATGACATACACAGAGTAGGAAGTGAAATTCTTATACTACGATCGGTTATACTTTGGTTGTCACACAGTGCTTTCTCCACATAGGACATGGATATTATATCAGATATTCTGGTTACTAGATCTATGGTTTTAGATCTAGATTTGGGTAGTTTTCCAATCTGGGTACTTAGACAGCATTCTAAAGGTATTTAGAATGGACGACTCCAGACATGGTAGTGTACCTGCAGGTGATGGAGTCACCCTCTCTAAAGGTGTTTTACAGACTAAAGGGGAGAGGGATGTGCGTAATTGGCAGATCACTTGCTTAGGCAATTGAGTCAATCATGAGATGTCAAGTACCACACCAGATGTTGTTTTTTCAGTAGATGCAATAAGTTGATATTGATCCAATTCTGGAGAAACATTCGGAAGCAGTTTTAGAACATAAGTGGATGTTCTAGGGATTTTAGGAGACAGTTATCATTCCAGGCTTCCAAGGTGACCTGGATGACAGAGTGGCTGTCAGAGTTATAGTTTTCCCTCGGACGATGGGCAGTAGTTTGGACAGGTGGTCCAAGAGGATACTGAGGGAGGCATGGCGCAGGATACTGATTAAGTTCAGTTGACGATACAGTCTAAGAAATTTGGATTTGGAGTTCATTTATGAACTAGGTCCCATCAGATATCTAAACATATTCTAAGACAGGTATGGCTCATTTCGGGAGATGGCTTTCTTCGCGAACTTGAGATAAAGAAAGACATAGAAAGAAACATCAGGGCGGATCCACTTGTTGAGGCTATTCCTCGAACGCAATAGTTTAACAAATTAGCTTTGTGAGACTGATTGGTAGAGGAGTTGGGTGTTCAGTATCATACAGGCTGTAAGTATGCGACATCGCAATAATTAGCCTTGAGTGCAAGTGGGAGATTGTTGGATATAGTGCCCTCAGAGTCAATTATTGGACCGCAGGAACGTGATTGCAATGATTGAGGGAGGAGCTATGCCGGTAGGACAGTCTTATTCAAGATGATAGTATGCTATCTGGTTTATCTTTATCATCGTGTACTGCTTCAGGTGACCTTACAGGTCACTATTACACGTTTATAGAGCCCTTAGAATTCTTGCTTGACGACCAGCAGTATGATGGCGATCATATACGTGGGAGCCGGGGTCTATAAGCACATCCTTAAAAGGTCCCTAGTCGTGGGAGTTTTCGAGACAGGGCATCGATACTCCAGAGTAGACTAGTGTATACAGTCGAGACCCTGACGAGGGGCGGTGGCCGGTCTCACAAGCCACTGGTGTCAGTTGGTTCACCTAAGATGTATACAAGTGCTCATTGGGTTATGAGTACACCGGACAGGACTCGCCGGGAACATGCTAGTTGTATTATACCTGACGTCAGATAGCAGTTCCGTGGTGACATGTGTACATGTTTATTCATCGACCTGAGATCGTCATTTTTCTCGTCTGAGTTCCTACTGTACTTTGATTACTACCCTACCACGGCTCAAAGGAGTCGTGCAAACATGTTTTAGTTGGGTACAGTCCCGAGCCATATGGAGGCAGTGAGCAGATCGGCAGGGGTTCCTCTCTCCCGGTATTGGGGGTGAGATAGCGCTGTGTCTGGGAGAGCCATTACACAAAGTTCTTGGCCAAGGCAGGAGATTTACTGGTAAGTATTCCAGTAGTATCTCAGGGTGTTCTGGGCTACACTCCGACATGACTTGTACAGCTTTTGGGGGTCTGACTTTTACCAACCCCCTAGGCCCGACATGCGATGCTCATAGACGAATGGAACGGACTGTACGGATATTGTCACTGACAGGCTTAGTAGGGTTTCAGGATGAGTTCGCTCATCGACCTCCCTTTTGATCAATACCTGGTAGCCCGTTACGTATAGCTAGTACCTCTGACGTGCTAGTGGTTAAATCCACCGCCAAAATATTGAAGAGTGTTTATAGTCCCCCACAGACAGTTTCTCAAGTTTCGGGCGAAACGTCATAGAGGCCGTATGGATTTATGGCAGGGTTCGATCTTATACGCGCGGTATTGCACGGATCATGTTCGGACGGATAATACTAGCGGGCTTTGGTTTAAGCCGGATCCTAGTATTTTACTGTGTAGATTTTGTCTCATTGCATTTGTATTCGGTCGGAATACAAATGCGGGTATGTATATACAGTCGCGGGGTTTTCCTGTAATTTATTACGGGATCGCTTTTTTTGAAGTTGCCAGTTTGCATTCCGTTCCGGTCAGTCTTACTTTTTTCCTTCTTGGTTGAAATTCCTTTGTTGGAAGGGGGCTTATTTGCAAATGTGAAATTTGTGAGGAGAGGGGTTTTCTTGTAAAGTGGCATTTAGCAAAATGCAAGGGGTTTTTTGTGGTAAGAGTTGATGGTTGATGGAGGGTGTTGAGGTTGATTCCTTTTGAATCATTTCCTTTGCATTTATGAGAAAGGATTGGATTAGAAATTAAAGTGATCTTTTTTTCTTGTTATCACCCATTTTCACTTTCTTGCATTATTCTCCCTTCCCCCTCTCAAGACTTGGCCGGCCACTAAAAAAGAATGGAGAGTGGATTCATTTTGGTGTGGGGAAATTCATTCTCATTTGCTTGCCCCAAAAATTCCTTAGCCATCACAAAAGTTCATATCTTCTTCTCCTCACTACAAATGACAACTTCATTAACCCCTTGAGACAAACCGTTCTACACTCAGTCTACAGCAATCTTGGACATGTCGGCTAGCCAACTTCGTGTCCGAGTTGCCTCAGTTTAGAGGTGGGAGCCCGTAAAAAGACTTCTCGATGTGGTGCCTTTTCCGACGAGGAGATCGAGACCGGAGATGCAGCGAGGAGATCGGAATGGTGGCCGAAGACCGAAGGACACGAATCGCTCGGTATAACTCTCTACCCTTTCTCTAGTTTGCTAGTAGTAGGTTAATGGTCCGATCCGGGTTTATAGTCCGCGGTAGTGCCAGTTTCTAGTTAAGGAAAAGTTTTTGTTTCCGCATTTTGGCCTCGGACAGACGGCCAGGGCGCTACCGTAGACTTACATATGCATTATTTGAAAAACTCGGTTTCCCTTGATATGATATTTCAGCATCCACCATGAGATTTATCGATTCTGATTATATACTCCATACGAGGAGTGGGGGCCGTATGAGGGTACATGGTGGGGCCCGGTACGGTTCCCCTCGGCAAGATGATCGATGGACCTTGCCGATTGAGCCTGGAAGGTGGGCAAGTACCTACCGGTGACATTACCAATGACTCAACGGTTATCATGTGGATACCGACGGAAGTCATGTACATTTAGATACGTCGAGAGGCGAGGGTCAGAGCTAGGCACTCGAGCTTTCGGGATAGCGTATGATACATACCTATCATGGTGCCAGTCTTGGTGACAGCACCTGATAGACCAGCATTTCTGTGTCGATGTTTGACACATTGGTTTCGTGATATTTCTTTTACTCCTTTGTATATATAACAGGGGATTAGGCCGCTGTTATATATGCCCTTACACCAATATTAGTGGAGTGGGACGCTACTATATGTGTATTGACATTTTTTTACTTCTTTGTATATATAACAGTGGGTTAGGACACTGTTATATATGCCCTTACACCAATATTAGTGGAATGGGACGCTAATATATGTGTATTGACATTAATTTATATACATCATCATATTTATTCATGCAACCATATTTAGGGTGTTAGAATTGTACTTGATATTGGATTTGGGGTATAGGTGATTCGTTTGATATTGGATACAGGATATTTATGAGATTGCTGATTTGTACATTTAGGATATATGAGATTTATTCGATATTGTACATTCAGAATTTATGAGACTTATATGATATGAGAGCCAATTTGGGGGCTGAGTTAAGAAAATTGGGATTTGATTTGTCTTGATGGATTGTGATCCTACCACGATGTCAGGATTCCGTGGAAATGACATATTTCCTTTCTTACTCCACAGTTATTGTTTATGCACTGCTTCATGTATTAGTAGTACTTGTTAGAGTACCTTTCATGACTGTTGCATTTATATACCTTTATTTATATGCACTTCTTCATGTGTAGTTATACCTGTTACTGTACCTTTCATGACTGTTGCATATATACTTTTTCATATCATTATTGCATGATTATTGTATACAGATTGTCATATTACTATTGCTTCAAGTATTAGTTGTACCTGTTAGTGTACCCTTCATGATTATTGCATTCATATGACCTGTTATTGCTATAAATTTCATATGTTAGATTCGCGGTGTGCGTGCATACTTGCGTTTACCTGCATATGTTATTTACTATTCACGAGTTGGCAACTCACCCCCGTTGTGCCAAAGTTGTTTTGCAGGGTGTTCCCCAGAGTAGTCGAGGCAGGCTATTCATCTATCAATCATCTTTTGCTACGGATACCGCATCGGCTCACAGTGTGCTGTTTTTGCTTAGGTGGGTTTTGTGGTTATTCATGTTGTTTTGTATATTCGTTGTATCCTTGTACTCTCCATCTACTATTTTCATGTTTGATTTAGAGACTTGTGTGAGGACGATATTGTATATTATTTGTGACATGATGTCTTTTATACAGTTTTCTTTCTATCGTCTTTTATTTTTTCGCTTCGGCGTCGTATATTTGTTGTGGTGGTTGTTTTCCTCCTTTGGGCGTGTTTTTGCCCCCGTTTAGGGATGCTTTACTTTTATTTATGTTGTACCCATTTTTGGCGCTAGTTTTTACAAAGGAGGCGCTGCCAAAATTTTTAAGAAAATAAATTGGACTTTTAAAGAATTTGGGTTGTGATTTCAAATGTTTCAAAACTCCTATTATCTTTTCTTGTCTTTTTAATGGTTTAGATTTCTGGGTTTTGGATTTCTTTTACTGCGTTACATCTGTAGGCGTTGCGTAGTATTAGGGCCGTCACGTGCAAATTTCAGGTCGTGACAGATAGTTTCTCAGGTGGTGATGGGTTTCATGCCGACACTAAATGTCGCGTTGTTAGAGGTCTGACTTTATCCACCCCCCTAGACTCGATATGCGATACTCTAAGACGAACATACCGGACTGTACGGATATTGTTACTGTCAGGCTCAGTTGGGGTTCAGGATGAGTTTTCTCGTCGGCCTCCCTTTCGCTCAATACCTGGGTAGCCGTTACGTACAGCTAGTGTCGCTGACGTGCTTGTGGTTAAACCCACTGCCAGCATATTGATGAGTCTTTATAGTCACACACAGAGGGTTTTCATAGTTCAGGAGATATGGTGTAGATGACGTATGTTGGCACATACAGGTGTCCGATTAAATATGTGCACATGCTGCACATACTTTAATCGGACGATTGATAATGCTAGCGGCTTAGGATTGAGTGATTTAATAATTTATATATTTATTCTAGTATTGTTGTTCACTATTCATTTTCTCTCTTGGCTATTCGTATTTTTGTACGAATACGTATATATGTATTTCGATACATGTACCGGGTTGCATTCCGTATTTATACGGAATAGCTTCTAGAAGTGGACACCTCATTTGTATGATTTTCCTTTTTTGGAAATTCATTTGTTTCACAAATGAGGTAGAGGAGTGAGGTGGCATGAGAATGGGTTGTGGCACGTTGAGAGGTATGGCTACACATTGTTTATTTGGAAATTGAGATGAGATATTTTTTTGGTGAATGATTGAATGAGAGAGAGAGAGGCAGCCACTTCACTTGAGGCTTGCTCATATTTTTGTTTTCTTGGCTTGCCTTGCTCTACTTGATTCTTCACTTGCTTCATTACACTCTCATTCTCACTCACTTGGAGAAACACTTAAGCACTTTCTTGAGTTGCTTATGCCACATGTTTCCTCACCTCCTTCATCTTCTTGAGTTGCTCTATTAAGCATTGTGATGAGAGAAAATGATAGTGACACATTCCTACACCTCCACTCTCCATTGCTACCAACCTTGTGTGGGGTTGCCTAGGACAGCAGCAAGGTTTTGGGAGGCATCGTCCATGCCAATTTCAAAAATTTGCCGTTCTAGCTAACCCTAACCCTAGAATCGTAACTAGAAAATCCGACGAAACGAATGAAAACAACTTTGCAACTAAAGAGAACAAGGAATACAACCTTTGTAGACCGGTCATTCACTTCAATAGCTCCGTGTAGTAGTCTCTTCGCTGCGATCACGAACTCCCAGACTCTAGAGAGGCTCCCATGAAGAAATGAACAAGCTTGCATCGAAGTCTTCAAGGCTGAAGATGATCTACATCGAGGAGACACTAACCCAAGCTACCCCTTCACTTGTTGTGGAATTAGTGAAGCAAACACCCTATACTAAATGGCTAGTAGTAGAGGATGATGAAGTAGGAATTTTACTCATTTTAGATATATTTTTCTCACACTAATTCTCCACTTAGAAAAAACATAGTGAGCTTTTTCTTTGATGATGAAGAAGAAGAATGAACTCATGAGAGAGTCAATGGCCACCATGGGCGAGTTAGTGTCATATACTAACCCTTGTAGAGACTAAACTAAGGCTCATGATAATATGTTAGGTTAACAAATATCTAAGTGAAAACAAATTAGTGGACTTGGTCAATGGTTCCAAAAGCTTCTCCAAGCTTCAACCATTTGTCCAATTTCCACATAATTTGTAGTTTACTTTGATAAATAAAACCCTAGGATTATCTTTAGCATGGTATAAGTCTTATACACCCAAGTTGTATGTGGCATCAAGCATAACACAAACCATGTACACTAATATATATCACATATATACAATGTGCACAAATCTAGTGAGAAAAGAAATCTTAAGTGAGCTAATATTGGTCAATGTAAATTAATATATCAAATATATAATATTACATTAGATTATCAAATCAACTCTTGATTTAATAATCCGGCAATATCACATACAACCGACTAATATCATATGTAACAACTTATCGAATCAACACTTGATCCGATAACCCGGCTATGTCACATATAACCGACCGATGACACAAATCGCGAGAATAAAATACGGTATCACATATCGTATTAATCTCGGTCACGCACATATCTCATATATGCTCCTACTCCATTTCGCTTGAGCCAGGAAACCTCTGTACAGGACTCTAAAGACTCGTCAATACGCCGGCAGTAGGTGATGATCATATAGAACACCGACAAAGCGCAAGCGGTCTGCTAAACGTAACGGCCACTCGGGTATTGAGCGATCAGAAGATCAACAAGCAAGCTTGCTCGTACTCCTGCGAATCCAATCAGTAACACTACCGTACAGTCCGGTCTCTTCGTCTGATATGTCGCATATCACAGCCTGGGGGTGGTATAACGTCAGACCCCAATAGCCTGATAAGTTATGCCGATGCAAGGTCCATAACGGTTCAAGAAACTACTGATAACACTTACCAGTAAATCTCAGTAATCCTGGCCAGGGATTTTCTGATATGGCCAATAGAGAATAGCGCAACATCAACTCCCAATACCGGGAGAGACGAAACCCTCCTATCGCTCATTGCCTCCATGTGATTCGGGACTGTACCTAAAAACCACCTTTTTGCACGATCTCTTGACATGGTATGGTGGAAATCAAAGCACCGTGGGAATCACACAAGACTCTATGACGATCTCGGATCTACAGACTAACCTTTACCAGTGTCACCATAGTACCGCTATCAGACGATAGATATAACACCAGCTTGGAGTTCTCGGCGAGTCCGTTCAGTATACCCAGTCTCCACTGAGCACCCGTATACCTTCTCTGATGTCAAACACCAATGGATGTGGGATCATCCATCGCCCATCATATAGGTCGAGAAGCATATACGCTGGTCTACTCTGGAGTATCGATGCCTTGTCTCGATACTCCCACGACTAGGAACATTTGAAGGATGTACTTACTGACTACCGTGTCCCCACTAGTATGATCTGCATCATAATCCTGGTAGTCAAGTACTCATCCTAAGAGCATTATAAACATGTAATAGAGAGACAATAAGTGTACATATTAAGATAAAGTACAACCAGATAGCATACTACCATGTCGAGCCAGAAAGTCCTCCCTATATATGTCCAAGCATCCACTACAATATACATCGCATGTACAGTAATGGCCTCTAGGGCATACATATAAATAACAATCTCCCACTTGCACTAAGGCCATCTGTTGTAGTATCCAATACCCAACAATATAGCAGCGGTTGTAGTATCCCATACTAAACCATCCCATAGAATTTCTCTCTAGGGGTAAGGCTTTTGTGAGTGGATCGGCTGTGTTATCCTTCGTGTCTACTCTCCTATCCTTGATCCCTTAGAGATCGTCTATCTCCCTGATCAGGTGATACTTGCCTCAGTATATGTCTGCAACGCTGATGGGACCTTCGTTCCTAGGCCAAAGACACAACTCCATTGTTTTCACAATAACAATTATTAGACGCTCAATGGTACGAACCTTGTTCATCTCATGAACAAGAAATTTCCAGACAGCCACTTTGGCAGCATCCTTGGTAGCAATGTATTCATCCTTTATCGTCTAGTATGTCACGGTATCTAGCTTGGAACTCTTCCAACATACCGTCCCTCCACTGAGGGTAAAGACAATGCCTGTGACTGACTCTCAGTCGACCTTATCACACTGGAAGCTCGATCCAAGAACTTTCTTTTAGTGCTTCTCAAGTACTTAAGAATGTCCTCCACAGTTTTCCATTGATTCTCCAAAGATCCGATTGATTCCTGATCACTGCACCTAGTGAGTCATCTACATCTGGTCTGGTACATAACATCGCATACTCTGATAGAGCCTACTGCCGAAGCATAGGATATCCCTTGCACGCGAGCTCTCTCTAAATCAGTCTTGGAAGACATCTTTTTGGAGAGAGTGATTCTTCAGTATGTGGGCGAACCACCACGCTTAGAATCGTCCATACTAAACCCCTTTAGTATGGTGTTAATGTACCTGGATTTGGGACACTCCCAAAATCCACTTAGATCATCACCATAGATCATAAACCACAAAATGTAGTAGGTATCATCCAAATCTTCTATTGAGAATCCTCATGATAAGAGGAGCTTAACTGAGTGTAGCATACGAAACTATTTCCTATAAAGAGTATGTCATCTACGTACAATACGTATAAGACAACCTTACTCTCTATAACCTTCTTATATATACAAGGTTCATCTACCCTTTTGATGAAGTCAAACACTTTGACTATCACATCAAAACAGATGTTCCATCTCCGCAATGCTTGTATTGATCCTGATGGACTTAAGCATAGCTTTGAAAGTCTCAACTTTTCTATCTATACCAAGAATCTTCTCAAGATCCATTTGCTCCCAATGGGTTTTACCCCTTCAGGTGAAATATACAAAGTCATACTTTGTTGGTGTTCATGGATTCCATCTTTGTTCGCATAGCATCCAGCCTTTACACAGAGTCCCCACTTATGATGGCCTGCCTGAACCTACTTAGGTCATCATCTATCATGATGCAATCCTCGCTCCCACTGTCACCGAGAAGACCGTAGTATCTCTCAAGTGGATGAGTAACCCTACCAGATTCACGGAGAGGCTGAGATTCATTGGAGACTATTGAATCTTTTGGTTTCACCAAATCATCAGCTGTTAGTTTGTCTAGCTGGAACTCCTTCCAGTCCTACCTCATGTCTACTAATTTCTTCACAAGAAATTCCTTTTCTAAAAAGATGGTATGCTGAGAAACAAAACACCTTTTGCTCCTCAGAGTGGTAGAAGATATTCCCTCACTAATGTTTAGGATATCCTAACAAACATACACAGAACTGACCTTGCCTCGAGCTTGTCCGGATTTTGCTTTTCAACATAGGCAGGACAACCCCATATTTTAACTCGTTTAAGACATGATCTCTTCCCATTCCATATCTCATATGTAGTGGTAGGCCCTGATTTGAATGGAACCCCATTAAATAGGAATGCAGCTTCTCAAGTGTATAGCACCATAAGGATACAGGTAACTCAGCAATACTCATCATAGAGCGCGCCATATCTTATAGGGTGCGATACCTCTGCCCCGATACACCGTTGTGCTGTGGTGTACTTGAAGGAGTAAGCTGAGAGAGAATCACATTCTCCTTTAAATAATCCAGGAACTCCTTCACCAAGTATTCTCCTCCTCAATCACATCGAAGGATTTTAATACTTCCACCCGTGTGGTTCCCAACTTCAAGCTTATATTCCTTGAATTTCTCAAAAGTTTCAGACTCATGTTTCAACAGGAACACATGTCCGAATCTTGAGAGATAGTCGATGAATGTAATGAAGTACTAAGAACCAACCTTAGCATTTTAAGACATAGGACCGTATACATCATTATGTATGCGTCCCAAGAGTTCGGTAACTTTTTCTCTGTTTCCAGTAAACAGAGTATCGGTCATTTTACCTTTGAGAAAAAACTGGCAAGTATCATAAGATGAAAATTTGAACAGATTCTCATACTCATTCTTATTGTAACTTAGCTGGTCATGTCGTATTGATATGACCTAGTCTACAATGCTACAAGAAGGATTCGTTCATTTCTGAACTACTCCTCTTGTGTGTGTTCTACATACTTTGAACTGTGGTTTGATTTAGAACATATAAACTATTATCTAACGTGCCTGAACGAATCAACTCTTGATTGAGGAAAATGTTCACAACATTATCCTCCAATACAGAATTATATCCTTCTTTAACTCGGTAAAGAACATGATGTAATGTTGTATATCAGGTTCGGTATGTAATAACATTTGTTCAGAATCAATGTATTAAAACAAGGTGATATCTGCCAACAGACTTGGCTGCAACAATTGCACCATTCTCTAACACTTAGAGATATATCACCCATTCTCAGTTCTCTAACTTTCTATAGCCCATGTAACATATTACATATACGGGATCCTTATCCGGTATCACATACCTAGGATGTAGAGGATACTGAGAAACAGTTCTCGGTAGTGAACACACCCGAAGAATAAGCATCAACATGCTTAATCCCCGATTGGGTAGCATAAGAATCCGGATATTCCCCTATTTCCTGCTCGGATTTATAACAATTATAAATTGGAGCGGAATCAACATTCCCTAGCTTAGTATAATAAGCAGGTTCGGTCAATGCATCCATATTATTATCTTGATTAAGGCGTGACATGGTCGCTACCAGGAGAGAGAGAGAAGGAAACACTCTGCGTGCGCTTTTGCAAGATTAGATTGGTTATTATTCTATCTAATCAGGATGGCTCCCACTGTTTTTATCAAATCTTCCTTCAAACCCTAAAAGGTAAGACTGGCCGCGATTAATTACACCCTACAAGATTGCCAATCTTTCGGCCAGGCCAATGTCGGTACTTTGAGGGAGGTTCCCCGTGCTTTCGCACGGACATAATTAAAATAAACCTCGTTTTCCCAGGGGTGTAAAACCATTAACACCTTTCTAGACACCTACTTGATCGGCTAATTGTAATGTGTAAAACTCTCCCAGGAGTAACTCTTACTCATAGTGGGTATCGAGATCCAACTATCTCATAGAAGGTATGCAATCTCATTGCAAATTTTAACACTTGAAATTCCCGATAATGGTTTTTACCCCTTGCATCCTATGACCTTGAAGGAGGCCAAACTACCCATAGGGCGCTAATCAAGTTCAACCCGTTCATTTCTTGATTGAATTAGACCCATCCGCACGACCCTTGATGGAGGACAAACGACGCCGTACGAATACCCTAATCCAATCGCATTTCATACTGCAGATAAACACTAGTTAGCTACTGAACACTATGCCTTGACGAAGGCCAAACTACCGCAGCACGAATACTAAGTAGTACTTATCTGAAATGACGGAGGGCTACGCAGGTTTTTAAGAAAACCATGAGCGTAATGAACTTGATATTGTTGTAGAATCGAGTGAATTTTAAAAGGAGTGTTTTTGAGGCTTTTACTAGTTTTGCTAAAGAGGTCATTCCCGGTGAAGGGATCTCGGCTCTTTCCTTATCGAATAAGGTGCAGGATATTTCATAAATACTACTATGCAAAGCAAAAACTATAAAAGCAATCAAAAGACAAACTGAGTTTGTAGCATCTGCTAGTTTCGCTAAAGAGGTCATTCCCGGTGAAGGGATCTCGGCTCTTTCCTTATCGAATAAGGTGCTGGATATTCTACAAGGAATACCGCTAAGCAAAGCAATAACTAGAGCTACCAGTTTTTAAAACATGTTTCTACAACATCTTTAGGGTTTTTTTTCTTTCATTAATCTCATTAATGAAGTCCTATCTGTTATGCTTCCTAAGCATCACATAAGAAACGAAAGCAGCAATATTTATTATATCTCATATATATAATATAGGCATTCATCTCAGAACATATTAAGTGATCACATCATAGAATATCAGCAGCAGAAGAATAACATATGAAATATTGAATATATTAGGAATTCCGTGTCTTATTTAAGCCAGTAAAAACGTGAATTCCACGGTCGTGATGAATAGCCAAACCCACATCCTTAGACCCCTACGAGAGCGGCAAGCAACCTTATCAATTCTAGAGTTAGGAGACCCGATCTCGACTCCTCGAGATGGTCTCCAACTGGACCCTAGAACCTGGTTACTTGTGCTCCCCTCCTTGGGTCTATCCTAATGCGGAAAAGTAAATAATATACATCAATGGCGACATCATCCTCAACCCTGAAGTGCCCCAATAAAAGAATATTACATACAATGAATTTTACATGAATGAAAATAAAAATCCTCATCTCTCATAAAACCCCGGCTTTTCAAACACGACGATCCAATATAACATATCACAGCAACACATAACATCACATGTCATCAACGTAAGTAAATATGCGTATCCTAATTGTCGTTGACATATAGCAACGAAACCGGCGATACACCACATATTACACTTACGATCGCAGAAAAGAAAGTGAAAAACTACAACAATTGGAATCCAGAACCACCTTAGACGTCATAAACCCAATGTATCTCATACTTTAGATTTCATGCCCAACCAAATGAATTCTTAGACATCACATGCCTAATTGTTATAAACCCCACATTTTAGTTTCGATATTGAAAAAACATTCTAATAACCTGTCGGGTAATTCAACAAGATTCCCGATAACCTGATCGAATGCTCATCGGAAACTTTAGTAGACAGCCGTACCCCCGATGTCGTCGACGAAGTGCACTAAGGCGGAACATCGCAGCCGTAAGCACCCGAACGGATGCTTTTGGCGACGGGGTTCTCCTACGGTCACTTGGTCGAGGCTATGGGGCGTGGCTATCTAGTAAGGTTACCTGGCGAGCATCCGCATATACTACGTCATTGCGACAAACTTTTGATCCACATCAAAATTCCGTGGCAACCGATCAAATGAGACTAAACTGCTAGATTTATAAAATTCAAACTAGTTATCTCATAACTATTTGTGGATTCCAAATATTGTATCACAATCACAGATAACTAGACGATGTTAAACTTTTCGATCGAATAATCAAGCACCCAAAATTTCCCGAAAAGCTCAACACTTGAGCGGAGTTCAAAAAGTACCCAGAAACTGCCACAGCTCCTATGAACCAGCCGTAGAAGGGTCAACCAATGCCTCACCTGTGGCACCGCTGAACTACTACAGACCCTAAGGTTTGATGGAGGTTCTGACGGTCACAGAATCGAGTTAGGGTTTCATTCTTCTAGAGGGTCCACAGAATCACTTGCAAGGTTTTCTGAAAATTTTAAACTCGGAAAAAATCCAACTCTTGAAAAATTTCCAGCGGGGGAAAAATTGGGTTATTGATATCCGTTCGAACTTTTTAACATCGTCTAAATAACCCGAATACATGTTAGAATTACGATTACGAAACACTCTGAGTTGCCTTTGCAGAAAGTTAACATCGCATGCAAATTTAGCAAAAAAAACAACACCTGAAACCGCAAAACTCAGAGACTGGAACACAGAAGAAATTTGAAGCCAAATGCCCATGAAAAAACCAAGCACACCGGATTTTCCATGTGGCCAGCCTAAATTTCTCCAAATTGCCTCAAATTTCTTCTGTGTTCATGTCATATCACATATAACATTATGCAGTTGTTTAAAAAAATTTGAAGAATTTTTAAATTCGATAGAAACCAAGTTTTCATATCTTGTTTTTCGGAGTAGTTTCGGTTTCGTAATCCTAGCAAACATTGTCTAATTTTCTAGCATGTCTCTGATACCAGAGTAGGGTTGCCTAGGACGGCAATAAAGTTTCGGGAGGCATCGTCCATGCCAATTTCAAAAATTTTCCGTTCTAGCTAACCCTAACCATAGAATCGTAACTAGAAAATCCGACAAAATGAATGCAAACAACTTTGCAACTAAAGAGAACAAGGAATACAACCTTTGTAGACCGGTCCTTCACTTCAATTGCTCTATGTAGTAGTCCCTTCGCTGTGATCAAGAACTCCCGGACTCTAGAGAGGCTCCCATGAAGAAATGCTGAAGCTTGCATCGAAGTCTTCAAAGCCGAAGATGATCTACGTCGAGGAGACACTAACCCAAGATACCCCTTCACCTGTTGTGGAATTAGTGAAGCAAACACCCTATACTAAATGGCTGGTAGTAGAGAATGATGATGTGGGAATTTTGCTCATTTTAGATTTATTTTTCTCACACTAATTCTCTACTTAGAAAAAACCTAGTGAGCTTTTTATTTGATGAAGAAGATGAAGAATGAACTCATGAGAGAGTCAATGGAAACCATGGGTGAGTTAGTGTCATATACTAACCCTTGTAGAGACTAAACTAAGGCTCATGATAATATGTTAGGTTAACAAATATCTAAGTGAAAACAAATTAGTGGACTTGGTCAATGGTTCCAAAAGCTTCTCCAAGCTTCAACCATTTGTCCAATTTCCACATAATTTGTAGTTTACTTTGATAAATAAAACCCTAGGATTATCTTTAGCATGGTATAAGTCTCATACACCTAAGCTGTATGTGGCATCAAGCATGACACAAATCTTGTACACTAATATATGTTACATATATACAATGTGCACAAATCTAGTGAGAAAAGAAATCTTAAGTGAGCTAATACTGGTCAATGTAAATTAATATATCAAATATATAATAATACATTATATTATCAAACCAACTCTTGATTTAATAATACGGCTATATCACATACAACCAACTAATATCATATGTAACAACTTATCGAATCAACACTTGATCCGATAACCCGGGTATGTCATATATAATCGAACGATGTCACAAATCGCGAGAATAAAATACAGTGTCACATATCGTATTAATCTCGGTCCCGCACATATCTCATATGTGCTCCTACTTCGTTTCGCTTGAGCTAGGAAACCTCTGTGTAGGATTCTAAGGACTCGTCAATACGCTGGCAGTAGGTGATGATCATATCAAACACCCACAAGCCGCAAGCGTTCAGCTAAACGTAACGGCCACCTGGGTATTGAGCGATCAGAAGATCAACAAGCAAGCATGTTCATACTCCTGCGAATCTAATCAGTAACACTACCATACAGTCCGGTCTTTTCGTCTGATATGTCGCATATCATAGCCTAGGGGTTGTGTAACGTCAGACCCCAATAGCCTGATAAGTAATGCCGATGTAAGGTCCATAACGGTTCGAGAAACTACTAATAACACTTACCAGTAAATCTCAGCAACCCTGGCCAGGGATTTCCTATTATGGCCAATCAAGCATAGCGCAACATCAACTCCCAATACCGGGAGACACGAAATCCCTCCCATCGCTCATTGCCTCCATGTGACTCGGGACTGTACCCAAAAACCACCTTTTTGCACGATCTCTTGATCGTGGTATGGTGGAAATCAAATGTAACGCCTTGAAAATTCGTTTAGGTTATTTTCGCGTTAATTAACGATAATGCGTGTTTTCATAAAACTTTGTTAATGGCTATTTCCACATTGACTGGAAAAAATCTATTTTTAATGGTGATAATACGTAATAATATATATAATTGTGTTTTATTAATTATCATTTAATTTATTTTTCACGTAGTTATCAAATTTTCTTAACTATTTTTTTTTCTAAGCAAAATTTTAGTTAGCATGCACAACACAAATTTTTACCCTAGGTTAATAATGTAACATGTTTTCTTTCTATTTTCCCTCTTACTTCAAATTCTTTTTTTTAAAAACCAAAACATTATGGAATAAGAAAAATAAAAGAAAAGAGTGGCATGGGGGGTAATTAATGAGGCATGAAGCCTTGACTTTGGGGGCTCTCACTTTCTCTGCCTCTCATTTCCTGCAGCCCCAGCTCTGGCAGCCCTCCCCTTTCCTCTTCTTCTTCTTCTTCTTCTTCTTCTTCTTCTTCTTTCACATAAGCCTCATCTCCATATAAAAATCTATCTTTTCTTCACAAAAGCTCTTGCTAATCACCCCAAAACACTTCCTTGTTGGTTCTTGAGGCAAGGTCATCAAGTTTGAACCCTCCTAGGACCAACTTAAGGTATAAATCTTACCCTAATTACCTCATTGCTAAACTTGTAGTTATTTAGCTTAAATTAGTGTTTATGTGGGTTTTTGTGCTAATTATTTGGTTTAAGTGGAGATTAGGTTAAGTTTGGGGTTTTTATGGCTTGATTAGCTTAACTAAGTGTTATTAGTGTCGTTTAACCCAAGTCTTTTCACAAGTTTTCACCAAAACACATTAATGTCTCAAACTAGTGTTTTTAATACGCTTTAAATCAAGCTTTAGGATAAGGGGTATCTGCTAGATCTATGGTTAATTTCTGGGTTAGCAAACATATACAGAATACTTTGCAGGGTAATTAGAATGTAGTGTTATGATACGGACCCGTTTCACCCCCCTCGACCCGGCGACATTCCCTAGTTTTCCGAGCTCGCCGCCCCCCTGGTGGAGTTTGGGGTTGGTGCTTTGCAGAAAGGTGTCTGTGTGTGTTTTATTGTGTTTGGTGTTGTTTATTTTCTTGGTTTTCGCTCCAGGTAAAATCTGGGACCAATTACCTATAATTAGTGTTTTGTGACTTGCGCGACACGTACGCTCCGAGTCTGGGTTTAGTGTTTGCTGTGTATCACAGCATATCGGGGTAGTTTCTGGGTTTAGCACACAAGTTTTGGGTTTCGAGTGCTCACGCGTTAGCTTGCGACGCTAGTTTACTCGTATGGTCTTGGTATTGCGTTTTTGCAGGATTTTAGCCTTATGCGTGTTGCTTTGTGTAAACTCTAGGTTCGGTCGCGGAGACATCGGACGCGGCGCAGAAAGGAAAGACGGTGATTGGATCAGACTAGCGGAGGCGTTCCGGTGAGTAGATGTACACATCTACGAGGGAAATCGTTTGGATGGCGCAAGACGCCCGATAGTTAGAATTTCGTTTAGTACTTATAATTAAATGCGTAGTTCCTAATTAATTATCCCGTTGCATTGTATCGTATCATTTATCATATGTATTTATACTGTGCTAGTACCTCATAGGACACTTGCACCATTACTATTGGTTTATGCTGCACGGGCACGATTCATGGGGACACACACGCCTTGGTAATTGCTATGCCACGACACTTTATAACTTGTTTAATCCGTATCTTATCACTTGTGCAAATTATTGATTAATAAACCTGCAATTGATATATTTAATTCATCAATATGGATATATAGGATTGCTAGTCACATGCACATATCTTATTGCATCATTGTTCATGCATAGCTTTCTAGTTTCCGCATTTCATTGCATATTGTTAATATCATAGACATTCACATATCATTATTCTTCTCGAGGATTTCCGTATTTATGAGATTTATGGATTTGGAGAAACCGAAAGGATTTGAAAACATATTACCATTTTAAAAATGTAAGTTGCGGTTTTCTCATGATATGATGCATCTATCGTCCACCATGAGATTTCTCGGTGCCTGAGCAGTATTATACACCCGATTCGAGGTGGAGGAGGAACCATCTGTGGGTGCATGGTGGACCCGGTGCGGTACCCCGGGGAAAGATGGTCGCAGATGATGGCGTTGAGCCCGGCAGGGGAGCACTACCGACCGGTTATTGCGACGTGGCGGATATCCGGAGGATACCGACGTAGTCTTGAGTTTTGATGATATGGGCCAGTCCGGATTTGCCGGAGCCCTAGATTAGATATTTGGGCCAGTCCGGATTGCCGGAGCCCGGGATAATTGAGATATTCATATTTAGTGTCGATGCTTGACACATATTTATATAGATTTCATTGATGAAACTACGGCTAAATTATAGAAGTTTAATAAGATAAGAATACAGATTTCCCATGTTAATTATATTCAAATCTCGTGTTATTTATTGCATTCATGTTGCATACATATTATTACATCGCATCATATTAGTATATGTAGGTTGTGACATCACTGTGTACATGCTTACGATAGCCTTATTAGATGTTACTTATTACTCACGAGTTGGCAACTCACCCCCCGTCGTGCCACAGTGTTTTGCAGGTCTGACCCGTCAGTACAGTAGCAGCGGGCGCACATCCTCTTTTGCTCATTTTTCTTGGACTCGCAGCATTGTTCGTAGGTGGGTTGCGGGGTTATTTTGTTGCCACCTTGTATCATTATTGTATCTAGTGTACTCCACCTACTATATCTACCACATGTATTATTGTATTAGCGACTTAGAGACAAGACAGTGAGATTTGTGTATTTATATGTTGTATCTCTAGGTCGAGCTCACTTGAGCCGACAAGATGTTTTATTACCTTGTGCCTTTACATGCTTATTTTGCACAGTGATTACTTATATTGCGTGTGATTTTAAGTCCGTCTTGGGCGAAGAGCTAGCTCCCGCTTGGGGATGCCTTATTTCATAGTGTGCATATATTCCTGTTTTGTACCCGTTTGGGGCCCGTATTTATAAAGGAGACTCTGCCGAAATTTTCGGAAACTGATGTTGCTTTTAAAAAGCTTGATGTGACGTATTTGTTTTAAATCGCTTTCAAAAAATCTTGGTTTTCCTTCACTCTACTGCTCTATTTGGTTTTGATTTCTGGGTTTTGGCTTACTTAGATTACGTACGCTTCGAGACGTTTTGTAATTTAAGTGCCAGTCACGTTCCGTACTTTTCGAGTCGTGACATCAAAGCACAGTGGGAATCACACAAGACCCTATGACGATCTCGGGTCTACAGACTAACCTATACCAGTGTCACCAGAGAACTGCTATCCAACGATAGGTATAATACCATCTAGAAGTTCTCGGCGAGTCCGTTCAGTGTACCCAGTCTCCACTGAGCACCCGTATACCTTCTCTGATGTCAAACACCAATGGATGTGGGATCATCCATCGCCCATAATGTGGGTCGAGAAGCATATACGCTAGTCTACTCTGGAGTATCGATGCCCTGTCTGGATACTCCCACGACTAGGAACATTTGAAGGATGTACTTACAGACTACCGTGTCCCCACTAGTATGATCTGCATCATAATCTTGGTAGTCAAGTACTCATCCTAAGGGCTTTATCAATATGTAATAGAGAGACAATAAGTATATATGTTAAGATAAAGTGCAACCAGATAGCATACTATCATGTCGAGCAAGAAAGTCCTTATATATGTCCAAGCATCTACTACAATATACATCGCATGTATAGTAATGGCCTCTAAGGCATACATATAACTAACACGTTGGAGTGTCGGTTGCCTCGCTCGACGAGACTGAAGCTTGCGCCGTTTGCTTCAGGTGGATCATCGTAGATGGAGGAAGACTGGCAACCAAATTCGATCGAGGAGCCACTAGGAGCTTGGGGATGATGGTTGAAGAACGAAGGACACGGATCAACTCGGTATAACCATTCTAACTTCTTTTTATAGCTTGCTAGTATAAGGTTTAGGGTAGATCCGGGCATCGGGTAATGGTAGTGTCAGTTTAGTAAATTTTTGTTCCGTATTTGTCCACGGTTTAATGGCCGGGGCGCTGCCGTAACCTAACATGGTATCGGAGCCAACCTTTAAACCCTAAGCTAGCTAGTTTAGACAATGTTAAAGTATCGAAACCGAAATAACTCCGAAACAGTGCACTGAACATTCCAGTCTCTGTCGATTTTTAAAGTCTTCAAAAAAAATTTTAAGCAATTGCAGAAGACTACTTGTATGACCACTAGAACATACCCCAAATACGAATCCATTCCACCCGTTTTGACCCGAGCACATGCTCACAAAATTCGAGCTGGCCGGCCAGATTATGGATTTGGAACTTCGTATTTTGGGTGTGGTCTGGTCTCTGGAGTATTAGTTTAATGGTATTTCTTGTTTTTCCCAGTTTGGATATAGTGTTGTCTTTTGTTCAAAGGCAATTCGGGGTGTTTCAAAGTCGATAATTTAACACTGTTTAAATGTTTACAGTACTTACATTACTATCTGCGACCGTGAATGTCATTAGATCGGTACAACTTGTCTAATTGATATAGTTCTTTTAGACGGGTTTGCGAACGTGACATTCACGTTGATGTTCTATTTTGTGCTGTGTTGTGGTTTGATCGTCGTGGTGGATAGCTATGGTGCAATATTAGTACAGTTTAGTTTCATTTGTACATTTGATATTGCGGGGCGAGTGTCCGACATGTGAACTGCCGTCACTGCCAGTTTGTATATTATTCGTTTGGGGCACGACCGGGTTGAGGTCGATGTCACCCATGTATATTATTTTCTTTTCTTTTCTAGGATTATCCCGCGGTGGAGTGCACGAATAGCCGGGTTCTAGAGGGCAACTTTGTCACGACCCGGAAATTGGGCGTGACCGGCACTTAGATTGTATGGCATCTAAAGATGCCGACACAATCTGAGTATGCCAGAAACCAAGATCAAAACCCATTTATGGAATTAAGAAAATTTTAGTTTTTAAGAAAAAAAATGAGGTAGCATGTCGAATGGTATTAAGAAATGAAATCTAAACAATTGATTTTAAAATTTCGACAGCATCCCCTTTTTAATCTTTTATTAAAGCAGTTACAAAATGTTTAATTAAGTTGCGTCCCTAGTTGGGAGCAAAACAATGCCAAACAGCGGAAATTAATATACAACAACAATACGATACTCAAGCAAAGAATTTTATGCATAAGTAAAGGAAACATAACTTAACACAACTAAACGATCTCACCCGATCAAAATAAAACATATACAAACACATTTCGTTCTAAGTCAAATATACAGGGTCTGATGGAGTAATACTAGATCCAAAATACATATACCAAAATAGAAGGTTACTACGTAGGTAACCCACCTAGCAAAATAAGCAATAAAATCTGACAAGTGGATCCGCACTGCTGCTATGTATCCACGCGTCTCCTGCAAGGAACTATGGCATAACGGGGGTGAGTTGCCAACTTAGTGAATAAACTAACATCTAACAGCTGATAATGTAAGTATGACGAACTAGAGTTATCAACAATTAATATAAGTATAATGTATGATAACATGTGAAAGCATGAATATGTGTTAACTAAATATATTAAAACAACACTGAAATCTCATCAAGCATTTCCAATATCATACTTTTCCAAATAAGGCTCAGTTTTCCGTGTCCAACATCGACAAAAATCTTCTGTTTTTCAGCAGATCTCGTTCGTCGAACGATTCTGTCAATTCACAACATAGGTCGGTATCCCCTAGATATCCGCCGTGTTTCATTACTATCTCCGGTATCGAGTATCCTCGCTAGGCTCCCCGCCTCACATGCGGCTATCCTGCCCCTCGGTCTCGACCGGGTCCACCATGTATCCAACTTATATCCCCCCCCCACTCAGTCTGGATAACGTATAAATCCGCAACCGTATAGCCTCCCCCCCCACTTGGTTAGGAGTAAATCCAAATCATAAAAACGACATCTCATGGTGGATGTATCACATCAATCATGAAGAATCAATGAATATAACTTAATAGTGTATAAAACTCAAAACCAGAAATTCTCAAATCTAATACATCTTGAGCTACAATTATAACAATTTGAAAGTAAGACATGATAGGTAGCAATTAATAACAATGATGCAAACAACCACTAATAATGATACTTATGGTATGAAGAGAATCATATAAGATATGGCAAGTTCTATGTGATACGTGACATGTCAATTACCGATGAGGTGTAATGTAACATGTATATATGTGTGCGTGCAACATGACTCATCGATAATTAGTGCAGTGCTCTAGCAAGTGTTAGACAATGAAATTTGATAGATATGAATGCATACGATAAAGTTTCTTAGTTTTAAACACATACATATTGCAAAGGAAATTAATTAGCCATTTTCAATTTACGGGCGTATTACGCCATCCATACAAGATCCCTCGGTAGATGTTAAATCTGCTCACCGGAATACGTCGAAGCTACTCAGATTTTATCAATCATTTTCCCTTCCTTGCGGTCTCCGAAGTCTCCGCGGTCGAACCTAACATCGAATTTAACTTTCGTATAAGAAACGGCTAAACTCCGATACGGCGAAAACTTGAAACTACACGATTTACATACTAAATATGCTACGTACGAATATTGTGAACTATTTAATACTTATACTAACCCGATCTAATCCTTCACTGTTCGAAACAGGAAGAACAGAAATGTGTCATGAAACATCCGTGTCGTATTTAGAACTTTTTAACCCCAAAACAGATATTTGCTTCCAAATTTTATATACTGAATAAATAGCATAAACTAACAATACCAGACATCCTATCATATAAACAGAGAACTACCCTAAAAATCCCAACACCCAACTCCCTACAAAAACCGGCGAGCTCGGATTTTTGTGGAATTTCTCCGGCCGAACGTTCAAGGAATGGTTCCGTGTTTCTTATGGTTATTCTAGGTCCACTGTATAAGGTTACTAAACTACTTGATTTTGTTATAGATTAACTATACTATAGCAGATCAAAACAGAGAAAGAACCTAATCGAAATACGATATTTCCTATATCTTACATCTATACTAAAACAGTATTGAACTAAAATCTACAGGGTTGAAATTTATACCTATTGAATGATCACAGAAAGGCTCCTTTAAAGATGCACAAGCATATGCAATCCTAGCTTGAAGGTTGAGGTGAGGATCCCTATTGCTTAGCTTCTTTCTTTCTTCCCTCTTTTTCTTTAGTGAGTGTTAGGATTTTCTTTTTCTTCTAATCTAGTTAAATTGGTTCCTAACTTAATATATCAACTGAATCAAAATGAAAGGAGAAGAATAATGAATGATAAGGGTAGTAGGAGGTGTCACCATGAAGGATGGTGGTGCTTTCATGCAAGGAGGAGGTGTGGCCATTAGGTTGAACCTAAGGTGTGGTGTCTAGGAGGTTTAATGTAACCTTAACCCTAATTTTACACATTTACATAATAACCCTCACCTAAAATTAATTAACATAAGGAAGCTAACATTTCACTAAAACCCCTCATGACACTTAATATTTTATAAACCACCACTCCGTTTACTAAATTACCTTCCCACTTATAAAAAGGTCTTTTTATTACAATAAAATTAAAATAACATTTTTAATTAAATAAACAAAATAATAAATTTATCTAAAATATTTCAAAATGTTACAATATCCCCCTTTAAAAAATTCGGTCCCCGAATTTAAAACTTAAGTACTCGTACTTTCAAAGAGATGCGGGAATTTCTTCCGTATGTCATCCTCAGCCTCCCAAGTGACCTCCTCTCTATTTGGTCCTCGCCAAAGAATCTTTACGGATGGAAGTACCCTTGATCTTAGCTTCTTTACATGCCGGTCTAGAATAGCTACCGGCAGCTCAGTATAGGATAAATCTCGCTCAAGCTGTAAAGACTGATGCTGGATGGCATGAGAAGGATCGTGAAGATACTTGTGAAGCATAGACACATGGAAAACTGGATGTACATCGGGAATACTTGGTGGAAGTGCTAAACGATAAGCTACAACACCCACCCTCTCCAGAATCTCATAGGGTCCGACATACCTGGGACCGAGCTTTCCTTTTTCCCGAAACGCATCACACCCTTCATCGGAGAGACATGGAGGAACACATGGTCTCCCACATCGAACTCAACTCGGCGACGACGTCGATCCGCATAAGATTTCTGTCTGCATTGGGAAGCTCTCATTCTATCCCGTATCAATTGGATCTTTTCCGTAGTCTCTTGCACTAGCTGCGGTCCTAAAATGCTGCTCTCGTTGAGTTCAGTCCATCAAACGGGAGATCGACAGTTTCTCCCATACAAAACTTCGAAGGGTGCCATCTGAATCGTCTCTTGAAAACTGTTGTTGTAAGAGAATTCTATCAAGGGCAAGTGACGATCCCAACTGCCCTCGAAATCTAGACTGCAGGCTCGGAGCATGTCCTCAAGAGTCCGTATAGTCCGCTCTGACTGACCGTCGGTCTGCGGGTGGAAAACTGTACTGAAACTCAATCGGGTGCCTAGAGCCTCATGATGTTTCTGCCATAATCGACTGGTGAACCGTGTGCCCTTATCGGACACAATGCAAGTCGGAACTCCATGCAATCGCACAATCTCGTCAACGTAGATCTGGGCATACTGCCCATATCCATAAGTAGTCTTCACTAGAAGAAAATGAGCTGCTTTCTTCAGTCGATCAACAATCACCCAGATGGAATCATACCCTCTATTGGATCTAGGCAGACCCACCACGAAATCCATAGAGATTTGCTCCCATTTCCACTCCGGAATGGGTAAGGGTTGTAACTCTCCTGCAGGCCTCTGGTGCTCGGCCTTGACTTGCGGACAAGTCAAGCATCTCGAAACAAAATCCGTGACATCCCCCTTCATCCCTTCCCACCAGTAGACAACTCTTAAATCATGTTACATCTTGGTGGAACCCGGATGAATACTATATGCAGACAGATGCGCCTCCTCTAAGATCTTGTCACGACCAGAAATATTAGCTCGTAACCGGCACTTAAATCACGTCACGTCTAAAGGCGTAACGTAATTCAAGTAAGCCGAAACCCAGAAATCTAAACCTTTTTAAGAAAATAAAAGAGGTGAAGTTTTGAAAATAAGGTATGATGAAATCAAAAGTTTTCCTAAATAAGTAAGCATTGGAACATAAAAATGCAAGTGGATTTACTAGTTGAAAAACATGTTACGTCTTTTAAAAATTTTTGGCAGCAACTCCTTTGTATTTTTTTGATCCAAATCCACAATACATGATAATATAAAGGCATCCCCAAGCGGGACCTATCTCTTCGCCAATCGGTAGATCTACAACTACGCAAAGCATAAATATAAGTATACGACGCCAAACGGCAAAGATCAACACAGAATAATGTAAAGCAAGACAACCAACCCCCAAAGCGAACATATAACCCATCGCTCAAGTCTCGCAACTACAAGTCTTACTATGTCTTACTACATATACAAATACTAGTTTGATTGATGGAGTTGACTAGATAGAATAGGAAATATAAATACATGAGTGGGCATGATACAAATGTCCCACCTACCAAAGCATTGTAGGGTTCCTAGGCACTCTAGTGAAGTCTCACAAGTGATCAAACATGCACAAATCAAATTTTACGGGTGCCTACAAACCCGACTACGGATCGTTTACTAGATATTTAGGCGAAACAAGCAAACTAGTTAACATTTTAACTAAGGGAACAGATATACAACCTTTGTAGATCCGGTCCACCACCTCCACGGCTCCTCAACGAAGTCCTCTCGCTGTCCAAGTGAACTCCCGGGCTCTAGCGTCGGCTTCGTCGAAGAATAAGCGAGCTAGGTCGTCAATATCCATGCCGAAGAGGATCTACGTCGAGGCATCGCAAGATCAAGCTCCACCTTCACCAAACCTTGAAAGTTTGTGAAGGAAACACACTCTACTACTTGGCAAGAGGTAGAGGATGAAGAAATAGGAAATGGGTAGACTTTAGTTTTGGATTTCTCACTTGATTTGGCTAGTTGCCATTGAAGTAGAAAGCTTTTCTTCATGTTGAAGAAGATGATGAAGAAGAAGAAGATATGATAAGATTATTAAAAAAGGAATTAAAAATAATACTTATCATGACTTCAACTATGGTTTAGTGTAGAGATTTAACCAAGGTTTAGATGAGTGGTTAGGGTTAGAGAAAAGACAAGAATGGTGGACTTAGTCAAGGTTTCAAGAAGCTTCAAAGAAAAAGACAAACTAAGCCACCATTTCATTTTCTCTTTAACTTTTCCAAAACAATAATAAATGGATAAATAAATAAGAGAAAAGAAACCCTAACCATTCAATAAACATGGTTTAATCTTTACACAAACCCAAAAGAGAAAGTATCATCAAACATGATACAATCTTGTGCACAAAAGTATATCACATATACAATGTGTACAAACCAAGTGAGTAAATCTATTTAAAGTGAACCAATACTAGTTAATGCAAAGTAATATATCAAATATATATAATTATACATTAAATCATTAAATCAACACTTGATTTAACGATCCGGTCATATCGCATATAACCGATTAGTATCCTATGTATCGGCTTATCGAATCAATCCTTGATTCGATAACTAGGTTATATCGCATATAACCAATCGATACATTGATCGCGAGAATGGAATACGGTATCACATACTTGAATTATTCTCGGTCCCGCACATATCTCATATGCGCTCCTATTTCGTTTCGCTTGAGCCAGGAAACCTCTGTGTAGGACTCTAAAGACTCGTCAATACGCCGGTAACAGATGATGATCATATCAAACACCCACAAGCTGCAAGCGGTCTGCTAAACGTAACGGCCACCCGGGTATTGAGCGATCAGAAGATCGACGAGCAAGCCCGCTCACACTCCTGCGAATCCAACCAGTAACACTTACCGTACGGTCCGGTCTGTTCGTCTGATATGTCGCATATCTCGCCTAGGGGTGGTAAACGTCAGACCCCAATAGCTCGATAAGTCATGCCGACGTGAGGTCCATAACATTCGTGAAACTACTGATAACTCTTACCAGTATATCACTGCAACCCTGGCCAGGGATTTCCTGTTATGGCCAGTCGAGCATAGCACAACATCAACCACCAATACCGGGAGAGACGAATCCCCTCCTATCGCTCATTGCCTCCATGTGAATCGGGACTGTACCCAAAAACCACCTGTTTGCACAACTCAGTAGAGCCGTGTTAGGGTGGAAATCAAAGCACAGTGGGAGACACACAAGACTCTATAACGATCTCGGGTCTACAGACTAAGCTGCACCAGTGTCACCAGAGAACTGCTATCTGACGTGAGGTATAATACCATCTGGGAGTTCTCGGCGAGTCCGTTCAGTGTACCCAGTCTCTACTGAGCACCCGCATACCATCTCCGATGTCAAACACCAATGGATATGGGAACATCCATCGCCCATCGCATGGGTCGAGAAGATATACGCTAGTCTACTCTGGAATATCGATGCCCCGTCTTGATATTCCCTCAACTAGGAACATTTCAAGGATGTACTCATGGACTATCCAGGCCCCACTAGTATGATCTGCATCACAGTCATGAAAGTCGAGTACACATCCTAAGGGCTTTATCAACATGTAATCAGAGAGACAGAGAGTATACATGTTAAGATAAAGTGCAACCAGATAGCGTACTATCATGTCGAGCAAGAAAGTCCTACCTATATATGTCCCAGCATCCACTGCAATATACATCCAATGTACACTAATGGCCTCTAGGGCATACATATAACTAACAATCTCCCACTTGCACTAGGGCCATCTGTAGCAGTGGTTGCAGTATCACATACTCAACCATCCCCTAAATTGTCTCTCTTTGGGAAAAAAGGCCTTCGTGAGTGGATCCGCCGTGTTGTCCTCTGAGTCTTCTCTCCTAACCTCGATCACCCTGGAGATCAACTATCTCCATGATCAGGTGATGCTGCCTCAGAATTTGTCTGGGTCACTGATGGGACCAGGGTTCCAGGGCTAAAGCCACAGTTCCATTGTCACACAATGGTAGGAACCTAGTTCATCCTATGAACTAATATACACCCAAACTGTCTCTTTGGCAGTATCTTTAATAGCGATGTTACCAGCCTTTATCGTCTAGTTTGCCACGGTATCGAGCTTGGAACTCTTCCAACATACCGTCCCTTTACTGAGGGTAAAGACAGTGCCTGTGACTGACATTCAGTGGTCTTTATCACCCTGGAACTCTTCCAGTGATTCTCCCCAGGATCGATTGATACCATCTCACTAACCCTAGTGATAATCCTAGCATCCAATTACATCTATCTCATAGATGAAAACTCAGGATTTAGGAGGTATACTTTGATCCTATTTGGAGAATTCTAGTGATAATAGGAGATTGACCGATCGTAGTATAGGAAACTCTTTTCCTATCAAGAGTATGTTGTCTACGTACAATACGAAGATGACCACCTTACTCTCTACTACCATTTTGTATATACAAGGTTTGTCTACCATTTTGATGAAGTCAAACACTTTGACTATCACATCAAAACAGACGTTCTAACTCCGCGATGCCTGCTTCATTATGTAAAGCAACTTGCACACGTTTCCGCTGCTCCCACTGTTTACGAAGACCTCTGGCTGTGTTCTTATAGACATTCTCTTCTAAATCAGTATTTAGAAAAGTAGTCATAGCACCCAACCACCAGATATCGCAGTCATGGTATGTAGCCGTGGTAAGTAGGATCTGGATAGACTTAAGCATAGCTACTGGAAAAAGGTTTCATCATTATCCACGCCTGGTCGATGACGAAAACCTTTAACAAGTCTAGCTTTGAAAGTCTCAACTTTTCCATCTACACCAAGTAATCTTCTCAAGATATACTTGCTCCTGATGGGGATTTAACCCATCAGATATAGCAGCTAAAGTCCATACTTTGCTGGTGTACATGGATTCCATCTCAGATCGCTAAGCATCCAGCCATTCTTACAGAGTCCCCACTCTCGATGGCCTGCTCGAAACTAGTTGGGTCATCATCTCATGATGCAATCCTTGCTCCCACTGTTATCGAGAAACCGAGGTATCTCTCAGGCGGATGAGGAACCCTACTAGATCGGCGGAGAGGCTGAGGTTCATCGGAAACTATAGAATCTTATAGTTCTGTCAAATCAGCAAATGCAGTTTTGTATAGCTGGAACCTTTCCAGTTCTACAGAACTGACCTTGCCTCGATCTTGTCCGGATTTTGCCTTTGACATAGGCCGGACAATCCCAAATCTTAACTTACTTTAAGCGATAGGATCTTCCCACACCATATCTTATATGGAGTGGTAGGCATTGATTTGAATCGAACCTTATTCAATAGGTATGCAACTTCATAAGTGCATAACTCCCAAAAGGAAATAGGAAACTCAGTAGTACTCATCATAGAGCACACCATATCTAATATCGTGTGATTGCTCCACCCTGACACACCGTTGTGCTGTGGTGTATTCAGAGGAGTAATACGGAGAGAGAATCTCATTCTCCTTTAGAATGGTCCAGGAATGCCATGCACAAGTATTCTCCTCCCTGATCTCATCATAGGACATAATACTTATACCCGTATATTGGTTCTCTACTTCCTACTTATATTCTGTGAATACCTCAAAAGGTTCGGACTTATATTTCAACAGGAATATATGACTGAATCTTGAGAGATTATCAGAGAATATAATGAAGTATAAAGAACCAGTCCTGGCATGTGTAGACAGGAGACCTTACATACATCATCAAGTATCAGTCCCAAGAGTTTACCAACTCTTCCTCTGTTTCCAATAAACAGAGCTATGGTCATTTTATCTTTGTGACATGACTGGCAAGTTTCACAAGATGTAAATTCAAACTGATTTAAATATACATCTAAATGTAACTTCAGCCAGTCGGGTCGCATTGATATGACCTAGTCTACAATGCCTCAAGAAGGACTCGTTCATTTCTGAAGTCTTCTTCTTGTGCGTGTTCAGAATACTAAGAACTGTAGTTTGATTTAGAACGTCAATGCTTTTAGATAGCGTGCCTGAACCGATCAACTTTTGATATAGGAAATGTTCAAAACATTATCCATCAATACAAAATTATATCCTTTCTTTACTAATAAAGAGACTGATATGATTTTGTATATCAGGTTCGGTATCTAATAGCATTTGTTCAGAATCAATGTATTCTTAATACAGGGTGACAGTGACCAACAGACTTGGCTGCAATACTTGCCCCGTTTTCTGCCTCATGAAACTTATCACCCGTTCTCAGTTTTTCTACCTTTTTTTGTAGCCCTATGTAACAGATTAGATATCTGGGATCCTGATCCGGTATCATATACCCAGGATTCAGAGGATACTGAGAAACAGTTCTTTGTAATGAACACACCCGAAGGAGATGCATCATATGCACTTTCTTCGTTTGGGCGGCATAGGAATTCTGGTATTCCCCAATTTCCTGCTCTGTCTTATAACAATTATAAGTTGGAGCGGGACCAACGTTCCCCAGCTCAGAATAACAAGCGGGTTCGGTCAATACATCCATATTATTATCTTGATTAAGGCGTGATATGGTCGCAACCAGGAGAGAGAGAAGAAAACACTCTGCGTGCGCTCTTGCAAGATTAGATTGGTTGTATATTTTATCTAATCAGGATGGCTCCCACTGTTTTTATCAAATCTTCCTTCAAACCCTAAAAGGAAAGACTAGCCGGGATTAATTACACTCTACAAGTTCGCCAATCTTTCAGCTAGGCCAGTGTCGGTACTTTGAGGGAGGTTCCCTGTGCTTTCGCACGGACCTAATTACTGTAAACCTCATTTTCCCAGAGGCGTAACCCCGTTGACACCTTTCTAGACACCTACTTGATCGGCTAATTGTAAAGTGCAAAACTCTCCCAGGAGTAACAGTTACTCGCAGTGGGTATCGGGATCCAACTATCATATAGAAGGTATGCAATCTCATTGCAAATTTCAACACTTGAAACTCCCGATAAAGGTTTTTACCCCTAGCACCTATGACCTTAACTATGGTCAACAAATCATAAGTACTAGTCATGTTCTACCCGTTATTTCGTGATTAATTAGACCCACCCACATGACCCTTAACTAAGGTCAACAAAGTCACGCGACTGTCCTAACTAATCGCATCATATGCGGTGTAGGAAGACATCACTTGGCTACCGTACACTGTACCTTGACTATGGTCAACAAACACAGCACGAATACTAAGTACTCTACTTCCTAAAATGACGGAGGGTTGCGGCTGGTTTTTGTGAAAACCTTTAACGCTTTGAACTTGATCTCGTTGCGGAATCAAATGGTTTTTAAATGGAATGTTTTTGAGGATTTTCTAGTTTTGCTAAAGGGGTCACTCCCGGTGAAGGGATCGTCGGCCCTTTCCTCGTCGAATGAGGTGCGGGATATATCATATATATCACTGTGCAAAGAAGAAACTATAGAAGCGATCAAATGACAAACCGAGGGTTGTAGCATCTGCCAGTTATTGCTAAAGGAGTCACTCCCGGTGAAGGGATCTCGGTCCTTTCCTCATCGAATAAGGTGCAGGATGTTCTATAATGAACACCGCGATGCAAAGCAAGAACTGTAGCTACCTGTTTTATTTTGAAATTCGATTCCACAACATCAATTAGGTTTATTTTCTTTCATTAATCTCATTAATGAATATCCCATCATTTAAGTCTACCTAACCATCACAGATAAATATAACGTACGCTTATGCCATCCGCATTCGCCTCGATGTCCCGTCTGCACCGTTAGGTTAGGTAACTAACGCCAGAGCGAGGCAGGGCTAGCGCGGGTGTAAAACATAAGCAACGTCTATATAATATATCATATATACTATATATAATACCTGTCACAGAACATCGCATGATCACAGATAAAATACAGCAGAAGAAACATATGAAATATTGGATATACTAGGACGTCCGTGTTTTCAATACGAGCCAGTATAAAACACGGATTCCACGGTCGTGATGAATAGCCAATCCCACACCCCTAGACCCCTACGAGAGCGGCAAGCAACCCTGCCAATTCTAGGGTTAGGAGACCCGGACTCGACTCCTCGAGTTGGTCTCCCACTGGACCCCAGAACCCGGTTACTTGTGCTCCCCTCCTTGGGTCTATCCTAGTGCAGAAAAGTAAATAATATACAAACGGTGACTACTTCCGCAACCTGGAAGTGCCCCAATAAAAGAATATTACATACAAGTTTTTACATGAATGAAAATGAAAAACACTCATCTCACATAAAAACCCCCGGCTATTCAAACACGACGATCCAATATAACATATCCAGCAACACATAACATCACATGTCATCAACGTAAGTAAATATGCGCATCCCAATTGTCGTTGACATATAGCAACCAAACCGGCGATATCACATATTACACTTACGGTCACAGAAAAGAAAGTGTAAAACTACAACAGTTGGAATCCGCAACCACCTCAAACATCGCATGCCTGACCAAATGAATTACTTAGACATCGCATGCCTAACAATTATAAACCCCGCATTTCAGTCTCATTATCGAAAACTCTTTTCAACATCAAGTCGGGCAATTTAACAGGATCCCCGACATTCTGATCGAATGCTCGTCGCAAACTTCAGTAGACGGCCGCACCCCCGATACCGTCGACGAAGTGCACCAAGGCGGAACACCGCTGCCGCGAGCACCCGAACGGATGCTTTCGGCGACGGGGTTCTCCTACAGTCACTTGGTCGGGGCTATGGGGTGAGGCTGTCTATTAAGTTTACCCGGCGAGTATCCGCGTACGCTACGTGATTGCGACGGACTTTTGATCACATCAAAACTCCGTGGCAACCGATCAAGTGAGACTAAAGTGCTATGTTTATAACATTCATTCAGTTATCTCAAAACTATTTGTGAATTCCAATTATTGTATCACATTCCGGATAAATAGAAAATGTTAAACTTTCCGATCGAACAATCGAACACCCAAGTTTTTCCCGATACTACTCAACACATGAAATAAGTCTAACAGCATTCGGTTCGTGCCTCAGTAGCAACGGTCCAGCCGTAGAAGGGTCAAGCCAACGCCTCACATGTGGCACGCCGTACTGCCCCAAACCCGAAGGTTCAAAGGACAGTTCAAGACGGTCACATAATCGAGTTAAGGTTTGTTTTCTTCTAGAGGGTCCATCGCGTTACTTGCACTACTTAGAACGTCGTTAAACTACGGAAAAGTCCAACAATTGGAAATTTCCCGGCAGGGGAAAAAGTGGGTATTTATATCCGGTCGAACTTTTTAACATATTCTAAGATTTATCCGGAAAAACACACCGACAAGATTATACAATCCGATCGATACACCGAGTTCCCAATACAACCCAGAAACTGCAACTCTGGAAAAATTATTAGAAATCCCCAGGGAAACCAGCACAGACAACTAAGAGTTACTGTGCAAAAAAGGATGCACAAAGCGACAAAAGGGCCGCGGATCCGCCGCATGAGCCTTCTGTAGGGCCGCGGATCCGCGCCTCTTATGAGGAATCAGGACCACGAATTTTACAGTATGTCTTAGATCTTCCTGCTGATTTTTCTGAATATTTTTAATTCCAAAAAATCCACATTTTACAGAAAAGTCCAGAGAGCAATTTTCAAGGTCGGGTTTTGGGTCGATCGGACTTCTAACTCCGTCGGGACTTCGTCTAAGGCTCTAGCTAGGCTCTGATGCCACTGTGGGGTTCCTAGGCACTCTAGTGAAGTCTCACAAGTGATCAAACATGCACAAATCAAATTTTACGGGTGCCTACAAACCCGACTACGGATCGTTTACTAGATATTTAGGCGAAACAAGCAAACTAGTTAACATTTTAACTAAGGGAACAGATATACAACCTTTGTAGATCCGGTCCACCACCTCCACGGCTCCTCAACGAAGTCCTCTCGCTGTCCAAGTGAACTCCCGGGCTGTAGCGTCGGCTTCGTCGAAGAATAAGCGAGCTAGGTCGTCAATATCCATGCCGAAGATGATCTACGTCGAGGCATCGCTAGATCAAGCTCCACCTTTACCAAACCTTGATAGTTTGTGAAGGAAACACACTCTACTACTTGGCAAGAGGTAGAGGATGAAGAAATAGGAAGTGGGTAGATTTTAGTTTTGGATTTCTCACTTGATTTGGCTAGTTGCCATTGAAGTAGAAAGCTTTTCTTCATGTTGAAGAAGATGAAGAAGAGGAAGAAGATATGATAAGATTATTAAAAAAGGAATTAAAAATAATACTTATCATGACTTCAACCATGGTTTAGTGTAGAGATTTAACCAAGGTTTAGATGAGTGGTTAGGGTTAGAGAAAAGACAAGAATGGTGGACTTAGTCAAGGTTTCAAGAAGCTTCAAAGAAAAAGACAAACTAAGCCACCATTTCATTTTCTCTTTATCTTTTCCAAAACAATAATAAATGGATAAATAAATAAGAGAAAAGAAACCCTAACCATTCAATAAACATGGTTTAATCTTTACACAAACCCAAAAGAGAAAGTATCATCAAACATGATACAATCTTGTGCACAAAAGTATATCACATATACAATGTATACAAACCAAGTGAGTAAATCCATTTAAAGTGAACCAATACTAGTTAATGCAAAGTAATATATCAAATATATATAATTATACATTAAATCATTAAATCAACACTTGATTTAACGATCCGGTCATATCGCATATAACCGATTAGTATCCTATGTATCGGCTTATCGAATCAATCCTTGATTCGATAACTAGGTTATATCGCATATAACCAATCGATACATTGATCGCGAGAATGGAATACGGTATCACATACTCGAATTATTCTCGGTCCCGCACATATCTCATATGCGCTCCTATTTCGTTTCGCTTGAGCCAGGAAACCTCTGTGTAGGACTCTAAAGACTCGTCAATACGCCGGTAGCAGATGATGATCATATCAAACACCCACAAGCCGCAAGCGGTCTGCTAAACGTAACGGCCACCCGGGTATTGAGCGATCAGAAGATCGACGAGCAAGCCCGCTCACACTCCTGCGAATCCAACCAGTAATACTTACCGTACGGTCCGGTCTGTTCGTCTGATATGTCGCATATCTCGCCTAGGGGTGGTAAACGTCAGACCCCAATAGCTCGATAAGTCATGCCGACGTGAGGTCCATAACATTCGTGAAACTACTGATAACTCTTACCAGTATATCACTGCAACCCTGGCCAGGGATTTCCCGTTATGGCCAGTCGAGCATAGCACAACATCAACCCCCAATACCGGGAGAGACGAATCCCCTCCTATCGCTCATTGCCTCCATGTGAATCGGGACTGTACCCAAAAACCACCTGTTTGCACAACTCAGTAGAGCCGTGGTAGGGTGGAAATCAAAGCACAGTGGGAGACACACAAGACTCTATGACGATCTCGGGTCTACAGACTAAGCTGCACCAGTGTCACCAGAGAACTGCCATCTGACGTGAGGTATAATACCATCTGGGAGTTCTCGGCGAGTCCGTTCAGTGTACCCAGTCTCTACTGAGCACCCGCATACCATCTCCGATGTCAAACACCAATGGATATGGGAACATCCATCGCCCATCGCATGGGTCGAGAAGATATACGCTAGTCTACTCTGGAATATCGATGCCCCGTCTCGATATTCCCTCGACTAGGAACATTTCAAGGATGTACTCATGGACTATCCAGGCCCCACTAGTATGATCTGCATCACAGTCCTGGAAGTCGAGTACACATCCTAAGGGCTTTATCAACATGTAATCAGAGAGACAGAGAGTATACATGTTAAGATAAAGTGCAACCAGATAGCGTACTATCATGTCGAGCAAGAAAGTCCTACCTATAAATGTCCCAGCATCCACTGCAATATACATCCAATGTACAGTAGTGGCCTCTAGGGCATACATATAACTAACAAGCATATCACCCAAATGGCGCTGTGTGCTAGCGATGTCGCTACTGATCTATGCGGTCAACTTGCAAGAACTGTGGTACAGCAGGGGTGATTTGCCAACTCATGAGTAGAAAACATCAAAAGGTAGAAATCAAATAAACAACGATTTCTTAGGTCAACTATATCATAAAGGTAATACTATGATATCTAGGGTGACCGTGTCTACATCTGTGCCAACAATATAATCAAGTCTATATGCATGTGGTTATCATTCAACCATATAATCAATGTATGTATGCATGTGGATCTCGTCCACGTGTCAACCAATGACACAACAACATCATGCTTGTAAATATCATAAAAGCATATGCATGAAAGTATGAGGATATAAATCAACGTGTGTCCCTCGCGGCACGTAAAAATCATGGAACCTGAGTGTTCAGCATCGACACTCGAAACATCATGAAACCCGTGTCCAGCATCGACACGTAAATCCTCATATATCTCAGGCACCGCATCCTCAGATCGGCCCTCAGGCGCCGCACTCCGTGGTCGGCCCTCATATCCATCTCACTACTCCGGTCGGTATCCTTCGGATAACCGCCGAGTCCAAATACTATCACCGGTAGGTAGTAGTCCCTCTGCCAGGCTCATCATCATCCCCACAAAATCTCTCTCTTGCCCCGGGGTACCATACCGGGTCCACCATGTACCCACAGATGGTTCCTCCACTCCTCGAATCGGGTCTCGAAAACAAATTATCATAACCGAGAAAACTCATGGTGGACGCACTGAAATATCATATCAAGAGAAACCGGGTTTTTAAAGCAATACATACATTCTTTTGAAATCACCACGGTTCTCAAATCCAGAAATCTCATGAAAACAGCATATCTCAATGCGTATAATCGTAAAGCATGATATATGTGACATATAACAGAAATGTAAGCATATCCGTATATCATGCAACATGGAACAGTAATATGCACATATCTAAGGGAATCCACTCTTTTAAATGAATCCAGTTTTAAAATATATCCTGCGGTTGCAAAATTCTCCAAAATCAGATGCAACATCGTATAAAGGTGCATATGTAACTATAGTAAGTAAATTATGCAAGGAGTCATATCATGATGCAGCAATCCTACTGTGTAGTGACATGGCAATTATCGAAGATGAAGTGTGTGAGCCAGCCAATCTGTGTAAGAGTAACATACGCATCATCGATAATGGTGTAGGTGTACTAGCACAGGTATATATAATGCAATGAGAATGACATGAACGTAGCATAAAGTAAATCGTAAGCGAAAAGCTACAGGGTAAACGTATCTAACATGACCGAGTCGGTGAATCTGTCAATCGGCATCCATCCTTACAACATCACGTACGGTATAGTCCATCGTAAGGCATCCTCTAGTCAACGGTATAGGTCCATCATCAAGTACAACTCATTACGTACGGTATCCATCGTACGGCGGCATTAACAATTAGGGATCCTATAAATCTATATGAAAATGAGGGTACGGACCTAACTTCATGTACGGCCTATCATTCGTAATTCACAATAGTTTACATCTCTATATGCCTATAACCCAGGTCACATCCGTAACAATCTCATATCAGGGGATAGGAAAGGGTATAACTCATCTCATATCGACTCATATCCGTATACCAACATGTCAATCAAGTCATCAGATCAGATCATATATTATTTTCATCACATTAAGTCATCTTACATCAAGTCAAATTTATATATACATTCTACCTTATTAATATAGTTTCATGTTACTCTAAATCTCAATGCTTATTCTAGTGTAACTACCTATCTATAAGTCGTGATTCACTTTCACTTTTCATATCCTTAAAGCTTTCATCTCATATCCCAATATATATATCCAATCACTCATATTTTCTCAACTATCTGTTTAACCATAACCCTAGTTCCTAAGCTAGGTTTCTACGACTGTATCTTATAGATTGGTTTCCATCAAAACTTGCGGGGGTGCTATACGCCATCCACCCGACTTCCCCCGTAGATTTAGATCTACTCACCTTGATCATTTCTTTCCGAAGTCGATGACGCCATGCTCCATCGTCTCGGAATCCATGCGAAGGTACCTACAATATCAACACATGTCGCAATATCATTAACACCAAGTCCGGAAAACCAAAACGGGACACGGTGCGCTCATAGGTTAGAACCTATAGTCTAGGCATGCAAAACTAACCAAATAACCCTCATCGCTGACGTACGAACATCAAACGACGGAGCACAATATCAAAACCAAATCCCAAGTCATTAAAAGTCGCAATACGAAATCAGAAACTGAAGAAAAACCTCTTCAGATTCTGCCTCAGGTTAAATTAGACAATTTTGCATATGGGGTTGTTCTAATTAGAAGATATAGGAGTCACGGACCAAAAACCAAGCAATTCCATCACATTGTGGCCGCAATTTGCGACCACAAGGAATAAATTTGCGGCCATCTAAAGAGGGGAGCGGCTTGGATTTCTATGGTAGGTTCCTATGAGCCTGCACGTCTATCTGTAATGGAAAATTATTTAATAGGTCACTCGGGTCACAGCAGATCACTAATTTTCATCACAAATTCTACAATTTCCGATATCGGCAGATTTCAAAGTTCGCATTTTGGGGTTTGGTCTCTGGTCCAGGTCAAGAAACACCTCTAAAGTCTTGTAACAGCCACTACATCACCACATGTCCACACAATCACTCAACCCTTCTCTAGGAATTTCCAACATCACTAATCATCACTAAACCAATTCTAAACTAAAATAGAAACTAAAGCAACGAAACTATTACGCTAATGGTGTAGGAAATACCACTTTTGGGCAACTCAAGAAAAACCGTAGCATCTCAAAGTCATCAAAATTAAACTTTGTTTGGTCCAATGTGTAGAGGGTGAAGTGGGGATCATCTTTTGTGAAGGGAGTATAGGGTTTTGATGAAGGTTTGGAGATGGATTTTGGGGGTGAAGGTGGAGGGAAATGAGGTTGAAGGAGATGAGGAAAAATAATGGGGAGGAAATAGATATGGCCGCCCTCTCTCTCTCTCTTTCTTCCTCTTATTCTCACCCTCTCTCTCAATTATTTACCCCTTTACCCTTTTCTCTTTTTTCCTTTTCTTTTTATTTTTAAAACCAAATCACATAATACCTCAAAACAACACAAGAAAACAACATGTAACCAAAATGCAACCTGACATGGTGCACTAAGCATGCGAAACTGTAGAAACACGGATTTGGCCTAATCGCGATTAGCGGTGCACTAATTGGGTTTTATTTAAACTGCATCTAATCAATTTTAAAAATGCCAAATCTGATAAATATATTTTTACATAAATAAATCATTTTAATCTACAATTATTTCACAATATTGGTATACATTTATACCATTTTACGAAAACGGCAATTTCGCAAATCGGGCAGTTTTCGCGAAATATATTATTTTAATATTAGATTCCAAAAATAATATTTTATATTTTCTGAAATGTTACAATTTTCCCCCCTTAAATAAATTCGGTCCCCGAATTTAAATTTAAAATCCCCAAATACTAAAACATTTCAATAATCAGCTCAAATCAACGAGACTCCGAAATCACGGATGATAAGGAAATAACACAGCGCGTCAAGTGCGCATGAAAACGAGTACAAAACTCAATATCGAACTCCGTTAAGCGTCACCCAAATCATCAGATTTGCACGCATATCATCGGAGTTACAATGGAGACACAGATCTCGAAATCCACTACTGAAATCCAATACACACTAGTCAAATACTATAATACATATATAGTACGCATCCTTGAAAAATCTCCAAAACTGAATAAAATACATGCAAAATCTTCTCTAAAACGCCGTGTGATGCGTAACTCACGGTACTGATTGAAAGATTATTTTGCGTAAGCGCTTTTAAAAGATGAATCAAAGAACTGTTAACCGCAATCAAGAACGGCGTCGCTTGGTAGCTAGCCGGTGAGTACGGGTCGGTCCAGAGGGATTTTGTGTATTCTCAATTTTTTCTAACGAGTTAATTCTAAACGGTGTTGGATTGATTATTCCTAAAAACTAAGTTGATCTAGACTAGGATTACAACCTTGCTAGGATTAGGTTTAGGTTAAGTTTGGAAAGTCAATATTCCTCACTGCTTTCTATGCCCTAATTAAGATCTATTAGGTGTTATGGTAATAATTAATAAAGTGGATTAGTACCATCGGGAAGAAACGATGTTTCTTCCTCTACTTTCTTTTCCTTCCTTTCTTAATTCTTACCCTAACCTCCATGGAAAACATTCACAGCCAGTCTTTTATACTACGGTATCACCGCTACCTCGTGAGATAGGGTGCCGTAGGGAGCGGTGTGTGTATGTATGCATAGAGACCTATAAAAAAGTATGATGGGCAAGAAACGGGTGAGAGATCATCATCTCTCAAACCTTCCCTATTCCTAACTCTAACAAGTGAGGAATTACTCACTCATTAGTGAATTGATAAACATGTTCTAACTAATTTAACTAGGGCAGATAAGAAAAATTATGCTAAGGAAGAAATAAAATTAACTAGGGCAATGAAATAAAAGCCTTATTTATTTGATGGCTCTCTCCAAACATTTACACCGAATTTACAATTCTGAATAGATGAAATAAAAATAGGCATACCTCCAAAAGAGGTTTAGGATTTCTATTTATAGAGTATAGAAACCCTAGGGTTACAATCGACTCACATCTGCATTTACAAATATACCCCAAGAAAACCTAATCAATGCACCGTCGCACCGACACCACCGACACGCGCCATGCACGTGCAACGCACGGCCGTGGATCCGCGGCCATATGCTTGGTTTGGCCGCAGTTCCGCGGCCGTCTTGAGGGCTTGATGGCTAATTTTTCTTCTGTTGCTTCAGTTTGCTTTTAACATCTGTTTTCTTCACTTTGTTCTTCAGAATGTCTTCTGGTCTTCTTCCAGATTTCCACAGTGAATAATGTAGTGGACTTTACCGTTCACTTCATATCGATGTCTTGAACCTTGCGCTACCTTTGTACTTTGTGAACTTGTTTATTGATCTTCGTTTATTCTCCAAAATGTAGGCTTGATCAAGATTCTTCCATTTGTTGGTCGTAGTCTCACTTCTGTATCGACTTTTCATCTTTTTCACTGTTTTTATTCCGAGAACCTGTAACCTGCAACTATGTAGCAGACATGGGTCAAAAGCACCTGTTTATTTGTAAAATGACTAAGAATGGGGAATATAATAATGCAAAATTATGATATGAACAAATACCCCCAAACTTATGTTTTGCTCGTCCTCGAGCAAACCTAGTTTTATTCTTGAAAAAGACATAGCCTCACTTTCGCAAGGAAACGCGATTGCACTGAGCTCGTGCAACAAGCCGTTAAACTTCTAGGTGTCCCTACTAGGAGGAGTGTTGTCTCCTGAGGGTTTTCAGCAGATACTACCCACAAAATCCTATCAATTAGGCCCATTGACTTTTATTCTCCAATTAGGTTTTCTAATTATGAACTCTATTATCTTCGACTCAGAAATTATCCACCCGTATTTTTCACGCTTCCTTATTATTTAACTTAAGATTATATATGTTCTGTAAACTTACTTAGCTTTTAGCAACTTTTAAGTTCTCCTTCTAGGGTTCCATCTCAACTTAGGAATTTTTATCATCTCTACTAAAGATATATGTCCTATTTTTCATTCCTATCTCTCATCCAAACCCCAATCATATACCCCTACGTGTGTGTATATATCACCCCTACACTTGGAAATTCAATTCAATCTTTTATACTCTTGTCCATAGTCCAAAGTACTTTTAGTTAGGTAATTTATAGATGAAATTGCTTACACATTTTTCATGCGACCCTTAATACTTCTTGAGGTACCAACGACTGATTACAAAATGTGCTTGCACATTAATGCGTAATTCCTAGTCTTGTAATACCTAAGGCTTATAGAAGTGACTCCCAAACCAGTTGGTCTAAGGCACTAGGTGATAAAGCACCCTCGCTAAATAATTTTTTCTATTTATGCAGCCCTAAGTAATTACAAAAACCAGTGTTCATTTTTTTTATCTCTTTATTCACACTTGTATTTTTTTTTTTAATTTTCCTTCATACTAAGGACTTTAGACAAGAGCATTTCAAGGTCTCTTCTACTATTCCAAGTTTCAAGGTTCGTGTTTGTGCAAGTTGTAGGGTATATATTTTCAAAATTTAGACTTAAGGTTCGGAATTATTTTTCAGACTTATACTTTAATAAAAATATCAATACTCTTTCCATATTTTGACTTAGCCGAAGAAGTGAACTCAAAAATTGCCTATTTCTAAGTAAACTACAAAGACATATATTTTCTACCGTTAAATTTTAAGAAAGGTAATTTTCAGGGTTTTTAATTTACTAAGTCTAGGATCTAGTTGTTCCTAACTAGTTATGTCATGACCCGAAAGAGCACGTGACTGGCACTTGAATCATATGATGTCTATAGGACCCCATCTGATCCAAATAAGCCAAAAGCCCAGATATCTAAAACCATTTTAAGGAGTAAATAGAGAAAGCTGGTTTTTAAGAAGTAGGAAAATAGCTTTTAAAAGTGAAGAAAACATGTTTGAAAATAAAAGTTTTTAAATAACTAAGCCGAATATGCATTTTAAAAATCACATATCTTTTCTGAAAATTTCGGCAGAGTTTCCTTTGTAAATACTGACCCCGAATGGGGTACAACATAAATAATATATATGAAATGATAAAATGCATCCCCAAGCGGGAGCTAGCTCTTCGTTAATCGACGGTCATAGCCACGCATGCAATATAATATACAACGCCGAAGGGCGAGGATCAAAACTCAAAGGAAAACTCAAATAGCATGAAAAGCGTAATACTACAACGCGCGACTCTAAGGTCGAAATAATACATAACTGGTTTCTATGTCTGAAACAATATACAAGTTTTGGGTTGATGGAATTACTAGATACAACTGAAAATACATGTACAATGGTGATTCTGATACAAAAGAACCCACCTACCCAAGCAAGTCACCCATATGGAAGCAGTGTGCCAGAAAAGCCGCATTGAAACCTGTACGGCAAAAACCTGCAAGAACTGTGGCACAACGGGGGTGAATTGCCAACTTGTGAATAGAAGATATCTACAAGTAGAAATCGCGTGTATGACCTAATCCTAGGTCAAAACGATCAGATATATATATAAACCTTAAATAAATAAGTCTGAAGCATGGTAAGGTGGCAATATAACATCTAAACATGTATGTAGGGCCAAGTGCTCATGCCAGTGCCTCAGGAAATAACATATCATAGGATGAGGTATGTCTGCATGAATAAGTATGATGAAGTATCTAAACTGATGTCAATACACATATATTAGCGTCCCATTCCACTAATATTGGTGTAAAGGTATATATAACAGCGTCCTCATCCACTGTTATATATACATAAGAAGTATGATCAATGTAATCAAAGTCTGTATGTATATGGATATCATCTAACTATGTGATCAATGTCTGTATGTATGTGGATCCCATCCACCTGTCACCCAATGACAATAAGCATCATGCATGTAAATATCATAAAGCATATGTATGGAAGTATGAGGATACAAATCAAATCATGGAACCTGAGTGCCTAGCATCGACACTCGAAAACATCATGAAACCTGTGCCTAGCATCGGCACGTAAATCCTCATCTATTAGGCGCTGTCACCATGACTGGCCCTGATAGGTACGTATCATATGCTATCTCGAATACCCGAGTGCCCAGCTTCGACCCTCGAATTCCGACGTATCCATACGTACATAACTCCGGTCGGTATTCCCACGATAACCGCCGAGTCCAAATACTATCACCGGTAGGTAGTACTCCCCTGCCGGGCTCACCGTCTAACATATAAGAGTCTCTTGCACCGGGGTACCTCACCGGGTCCACCATGTACCCGCAGACGGTGCCTACCGCTCCTCGAATCGGATTTCACATGCCACTCTCAGAACCGAGAAAACACATGGTTGACGCACTGAAATATCATATCAAGGGTAACCGGATTTTTAAAACAATATATACTCTGTTTTAAAATACCCACGGTTCCCAAATCCAGAAATATCATGGAAACAACATATCTCAATGCGTATAGTCAAAAAGCATGATGTATGCGACATATAATCAAAATGTAAGCATATCAGTATATCATGTAACATGGAGTAGCAATACGCACATAATTAGGGAAGACCGCTTCTTTAAAATGAATCAGTTTTTAAAAGTATCTTGCGGTTCCCAATCTATGAGTCAAGCCAGAATCATCTATTTATGCGCAATATGTAAGTCTACAAGTATAAGTGTGCAACAGGTAGATGCATGAGTAGGAGTGTACAATAAGTGAGTACACGAACATGAATGTACAATAGGTATGTGCACAAGTATGGGTGTACGCTATGTAGGTACACGAGTATGAATGTACAATAAATATGTGCACAGGTATGGGTGTACGCTATGTAGGTACACGAGTATGCCACGCAAGGAATCATATCATGAATGCAACTGTACTACAGTGTAGTGACATGGCAATTATCGATGATGAAGTGTGTGAGCCGGCAAATAGTGTACGTGGAACATACGCATCATCGATAATGGTGCTGGTGTCCTAACAGCATGATGGTAATATAGCAATAAACACAAGTAATGCGATGCAAATAATATGAATATGTGGAATCAAGTAATCAACGCAACAGTGAAGAATCTATATCAATGTGTAAGTGTCATGCAGTTTTGCCTTTTGAAAAAAGACGAATCGGGTTTTTTAGTAAAATAAGGGCTACGGTGTTTTTAAGAAAAGATGCGCCTTTTGAAATTATCCGTAAAATCCCTTTTTGCCTACCTTTAAAATATTCCCGGTTCGTTAGTTTTGAAATAGGTATGTCTCGGATCTAATCTAATGTCTACTAAGGAATCCACAGACCTAACTAACAAGCTAAGCAGGAGGGGTATGGAAACCACCTACATCTGAGTCGATATATATATATATATATATATAATAGTTTGTGATCCCGCCTCAATAGTATCGCGTACGATACAATATATCATATGACGTCCTCGAGTCATGAGTGCGGATCTATCATCAATATAAAGCTCGTACGGTAAATCATCATACGACATCCCAATAACTGGGTACGGGTCAATATCACAATTGTCTCATCAATTATCTGGTATCCTCATCATCATATCCCATGATTTGGGGTACTGATCTAAATCTAGTTCAAATCGATACCATCCATATAAATATAAGTGCGTGTGTGAAACACACGTCTATAGGCCCGCTAAAAACCACATGTCGTATCCCAAATACGAATCACATTATATCACCGATATCCTGGCACTAAGCCCAAATCATCGACTCATCTCCAATATCATCCACTATCCTCATCATCAAGGTACAAGCATAGCAATAAGTACGTGTGTGCTTGTGGGTGTAAACCTGTTCTAGGGTTCGCGACTAGAAACTACACTAGTTTACTTCTACCCCTAATCTATCTATAGTACACCTAACACATCTCAAATATCCATGACACTATAAGCTATCATGAGTTTATATGTATGCTATACTAATATCGGACTGCGGGGGTGCTATACGCCATCCACCCGTCTTTCCCCTGTAGATATAATCTACTCACCTGCATCCTGCGTGTCGGTGTCGATGTCGCCTTCATCTTCTTCATCGTCTCGGATCGCCGTGGGGGTACCTACATATCACACGTATCGCATCGCATCAAAACCAAATCGAAACTTAAAACGACACGCGAAAACCAACACGATACGCTAAAAGGTCTATAGGTTAGAACCTATGGTTAGCCTTCGCAAAACAACCCGAAATCACTCGATATAGACATACAAACGTCACACGATCGAGATAACGCACAAATAACAAAATCTAGAAATCAAAATACGCAAATCCAAAACTAAATTCAAAGCAGCAACCTAAGAAAATTATCTCAGATTTCGTCTCAAGCCAAAAAAAGGCAAGCAAATAAGTGTAGAGTGATGTATAGGGTGTACGTGACCTACAGCAGAAGCCTGGGCACCTGAGCCTACCAAGTGGCCGAGTCCTCTAAAGGGTAAAACCGGCCTGGCCGGCCCTGTAGGGTCCAAAGGGGTTCGTCTTGATACAGGGTGTTCCTAGGGTCAATTCTAGTCTTCTGGTATTGTTTAATTTTCCAGCAAAACTCCCAGCACATTCCAGATTTTCCTGCACACTAAAACATCTCACAAACCGACATGTAAGTCCCGTAATTCCATATTTTTGGGTTTCAGGTCCTGCTAGGTCAGGATCTTAGTCAATATAGGGTCTAGGATCACCATTAGAGTCCAATTGCATCGCCACAACTCAAATTTACCCTAACCCTCTCTAGGGTTTTCCAAAGTGTATAAAACTTCGACAAAACGACACTAAACTTTAAAGGAGGATAAATCACTTGAAATGCTACAACAATTATGAAAGAATTACCTCCATAGAGACTCATGAATCTTCCCACAGCACCAAAACACCATCTTTCTTGGTCTATTCTAAAGCTTGTGAGCTTGTGCACACTTTTTGTGAAATGGGTGTGAGGTTTTGAGTTGATTTTTGAGATGAAGTGAGGGGATTTGTGGATGGGAGAATGGGGGCAGTAGTAGCAGCAGCACTAAGGGGAGAGATTAGAGAAATGAGAGAAATGATGAAGGGGAAAGGCTCACACAAGTCAAAGGTAAACACCCCCCTTTCTCTCTCTCATCATACCTACTACCTAATTCTTTATTCAAACCTTTGTCTTTTCCTTTTCTTTTCCAAATCCTTCTCTCTCAAATAGTATACCCAAAACACCCATGGTAGGAAAAATGTAACACAAGTCCAAAAAAATGATATGTGCATGTTTTGCATAAAAAAAAACCAAAAATCCGATTAACGATTTTTAATCGCGATTAGCACTAAATTAGCATATAAATGCTCATAAAAACATAAAAATGACATAATTCCATAGAATACATTATTTTTGAATTTTCCATAATTTTTCAAAAATTTTCCCATTTATCGGTATTTAAATATAAATTTAATATTAAAATAATCAATAAAATAATATTAAATTATAAAAATTCCCAAAAATAATATTTTATTATTTTGAAATGTTACAAGTTAACCTTCTTGTCAAACTCAAGTCAATTATGGCCAAAATTGAATGTTTCAATTTTTATAATTTTAAAATTTTTCAATTTTTATGGATTTTAAAATAAGTATGCAAATGCAAAAATATACATATGAATGCGAAGGAAGAAGGCTTATCGAGCACACCCCCAAACTTAAACTTGACAGTGTCCTCACTGTCATGCCATACCAAGAGGGTCAAAATGTCGGCACTCCCCTATTTATTTATTTATAATAATTTTTTTATTTTTAAAAGAAAAACAAAATATATATACAACAAGGTCCCTCCCAAAATTAAGTGAAACGGTGTTTCCACTGTTTTAAGTGTTAAAGTTCGGAGTTAGGGAGGAGAAAAATCAAACTATACAAAGCCTTACACAGGCCAAAAGTTAGCACCAACCATTCAAAAATTCTATCGTGATAATGGTAGGGTTGGTGAATTAATGGAGTGTAGAGAAAGGAAATGAGAAGCAAACGAGACCGTGCGGAGATAGAAGCGGTATATGGTCTCGGTGGAGGAGGAGAATGGCGGAAGAGAGAAAAAAGTGTAGTACGAACTTGAGGGTGTAAATTGAGTAAATAAATTAGCGTAAATTGTGATGACCGATATGTTAAAAGCGATTGTGCTAATCCATCAGCCCGTCAAGAAATGGGGTCAAATCCCTCAAGATTCGCAAGAAAACATAGGTACATTGAACTTGGTAAACCATCCATTGAAAATGGATGCGCGACAGATTCTTGCGCGGTCGAAACGATGGAAAGTACGAAAGGGAGTGATTTAGGGATAGTCTTATTCTCAGCTAAGTAATCTGTCTCGAACTCGAAGGATTCCATCAACGGTTCGAAATGACTGTAAGCAACCGAGTCTGATGATTCAACTAACTCATCTGAAAATTCAAAGGACTCAAACTCGGGCTGTGAGTCTTCAAAATCGTCCGAAAAAATGAAACACTCGTAATCGATATCAGTTGTGATAAGAGTGTCAGATTCAAGGAGGAACGCACTAATGGAGTCAAAACTGCTGTGATCGAACAGAAATTTTTCAAGCTCACAGTCCTCCTGCGTGATCTTTTGCGTGGTCGGAACGATGGAAGGGAAGGGTGATTTAGGAAGTATAGCAGTTAAAGGTTCAGGAGGATGAATTGGAAAATACGACACATCAAACAAAACTGGTTCATCCTCAATACTATCCTCAATACTCTCCTCAATACTATCCTCATAATTCTCCTCAAAAGTTATTCCATCCATGCAATTATCATTAAAATCAAGACGCATATGAAGTTCGGGAGAAACATTTAATGACTCGGGATGATGAATTGGAGAGAAAATTTCAGTCAAATCCGGGGGTTCATCATCCAAAATATTCCCGGCGTCAATATCCTTGATCAAGTGAAAATTAATTTTCTCAGACACCTCATCAAAAGTATAGATATTTATCATTTCAGGTTCTAGATTAGAGGTGTAGAAATCGAAAGGATTGGTGATGGTTTCACTCGAAAGGGACCCTTCATACTGGTAAATCAAACACTACAAGATCGCACAACTCATTACACGTTTTATCTTCAACTGGTGAATCATTTGGGACACTTGTTTGAAAACTGGAGTTGTGGAATTCAATTGGTAATGGGTAGGTCTGATTTGGAAGGGCGCACAGCTCACTCTCTCCACTCAAATTCTTAATCTGTCCAACCGCCTCATCATACATTGGAAGATTTGGAGCTAGTTGGAAACTAGCTACCGGTTCACTAGGTTGCATAAGGACGGCAATGGACGGATCCAAATTCATCATCTGTTTGTTTGTCGCTACAATATAAGCCTCCAACGACTGTTCTAGACTAGACATGGGTTGTGAAGGGGGTTCAGTAAAAGATTCAAAATTGTTTGGATACGTGAAACTCCCAACTGGTTGTGTAGAAGCGATGTCTAGGGAAGGTGCGAAAGTCGGGTAGGACTGGTAGGAATTGAATAGTTGAACAGGATTAGGATCAACATTTGGATAAAAAGGTGAGTGGACTTGTTGATCCCAAGAACTTTAAGTGTTGAAGGGAGTGAAAGATCGGTTACGAGATTGTTCAATATGTTCAGCAATAGACATGGGTTTCGAAGTTACAACAGGACTCGAAAAAGGAGTATCAACGTAAGAAGATGGTGAAGGTTGAAATGGTTGATACAAAGTGGATTGCAGAGTCGAACTATTTCTTCTAGACACTTCTATTCGATCTTTCAAAGAAATTTTGGGCATGGAGGGGTCGTCCGTAATTCGACCAAAACAATTCGCGTATGAAGCCATGTTTGGATGAGGGTACCAAAGTTCGGCAAGAGTTTTGGAAGGTGGGGTACCCATGATGTAAGAAAGGAGAAGAAAAATAATGTGGGTGCAAGTGGGGTGGAATGGATTTCTTAGCGAAAAGTGGCGAGGTTTTGTAAAAATTTTCTGTTTTGTGTTTTTTTTATATAAGGAGCTTTGTGCAAAAAGATTTTCGATAAAAAGCTTAGACACATGTTCAATCAATCACAAATGCACAATCAAGCCTAAATCTAGGATCACCTAGGTCAGCTAGACAGCTCCTAACTGTTCCAAAGGGCTAGATGTAAGGACCTCTTCACCGCCTCTTCACCGCCAATTGTGGCCAGGTAAGACAAGTAGAGAAAGGAGGGATCCGCTCACAAATCACCGTGAGACGGGCCTTTTAAAGTTACCTTTCACTATTTGTCTAGCCTAGGCACCACAAACTCAGGTTAGGATCAACGGTCGATGCCTACAACTATTCCTTTATCCTATTGAGCGCGAAGTCCTTAGGGCTGAGTCTAATCTTTTTTAATTAATTGATGGTCAATGCAATATGCCTTATCTGATTTTTGGGGTCCTGGGAAGGGTAATGAAATCCCCACCCAATCTGGATTGGTGTAAAAGCCCCTTCAAGTCAATTTAAATATGCAAAGCAGTAAACACAATCACTTGCAAACCATTTCTTTTTAAGCGCGGCGCAAAGAATCCTGCAGAAGATCAATTATTGGAACGGGGAGAAATTTTTCGCGCAAAGAATCCTGCAGGCAAATTTTACAGAGGAGATATCAGGGGATTCAGAGAAAGAGAAAGGGAGCTCACAGAGATTTTTTTTTAGGTGATGACGTCACCACCATGCGGCGGAAGCGCGGCCAGAAGGGCGTTGCGGCGGCGGAAACGCGGTGCAATAGTCGTTCAGTTCCCGAGAAATTTTCTACTGCTCTGTTCTTATTTTCCTCTGTTGTTTAGATCTGTCGTTATCTGGATTTTTCCAGATCTGAATTCATTCGTCGATCCTGCAAAAATTCACACGAAAATACCCTTTACAAAATAACAAAATGATAAATTTTTTATATTTTTTTATTTTTCAGTTTTTATGATTTTTTCAATTTTATATTAACCCGAAATTACAAAAAGAAAATACTACGCCATCCCCGGCAACGGCGCCATTTGATTGAAAGATTATTTAGCGTAAGCTCTTTTAAAAGATGAATCAAAGAATTATTAACCGCAATCAAGAACGGCGTCGCTTGGTAGCTAGCCGGTGAGTACCGGTCGGTCCACAGGGATTTTGTGTATTCTCAATTTGTTCTAACGAGTTAATTCCAAACGGTGTTGGATTGATTATTCATAAAAACTAAGTTGATCTAGACTAGGATTACAACCTTGCTAGGGTTAGGTTTAGGTTAAGTTTGGAAAGTCAATATTCCTCACCGCTTTCTATACCCTAATTAAGATCGATTACGTGTTATCGTAATAATTAATAAAGTGGATTGGTACCATCGGGAAGAAACGATGTTTCTTCCTCTAGGTTCATGTCCTTCCTTTCTTAATTCTTACCCTAACCTCCATGGAAAACATTCACAACCGGTCTTTTATACTATGGTATCACCGCTACCTCATGGGATAGGGTGCCGTAGGGAGCGGTATGTGTATGTATACATGGAGTCCTATAAAAAAGTATGATGGGCAAGAAAGGGGTGAGAGATCTTCATCTCTCAAACCTTTGCTATTCCTAACCCTAACAAGTGAGGAATTACTCACTCATTAGGGAATTGATAAACATGTTCTAACTAATTTAACTAGGGCAGATAAGAAAAATTATACTAAGGCAGAAATAAAATTAACTAGGGCAATGAAATAAAAGTCTTACTTTTTTTGACGGCTCTCTCCAAACATTTACACCGAATTTACAATTCTGAATAGATGAAATAAAAAGAGGCATACCTCCAAAAGAGCTTTAGGGTTTCTATTTATAGAGTATAGAAATCCTAGGGTTACAATCGACTCACATCCGCATTTATAAATATACCCCAAGAAAAACCTAATTAATGCACCGTCGCACCGACACCACCGACACGCGCCACCCATGCGCAATGCACGGCCGTGGATCCACGACCATAAGCTTGGTTTGGCCGAGGTTCCGCGACCGTCTTGAGGGCTTGATGGCTAATTTTTCTTCTGTTCCTTCAGTTTGCTTTTAACATCTGTTTTCTTCACTTTGTTCTTCAGAATGTCTTCTGGTCTTCTTCCAGATTTCCACAGTGAATAATGTAGGGGGCTTTACTGTTCGCTTCGTGTCGAAGTCTTGAACCTTGCACTGCCTTTGTGTTTTGTGAACTTGTTTATTGATCTTCGTTTATTCTCCAAACTGTAGGCTTGTTCAAGATTCTTCTATTTGCTGGTCGTAGTGTACCGTCTTTTCATCTTTTTCTCTATTTTTATTCCGAGAACCTGTAACCTGCAACTATGTAGCAGACATGGATCAAAAGCAAATGTTTATTTGTAAAATGACTAAGAATTGGGAATATAATAATGCAAAATTATGATATGAACAGGTACAGGTGACGGATGCTCCTTGTAAAGTAATATATATATATATATTCATATATATTTTGCTAAAATATACGTTCCGCCCTTTTAAAATATCCCATAAGGTTTTCTTTTGTAAATGTTCGTGATGCTCGCGGACATATAAGAAATAGCGAGATTATAGATCCTTTTTGAAAACCTCTTGTTAAACTTTTAATGCATGCTAAGTACCCAGGTACTGTCCTCAGATCAGTCCTATTCGGCTACTACATAGTACAGTGCCCATCAAGAAAATAAAGTGCACAAAAGAAAAATCAGTCTCGAAAGGCGTATCCAATAATCACGTGCGTCTGGTGTGCACGGAAATTAAATCCAACATAAGTGCCACGATATGCACAAATGCAAAACTAAGTTCAACGGGTGTGCACGAAAGCATCTGTCTAGTGTAATGGATGTGCACGACAACAATATCAAGTGCATTTAGGGTGCACGAAAATCTCAATCCAGTGCAACTAACATGCACGAATGAAAATCCCAATCGAGTGCATCTGGTGTGTACAAAATCACATCTCATATCATGCGCCCAACATGCGTGAAAATCCAAATCAAGTGCATCCGTCATGCACAAATGAAATCTAAATCAAGTGCATCCATACGCACAAGAACACAAATCAACCGTATGAAATCCATGAAATCATAAAATAACACAACGGTGTATAAGATATATATCAAGTGCAATAACTATGCACAAAAATGTAAAAACCAAGTAAGTGCAGCCAAGGTGCACGAAAACAATATCATGAAATTCAATCATCAAAACTCAAATCCAAGCGATATAAGAGTGATACTCGGATCGCAAACACAAATCGCAACAAATGACATTGAGGTACACCTCCTACAATGTCGAAAAATGTGTCGGTGCGCCCAAATTAGCGGAGCAAGAACATCCGCTTGCCTTCCGCTCACGGTCTGGTGTCCTCTGTCTCTGGGTCCTCATTCTCTCCTTGGATTGCTAATCTCGCAATCCATCGGCTCGTCGGTCCGATCCGGTGTACTAACGGGAACGATTCCGCTTTGGCACTTCTCTAGTCAACTCTCGGCCAATTAGTATGATCACTCATAAAGCAGCACGTGATCAGTCGAAAATAGTGCATTCTCAACATATTAATTTCCCTACTCTTATCATTCAAATATAGGTGTTTATTGTAATTATAACACAAATTACGAATTCATCTGGAAAATACCAAATAACCTGTGTTATAGTTATAATCGACATTCTAGAAGGAAATTAAGTGTTTATTACTAATCGCATTGATCTGTATATATCAATCCTTGTCTCGAGATCGTGTGCAGGAAATTCTTCAGGTTAAAGAGCCGGAATCATAAAAGTGCTGATAAAAATACACCAAGTCCAAGACTTATGATCTGGCAGTGAACAAGAAAGTATAAAAATATTCCAGACATCAGAAAGGACCCTAAAGCCAACAACAGAAAAAGCCCAAAGAAATCATTCAGCAACTCACCTATATGGCCGCGGATCTGTGGCCAAGTTGGCCTATCCGCCGCGGATCCGTGGCCTGTTGGACACGTCAGCACTTCAGTTTTCTCCACGTGGCTTCTTGCAACTGCCAAGCCTCCAGAAGACTCTCTAAAGACCACGTGGCTTCATCCAGCAGGCTCGGCCTAAAAACCTTATCCTAGAATATACCTTATTCTAGAATATTCCCTCCAATAAAATTCTTCTAGAAGACTCTCCCTAACAACCTAGTTTTGGAGGGAAGATTCAAATGAGGTGGTTATAAAAAGAGATCTAGATCTAGGGTTTGGAGGTTACACAATTGAGGGGTTATTGAATATTGAGCAAAATTTCCACAAGTTGAGTGACACAACTTGCATTTCAAAACCCTAGCCCTAAATCCATCTCAAAAAGCCAAATCAAGATTCATCGAGTTCCAAATCGAGCAAGCATCCACGATCCTTTTGAAGCAATGCCGATCTTCATCCGAGCAAGAGATCCACAACGATCCGCGACTCAAGAAGACGATGCGAAGCTAGTTCGATGATTTTTGTTCCTCCTCAATTCTTGTAGTTTTTTAGTGTATTGGAACGAAACATCGAATAGTAAAAGGTGACAATCTTATTCTTGCTTTCTATTCATTCTCGCATTATGATATCTTTCATTCTTGATTATTTTATGATGATGCGTGAGTAAACTCCGCTTGTGGAGGATCCGAGAGAATTGGTAGATCTATTGATGATCAAATCCTTATACTAATTCTTAATTCTTATGAGATTTATGAACTTTAACAAAATTGAATCGTTGATGACCTAATTTGGAGTGCAATAACTTCTTGATTATTTCATTGCAAATTAGGGATCAAATTATCGTTGATTTTCTATGCTAGAAGCTAAATCCGAATGATCATGATTGAAAGGACAAGGGATAGTGAAGGAGAAACCCTAGTTTCTTCAATTGATCCCTAATCTTCAATAATCATCATCAATCTAGCTACAAATATTCAATAGATAAGATTAGGAAACATTAGATTCATCATTAGCTATTAAATCAATCGGATCCTACAAGCCATTCTTCAAATCTTGATAAATCAAAGTGATTAGGACATTTCTTGATTCTTGATTCTAGATCTCTATTTTCTTGATGTTTCTTAAAATCAAATTATACAAATCTTGAATCATCCTTCTTGCATTTTCTTTTATATTTTAAATTCCAACGCAATTAAAACAAGACCGATCAAATCATATATCCCTGTGGACAATCTGTATTCATTAACGCGCTACACCGACACCGTTAATTGATTGCGGTATAAATATTTTTGATTGTGATTACTTTTCATTCTATCACAACTTAAACGATCAATCAAACGGCGCCGTTGCCGGGGATCGTGTGCTAATTTGTTCGTTTTTGTAATTTGAGTTGGAAAATTTATTATTCCATCAGTTTTTTAGATCAAAATTCGTAACAAGCACTTAACAATTTGTTGTGATTTGTTACAAGGAGATCTGGAATCTGTGGAGCAAGAGGAAAAATTTTCAGACCATTCCAGGGAGCTCAGTGAGCGAACAGAACTCTTTGTAAGAATATTTGTGCAGGGAACTCTCTGAACTACGGCGGAACCGCGGTCACAGTGTGCATCTCGCGGCGAATCCGCAGTCTATCTAGGGTTTCAGTGCACCAAAACTTCTCAGGTCCTCTCTGTCTTTCTTATCTCTTCCCTCATCTGCTCCATTAACCAATTTCTGCAGGTTTCTTTACAAAAATTCGCAGCGCCGCAAAAAGAAAAATTGTTGCGTGTTTGATCTTGGTTGTTTGCATTTTTAACACGGAAATTATGGGGCACGACCAAAATTCAGATTAGGTCGGGATTTCATTACTCGTCCTAGGCCCCAAAAATCACAAACTTGCATCCGCATCACCCTCATTAACTATAAAAGTATCTAGAAAAGTCTCTAAGGACTGTCGCGCTCACTTAGGACAGAAGGAGGTCGTGGGTAATCTATTGCTTATTCGCGTTTCTTTTGTGGTGTCTAGGCAAGTGTGTCTAAGACAAGTGGTTACTTAATTAGGCCCATTACTTACGTAGTGGAGAACCTCTCACTTACCTGGTACTTACCTGGCCACATAAGGGGCAAAGAGGCAGTAGAGAATCTATCTTGCGACTTGTCTTCTGGAAGTCTAGGAGCGGTCTAGAGACTTGACCTAGGTGACCATTAGATTTAGGGTTGCTTGTGCATTGTTTCTGTGAAATTTTCAAAAATCCGTATTTTTCAAAACCAAACACCAAACTCATCTTTTCCTTAATTATCACAACGCTGCCACTTGTGCTATACCATTTAGTGCATGCTCGGCTGGACACGGGATTCTAGTGCCCGTCTTGTCCGCGTTCCTCATATCGACTCCGAAGTCGGTATTTCTACGTCTACTTTTTCTACACCCCCTACCACACCCACTTCAATGGAAGATTCTCCATCGAACTTCTTTAACACTACTTTGCCACCATCCGCAGGTGCGCAGAATCCGCCCCGCATCTCTCTCCAAGAGAGATGTTATCCTATGCGAGGTCCTCTTTCGACCTATCTCACCATTCCACCAGCCAATGGGGACAATTTTGAAATAAAACCCCAATACATCAATCTTCTACCCAAATATCATGGTCTTGAGTCTGAAGATGCATATGTCTTTATTACCAAATTTGAAAATGTATGCGCAATGATGGGTACTTCACAGCTTTCTGTGGATGCTATGCGTCTACGTATTCTCCCATTTACCTTGTGCGATATAGCCGAGAAGTGGCTTTATAACACAGCCGCACATTCTATTTCAAACTAGGGAGAATTCGTAACAACATTCCTTAAGAAATTCTACCCTAATCATAAGACAGTTCGATTCCGTAACGAAATAAATCAATTTACCCAGCTTCCAAATGAACCATTCTCGAAGTGTCTTGAACGTTTCAAGGATCTGTTAGTTCAATGTCCTCATCACGGAATTCCTAGATGGGATCTGTGTAGAATCATCTATGAGGACATTAATCCTACCACAAAACAGGCCCTTGAATCCATGTGTCAAGGCATCTTCATGACTAAAGATGATGGTGAAGCTTGGAGATTTTTAGAAGATTTCGCTGAAAGATCTTTACAGTGGGAGAATGTAAGTCAACCATCGTCTAGGGGTGGTACTAACCAATCTGATGTTTCCATAGGAGTTAGAGCTGAAATGGCAGCAATGCAAAAGAAACTCGAAGCTATGGAACATAAATTTTTAGCAGCCTCCCTAAATCAGATGTCACTCTTCAAAACTGTCTGTGGATGTTGCTCTGATCAATCTCATCTTACGGAAGAATGTCATTTAAATTCTCCATTTCAAGGTCAAGAGCATACCAATGCTTCTTTTCAACAAAGACCTAGAAACGATCCGTATTCTTCCACGTATAATCAGGGTTGGAAGAATCACCCTAACTTTGCTTGGAACCAATCACAAACTCAAAACACGGTTCCAAACCAAAACAATTTTCAAGGGCTCCTCCACCACAACAGCAACCACTTTAAATAAGTCAGCACCCCTACCAAACACAAACTTTTCAAAATCCGGCCACAAATTCTGTACCTGGGAATAATTCTTTCCAAACGGTCGGTTCTGATAACTCATCTTCACTCGAACAAACCATGAATTTTCTTCTGACAAATTTCATGCAAACTACGGCAAAATTTCAGTCTTCCGTCGATGACATAAAAAGGGACTCTGTTTCCCAAAATGAGAGTATTAAATCGATGGAAGCACAAATTGCTCGATTAAATGCCGAGATGAGTGCTAGAGAGAAAGGGAAACTTCCAGCTCAACCTTTACCCAATCCTGGCTATGCACATCATGTGAATGCTATTACCATGTTGAGATATGGAAGAGTGCTTGACAACCATGTTGGTGAAGAGATTGATGATAATAATGAAGAATCAATCGATGATACCGCGGCTGAGACCTTTCCTTCCACTACTACTTCTAATTCTGACCCCAGTTCGTCTACCCCACAATTTTCTTCCGAGCCTATTCTCCGTTTTCCCCTAGGCTCGATCCCTCAGCATCCCTCTTCTACTCCACCTAGGACGATTCGCACTACTATTCTGGGATCTTTCCTACACACACGATCTTCTCCAATGTTGGACCCCGCTATTATTGCTAAATCTCCTTATCCGAATCGGTTAAGGGGAAACAGACCAGTCCGCAAATATATAAGATCACTGAAATCTTTAAATAGGTTAATATCAACATCCCTCTCCTAGATGCGATACAACAAGTCCCCGCTTATGCGAAAATTCTCAAAGACTTGTACACTAAGAAGAGAAAGACTCAAGTACCTAAAAAGGTATTCATGTAAAAAACTGTTGACACATCTTTTCCCTAACAATTACCTAAGAACGTAAGGATCCTGGCTATCTTACGATTTCTATTTCTATTGGGGATAAACACATTAACCATGCTCTACTTGACATGGGCGCAAGTGTTAACCTGCTTCCTTACTCGGTTTATGAGCAGTTAGGGATTGGGGAGTTAAAGCCTGTATACACAAATCTCCAGATGGTCGACCGATCAATCATCAAACCTATGGGGGAGCTTGAGGATGTGTTAATAAAAGTCGGGGAATTTGTATTCCCTGTGGACTTTATTGTACTTGATACACAGCCTGTTGCAAACCCACGGAATCAAATCCCGGTGATTCTTGGTCGCCCCTTTTTGGCAACTTCCAATGCAATAATCAACTGTCGTAATGGTTCTATGACCCTATCCTTCGGGAAGATGTCAATAGAGCTTAACATATACAAGTTGGGATGTGTACCCTCCGAACCTACTGCTCATACATGTTCTGTCGAATTAATGGATGTCGACAGCAGCGAATTTGATCAGCCTCATGATACCGATTTAGACTCTTTTCATATGTTGTTGTTTGACCCAACTATGTATCATACACATACGGACTCTTCCACCGAGTTGTCCGGGTCAACATCTGACACTGATTATGAACCGTTTTTGGAGTTTGAAGATCACCCCGTGCTTTTTGATGACATTATTCTTCGGGGTATTGATGAAAGCTTTGAGGACATTTTCGTTGATGAACTCGCATTTTTAGCAAATACGGGTGTTGAGATGAATGAACTACAAGAAAAAGAAATTGAACCTCGACCCCTTCTTCTGGACAATCATGTGAATGCGAGTAATCCATCATCACTATCACTGCATCGTTTCTCCAAATTGAGACGCTAACCCATTTTTTCATACCACTTAACCCTTCCCCAATTCTTCCCGACTCTATTCATCATATTCTTCCACCAACCGGTGCTTTTCACGGATAAATTCTTCGAATGGTTGGTGTTGACTTTTGGTCTTTGCAAAGCTTGGCATCGACCAATAAACTTTGACCCCCTCTTGTGATTTCAAAAGATTAACATTGTTTAACTCAAGATTGGGGGATGTAGGTATATTTTTGGCTCTTGAACATAACTTTTGTCCTCAAAATTGTGAGCCAAAAAATAAGTTTGGGGGTGATTTTCACTTTCTTATGTATTGCCCCCGTTAATAAATTTCCTCCCAAGCTTACAGGCTTTTGGAGCTTTAACAGATAGCAACAGTGAGGACACTGTTGAAAACAAGTTTGGGGGAGGTTTGTGCTTATTTACGCATCACTTTACATCATACTTTGCATAAGCACAAAACAAAATAAAACATAAAAAATAAAAAATAAAAATAAAAAAAATTTGTAAATAAATAAGATAATGAAAGATTAGATAGTGAAAAATTACATTCAAAAGATTAGAATAATTTAAGAAAACCAAGAAAGTTAGAAGTTTTCTTAAACGAAACTAGTAATAAGTAGTTATGAGCCGTTGTCCCAAGGGTTAGTAAGATGGAAGAAGTCACTAATCTGAGGATGAAAATAAGTCTGAAAAATAGTTTCTATTCTGGAAGCCAAACATTTGAACGTTGATACCCTACTATACGCATTACACACGTCTTGAAACTCGGGATAGTAGAGGATACCTTGAAATGCTCTTGTCTGAAAGCCAAAGTATGAAGGAAATAATAAATGGAAAATAAAAGATAAAATGGTGAAAAGAAAAATGAACACTGGTTTTGTTATCACCAAGGCAGCAATAAAAAAAATATATAGCGAGGGTGCTTCATCACCTACTGCCTTAGACCAACTGGTTTGGGAGTCACTGCAAAGCCTTAGGTGCTGCAAGACGAGGAAAATACTAAATACACCTAATCAGCAAGCACATGAGTAATCGGTCGGTTAGTACCTCAAGAAGTATTAACGGCCGCATGAAAATGTGTGAGCAAATCCATCTAAATATTCTTTAATTAAAAAGTACTGAAGCAGATGAACAAGAGTATGATAGCTTGAATTGAATTCTCTGAGTGTAGGGACGTCCTTTACACACACGTAGGGTTATATGATCGATGTTTGGAAGAAAGGTAGGAATGAAGAATAAAGACGATGTTTTATTGAGGGATGATGTGATTTCTAACATTTTTTCATGACTATTAAGATAGGGCTCATGACAACCGAAAAGCTAGTATTAGTTGGAAACTCTCATTCTCAAAGTCTTTCTTTTACAATTCTTATCTTTATATGTAACTTTCACGGTCTTCCTTTTATTATGGGATTTTTTGGGTGCAATCCGCTGAAAACCATCAGGAGACAACACTCTTCCAACTAGGGACACCTAGAGGTTTAAAGGCTTATTGCACGTGCTCAGTGCAATCGTGTTGCCTACGAAAGTGTGCTAGTTAGTTTTTCTCTTTCTTTATTTTCTCCTTTTTTTTAAATAAAGATATTTGCTTGAGACGACCAAAATTAAGTTTGGGGGAATTTGATCAGTCAAAAATAGTGCATTCTCAACACGTTAATTTTCCTACTCTTATCATTCATATATAGGTGTTTATTGTAATTATAACACGGATTACGAATTTATTTGGAAAATACCAAATAACCTGTGTTATAGTTATAATCGACATTCTAGAGCGAAATTAAGTGTTTATTACTAATCGCATTGATCTGTATATATCAATCCTTGTCTCGAGATCGTGTGCAGGAAATTCTTCAGGTTAAAGAGCCGGAATCATAAAAGTGCTGATAAAAATACACCAAGTCCAAGACTTGTGATCTGGCAGAGAATAAGAAAGTATAAAAATATTCTAGACATCAGGAAGGACCCTAAAGCCAACAACAGGAAAAGCCCAGAGAAATCATTCAGCAACTCACCTATATGGCCGCGGATCCGCGGCCAAGTTGGCCAATCCGCCGCGGATCCGCGGCCTGTTGGACAAGTCAACACTTCAGTTTTCTCCACGTGTCTTCTTGCAACTGCCAAGCTTCCAGAAGACTCTCTAAAGACCACATGGCTTCATCTAGAAGGCTCGGCCTGACAACCTTATCCTAGAATATACTTTATTCTAGAATATTCTCTCCAACAAACTTCTTCTAGAAGACTCTCCCTAACAACCTAGCTTTGGAGGGAAGATTCAAATGAGGTGGTTATAAAAAGTGATCTAGATCTAGGGTTTGGAGGTTACACAATTGGGGGGTTATTGAATATTGAGCAAAATTTCCTCAAGTTGAGTGACACAACTTGCATTTCAAAACCCTAGCCCCAAATCCATCTCAAAAAGCCAAATCAAGATTCATCGAGTTCCAAATCGAGCAAGCATCCACGATCCTTTTGAAGCAATGCCAGTCTTCATCCGACCAAGAGATCCATGACTATCCGCAACTCAAGAAGACGATGCGAAGCTAGTTCGATGAATTTGTTCCTCCTCAATTCTTGTAGTTTTTGAGTGTATTGTAACGAAACATCGAATAGTAAAAGGTGACAATCTTATTCTTGCTTTCTATTCATTCTCGCATTATGATATCTCTCATTCTTGATTGTTTTATGATGATGCATGAGTAAACTCCGCTTATGGAGGATCCGAGAGAATTGATTGATCTAGTGATGATCAAATCCTTATACTAATTCTTAATTCTTATGAGATTTGTGAACTTTAGCAAAATTGAATCGTTGATGACCTAATTTGGAGTGAAATAACTTCTTGATTATTTCATTGCAAATTAGGGATCAAATTATCGGTGATTTTCTATGCTAGAGGCTAGATCCGAATGATCATGATTGAAAAGACAAGAGATAGTGAAGGAGAAACCCTAGTTTCTTCAATTGATCCCTAATCTTCAATCATCATCATCAATCTAGCTACAAATATTCAATAGATAAGATTACGAAACATTAGATTCATTATTAGCTATTAAATCAATCGGATCCTACAATCCATTCTTCAAATCTTGATAAATCAAAGTGATTGGGACATTTCTTTATTCTTGATTCTAGATCTCTATTTTCTTGATGTTTCTTAAAATCAAATCATACAAATCTTGAATCAACCTTCTTGCATTTTCTTTTATATTTTAAATTCCAACGCAATTAAAACAAGACCGATCAAATCACATATCCCTGTGGACGATCCGTATTCATTAACGCGCTACACCGACACCGTTAATTGATTGCGGTATAAATATTTTTGATTGTGATTACTTTTCATTATATCACAACTTAAACAATCAGCACGTCACTGGCGTCGGCCTCTGGTCCTCTGAATACACGTGACACAACTGGTCCCGGGTGCAAATCTCACCGCGTTAGTGTCCTGGAAGGAACCGGCTCAAGGTCTCTTCCGATCTCGTCTATGCCGAACAATACGGAGGCTGCTACTCTTGCATAATCTTTTCTCGCTTTCTGGTCATCTGCGTTCTCAGCACAGTATTTCCTCAGGAACTGGTCGTATCCCAACGCCTCTGTATATATATCCGATCTCTAATCTCAACGGGGAGTAACAACAGCTCGTAAATCTCTCGCACGAACCTCTTGCTCCACTCGTCTTTATTATCATCCGCTTCGACGTCATGTCATACTATCAGTGTACTGCAAATGTTCTCGGCTACAGTCAATTCGGAATCTCTCACACGGAATCGAAATCATGAACTTGGTATCTTCATCACTCTGTAGAAGATATTTAACCGAACACGTCCTCGAGAATTCGTCCAAACCATCGGAGGAATACTCAATACTCATCCGTTCTCGATCAACTCACAACGCATCTGGGTGAGGTCCTCTATCTAAAACTAGTCCACTTACTGATCTCCTATCACATGATATCCGGAGGACGTTAAACTTTTCGATCGATTCGTCAAAGTCCCATAATTCCTCGTGAGCTCAACACTTGAGCACAGTTCAATAATATCCAGTACATGCCACAGTACCTATGGACCAGCCGTAGAAGGGCAAACCCAAGCCTCATAAATGGCGCCGCGGAACTGCCATAAACCCTAAGGTTCAAAAGCGGTTCCATGGTCATTTTGTCGAGTTAGGGTTTCATTCTTCTAGAGGGTCCACAGAATTACTTGCATGTTCCTCCGAATACCTTAAACTTGGAAAAATGGGTTTCTGACATTCGTTCGAACTTTTTAATTTCGCCTAGACAAGACGTGAATACCCTTCGTCTCTTAATTCGGGGTAGACTTGCTATCATCTGTCGCATCTCTACCTGAAAGCTCCAGCGATCTCAGCTCATAAGCTCTGGAAGCGACATCCCATCAATCTCAGCAACAGCTGGGTCATCTGTCCGCACGGTAGACGACATCACAATCTCTAAGTAGGCTGTACATCAACAGTCCTCTCATAACTGACAGCCTCTATCAATGGCCCGATCATACGGTGAAAAACCGAACACTCGCCTCAAACGAGAGGTCACAACACAACCACTACATCGAGACGTTCTCATGTCACCAGAAAACACGATGGTCAGTCCTCGTCCATGACGAGCTCTCCCTGACCACATCACTAGCAACAGCTCAATCTGCGCTCAAAGCATGGTGATAGGAAGCTCAATCGAGTATCAATGAAAATAGCTCAAAGGAATGAAAGGAATCAATAGATCCAGAATGGACACATGATCATAGGGAGCAACAAAATCAATGAGAGTATGATCATGGAAACAAATAGAATCACGGATCTCAAATGGATGTATAATCATGGGTACGAAGAGAATCACAGATCTCAAAATATGTACATCCTAAGGTTTCTTAAGTAGAGTATCATATGGCAAATATGCCGCGGAACATACGTACGGTATGTCACTCTACTCAAGCTACCTACTCCATCAATCAGGGTTAGCCTATGAAACGAAAGTTCGGGTCTAATACCACCTTTTCAAGTCTAAGTTCCGTAAGGTCAAGCCTAGGTTCCGAATATTTACGCCCCAGACTCCACACAGTCAAACTTAAACTCGAACCAAGGTTAAATCTAGCGCTCTGATACCAACTTTGTCACGACCCGAAATATTAGCTCGTGACCGACACTTAAATCACGCCACGTCTAAAGACGTAACGTAATTCAAGTAAGCCGAAAACCAGAAAACTAAACCCTTTTAAGAAAATAAAAGAGGTGAAGTTTTGAAAATAAGGTATGATGAAATCAAAAGTTTTCCTAAATACGTAAGCAATGGAACATAAAAATGCAAGTGGATTTACTAGTTGAAAAACATGTTTTATCTTTTAAAAATTTTGGGCAGCACCTCTTTTGTATTTTTTTTAATCCAAAACCACAATACATGATAATATAAAGGCATCCCTAAGCGGGCGCTAGCTCTTCGCCAATCGGCAGATCCACAACCACGCAAAGCATAAATATAAGTATACGACGCCCAACGGCGAAGATCAATAAAAAATAATGTAAAGCAAGACAACCAACCCCCAAAGCGAACATATAACCCATCGCTCAAGTCTCGCAACTACAAGTCTTGCTAAGTCTTACTACATATACAAATACTAGTTTGATTGATGGAGTTGACTAGATACAATAGGAAGTATAAATACAAGAGTGGGCATGATACAAATGTCCCTCCTACAAAAGCATATCATCCAAATGTCGCTGTGTGCCAGCGATGCCGCTACTGATCCATGCGGTCAACCTGCAAGAACTGTGGCACAACGGGAGTGAGTTCCCAACTAGTGAGTAGAAAACATCAACAGGTATAAATAGAATAAACAACGATTTCCTAGGTCAACTATATCATAAAGGTAATATTATGATATCTAGGGTGACCGTGTCTACATCTGTGCCAACAATATAATCAAGTCTATATGCATGTGGATATCATCTAACCATATAATCAATGAATGTACGCATGTGGATCTCGTCCACATGTCAACCAATGACACAACAACATCATGCATGTAAATATCATAAAAGTATATGCATGAATGTATGAGGATATAAATCAACGTGTGTCCCTCGCGACAAGTAAAAATCATGGAACCTGAGTGTCCAGCATCGACACTCGAAACATCATGAAACCCATGTCCAGCATCGACACGTAAATCCTCAAATATCTCAGGCGCCGCATCCTCAGATCGGCCCTCAGGCGCCGCACACCCTGGTCGGCCCTCATATCCATCTCACTACTCCGGTCGGTATCCTCCGGATAACCGCTGAGTCCAAATACTATCACCGGTAGGTAGTGGTCCCTCTTCCAGGCTCATCATCATCCCCACGAAATCTCTCTCTTTCCCCGGGATACCATACCGGGTCCACCATGTACACGCAGACGGTTCCTCCACTCCTCGAATCGGGTCTCGAAAACAAATTCTCAGAACCGAGAAAACTCATGGTGGACGCACTGAAATATCATATCAAGAGAAACCAGGTTTTTAAAACAATACAAACTTTCTTTTGAAATCACCACGGTTCTCAAATCCAGAAATCACATGAAAACAACATATCTCAATGCGTATAATCGTAAAGCATGATATATGCGACATATAACAGAAATGTAAGCATATCCGTATATCATGCAACATGGAACAGTAATATGCACATATCAAGGGGAAACCACTTTTTTAAATGAATCTAGTTTTAAAATATATCCTGCAGTTCCTAAATTCTCCAAAGTCAGATGCAACATCGTATAAAGGTGCATATGTAACTTTAGCAAGTGAATTATGCAAGGAGTTATATCATGATACAGCAATCCTAATGTGTAGTGACATAGAAATTATCGATGATGAAGTGTGTGAGCCGGCCAATCTGTGTAAGTGTAACATACGCATCATTGATAATGGTGTAGGTGTACTAGCACAGGTATATATAATGCAATGAGAATGACCTGAACGTAACATAAAGTAAATCATAAACGAAAAGCTACAGGGTAAACGTATCTAACATGACCGAGTCGGTGAATCTGTCAATCGGCATCCAGTCTCACCACATCACGTACGGTATAGTCCATCGTACGACATCCTCTAGTCAAGGGTATAGGTCCATCATCAAGTACAACTCATCACGTACGGTATCCATCGTACGGCGGCATTAACAATTAGGGATCCTATCAACCTATATGACAATGAGGGTACGAACCTAACGTTACGTACGGCCTATCATTCATGATTCACAATAGTTTTCATCTCTATATGCCTATATCCCTGGTCACATCCATAACAATCTCATATTAGGGGACCGGCAAGGGTATAACTCAGCTCATATCGACTCACATCCGTATACCAACATATCAATCAAGTCATCAGATCACATCGTATATTCTTTTCATCACATTAAGTCATCTTACATCAAGTCAAATTTATATATACATTCTACCTTATTAATCTAGTTTCATGTTGCTCTAAATCTCAATGCTTATTCTAGTGTAACTACCTATCTATAAGTCGTGATTCACTTTCACTTTTCATATCCCTAAAGCTTTCATCTCAAATCCCAATATATATATCCAATCACTCATATTTTCTCAACTATCTGTTTAACCATAACCGTAGTTCCTAATCTAGGTTTCTACGACTGTATCGTATAGATCAGTTTCCATCAAAACTTGCGGGGGTACTATACGCCATCCACCCGACTTCCCCCGTAGATATAGATCTACTCACCTTGATCCTTTTTCTTCCAAAGTCGATGACTCCATGCTCCGTCGTATCAGAATCTACGTGAAGGTACCTACAATATCAACACATATCGCAATATCATTAACATCAAGTCCAGAAAACCAAAACGGCACACGGTGCGCTCATAGGTTAGAACCTATAGCCTACGCATGCAAAACTAAACAAATAACCCACGTCGGTGACTTACGAACATCAAATGACGGAGCACAATATCAAATACCAAATTCCAAGTCATTAAAAGTCGCAATACGAAATCAGAAACTTAAGAAAAACCTCTCCAGATTTTGCCTCAGGTAAAATTAGACAATTTTGCATATGGGGTTGTTCTAATTAGAAGATATAGGAGTCACAGACCAAAAACCAACCAATTCCATCACATTGTGGCCGCAATTTGTGGCCACGAGGAATAAATTTTCAGCCATCTAAAGAGGGGAGGGGCTCGAATTTCTATGGTAGGTTCCTATGAGCCTGCGCGTCTCTCTTTAATGGTAACTTATTTAATAGGTCCCTCGGGTCACAGCAGATCACTAATTTTCATCACAAATTCTACAATTTCCGATATCGGCATATTTTAAAGTTTTCATTTTGGGGTTTGGTCTCTGGTCCAGGTCAAGAAACAGCTCTAAAGTCTTGTAACAGCCACTACATCACCACATGTCCACAATCACTCAGCCCTTCTTTAGGAATTTCCAACATCACTAATCATCACCAAACCAATTCTAAACTAAAATAGAAACTAAAGCAACTAATCTATTAAGCTAATGGTGTAGGTAATACCTCTTTTGGGCAACTCAAGAAAAACCCTAGCTTCTCAAAGTCATTAAAATAAAACTTTGCTTGGTCCAATGTGTAGAGGGTGAAGTGGGGATCATCTTTTGTGAAGGGAGTATCGGGTTTTGATGAATGTTTGGAGATGGATCTTGGGGGTGAAGGTGGACGGAGATGAGGTTGAAGGAGATGAGGAAAAATAATGGGGAGGAAATAGATATGGCTGCCCTCTCTCTCTCTCTTCCTCTTATTCTCACCCTCTCTCTTAATTATTTACCCTTTTATCCTTTTCTCTTTTTTCCTTTTCTTTTTATTTTTTAAACAAAATCACATAATTCCCCAAAACAACACAAGAAGACAACATGTAACTAAAATGCAACATAACATGGTGCACTAACCATGCAAAACTGTAGAAACACGGATTTGGCCTAATCGCGATTAGCGGTGCACTAATCGGGTTTTTATTTAAACTGCATCTAATCAATTTTAAAAATGCCAAATCCGATAAATATATTTTTAAATAAATAAATCATTTTAATCTCCAATTATTTCACAAATATTGGTATACATTTATACCATTTTACGAAAACCCCAATTTCGCAAATCGGGCAGTTTTCACGAAATATATTATTTTAATATTAAATTCCAAAAATAATATTTTATATTTTCTGAAATGTTACAGATCTCGTGTCTCAGCCCCTCAGAATCTGGCACACAAATACGAGTCCCACTCCGTAACACTCCATGGTCATCGATCACGAACTTAGAATCTCTACCATGTCTAACCTGCTTTATGATCTCGGACAAGCGAGAATCGGCGGCTGAGCCTCCCGGATGCAATCAAGTAACTGTGGATGGGTGCGGATATGATCAAGCTATCCTCCGGTCAACGTAAACTCAAATTGTACTCGGCTGTCACATAGAATCTGCCAATCTGTGGAAGATTGCCTCTGTACTGTGCTCAAATAAGATAAGCTACCTCCTGGACTCCGACTCAAGGCATCTTCCACCACATTCGCCTTGCCCGGATGATAGAGAATCTCGCAGTGATAGTCCTTTACAAGATCCATCCAATGATGCTGCCTCAAATTCAGATCCCGCTGCTGAAAGATATATTTTAAGCTCTTATGGTCTGTAAATATCTGGCACGACTCACCGTATAAGTAATGCCTCCAAATCTTGAGTGCGAAGACCACCGCGACCATCTCTAAGTAATGAGTGGGATAGGTCTTCTCGTGCTTCTTCAACTGCCGAGCAGCATAAGTGACGACCCTGCCATGCTGCATCAACACACAGCCTAAACCCACTCGAGAGGTGTCACAATAGACAACAAAACCACATGACCCAGAAGGTAGAAATAAGAATGGTACAGTCGTCAAGCGAGTCTTCAACTGCTGGAAACTCTGCTCGCATGCCTCTGTCCAAATAAATGAAACTTCCTTCCTGGTCAACCCGGTCAGCGGTGTAGCGATACGAAAAAAATCCTGCACAAAACGTCGGTAGTAACCGGCCAAACCCAAGAAGCTGCGAATCTCCGTAACTGATACAAGTCTGGGCCAGTGCTGTACTGCCTCGATCTTCTTTGGGTCCAAACGTATACCAGTTACTACGTGACCTAAGAAATCCACACTATCCAGCCAGAAATCACACTTGGAGAATTTAGCGAACAACTGGTGTTTCCTCAAAATATGCAATGTAATTCGTAAGTGCTGCTCATGCTCCTCTCGACTATGGGAGTATATAAGAATATCAAATGAATAAAATAATGAACTGATCAAGAAACAGCCTGAAAATGCTGTTCATCATATCCATGAAAGCTGCTGGGGCATTGGTGAGCCCGAACGACATCACCAAAAACTCACAATGACCGTACTGTGTGCGAAAAGCAGTCTTCGGAATGTCATCCTTTCGAACATTTAATTGGTGATACCCTGACCGCAAATCGATCTTCGAGAAATAGCCAGCTCCCTGCAGCTGATCGAATAAGTCATCTATACGAGGTAATGGATACCTATTTCGCACCGTAACTCGATTCAGCTGCCTGTAGTCGATGCACAATCTCATGCTACTATCTTTCTTTTTAACGAATAAGACAGGAGCTCCCCACGGCGATGCACTCGGACGAACGAGCCCCCTATCAAGCAATTCTTGCAACTGACCCTTAGCTCCTTCAGCTCCGTCGGGGCCATCCGATATGGTGGTTGTCACGACCCGAAATGGCACGTGACTGGCACTTGAATCATATGAAGTCTATAGGACCCCATGTAATTCAAGTAAGCCAAAATCCCAGAAATCTAAACAATTTGAAAAGAGAGAGAAGGAAAAATTTAGTTTTAAAGCAAGCGGTTTAACAAAATAAGCCGTAGTATGCATTTTTAAAACATCAAGTCTTTTCCAAAAAATTCGACAGAGTTTCCTTTGTAAATACTGGCCCCAAACGGGTACAAACATGCATAATATACATAATAAATAAAGGCATCCCCAAGCAGGAGCTAGCTCTTCGCCAATTGGCGGACATAACCACGCAAGCAATATAATATACAACGCCGAACGGCGAGGATCATAACTCATAAGAAAACCAATATCCACCAGAAAACCATAATAATTTAAGCGCGACTCTAAGGTCGAAAGAATATACATTGGTCTTCTAAGTCTATAAATTAATACAAGTCTGGTTGATGGAGTTTTCTAGATACAACTGAATAAATAAAAGTACTGCGGTGGTCACGATGCAAGTGAACCCACCTACCAAAGCAATTACCCGGAAAGAAGCAGTGTGCTAGCAAGACGCAACGAAACCTGTACGGCAAAACCTGCATGAAAACTGTGGCACAACGGGGGTGAGTTGCCAACTCGTGAGTAGAAAACATCACTGAGCAAAAATCGCATGTATGACTCTATCCTAGGTCATACGATAGTAATATCCTGAAAATAATATAGCCTGAAGCATAAAATAATGGCAAGGGTAAACATCTATACATAAGTGTAATACCAAGTGCTCGTGTCAGTGCCTCAGGTAACAACATATCATATATATGATGTATGAATGCATGAAAATAGAATACATCTAAATGAGAAAACTGTTTTCTTATCTCAGTGAGATTTCTGAATAAAACCGGAATATCATCAATGAAATCAACAGAGAATCCGTGTCAAGCATCGACACAAAATGTGTATATCCCAATATCTCAATATATCGGGCTCCGGCAATTCGGACTGGCCTATATCATAAAATATCAATATCTCTGTGTCTCAATATCTCGGGCTCCGGCAATCCGGACTGGCCCCGGGCTCCGGCAATCCGAACTGGCCCAAATCTTCAAATCTCAGACTACGTCGGTATCCTCCGGATATCCGCTTTGTCACAAATAACCGGTCGGTAGTGCTCCCCTGCTCGGCTCAACGCCATCATCTGCGACCATCTTGCCCCGGGGTACCGCACCGGGTCCACCATGCACCCGCAGACGGTTCCTCCTCCTCCTCGAATTGGGTGTATGATATCACTCAAAAGCCGAGAAAGCTCATGGTGGACACATCTCACATCATACACGAGAAAACCGCAATTTCTATCCTTAAAAATGATAATGAGTTTATAAAATCTTTGCGGTTTCTCCAAATCCAGAAATCTCATGGAAATCCGAAATACCAAATCTCGAGAGTAAAAAACAGTGAATTACCGGGATAAATCCCCTTAATATTGCATGCCAATGAATATGTATACATGCGCGGGTATCTATATAAAGACTGCAATATATGAATGCTTCGGATATCAAGCAAGGAATGCAATAATTAAACAAGCACATAAAAGCAATAACATATTGGAACTATCAGCTAGCAAGCGATATCAATAAAGTAATATTCTCTAAAGTGTACGTGACATGGCAGTTACCGATGATGATGTGTGTGAGCCGACAAGCAAGTGTTCATAGACATATGCATCATCGGTAATGTTGCTGGTGTCCTGACAGCATGGGTTCATAATAAAGAAAGGAATCACAAGTATAAGCATGCAATGCGATATGAACGGCAAGAATATACGACATATATACGAGTCATACAGTTTTGGCACTTGAAATAGCACGAATCGTGGTGTTTAGAAAATAGGGGCTACGGTGTTTTTAAGAAAATGTATGTCCTTTGAAATATCTGTAGTATCCCTTGGCCTGTCTTTAAAATACTCACGATTCATTAGTTTTGGAAATAACTATGACTCGAGCCCAAATCTAACATCTACTAAGTATACTACAGGACAAGCTAAGAGACTAACGAAGGGGGTAAGGAAATCCACCTAAGTCCTAGTCGATATATCTAGTAGTCGGTGATCCCGCCTCAATAGCGTCACGTACGATAAAATATATATATAATACGACATCCTCAAGTCAAGAGTGCGGATCTATCATCATTTTATATCTCGTACGGTAAATCCCTCGTACGACATCCCAAAATCGGGGTACGGATCGAATATCATATATAACACATTATTCATATGGTATCATCAACATAATATCATGAACTAGGGTACTGATCTAAAGTATGGTACATGCCGATACCATCCAACATATATCCACGTGTGAATAAAATCACATCGCCCATCGATCCGCTGTAATATCATGTCTTATCTCATAACACGACCCAAATCACATCACTGATCTCACGGCATCATGCCCAATCATATCGACTCATCTCCAAGTATCATATACTATCCTCATCACCCGCGTATACGTATATGTGTGTGTGTGTGTGTGTGTGTATAGCAACACAACCACATACATATATATATATATACATATATCATATACACCAAAACATATCCCGTGTGTGCATGTGTGTGTGTGTGTGTATACACCTTATTCTAGGGTTCGCGACTAAGAACTAACTAAAAACGTTCCTCCCAATTACACTAAAACTAACCCGTGAATACCTAAAGCCTATCTTGATAATCATTTAGTCTCACAATACGCGTATTTATATATAATGTACTCGTATACTACACTACAAAACTGCAGGGGTGCTATACGCCATCCACCCGACTTCCCCCGTAAATATATATCTACTCACCTTGATCTTTGCTTGCCGAAATCGATGTCGCCATTCTCTTCCTCATCGTCCGAAGTCCACGTGAAGATGCCTACATACAAACATATAATATCGTAAACCGAAATCGCGGATAAAAACCAAAACGGCACACGAATCGTACATAGGTTAAAACCTATGGTCTATGCATGCAAGAATAACCAAACAAACCTCGAGATTGGCATGCAAACGTCACACCACCGAGTCAAAACCCAAATACTAAAATCCAAGTCATAAATAGTCGCAAAACTAAGGCAGTAACATAAGAAAACACTTCCAGATTTCTTTTCAGGTGTAATTAGCTAATTCTGCATATGGGGTAGGTCTAATTTGCCTAAAATGGAGCCATGGACCAAGCACGAGGCGATTCCGCCGAACCATGGCTGCAAATTGCAGCCAGAAAGAGATAATTGGCAGCCAGGAAATGGATTGGGGGTCTCAGGTTTTGGGGTTAGCTTCTAGGTTTGTAACATTTCAGAAAAATAAAATATTATTTTTGGGAATTTTTAAAATTAAAATAATAAAATATTGAATATTTTAATAAGGCGGTATAATTAAATACCGATAAATTGGGAAAAATTTGTAAAATTATGGAAATTACTGAAAGGAGGGTGTTTTATGTGATTTATGCACTTATGAATTTTTATGATTATTTATATTCACTATTAGTGCTAATCGCGATTAAAAATCGATAATCGTATATTAAACCGGATTTGAACGCATGACATGCACCATGTCATTTTTACACTTGTTACATTTTTTCATGGCTTTTCTTCTTGTTTCATATCATGGTTGTTGACTTTAGAAAAGAAAAGAAAGGGAATGATGAAAAAGAGACACAATGATTGCAAGGGGGATGGGCATGAGAGAGAGGGGGTGAGGGATCAAACCAAAGTGATGGCTCATTGTTCTCTCTTCATTTTTCCTTCCACTTTCTCACTTTGTCACCATCCATAGCAGCACACTCTCCTCCCTCCTCTTCAAACCCTCAAAACACCCCCAAAACAAACCCAAAACACCAACTCATTTTCATTAAAAATGTTCACTAGCTCAAGGGAAGCACATTGGACCAAGAAAAATCGAGTTTTGAGGACTTTGGGCAACTCAAGAAAATTCTTAAGTTTCCAAATGAGGTATTTCCTTTACCCTTACCATAGTTTTCCATTCACTTTAGCACCTATATTTGTTTGGAACCGATATATCGATGTTTAGTGAACTCAGAAATTTCTAGTTAAGGTTTAGGGTTTGAATTGATTCCAAAGGTGAATTAAGGTGCAATTAGAGACTACAACCTCTGTTATGATATCATATTGGACTATAACATGAAACTTAACCCCGGAATACGAATTTAGAAACCCGATATCGGAAAAACTGTGAAATTTTGAGGGTATTTTGAAATCTGCTAACACTCGGGGACCTGAAAAATTATTTTGCTAGGACAGAGAGATGTGCAGGCACCCAGGAAGATAACTCCAAGACCCCAGCCCCTGACTCCACCTTCAGGCGACAAAAATAATCCTACTGGACGCAAATTACGGCCAGACCTGGGCCGTTTGGCCTCGTTCTTGTTCTGTGGTCCCCTCATCAGTAAATTAGACCCTTGGCATATGCAAAATGTCTGGTTTGACCTAGGGTAAAATCTGGGACCATTTACAATTGTTGCTATTTTGATTCGAGGTTTCATTTCTCGTATTTTGAATTCTGGATTTGCGTATTTGTGTTTTACCTCGATCACTTGACGTTTGTACGACGATATCGACGGTGTTGATGGTGTTGGAAGCGTAGTCCATAGGTTCTAACCTATAGGCCTTAGCGTGTCGTTTTGGGTTTTCCGATGTGATTTTCATATGCTTTTGCGATTGTGTTATTTTTTTAGGTACCTTCACAAGGGTTTCATATGATGAAGAAGATGAAAGCGACATCGACGCCGGCACGCAGGATGCAAGGTGAGTAGATTATATCTACGGGGGAAGTCGGGTGGATGGCGTATGGCACCCCTGCAGTTCGTGGTGATGTATACGAATACGTATACACACATATATATTTTATATGTTGATTTGTGTTTATTGATGATAAGTTGGATTCTAGGTATTCTTGGATTGGTTTAGTGTTAGTTGCGAACCCCTAGAGTAGTGGTTGCACCCACACACGCACACACATATTTGCATACATTCTTTCTTTCACATGTGCGTATATGGGAATATGTATTTATGTGTTCACATGGGTATGGGACTATGTGTACACATACTGGATTATGAGGATAGTACTTGAGATTTGAGATGAGTCGATGAGATTCGATTTGAGGCCGTGAGATCGGTGATATGACAGGGTTCGTATTTGAGATACGACATGATGTTTTAGCGGGTCCTTTGACGTAGTGTCTCATACACGTGCATGCATAAATAGATGGTATTAGTATTGTTTTAGAAGTAGATCAGTACCCCGGATTGTGATCTTTGGTAAAGAGGATACCAGATGAATAATGTGATGAATGTGATATTGACCCGTACCCAGATTTAGGATGCCGTACGACGGATTTACGTACGAGCTATATATTGATGATAGATCCGCACTCTTGACTTGAGAATGTCATATTATAGATATTGTATCGTATGTGATACTATTGAGGCGAGATCACCGACTAATATATATATATATATATATATATATATATATATATATATATATATATATGTATCGACTCAGATGTTAGGCGGTTTCCTTACCCTTCGTTTAGCCTGTTAGCTCAGCCCTATAGTTTAGTGTAGTTGTAAGACTAGATTTGATTCCTACCTATTTCAAAAACTAACGAATTGTGGTTATTTTAAAAGACAGGCCAAGGGGTTCTACGGATATTTCAAGGGACGCATCTTTTCTTAAAAACACCGTAGCCCTTATTTTCAAACACCACGATTCGTGTTATTTCAAAAGGCACTACTGTATGACTTATATTTATATTTAATGCAGATTAGTTATCATTATGTTTATCATTCAGCTCCCGCACATTATTGCTGTTCGCTCCGCATCGCATACTTATATTGTGATTTCATATACCGTTATTGATATCATGTTGTTAGGACACCATCACCATTACCGATGATGCGTATGTTCCACGCACACTTACTTGCCGGCTCACACATATCATCATCGGTAATTGCCATATCACGTACACTTTAGAGAATACTATTTCATTGATATAGCCTGTTAGCTGATAGTTTCGACATGATATTAGTATACTTGCCTTATATGCCAGTTTAGACATTGCAATTATTACTCGCTACTTCATGCATATTATTATTCACTGTTGTGCAGTATTATGGAGTTTTATGCCTATTTACATTGTTTACGTACTATTGATGATTGGATTTCGGATTTTCATGAGATTTCCTGGATTTGGGAGAAAACCGCAAGAAAACATATAAACGTCTTTCTCTCTCCTTTTAAAATAAAAACTGCGGTTTTCTCATGATGTATGAGTCGTCCACCATGAGTTTTCATGACTGCTGTTGGATTTCGAGACCCGATTCGAGGAGCCGGATGAACCGTCTCGGGTACATGGTGGACCCGGTAAGGTACTCCGGGGCAAGAAGATCGAGTAGTAGACGATGAGCCCGGCAGGGGAAGACTACATACCGGTGATTTTATCTGACGCATCGGATATCCGGAGGATACCGTCGTGGTCCTATGATTGATGTTAGGGGCCGATTCGGACTGACGACGCCCTAGATAGTGATATTGAGACACCGAGATTTTGAGATATTGAGGTATTGAGTTTTGATGATACAGGCCACTCCGGATAGCCGGAGCCTGAGATATTGAGACATTTGGATTTATGTTTTGTGTCGATACTAGACATTGTTTATGCTGATTTCATTTATGATACCTCGTTTTAAATATACAGAAATCTCACTAAGTTATGAAAACAATTTCTTCATTTACATGTATTCTGTTTTCATGCATTCATACCTCATTCATATGATATATTGCCACCTGAGGCACTGACACGAGTACGTGGGATTACACTTGGGTTAGATGTTTACCCTTGCCACCTTTTCATACTTCAGACTTATCATTTTGAGGATTATATTGATCGTATGACCTAGGATTGCGTTATTCATGCGATTTCTGCTCGTAGATGTTTTCTATTCACGAGTTGGCAACTCACCCCTGTTGTGCCACAGTTTCTTGCAGGTTTTGCCGTACAGGTTTCATTACGGCTTTGCTGGCACACTGCTTCCTTTCCGGATGATTTGCTTGGTAGGTGGGTTCACTTGCATCGTGACCACCATTATACCTTGTATATTATTTATTTCAGTTGTATCTAGTTAAACTCCATCAACCAAACATGTATTTATTTCAGACTTGAGACCAGTTGTTTATTCTTTCGACCTTAAGGTCGTGCGTTGTATTTCTATGGATTTCATACTGTTTTGAGTTTCCTTTTCTGTTGTGATCCTCGCCCTTCGGCGTTGTATATTATATTGCTTGCGTGGTTGTGACCGTCGTTTGACGAAGAGCTAGCTCCCGCTTAGGGATGCCTTTACTCATTATATATGCTTTATCAGGTTTTTGTACCCGTTTGTGGTCAGTATTTACAAAGGAAACTCTGCCGAAATTTTTAGAAAAGACTTGTGATTTTAAAAATGCATATTTCGGCGTATGATGCAAACTACTTGATTTAAATTGGTTTTTCCTTCACACTACTACTTTTCTTGCTTTGGATTTCTGGGTTTTCGGCTTACTTAGATTACGTACGCCTCGAGACGTTTCGTAATTTAAGTGCCGGTCATGTTCCGTACTTTCGGGGTGTGACAAAATTGGTATCATAGCGTTAGGTTTTACCTTCGGAGCATAGGATGACCCTTGGTTGATAGAGTAGGTAGCTTGAGTAGAGTGACGTACCGTACGTATGTTCCGCGGCATATTTACGATACGCTACTCTACTTAAGAAGCTTTAGGATGTACATTTCTTTGCTCAGTATTATATTCATTCATGATCTAGCCTCATCGGTACCAGTTGTGGTTTTGCTGCCACGATTACGGGCAGGGAGAGCTACGGCTAGAGTTGCGGTTAGCATGAGCTCGTCATGAACGAGGACTGACCAGGGCGTAATTCCGGCGAAACACGATTGCAGAGATTTGTCTTTTTATTGTGTTTTCACGCCATGAGCCTTTGATGGATCGCTGTATGAGATTTCTCGGACGTGCAGATTTGCACCAGAGGATTGAGCCACTGATAGAGGCCAACCAGAATGTGATGACCATGGAGGTGTCGCTTGTTCATGATGATTGAGGCACTGTTCAGCGTGTAGACGAATGGGCTAGTTGTTACTGCGAACGACGAGATATCGCACCCGATATTGGAGCTATTGCAGTACGAGTTGTACTTAAATATATGGTAGAAGGTCGCTAGTCACCGAGGCTGAATGACTAGGACATGGGGTTCGTTCTCTTACCCCAATGCGAGGTCATCAGATAGATTGATTCCAGCTAGAGGCAACTTCACGTGGATACGTTGAGAGTCGACAGAGGCGATCGAATGTCAGAAAACCCATATTCCAAGTTTAAAGTATTCGGAAAGACATGCAGGCAATTCTATGGACCCTCTAGAAGAATGAAACCCTAACACGACATAATGACCGTGTGAAAGCCTTTGAACCTTAGGGTTTGCGGCAGTTCCGCGGCGCCATTAGTGAGGCTTGGGTTTACCCTTTTATGGCTGGTCTACCAATGCTGTGGTATGTATTCGATACTATTAAACTGTACCCAAGATGTTGAGCTCTTGGGGGATTATGAGGTTTTGACGAATCGATCGAATGGTTCAACTTCATTCAGATGCTAGGTGGTGAGATGCACTTCTTGGGAGACTCCAGATACGAGGATAGCCGTTGGAGCTCAGTCCATGCAGCCACGACGATACGATTCCGAAGCAGTCGACATTAGAGAAAAGTGGAGTAAGAGGTTCGTACGAGATCTTGATAAGATGACGTTCCACTCCGCCGACATCAGAGATGCGATACGCATGCAGGGGTGTTGTGTATGGATATATCTTCCAGAAGGAGTCGCGATGAGTATTCAGCCATTCCGGAACAAGAAACAGATACAGTAAAGGATGATGACTTCCGGAAAGTTCGGCAGAGACGAGATTTGAGAGACCTCGACAGGACCTTTCTGGAATACTATACGAGAAGACTTAGACCCAGGAGCGGTCATATCGCGCACGCCCAGCAGGCCAGAGTTCAACATCGTCGACGAGACATGCTATGAGTGACCACGGCAGTTGGCCAGAGATTCTTAGAGGATGTGCTTGAGCGGGACTATTCCGCCATACTTGATTTCGGTATTTGGGGCGATCTATTCGCATGATTGAGTTTCATGATATTTGTTTTCGTGCACCATGGTTGCACTTACTGAGTATTTACGATCTTTGCACAGTTGTTGCACTTGATATCGTTTTCGTGCCTTAGTTTCACATGTTTATAATTTTATGGGTTTCATACAGTTGAGTTGATTTTGTGCATATATACGCACCCGATTTGGTTTTTGCACTCGGTATAGTTCACGTTTGCTTGCAGTGCAGTGATATGCATTTTGTGCACCACAGTTGCACTAGACTTCGATTTGATGTCATTTGAGATATGGATTTGGGTTGTGATGCACGATATTGTTTTGTGCACCTAGTGCACCTATTTGGATTCTTGTGCATATTTGACACGCTCGGATTGGATTTTGCGCAGGTTCGGCGCTGGATATTGGATTTGCGATTTAGTGCATGATGGATGCACCTGATTTGGATTTTTGCGCATGTTGGGCGCATGTTTTGAGATGCGATTTTGGTACACACCAGATGCACTAAATCGAGATTCTTCGTGCATGTCAGATGCACCTGATTTTGCTGTCAGGTACACACGTTGCCTCTGACAGGCGTTTCATGCACACCCGTTGCACTTAGATGTGGTTTTGTGCACACGTTTGGCACATTCATGGGTTTTGATTTCCGTGCGCACCAGACACACGTAGTATTCATATGCACATTTTAGGATTGATTTCTTATGGAGCAGTACGTTTTTATGATGTTTATTATTGTTTTCGTACTGAGCAGGACTAGTCAGATGACAGTACCTGAGTATATTTTGCATGCATTGATAGATATTGAAGGGATTTCCAAAAATAGAGCTATAGTCTCAATATTTACCTACGTGTCTGAGATGACACGAGACGTTTAAAATAAGGAAACCCTTCTAAATTGTTTTCAAAATGGCGGAACGTACATATTAAACAAGGGATATATACGTATATGGTTATTTTATTATAATAGACATCCGCCACAGTATAGTGTTATGCGCATCGCACAGCGACTTAAAAAGATTTGGCATGCATTTACTTCAGCTATTTACATGTATAGATTTGATGTCTACATGTATAGTTCTGATTTATATCATATTGGTTTTATTTTGGATTTTGACATTGTGTCTTTACCATGACTCCGATGATTGCGGGATGCTTGACGGAGATTTGATTTTGAGTTATCTACTCATTGTTCATGCGCATGCATTGCGCTATGATGCGTTTTATATATTGATGATTTTAGGACCCCGACGACTTGGACTTTGTACTGAAATGTTTTAGTATTTGAGGGGTTTAAATTTAAATTCGTGGACAGAATTTTTTAAAGGGGGGAAGATTGTAACATTTCAGAAAAATAAAATATTATTTTTGGGAATTTTTATAATTAAAATAATAAAATATTAAATATTTTAATAAGGCGGTATAATTAAATACCGATAAATTGGGAAAAATTTGGAAAATTATGGAAATTACTGAAAGGAGGGTATTTTATGTGATTTATGCAATTATGAATTTTTATGATTATTTATATTCACTATTAGTGCTAATCGCGATTAAAAATCGCTAATCGTATATTAAACCGGATTTGAACGCATGACATGCACCATGTCATTATTACACTTGTTACATTTTTTCATGGCTTTTCTTCTTGTTTCATATCATGGTTGTTGACTTTAGAAAAGAAAAGAAAAGGGAAAAGAAAGGAAATGATGAAAAAGAGACACAATGATTGCAAGGAGGATGGGCATGAGAGAGAGAGGGTGAGGGGTCAAACCAAAGTGATGGCTCATTATTCTCTCATCATTTTTCCTTCCTCTTTCTCACTCTCTCACCATCCATGGTAGCACACTCTCCTCCCTCCTCTTCAAACCCTCAAAACACCCCCAAAACAAACCCAAAACCCCATCTCATTTTCATTAAAAATGTTCACTAGCTCAAGGGAAGCACATTGGACCAAGAAAAATCGAGTTTTAAGGGCTTTGGGCAACTCAAGAGAATTCTTGAGTTTCCAAATGAGGTATTTCCTTTACCCTTACCATAGTTTTCCATTCACTTTAGCACCTATGTTTGTTTGGAACCGATATATCGATGTTTAGTGAACACAGAAATTTCTAGTTAAGGTTTAGGGTTTGAATTGATTCCAAAGGTGAATTAAGGTGTAATTAGGGACTACAACCTCTGTTATGATATCATATTATACTATAACATGAGACTTAACCCTGGAATACGAATTTAGAAACCCGATATCGGAAAAACTGTGAAATTTTGAGGGTATTTTGAAATCTGCCAACACTCGGGGACCTGAAAAATTATTTTGCTAGGACAGAGAGATGTGCAGGCACCCAGGAAGATAACCCCAAGACCCCAGCCCCTGACTCCACCTTCAGGAAGCAAAAATAATCCTTCTGGCCGCAAATTGCGGCCAGACCTGGGCCGTTTGGCCTCGTTCTTGTTCTGTGGTCCCCTCATCAGTAAATTAGACCCTTGGCATATGAAAAATTGTCTGGTTTGACCTAGGGTAAAATATGGGACCATTTACAATAGTTGCTGTTTTGATTCGAGGTTTCAATTCTTGTAATTTGAATTCTGGATTTGCGTATTTGTATTTTACCTCGATCACCTCACGTTTGTACGACGATATCGAGGGTGTTGATTGTATTGGAAGCGTAGTCCATAGGTTCTAACCAATAGGCCTTAGCGTGTCATTTTAGGTTTTCCGATGTGATTTTCATGTACTTCTGCGATTGTGTTATTTTTGTAGGTACCTTCACGAGGGTTTCATATGATGAAGAAGATGACAACGACATCGACACCGGCACGCAGGATGCAAGGTGAGTAGATTATATCTACGGGGGAAGTCGGGTGGATGGCGTATAGCACTCCCGCAGTTCGTGGTGATGTATACGAATACATATACACACATATATATTTTATATGTTGATTTGTGTTTATTGATGATAAGATTGATTCTAGGTGTTCTTGGATTGGTTTAGTGTTAGTTGCGAAACCCTAGAGTAGTGGTTGCACCCACACAAGCACACACATACTTGCGTACATTCTTTCTTTCACATGTGCGTATATGGGAATATGTATTTATGTGTTCACATGGGTATGGGACTATGTGTACATATACTGGATTATGAGGATAGTACTTGAGATTTGAGATGAGTCGATGAGATTCGATTTGAGGCCGTAAGATCGGTGATATGACATGGTTCGTATTTGAGATACGACATGATGTTTTAGCGGGTCCTTTGACGTAGTGTCTCATACACGTGCATGCATACATAGATGGTATTTGTATTGTACTAGACGTAGATCAGTACCCCGGATTATGATCTTTGGTAAAGAGGATACCAGATGAATAATGTGATGAATGCGATATTGACCCGTACCCAGATTTGGGATGCTGTACGACGGATTTACGTACGAGCTATATATTGATGATAGATCCGCACTCTTGACTTGAGGATGTCATATTATAGATATTGTATCGTATGTGATACTATTAGGGCGGGATCACCGACTAATATATATATATATATATATATATATATATATATATATATATATATATATATATATATATATATATGTATCGACTCAGATGTTAGGCGGTTTCCTTACGCTTCGTTTAGCCTGTTAGCTCAGCCCTATAGTTTAGTGTAGTTGTTAGACTAGATTTGATTCCTACCTATTTCAAAAAGTAACAAATCGTGGGTATTTTAAAAGACAGGCCAAGGGGTTTTACGGATATTTCAAGGGACGCATCTTTTCTTAAAAACACCGTAGCCCTTATTTTCAAAATACCATGATTCGTGTTATTTCAGAAGGCACTACTGTATGACTTATATTTATATTAAATGCAGATTAGTTATCATTGTGTTTATCATTCAGCTCCAGCACATTATTGCTGTTCGCTCCGCATCGCATACTTATATTGTGATTTCATATACCGTTATTAATATCATGCTGTTAGGACACCAGCATCATTACCGATGATGCGTATGTTCCACGTACACTTACTTGCCGGCTCACACACATCATCATCGGTAATTGCCATGTCACGTACAGTTTAGAGAATATTATTTCATTGATATAGCCTGTTAGCTGATAGTTTCGACATGATATTAGTGTACTTGCCTTATATGCCAATTTAGACATTGCAATTATTACTTTCTACTTCATGCATATTATTATTCACTGTTGTGCAGTATTATGGAGTTTTATGCCTATGCTCACTGTTTGCGTGCTATTGATGATTGGATTTCAGATTTACATGAGATTTCCTGGATTTGGGAGAAAACCGCAAGAATACATATAAACGTCTTTCTCTCTCTTTTTAAAATAAAAACTGCGGTTTTCTCATGATGTATGAGTCGTCCACCATGAGTTTTCATGACTGATGTTGGATTTCGAGACCCGATTCGAGGAGCCGGATGAACCGTTTTGGGTACATGGTGGACCCGGTAAGGTAATCCTGGGCAAGAAGATCGAGTAGTAGACGGTGAGCCCGGCAGGGGATGACCACCTACCGGTGATTTTATCTGATGCATCGGATATCCAGAGGATACCGTCGTGGTCCTGTGATTGATGTTAGGGGCCGATTCGGACTGACGGCGCCCTAGATAGTGAGATTGAGACACAGAGATTTTGAGATATTGAGGTATTGAGTTTTGATGATACTGACCAGTCCGGATAGCCGGAGCCTGAGATATTGAGACATTTGGATTTATGTTTTGTATCGATGTTAGACACTGTGTATGCTGATTTCATTTATGATACCTCGTTTTAAATATACAGAAATCTCACTAAGGTATGAAAGCAGTTTCTTCATTTACATGTACTCTATTTTCATGCATTCATACCTCATTCATATGATATATTGCTACCTGAAGCACTGACACGAGTACGTAGGATTACACTTGGGTTAGATGTTTACCCTTGCCACCTTTTCATGCTTCATACTTATCATTTTGAGGATTATATTGATCGTATGACCTAGGATTGCGTTATTCATGCGATTTCTACTCGTAGATGTTTTCTATTCATGTGTTGTCAACTCACCCCCGTTGTGCCACAATTTCTTACAGGTTTTGCCGTATAGGTTTCATTACGGCTTTGCTGCCACACTGCTTCTTTTCCGGGTTATTTTCTTGGTAGGTGGGTTCACTTGCATCGTGACCACCATTATACCTTGTATATTATTTATATCAGTTGTATCTAGTAAAACTCCATCATCCAGACATGTATTTATTTCAGACATGAGATCAGTTGTTTATTCTTTCGATCTTAGAGTTGCGCGTTGTATTTCTATGGATTTCATGCTGTTTTGAGTTTCCTTTTCTGTTGTGATCCTCGCCCTTCGGCGTTGTATATTATATTGCTTGCGTGGTTGTGACCGTCGTTTGACGAAGAGCCAGCTCCCGCTTGGGGATGCCTTTATTCATTATATATGCTTTATCAGGTTTTTGTACCCGTTTGGGGTCAGTATTTACAAAGGAAACTCTGCTGAAATTTTTAGAAAAGACTTGTAATTTTAAAAGCATATTTCGGCGTTTGTTGCAAACTACTTGATTTAAATTGGTTTTTCCTTCACACTACTACTTTTCTTGGTTTGGATTTCTGGGCTTTCGGCTTACTTAGATTACGTACGCCTCGAGACGTTTCGTAATTTAAGTGCCGGTCACGTTCCGTACTTTCGGGTCGTGACAAGGTTGCCTGCACACCTCTCAGTAATCGCTAAATATTTTTTAGGTACCCCGGGTCGTAGCAGATCTCTAAATATCGTCACAATTCCCACAAACTTCCGATATCGGGGTTTCTATTTTCAAGTCTTGGGTTTAAATCTCTAGTTTTAGTTCACAATACTAACACTACAGGGGTTGTATGGCCTCTACTAACCTCAATTTACACTTCACAACTCATAAAATCCCCTAACTTCTTCTTAGAATTTTCAAACCTCACTAAACCTTACTTACTCACTTCTAAACTAAAGTAGATGCTAAAGAAAATGAATTAATACTCTAATGGTGAAAGAATTATCTCATTTGTGAACAAAAGAATTTTCTTGAGTTGCCCCCAGTAATCAAAATCCAAACTTTCTTGATCTCCCATGCTTGTAGTGAGCTTGTGCATGATTTTTGTGAAAGAAAATAGGTGTTTTGAAGTGATTTTGGGGTTGATATGAGGTGGTGTAAGTGGTGGAGGGAGAGGGCAGCCATGGTGTGAGAGAGGAGAGGGAAAATAATGAAGATGCTGAAGTGAAGAAGAAAATGAGCTAAGTCAAAAGATGACCCCTCACCCTCTCTCTCTCCCCTGAGCCCATACCTCATGCCATGCCTCCATTTCTTTATTATTTTTCCTTTTTCTTTTTGTTTTCCTTTTTCATTTTCATTTAAAACAAAGCCATGCATGAAAAAAATAAAGAAGCCACGGTAGGAAAATGTAACAAATGTGTAATATAACATGGTGTATGTCACATGCACAAAACACCATCAATGTGTGATTAGTGAACATTAATCAAGTTTAGGATAAACTTGTGTATAATTAATTATAAAAATTTATAATTGCCTAAATCACATAAATCCCTCCAAAATCACCATTCAATTTAATTTTCCAACATTTTCCAAACTATCGGTATATAATTATACCACATCATTAAAATATTCATAATATTTATTTTTTTAATTATATAAATTCCTAAAAATAATATTTTATTTTTCTGAAATGTTACAGTCTTCCCCCCTTAATTAAATTCGGTTCCCGAATTTAAATTTAAACCCCTCAATACTAAAACATTTCAGTAAAACATTCAAGCCGTTGGGGCTCCGAAATCATCAATACTTAAAACACATCTTAGCGCAATATATGCGCATAAAAACGAGTATATAACTCAACATCAAAACTCCATCAAGCATCCCGCAATCATTGGAGTTATGGTGAAGATACCAATGTCAAAGTCCAATACGAAAACCAACATGATATACATCAAAACTATAACATGCACATAGTGCGCATCGTTGTAAGCTCGTCAAAACATCTAAAAAGAAAAGCATGCCAAAACTTTTTCAAGTCGTTGTGCGATGCGCGTACACGGCACAAGTAGCAGACAATTATGGTAAGGAAATAACTATATATATATATATATATATATCTTTTGTTCAACATACACGTCCTGCCGTTTTTGAAAACAACTTAGAAGGGTTTCCTTTGTAAAAAATTTCGTGTCATCTTGGACACATAAGTAAATACTGAGACTATAGCTCCTTTTTGGAAATCCCTTCGGTAACTATCGATGCATACAAAAACATATCCAGGTACTGTCTTCTGACTAGTCCTGCTCGGTTACAATATCAAATTGTAAATATCATAAAAACGTACTGCTCAAAAGAAGTCATACTCAATAGTATATGTAACAATGCCACGTGCGTCTGGTGCGCACAGAAATCGAAATCAGTGAATGTGCCGTATATGCGCACAGAACCAAAATCTAAGTGCAACGGGTGTGCACGAAAACACCTGTCAATGGCAACGGTGTGCCTGACAACAATATCCGGTGCATCAGATATGCACGAAGAATCCCGATTTAGTGCATCTGGTGTGCACCAAAATCGCATCAAGCGCGCCAAGTATGCGCAAGAATCAAAATCAAATGCACAAGGTGCACGAAAACAAATATCGAGTATCACAATCGAAATCGACGGTATACCACACATCTCAATCCAAATCAGGTATACCATGGTATATAAACTCATAAACGCGTGCATCTGCATGCACAAAATCATATCAAGGTACGGAAAGCTCGTGTAATTTACACCAAATACATAAGTCAAAATCGTGTGCAACCCCTATGCATGGATTCAAAATCGAATATATCGGAGATATGAAATCAAAATCAGGTGCAATGGGTCTGCACAAAATGAAAATCAGTACAATTGATACATAGAAATACGAATTATGTGCAACTGTGGTGCACAAAGTCTCAATCATGCAAATAAACCGCCCAAAATACCGAAATCCAAATGACGGATACGTGATATTCGAATCACCAAATCGCAAATCGTAAACACTGTTGTCGATAAGTCCTCCCTTCAAAGTCGAGAAGGTGTCGGTGCATCCAAGCTAGCAGAGCAAGATATCTACTTGCCTCGTGTTCATGGTCTGGTGCCTTGTGCCCTTAGGCTCTCGTCTCTCACTGCGAATTTCCAGTTACATAACTCCTCGGCTCAATAGCCCAATATGGATATGATGACGGAACAGTTCTCCTCTAGCACGTACTCTAAAGATCTCTAGGTAACTATCATGGTCACTCGTAACATGTCTTGTCGATGATGCCGAACTCTGGCCTACTGGGTGTGTGTAATACGACCGATCCTATGTCCAAATCTTCTCGTGTAGTATTCCAGAAAGAATCTGTCGGGGTCTCTCCTAAATCTCGTCCCTGCTGAACTGCCCGGAAGTTATCACTCTTTACTAAATCTATTTCTTGTTCCGTAACGGCTGCATACTCATCACGACTCCTTCTGGAAGATATATCCATATTCAACGCCTCTGCATGCGTATAACATATCTGATGTCAACGGAGTGGAACGCCATCTCGTCAAAATCTCGTATGAACCTCTTACTCCACTTTTCTGTAATGTTGATTCGGACTCGTCTCTTCGTAGCTGTATGGACTGCGCTACAATGGCTATACTCATATCTAGAGTCTCCCAAGTAATTGTCACGACCCGAAATAGCACAGGACTGGCACTTGAATCATATGAAGTCTATAGGACCCCATCTAATTCAAGTAAGCCAAAAAAATCCCCGAAATCTAAACCATTTTAAAGAAGAAGTGAAGATAACTTATCTTTAAAGCAAGTGGTTTTAATAACATAAGCCGAAGTATAACACTTTTAAAATCTCAAGTCTGAAAATTTTGGCAGAGTTTCCTTTGGAAATACTTGCCCCAAAAGGGCACAACATGCATAATATGAATAAAGGCATCCCCAAGCGGGAGCTAGCTATTCATCAATTGACGGTAACAACCACGCAAGTAATATAATATACAACGCCAAAGGCGAGGATCAAAACTCAAAAGGAAACTCAAAATCATTAAGAAAACCATAATAATACAACGCGCAACTTTAAGGTCGAAAGAATATACACTGGTCTTCTAAGTCTAATAAATATACAAGTCTGGTTGATAGAGTTTCTAGATACAACTGAATATAAATAAGTACAATGGTGGTCACGATGCAAGTGAACCCACCTACTAAAGCAATCACCCGGAAAAGAGCAGTGTGCCAGCAAAGCAGCAACGAACCTGTACGGCAAAACCTGCAAGAAACTGTGGCACAACGGGGGTGAGTTTCCAACTCGTGAGTAGAAAACATCACAGAGCAGAAATCGTATGTATGACTCAATCCTAGGTCAATACGATCGTAATATATATTCTCAAAATGATAAGGTCTGAAGCATGATAAGATGGCATGGGTAAACATCTATACATAAGTGTAATACCATGTGCTCGTGTCGATGCCTCCGATAGCAACATATCATAAATATGAGGTATGAATACAATATACTGAAAACAGAATTCATCATGCATGTGAAACCATTTTCATAATTTAGTGAGATTTCTGTATAATTAAATCGAGGTATCATCAATGAAATCAACATAGAATCAGTGTCAAGCATCGACACAAAATATAAATCTCAATATCTCAATATCTCAGGCTCCGGCAATCCGGACTGGCCTGTATTCTCGAATCTCAATATCTAGGGCTCCGGCTATCCGGACTGGCCCATATCATCAAATCTCAAAAGCTCAGGCTTCAGCTATCCGGACTGGCCTGTACTCCGATCGGTATCCTCTGAATATCCATCAAGTCACAATACAATCACCGGTCGTAGTGCTCCCCTGTCACAGGCTTAACGCCATCATCTACGACCTTCTCGCCCGGGGGTACCGCACCGGGTCCACCATGCACCTACAGACGGTTCCTCCCCCTCCTCTAATCGGATGTATGATATCGCTCAAGAGCCGAGAAAACTCATGGTGGACATATCTCAAATCATATCATGAGAAAACCGCAACTTTTATTTAAATTGATAATCAGTTTATAAAATCTTTGCGGTTTCTCTAAATCCAGAAATATCATGGAAATCCGAAACCATAAGCTCAAGGGTAAATAAACAATGAATTTCATAATATTGGGCTCCGGCAATCTGGACTGGCCCATAATGTCATTGCAGATGAATATATAAATATGCATGAAAATCACAGTAATAAATGCAATGTCTAAGCTATCATATAAAAACAAGCTCGCTAGTACCATGTCGAAACTATCAGCTATCATTTTATACTAATGAAGTAGCATTTTCTAATGTGTACGTGACATGGCAATTACCGATGATGATGTGTGTGAGCTAGCAAGCAAATGTACGTGGAGCATACGCATCATCGGTAATGGTGCTGGTGTCCTGACAGCATGATTTTAATAACAACTAATGAAAACACAATATAAGCATACAATGGGAAGCAAACAACAATAATATGCAGAACATGAATAATAACGCAAAATATAAGAATATACATTTATATATGAGTCATACAGTTTGACATTTGAAATAATACGAATCACTGTGTTCTGAAAATAGGGCTATGGTGTTTTTAAGAAAAAGGTACGTCCTTTGAAATATCCGTAGAATCCCTTGTCCTGTTGATTGATAGAGATTTTCTGTGTTTAAATTTACCGTAATCAAGACGGTGTCGCTTGGTAGCTAGCCGGTTGAGAACGGGTCGATCCACAGGGAGAAAGAATTCTTTTCTTTATGTTCTAACGAATTAAGTCCAATTAATTTGGGTTTTGTTTTAAGATCTATGAATGAAAATAAGTTGATAAAAAGGCTTGCGAGGGTTAGGATTAGGTCAGTTCGAAATAAGGACTTTCTCGCTTCTTTCAATGCCGTAGTTGTGAAAAAAAGTGTTAGGGTAATCGGCAACAACAGGGATTAGTACGACTAGGAAGAAACTTAGTTTCTTTGTTTTGGTCCTTGTCCGTCCGTTCTTGGCTCTTAGCCCTAACCTCTGGTTAAATCAAACACAACCGGTCTAACTAGGGAATCACCGCTATCATGTAGGATAGGATGTCGTAGTGAGCGGATTATGGTTGATTTAAAGGGAGTCCGTATTAAAATTATTTGGGCAAAGAAAGGGGTGAGAGAGATTTCCATCTCTCAAACCTTCCCTATCCTACCCTTAACAAGTAAGGAATTACTCACTCATTAGGAAGATAACAATAAAATTCATTTTTTTTAATTTTAATTAATGACCTAAATTGCAGACAAATAAAGAACAAATAAAAGTGCAGAAAATAAAAATATATAAGAAGAATGCGAGATAAAATAAAATAAAAGACTTACTTTATTGATGACCTCTCAAGAACGCATTACAATTGAATTTAACATTTAGATCTAGAATATAAAAAACAAATAAAGAGAGGCATGCTTAATTTCTCTTTGAACCATCCTATTTATACATAGGAAAAACCCTAGCTTACATTCTGATCCACACATGAATTTACAAAACTACCTTAAGAAAGCCGGGTCAAAGCACCGACACCCACCGTCACGTGCATAGTATGGCCGCGGAACAGCGGCAGAAAGGCCTGTTTGGCTGCGGTTCCGCGGCCATTTGGTGGGATCTTCGGCCCATCTCTTTAGGGTTTCTCTGTGTTGCTTTTATCTTTTGTTTTCTTTACTTGGTTTCTCAGAATTTCTTCTATTTCCTTCCAGATTTCCAAAAGTGCAGAATGATGTGGACTTTTGCCTTGAGCTTCGCGTTGAAGTCTTAGACCTTATGCTGCCCTTGTGCTTTGTGCATTGAACTATCTAATGATTTTCCATTTGTTCTTTGAACTGGTAGGCGACATTATACAGATTCATCTGATGTTGGTCGTAGTCTCACATTTGTAGCAACTTTTCATGAATTTCACTGTAACAGGCTGAGAACCTGAAACCTGCAACTATTTAGCAGACATGGATCAAAAGTACCTACTTATATGCAATATGATTAAGAATGGGCGGTATAAAAATGCAAAAATCTGATATGAACAAATACCCCCAAACTTATCTTTTGCACGTCCCGAGCAAAGCCAATTTTAATCTTAAAAATTCCTAACCTCACTTTCGTAGGGAACGCGATTTCACTGAGCTCGTGCAACAAGCCGTTAAACCTCTAGGTGTCCCTAGTAGGAGGAGTGTTGTCTCCTGAGGGTTTTCAGTGGCTACTACTAACAAAATCCGATCAATTTGGTCTGTTCACTCTAATTCTTCAATTAAGTATTCTAACAAGAAATTCTATTATCTTCAACTTAGAAACCATAACCCCGTATTTTTCACACTCACTTTTCATTTAACTTAAGATCGTATATGTTCTGCAAATTTATTAAGGTTTCAGCATCTTCTGAATTTTCCTTCTAAGGTGCAATCTCAACTCAAGAAGTTTTATCATCTTTACTGAAGATATAAGGCCTATCTTTCATTCATATCTCTCATCCAAACCCCAATTATATACCCCTACGTGTGTGTAATTTTTATCCCTACACATGGAAATTCAATTCAAGCTATCATACTCTTATCCATCGTCCAAAGTACTTTTTAGTTGGTGAATAAATTGCTCACACATTCTTCATGCGACCGTTAATACTTGTTGAGGCACTAAACGACCGATTACAAAATGTGCTTGGGCATTTAGGCATAATTCTTCGTCTTGTAATACCTAAGGCTTAGCAGTGACTCCCAAACCAGTTGGTCTAAAGCACTAGGTGATAAAGCACCCTCGCTATATTTTTTATTTATGCTGCCTTAAGTAATTACAAAACCAGTGTTCATTTTTTTATCTCTTTATTCACCACTTATATTTTTATTTTATTTTCCTTCATAATAAGGTTTTTAGACAAGAGCATTTCAGGGTATCCTCTACTATTCCAAGTTTCAAGATGTGTGTAAGTGCGTGTAGTAGGGTATATATTTTCAGAATTTAAACTAAAGGTTCAGAATTTATTTTTCAGACTTACACTTCAATAGAAATTTCAATACTCTTCCCTTATTTTGACTTAGCACAACAACTGAACTCAAATTTTTCCTATTTCTAAATAAACTGCAAGGACATATATTTTCTATGATTAAACTTTAAGAAAGGTTATTTTTAGGGTTTTTTTTTTAATTTACCAAGTTTAGGATCTACTTTTTTCCTAACCAGTCAACTGTCATGTTGAACTTAAGTCAAATATGGCCAAAATTGAACTTTTCAATATATATATATTTAAAATTTTCAATTTTTAATTGATTTTATTTTTATATTTGTTTTTGTTTTTTAATTTTTTTTATATTTTTTTTATAAAGATGCAATGCAGAATTAAATATGCAAAGAAAGAAAAAAACAAATATGTACAAAAAATAAAAATACGCAGATGCAATGCAAAGATAGCTATTTACAATCAACCTCCACCCCCAAACTTATCGAAAGCAGTCTCCTCACTGCTCATGGCCTCTCCGTCCTCTCGATCGTGAGCGGGATCGTTCCTCTCTGGCCAGTAGGGTGGTCATGCCCTATTCCAAACCCTTCACTCGTTGGTCAAGGTTGGTCATCATCCCTATCAATCTTTCTATCCCCCTATTTGTTCGTCGTATCAAGAGCGCTTGCGCAGCGGGGGTAAGCTCTTCATCGCTCATGGTTGAGCTCGAGCTGGGTGTCTTTGCGGGCACGTCTTTGGCCAGCTCGGTGCGCGACCATAAATCATGTAATCGTGTATAGGACGTAGAGATACCCTCAAGAAGGGGTCTAATGGGAATCCCACCATGCATAAAAAATTCGAATTCCTCAACATGGAGGAAATGACGACACGGTTGTGTCATCAACATAGGGCATGAATAGTTGGCAGCCCTCTTGCCTGCGTCAATTGAGTGAAGCAAAACGGTGCATATATCATAGCTGGGGTTTCGTGTCATCAAAGTGTGCACTATATGAAGGGATGGTGTGAAAAATGTAGTGTTGTGCGAACTACCAAAAATATTATTTTGTGCCTAACGGCACACAGTCAAAATATTCGCAAACAGCGTGCGAGCCTGAATACCCTTTCGTGGCTCCCTAGAACAATTGTTACCCATTAAGGGTAGGTAGTTCTCGAATAGGAGGGGCTGGTCATGAATTGGGAGTCGAGGAATTAGGGTAAATTCGTGGATGAAGTCCCTATCAATTATAATTTCCCTATCCCCCACATTAATCTAAGGTACCAGTTACGACCCGAAGTTCGACTCGTGACCGGCACTTAACCACGTAACGTCTACAGGCGTAACGCGACTAAGTAAGCCGAAACCCAGAAATCAAAACATTAAAAGTAGTGAGTGTTGAAAACATTTGGAAACCCTTAAGTAGTTTAATAACATTCTTTAAAGTTTAATTTATTATCTTAAAAATTTTGGCAGCATTTCCTTTGTAAAACTAACCCCGAAATCGGGTACAACACAAGATATAAGTAAAATGATACACAGAAAATAAAGCGTCCCAAATGGGAGCAATCACGCCCAACGGCGGAAACAATCACCACAAGAGTAATATACGACGCCGAAGCGAAGAAATGAGCAATAAGTGAAAAACATCACAGAATGATAAACTGCATAAGTAAAGTCGGCCCATACGAGCTCGACACCAGAATACAAATAATATACATCATCGTCCTCACACTGGTCTCTAAGTCAAATACATATAAAGGTAGATGGAGATACTAGATACAAAAGTATGTATACAAAGGAAATAACCGGATACCACAACCCACCTAACAGCAAAACAGCTAATGCACCAACTGCAATGGTATCTGTAGCCAAAAAGATACAAGAAAGCAGCCTGCCGCGATTACTCCGAGGGGCAACCTGCAAACACTGTGGCACAACGGGGATGAGTTGCCAACTCGTGAATAGAAAATAACATCTAAAGGTAATCGCGAGAATGCACTACTGCGCTACTCTATCATATGCCAGCAGATAAAATCTATATGCGATAAGCAGTATGTGCATAATCATGCAAGTGCTCTGTCAGGTAAAATAACTACAGGATGAGATGCATAATAATGAATGCTGAGCATGGGATAAAACACATCTACACGGAATGTCAACGTGGAAAAAAAATCGGTGTCCATCAAGGCACCCAAATCCCAATAAAACTCAGGCGCCGTCATCCTCATCGGCCCTCAAATCCTGTAAATCTCGGGAAATCGCGAATGCCCAACATCGGCACTCAAATATCATGAAATAATCGTGTCCAGCATCGACACGCAAATCCTCATATATCGGGCTCCGTCTGCGGAATCGGACCTCGGCTCCAGCAGTACGGGTCATCCCATATCCATCAATCGACTCTGGTCAGTATTCTCCGGATAACCGCCAGGTCCAACCAATCACCGGTTAGGTACTCGCCACCCTGCCTGGCTCATTGTCTGCTCCACGAAAAACATTTCTCGTCCCGGGGAACCATACCGGGTCCACCACGAACCCGCAAACGGATGATCCAACTCCTCGAATCGGGTTTCAAGCACACGTCTTAGAACCGAGAAAACACATGGTGGACGCACTAAAATATCATATCAAGAGGAACCGGGTTTTCAAATAGTGCATATTTTTTTAAATAACCCCATGGTCCTCAAATCCAGAAATCATATGAAATCCAAAGCCAATGTGTAAGTCAATGTGATGTGATATATGCATCAAGTCATACTATAAGTAAAAGAGAGAAACCGCTCTTTAAAATAGTTTCAGTTTTTCAAAAGGTATCGTGCAGCTCCCAGTTTCTATCAAAATCGGGTTATCTAGGTAGGTACAGTTTGAATATGTAAATGAGTACGTGCACAAGTATGAATACGTAAATGAGTACGTGCACAAGAATGAATATGTAAATGAGTACGTGCACAAGTATCATAATCATAACGAATCATGCAGGAGGTGAGCTACAATATATTGTTCAAGGCAATTCTATAGTGTGAGTGTCATGGAAATTACTAATGGTGTGTGTGTATCATGCAGATTAGTGCTCGTGCGACATGAACCGTTAGTAACAGTGCGATGTGTTATTAGCTCTAAGTTTATATAGATATAGCAGGGAATGCGGTATACAACAAATAGTATCCATAAACAGTCAAATATATGCAATGCAATAGGCTACTACAATGTCCTATCAGCCCTGACGCATAACGCCATACGGGCGATTTCCCGTAGATGCTAAATTCTACTCACCATAGTCTCGTGCTAAGTATAGCCGACGACTTGTTTCCCCTTCTTCGTGGTGTCCGTCGTACTCGCCTGCGAACATAGAATTTCACAAAATATCACACGTAAGCTCAAATTTACAAAAACGCGACATTAAAGACAAACTAGAAACCCGCGTCGTGAACCAAACGCGTGTGTGCGCGATATGCTAAAAACGTATGATTTCGTGCCTGAAACTATCCCGACACGTCACGATATGCAGAAAACCCCGAACCCACACACATATCACACGCGTCGCGAAGGTTAAAATATACGAAATAGGGTAGTTAGTCCCAGATTTTTCTACAGAAGGAATTTAACAAAATTGCATATAACATAAGTCTTAGAATAGCAGCAGACACCTACAGAGCAAAACCCAAACCCCATGTCCTCCATCTGGCCGCAAATTGCGACCGGGATTGAATATTCCCGGCGGCCAAGAGGTGGAAGTGGGGGGTCGTTTTCTGGATATGTGATCAACATTTAATAACTATGCTCCAGTTAACTCCGATTTATTCTGAAATCACTGGGTCAACAGCAGATTACAAGAAGCTAGAAATTTGCTTAAAAACGATAATTTTACATCAAACAGAAACCTGATGGTATTTTAGTGAAATTGGGGTTAAGCTAGGTTAACATGGCCCTAACAACACTTAATTAAGCTAGGCTAACTATCAAAATCACCACCTTGCCAAAACTTCACACAAAATACCATTTTAGCACTAAAACGCACATTAAACGCTAATCGAAGCTAATCAATACACAAGATTAGCAAGCTAGGAGTTAAGCCTAAGAATTATACCTCACTTGACCCTAGGAAGCAGGAGGAAGGAGAAGAAGAAGGCTTGGTGCTGCTGGTGCTATTGGAACTGCTGCTGCTGCAACTAGGGCTGATGCTGTTGCTGTTGCTTACTGCTGCTGCTGCTGTCTGCTTGCTGCTATTGCTTATGCTGATGTTGCTGCTGCTACTGAGGCTGCTGGGGCTGCTGCTGAGTGTGTGTGTGTGTGTGTGTGTGTGTGAGAGTGAGAGAGTTGTTGTGAGGAAAAGAGTTTAGAAAAAAAAAGATAACCATGCTAGTCAACCCTTCTCTCTCTCTACCTCTCTCTTCATTAAATGAAGCATGGCAAGGCCATCATACCCATCATGCACCCTCTCTCTCTCTCTCTCTCACCAAGTCAAACACAAAACAATTTAAATCCCTTTTCCTAAAAAAAAAAAACAACCCTTAAATGAAAAGATCTAATTAAACTTAATTCAAATGGGTTAACCCACCATGGTTGCCAAACATGGTTAACCCATCCCTTAACCCTAGTTTACATGCACAAGTGTGTGAAAGCCTAGGAAAATTCTAATAAAATATTCATTAAATTTGATAAAATATTTGAAAATCAATTTGGTAAACTTTTTAATAAAAACCAAATATTAAAATATAATTAGCCACTAAACGCATCCTAAGGTGTTACAATCTTCCCCCTTAAAGAAATTCGTCCCTGAATTTAAAATATAAAGCTACGCATACCTTCAAAAAGATGAGGGAACTTCTTCCGCATCTCGCCCTCGGCCTCCCAAGTGATCTCTTCACCATTCGGGCTGTGCCAAAACACCTTCACTGATGGCAAGACCTTCGATCGAAGTTTCTTTACCTGCCGGTCTAATATTACGACTGGCTGCTCGGTGAACGAAAGATCATGCTCGAGCTGAACGGTCTGATGCTGAATCATGTGTGAAGGTCATGTGGGTATCTGCGAAGCATTGAAATATGGAACACGGGGTGAACATCTGGGAAGTCGGGTGGAAGAGCCAAACGATATGCTACTGCGCCCACACACTCGAGGATCTTGAAAGGACATATGTATTTGGGGGCTAAGGCTTCCCCTTCCGTCCAAACCTCATCACTCCCTTCATCGGAGAGACCCTCAGAAAAACGTGATCTCCAACTGCGAACTCTAATCTGCGGCGGCGTCTGTAAGCATACGATCTCTGCCTGCTCTGAGGCTGTCCTCATCCTGTCTTGAATCAGCTGTATCTTCTCGGTCGTCTCCTATACGATCTGTGGCCCCAAAATACTGCTCTCATTGAGCTCTGTCCAACAGACGGGCGATCTACATCTCCTCCCATACAGAGCCACGAAAGGTGCCATCTGAATAGTATCCTGGAAACTATTGTTGTAGGAGAACTCCACCAAAGGTAAATGATGATCCCAGCAAGCACCAAATTCTAAAGCACGCTCGGAGCATGTCCTCGAGAGTCTGAATAGTCCGCTCTGACTGGCCGTTGGTCTGCGGATGAAATGCTGTGCTGAAACTCAAGCGGGTGCCCAAGGCCTCCTGAAGCCTCTGCCATAGTCGGCTGGTAAACTGGGGTGCCTCTGTCGGACATGATACACGTCGGGACTCCATGCAGTCATACAATCTCGTCGATATATATCTGGGCATACTGAGCAAATCCGAAAATCGTCTTCATTGGCAGGAAGTGAGCCGCTTTCGTCAAACGATCCACGATCATCCAGATGGAGTCATGCCCTCGACTAGTCCTGGGTAGACCCACAATAAAGTCCATAAGAAATCTGCTCCCATTTCCACTCCGGAATGGGTAACGGCTGTTGCTCTCCCGCGGGCCTCTGGTGCTTGGCCTTGACTTGCGGACAAGTCAGGCATCTCGACGCGAAGTTTGCGATGTCCCTCTTCATCCCGTCCCACCAGTAAACATCTCTCATATCATGGTACATCTTGGTGGAACCTTGATGAACATTGTACACCGATCGATGTGCCTCCTCAAGAATCTCACGCCGCAGTCCCTCAGCATCTGGTACGCACAGTCTAGTCCCAAATTGCAATATCCCCTGATCATCGATCACGAATTCGGAAAATCTGCCCTGTCCAATCTGTGCCATGATCTCTTAACAACGGTCATCACTGTACTGTGCCACATGTATACGGTCAAGCAACTGTGGGCGTGCACGAACATGCGCAAGCTGTCCCCCGATCGGCGTGAACTCGAACTGCACTCGGCTGCCGCATAAAATCTGCCAATCTGCCGATGACTGCCTCTGCACTGTGCTCAAACAAGATAGACTACCCCTGGGCCTCCTACTCAAAGCATCCGCTACTACATTTTCCTTGTCTGGGTGGTAAAGGATCTCACAGTCGTAGTCCTTCACTAACTCCATCCAACGGCGCAGTCTAAGATTCAGGTCTCGCAGCTGAAATATATACTTTAAGCTATAAGTCCACGGTAGCTCCCGGCCGTCTAACGGACGCCAAATGCGGAACAAAAACTTTTTACAACTGGCGCTATCGCGTACTATAACCCGGATCTGCCATTAAAGCTAAACTAACAAACTACAAAGTGGGTAGAAATGTTATACCGAATGATCCGAGTCCTTCGGTCTTCAACCATCATCCCACTCTTTGTTGCGGCTGCTCCGATCTCCTGAATCTCTAGTCTTCTCGTCCAGGTGGCACCACGTCGACGGATCTTTAAACGGGCTCCCGCCTCTGAACCGAGGCAACTCGATCGTCAAGTTTGCTAAAAGAGACGACCAAGATGATGTAAAGAATAAGTAGAACACTTTGTCTCGTTACGTCCAAGGCTATGGATGAACGGTTAATGAAGTTGTCTTTTGGATTGGATTGAAATGAGATATGAAAATATATATGAACTAGATCTCTCTCATCTCATTTTATCAACCCTTTCTTTTTCCCAAATCAATCATCATCCCTCAACAAAGGGGCCGGCCACTATATAAAGAGGAGGGGGTGAGTGTAGGAGCAAGGGAAGTAACCTTAAGCAATAATGTATCAAAGATCTTAAGTAAATATCCTAGGAAGAACAAAACACATTAAAGCAAAATGGTGACTCATTTAAAACACCTCATCAACTCATTAATGCAAGTGATGAGTCACAAACCTAGCCACCTCTTCTAGAAGCTTCTAGAACCTTCCACACTCATCCAAAGAAAAGATAAATCCGCATTTAACCGAATGTTAAATACGGGTGATAGAAAACAGGAAACTGGCAACTTCCAAAAGTGATCCTGAAACGAATTTCAGGATAACCCTGTATCACTATAAACATACCCGCATTTGTATTACGACCGAATACAAATGCAACTGAGACAAAGATATTATATCTACACAGTATAATACTCAGATCCGGCTTAAACCAAAGCCGACCAGTATTATCTGCCCGAAAAATGACACGTGCGAAAACGCACGTGCATTTTCCGAACCCTGCCATAATCCCATACGGCCTCTACAACGTTTTGTCCGAACTTAGGAAAGTGTCTGTAGGGGACTCTAATGACTCATCAACACACTGGCACTGGGTATAACCACTAGCACGTCAGAGGTACAAGCTGTACGTAACGGTTGCCTATTGTATTGATTGGAAGGGAAGCTGACGAGCGAACTCATCCATAAACCCTACTGAGCCTGACAGTGACAATATCCGTACAGTCCGGTCCGTTCGTCTAAAGAGTATCGCATATCGAGTCTAGGGGTGGATAAAGTCAGACCCCTAATAACGCGATAAATCGTGTCGGCATGAAGCCCATCACCATCTGAGAAACTACTGATCCAAATCAGTAACTCTCACTATCTCGGCCGAGGATTTCTAGTGATGGCCACCCGTGCACTGTGCGACATCAACCCCCAATACCGGGAGAGACGAATCCCCGACGATCCGCTCACTGCCTCCATGTGGCTCGGGACTGTACCTAACTAAAACCCGTTTGCATAACTCCTTTAAGCGTGGTAGGGTAGTAATCTAAGCACAGTGGGAACTCACACGAGACAAATGACGATCTCAGGTCGACAAACTAACCTGTACATATGTCACCAGGGAACTGCTATCTGATGATATGTATAATACCAACTAGCATGTTCCCGGCGAGTCCTGTCCGGTGTACTCATAACCCAATGAGCACCTGTATACATCTTAGGTGATCCAACTGACACCAGTGGCTTGTGAGACTGGCCACCGCCCCTCGTCGGGGTCTCGACTGTATACACTAGTCTACTCTGGAGTATCGATGCCCTGTCTCGAAACTCCCACGACTAGGGACACTTTAAGGATGTGCTTATAGACCCCAGCTCCCACGTATATGATCGCCATCATACTGCTGGCAGTCAAGAAAGAATCCTATGGGCTCTATCATCATGCAATAGTGAACTAAAGCATGTATACGATGATAAAGACATACCAGATAGCATACTATCATCTCGAGCAAGACTGTCATATCGGTATAGGTCCTGTCTCAATCATTGCAATCACGTACCCGCGATCCAATAATTGACTTTGAGACCACTATCTCCAACAATCTCCCACTTCCACTTAAGGCTAATTATTGCGATGTCGCATACTCACAGCCCGTGTGATACCGAACACCCATTTCCTCTACTAATCAGTTTCACAAAACTAGTTTGTAAAACTCTTGTGTTCGAGAAATAGCCTCAGTGAGTGGATCCGCCCTGATGTTTCATTCTATGTCTCTCTTAATCTCAAGTTCGCGGAGAAAGCCATCTCCCAAATTGAGTAATACTTGTCTTAGAATATGTCTGAATATCTGATAGGACCTAGTTCATAAAAGAACTCCAAATCCAAACTTCTTAGACTGTAGCGATAACTGAACCTAATCAGTATCCAGCACCATGCCTCCCACAGAATCCTCTTGGACCACCTGTCTTTAATACTGTCCCTCATCAGAGGGAAAACTATAACTCTGACAATCACTCTGTCATCCATGTCACCTTTGAAGCTTGGAATGATAACCGTCTCCCGAAGGAGGCTGCCGTCATCAAATCCGTAGAACATTCACTTATGTTCTAAAACTGCTTCCTTATGTTTCTCCAGGATTGGATTAATATTAACTTATCGCATTTAGTGCAAAAAACAACATCTGGTGTGGTACTTGACATCTCATGATTGACTCAATTGCCTAAGCAAGTGATCTGCCAATAATGCACATCCCTCTCTCCTTTAGTCTCTAAGACACCTTTAGAAAGAGTGACTCCATCACCTGCAGGTACACCACCATGCCAGGAGTCATCTATTCTAAAACACTGTTAGAATACTGTCAAAGTACCTATATTGGGAAACTACCTAAATCCAGATCTAAAACCATAGATCTAGAAACCAGAATATCTGATATTATATCCAAATCCTTTGTGGAGAAACAATTGTGTGACGACCAAAGTACAACCGATCGCAGTATAGGAATTTTACTTCCTACTCTCTGTATGTCATCTAAATACCAGGACATCACACCCTACTACCTTCTCACCAGATCCATCCCCTATTCTGATGAGGTCAAACCCATGACTGTCACATCAAAAATAGATGATCTTATCTCCGCTATATCTGCTTAAGCCTATAAATAGACATAAGCTACTTGCCCACTATGCTTCCGCTTCTCCCACTGACTACGATAACCCTCTGGCAGAATAATATCTACGTACACTTCTAAAGCTTGTTTAGAACGAATTTATACTTATCCTCTTGCCGGGTCTCATAGTCTGGAACAACAGTAGTGTCAAGTCTGGGTAAACAAGAACCTCCCTGTCACCGTCCTTGAGGCTACCGGAGTACCTCTCGGGTGTCTGAGGTTACCCACCATGTCTGCGATGTTGCTATTGGAATGTCAAACCTGATTGAATATATAGGTCCTATTAAATTTTCCGTAATCGTTTGCGGTTCTGGAATCACTTCCTATTCTACCATACTCCATTTTTACTAAAACTGTGGCGAGTCAAGAACAATATCACTATTGATCTTCCAGATGGTAGAAATGTTAACCTTCGTCAAAGTCAGGGTCAACCCACAAACCGCCATTACAGAAACGTGCCTTGATCTATCCAGTGTCTGGTTTTAAGCATAAGCTGGACAACTCCCCGTATCTTAATATCGTTAAGATATGAACTATTCTATATATAATATAGAAATAGAGGCACTAATTTAATTGGAACCAGATTCAAAAACATGCAGCTGTCTCCAGTGCATATCAACTTAATGGAGAGAGGCTAATCAGCATTACTCAAGTTAGGAATCCATCCAATTATGAGTAACCTGAAAGAGAAAAAAGTTTCTCAAAACCATTACTATCAACTGAATACCAATCACAAGAATCTACATCTTCGATCTCTTTGAAGAATCCCGATACTTGTGACACCCGGTTCTCTACTTTATTCTTATATCCACAACTTCTCAAAACTTAGACTTTATATTTCTACGAAACACTTGTCTAAAAACTAAAGAAGTCATAAGTAAATAGAACATAGTACGAGGACCAACCCCTTTGTCCTGACGGACACTGGACAACATACAATACTCTGTATAAGTCCGCTGAGTTGAATAACTCATAACCTGTGCGTCGTAGGTTGAAAACTGTACCCACGCGACTTCCTCAAATATCACCAATTACAACGAATTCCGATATAATGATGATGATCTCCTAATTCCCAATAACTTATTCCCACTCATCATCTGTAAAACCATATAGATATGAGAATGAAACCTGGTAATTACATACCCTTGAGTAAGTATCAAATCGGGAAATCAGTTTTCCTTTTAACAATGCACAGTGAAACTGAAATATGAAAATGTTTCATAGGGGTATCTGGTATTCTTAGTAATGCATCTTCCATAATCCAATTCATGACTTTAACCGTATATATCTTTGCCATCTCTCCAAATCCCTTTATTTGTCTTTAGTCATTTCCTTCTGTACACCCATTTTAGGCTAACTGGTTTTCTTCCTTCCCTACCGTTCGGCACCAGCCTATGGTTTGGAAGAAGACTATCCAGTAAGCATAATAGGTGTACTCTCCTAATTCTAGGAGTACTCGTAACTTGAGAGAAGGTGATGATAAAAGACAACTGAATAATACCTTATTCTATTAAAGGTGAAATAGGAGTGGCGATGAAGTACGCGGTTTGGTCGTGAACGATAACAGTCGCAATTTACTTTGCCCTCTTTCTAATCGCTTTTGTTGGAGATAGTGCCCTCAGAGTCAATTATTGGATCACAGGCACGTGATTGCAATGATTGAGGGAGGACCTGTACCAGTAGGACAGTCTTACTCAAGATGATAGTATGCTATCTGGTTTATCTTTATCATCGTGTACTGCTTTAGGTGACCTTACGAGTCGCTATTACACGTTGATAGAGCCCCTAGGATTCTTGCTTGACTACCAGCAGTATGAGGGCGATCATATACGTGAGAGCTGGAGTCTATAAGCACATCCTTAAAAGGTCCCTAGTCATGGGAGTTTCGAGACTGGGCATCGATACTCCATTAGCAGACTAGTGTATACAGTCGAGACCCCGACGAGGGGCGGTGGCCGATCTCACAAGCCATTGGTGTCAGTTGGTTCACCTAAGATGTATACAGGTGCTCATTGGGTTATGAGTACACCGGACAGGACTCGCCGGGAACCTGCTAGTTGGGATTATACCAGACGTCAGATAGCAGTTCCCTTATGACATGTGTACAGGTTAGTTCATCGACCTGAGATCGTCATTTGTCTCGTGTGAGTTTCCACTGTACTTTGATTACTACCCTACCACGGCTCAAAGGAGTCGTGCAAACAGGTTTTAGTTCGGTACAGTCCCGAGCCACATGGAGGCAGTGAGCGGATCTGCAGGGGTTCGTCTCTCCCGGTTGGGGGTGAGGTCGCGCTGTGTCTAGGAGAGCCATTATACAAAGCCGTCGGCCGAGGCAGGAGATTTACTGTTAGGTACTCCAGTAGTATCTCAGGGTGTTCTGGGCTACACTCCGACACGACTTGTACTGCTTTTGGGGGTCTGACTTTTACCAACCCCCTAGGCCCGCCATGCGATACTCATAGACGAACGGACCGGACAGTATGGATATTGTCACAGACAGGCTCAGTAGGGTGTCAGGATGAGTTCGCTCATCGACGTCCCTTTTGGTCAATAGCTGGTGGCCCGTCACGTATGGCTAATACCTCTGACGTGCTAGTGGTTAAATCCACAGCCATAGTATTGACGAGTCTTTAGAGTCCACCACACTCAGTTACTCAAGTTTCGGGCGAAACGCTGTAGAGGCCGTATGGAGTTATAGCAGGGTTCGATCAGATACGTGCGGTATTGCACGGATCGTGATCGGACGGTTTTTACTAGCCGGCTTTGGTTTAAGCCGGATCCTAGTATTAGACAGTGTAGATTTTGTCTCTTTGCATTTGTGTTCAGTAAGAATACAAATGCGGGCATCTATATGCAGTGGTGGGGTTTTCCTGTAATTTATTACGGGATCAGTTTTCTGTAGTTGCCAGTTTGCATTCCGTTCCGGCCGGTTTTCCATTGTTCTTTCCCGGCCGGACTTTTCCGATGGAGGGGGTTATTTGCAAGTTTGCAAATAACATTTGTGGAGGGGGTTTCTTGCATTTGTGGCATTATGATAAGTTAAGCATCTTTGCTTTTTCATGATGGCTTGCTTTTTGTGATTAGAAAGGATTAGAGTTGATTTGAATTGGATTTGACCTTGTTATCATTGCTTGGGGGTGTGGTCACCAATTGCTTTTACTACCATCACTTCCCTTCATGGTTTTGTTTTTTTTTCATTCCCTCCACCATTCTCTCAAGAGGCCGGCCACATAAGAGGAGAAAGAGGGAGAGTTTCATTTGGAGGGTGGCACATATTTCTTCATCTCATTCTTCTTGTTTTGGAAAAATGAAAGCACCATTTTTCCTTGACCTCATTCCTCCATCACCAATGGCAACATAAACCCCAATGAGACAAAGGTTCTACACTACAACCTACAGTACCCTTGGACGCGTCGGCTAGCCAACTTCGCGCCCGAGTTGCCTCGGTCCAGAGGTGGGAGCCCGTAAAAGATATCGGCTATGTGGTGCCCTTTCCGACGAGGAGGTGACGGACGAAGATTCCGCGGGAGATCGGAGTGGAGACGAAGACCGGAAGACACGGATCGCTCGGTATAGCTTCTCACCCCTTCTCTTGTTAGCTAGGATTAGGTTAATTGTTACGATCCGGGTTTTTGTCCGCGGTAGCGCCAGTTTAAAAGTTAAGAAAATTTTTGTTTCCGCATTTTGGCCTCGAGTAGAAGGCCGGGGCGCTGCCGTGGCGCAACATGGTATCAGAGCCACGCCATTAACCTAGTCTAGCTTTGTCTAGTGTGTTTACGTCTTCGATCGAACAAAAATCCCAAAAACTATATTTCGTGTGCATCAGTTTTCTGTCGAATTTTTTCTGGCCCGAAATTTTTTTCAGGTTGTAGAAAACTGATGTACTGGAAGTCCTAAGGATTCTGGATAAATTCGAGACATTGATCTTTCAAGGAGAGCGCGGAACCGTGGCCAAACCCCACTTGGCGCCGCGGTTCCGCCGCAGTATGGAGGGATCAATGCTTCAACTTTTTCCAGTGGGCTTGTGGAGTGAAAATAGGGTTTCTGGAATATTATTTTTGGGCCCAGAATTTCTTGATGTGCTACAGTAGTACTTGGGGGACCACTTGGTAATTTTTGATCGATCGGACATTTTAAATACATTAGTTCACAGTTTTTACATTATATCTGCGACCGTGAATGTCACTTGATCGGTAAATCCAGTCTAACTGCTATAGCCCGGTTAGACGGATTTGCGAACGTGACATTCACGTTGATGTTTTGTGATTTTGCTGTGATGTTGCGGATCGGTCGGTGGGGATAGCCTGGATGCAATGCTAGTACAGTTTTTCTTGTATTATGTATATTTGATATTGCGGGGCGAGCGTCCGACATGTGGACTGCCGTCACTGCCTGTTTGTATTATTATTTTGGGGCACGACCAGGTTGCGTTCGATGTACCCGTTGTATGTATTTTTTACTTTCTGTACTAGGTTTACCCCGCGGAGGGGTGCACGGTGTTGCGCCACGGCAGCGCCCCGGCCTTCTACTCGAGGCCAAAATTCGGAATCAAAATTTTTTCTTAGCTTTAAACCGGCGCTACCGCGGACAATATACACGGATCGTAACCATTAACCTAATCCTAGCAAACTAGAGATGGGAAGAGAGTTATACCAAGCGATCCGTGTCCTTCGGTCTTCGTCTCCACTCCAATCTCCCGCGGAGTCTCCGTCCGTCACCTCCTCGTCGGAAAGGGCACCACGTAGCCGGATTCTTTTACGGGCTCCCACCTCTGGACCGAGGCAACTCGGGCGCGAAGTTGGCTAGCCGACGCGTCCAAGGGTACTGTAGGTTGTAGTGTAGATTCACTTTGTCTCATGGGGTTTGTGAAGTTGCCATTAGTTGATAGAAGAATCAAAGAACTTTGGAGAGGGGTTTATGATTTTGGAGCATACAAAATGAGATGATCTAATTTCCCTCATCAAAAATGAAAACCTCTCTCTCTCTCTCCCAAAGTGGCCGGCCCCCCCTTCATATCTCAAAATGGTGGAGGGAATGAAACCAACCCAAGAAGGAAGGTGAGTGTAGGAAAAGAGAATGGGTGACCACATCCAAAGACCATGATAACAACATCATATCAACCTCAAATCCTTTCTAATCTCAAAAAGCAAAGGAAATGACTAATAAAGAATCTCATCATGAAGCCACACATTTACAAAGGTGTAGCGTTTTGAAAATCGTTTCGGTAAAATTTCGGAAAATCGGTAAAATAAAGGTGTTTTCTGTAAAAAGTCAAAATGCAAATATCTTTATTATAAAATTAAATATACAAATTCTAGCTTTTTAATTACTAGTATTTGGTGTTTATTGAGCCACAGGTGAAATTTCAAATTTTCTGAAAAAAATATTATTTTAATATTATTTTAAGCCGGTAAGAAAATACATTAAATTAGCGATAAATACAAATTTAAATGGGCTAATTTTAATCTTTAAAATCATGTTAATTAAAATCTAGTTGTAATATAAATTTTTAGTATTTTATTTCAAGTTTTAATGGGTTTTTATTATGGAAAACAAAAATATAATTAATTTGAACTAAAACTTGCAATTTTGAGCTTGTGGGGGGTTTTTTTGCATAGAAATTCCTTGTAAAATTTCCCACACTCCTCCCCACCTCATCATGGCCGGCCCCACACCTAAAAACAGCCCATTTTTCCTCCCCTCAAATTTTCTTCAACTCATGTGAAGAAATGCTTTGAGGAATGGTATAAAATATATTAATTTGACTAAGTATATGGTTGTCTTTGACCTTGTGTGAACTTTCCCCAAATCCCAAACCTCTCTCCCACTCCCACTGGCTGAGCCTCTTCAAGTGCAGCCCCAATTTTTCCCCCTCTCATTTCCTCATCAAAAACATTACAATTTGCATCAAAAATCCACCAAAAATCCCACAAAATCAAAATCAAAGCCCTACCCATTTTTCCTTAGCCCTTATAGCATGGATCTTGGTGAAAAGATCTCAATTTGGAGGTCAAGTTCCATATTTGATTTCATGGTTTGTGAAGGTATAACTCTAACCCTTTTTCTTAATTTGATGTTAAATACTTTAAATCAACTTAATTAGGTGTTTTATTTAGGTTTTAAATTGCAAGTTTAAATTCAAGAGAAGGGTTAAATTAAAGTTATGGTTGTGATAATTTGTTCATGGTAGTGTGATGTATTTTAGCATCTTAAATATATGCAAAACCTAATCTTGTTGCTAATTTGCAAATGGTTATATTTAATTTGCCCAAATTGTGATAATCATGCTAAATTGCTAACTAGGTTTTAGAAATTTTATTAAAATGTGGGATTAAAATCTAGTTAGGATTTTTAGCACATCATTAAGGTTTCCATGAGTGGTTTAACCATTTAAAATATGCAAAACCAAGTTTAATTGTAAAATTGTGAATTTTACATTAAAAAGTGTTAAAATTGATATTTTTGCAAACTAGGATTTTGGAAATTATGCAAATTTATGTGATTAAATTATGGAAATGGGTTTATTGACTTATTTAAGTTATTTAATAAGTATTATGGCCACTATAATTGTTTAAACATCGAGTTTTGTACTAAAACGGGTAATTTTGCTTGCTAGTTTTTCGGAAAAATGGCTTTTAGAGTGAATTTGGGGTTTTTGTGAGTTTTAACCTATTTTATATAAAAATTAGTGTTCTTGAATGTGGAAATGAGTGTGATTGGATTTTTATCGATGGTTTGACGTTTGTACATCGACATCGAGGGTTGGTTTGACTATTCTTGCATGCGTAGGCGATAGGTTTGGACCTATGCGTGATAGGCGTGCCGATTTGATTTTCGTATGCTGTTTCGATTTCGAATTTAGTTTTAATGCGATACGGTGCGTTATGATATATAGGTACCCCATGCGGACTTCGAGACGACAAGCAAGCGCGTGGCGACGTCGGCACCGGCGAGCGAGGACCAGGTGAGTAGATTTATATCTACGGGGAGAAGTCGGGTGGATGGCGTATAGCACCCCCGCAGTCCGTGGTGGTGTATACGGATGCGTATACACACCAACAATTGTTATATGTTATTTGGGATTAATAATGATGTTAGGATGGATAATGGTGTGTTGGATTACCTTGTTGTTGCGAACCCTAGGGTAGTGTTACACACACACATACACACATACATACTTGCATACATTCCTATTGATATGTGCTCATGGGATTCTTTATAGTTATGTGTTCACATGGGTATGGGACTATGTGTTCACATACGGATTGAGGATGATACTTGGGATTGAGCTGAGTCGATGAGATCTGATTTGAGGCCGTGAGATCGGTGATATAGCAGGGTTCGTATCTTAGATACGACATGACGTTGTAGCGGGTCCTTGACGTAGTGTTTCACACACGTCCATGCATACGTAGGCGGTATCAGTATGGTACTAGACGTAGATCAGTACCCCGATCATGATATTTGATAAAGAGGATACCAGGTGAATAGTATGATGAATGTGATTTTGACCCGTACCCAGATTGGGATGCCGTACGACGGATTTACGTACGAGCTATATTTTGATGATTGATCCGCACTCTTGACTTGGGATGTCTGATTATAGATATGGTATCGGATATGATATTATTGAGGCGGGATCACCGACTATACATATACAGGTAGGTATATGTATCGACTCAGATGATAGGCGGTTTCCTTACCTGTAGTTCAGCTTGTTAGTTCAGCCGTATAGTTTAGTGTAGTTGTTAGATTAGATTAGACTCCTACCTATTTCAAAAACTAACGAATCGTGGGTATTTTAAAAGACAGCCCAAGGGATCCTACGGATATTTCAAAAGACTTATCTTTTCATAAAAACACCGTAGCCCCTATTTTCAAAACCCTATGATTTGTGTTATTTCAAAAGGCACCATTTGTAGAACTTATATTAGATTAATGCAGATTAGTTATAGTTGCGTCTAGTATTCAGCTCCCGCTTATTATTGTGGTTCGCTTCGCATCGCATACTTATGTTATAAATTCTTATTGAAATGTTGATATCTTATTGTTAGGACACCAGCACCATTACCGATGATGCGTATGTACCACGTACACTTACTTGCCGGCTCACACACATCTTCATCAGTAATTACCATGTCACGTACACTTTAGAGAATATAATTGCTTGACTTAGATTGTTAGCTGGTAGTTTTGACATGATATTAGTGTACTTCCCTTATATGCCATATTAGACATTGTAGTTATTACCTACCACTTCATGCATACTGTTATTCAGTTGTTCATGCCTAGTTCATTATCATTGACACATGCACTTGTGATGATTTCTTGAGATTTATGATATTTCTGGATTTCGGGGAAAGCCGCAAAATTTACAACTTATGATCTTTTAAAATATAAAATGTTGCGGTTTTCTAGTGATGTAAAGTGTCGTCCACCATGAGTTTGCTGTGGTTTTGGAAATCCGTGTCGAGGAGTGGAGGAACCGTCACGGGTACATGGTGGGCCCGGTATGGTACCACGGGGCAAGAGGAATGTGGTGTTGACGTTGAGCCTGGCTGGGGAGCACTACCTACCGGTGATATTACCCGACGCGTCGGATATCCGGAGGATACCGTCGTGGTCTTGAGATGGATTGTAGGGGCCAGTCTGGACTGACGGCGCCCTAGATATTGAGATTGAGACATTGATATTTCGAGACAGTGAGATTTATGTTTTGTGTCGATGCTAGACACTGTTGATGCTGATTTCATTTATGATATCTCAGTTTAAAAATACGAAGGAAATCTCACTAATTTATGAAAACAGTTTTTTTTTTCATTTACATGTATTCTGTTTCATGCATTCATACCTCATTCATATGATATATTGCTACCTTAGGCACTGACACGGGCACATGAGATTTCACTCGGTCAGATATTACCCTAGCCATTGTTATAGGCTGCTTGTTATGTATAATTTGAGGATATATTATGATCGTATGACCTAGGATTTCGTCATACATGCGATTTCTATTCGTAGATGTTTTTCTATTCACGAGTTGGCAACTCACCCCCGTTGTGCCCCAGTTTCTTGCAGGTTTTGCCGTACAGGTTTAATTACGGCCTGACAGGCTCAGTTTTATTCGGGTGACTTGCTAGTAGGTGGGTTTTTCTTGTATCGTACCCATCATATTACTTTGTATAATATTATTCCGTTGTATCTAGTAAATTCCATCAACCAAACATGTATTTTTTGAGATAGAGACCAGTGTTGTTTATTCTTTCGACCTTAGAGTCGCTCGTTATATTTCTGGTGGTTTTGAGTTTCCTTTTGAGTTTTGATCCTCGCCGTTGGCGTTGTATATTATATTGTTTGTGTGGTTGTGACCGTCAATTGACGAAGAGCTAGCTTCCGCTTGGGGATGCCTTTTTATTGATTTCGTATACTATTCATGTTGTATCCCGTTTGGGAGCCAGTATTTACAAAGGAGACTCTGCCGAAATTTTTAGAAAATACTTGATGTTTTTAAAAACCGCATAATTCGGCTCATGCTATTAAAACTTCTTGTTTTAAATTGGTTTTTCCTTCACTCTACTACTTTTCTTGGTTTGGATTTCTGGGTTTTCGGCTTACTTAGAATACGTACGCCTTGAGACGTTCGTAGTTTAAGTGCCGGTCATGTTCCGTATTTTCGGGTCGTGACAAAGTTGGTATCAGAGCGTTAGGTTTTACCTTCGAAGCGTAGGATGACCCTTGGTTGATGGAATAGGTGACTAAAGTAGAGTGACGTACCGTTGGTATGTTCCGCGGCATATTTACGATACGCTACTCCACTTAAGAAGCCTTAGGATGTACATTTCTTTGCTCAGTATTATATTCATTCCTGATCTAGCCTCATCGGTACCAGTTATGGTTTTGCTGCCACGATTACGGGCAGGGAGAGCTACAGCTAGAGTTGCGGTCTGCACGAGCTCGTCACGAACGAGGACTGACCAGGGCGAAATTTCGGCGACACACGATTGCAGGGATGTATCTTTTTACTGTGTTTCCGCGCCACGAGTGTTTGGCGGATCGCCTTTATGAGGTTACTCGGATGTGCAGATCGACACTAGAGGATTGAGCCAATGATAGAGGCCAGCCAGATTTTGATGACCGTTGGTGTATTGCTTACTCATGATGATTGAGGCATTGTTCAGCGTGCAGACGAGTGAGCCAGTTGTTGCTGCGAGCGACGAGATATCGCCCTATATGTTGGAGCTATTGCAGTATGAGTTGTACTAAGAGATTATAGAAGGTCGCTAGTCACCGAGGATGAATGACTAGGACGTGTGGTTCGTTCGCTACCCCGATGCGAGGTCATCAGATAGATTGATTCCAGCTAGAGACGACTTCACGCGGAGACGTTGAGAGTCGACAGAGACGATCGAATGTCAGAAACCTATTATTCCAAGTTTAAAGTATTCGGAAAGACATGCAGGCAATTCTATGGTCCCTCTAGAAGGATGAAACCCTAACTCGACTTAATGACCGTGTGAAAGCCTTTGAACCTTAGGGTTGCGGCAGTTCCGCGGCGCCATTAATGAGGCTTGGGTTTGCCCTTCTACGGCTGGACCACCGATGCTGTGGTATGTACTCGATATTATTATACTGTACCCATGATGTTGAGCTCTTGGGGGATTATGAGGTTTTGACGATTCGATCGAATGGCTCGACTTCATTCGGATACTAGGTGGTGAGATGCATTCTTGGGAGGCTCCAGATACGAGGACAGCCGTTGGAGCTCAGTCCATGCAGCCACGACGAGACGAGTCCGGAGCAGTCGACATTAGAGAAAAGTGGAGTAAGAGGTTCGTACGAGATCTGGATAAGACGACGTTCCACTCCGCCGACATCAGAGATGCGATGCGCATGCTGAGGCGTGGTACTTGGATTTACCTTCCAGAAGGAGTCGCGATGAGTATGCAGTCGTTCCGGAGCAAGATGCAGATATAGGAAAGGACGATGACTTCTGGACAGTTGGCAGAGACGAGACATGGAAGAGACCGTGAGCAGGATTCCTTCCAGGACACTGCTGCAAGGATACTTGCACCCAGGATCAGATGTGTCACATACATTCAGAGAGCCAGAGGCCGACGCCAGTGATATGCTGCCTTACGAGTGGTCGCGATGATTGACCGAGAGATGACCAGAGAAGTGCCAGAACGGATTCATCCCCGTTAGCACACCCGACAGGGCCGATGAGCCGATGGACCGAAAGATTGGTAATTCACAGTGAAGACCTTGACCCAGGAGTGGTCATGGTTACGCACATCAGCAGGACAGAGTTCATGATCATCGACGAGACGTCCCACTAGTGACTGTGACAGTTGGCCGAGATTCTTAGAGGATGCGCTTGAGCGGTACTGTTCCGCCATTATTGATTTCGATGTTTTGGGTGATTTATTCGTATGATTTGATTTTGATGATTGAGGATTTACGATCTTTGCACATTGTTGCACTTGATATCGTTTTCGTGCTTTAGTTTCACATGTTTGTGATTTTACGGTTTTAAACAGTTGAGTTGGTTTTGTGCGTATGCATGCGCGCGATTTCGTTCCTGCACTCTGTATAGTTTATATATGCTTGCAGTGCAGTGATACGCCTTTTGTGCACTTAGATGCATTGGACTTTGATTTCGATGGTGATGTTCGATATTTGTTTTGTGCACCTGATTTGATTTTGCGCATGTTCGGCACTTGATATTGGATTTCATGATTTCGTGCACGATGGATGCACCTGATTTGGATTTTCGCGCATGTTGGGCGCATATTTTGAAGTGTGATTTTGGTGCACACCAGGTGCACTAAATCGAGATTTTTCGTGCATGTTAGATGCACCTGATTTTGCTGTCAGGCATACATGTTGCCTACGACAGATGTTTCGTGCACACCCGATGCACTTAGATGTTGTTTCTGTGCATATGTATGGCACATATTTGGATTTTGATTTCCGTGCGCACCAGACGCACGTAGTATTCATACGCGTATTTTGGGATTGATTTTTTTTTTCCTTATAGAGCAGTACGTTTTTATGATATTGCTATGTGTTTTCATACTGAGCAGGACTAGTCAGAGGACAGTACCTGAATATATTTTGCATGCATTGATAGTTATTGAAGGGATTTCCAAAAAGCGAGCTATAGCCTCAGTATTTACCTACGTGTCTGATATGACACGAAATGTTTAAAACAAGGAGACCCCTCTAAATTGTTTCCAAAACGGCGGAACGTACATTTCAAACAAAGGTATATATGTATATAGTTATTTTCTTATGATAGACGTCCGCCACTGTGCAGTGTTATACGCGTGCACAGCGACTTAAAGAGATTTGGCATGCATTTCCTTCAGATACTTACATATATAGATTCGATATTTACATGTATAGTTTCGAGTTATATCATATTGGTTTTGCTTTCGATTTGGCATTGATGTCTTCCCCATGACTCCGATGATTGCGGGATGGTTGACGGAGTTTTGATTTGAGTTATATGCTCATTTTTCATGCGCATGCGCTGCGCTACGATTTGTTTTATGTATTTACAATTTCGCAGCCCCGACGACTTGATGGTTTTGGTTTAGATGTTTTAGTATTTGGGGGGAGAGTTTTAATTTAAATTCGGGGACCGAATTTTTTTAAGGGGGGAAGATTGTAGCGTTTTGAAAATCGTTTCGGTGAAATTTCGGAAAATCGGTAAAATAAGGGTGTTTTCTGTAAAAAGTCAAAATGCAAATATCTTTATTATAAAATTAAATATACAAATTATAGCTTTTTAATTACTAGTATTTGGTGTTTATTGAGCCACTGGTGAAATTTCAAATTTTCTGAAAAAAATATTATTTTAATATTATTTTAAGCCGGTAAGAAAATACATTAAATTAGCGATAAATATAAATTTAAATGGGCTAATTTTAATCTTTAAAATCATGTTAATTAAAATCTAGTTGTAATATAAATTTTTAGTATTTTATTTCAAGTTTTAATGGGTTTTTATTAAGGAAAACAAAAATATAATTAATTTGAACTAAAACTTGCAATTTTGAGCTTGTGGGGGGTCTTTTTGCATAGAAATTCCTTGTAAAATTTCCCACACTCCTCCCCACCTCATCATGGCCGGCCCCACACCTAAAAACAGCCCATTTTTCCTCCCCTCAAATTTTCTTCAACTCATGTGAAGAAATGCTTTGAGGAATGGTATAAAATATATTAATTTGACTAAGTATATGGTTGTCTTTGACCTTGTGTGAACTTTCCCCAAATCCCAAACCTCTCTCCCACTCCCACTGGCCGAGCCTCTTCAAGTGCAGCCCCAATTTTTTCCCCTCTCATTTCCTCATCAAAAACATTACAATTTGCATCAAAAATCCACCAAAAATCCCACAAAATCAAAATCAAAGCCCTACCCATTTTTCCTTAGCCCTTATAGCATGGATCTTGGTGCAAAGATCTCAATTTGGAGGTCAAGTTCCATATTTGATTTCATGGTTTGTGAAGGTATAACTCTAACCCTTTTTCTTAATTTGATGTTAAATACTTTAAATCAACTTAATTAGGTGTTTTATTTAGGTTTTAAATTGCAAGTTTAAATTCAAGAGAAGGGTTAAATTAAAGTTATGGTTGTGATAATTTGTTCATGGTAGTGTGATGTATTTTAGCATCTTAAATATATGCAAAACCTAATCTTTTAGCTAATTTGCAAATGGTTATATTTAATTTGCCCAAATTGTGATAATCATGCTAAATTGCTAACTAGGTTTTAGAAATTTTATTAAAATGTGGGATTAAAATCTAGTTAGGATTTTTAGCACATCATTAAGGTTTCCATGAGTGGTTTAACCATTTAAAATATGCAAAACCAAGTTTAATTGTAAAATTGTGAATTTTACATTAAAAAGTGTTAAAATTGATATTTTTGCAAACTAGGATTTTGGAAATTATGCAAATTTATGTGATTAAATTATGGAAATGGGTTTATTGACTTATTTAAGTTATTTAATAAGTATTATGGCCACTATAATTGTTTAAACATCGAGTTTTGTACTAAAACGGGTAATTTTGCTTGCTAGTTTTTCGGAAAAATGGCTTTTAGAGTGAATTTGGGGTTTTTGTGAGTTTTAACCTATTTTATATAAAAATTAGTGTTCTTGAATGTGGAAATGAGTGTGATTGGATTTTTATCGATGGTTTGACGTTTGTACATCGACATCGAGGGTTGGTTTGACTATTCTTGCATGCGTAGGCGATAGGTTTGGACCTATGCGTGATAGGCGTGCCGATTTGATTTTCGTATGCTGTTTCGATTTTGAATTTAGTTTTAATGCGATACGGTGCGTTATGATATGTAGGTACCCCATGCGGACTTCGAGACGACAAGCAAGCGCGTGGCGACGTCGGCACCGGCGAGCGAGGACCAGGTGAGTAGATTTATATCTACGGGGAGAAGTCGGGTGGATGGCGTATAGCACCCCCGCAGTCCGTGGTGGTGTATACGGATGCGTATACACACCAACAATTGTTATATGTTATTTGGGATTAATAATGATGTTAGGATGGATAATGGTGTGTTGGATTACCTTGTTGTTGCGAACCCTAGGGTAGTGTTACACACACACATACACACATACATACTTGCATACATTCCTATTGATATGTTCTCATGGGATTCTTTATAGTTATGTGTTCACATGGGTATGGGACTATGTGTTCACATACGGATTGAGGATGATACTTGGGATTGAGCTGAGTCGATGAGATCTGATTTGAGGCCGTGAGATCGGTGATATAGCAGGGTTCGTATCTTAGATACGACATGACGTTGTAGCGGGTCCTTGACGTAGTGTTTCACACACGTCCATGCATACGTAGGCGGTATCAGTATGGTACTAGACGTAGATCAGTACCCCGATCATGATATTTGATAAAGAGGATACCAGGTGAATAGTATGATGAATGTGATTTTGACCCGTACCCAGATTAGGATGCCGTACGACGGATTTACGTACGAGCTATATTTTGATGATTGATCCGCACTCTTGACTTGGGATGTCTGATTATAGATATGGTATCGGATATGATATTATTGAGGCAGGATCACCGACTATACATATACAGGTAGGTATATGTATCGACTCAGATGATAGGCGGTTTCCTTACCTGTAGTTCAGCTTGTTAGTTCAGCCGTATAGTTTAGTGTAGTTGTTAGATTAGATTAGACTCCTACCTATTTCAAAAACTAACGAATCGTGGGTATTTTAAAAGACAGCCCAAGGGATCCTACGGATATTTCAAAAGACTTATATTTTCATAAAAACACCGTAGCCCCTATTTTCAAAACCCTATGATTTGTGTTATTTCAAAAGGCACCATTTGTAGAACTTATATTAGATTAATGCAGATTAGTTATAGTTGCGTCTAGTATTCAGCTCCCGCTTATTATTGTGGTTCGCTTCGCATCGCATACTTATGTTATAAATTCTTATTGAAATGTTGATATCTTATTGTTAGGACACCAGCACCATTACCGATGATGCGTATGTACCACGTACACTTACTTGCCGGCTCACACACATCTTCATCGGTAATTACCATGTCACGTACACTTTAGAGAATATAATTGCTTGACTTAGATTGTTAGCTGGTAGTTTTGACATGATATTAGTGTACTTCCCTTATATGCCATATTAGACATTGTAGTTATTACCTACCACTTCATGCATACTGTTATTCAGTTGTTCATGCCTAGTTCATTATCATTGACATATGCACTTGTGATGATTTCTTGAGATTTATGATATTTCTGGATTTCGGGGAAAGCCGCAAAATTTACAACTTATGATCTTTTAAAATATAAAATATTGCGGTTTTCTAGTGATGTAAAGTGTCGTCCACCATGAGTTTGCTGTGGTTTTGGAAATCCGTGTCGAGGAGTGGAGGAACCGTCACGGGTACATGGTGGGCCCGGTATGGTACCACGGGGCAAGAGGAATGTGGTATTGACGTTGAGCCTGGCTGGGGAGCACTATCTACCGGTGATATTACCCGACGCGTCGGATATCCGGAGGATACCGTCGTGGTCTTGAGATGGATTGTAGGGGCCAGTCTGGACTGACGGCGCCCTAGATATTGAGATTGAGACATTGATATTTCGAGACAGTGAAATTTATGTTTTGTGTCGATGCTAGACACTGTTGATGCTGATTTCATTTATGATACCTCGGTTTAAAAATACGAAGGAAATCTCACTAATTTATGAAAACAGTTTTTTTTTCATTTACATGTATTCTGTTTCATGCATTCATACCTCATTCATATGATATATTGCTACTGACACGGGCACATGAGATTTCACTCGGTCAGATATTACCCTAGCCATTGTTATAGGCTGCTTGTTATGTGTATTTTGAGGATATATTATGATCGTATGACCTAGGATTGCGTCATACATGCGATTTCTATTCGTAGATGTTTTTCTATTCACGAGTTGGCAACTCACCCCCGTTGTGCCCCAGTTTCTTGCAGGTTTTGCCGTACAGGTTTAATTACGGCCTGACAGGCTCAGTTTCATTCGGGTGACTTGCTAGTAGGTGGGTTTTTCTTGTATCGTACCCATCATATTACCTTGTATAATATTATTCCGTTGTATCTAGTAAATTCCATCAACCAAACATGTATTTTTTGAGATAGAGACCAGTGTTGTTTATTCTTTCGACCTTAGAGTCGCTCGTTATATTTCTGGTGGTTTTGAGTTTCCTTTTGAGTTTTGATCCTCGCCGTTGGCGTTGTATATTATATTGCTTGTGTGGTTGTGACCGTCGATTGACGAAGAGCTAGCTCCCTCTTGGGGATGCCTTTTTATTGATTTCGTATACTATTCATGTTGTATCCCGTTTGGGAGCCAGTATTTACAAAGGAGACTCTGCCGAAATTTTTAGAAAATACTTGATGTTTTTAAAAACCGCATAATTCGGCTCATGCTATTAAAACTTCTTGTTTTAAATTGGTTTTCCTTCACTCTACTACTTTTCTTGGTTTGGATTTCTGGGTTTTCGGCTTACTTAGAATACGTACGCCTTGAGACGTTCGTAGTTTAAGTGCCGGTCATGTTCCGTACTTTCGGGTCGTGACAAAAGGACCCCCTCCACAAAAACTAATTTGCACAATTGCAAATTAGTCCCTCCATCGGAAAAGTCCGGCCGCGAAGCAACAAAGGAAAACCGGCCGGAACGGAATGCAAGCTGGAAACTCCAGAAAACTGATCCCGTAATAAATTACAGGAAAACCCCACTACTGCATACACATGCCCGCATTTGTATTCCCACTGAACACAAATGCAAAGAGACAAAATCTATACTGTCAAATACTAGGATCCGGCTTAAGCCAAAACCGGCTAGTAAAAACCGTCCGACCACGATCCGTGCAATACCGCACGTATCTGATCGAACCCTGCCATATCTCCATACGGCCTCTACAGCGTTTCGCCCGAAACTTGAGTAACTGAGTATGGTGGACTCTAAAGACTCGTCAATACTATGGCTCTGGATTTAACCACTAGCACGTCAGAGGTATAAGCCATACGTGACGGGCCACCAGCTATTGACAAAAAGGGACATCGATGAGCGAACTCATCCTGATACCCTACTGAGCCTATCAGTGACAATATCTGTACAGTCCGGTCCGTTCGTCTATGAGTATCGCATGGCGGTCCTAGGGGGTTGGTAAAAGTCAGACCCCCAAAAGCGGTACAAGTCGTGTCGGAGTGTAGCCCAGAACACCCTGAGATACTACTGGAAAATCTACCAGTAAATCTCCTGCCTCGGCCGAGGGCTTTGTGTAATGGCTCTCCTAGACACAGCGTGACCTCACCCCCAATACCGGGAGAGACGAACCCCTGCAGATCCGCTCACTGCCTCCATGTGGCTCGGGACTGTACCCAACACCTGTTTGCACGACTCCTTTGAGCCGTGGTAGGGTAGTAATCAAAGCACAGTGGGAACTCATACGAGACAAATGGCGCTCTCAGGTCGATGAACTAACCTGTACACATGTCACCTGGGAACTGCTATCTGACGTCTGGTATAATCCCAACTAGCAGGTTCCCGGCGAGTCCTGTCCGGTGTACTCATAACCCAATGAGCACCTGTATACATCTTAGGTGAACCAACTGACACCAATGGCTTGTGAGACCGGCCACCGCCCCTCGTCAGGGTCTCGACTGTATACACTAGTCTACTGTGGAGTATCGATGCCCTGTCTCGAAACTGCCACGACTAGGGACCTTTTAAGGATGTGCTTATAGACTCCAGCTCTCACGTATATGATCGCCCTCATACTGCTGGTAGTCAAGCAAGAATCCTAGGGGCTCTATCAATGTGTAATAGCGACTCGTAAGGTCACCTAAAGCAGTACACGATGATAAAGATAAACCAGATAGCATACTATCATCTTGAGTAAGACTGTCCTACTGGGACAGGTCCTCCCTCAATCATTGCAATCACGTGCCTGTGATCCAATAATTTACTCTGAGGGCACTATCTCCAACAATCTCCCACTTGCACTCAAGGCTAATTATTGCGATGTCGTATACTCACAGCCCGTATGATACCGAACACCCAACTCGTCTACTAGTCAGTCTCACAAAGCTCGTTTGCGAAACTATTGCGTTTGAGGAATAGCCTCAGTGAGTGGATTCGCTGTGATGTTTCTTTCTATGTCTCTCTTTATCTCAAGTTCGCGGAGAAAGCCATCTCCCGAAATGAGCAATACCTGTCTTAGAATGTGTCTGGATATCTGATGGGACCTAGCTCATAAATGAACTCCAAATCCAAACTTCTTAGACTGTATCGTCAACTGAACTTAATCAGTATCCTGCGCCATGCCTTTCCCTCAGTATCCTCCTGGACTACCTGTCCAAAATACTGCCCCTCATCAGAGTGAAAACTATAACTCTGACAGCCACTCTGCTATCCAGGTCACCTTGGAAGCCTGGAATGATAACTGTCTCCTAACGGAGGCTGCCGTTATCAAATCCCTAGAACATTCACTTATGTTCTAAAACTGCTTCCGATTGTTTCTCCAGGATTGGATTTATATCAACTTATTGCATCTCCTGCAAGAACAACATCTGGTGTGGTACTTGACATCTCATGATTGACTCAATTGCCTAAGCAAGTGATCTGCCAATCATGCACATCCCTCTCCACTTTAGTCTATAAGACACCTTTAGAGAGGGTGACTCCATCACCTGCAGGTACACTACCATGCCAGGAGTCGTCCATTCTAAATACTCATAGAATGCTGACAAAGTACCCAGATTGGGAAACCACCCAAATCTAGATCTAAAACCATAGATCCAGTAACCAGAATGTATATTATCCAAGTCCTATGTGGAGAAAACACTGTGTGACAACCAAAGAATAACCGATCGTAATATAGGAATATCACTTCCTACTCTGTGTATGTCATCCTAATACCAGGACATCACACCCTACTACCTTCTGAACAGATCCATCCCTTATTCTGATGAAGTCAAACCTATGACTGTCACATCAGAAATAGATGATCTATCTACGCTATATCTGCTTAAGTCTATAAATTGACATAAGCCTCTTGCCCACTGTGCTTTCGTTGCTCCCACTGACTATGACAACCCTCTGGCAGAGTCATATAGACGTACACTTCTAAAGCTAGTTCAGAACGACGCTATACTCATCCTCCTGCCGGGTCTCACAGTCTGGAACAACAGCAATGGCAAGTCTGGGTAAACAAGAACCTCCCTGCCACCGTCCTTGAGCATAACGAAGTACCTCTCGGGCGCCTGAGGTTACCCACTTTATCTGCGGAGTGGCCAGTGGAATGTCAATGCTGATTGAATCTTTAGGTTCTTAACAAATCTTCAGTAATCGTTTGCGGTTCTGGAATCGCTTCCAGTTCTACCATACTCCCACTACTGTTTTCTGAAAAAAAATCCATTTTTATTAAAACTGTGGAGAGTCAAGAACAATATCACTATTGGTCTTCCAGATGGTAGAAAATCAACCCTCGTCATAGCCCGGGTCAACCCACAAACAGCCATTACAGAAACGTGCCTTGAGTTATCCAGAGTCTGGTTTTAAGCATAAGCCGGACAACTCCCCGTACCTTAACAATGTCAAGATATGAACTGTTCTATATCCAATATAGAAACAGAGGCACTTATTTAATTGAACCAGATTCAAATCATGCAGCTGTCTCCAGTGCATGTCAACTAAATGGAAGAGAGGCCGATCAGCGTTACTCAACTTAGGAGTACTTCCAATTATGAGTAACCTGAAAGAGAAGCAAGTTCTCATTACTATCAACTGAATACCATACACAAGTATCTACATCTTCGATCACCTTGAAGAATCCCGATACCTGCAACATCTGGTTCTCTACTTTATTCATATACCTATAACTTCTCAAAACTTCGGACCTTGTGTTTCTACGAAACACTTGTCTAAAAACTAGAGAAGTCATAAGTAAGCCGAATATAGTACGAGGACCAACCCCTCTGTCCTAATGGACACTGGACAATATACAATACTTTGTATAAGTCCCTTGAGTCTAATAACTCATTCACTGTGTGTCGTAGGTTGAAAACTGTACTTATGGTTAAGAAGAATTACACCGCTGTTGAATGCTCCTTACCTAACCATCCACTAATATAGGTAAATGCCATAGACATAATTTCAAAAAGGTATATCTCACTCTATAAAAATAGACGTACAGATATATCAATTTGAAATTGGTGCATAACAACGGATATTCAAAACCAAATATTTGCCGTCCGGCAAACAACCCAGGTGACTTTCTCAAATATCACCAATTACAACGAATCCCGATATAATGAGGATGATCACCTAATTCCCAATAACTTACTCCCACTCATCATCTGTAAAACCATACAGATGTAAGAATCAAACCTGGTAAATACATACCCTGGAGCAAGTATCTAATCGGGAAATCAGTTTTCCTTTAACAGTACACAGTGAAACTGAAACATTGAAATGTTTCGATGGGGTATCCGGGTATTCCTAGTAATGCCTCTTCCATTATCCAGATTCACAACTGTAACCGTATAATTCTTTGCCACTTCTCCAAATCCCTTTTTATGTCTTTGGTCATTACCTTCTGCACACCCCTTTAGACCAAATGGTTTTTTTCCTTCTCTACCATTCGGCACCAGCCTATGGTTTGGAAGAAGACTATCCAATAAGCATAATGGGTGTACTGTCCTAATCCCAGGAGCACTTGCAATGCGAAAGAAGGTGAAGATAAAAGACAACCGAATGAACCTTATTCCTATTTCTCCTGAACCAGGATCCATCCCCGAACTGGAACAAGTTCCTTTCGAGTTCGTATATAATCATACGATGGATTATCCAATAAACTTGGGATCTTCGTAGTGATACGGAGTGTCCTGGAGAAATACAAAGGTGATTTAGGATTGGCGAAGAAATACTTTGTTTGGTCGTGAATAGCAGTCGCAATTTACTTTGCCCTCTTACTAGTCCCTTTCTTTGTCTTAACTTAATACCTTCTGTACACCATTTAGGCTAATTGGTTTTCTTCATTCCCTACCGTTCGGCACCTGCCTATGGTTTGGAAGAAGACTATCCAATTTGCGTAATAGGTGTACTATCTCCTAAGCCAAGGAGTACTCGCAATCTGAGAGAGAAGGTAAAAGGAAAAGTCAACTGAATAGTCCTATTCTTTTTCTCCAGAACCGGAAACCATCCTCGAATTCCTTCGAGTTCGTATATAACCATACGATGGTTTTGTCCAATGGAAGTGGACGTTCGTAGTAATACGGGGTGTCCTGGAGAAAAGGGTAAAAGTAGGAGTGGCAAAGAGGTCTGCAACTCTGACAATCCAAAAGCCAGTGTTAAGAAGGTTCGGTCAACTTGGTCACTGAGTCATAGTGTAGGGGCGGGTCAATGGTCGCTGCCAAAGAGAGAGAGAAAAGAAACACTCAGCGTGCACTCTAACCTAGATCAGAATGGTTATCACTTTATCTAATCTGGAAACCTCCCACTGTAACATCGAATTCTTCCCCAAACCTGAAAGAAGAATTAGCCGGGATCACCCGAGGAGTAAACCAACTCATCAGTGGGAATCGGGATCCAACTATCATCGCATGATAACGTGACGGAATTCACTCACGTCACCACACTCCAAAAGGTATGCGCATGCCTGGCAAGTTTCAGTTTCTTTAGAAACTCTCGATGTGATTTTGACCCCTAGGACCCAAGTGACCTTGACGAATAATCAACAAATCAAAAGGTCCTAGTCAAGTTCAACCCGTCATTATCTTGATTGCGTTAAACCCACCCGCACGACCCTTGACGAATAATCAACAAAGTCGTACGACTGTCCTAACCAATCCACATATCCATGCGACAGAAAGCATTACAGAGCTACCGCACACTACGCCTCGGCGAATAGCAACGACAAACGTAGCGCGAATACTAAGCAATACTAATCCGAAATGACGGAGGGCTACGAATGGTTTTTGGCGAAAAAGCTTTAACGTAATGAACTTGATATCGTTGAAGGAACTGGATAACTTTTTAGAAAAATATAGTGACGAAAACCTTTGCTAAAGAGGTCACTCCCGGTGAAGGGATCTCGGCTCTTTCCCCGTAGAATGAGGTGCAGGATATTCCAACTGAATACCATGATGCAAAGCAAAAGGCAATCGGCTATAGTGAAGTTATTACCCTGACGCAAACTTTTGTCCAAGGGGTCACTCCCGGTGAAGGGATCTCGGCCCTTGCCTCGTCGACTGAGGAGCAGGATATTCCAACTGAATACCACGATGCAAAACAAAAGTGAGCGTCGTTGCAATAACAGCTTTTTGAAAAATGTTCCAACAACATCATAATAGGTTTGTTTATCTTGCATTGATCCGAATCAACGCAGTCCCATCAATTTATCACACCACAAAAGAACGAAAATAATGATGTACGTATATGCCATCCGCATTCGCCACTTGGTCCCGTCATCGCCCGTTAGGTTACTTAACTAACGACAGAGCGGGGACTGGACTAGCGCGGATGCAAAACATATACAACATCTACTAGTATATATATAATATATAATTTTCGCTCAAGGCGTGATAAAATGCAACATCACAGAAATGTAACCAGCATCACAGAACAATACAGATATCTGGGATCCCCGGGTTTCATAGAGCCGCTACTGAAACCCGACGTTCCCCTGGTCGTATGGATAGCCTGTGCAAAGAAAATCCTAGACCCCTACGGGCGCGGCAAGTTACCCGCCAAAAACTGAAGCGAGGCAGCCCGCTTCAGCAACGTGAATGGACCACCCAGCACTTCACGGAATCCGGCAACTTGGGCACCCCTCCTGGGTCAACCTGTACCCCCTACGAGTGCGGCGAACATCCTGCCAATTCTAGAGTAAAGCCCCCTCCGTCTCAATGCCATGAGATGCGGGCTCGTTGCCCTCTAGAACCCGGCTATCCGTGCACCCCTCCGCGGGGCAATCCTAGTATAGAAAGTAAAATATACATACAACGGGTACATCGACCGCAACCTGGTCGTGTCCCAAAAGAATAATACAAACAGGCAGTGACGGTAGTCCACATGTCGGACGCTCGCCCCACAATAACAAATGTACATATAAAACAAAACAGTACTAGCATTGCATCCAGGCTATCCCCCACGACCGATCCGCAACATCACAGCACAACACAGAACATCAACGTGAATGTCACGTTCGCAAATCCGTCTAAAAGGGCTATAGCAGATAGACAGGATTTACCGATCAAGTGACATTCACGGTCGCAGATATAATGTAAATACGGTGAACTAATGTGTTTAAACTTTTCGATCGATCAAATTTATTGAAGTGGGCCCCAAGCATTACTGTAGCACTTAAAGAGAGTCTAGGCCCAAAAAGAATATTCCAAAAACCTTATTTTCAACCCAGGACCTCACTGCAAAAATTTGGTCCAATGAATAGTAAAAATGGCCGCGGAACCGCCGCAAATACGTGGGTTTGGCCGCGGTTCCGCGGTGTAATAGTGAGATCACGCGACCAAATTTTCACAGAATGCTTAGAATTCCCTTCACATGTCACTGCAATGTACTGAAAAATTTTTGGAGCCAAAAAAATTTCGACAGAAAACTGTGCAAATGAAAATGGGTTTTCGGAAAATCCGTTCGATCGAACTTGTAAACACGTTAGAGCAAGCTAGGCAAGGTTAATGGCGTGGCTCTGATACCATGTTGCGCCACGGCAGCGCCCCGGCCTTCTACTCGAGGACAAAATGCGGAATCAAAATTTTTTCTTAGCTTTAAACCGGCGCTACCGCGGACAATATACCCGGATCGTAACCATTAACCTAATCCTAGCAAACTAGATATGGGAAGAGAGTTATACCAAGCGATCCGTGTCCTTCGGTCTTCGTCTCCACTCCAATCTCCCGCGGAGTCTCCGTCCGTCACCTCCTCGTCGGAAAGGGCACCACGTAGCCGGATTCTTTTTCGGGCTCCCACCTCTGGACCGAGGCAACTCGGGCGCGAAGTTGCCTAGCCGACGCGTCCAAGGGTACTGTAGGTTGTAGTGTAGATTCACTTTGCCTCATGGGGTTTGTGAAGTTGCCATTAGTTGATGGAAGAATCAAAGAACTTTGGAGAGGGGTTTATGATTTTGGAGCATACAAAATGAGATGATCTAATTTCCCTCATCAAAAATGAAAACCTCTCTCTCTCTCTCCCAAAGTGGCCGGCCCCCCTTTCATATCTCAAAATGGTGGAGGGAATGAAACCAACCCAAGAAGGAAGGTGAGTGTAGGAAAAGAGAATGGGTGACCACATCCAAAGGCCATGATAACAACATCATATCAACCTCAAATCCTTTCTAATCTCAAAAAGCAAAGGAAATGACTAATAAAGAATCTCATCATGAAGCCACACATTTACAAAGGACCCCCTCCACAAAAACTAATTTGCACAATTGCAAATTAGTCCCTCCATCGGAAAAGTCCGGCCGCGAAGCAACAAAGGAAAACCGGCCGGAACGGAATGCAAACTGGCAACTCCAGAAAACTGATCCCGTAATAAATTACAGGAAAACCCCACTACTGCATATACATGCCCGCATTTGTATTCCCACTGAACACAAATGCAAAGAGACAAAATCTACACTGTCAAATACTAGGATCCGGCTTAAGCCAAAGCCGGCTAGTAAAAACCGTCCGACCACGATCCGTGCAATACCGCACGTATCTGATCGAACCCTGCCATATCTCCATACGGCCTCTACAGCGTTTCGCCCGAAACTTGAGTAACTGAGTGTGGTGGACTCTAAAGACTCGTCAATACTATGGCTGTGGATTTAACCACTAGCACGTCAGAGGTATAAGCCATACGTGATGGGCCACCAGCTATTGACAAAAAGGGACATCGATGAGCGAACTCATCCTGACACTCTACTGAGCCTGTCAGTGACAATATCTGTACAGTCCGGTCCGTTCGTCTATGAGTATCGCATTGCGGGCCTAGGGGGTTGGTAAAAGTCAGACCCCCAAAAGCGGTACAAGTCGTGTCGGAGTGTAGCCCAGAACACCCTGAGATACTACTGGAAAACCTACCAGTAAATCTCCTGCCTCGGCCGAGGGCTTTGTGTAATGGCTCTCCTAGACACAGTACGACCTCACCCCCAATACCGGGAGAGACGAACCCCTGCAGATCCGCTCACTGCCTCCATGTGGCTCGGGACTGTACCCAACTAAAACCTGTTTGCACGATTCCTTTGAGCCGTGGTAGGGTAGTAATCAAAGCACAGTAGGAACTCACACAAGACAAATGGCGATCTCAGGTCGATGAACTAACCTGTACACATGTCACAAGGGAACTGCTATCTGACGTCTGGTATAATCCCAACTAGCAGGTTCCCGGCGAGTCCTGTCCGGTGTACTCATAACCCAATGAGCACCTGTATACATCTTAGGTGAACCAACTGACACCAATGGCTTGTGAGACCGGCCACCGCCCCTCGTCGGGGTCTCGACTGTATACACTAGTCTACTGTGGAGTATCGATGCCCTGTCTCGAAACTCCCACGACTAGGGACCTTTTAAGGATGTGCTTATAGACTCCAGCTCTCACGTATATGATCGCCCTCATACTGCTGGTAGTCAAGCAAGAATCCTAGGGGCTCTATCAACGTGTAATAGCGACTCGTAAGGTCACCTAAAGCAGTACACGATGATAAAGATAAACCAGATAGCATACTATCATCTTGAGTAAGACTGTCCTACTGGGACAGGTCCTCCCTCAATCATTGCAATCACGTGCCTGTGATCCAATAATTGACTCTGAGGGCACTATCTCCAACAATCTCCCACTTGATAGTATGCTATCTGGTGTACTCTTCTAAACTAAGGAGCCCTCGCAACCTGAGAGAATGTGATAATAAAAGACAACTGAATAAACCAATTCTATTTCTCCAGAACCTGGATCCATCCTCGAAGAAATCCCTTCAAGTTCGTATATAACCATACGATGGATCTATCCAATAGAAGTGGATGTCCGTAGTAATACGGGGTGTTCTGAGAAATGTAAAGGGTAAAAGAAGGAGCGGCAATGACTTATGCAACTTAGACAATCCAAAGGCCAGTATTTTAAGAAGGTTCGGTCAACTTGGTCACTAAGTCATAGCCTAGGCTCGGTCAAAGGTCGCTGCCAAAGAGAGAGAGAGAGAAAAGAAACATTCTGCGTGCACTCTAACCTAGATCAGAATGGTTATCAATTTATCTAATCAGGAAACCTCCCACTGTAATCTCAAATTCTCCTCCAAACCTGAAAGAAGAATTAGTCGGGATCACCCGAAGAGTAAACCAACTCATCAGTGAGAATCGGGATCCGAGTATCATCACATGATAACTTGATGGAAGCCACTCAAGTTATCACACTCCAGAAGGTATGCGCATGCCTGGCAAGTTTCTTGTTTGTTTGAAACTCCCGATGTAATTTTTGCCTCATGCTCTTATGACCTTGACTTTGGCCAACAAATCATAAGTCACATATTAAGTTCTACCCGTCATTGTCCAGGTTGATTTGAACCCATCCGCACATACCCTTGACTTTGGCCAACAAGGCAGTACGACTGTCCCAAACCAACGCATATATCTATACAACAAATGAATGTTCAGCAGCTACCAAACACTATGTCTTGACTTTGGCCAACAAACATAGCTTGAATACCACTGACAATCCATAAGAAATGACGGAGGGCTACGGCTGGTTTTTGGCGAAAAACCTTTAACGTAATGAACTTGATCTCGTTGAAGGAACCTGATAGCTTTTTATAAAAATATAGTGGCGAAAACGTTTTGCTAAAGAGGTCACTCCCGGTGAACGGATCTCGGCTCTTTCCTTGTGGAATGAGGTGCAGGATATTCCAACTGAATACCGCAATGCAAAGCAACTTGTAATCGACGATATTGAAGTTATTACCCTGACGCAAACTTTTGCCTAAGGGGTCTCTCCCGGTGAAGGGATATCAGCCCTTGCCTCGTCGAATGAGGTGCAGGATATTCTAAACTGAATATCACTATGCATAACAAAAGGAAACGTCTTTGTAATAACACTTTTTAAATTGGTTCCAACAACATCAAATATAGGTTTGTTTTATCTTGCATTGATAAGAATCAACGCAGTCCCATTATTCAATCTCACCAGAAAAGAACGAAAATAAAATGTACGTATATGCCATCCGCATTCGTCACTGGGTCCCGTCATCACCCGTTAGGTTACTTAACTAACGACAGAGCGGGGGTTGGACTAGCGCGGGTGCAAAACATATACAACATCTAATAGTATATATACCAATATACAATAATCGCTCCAGGCGTGATAATATGCAACATTACAGAAAAGTAATAAGCATCACAGAACAATACAGATAATCTGGGATCCCCGGGTTTCACAGAGCCGCTATTTAAACTCGACGTTCCCCTGGTCGTGTGGATAGCCTGTGCAATGAAACCTATACCTCTACGGGTGCGGCAAGTTACTCGACAAAACTTAAAGCGAGGTAGTCCCCCACAGCATAGTGAATGGAACACCCGGCACTTCACGGAATCCGGTAAATTGAGCACCCCTCCTTGGGTCAAACTGTACCCCCTACGAGTGCGGCGAATAGTCTGCCAATTCTAGAGTGAGAACCCTTTGCCTCTCAAAGCCATGAGATACATACCCGTTGCCCTCCAGAACCCGGCTATCCGTGCACTCCGTCGCGGGATAAACCTAGTACAGAAAAAAAAATATGTACAACGGGTACATCGACCTCAACCCGGTCGTGCCCCAAAAGAATATTATACAACAGGCAGTGACGACAGTCCACATGTTGGATGCTTGCCCCGCAATATAAAATGTACAAATAAATCCAAACTGCACTATCATTGCACACTGCTATCCACCACGACATATCCGCAACAATACAGCACAACACAGAACATCAACGCGAATGTCATGTTCGCAAACCCGTCTAAAAGAACTATAGCAATCAGACGTGGTTTACAGATCAAATGACATTCCCAGTCGGAGATATAAAGTAAGTACTGCATACTAACAAATTTAAAATTTCGATCAACAAAATTTCCTGAACTGGGCCCTATGTACATCTGCTGTGCAGTAACAAAATTTGGGTCCAAAAGAACTATACTAAAAACCACATTTTCCAAAAAGAAGCTCTCTGTGAAAAATTGATGCACTGTTCCCACTAAAGCGCCGCGGTTCGGCGGTGCCTTTGTGGGATCACGTGCCCAATTTTCATCCGTATGCTTAAAAAACCCTGCTTAATTTTCTGTGATATGTAAAATTATTTTTAGACCCTGTTCAAAATCGACAGAAACTTAAGCAATTGAAAATTGTGATTTCGGAAATTCCATTCGATCGATCTTTTAAACATGTTAGCACAAGTTAGTATAGCTTAATGGTGAGGCTCTGATACCACTTTAAGTCCACGGTAGCGCTCCGGCCGTCTAACAGACGCCAAATGCGGAACAAAAACTTTTTACAACTGGCGCTATCGCGTACTATAACCCGGATCTGCCATTAAAGCTAAACTAACAAACTACAAAGTGGGTAGAAATGTTATACCGAATGATCCGAGTCCTTCGGTTTTCAACCATCATCCCACGCTTTGTTGCGGCTGCTCCGATCTCCTGAATCTCCAGTCTTCTCGTCCAGGTGGCACCACGTCGACGGATCTTTAAACGGGCTCCCGCCTCTGAACCGAGGCAACTCAGTCGTCAAGTTTGCTAAAAGAGACGACCAAGATGATATAGAGAATGAGTAGAACACTTTGTCTCGTTACGTCCAAGGCTATGGACGAACGGTTAATGAAGTTGCCTTTTGATTCGGATTGAAATGAGATATGAAAATATATATGAACTAGATCTCTCTCATCTCATTTTAACAACCCTTTCTTTTTCCCAAATCAATCATCATCCCTCAACAAAGGGGCCGGCCACTATATAAACAGGAAGGGGTGGGTGTAGGAGCAAGGGAGGTAACCCTAAGCAATAATGTATAATCAAAGAGCTTAAGTAAATATCCTAGCAAGAACAAAACACATTAAAGAAAAATGGTGACTCATTTAAAACACCTCATCAACTCATTAATGCAAGTGATGAGTCACAAACCTAGTCACCTCTTCTAGAAGCTTCTAGAACCTTCCACACTCATCCAAAGAAAAGATAAATCAGCATTTAACCGAATGTTAAATACGGGTGATAGAAAACAGGAAACTGGCAACATCCAAAAGTGATCCTGAAACGAATTTCAGGATAACCCCGTATCAGTATAAACATACCCGCATTTGTATTACGACCGAATACAAATGCAACTGAGACAAAGATATTTTATCTACACAGTATAATACTTGGATCCGGCTTAAACCAAAGCCGACCAGTATTATCTGCCCGAAAAATGACACGTGCGAAAACGCACGTGCATTTTCCGAACCCTGCCATAATCCCATACGGCCTCTACAACGTTTCGCCCGAACTTGGGAAAGTGTCTGTGGGGGACTCTAATGACTCATCAACACATTGGCACTGGGTATAACCACTAGCACGTCAGAGGTACAAGCTGTACGTAACGGTTGCCTATTGTATTGATTGGAAGGGAAGCTGACGAGCGAACTCATCCATAAACCCTACTGAGCCTGACAGTGACAATATCCGTACAGTCCGGTCCGTTCGTCTAAAGAGTATCGCATATCGAGTCTAGGGGGTGGATAAAGTCAGACCTCTAATAACGCGATAAATCGTGTCGGCATGAAGCCCATCACCATCTGAGAAACTACTGATCCAAATCAGTAATTCTCCACTACCTCGGCCGAGGATTTCTAGTGATGGCCACCCGTGCACTGTGTGACATCAACCCCCAATACCGGGAGAGATGAATCCCCGACGATCCGCTCACTGCCTCCATGTGGCTCGGGACTGTACCCAACTAAAACCTGTTTGCACAACTCCTTTAAGCGTGGTAGGGTAGTAATCTAAGCACAGTGGGAACTCACACGAGACAAATGACGATCTCAGGTCGACAAACTAACCTGTACACATGTCACCAGGGAACTGCTATCTGACGATATGTATAATACCAACTAGCATGTTCCCGGCGAGTCCTGTCCGGTGTACTCATAACCCAATGAGCACCTGTATACATCTTAGGTGATCCAACTGACACCAGTGGCTTGTGAGACCGGCCACCGCCCCTCGTCGGGGTCTCGATTGTATACACTAGTCTACTCTGGAGTATCGATGCCCTGTCTCGAAACTCCCACGACTAGGGACACTTTAAGGATGTGCTTACAGACTCCAGCTCCCACGTATATGATCGCCATCATACTGCTGGCAGTCAAGCAAGAATCCTATGGGCTCTATCATCATGCAATAGTGAACTAAAGCATGTATACGATGATAAAGACAAACCAGATAGCATACTATCATCTCGAGCAAGACTGTCATATCGGTATAGGTCATGTCTCAATCATTGCAATCACGTACCTATGATCCAAAAATTGACTTTGAGGGCACTATCTCCAACATAAGCTCTGGTGATCAGTGAATATCTGGCACGACACGCCGTATATGTAATGTTGCCAGATCTTAAGTGCAAAGACCACTGCTGCCAACTCTAAATCATTAGTAGGGTAATTCTGTTCATGTTTCTTTAATTGCCGTGAAGGATACGCGATCACCCTGCCATGCTGCATCAATACGCACCCTAGCCCCACTCTAGAAGCATCACAATAGACCACAAATCCGCCCGATCCTGAAGGCAATGATAGTACCGGCGCCAAAGTCAGTCGAGTCCGTAGCTGCTAAAAACTGTGCTCGCACTCTTCCGTCCAATCGAAAGGAACTCCCTTCCGGGTCAACCCGGTCAAAGGTGCAGCTAAACGGGAGAAGTCCCGCACAAATCGCCTGTAGTAGCCGGCCAGCCCTAGAAAGCTGCGAATCTCCATAACTGATGTGGGTCTGGGCCAACGCTGAACGGCCTCGATCTTCCTCGGGTCTACACATATACCATCTCGTGTAATCACGTGACCCAAGAAGTCTACGCTGTCCAGCCAGAATGCACACTAGGAGTATTTTGCGAAAAGCTGGTGCTCCCTTAAGGTCTGCAGTATGATCCGCAGGTGCTGCTCGTGCTCCTCTCTACTACGGGAATACACCAAGATATCGTCAATGAATACAATGATGAACAGATCAAGATACGGCCGGAAAATACGGTTCATCAAATCCATAAATGCTGCTGGCGCATTGGTGAGTCCGAACGACATCACCAAAAACTCATAATGGCCGTAACGCATGCGGAATGCTGTCCTAGGAATGTCCTCCTGTCGAACCCGTAGCTGATGGTAGCCGGATCGTAAATCGATCCTCGAAAAGTATCCTGCCCCCTGAAGCTGGTCGAACAAATCGTCGATGCATGGCAAAGGATACCTGTTCCGCACTGTAACCCAGTTCAGTTGGCGGTAGTCGATACACAAACACAAACTGCCGTCCTTCTTCTTGACGAACAGGACTGGAGCACCCGAAGGAGACACACTGGGTCGAATAAGTCCCTTATCCAGCAAATCTTGCAACAGACCCTTCAACTCTCTAAGTTCCCCCGGGGCCATCCGATAAGGCGGTATAGAAATAGGCCCCGTGCCGGGAATCAAATCAATACAGAAAGAAATATCACGCTCAGGCGGTAGCCCAGGAAGCTCGTCAGGAAACACATCAGGGAACTCCCTAACAACCGAAACCTGATCCAACGGAACCTCTGTAGCTCTAGTATCGCAAACATAGGCGAGAAATCCCTAACATCCCTTCCTCAAAAGCTGTCTAGCACGAAAAGAAGAAAATCAAACTGTGAGAGGCGGCACCACGGTCCCCCTGCATCACAAAAACCGACTTGCCGGGAAAACAAAATCTAACTGTCTTCTCGCGGCAGTCCATAGTCGCATAGCACGTGGCTAACCAATCTATGCCCAAAAGAACGTCGAAGTCCAACATCTCAAGAAGGATCAAGTCGACAGGCAACTCTCTCTCGCCAATACGGACAACACATGATCGGAACACGTGCCTAGCAACAAATGACTTGCCCACAAGGGTGGTCACAACCAGCAGCTGATCAAGCAAACCGGACTCTCTACCCAAACTCGGCACAAAGTGTGTGGATACGTACGAGTACGTGGATCCCGGATCAGACAACACGTGTGCATCAACGGAGCATACTGAAAGGATACCTGAGACCACTGCATTGGAGGCCTGCGCGTCCTGATGCATCAAAGCAAATACCCGTGCCTGTCCTCCACCTACGACTGACTGTCCCCTGCCGGCAGCTGGCTGTCCTCTGCCTCGGTCACCTCGTCCTCTTTGAGCAAATCCTCCACGACCACGACCTCTCTGTGTATGAAACTGGCGCGGAGCAACAGTAGGCACAATAAGCAACGCCCTCTGGGGTGGTGAAGGTGATAAGGTGACATGTGGTACTGCTGTCTCCCTCCGGTGTATCTCAGGACAATCTCTAACGAGGTGAAGTAGACTGCCGCACCTAAAGCACCCCTGCGATGGCTGCTGACTCTCCCGTGGATACGAACTAAACATCTGGCCTCGTCCCGAATCTCTGCTACTCTTCGTACCTGAACGAAACCTGTCGCGGCGTCTAAATGTCTGTCTCCGTGCTGATATACCAGTATGAACTCTCTTCGGCTCTGGAACTACCGAAGTCTCAGTAAGGCGCTCTTCAACTAATAAGGCTGCATCTACAGCTGCGGCATAAGTCTCGCAATGCTGCGCGCTGATCGCGAGGAACAGTGGGGTAAGCAAGTCTCGAACAAATCTCTTGAATCGCATCTCCTCAGTAGCCACTAGGTATGGGGCATAAGCTGATAGCTCTATGAATAACACGTCGTACTCTGCCACTGTCATCTTTAGAGTCTGGCGTAAGGACTCGAACCTGCGCGCTCTAGAATCTCTGACACTCTGTGGAAGAAAGCGGGCAAGAAACAACGTTACGAACTTTGTCCAGGTCATAGGAGGAAGACCTGCTGCTCTACCCTTCTCAACCGACTCGCACCATTTCTGCGCAAGACCTTCCTGGCGAAAGCTCACGAACATTACCCATCTCGCATCTGAGCATCTGAGTGAACGACATATCCGAGCCATCCTATCAATGAAAGACTATGGGTCCTCGGCTGCATCGGTGCCTGTGAAGACCGGAGGCTTCAACTTCATAAACTCTGATAGCGATACAGTAATGACCTCTGTAGCTGTAGGGGAAACTGCCTTCATCATAGGTAGCATCGCGGTCCCTGCAACGGGTGGAACTACCTCTGGTCGCTGCGCTAGAAGCGTCTCAACTAGCGACCCCATCATCTGGTGCATCTCCTGCATACTGGATCCCATCACCTGGCGCATCACCTGCATACCGGCCCCTAGCATAGCGATCTGGTCTGTCGGAGGAGGAACAGTCTGCTCTGGTGCAACAGGTGTACTGCCCAGGTCTGTCCTCGTCTCAGACAAATCAACTCTAATCTCGGCTCTCGCGGCCGCTCTCTGCGCCCTCGTAGTCTTTGGCGGCATAATGGCTGAAAAGAAAGTAGGATTCAATAAGGATACGGAAATCGAATCGCAAGAATATTTATACTCATGAAGAAATTTAAATCAATAAGTCCTAAGTTCGCTTAGGCGGAGTACCGTGTCGTGAGTATGCCACGGAACATATGCACGCTACGCCACTCTGCTTCAGCTACCTACTCCATCATACTAGGGTCATCCTACACTCCGAAAGGTAAAACATACGCTCGGATACCAACTTTGTCAGGACCCGAAGTTCGACTCGTGACCGGTACTTAACCACGTAACGTCTACAGGCGTAACGCGACTAAGTAAGCCGAAACCCAGAAATCAAAACCATTAAAAGTAGTGAGTGTTGAAAACATTTGTTTAAAAACATTTGGAAAACCTTAAGTAGTTTAATAACATTTTTTAAAGTTTAAGTTATTATCTTAAAAATATTGGCAGCATTTCCTTTGTAAAACTAACCCCGAAATCGGGTACAACACAAGATATAAGTAAAATGATACAATGTAAAATAAAGCGTCCCAAACGGGGGCAATCACGCCCAACGGCGGAAACAATCACCACAAGAGTAATATACGACGCCGAAGTGAAGAAATGAGCAATAAGTGAAAAACATCACAGAATGATAAACTGCATAAGTAAAGTCGGCCCATACGAGCTCGACACCAGAATACAAATAATATACATCATCGTCCTCACACTGGTCTCTAAGTCAAATACATATAAAGGTAGAAGGAGAATACTAGATACAAAAGTATGTATACAAAGGAAATAACCGGATACCACAACCCACCTAACAGCAAAACAGCTAACGCACCAACTGCAGTGGTATCTGTAGCCAAAAAGATACAAGAAATCAGCCTGCCGCGACTACTCCGAGGGGCAACCTGCAAACACTATGGCACAACGGGGGTAAGTTTCCAACTCGTGAATAGAAGATAACATATAAAGGTAATCGCGAGCATGCACGTACCGCGCTACTCTATCATATGCCAGCAGATAAAATTTATATGCGATAAGCAGTATGTGCATAATCATGCAAGTGCTCTATCAGGTAAAATAACTACAGGATGAGATGCATAATAATGAATGCTGAGCATGAGATAAAACACATCTACATGGAATGTCAACGTGGAAAAAAAAATCGGTGTCCATCAAGGCACCCAAATCCCAATAAAACTCAGGCGCCATCATCTTCATCGGCCCTCAAATTCTGTAAATCTCGGGGAATCGCGAATGCGAAACATCGGCACTCAAAATATCATGAATTAATCGTGTCCATCATCGACACGCAAATCCTCATATATCGGGCTCCGTCGGCGGAATCGGCCCTCGGCCCCAGCAGTACGGGTCATCCCATATCCATCTATCGACTCTGGTCAATATCCTCCGGATAACTGCCAGGTCCAACCAATCACCGGTAGTTACTCGCCACCCTGTCAGGCTCATCGTCTGCTCCACGAAAAACATTTCTCGCCCCGGGGAACCAAACCGGGTCCACCACGAACCTGTAAACGGATCATCCAACTCCTCGAATCGGGTTTCAAGCACACGTCTCAGAACCGAGAAAACGCGTGGTGGATGCACCAAAATATCATATCAAGAGGAACCGGGTTTTCAAATAGTGCATATTTTCTTAAATAACCCAACGGTCCTCAAATCCAGAAATCATATGAAATCCAAAGCCAATGTGTAAGTCAATGCGATGTGATATATGCATCAAGTCATACTATAAGTAAAAGGGAGAAACCGCTCTTTAAAATAGTTTCAGTTTTTCAAAAGGTATCGTGCGGCTTCCAGTTTCTACCAAAATCAGGTTATCTAGGTAGGTACAGTTTTAATATGTAAATGAGTATGTGCACAAGTATGAATATGTAAATGAATACGTGCACAAGTATGAATATGTAAATGAGTACGTGCACAAGTATGATAATCATATTGAATCATGCAAGAGGTGAGCTACAGTATATTGTTCAAGGCAATTCTATAGTGTGAGTGTCATGGCAATTACTAACGGTGTGTGTGTAACATGCAGATTAGTGCTCGTGCGACATGAACCGTTAGTAACAGTGCGATGTGTTATTAGCTCTAAGTTCATATAGATATAGCAGGGAATGCGGTATGCAACAAATAGTATCCATGAACAGTCAAATATATGCAATGCAATAGGCTACTACAATGTCCTATCAGCCCTGACGCATAACACCATACGGGCGATTTTCCCGTAGATGTTAAATCTACTCACCATAGTCTCGTGCTAAGTATAGCCGATGACTTGTTTCCCCTTCTTCGCGGCGTCCGTCGTACCCGCTTGCGAACCTAGAATTTCCCAAAATATCACACGTAAGCTCAAATCTACAAAAACGCGACATTAATGCCAAACTAGAAACCCGCGTCGCGAACCAAGCGCGTGTGTGTGCGATACGCTAAAACGTGTGATTTCTTGCCTGAAACTACCCCGACACGTCGCGATACGCAGAAAACCCCGAACCCACACAAGTATCACACGCGTCGCGAAGGTTAAAATATACGAAATAGGGTAGTTGGTCCCAGATTTTTTCTACAGAAGGAATTTAACAAAATTGCATATACCATAAGTTTTAGAATAGCAGCAGACATCTACAGAGCAAAACCCAAACCCCATGTCCCCCATCTGGCCGCAAATTGCTGCTAGAATGAATATTCCGGTGGCCAAGAGGTGGAAGTGGTGGGTCGTGTTCTGGATATGTGATCAACATCTAATAACTATGCTCCAGTTAACTCAGATTTATTCTGAAATCACTGGGTCAACAGTAGATTACAGGTAGCTAGAAATTTGCTTAAAAACGATAAGTTTACATCAAACAGAAACCTGATGGTATTTTAGTGAAATTGGGGTTAAGCTAGGTTAACATGGCCCTAACAACACTTAATTAAGCTAGGCTAACTATCAAAATCACCACCTTGACAAAACTTCACACAAAATACCATTTTAGCACTAAAACGCACATTAAACGCTAATCGAAGCTAATCAATACACAAGATTAGCAAGCTAAGGAGTTAAGCCTAAGAATTATACCTCACTTGACCCTCGGAAGCAGGAGGAAGGAGAAGAAGAAGGCTTGGTGCTGCTGGTGCTGTTGGAACTGCTGCTGCTGCAACTGGGGCTGATGCTGTTGCTGTTGCTCACTGCTGCTGTTGCTGCTGTCTGCTTGCTGCTGTTGCTTGTGCTGATGTTGCTGCTGCTATTGAGGCTGCTGCGGCTGCTGCTAAGTGTGTGTGTGTGTATGAGTGTGACAGTGAGAGAGTTGTTGTGAGGAAAAAAGTTTAGAAAAAAAAGATAACCTTACTAGTCAACCCTTCTCTCTCTGTACCTCTCTCTTCATTAAATGAAGCATGGCAAGGCCATCATGCCTATCATGCACCCTCTCTCTCTCTCACCAAGTCAAACCCAAAACAATTTAAATCCCTTTTTCCAAAAAAAAACAACCCTTAAATGAAAAGAACCAATTAAACTTAATTCAAATGGATTAACCCACTATGGTTGCCAAACATGGTTTAACCCATCCCTTCACCCTAGTTTACATGCACAAGTGTGTGAAAGCCTAGGAAAATTCTAATAAAATATTCATTAAATTTGATAAAATATTTGAAAATCAATTTGGTAAACTTTTTATTAAAAACCACATATTAAAATATAATTAGCCACTAAACATATCCTAAGGTGTTACAGTACCCATGTTGTGCAAGACTACCCTCATCTATGCATTCATAAAATTGGGTGAGAAGATCTGGAAGCGCGAAGGAATTTTGATAGTTAAATAGTAAAAAGATCCATCCGCGCCTTCGGATCTCATCACCGAAGTAACTACCATAAACAGTGTGTGCAAACATTTGGGGAAAAACCCTTTCATATTGCAGTATAGGAGCCATTGCAGAGAAGTGCAGATATTTCTAAAAATTTTAACAGAGAGGATCAGGGAATGCAAATCTCCTCTGAAGATTTCAGAGGGAGAGGAGTCAGATCGGCTGCGGTTGCGCGGTCAGAAGGCCACTTGTGCGGCGGAAGCGCGGCTATGGGAGGCGATCGCTCTGATCTTTCTGCTCCGGCGGCTAGGGTTTGTAGAGAAGGAAAAATTAGGGCATGGTAATTGCAGAGGAGAGGTCGGGTTGTATTTATAGGGGGTGTTCTGGTTAGTTGCAAAAAGAGGAATTTATTTGTAAAAAATATATATATTTTTTTATTTATTAGTTATTAAAACTGAAAATTTACAAAAATACCCCCAAAAATTTGAAGAATTTTTTTTTTATTATTTTATTTTTGTTTTTATATAATTAAAAGTATGACATACCCCTAAACTTATTTGAAACAGTGTTTCCACTATTTATGGCTGGATAACCGAAATTTGGGGGAAGGCGGAGGAGATCAGTCGATGTAAGCCAGCTCTTGCAACATCAGGAGCTCCTCCGAAGGGTCCGCGGCGAGGAACGGTTTTAATATATGTCCGTTCACTTTGAATAGTGAACCGACCTCAGTACTTTCTAAATCGACCGCACCGTCCGAATATACAGTGCGTACAAAAAATGGCCCTTTCTATCGAGATCTGAGCTTGCCGGGATGGAAATGTAGCCGGGTGTCGTAAAGTAATACCTGTTGACTAGGTGTGAATGTTTTGCGCATAAGGTGTTTATCTGAAACACCTTCGTTCGGTTTTTTACGACAACCGCGTTCTCGTAAGCTTCATCCCGAAGCTCGTTCAATTCATTTAACTGCAGCTTTCTATGGCTGTCCGCATCTTCGATAGATAGATCCATCTCTTTTATCGCCCAAAATGCGCGATACTCTATTTCCACTGGAAGATGGCAAGCCTTTCCGTAAACAAGCCGATAAGGGGACATGCCAAGATCGGTCTTATAGGCAGTTCGAAATGCCCAAAGGGCGTCAGTAAGTTTAAAGACCAATCCTTACGGTTTTTGGAAACCGTTTTCTCCAAAATCTGTTTGATTTGCCAATTTGAAATCTCGGCTTGCCCAAATATTTGGGGATGATAGGGCGTTGATAGCTTATGATTAATGGAATATTTCTGCATTACAGACTCGAAATTCTTATTACAGAAATGAGTTTCATTGCCGCTAATGATTGCTCGGGGGTGCCAAAACCGGGAGAAAATGTTTTCTTTATGGAATCTAACGACAACCTTGTTGTCATTAGTTCGGCTGGGCACAGCCTCGACCCACTTAGAAACATAATCAACAGCGGGGAGAATATACAAGTTCCCAAAAGAATTGGGAAACGGTCCCATAAAATTAATCCCTCAAACATAAAAAATTTCCACAAACAATATTGGTTGGAGCGGCATTTCGTTTCTCTTGGATATCCGGCCCAAGTGTTGGCACCGGGAGCAAGTCTTGCAGTAATCATGTGCGTATTTAAAGAGTTGTGGCCAGTAGAAACCACACTGCAAGATCTTTTCGGCTGTCTTTCTAGGGCCAAATTGCCCGCCGCACGTTTGATCGTGGCAAAATGACAGCACACTCTTGAATTCATTATCGGGGACACATCGATGAATAATCTGGTCGGGACAGTATTTAAACAGATAAGGTTCGTCCCAGGAAAAGTGTTTTACCTGGGATAGGAATCGGAGTCTGTCCTGTTTTGACCATTCATACGGCAGTAGTCCGGTGGCTAGATAATTCACAATATCTGCGAACCAAGGTTCGCATGATACTGTAAAGATCTGCTCATCCGGAAAAACATCGTTTATTGAAAATTGAAGCATCGGCGAAGAAGGGAGGCGTGAAAGATGGTCGGCGACTACGTTTTCGCATCCTCTTTTGTCTTTGATGACAAGGTCAAACTCTTGGAGTAAGAGGATCCAACGGATCAGCCGAGATTTTGCGTCCTTCTTCGCAAAAAGATGGCAAAGAGATGAGTGGTCAGTGTATACGATGACTGGAGAGCCGATCAAATATGGCCTGATCTTTTCTAAGGCAAACACAACAGCCAAGAATTCCTTCTCGGTTGTTGTGTAATTTAATTGGGCATTGTTCAAGGTTCGGCTAGCATAATAGATTACATGCGGCATCTTATCAATGTGTTGTCCAAGGACGGCACCAATGGCAAAATAAGATGCATCGCACATAATCTCAAATGGATGCGTCTAGTCAGGAAAAGAAAGAACGGGAGCAGAAGTGAGTGAGTTTTTTAATGACTCGAACGCGTTCATACAGCTCGAGTCGAAATCGAATGTGGTGTCTTTGGCCAGTAAAAGAGTCAAGGGCCTAGCAATCTTACCAAATTCCTTGATGAACTGTCTATGGAAACCGGCATGGCCAAGGAAGGCTCGAATGTCTCGGACGCACTTAGGAGGAGGGAGATTGGAAATGACTTCAATCTTCGCTTTATCTACCTCAATGCCATTTTGCGAAATGATATGTCCTAAGACAATACCTTCACGCACCATGAAGTGGCACTTCTCCCAATTTAAAGTAAGGTTCTTATCCTTACACCGGGTAAGGACTGCGTCTAGATGTAGCAAACACTCATCAAAGGAGTCGCCGAAAATGGAGAAATCATCTATGAAGATCTCCAAGAATTTTGCCACCATGTCTGAAAAAATTCCCCATCATACACCGCTGGAAAGTAGCGGGCGCATTGCATAACCCAAAGGGCATGCGACGATATGCAAACGTGCCAAAAGGACAAGTGAATGTGGTCTTGTCTTGATCTTTTTCGACGATGGGGATTTGATTATAGCCGGAGTAGCCATCCAAAAAGCAGTAGTATTCATGCCCAGCCAATCGTTCAAGCATTTTGTCAATGAAAGGTAATAGAAAGTGGTCTTTCCGTGTCGCGGCGTTGAGTTTCCTATAATCGATGTATACTCGCCACCCAGTTTGGGTGCAAGTCGGAATTAACTCGTTCGCCTCATTTTTTATGACCGTTATGCCTGATTTCTTGAGGACAACGTGAATGGGGCTAACCCATTGACTATCAGAGATAGGATAAATGATATCACTATTAAGACACGTTACGATCTCCTTTTTAACTGCCTCCTTCATGACTAGGTTGAGTCGTCTCTGTGGATCCCTGGCTGGTTTGGCATCATCCATCATATGAATATGATGTTCAACTATCAGGGGACTAATCCCCTTTATGTCCGCCATAGTCCAGCCAAAAGCTTGCCGATTGCTCTGTAAGACCGTCAGAAGGGCTTTCTCTTGCTCTGAGGCTAGAGAAGCCGAGATGATAACAGGGAGGGTCTCATTCTCACCTTAGTAAGCGTATTTAAGGTGAGACGGCAACAGCTTGAGTTCGAGTGTCGGAGATGAAACGATTGAAGGTAAAATCGGCGAAAATGTCTCAAACACAAAGGATTCCAGCAGAGGTTCAAAATGAGTGTAAGCAACCGAGTCGGATGATTTAGCTAACTAATCCGAAAACTCAAAGGATTCAAACTCGGGTGGTGACTGGTCAAGTTCGTTCGAGAAAGTGAAACACTCGTAGTCATTATCGGGAGTAAAAACAGTATCAGGTTCAAGGAGTAACGCACTAGTGGCGTTAAGATTGCTGTGATCGAACAAAAAAATTTCTAATTCACAGTCCTCCGAGGTGATCTCTTGGATCGAGCAAACGTCCAGTATATTGGCATTAGGTTCAGAGGGTTGATTCCCCAACTTAAAAATGTTGAGTTCAATTGTCAAGTTTCCGAAAGATAGGTTCATCAAACCATTGCGACAATTGATCACAGCATTTGAAGTTGCAAGGAATGGTCGACCGAGTATCGCCGGAATTTGATTCCTGGGGTTAGCCATAGGCTGTGTGTCTAAAACAAAGAAATCAACGGGGAATATGAAGTCCCCAACTTTGATCAACACATCCTCTAACACACCCCTAGGATGGGTGATAGATCGGTTCGCCATTTAGAGAGTACAATGTGTAGCTTTCAGCTCTCCTACATCTAATTGCTCATATACCGAATAAGGAAGTGGGTTAACACAGGCACCAAGATCCAAAACTGCATGGTTGATGTTCTTATCCCCAATAGTTATGGAAATCGTAGGACAGCCAGGGTCCTTTCATTTTTGGGTTAAGTGTCACGCCCCACTTCCCAAAAGAAGGTGAAGAGTGGCGTAGCACGGTTCGCAACCTAACTGTATTGAAGATGGTCCATTCAATACAGTTACGTTAAGCGTAAGAATGAATCATAGTGTGCAAGGTTGGTACAAAAATAAAACAATAAAGCGAAAGCATTTATTTCCATTAACCAACTTTATTACATTCCAGAGAAAGAGCAAAGCAAACTAATTGGTTTAATTACATCAAAGAAAATAAGCCCTAAACAAGTGTGCAACAAAGAAAACTAATTAATCCTCCGATGCCAATTCTGCATAATCTTCATTAGTCGATTCCTCGCCAAGATCTTCATCATAAAACTCATTCCCATCTAACGAACATTCCAAAAGGGAAAAAGAGAAGGTCCGTCAGCGAGTTATACTCGGGTAGGATTGCCTCAAAAAGAAATAGGAGTGTAAAAATGAACAGGTGTATATGAGAGTATGATGTATGCATGCAAACGTAAAGTAGGGGTGTAAATGTTTGAAATGCACAAACTTTAGACGTTTTGAGGAGAGGTATATATGAGCATGTGTATGTTATAAGTTATATGTAAATAAGTAGTAGGAAGTATAGGTGAAGGTAATAGTTCGTATTAGTTTGTTAAACAAGGGTCCGGATACTCGCGATTATTCCGTTGTGGCCACAGAACAACAACTGGGGAAGTGAAATGTACCGTTTCACTTTCCGGGATCATGATCGAGTAGTAGGGGAATCCGAGTTCCGAATTATCCTTACCTAATCAAACTACCCATCCCCGTTATTCAGTGTAGAGGTCTAAAGTTAGTGCGTATACTTCTAGGCATGGAATTTCCACATTGTATTGTCATCCTCATTTTGGACTGTTCACCCGGAATATGGGGATCTTCATATTTGTATAGTCGTCCACACTTTGGACTGTTCACCCGAAATATCGGGATCTTCATATTTGTATAGTTGTCCACACTTTGGACTGTTCACTTGGAATATCGGGATCTTCATAAGTATTCCATATCTTGGTCCGCGCATTCTAACCCTAACCGTATCATGTTTTGTATTTGTCATGTGGTCATAAACTGGAATTTAAAAGTATTGATCTCGTTTAATATGGCCTTCCACAACCACTTGCTTTATTTTCTAGAGTTTGTAAAGTACTTCGTGTCACCTTAGAGAAGGCTTAGTTAAAGAAAGAATAATAGTTTTTAAATATCTTTTATTACTTTTAAGAAAAACCATGATATTTGGGATATTTATTACTTTGGAAAAACATAATGTTTTACGGAAAATATCCTTTCGATAAAGGTTGTGGTATTTATTTGAAAATCTTTTGCAAGAGGTTTTTATTAGAAAGTCTAGACTGCTCCTAATATTCCGAAAGGACAAGTTGTGAAGTCCTCAAATCGCGTCTTCACCGCCAATTGTGGCCAGGTAAGCACAAGTAAGGAAAGGAGGGGTCCGCTCACGAATCACCATGAGACGGGCCTTTTAAAATTACATTTCCCACTTGTTTAGCCTAGACACCACAAAGTCTGGTTTAGATAAACGACCGATGCCTACAACCTTCCCTTTGTCATAATCTGGATTGGTGTTATTCTAAAATTACCTTTTAATAAGATACTAAATATTCCTTTTGAAAGTATATCGTTATTTAAATTTAGTATTTTCTTCTTTAAAAAGGTTGAAGGGGGTTTAACAATCTTTTAGTAGTTGATGAAAAAGGTGTAAGTAAAATGTCGTATCTAAAATATTTATTTCACATCTCTTATCTCTTATGGATATTTTAAACAAATATTTAATTAAACGGGGGTATTTTGTGGAAGTAACCTATTTCGAGATCATTTTTATGGTATGGGTATGTCAGAGGTGAAATGATAATTCATGAGATATATCAGATTCCAGGTATTATGGGTGTGCAGTATACTTTTGTGTACAGAGGAAATTAAACACCGTTTTAAATATGGGTTAACATTATCATTATTGAGGGTATAAAGAATAGGTATGCACAAATATTATAACTTAGTAAATAGAGATTGATGATTATAAGTTGGAACTAGGTTATTGAGAAAGAAGGTGACAGGGAAAAAGAGGAGAGAGGCGGATCCTACCTTTGATCAGGGTTTAGACGTAGACGGTTGAAAACGTAGGCTTGTGCAAAACTCCTCAAAAACACTGCGCCTCGAATTTTCCTCAGCGATTGGGTGGAACCGTAGCGTCGGCGTCGTCGATACGAAGGTACCGGTATTTTTTTCAGAATTTTTGGAGTTCTGAGGTGTGAGAAATTTAGGTTTGAACGTGTCTATTTAAAGGGTTCAAAAGGCAACAAGAAAATCCAAAAATCCGTTAAATCACACGGAAAATCAAGCCGGCCAATGATTGCGAATCATTCTGCCAATGATTTTTCCAGCCGCCATGAATTATGGCCGTTGGATCTGCATCCAACGGTCCAGATCGCTCAGTCAAAGCCGCTGCCGCCGCTACGTGTCGTGCGTGAGGGGATCACGCGTTTTCGCATGGTCCCCACCACGTGGGTGCGTCGGTGTGATCTGGGCCATTGGATCTTGGATCCAACGGTCCAGATCAAAGGGATTTATAATTATTTTATATATATATATAATATTCTGTTTATTATTTAAAAAAAGAATTTGGTTTTAAAAATTTGTTTAAAATAGTTAAAAATACGGGAAAATTATGGAAAAATTTCATAAAAAATATTTTTTTATTATCTTTAATATAAAAATAATTTTGGGCTAAAACTAAGTAATATAACCATTCCTATGGTTTTAGCTAGTTACTAAAATTATATAATATCTAGTTTATCCTTTAAAATACTTTTAATTATGAATTAATTACTTTAGTTGATGATAAAAATATGTAGATTATTTTAAGGCATTATAAAATTTTATTAAAACATTTTAAGCCTATAAAGAGAATAAACAGATTTTTGAAAATTCTTTTAATCCTATTCCATATTCTGAAAAACATTCTTTTACCCACAAAATACGTAAATAACCACTCGACTCTAGGAATATAAAATAAGTGTTATTTTATTAGAATTCTCGACCGTTACAATCTACCCTCCTTAGAATAATTTCATCACTGAAATTAAGAAGGTACGTCAAAAGGAGAGAAAAAAAATTACGTAAAGGAAGCTTCAAATAAGTGAGGATATCGTTCTCTCATCTCGTCTTCTGTTTCCCATGTGGATTCTCCGGGAGAGTTCTTCCTCCACAAGACCCTAACCAATCTGATCGTCTTGTCTCTCAAAATCTTTTCCTTCCAATCTAGGATCTCCACCGGCTGCTGTTCATAGGTTAAGTCAGTCACTACGGTGATTTCAGAATGATCCAAAACGTGACCGGGGTCGCCGACATATTTCCTCAATTGAGAGATATGAAAAACGTTGTGTACGCCTTCCAGAGAAGGGGGCAAGGCTAAACGATACGCAACCTCTCCAACTCATTCGAGAATATCGAAGGGACCTATGAACCGTGGGCTGAGTTTTTCGCGTTTCCCAAAACGTATCACTCCTCGGTTAGGAGAAATCTTCAGAAACACGTATTCTCCTGGTTGGAACTCTAGTGGCCTTCTCTTTGTATCTGCCCAATGCTTCTGCCGATCTTGTGCTATGCGTAATTGTTCTTTGATGGTTCTTATCACCTCCACTGTCTCGACAATCATCTCGCAGCCTAGAAGTTCTCGATCCCCAACATCATCCCAACTTAACGGTGACCTACACTTTCATCCATACAAAGCGGCGAAAGGCACCATGCCGATACTAGACTGGTAGCTATTGTTGTAAGCAAACTCTACCAAGTGCAGGTGATCTTCCCAAGATCCTTTAAAATCCAACATACAGGCCCGGAGCATGTCTTCGAGAATTTGAATAACCCTTTCTGATTGGCCATCGGTCTGAGGATGGTAGGAGGTACTGAAACTCAGATTCATGCCCAGACTCTCTTGTAGGCTTTGCCAAAACTGAGATCTGAAACGTGTATCTCGGTCGGACACGATGCAAATCGGTACGCCATGCAATCTGACAATCTCTTCAATATACCTTTTAGCAAGGCTTTCGGTTGATTGACCCACTTGAAAAGGAATGAAATGCGCCAACTTGGTGAATCGGCCACAATCACCCATACAGCATCGTTTCCCTTAGAGCTTTGAGGGAGTGCAGTCACAAAATCCATAGTAATGTTTTGCTATTTCCATTCGGGTATTGGTAACGGCTGTAATAGACCCGCCGTCCTGTGGTGTTCGGCTTTTACTTGTTGGCAGACAAGACATTTAGATACACTCTTGGCTATCTCCCGCTTCATCCTATGCCACCAATAGTTTTGTCTGAGGTCCTTGTACATCTTTGTTACTCCCGGATGAACAGAGTAGGGAGAACTATGTGCCTCTTTTAATAATTCCTCCCTCATCTTCCCTTAGGTACACAGACTCTGCTTCCATATCTCAAAGAACCATCTTCGTGGGTGATGAAGTCCATCCGCAGATTCACGTCCACTTGTTCTCTGATCCATCGCAATCTCGGGTCCTTCATTTGAGCGGCCTTGATCCGTTCGACTAATGTTGAGTGAATTTGCAAATTCATGAAGGATGTAAGCATTCCGAGCATTACCAACTTGGTCTCTAGTTCATTAAAATCTTGACGATTCCTCCAATGAGTAGTCAGACTCGAAATCATTGGTTGGCGACTCAAAGCGTCCAAGACTACATTCACTTTTCCCGGATGGTATTTTAAATTTACGTCGAAATCTGCCATTAATTCGAGCCATCTCCTCTGCCTCATATTGAGTTCCTTCTGGGTGAAGATATACTTCAAGCTCTTGTGATCGGTATAAATATCTACCCTCTCACCCAATAAATAGTGCCTCCAACTCTTGAGTGCGAAAATAACTGCGGCAAGTTCTAAATCTTGCGTTGGGTAGTTTCGCTCATGCACCTTTAATTGTCTGGACGCATAGGCTACTACCCTACCATGTTGGTGCAAAACGCATCCCAAGCCTTTTCCCGAGGCGTCGCAATGTATGTCGAATCCTCCAGTCCTGTCGGGAATCGTAAGAATGGATGCAGAGGTTAAACGAGTCTTCAACTCTGCGAATGCTTCCTCGCAACCCTCGGACCATACAGACGGTACATCTTTCCGAGTCAACGTAGTCTGTGGTTCCGCAATCTTGGAGAAGTTCTTGATGAAACGACGGTAATATCCAGGAAGTCCCAAAAGGCTCCTGATCTCGGTAACAGTTCTTGGTATCGGCCATGTCTGTACTGCGACAATCTTGGCTGGATCCACTGAAATCCCTTCGCCTGACACGACATGTCCCAGGAATGCTACCTTTTGTAACCAAAACTCGCATTTGCTAAGCTTTGAATAAAGTTGATGTTGTCGCAAGGTCTCGAGCACCGCACGCAAGTGTTCCGCGTGTTCTTCTTGATTCTTAGAATACAGTAGAAAATATCGTCGATGAAGACAACCAAACTTGTCTTATTGCTCGTAAAACACTTGATTCATCATGTTCATAAAGACTGCGGGGGCATTGGTTACTCCAAAAGGCATCACTAGGAATTCATAATGTCCATACCTAGTCCTGAAAGCCGTCTTAGGTATGTCAGATGCTTTCACCTTGAGGTGATGATAGCCTGTTCCTAAATCTAACTTGGAGAACACCCGAGCTCCCTCCAGCTGATCGAACAGGTCATCTATCTGCGGAAAGGGATACTTGTTCTTGATTGTTACTTTATTTAATTCCCGATATTCGATGCACATCCGCTTAGTTCCATCCTTCTTAGGTACCAAAAGAACTGGGGCACCCCAAGGTGACGAGCTGGGTCGAATGAATCCCTTATTGAGATGGTCCTCAACTTATGCCCGAAGCTCCTTTAATTCTGCTGGCCCCATTCGGTACGGTGTCTTCAATATGGGTTGAGTTCCTGGTACCAAGTCTATGGTGAACTCGAACACCCGATCAGGCGGTAAACCCGACACTTCAGCAAATACGTCTTCAAATTATCGTACGACCATCGGCATGCTTTCCTCCCTTTCTACGGTGTACAAAGTCTCTTCCTTTCTCGGTACAGCTCGGTAGGTTGCTGGGTCCAAGGACTTACTTCAACTCTCGAATATGAACAGTGGGTGGTCAGTTATTTCAAACACGACCCTCCTTTGACGACAGTCGATAGTAGCGTAAAAAGTACTCAACCAGTCCATACCCAAGACCACGTCGAAATTGGGCATATCTATCACCATAAAGTTGGCATAGAAACCTCGCCCGCAGACTACCATAGGACACAGATCGTATCCTGAAGTGGACTTGATCACGCCGTTTCCCATGTTGACGTTCTACTCGGTGATGAGAGGTGTTACGGGGATGGAGCTGGCAGTCACAAACTTTTGTGTGATGAAGCAATGTGACGCACCAGAGTCAAAAAGTGTGAGTGCAGGTATAGAGGCTACTAGGGGGATACCTATGTTATAAGTGGTAGGAAAAATTAGGAATGAGCCTAACAAGATATGTATGCAAGATGGGAGTGAGCTTGGAAATATGACAGTCAAAACAGTGATACCTGTAATTACTTCACCAGTTGGTTCAGCCTCTTCGGCGGTCATGGTAAATGCCTGACGCTTCGGTCCGTTGCACTGAGCTTGCTGGAAAACTCGGTTTTGTTGGGGGTAGGGGTGGTCCTCTAGGTGCTGTTCCTTGCCCGTTTGGTTAATTAGCAGGTGGTGGCCGGGCTCCCTGTTGAGGCGCTCCAAGATTGGCTGGTCTGTTGTCCGGGAGTAATGATCGTCTTCTCTGTGGACATTCCCCTATGGCATGATTCGGAGACCCACAGATTATACAGAGCTTGTTCAAATAGCGGCAGTCCTTCATGAAGTGTCCGACTTTACCGCAATGGTTGCATGTGACTGCTGGTTTCCTGAAAGTAGCTAGTCCTACTGGTCTCTTAGGTTGTTGCCTCCCGTTAAATCTGGAAGATGCTCCTCTAAGAACTTGATTGGCTGGTCGCTTAATGCTAGTCAAGCAGTCATCCTTCTTTATGCGTCTCTGAAGGCCTTCGATGTTCCATGCCGCCTCTAAGATTTTATCATAAATTGTTAAGGCAGCAGAAGACATGGAGGACTGCGTCTTCAGGTCTAACCCCTGTCGGAACCTTTTGGCATATAGCTCCGGAGTTGCCACCAGGTGATACGCAAACCGACTTAATCTCGCGAACTCCGAAGCTTACTCGTCCACCGAATTATCCCAAATACTTCGCTGTTGGAACTGGATAAACTCCCGTTCCATTTTTATGTATGCTACGGAAGGGAAGTATTGAGTATCAAACCGTCGTTTGAATGTTTCCCAGTCGATGGGCTCTTTCAGCCTGCTTTCCTCGGCCTCCCACCATATTCAGGCATTATCAGTGAGTTGTAGTTTGGCGATGTTCACCCACGCATCCTTCGGAATTTGGGTGGCACCGAGGTCGTTGATTGTTCTCTAGAGCCATTCCTCAGCTTCTAAAGGAGTTTCCTTCCCTGAAAAAGCCTTAGGGTGGAGTGATCTGAACTGTTTCACACCCGCCGCTCCTTGAGGAACTGGGACCGGTGCCTGCTTTAAAACTTCTGCTTGTTGCTGCCTACTCTCGCGCAGCTCTTGATGCAGGGCAGCTGTCTGCTGCTGCTGTTGCTCCAGTAGTCCTTGCATCATTTGCAGCATCGCTGCGTGTTGAGAAGTGGCTTCATTGTCTCCGTTTCCCCTTCGGTTGCGGTGATGGTGTCGTCCAGCCATGGATATCTGAATCAGAAGGGGTTAGGCTAAAATCGGAGGCAAAAGACATAGAATAGTAACTTGCAGGAGGAGTAACAATTCATGCCAGAGGGAAACTAGTAAGGAATAATAAAAACGAGAGACACGAAAGTGCAATTGTCGAAATCAAGATTTTATTAACAATGCCAACGGGAATACAAGGAATTATTTAAATAGGGTCCTACTTCTATACACATTTTATTCGGGTCACTAAAAGCTAAAATCTAAACAGGTGCCATTTGTCCGTCAATTATGAGGCGGAAACTGCGCGTTATTGGCTCGGCGCTTGTTGATCTTTCTTGCAAAACTGTAAAAGAAGGGAGAGCCTGATACATCCCGACGGTAGAGTTGCGGAGGGGTACGACGAACACATCGATAAGCATGCCCCTGAATATAGAGGGTCTTCCTAATGAACCACATGTGTGGCCCGTATTCTCTTGGTTCTTCTTCTTCCACTGGAATTTCTTCCTCAGCGGGGGCCTCCTCTTCGGGCTCCTCCTCCTCCTCCTCAGATTCTTCCACCTCCATGGGATCTTCCTCTACCTCAACGGAATTGTCCTTTTCTTTGACGGGATCATCCTCTTCCTCAACGGGATCTTCCTCTTCCTCAACGGGCTCTTCCTCAACGGGATCTTCCTATTCGTCCTTTTCCTCAACGGGATCTTCCTCTTCTTCAACGGGGTCGTCCTCTTCCTCAACGGGATCTTCCTCTTCATCCTCCTCCATCTCGTACTTTTGGATATTTATTTGGGGACCTATTACTTCGTCGTCCAAAAGCCCAAGCGTAGCTTCAAAGGTGATGACTGACGTGTTGTCCTCATCCGGAAGATGTGCCATAGCCTGAGAAGGACGGACATGGTCAGGATACAGAGATGTCAAGGAAATGACGAGGAATGGGAAAACTTTATGAAATTGATACAAGCGGATAGGATTCACAAATATAATAAGTCGGTTGACAGTTTCATTTTAGTACATAAGACGGACCTGCATGGGCCTCCACAAAAACCTGTCACGCCCCACTTCCTAAAAGAAGGTGAAGAGTGGCATAGCACGGTCCGCAACCTAACTGTATTGAAGATGGTCTATTCAATACAATTACGTTAAGCGTAAGAATGTATCATAGTGTGCAGGGTTGTGTACAAAAATAAAACAATAAAGCGAAAGCATTTATTTCCATTAACCAACTTTATTACATTCCAGAGAAAGAGCAAAGCAAACTAATTGGTTTAATTACATCTAAGAAAATAAGCCCTAAACAAGTGGGAAACAAAGAAAACTAATTAATCCTCCGATGCCAATTCTGCATAATCTTCATTAGTCGGTTCCTCGCCTAGATCTTCATCATAAAACTCATTCCCATCTAACGGGCATTCCAAAAGGGAAAAAGAGAGGGTCCGTCAGCGAGTTATACTCGGGTAGGATTGCTTCAAAAAGAAATAGGAGTGTAAAATTGAACAGGTGTATATGAGAGTATGATGTATGCATACAAACGTAAAGTAGGGGTGTAAATGTTTGAAATGCACAAACTTTAGACGTTTTGAGGAGAGGTATATATGAGCATGTGTATGTTGTAAGTTATATGTAGATAAGTAGAAGGAAGTATAGGTGAAGGTAATAGTTCGTATTAGTTTGTTAAATAAGGGTCTGGATACTCGCGATTATTCCGTTGTGGCCATGGAACAACAACTTGGGAAGTGAAATGTACCGTTTCACTTCCCGGGATCATGATCGACTAGTAGGGGAATCCGAGTTCCGAATTATCCCTGCCTAATCAAACTACCTATCCCAGTTATTCAGTGTAGAGGTCTAGAGTTAGTGCGTATACTTCTAGGCATGGAATTTCCACATTGTATAGTCGTCCTCATTTTGGACTGTCCATCCGGAATATCGGGATCTTCATGTTTGTATAGTCGTCCACACTTTGGACTGTTCACCTGAAATATCGGGATCTTCGTATTTGTATAGTCGTCTACACTTTGGACTGTTCATCCGGAATATCGGGATCTTCATAAGTATTCCATACCTAGGTCCGCGCATTCTAACCCTAACCGTATCATGTTTTGTATATGTCATATGGTCATAAACTGGAATTTAAAAGTATTGATCTCGTTTAATATGCCTTCCACAACCACTTGCTTTATTTTCTAGAGTTTGTAAAGTTCTTCGTGTCACCTTAGAGAAGGCTTAGTTAAAGAAAGAATAATACTGTTTAAATATCTTTTATTACTTCTAAGAAAAACCATGGTATTTGGGATATTTATTACTTTGGAAAAACATAATGTTTTACGGAAAATATCCTTTCGATAAAGGTTGTGGTATTTATTTGAAAATCTTTTGCAAGAGATTTTTATTAGAAAGTCTAGATTGCTCCTAATATTCCAAAAGGACAAATTGTGAAGTTCTCAAATCGCCTCTTCACCGCCAATTGTGGCCAGGTAAGCACAAGTAAGGAATGGAGGGATCCGCTCATGAATCACCGTGAGACGGGCCTTTTAAAATTATCTTTCCCACTTGTCTAGCCTAGACACCACAATGTCTGGTTTAGATAAACGACCGATGCCTACAACCTTCCCTTTGTCTTAATCTGGATTGGTGTTATTCTAAAATTACCTTTTAATAAGATACTAAATATTCCTTTTGAAAAGATATCGTTATTTAAATTTAGTATTTTCTTCTTTAAAAAGGTTGAAGGGGGTTTAACAATATTATAGTAGTTGATGAAAAAGGTGTAAGTAAAATGTCGTATCTAAAATATTTATTTCACATCTCTTATCTCTTATAGATATTTTAAACAAATATTTAATTAAACGAGGGTATTTTGTGGAAGTAACCTATTTCGAGATCATTTTTATAGTATGGGTATGTCAGAGGTGAAATGATAATTCATGGGTTATATCAGATTCCAGGTATTATGGGTGTGCAATATACTTTTGTGTACAGAGGAAATTAAACACCGTTTTAAATATGGGTTAACATTATCATTATTGAGGGTACAAGGAATAGGTATACACAAATATTATAACTTTTTAAATAGGGGTTGATGATTATAAGTTGGAACAAGGTTATTGAGAAAGAAGGTGACAGGAAAAAAGGGAAGAGAGGCGGATCCTACCTTTGATCAGGGTTTAGACGTAGATGGTTGAAAACGTAAGCTTGTGCAAAACTCCTCAAAAACTCCCCTCCCCGATTTTTTCTCGGCGATTGGGTGGAACCGTAGCGTCCGCGTCGTCGATATGAAGGTACCGGTATTTTTTTCAGAATTTTTGAGGTTTTGAGGTGTGAGAAATTTAGGTCTGAAGGTGTCTATTTAAAGGGTTCAAAAGGCAACAAGAAAATCCAAAAATTCGTTAAATCACATGGAAAATCACGCCGGCCAATGATTGCGAATCATTTTGCTAATGATTTCGCCCACCGCCACGAATTATGGCCGTTGGATCTGCATCCAACGGCCCAGATCGCTCAGTCAAAGCCGCCGCCGCCGCCACGTGTCGCGCGTGTGGGGATCACGCGTTTTCGCGTGGTCCCCACCACGTGGGTGCGTCGGTGTGATCTGGGCCATTGGATCTTGGATCCAACGGTCCAGATCAAAGGGATTTATAATTATTTTATTATATATATATGATAATATTCTGTTTATTATTTAAAAAATGAATTTGGTTTTAAAAATTTGTTAAAAATAGTTAAAAATACGGGAAAATTAAGGAAAAATTTCAGAAAATATATTTTATTATTATCTTTAATATAAAAATAATTTTGGGCTAAAACTAAGTAATATAACCATTCCTACGGTTTTAGTTAGTTACTAAAATTATATAATATCTAGTTTATCCTTTAAAATACTTCTAATTATGAATTAATTACTTTAATTGATGATAAAAATATGTAGATTATTTTAAGGCATTATAAAATTTTATTAAAACATTTTAAGCCTATAAAGAGAATAAATAGATTTTTGAAAATTCTTTTAATCCTATTCCATATTCTGAAAAACATTCTTTTACCCACAAAATACGTAAATAACCACTCGACTCTAGGAAAATAAAATAAGTGTTATTTTTTTAGAATTCTCGACCGTTACAGTAAAGGTTGGGTAAGAGTATCGCTCTTGGCACTAGCTAAGAAAACTTTCTTAGGTACCTAAGATTTCCTCTTCTTAGTGCATAAGTCCTTCAAGATTTTTGCATAGGAAGGGACTTGTTGGATTGCAACCAAGAGGGGAATGTTAATATTAACCTGTTTAAACAACTCAACAATCTTTTCCATTTGTGGATTTTGTTTATTGGATCTCAACCTGTTTGGAAATGGAACATTTTGAAAATTGGTTGAGTCCAATGTATGTGGAGGAGATTGTGGAGCAGGAACGGATCCCATTATTGGTGTTTTCGTGGCGTGAGATGTGGGTCCGCTCGGAGTAGCAGAAGAAGTAGAGCCTTGTGAAGAATGGAGAACAGGCTTTGAAGACGAAGAAGAAGAAGAAGAAGAAGAAGAAGAAGAAAAAGAAGAAGAAGTGGCGGCCGGGGTGTCATCATCAGTGCTAACATTGTTGAGCAACATCCTTCCAGATCTCAATGTAGTCACGGCACTCACATTATGGTTTTGTTGTTCAAGAGCAACATGTGCATTTTGTGGGTGACCAGAATTTGGAAGTGGTTGAGATGGAAGCTTCCCTTTCTATTGCTCGCTTAAAGCGGCATTCAGTTGTGCAATCTGGGCTTCAATGGTTTTGATGCTTTGCCCATGTGACGTAGTGTGTTGCACCAAAGACTGAATGGAAGACTGGATGTTGGCTGAGGATTGAGTTGATTGTTTTAAAAACGCCTCCAGACATCGTTCTAACGAGGAAACCTTAACGTTATTTGGCGGAACAATATTGTTTTGAGAAAAAGAATTGTTGGGTGCAAAATTGTTCGTTTGATTTTGGTAAGGTTGGGGTTGGAAAAGTTGCTGATATTGAGTTTGTTGAGGAGCTTGTAGTTGAGGAGGAGGCCTCTGGAAGTTGTTTTTGGTTTGGACTTGTTTTTGATTTTGATTCCAGGCGAAATTAGGGTGGTTCCTCCAACCAGGATTGTAAGTGGAAGAGTATGGATCATTTCTTTGTCTTTGCTGAAATGCAACATTGACTTGATCCTGTCCTTGAGCAGGTGGGTTGGAAGGACACTCTTCGGTCAGATGGGATGGATCCGAACAACAAGCGCATATAGTGCGAGGGGGTAAAGCAGGGCCAGGAGAAGGCGATGAGAATTTGCTCTCAACGGCTTCCAGTTTTCGTGTAATCGCTGCCATTTCGGCTTTCATTGCAATTGACATATCAAGTTGATGAACGCCTGCCCTAGATGGATCGGAAGAAGTAGACGAAGTGGTCGGTCTAGTGCTTTCCCACTAAAGCGTTTGTTCAGCAAGATCGTCGAGAAATTGCCATGCTTCCTCGTCAGATATGGATAAGAAGTGGCCTTGACAAATGGTTTCCAGCAACTCCTTAGTTGCTGGGTTCAGTCCTTCGTATAAAGTTTGGCAGAGTTGCCATCTCTCAATACCGTGATGAGGGCACTGAACAAGAAGGTCTTTGTATCGTTCGAAACACTTCCAAAAAGGTTCGGAAGGAAGCTGGGAAAATTGGTTAATTTCATTTCGTATTTTCGCGGTCTTATGATTTGGATAAAACTTTTTTAGAAATGCTTTAACAAACTCTTCCCAACTGTTTATGGAATGCGATGCAGTACTATATAGCCGCTTTTCAGCTAGGTCACATAGAGTGAAAGGAATGACTCGTAGCCTTATAGCATCATCGGACACTTGGGTTGTCTTCATCATTGCACAGACATTCTGGAAGTTGTTGATGAAGATATAGGCATCTTCGGATTTCAGCCCGTCAAATTTAGGCAACATATTGATGAAGTGGGGCTTAATTTCGAAATTGTCCCCATTTGCCGGTGGTAGTGAAAGACAGGTAGGAAGTGCGGAGCGGGTAGGATGGAAACAATCCTTGAGCGTGATTCGCTTTGTCGCTTCAACAGGAGGTTGTTGTGGGTTATTCGCATCCAGTTGAGGTGGAATCAGTCCCGTGGTAGGTAAAGGGTTGTTAGGATTGAATCCTGACATCTCTTTAGAAGATGATGAATGTGAAGATGAAGGTGAATGGACAGAATTCCGGTCAACGTCGGAGTTGGCCGGCAAAGGTAAAGATGAAAGTGGTGTGGACGGAGTTTCGACGTCGGAGTCGATCGCTTAGTCGGTAGCGACTAACGAAACACGGACTAAACGTGCACTAGTGTCCCGAGTCCAACCGGACATATACTAAACGAGTTTAGTGTAGTCAAAGCGCAGAATGTGAGGATAAGAAAACGTCAATGAAGAAATGTAATGAAAGGTGGGTGAAATGGGATTCTAGTGACAAAGGGCCAGTTTTTATAAAAATTTTGTTTTGTTGTTTTTTATATTTTTTTTATAAATATTTTTGCAAAAATTTGTACGGAATTACGACACAATTTCAAACAACCACAGTTTAAACATGCACAATCAAACCTTGAGCTAGGGTCTTCTAAGTCCACTAGACTGCTCCTAACTATTCCAAACTGACAAGTTGTGAGATATCTCTCAAATTGCCTCTTCGCCGCTAATTATGGTCAGGTAAGCACAAATGAAGAATGGAGGGTTCCGCTCACGAATCACCATGAGACGGGCCTTTTAAAGTTACATTTCTCACTTGTCTAGCCTAGGCACCACAAAGTCAGGTTTAGATAAACGACTGAATGCCCACAACCTTCCTCTGTCCTAATGAGCGCGACAGTCCTTAATTGGCTGAGTCTAGATACTTTTTAATTAACTCAAAGGTGATGCATATGCTTTTAGTGATTTTTGGGGTCTTAGGAAGGGTAATGAAAACACCACCCAATCGTAATTGGTGTTACAGCCCCTTAGATTCCGTATTAAATATGCAAAGCAGTAACACAAAAATTTTCTTTTATTTGCGGCGCAAAGAATCCTGCACAAAAACAATTTATTGGAGAGGGAGAAGATGTTGTTGTGCAAAGAATACCTGCAGGAAAATTATTTCAGTGGAGTTCAGAGGATAGGAGGGAAGAGAAAAAGATACTCACAGAGAAAATGGAATGCTTACATCACCAGTTGACCGCGGTTCCGCGGTCAAGTGCCTGCTTATGCCGCGTTTCCACGGCATTTCAGTAGGTTTTGATCTCCAAAATTTTTCTCTGTGCTGACTTGGTTCTCCTATGTCTGTTCAGATCCTCTGTTTCTGAATTTGTTCACTGAGCTTGCTCCAGATCTGAATCAGTCCGTCTTCCTTTCCTGCACAATTCGCACAAAAACCAATAAAAAATAACAAGATGATTTTTTATATATATATTTTTATTTTTTTCAATTTTTTATATTTTTATATTTTCTTAATTAACCCGAAATTACACGAAGAAATAAACTACCGTCTCCCCAGCAACGGCGCCATTTGATTGATAGAGATTTTCTGTGTTTAAATTTACCGCAATCAAGACGGTGTCGCTTGGTAGCTAGCCGGTTGAGAACGAGTCGATCCACAGGGAGAAGGAATTCTTTTCTTTATGTTCTAACGAGTTAAGTCCAATTAATTTGGGTTTTGTTTAAAGATCTATGAATGAGAGTAAGTTGATAAAAAGGCTTGCTATGGTTAGGATTAGGTCAGTTCGAAATAGGGACCTTCTCGCTTTTTTCAATGCGTTAGTTGTGAAAAAAAGGTGTTAGGGTAATCGGCAACAACAGGGATTACCACGACTAGGAAGAAACTTAGTTTCTTCCTTTTGGTCATTGTTCGTCCGTTCTTGGCTCTTAGCTCTAACCTCCGGTTAAATCAACCACAACCGGTCTAACTAGAGAATCACCGCTATCATGTAGGATAGGATGCCGTAGTGAGCGGATTATGCTTGATTTAAAGGGAGTCCGTATTAAAATTATTTGGGCAAAAAAAGGAGTGAGAGAGATTTCCTTCTCTCAAACCTTCTCTATCCTACCCCTAACAAGTGAGGAATTACTTACTCGTTAGGAACATAACAATAAAATTCATTTTTTTTATTTTAATTAATGACCTAAATTGTAGATAAATAAAGAAAAAATAAAAGTGCAGAAAATAAAAATATATAAGAAGAATGCGAGATAAAATAAAATAAAAGACTTACTTTATTGATGACCTCTCAAAAACGCATTACAATTGAATTTAAAATTTAGATCTAGAATATAAAAAACAGATAAAGAGAGGCATGCCTAATTTGTCTTTGAACCTCCTATTTATAGATAGGAAAAACCCTAGGTTAAATTCTGATCCACACATGAATTTACAAAACTACCCTAAGAGAGCCGGATCAAAGCATCGACACCCACCGACACGTGCATAGTATGGCCGCGGAACCGCGGCAGAAAGGCCTGTTTGGCTGTGGTTCCGCTGCCATTTGGTGGGATCTTGGGCCCATCTCTTCAGGGTTTCTCTGTGTTACTTTTATCTTCTGTTTTCTTTACTTGGTTTCTCAGAATTTCTTCTATTTCGTTCCAGATTTACAACAGTGCAGAATGATGTGAACTTTTGCCTTGAGCTTCGCATTGAAGTCTTGGATCTTGTGCTACCCTTGTGCTTTGTGCATTGAACTATCTAATGATTTTCCATTTGTTCTTTGAACTGGTAGGCAGCATCATACAGATTCATCTGATGTTGGTCGTAGTCTCACATTTGTAGCGACTTTTCATGAATTCCACTGTAACGAGCTGAGAACCTGTAACCTACAACTATTTAGCAGACATGGATCAAAAGTACTTACTTATATACAATGTGATTAAGAATGGGTGGTATAAAAATGCAAAAATATGATATGAACACCTGTCTTTAGAATACTCATGATTCGTTAGTTTTGAAATAGGTATGACTCGAGTCTAGTCTAACATCTACCAGTAAACTACATGACTAAACTAATAGACTGATCAAAAGGGTAAGGAAAACCACCTAAGTCTGAGTCGATATATATATGTATATAATAGTCGGTGATCCCGCCACAATAGTATCACATACGATACAATATATATATATATAATATGATATCCTCAAGTCAAGAGTGCGGATCTATCATCAATATATAGCTCATACGGTAAATCCATCGTACGGCATCCCTAAATCTGGGTACAGGTCAAATATCACATTTATCTCAATATTCATCTGGTATCCTTATCATCACATATCGTGAACTGGTGGTACTGATCTAAGTCTAGTATAATACTGGTACAATCTACATATATATATATATATATATATGCGTGTGTATGAACACATCGCCTAAGGACCCGCTATAATAACATGTCGTATCTCATAATACGAACCAAAACACATAACCGATCTCTTAGCATCATGCCTAATCTCATCACTCATCTCAATATACCATGTACTTGTAACAACCGAGTCCAATTTTACAAATTTCTGTTACCGTATGTGTGGTGTGTAGTATTTATTTCATTTATCTTGCTTGAATGTTGCTAGTTATAATTTACCCCGACAATTCATATCCTTGGATATAACAATTTAAGTCGTTTAAAATAAATTAAAAATAATTGGCATGGCCTGCTTGGCACCCTAACCCTGTGGTAGCGTCCTTGCATCATGTTCTCGTCCCGTTCAGTGAAACGGACGTGTTTGGATGGCTACGCGCATGTGCGAGCGTCCGTTCTTGGGGGTATGCTTTTTAATTGTAAAATCCTTCATTTTTAATTTTTGGAACCTGCCAATAAATTTCATATTCCAAATTCAAATTTTTGGACCCGATCCGGGCACAGTTCTGAATTATTTTGTATCCCGCCAAATTCTATTTAAATTACTAAATCAGTTTAAAAAATATTTTCTCTATTATTTACAATACTATTTTCCCTTAACCAAATTATTTTTAAACCAGAAAATCCTTTTAAAATTTTCCCTAACCAAACAAATCCCCCCAACCAATCAGGTCTTTCCTCTGTTGCGCAGCGGGCCCCACACATTTCATTCTTCCACTAAATCTTTTCTCATTTTTTTCCTTTATTGGCCACGAGCCAATCGCAGCACTCATTTCCTTCATCGGGCTCCACATTCTCTCTCCCTCTCTCCTTTCTCCTTCTCTTTCTCTCTCTCTCTCTCTCTCTCTCCCCCCCCCCATAATATATTCTTTCTCCTACTCTTATTCTTTCAGCGAAACAAACCCACCTCTGAAAACCTAGCCGCTGCCTCTCTCCTCGTCGCACAGCCGCCGACGAAGCCCTCGACCTCGCCATCTCCACCATTACCTCCTCCGCTTCCACTTACCTCTTCTCCACAGAGCCGTCCCTACATCCCCAGCATCCTGCACCAGGCAACCGCGTGTCCCTGTACACTGCTGCACACCGTGGTATCGCCGCCGGTGATCTGATCCATGTCCCTGGCCTCGTGCACCTCCTCGGTGAGCATGGCTTCCCTTCCTCTTCTTCTTCTCCTTCCTTCTCTTTCTTTCTTTTCTTTTCTTTCTTTCAGATCTGTTCTTGACCGACGATGGTCGTTGTAGGCACCTCGTCGGAGCTCCGTCGACGCCGTCGACCCTCACGATCCCTCTACAGACCAGCGTAAGCCTTGTCCCCTTCATTCTCCTTCTCTTCTTCTCGTTTCTTTCATACAGTTCTTGGAATCTCAAAGTACACCGTTTTCTGTCTTGCCGGAATCCGGTGGTGCCGACGACGATCCCGACGACCCAGCGAGTGTACCTGACCCGTGTGATCTCATCGTGCGTTATTTGGAGGGATTCCGTGTACCGTGCGCGCGTCGCGACGTTTCCCGCCGACGCGTGACGTTCCGTTTTCCGTATCGCGACCCATCGAGGCAAGTGAAACTTGCTACATGCTATTTAAACTATTCTTATGCTAATTTATTCATTTCCTATTAAATCTCTAAATGGAATCAAAAGTATTGGATTTCAAGTTAACCGAATAAAGTTCCGTTACATATTTCATGATCTCGAAACTTGAAACTTAATTGTTGCATCTAATTATTTACACCTAGTAATCACCTGTAAATGATAGACCACATGATCATATTTGTTTATAGCCATGATACCCCTTTATCCAGTTTTAACCTATCGGACATCCATGTGCAACTTTAACCGGTTTAATTACAATTGCATCCATTTAACAGATTATACATGTCGTCGCATCCATAGATTACTCCATACTTATTAACCTGGTTTTTAGCATTCACATCTATCATACTGTATTCGTATAATGCTGACACCATCTGATAAACACAACTGATAACTGTATGGCTAATTAATTAAATCTGCTTTATTGCTTAACTTATTGCGTAGATTGTGTTGTCGATAACCATGCTTGATTATTTATAACCATGATTATGCTAGCTGTTTATGAGTACCCACATGTTATCTTTTACACCCTGGCCTGACTTGCTACACACATATTGATTGACCCGACATGGTGCCGTACACTACTTGACTTGACCTGTTGTACCATGGCTTAACCCGTTGCCTGATCTTGTGTCTAATGCCAACAAACCCGACATGTATTCCTCACGGACCGTTCCTATTGTCTATCCAGACAAACCTGCTTTTACCTGATCCTGTGTTGGCATTAGTTCTTGATTACAGAATACCTGACTTGACACATATAACTTGGGGGTATGGGGAAATCAATGATGAAATCCTGACTTGTAACTCGGCAGTTGCTCTCTTATACTGATCAGTTTTAGAGGCTAGGCCCACCTCGTGACGATGCTGCTGACATCGTTGGTCTGTACCCTTTTCCTGTTAGTGCCTAGCGGCACGTCTCGGTTTCAACCCAAGAGTCTGAGACCGTGGTCCCGGGCATGCACGGGATACTATTGAGTTACATCGATGATTCATCAAATTGATTTCAAAGATTTTAGAGTAGAAAACCCAATAGAACAGTTTAGTTTACTCACTGCACACTACCCTTCACTGCCCTGATTTATATTACTGTTACACCTGCTTTTCATTCATGTTTAAATTTACATTGCCTGTTACCCTGTTTATATTTTATCACTTGATGACATGACGCGCTGACGTCTGGGTTTTGCATGGCCCAGATTCCGTACCTTTGCTGCAGTCCGAGCAGGAGTACTTCAGCCAGCAGGCTGAGCAGTGAGGTTTCTGTATTAGTTAGTTCTTTTATTTTCTGCATTTTATTCCTGATGTGAGCCCGCATTATGGGACATACATTCCAGTTATTTTGTATTGGATCTTTTGCTTCCGCACTTTTATTATTCTTGACTCATGTTATCTTGGCTTATGGACATGTTTTAGATAGTTATATTTTGTTCTTGATATCTCTACAGCCGTAATGTGACTGTGGATGGATACTTCCTACCCACAGGTAGCATGGTTGGCTATGTCACGTGCCCAATTTAGTGTACTCTGGGAAGCGGGGCGTGACATGGTTCTTTTGGTATCAGAGCGATAGGTTAGTCGGGTTGATTCTTTTTGTAGTTGGGTATTGTACCCAATACACGAATCAGAATACCCGTGTTTAGGAAACATGTCCTGCCACCTTGCCGTTTTACCGTTCTTGGATCTAAGTTCTTCCTGATTATATCTTTTACTGTATGCAAACTTGCTTTGCATATCGACTCGATACCTGATTCCTTGTTATCTCTAGGACTTAGGCGACTTGGGTAGAGTTATGTAATTGTAGCTATGATACCACGGCATAGTTACAATGCGGTACTCTATTTAAGTAACTCAGAGTTCTAGTCTTGATCTACATTTTGAATCTATTATCATGCTAATCTTTGGGTGTTTTGATTTCAGGAGTATGGCAGACAAGAATCTGAAGACGTACCAAAGGTGTGTTGACGAAGCTGCCATGCTTGGAGTGATACGGGGAATGCTGGAGAATCAAAAGAGACAGACCGAGCTGATCCAGCAGCAAGCTGAATCGTTTCAGGAAGGTTTGCGGACCGTTCAGCAGTCCGTGAACAATGTTGGAGCTAAGCCAGTTGATTGTGTGGGGACCGTAGCAGATTTCAGGCGTTTGGGTCCGTCTGTCTTTACTGGTTTGGAGGAGCCGTTGCCAGCGGAGCAGTGGTTAGTTGACACGGAGAACTTACTTATTGCGGCACAGATTCCAGATGATAAAAGGGTGGATGTGGTGCGCATTCAGTTAGTGGACTACGCCCGTGAATGGTGGCTTGTGGAGGAGACCCGCTTGCCCAAGCCGATCAAGTGGGCGGATTTTTCGAAGAGTTTCCTGGAGAAGTTCTTCCCGCGGACTGCACGGGAGGAAATGGAAGAGAAGTTCATCAGTCTGAAGCAGAATGGTGCACCCGTAGATGTACAAGCAGCTGAGTGGACACGGCTCAGTAGATTCGCTGGACCTTTAGTTGCCAACGATACAGACAGGGCAAGGAGGTTCATGCGCAGCTTGGATGTGGACATCCAGAGGCAGATTGTCTCCCTGGGTTTGACCACTTTCTCACAGGTTCTTACAGCAGCCCGAGAACAGCAGAGCCCATCTGGGAAGACTGGGAGTTCACAGCAGACAGCAGTTGCGGTAAGGAAGCCGGCATTTGTACCAAACCGAGCTCATGGACGCAGAGGTATTCCAGTGGACCGTCGTGGTGCCACACCGATAAAGAAGCCTGCTGTCATTGATCAGAGGAAGCACGTGGTTTGCAGTTATTGCCACTTACCCGGACATTTGCAAAAGGAATGTCGCAGGATACGGGGACTTTGTCTGGTTTGTGGATCGGCGGATCATACTTTTAGTTCTTGTCTGTCGAGCTACGCACAAGGGATGATATTCAGAAGCCTCCGCAGAAACCATTTCAGGGACAGAAGCAGCTGACTCAAGGACCTAATCAGGCTCGATCTTTTACCTTGACAACTGAGGAAGCTAAGGCGTCAGGAGAAGTTGTTTCAGGTATTCTACTCGTTCATGGTTTTCCCGCATTAGCGTTATTTGATTCTGGTGCATCCCATTGTTTTATGTCGTCCAAGTTTATAACTACACACTCGATTACTTGCACGACCCTGTCTTGTTTCTGGGACATACACACTGGGAATGAGAAAATCATATCTAGTAGGGAATGTAAAGATTGTACAGTTGTTGTTTGCGGACGGGAGCTTTTTGCAGATTTCTTACTGATTGATACGGGCAGCTACGAAGTGGTCTTGGGAATGAATTTTCTTGGCACTTTCCACGCTCACATTGATTGTAGGGCAAAGAAAGTGATTTTCCAGATTCCCGGACATCCCGAGTTTACCTTCACTGGAGGAAGCAGTTCTGTCGGGCCAGTCGAGTTTAGGGCTAGGCCGACAACTAATATTCTTGCATCGATGGAGGTTGATGAAAGTGAAGAGCCAGCTGTTGTTCGTGATTTTATGGACGTGTATGAAGATATATCGGGATTACCGCCGAAGCGAGACGTGGAGTTCGCAATTGATCTTATTCCTGGTGCAGCACCAGTGGAGTTGGAAGAAGTCAAGAAACAGGTTGCTGAATTGCTTGAGAAGGGTTGGATTCGAAGCAGTAACTCGCCTTGGGGAGTTCCAGTTTTTCTAGTTAAGAAGAAAGATGGCATGAGAAGGATGTAGATTGACTATCGAGAATTAAACCGGGTGATTATTAAGAACAAGTACCCGATCCCTCGCATTGGCGAACTATTTGAGCAGCTTAGTGGCGCGAGAGTATTCTCGAAGCTGGATTTGCGATCCGGATATCATCAGATCCGAGTGAAAGCAGAAGATATTTGCAATACGGCGTTCCGAACTCGGTATGGACATTACGAGTACTTAGTGATGCCCTTCGGAGTAACGAATGCACCGGCGATATTCATCGACTTTATGAACCGAATCTTTTCACCATTCTTGGACCAGTTTATTGTGGTGTTCATTGACGATATTCTGGTCTATTCGAAGAGTTTTGAAGAGCATGCAGAACATTTGAAGATCGCACTGCAGACGTTGAGACAGGAGAAGTTATATGCGAAGATGAGCAAGTGCGAGTTTTGGCTGGAAGAAGTAAAGTTTTTGGGGGATGTTGTGTCTGGCGATGGAATCGCCGTCGATCCCGAAAAGATTGCAGCAGTTCGTGATTGGATGATTCCGAAGAATGTTGCGGAGATAAGAAGTTTTCTTGGACTCGCCGGGTGTTACAGAAGATTTGTGGAGAACTTTGCTCGTCTGGCGGAGCCGTTGACCAAGCTTACACGCAAGGAGCTACCTTTTGTGTGGACGGATTGTTGTGCGTCAGCTTTTGAGACGTTGAAGCAGAGATTGATAACTGCTCCTATTCTGACCGTGCCAGACAGTTTCGGAGGATTAGTGATTCACAGCTACGCATCTGGAAAAGGATTGGGATGTGTTTTGATGCAGCATGGGAAGGTGGTAGCGTACGTATCAAGACAGTTGAAGACCCATGAGAAGAATTACCCAACTCACGACTTGGAGCTTGCAGCTGTGATTTTCTCTTTGAAGATTTGGAGACATTACCTTTTGGGCGAAAGGGTCGAAGTTTTCACAGATCATAAGAGCTTGAAGTATGTGTTCACACAGAAGGAGCTTAATATGAGGCAGCGTAGATGGTTAGAGCTGATGGCTGACTACGATCTTGATCTCAAGTACCATCCGGGAAAGGTTAATGTTGTACCGGATGTGCTCAGTCGGTTACCAGCTATTCAGATGTTGACTACGCAGAAGGAACTCGTGGAAGACTTTCGAAGATTTGATTTGGAGGTTGTGCTACCGCATTCTTCGGGACAGTTGATGCAGCTGCAAGTACATTCATCGTTGATCGGGAATATTAAAGCAGCGCAATCACTGAATCCTATATTACAAAAGTTTCTAGAACAGGTTGAAGCCGGACTACGAACAGATTTACTGATCCATGAGGGTGGTTCGTTGAGATATGGTATCCGTTTGTGTGTGCCAAAGGGAGATATTCGCGAAGAGCTTATGAAGGAGGCATACAGTTCAACTTATTCCGTACATCCAGGAGGTATGAAGATGTACCGAGATTTACGACAGCATTTCTGGTGGGAAGGCATGAAATGGGAGATTGCTCGCTTTGTGGCAAAGTGCTTGATGTTTCAGCAAGTTAAGGATGAACATCAAAGGGTTGCTGGTTTATTACAACCACTTCCGATTCCTTAGTGGAAGTGGGAACATATAACCATGGATTTCGTGACAGCTTTACCGCGGAGTCCAAAAGGCAACAATGCAGTATGGGTGATTGTTGATCGTTTGACCAAGGCAGCTCATTTTATCCCTTTTCGGGTTAGTCAATCAACAGAGACTTTGGCGGAGCGGTACATGCAGAAGATTGTAAGATTGCATGGAGTACCGGTGAGCATCGTGTCCGATAATTACACTCAGTTCTTATCACACTTCTGGAGGAGTTTACAGGAAAGTTTGGGGACTCGATTAAAGTTTAGCACAGCTTATCATCCTCAAACTGATGGTCAGTCGGAGAGAACGATCCAAACTCTTCAAGATATGTTGAGAGCGTGCATGTTGGACTTTAAGGGTTCTTGGGAGGATCATCTACATTTGGTGGAGTTTTCTTACAACAACAGTTTCCAGGCGACGATTCAGATGGCTCCATTCGAAGCTTTATATGGTCGCAAGTGTCGTTCACCTGTATGTTGGAACGATGTCGGTGAACGAAGATTGTTGGGACCAGATTTGGTTGTGCAGGCAGTTGAGAAAGTTAACGCTATTCGGAATCATATGAAAGCAGCTCAAGACCGACAGAAAAGTTGGGCAGATACGTCGAGAAGACCTCTAGATTTCGTCGTGGGTGATTTGGTATTCTTGAAGATATCACCGACTACAGGGGTGATTCGTTTTGGAAGTTGAGGAAAGCTCAGTCCTCGATTTGATGGACCCTTTGAGATCTTGGAGCGTGTTGGCGAGGTAGCGTATTGTTTGGCGTTACCGCAGTCCTTGGCGAATGTGCACGATATGTTTCACGTATCTCAACTCCGTAAGTATGTTCGAGATGAAACACATGTGTTGGATCATTCGGAGCTGACGGTACGAGAAGACTTGACTTTTGAGGAGCGACCGGTTGAAATTGTGGATCGAAGGGAAAATGTTCTTAAGAACAAGGTTATCCCTCTTGTACTTGTTTGTTGGGGTAATCGCTCACATGGAGAGTCCACTTGGGAATGGGAAGATGAAATCCGGCAGAAGTTTCCTCATCTTTTCTTGTAGTTTGATTTTCGTCTATCCTTTGAATTCTTGGAATTTCGAGGACGAAATTCTTTTGTAGTTGGGTATAATTTAACAACCGAGTCCAATTCTATAAATTTCTGTTACCGTATGTGTGGTGTGTGGTATTTATTTCATTTATCTTGCTTGACTGCTGCTAGTTATAATTTTACCCCAACAATTCATTTCCTTGCATATAACAATTTAAGTCGTTTAAAATAAATTAAAAATAATTGGCATGGCCTGCTTGGCACCCTAACTCTGTGGTAACGTCCTTACATCATGTTCTCGTCCCGTTCAGTGAAACGGACGTGTTTGGATGGCTACGCGCACGTGCGTGCGTCCGTTCTTGGGGGTATGCTTTTTAATTGTAAAATCCTTCATTTTTAATTTTTGGAATCTGCCAATAAATTTCATATTCCAAATTCAAATTTTTGGACCCAATCCGGAAGTTCTGAATTATTTTGTATCCCGCCAAATTCTATTTTAAATTACTAAATCAGTTTAAAAAATATTTTCTCTATTATCTACCATACTATTTTCCCTTAACCAAATTATTTTTAAACCAGAAAATCCTTTTAAAATTTTGCCTAACCAAACAAATCCCCCCAACCAATCAGGTTTTTCCTCTGTTACGTAGCGGGCCCCACACATTTCATTCTTCCACTAAATCTTTTCTCATTTTTTTCCTTTATTGGCCATGAGCCAATCGCAGCACTCATTTCCTTCACCGGGCCCCACATTCTCTCTCCCTCTCTCCTTTCTCCTTCTCTTGCTCTCTTTCTCTCTCTCTCTCCCCCCCATAATATATTCTTTCTCCTTCTCTTTTTCTTTCAGCGAAACAAACCCACCTCTGAAAACCTAGCTGCCGCCTCTCTCTTCGTCGTGCATCCGCCGACGAAGACCTCGACCTCGCCATCTCCACCATTACCTCCTCCGCTTCCACTTACCTCCTCTCCACAGAGCCGTCCCTGCATCCTCAGCACCCTGCACCAGGCAACCGGGCGCCCCTGCACACTGCTGCACACCGTAGTATCGCCGCCGGTGATCTCGATCCGTGTCCCTGGCCTCGTGCACCCCCTCGGTGAGCATGGCTTCCCTTCCTCTTCTTCTTCTCCTTCCTTCTCCTTCTTTCTTTTCTTTTCTTTCTTTCAGATCTGTTCTTGACCGCCGATGGTCGCTGCAGGCACCTCGTCGGAGCTCCGTCGACGCCGTCGACTCTTACGATCCCTCTACAGACCAGTGTAAGCCTCGTCCCCTTCATTCTCCTTCTCTTCTTCTCGTTTCTTTCGTACAGTTCTTGGAATCTCAAAGTTCACCGTTTTATGTCTTGCCGGAATCCGGTGGTGCCGACGACGATCCCGACGACCCAGCGAGTGTACCTGACCCGTGTGATCTCATCGTGCGTTATTTGGAGGGATTCCGTGTACCGTGCGCGCGTCGCGATATTTCCCGCCGACGCGTGACGTTCCGTTTTCCGTATCGCGACCCGTCGAGGCAAGTGAAACTTGCTACATGCTATTTAAACTATTCTTATGCTAATTTATTCATTTCCTATTATATCTCTAAATGGAATCGAAAGTATTGGATTTCAAGTTAACCGTATAAAGTTCCGTTACATATTTCATGATCTCGAAACTTGAAACTTAATTGTTGCATCTAATTATTTATACCTAGTAATCACCTGTAAATGATAGACCACATGATCACATTTGTTTATAGCCATGATACCCCTTTATCCAGTTTTAACCTATCGGACATCCATGTGCAACTTTAACCAGTTTAATTACAACTGCATCCATTGAATAGATTATACATGTCGTCGCATCCATAGATTACTCCATACTTATTAACCTAGTTTTTAGCATTCACATCTATCATACTGTATTCGTATAATGATGACACCATCTGATAAACACAACTGATAACTGTACGGCTAATTGATTAAATCTGCTTTATTGCTTAACTTATTGCGTAGATTGTGTTGTTGATAACCGTGCTTGATTATTTATAACCATGATTATGCTAGCTGTTTATGAGTACCCACATGTTATCTTTTACACCCTGGCCTGACTTGCTACACACATATTGATTGACCCGACATGATACCGTACACTACTTGACTTGACCTGTTGTACCATGGCTTAACCCGTTGCCTGATCTTGTGTCTAATGCCAACAAACCCGACATGTAGTCCTCACGGACCGTTCCTGTTGTCTATCCAGACAAACCCGCTCTTACCTGATCCTGTGTTGGCATTAGTTCTTGATTACGGAATACCTGACTTGACACATATAACTTGGGGGCATGGGGAAATCAATGATGAAATCCTAACTTGTAACTCGACAGTTGCTCGCTTATACTGATCAGTTTTAGAGGCTAGGCCCGCCTCGTGACGATGCTGCTGAAATCGTTGGTCTGTACCCTTTTCCTGTTAGTGCCTAGCGGCACGTCTCGGTTTCAGCCCGAGAGTCTGACACCGTGGTCCCGGGCATGCACGGGATACTATTGAGTTACATCGATGATTCATCAAATTGATTTCAAAGACTTTAGAGTAGAAAACCCAATAGAACAGTTTAGTTTACTCACTGCACACTACCCTTCACTGCCCTGATTAATATTACTGTTACACCTGCTTTTCATTCATGTTTAAATTTGCATTGCCTGTTACCCTGTTTATATTTTATCACTTGATGACATGACGCGCTGACGTCTGGCTTTTGCATGGCCCAGATTCCGTACCTTTGCTGCAGTCCGAGCAGGAGTATTTCAGCAAGCAGGCTGAGTAGTGAGGTTTCTGTATTAGTTAGTTCTTTTATTTTCTGCATTTTATTCCTGATGTGAGCCCGCATTATGGGACATACATTCCAGTTGTTTTGTATTGGATCTTTTGCTTCTGCACTTTTATTATTCTTGACCCATGTTATCTTGGCTTATGGACATGTTTTAGATAGTTATATTTTGTTCTTGATATCTCTACAGCCGTAATGTGACTGTGGATGGATACTTCCTACCCACAGGTAGCATGGTTGGCTATGTCACGTGCCCAATTCAGTGTACTCTAGGAAGCGGGGCGTGACAGTACTATACTCATCATCCATGTATATGTATATGTATATATATATACATAGTCCCATACCTATGTGTATATATATATACATATCCCCATATACGCACAAGTAAAACAATGTAAGTGTGTGTGTGTGTGCGCGCGTGTCGGTGTAAAACTTATTCTAGGGTTTCGCGACAAACAATAAACTATAGCATGAACACCTACAACCTATCTTAACAAACAATAATCTCACGAATAACATATTTATATATATGTGTGTACGTATTCGTATACTACACTATGAACTGCGGGGGTGCTATACGCCATCCACCCAATTTCCCCCGTAGATATATATCTACTCACCTTGATCTTCGCTTGCCGAAGTCGATGTCGCCATCCTATTCTTCATCATCCGAATTCCACGTGGGGTACCTACATATGCACACACAAGATATCCTATCACATTAAAATCCGATTCAAATCCAAGAAAACACGTGAGGTGCTTATAAGTCAGAACCTATCTCTTACGCATACGAAAACAATCATAATCCTTCGCCGTTGACGTACAAACGCCCAACGATCGAATCCATGGTTCGAATACCAAAACTCAAGTCTTAGAAATCTAAAATCATAAAAAGTCATGAAACATAACAAGAAACTTGGAAAACTTGTTCCAGATTTTCCCCTATGTGTAATTAGCTAATTATCCACATGTTAAGGGTTTGGTTTACTGGAGATAAGTCCCTGGAACAAACACTAGACCAAATGCTCCTACCGTGGCCGCAATTTGCGGCCAGATAGATTAAATCTGTGGCCTGGCAACGGAATTGGGGTCCCGGATCTTGGAGTTATCATCTCGGTGGCCTGCTTGTCTCACTGTGTTAGCTAAATATTTTTCAGGTGTCCCGGGTGATAGCAGATACCAATATATCCTCACAGAATCCACAAAATCCGATATCGGGGATTTCTAAGTTTTCTAAATGGGGTTTACTCTCAGGTTTAGTCCAATATACAATCACTACAGGGGTTGTATAGCCTCTACTAACCTCAATTATACAATCTTAATTCAAAACTTCCTCAGACCCTAACTTGGAATATTCAAAGTTCACTAAATCAAACTTAAACACTTCCAAACATGTATAGGTGCTAAGGTGAATGAAATATTACTCTAATGATGCAAGAATTATCTCATTTGGCAACTCAAGAATTTTCTTGAGTTACCCCAAGTCTTCAAAATCCGATTTTTCTTGGTCCAAAATGCTTGTGAGAAGCTTGTGCATGTTTTTAGTGAAGTGGAGATGAACTTTTAATGGAATTTTCATGGAGTTGTGAAGAGGTAGAAGGGGGGGGGGGGAGAGAGTGCAGCAGCCATGAGAGAGGGAGAAGAGAGAAAATGAGTGAATGAGTGAAGAGGGAATGAACCAAGACCAAGGTTGACCCCTCACCCCCCCTCTCTCTCTCTCTTGCCCATACATCATTCTTTAACATTTTCTTTTCTTTTCTTTTCTTTTTCTTTTCTTTTCTTTTCTTTTTCTTTTCTTTTTTCTTTTCTTTTCTCTCATTTAAAACCAAACCAAAACAAGGAAAAGGAATGGAAGAAAATGTAACAAGTGTGAAAAATGACTCGGTGCATGTCACATGCACAAAACTAGCTTAAGGCACGATTAGCGATATTTAATCGCGATTAGCATTAAAATTGTATATAATTAATTATAAAAATTCATAATTTTCTTAAATCAAATAAAACATCCTCATTTCAGTAATTCCTATAATTTTCCAAATATTTTCCACTTTATCGGTGTTTAATTATACCGCATTATTAAAATATTCATAATATTTATTATTTAATTATAAAAATTCCCAAGAATAATATTTTATTTTTCTGAAATGTTACAACCTCCCCCCTTAAATAAATTCGGTCCCCGAATTTAAATTTGAACTCACCCAATTTCTAAAACATTTCAGTAAAATGATCCAGTCATCGGGGCTACGAAATCATAAATACATAAAATATGTCGTAGCCCAAAGCATGTTCATTAAAACGAGTATATAATCCAAAATCAAAACTCCTTCAAGCATCCCGCAATCATCGGAGTTATGGTGAAGACACTAATGTCAAAATACAATATGAAAACCAACATGATATGCATCAAAACTATACATGTAAACATCGTGGTAAATTTGTCAAAACATCTTAAGGAAATGCATGCCAAAACTTTTCCAATCACTGTGCAATACGTGTATCACGGCACAGGGGCAGACGTCTATTGTAAGAAAATAACTATATATATATATATATCCTTTGTTTAACATACACGTCCCGCCGTTTTGAAAATAATTTAGAAGGGTTTCCTTGTTAAATGTCTCGTGTCATCTCGGACACGTAGGTAAATACTAAGAATATAACTCCTTTTTGGAAATCCCTTCGATAACTATCAATGCATGCAAAATATAGTCAGGTACTGTCCTCGGACTAGTCCTGCTCAGTCACTATACTAAATAGTAAATATCATAAAATATACTGCTCAAAGGAAATCAATCCCAAATGTATATAAGAATACCACGTGTGTCTGGTGCGCACGGAAACCGAATCAATGAATGTGCCCTATATGTGCACAGAAACAAAATCTAAGTGCAACGGGTGTGCACGAAACACCTGTCAAGGGCAACGGGCGTTCCTGATAGTAATATTAGGTGCATCTGATATGCATGAAGAATCTTGATTTGGTGCATCTGGCGTGCACCAAAATCGCATTAAGCGCCCATGTATGCGCAAGAATCCAAATCAAGTGCACAGGGTGCATGAAATCAATATCAATATCATAATCGAAATCGACGGTATACAGCACATCCCAATCCAAATAAGGTATACCGTGGTATATAATCTCACAACCATATGCATCAGCGTGCACAAAATCGAATCAATAATACTAAAGTACGTGAAAACTATGCCAAAAGCACAAGTCAAATCACATGCATGCCATAGGCATGAAATCAAAATCAACCTCTCAAATGATATCAACTCGAAGTCAAGTGCAACTGTGGTGCACAAAATCTCAATCATGCAAATAAATCGTCCAAAATACCAATATAAAAGATGGCGGAAACAGTCCCGCTCGAACCCATCCTTTAATGATCCCTGGCCAACTGTCGTGGTCACTCATAACATGTCTCGTCGACGACGCCGAACTTTGGCCTACTGGGTGTGCGTAATGTGACCGATCCTGGGTCCATGTCTTCTCGTATAGTATTCCAGAAAGGTTTTGTCGAAATCTCTACCCAAATCTCGTTTCTGTCGAACTGCCCGGAAGTTATCACCCTTTACTAAATCTATTTCTTGTTCCGGAATGGCCGCATACTCATCACGCCTTCTTCTGGAAGATACATCCATATACAACGCCTCTGCATGCGTATCACATCTATAATGTCAGCGGAGTAGAACGTCATCTCATCAATATCTCGCATGAACCTCTTACTCCACTTTTCTCTAATGTCGACTGATTCTGACTCGTCTCTTCGTGGCTGCATGGACTGCGCTCCAACGTCTATATTCGTATCTGGAGTCTCCCAACCAATGTATCCCACCACATGATATCCGAACGACGTCGAACCTTTCGATCTATTAATCTAAGTTTCATGATCCCCCAAGAGCTCAACATCTTGAGTACAGTTTAATGGTAATACAGTACATACCACAGCACCTACGGACCGGCCATAGAAGAGCAAACCCAAGCCTCATTAATGGCACCGCTGAACTGCGTAAACCCTAAGGTTTCAGAGCGCTCTCATGGTCATTACGTCGAGTTAGGGTTTCATTCTTCTAGAGGGTCCACGGAAATACTTGCGTGTTTTTCCGAATACTTTAAACTTAGAAAATGGGTTTCTGACATTCGATCGTCTTCTTTCGACTTCCAACGTACCTGCGTGAATTCGTCTCTAACTAGAATCAATCGATCTGATGACCTCGCATCGGGGTAAGCAACGAATCACATGTCCTAGTCATCCCTCCTTGGGTGACTAGCGATCTTCTATCATATCTCTAAGTACAACTCGTGTAGCTTTAGCTTCAAACATCTGGGAGACATCTCGTCAGTCGCAGCAACAACTGGCTCATTTTCCCGCATGCTGAACAGTGCCTCACTCATCAAGAATAATCGGTGCATTGAAGGTCATCACATTCTGGCTGGCCTCTAGCGGTAGCCCAATCCTCTGGTGCTGATTTGCACGTCCAAGAAATCTTGTAAAAACGATCCATCAAACACTCATGGCGCGAAAACACAATAAACGACCCATCTATGCAATCGTATGTCCCTCGAATCACGCCCTGGTCAGTCCTCGTCCGTGACGAGCTCGTGCTGACCACAACTCTAGCCGTTGATCTCTCTGCCCGTGTAATCGTGGCAGCAAAAACTATAAACTGATATCGATGAGAATAGATCATAAGAATGAATATAATGTTGTGCAAGGAAATGTACATCCTAAGGCTTCTTAAGCGGAGTAGCGTATCGTAAGTATGCTACGGAACATACACACAGTACGTCACTCTCCTTAAATCACCAACTCCATCAACCAAGGTCAACCTAAGTGACGAAAGTTCGGGTCTAATACCCCCTAGACTAAGTCTATGTTCCGTAAGGTCAAGCCTAGATTCCGTATATATACAAACGCCCTAAGCTCCGCATAGTCAAATATACACTCAAACCAAGGTTAACCTAGCGCTCCGATAACAACTTTGTTACGACCCGAAATAGCACGTGACTGGCACTTGAATCATATGAAGTCTATAGGACCCCATCTAATTCAAGTAAGCCAAAAAAATCCTAGAAATCTAAACTATTTTAAAGAAGAAGTGAAGAAAACTTATCTTTAAAGCAAGTGGTTTTAATAACATAAGCTGAAGTATAACACTTTTAAAATCTCAAGTCTTTTCAGAAAATTTTGGCAGAGTTTCCTTTGTAAATACTGTCCCCAAAAGGGTACAACATGCATAATATGAATAAAGGCATCCCCAAGCGGGAGCTAGCTCTTCGTCAATTGACGGTCACAACCACGCAAGCAATATAATATACAACGCCAAGGGCGAGGATCAAAACTCAAAAGGAAACTCAAAATAATCAAGAAAACCATAATAATACAACACGCGACTCTAAGGTCGAAAGAATATACACTGGTCTTCTAAGTCTAATAAATATACAAGTCTGGTTGATGGAGTTTCTAGATACAACTGAATATAAATAAGTACAATGGTGGTCACGATGCAAGTGAACCCACCTACAAAAGCAATCACCCGGAAAGGAGCAGTATGCCAGCAAAACCGCAACGAACCTGTACGGCAAAACCTGCAAGAAACTGTGGCACAACGGGGGTGAGTTGCCAACTCGTGAGTAGAAAACATCACAGAGCAGAAATCATGTGTATGACTCAATCCTAGGTCAATACGATCAAAATATATATCCTCAAAATGATAAGGTCTGAAGCATGATAAGATGGAAAGGGTAAACATCTATACATAAGTGTAATACCATGTGCTCGTGTCGGTGCCTCAGATAGCAACATATCATAAATATGTGGTATGAATGCAATATACTGAAAACAGAATTCATCATGCATGTGAAACCGTTTTCATAATTTAGTGAGATTTCTGTATAATTAAATTGAGGTATCATCAATGAAATCAACATAGAATCAGTATCAAACATCGACATAAAATATAAATCTCAATATCTCAATATCTCAGGCTCCGGCAATCCGAACTGGCCTGTATCCTCGAATCTCAATATCTAGGGCTCCGGATATCCGGACTGGCCCATATCATCAAATCTCAAAACCTCAGGCTCCGGCTATCCTGACTAGCATGTACTCCGATCGGTATCCTCCGGATATCCGTCGAGTCACAATACAATCACCGGTCAGTAGTGCTCCCCTGTCACAGGCTCAACGCCATCATCTGTGACCTTCTCTCCCCGGGATACCGCACCAGGTCCACCATACACCCACAGACGGTTCATCCCCCTCCTCGAATCGGGTGTATGATATCGCTCAAGAGCCGAGAAAACTCATGGTGGACATATCTCAAATCATATCATGAGAAAACCGTAACTTTCATTTAAAATGATAATCAGTTTATAAATTTTTGCGGTTTCTCTAAATCGAGAAATCTCATGGAAATCCGAAATCATAACCTCAAGGGTAAATAAACAATGAATTTCATAATATTGGGCTCCGGCAATCCGGACTGGCCCATAATGTCATGACAGATGAATATATAAATATGCATGAAGATCACAGTAATAAATGCAATGTCTAAGCTATCATACAAAATCAAGCTCACTAGTACCATGTCGAAACTATCAGTTAACATTTTATACTAATCAAGTAGCATTTTCTAATGTGTACATGACATGGCAATTACCGATGATGATGTGTGTGAGCCGGCAAGCAGGTGTACGTGGAGCATACGCATCATCGGTAATGGTGCCGGTGTCCTGACAGCATGATTTTAATAATAACTAATGAAAACACAATATAAGCATCCAATGCGAAGCAAACAGCAATAATATGCAGAACATGAATAATAACGCAACATATAAGAATATACATTTATATATGAGTCATACAGTTTGACATTTGAAATAATACGAATCGTGGTGTTTGGAAAATAGGGCTACAATGTTTTTAAGAAAAAGGTACGTCCTTGGAAATATCCGCAGAATCTCTTGCCCTGTCTTTAAAATACTCACGATTCGTTAGTTTTGAAATAGGTATGACTCGAGTCTAGTCAAACATCTACCAGTAAACTACATGACTAAACTAATAGACTAATCAAAAGGGTAAGGAAAACTACCTAAGTTTGAGTCGATATATATATATATATATATATATATATATATATATGTATATAATAGTCGGTGATCCCGCCTCAATAGTATCACATACGATACAATATATATATATATGATATGACATCCTCAAGTCAAGAGTGCGGATATATCTTCAATATATAGCTCGTACGGTAAATCCATCATACGGCATCCCCAAATCTGGGTACGGGTCAAATATCATATTTATCTCATTATTCATCTGGTATCCTTATCATCACATATCATGAACTGGGATACAGATCTAAGTCTAGTACAATACTGATACCATTTACACACACTTATATATATATATATGTGTGTGTATGAACACATCGCCTAACGACCCGCTATAATAACATGTCGTATCTTATAATACAAACCAAAACACATCACCGATCTCATGGGATCATTCCTAATCTCATCGACTCATCGCCAAGTACCATGTACTATCCTCATCATCCATGTATATGTATACGTATATACATATATATATATACATAGTCCCATACCTATGTGTATATATATATACATATCCCCATATACGCACAAGTAAAACAATGTAAGTGTGTGTGTGCGTGTGGGTGTAAACCTTATTCTAGGGTTTCGCGACTAACACTAAACTATAGCATGAACACCTACAACCTATCTTAACAAACAATAATCTCACAAATAACATATTTATACATATGTGTGTACGTATTCGTATACAACACTACGAACTGCGGGGGTGCTATACGCTATCCACCCGACTTCCCCCGTAGATATATATCTACTCACCATGATCTTCGCTTTCCAAAGTCGATGTCGCCATCCTCTTCTTCATCATCCGAAGTCCACGTGGGGTACCTACATATGCACACACAAGAAATTGTATCACCTTAAAATCCAATTCAAATCCAAGAAAACACGCGAGGTGCTTATAGATCAGAACCTATCGCTTACGCATATGAAAACAATCATAATCCTTCGCCGTTGACGTACAAACGCCCAACGATCGAATCCGTGGTTCGAATACAAAAACTCAAGTCTTAGAAATCTGAAATCATAAAAAGTCACGAAACATAACCAGAAACTTGGAAAACTTGTTCTAGATTTTGCCCTATGTGTAATTAGCTAATTTTGCACATGTTAAGGGTCTGGTTTACTGGAGATAAGTCCCTGGAACAAACACTAGACCAAATGCTCCCACCCTGGCCGCAATTTGCGGCCAGATAGATTAAATCTACGGCCTGGCAAGGCAATTGGGGTCCCGGGTCTTGGGGTTATCATCTAGGTGGCCTGCTTGTCTCACTGTGTTAGCTAAATATTTTTCAGGTGTCCCGGATGATAGAAGATACCAGTATATCGTCATAGAATCCAAAAAATCCGATTTCGGGGATTTCTAAGTTTTCTAAATTAGGTTTACTCTCAGGTTTAGTCCAATATACAATCACAACATGGGTTGTATAGCCTCTACTAAGCTCAATTATACAATCTTAATTCAAAACTTCCTCAAACCCTAACTTTGAATCTTCAAAGTTCACTAAATCAAACTTAAACACTTCCGAACATGCATAGGTGCTAAGGTGAATCAAATACTACTCTAATGGTGCAAGAATTACCTCATTTGGCAACTCAAGAATTTTCTTGAGTTGCCCCAAGTCTTCAAAATCCGATTTTTCTTGGTCCAAAGTGCTTGTGAGAACCTTGTCCATGTTTTTAGTGAAGTGGAGATGAACTTTTAATGGGTTTTTCATGGAGTTGTGAAGAGGGGGAGCGGGAGGGGGAGAGGGAAGTAGCCATGAGAGAGGGAGAAGAAAGAAAATGAGTGAATGAGTGAAGAGGGAATGAACCAAGACCAAGATTAACCCCTCACCTCCCCTCTCTCTCTCTTGCCCATACCTCATTCTTTAACATTTTCTTTTCTTTTCTTTTTCTTTTCTTTTTTCTTTTCTTTTCTCTCATTTAAAACAAAACCAAAACAAAGAAAAGCCATGGAGGAAAATGTAACAAGTGTGAAAAATGACTTGGTGCATGTCACATGCACAAAACTAGCTTAAGGCACGATTATTGATATTTAATCGCGATTAGCATTAAAATTGTATATAATTAATTATAAAAATTCATAATTTGCTTAAATCAAATAAAAGATCCTCATTTCAGTAATTCCTATAATTTTCCAAATATTTTCCACTTTATCGGTTTTTAATTATACCGCATTATTAAAATATTCATAATATTTATTATTTAATTATAAAAATTCATAAAAATAATATTTTATTTTTTTGAAATGTTACAGTAATGTATCCCATCACATGATATTCGAACGACGTCGAAATTTTCGATCGATTCGTCAAAGTCCCATAATTACCCGAGAGCTCAACACTGGAGCACAGTTTAATAATATCCAGTACATGCCACAGTACCAATGGACCAGCCGTAGAAGGGCAAAACCAACCCTCATTGATGGTACCGCGGAACTGCCGCAAACCCTAAGGTTCAAAAGCGTTTCCAAGGTCATTATGTCGAGTTAGGGTTTCATTCTTCTAGAGGGTTCACAGAATTACTTGCATGTTTTTACGAATACCTTAAACTTGGAAAAACGGGTTTCTGACAATCGATTGTTTTCTATCGACTCTCAACGTACCTGCGTGAAGTCTTCTCTAGCTGGAATCAATCAATCTGATGACCTCGCATCGGGGTAAGCAAATGAACCACATGTCATAGTCATTCATCCAAGGGTGACTAGCGATCTTCTATCATATCTCTAAGTATAAACTCGTGTTGCAATAGCTTCAATTATCTGGGGCGATACCTTGTCAGTCGCAGCAACATCTAGCTCATTCGTCTGCACGCTAAACAATGCCTCAATCATCAAGAATAAACGGTGCATTGACGGTCATCACATTCTGGTTGGCCTCTAGCCGTGGCCCAATCCTCAGGTGCTGATCTGCACATTCGAGAAATTTTAGTAAAAGCAATCTATCAAACACTCATGGTGCGAAAAACACAATAAAACGATGCATCTATGGAATCGTGTGTCACCGGAATTACGCCCTGATCAGTCCTCGTCCATGACGAGCTCATGCTGACCGTAACTCTAGCCGCAGCTCTCTCTGCCTATGCAATCGTGGTAACAAAACCACTAACCGATATCGATGAGGACAGATCGATGAACGAATAGAATAATGTGCAAAGAAATGTACATCCTAAGGCTTCTTAAGCGGAGTAGCGTATCGTAAGGATGCCGCGGAACATACACACGGTACGTCACTCTACTTGAGTCACCTACTCCATCAACCAAGATCAACCTATGCGACGAAAGTTTGGATCTAATACCCCTTCGACCAAGACTATGTTCCGAAAGGTCAAGCCTACGTTCTGAATATAAATATACGCCCTAGACTCCACATAGTCAAACATAGACTCGAACCAAGGTTAAACCTAGCGCTCTGATACCAACTTTGTCACGACCCGAAATGGCACGTAACTGGCACTTGAATCATATGAAGTCTATAGTACCCCATCTAATTCAAGTAAGCCAAAATCCCAGAAATCTAAACCATTTGAAAAGAGTGAGAAGGAAAAATTTAGTTTTAAAGCAAGTGGTGTAACAAAATAAGCCATAGTATGCATTTTTAAAACATCAAGTCTTTTCCAAAAATTTCGGCAGAGTTTCCTTTGTAAATACTGGCCCCAAACGGGTACAAACAGGCATAATATACATAATGAATAAAGGCATCCCCAAGCGGGAGCTAGCTCTTCGCCAATTGGCGGACACAGCCACGCTAGCAATATAATATACAACGCCGAAGGGCGAGGATCAAAACTCAGAAGGAAACCAATATCCACCAGAAAACCATAATAATACAAGCGCGACTCTAAGGTCGAAAGAATATACACTGGTCTTCTAAGTCTATAAATTAATACAAGTCTGGTTGATGGAGTTTTCTAGATACAGCTGAATAAATAAAAGTACTACGGTGGTCACGATGCAAGTGAACCGACCTACCAAAGCAATCACCCGGAAAGAAGCAGTGTGCCAGCAAACCGCAACGAAACCTGTACGGTAAAACGTGTAAGAAAACTGTGGCACAATGGGGGTGAGTTGCCAACTCGTGAGTAGAAAACATCACCGAGCAGAAATTGCATGTATGACTCTATCCTAGGTCATACGATAGTAATATCGTCATAATAATATAGCCTGAAGCATAAAATAAGGGCAAGGGTAAACATCTATATATAAGTGTAATACCAAGTGCTCGTGTCCGTGCCTCAGGTAACAACATATCATATATATGATGTATGAATGCATGAAAACAGAATATATCTAAATGAGAAAACTGTTTTCTTATCTCAGTGAGATTTCTGTATAAAACCGGAATACCATCAATGAAATCAATAGAGAATCCATGTCAAGCATCGACACAAAATGTGTATATCCCAATATCTCAATATCTCGACCTCCGGCAATCCGGACCGGCCCATATCATAAAATATCAATATCTTTGTGTCTCAATATCTCGGGCTCCGGCAATCTAGACTGGCCCCGTGGTAAATCATCAAATCTCACGACTACGTCGGTATCCTCCGGATATCCGCCGTGTCACAAATAACCGGTTGGTAGTGCTCCCCTGCCGGGCTCAACGCCATCATCTGCGATCATCTTGCCCCGTGGTACCGCACCGGTTCCACCATGCACCCGCAGACGGTTCCTCCTGTTGGGTTACGGCAGCGCCCCGGCCGTCTTTCCGAGGCCAAATGCGGAACAAAAACTTTTCAAAACTTGACGCTACCATAACCTTTACCCGCATCGTTCTATTATCCGTTAACTAGCAATCTACAAAGAAGTTAGAATGGCTATACCGATCGATCCGTGTCCTTTGATATTTAGCCACCATCCCTATCTCCTCGCGGCATCTCCGATCTCGCTCGATCTCCGGTCTCCTCGTCGAAGTGGCACCACATCGAGAAATCTTTCTACGGGCTCCCGCTTCAAACCGAAGCAACTCGGACATGATGTTTGCTAGCCGACATGTCCAAGATGAAATAGAGAAGGTGTGTGATTACTTTGTCTCAATCACCCTAGGGTTCTCAACACATGAGAGGGGTGGAGGTTGAAAAAGAAGCCATTGATGAGGAACTTGTGAGCTCAAGAGAAGAAGAAGAAAAAGGCTTATGTTGTTGTGAGATCTTTTGAGACAGAGAGATATATATATCAATAATACAAAGCCCCAAGCCATTACATGGTAGCCCCTATCTCTCCAAAATATCCCCACTAATCATAATTAGCCAAAAAATCAATCCATTTCACATTTAATGTTCACCCAAACCAAGACCATGAGTCACCATGTGCATGTGGCATGAAAAGATGCTTGTGGACAAAACTTGCACTCACATTTTCCTCCATCAAACATTTAAACCAAAATGTTTAATCCAACAAAAAAGATATGGCATCAACTAAAGTAAACTCATGACGGATCACAAGAATACCCCTCACCTGTATATACATACCTGTATCCGCATTCCGACTGAATGCGAATACAATGAGACGAAAGGAATCCAACAAATCTAATAATAGGATCCGGCTTAAACCAAAGCCCACTAGTATGATCCTCCCGATCATGATCCGTGCACAAGTGCACGTATATGATCGAACCCCGCCATAAAACCATACGGCCTCTACAAGGTTTCGCCCAAACTTGGGAAACTTTCTGTGGGGGACTCTAATGACTCATCAATAAGCTGGCTGTGGAATTAACCACAAGCACGTCAGTGGCACTAGCTGTGTGTAACGGCTGCCGAGGTATTGAGCGAAAGGGAAACCGATGAGTGAACTCATCAAGGAACCCTACTGATCCTAACAGTGACAATATCCGTACAGTCCGGTCTGTTCTTCTATGAGTATCGCATATTAGGTTTAGGGGGTGGATAAAGTCAGACCCCAAATAACGCGATATTTAGTGTCGGTATGAAGCCCATCACCACCAGAGAAACTACCGATCCTAGATCGGTAATTCTCGACTACCTTGGCCAAGGTTTTCTGGTGATGGCTACCCGTACACTGTGCGACATCAACCCCCAATACCGAGTAAGACGAATCCCCGACGATCCTCTCATTGCCTCCATGTGGCTCGGGGCTGTACCCAAATAAAACCTGTTTGCACGACTCATTTGAGCCGTGGTAGGGTAGTAATCAAAGCATAATGGGAACTCATATGAGACAAGTGACGATCTCAGGTCGACAGACTAACCCGTACACATGTCACCTGGGAACTGCTATCTGATAATAGGTATAATACCAACTAGCAGGTTCCCGGAGAGTCCGTCCAATGTACTCATAACTCAATGAACACCTGTATACTATCTTAGGCGAGCAAACTAACACCAATGGCTTGTGAGACCTGGCCACCGTCCCTTGTCGGGGCTCGATCAGTATACACTAGTCTACTCTGGAGTATCGATGCCCTATCTCGAAACTCCCTTGAGTAGGGACCATTTAAGGATGTGCTTATAGACCCCAGTTCCCACGTATATGATCGCCATCATACTGCTGGCAGTCAAGCAAGAATCATATGGGCTCTTTCAACATGTACAAACCAGATAGCATACTATCATCTTGAGTAAGACTGTTTTATTGGTATGGGTCCTCCCTCAATCATTGCAATCACAAGCCTACGATCCAATAATTGACTTTGAGGGCACCATATCCAACAATCTCCCACTTGCACTTAAGGCTAATTATTGCAATGTCGCATACTCACAGCCCGTGTGATACCGAACATCAAACTCCTCTATTAATCAGTTTCATAAAGCTCGTTTGTAAAAACTATTGCGTTCGAGAAATAACCTCAGTGAGTGGATCCGCCCTGATGTTTCTTTCTATGTCTCTCTTAATTCTCAAGTTTGCTGACAAAGTCATCTCCTGAAATGAGCAATACATGTCTTAGAATATATCTGGATATCTTATGGGACCTAGTTCATAAATGAACTCCAAATCCAGTATCTTGCGCCACACCTCCCTTAGTATCCGCTTGGACCACCTGTCCAAAATACCGCCCCTCGTCAGGGGGAAAAACTATAACTCAGACAGTCACTTTGTCATCCAGGTCACCTTGAAAGCCTGGAATGATAACCGTCTCCTGAAGGAGGCTGCCGTTATCAAATCCCTAGAACATCCACTTTATGTTCTAAAACTGCTTCCGAACGTTTCTCCACGATTGGATTAATATCAAATTATTGAATCTAGTGCAAAAACAACATCTGGTGTGGTACTTGACATCTCATGATTTACACAATTGCCTAAGCAAGTGATATCCAATCATGCACATCCCTCTCCCTTTTAGTCTGTAAGACACCTTCAGAGAGGGTGACTCCATCACCTGCAGGTACACCACCATGCCAGGAGTCGTTCATTCTAAAACACCTTTAGAATACTGTCTAAGTACCCAGATTGGGAAACTACCCAAAGCTAGATCTAAAACCATAGATCTAGTAACCAGAATGCCTGATATAATATCCATATCCTATGTGGAGAAACCACTGTATGACAACCACAGTATAACCGATCGTAGTATAGGAATTTTACTTCCTACTCTGTGTATGTCATCCAAATACCAGGACAGCACACCCTACTACCTTCTTAACAGATCCATCTCCTATTTTAATGAAGTCAAAGCCCATGACTGTCACATCAAAATAGATGATCTATCTCCGGTATATCTGCTTTAGTCTATAAATAGACATAATCTACTTGTCCACTACGCTCCCGCTGCTCCCACTGACTAAGATAACCCTCTGGCAGAGTCATATACACGTGCACTTCTAAAGCTAGTTTAGAACGACGCTATACTCATCCTTCTGCCAGGCCTCATAGTATGGAACAACAGTAATGGCAAGTCAGGGTAAACAAGAACCTCCCTGCCACCGTTTTTGAGGACACAGGAGTACCTCTCGGGTGCCTGACGTTACCTACCATATCTGCAGAGTGGCTAATGGAATGTCAATCCTGATTGAATCTTTAGGTCCTTTTAAATTTTCAGTAATCGTTTGTGGTTCTGAAATCACTTCTAGTTCTACTATACCCCCACTATTGTTTTCTGAAAAAGTCCATTTTACTAAAACTATCGTGAGTCAAGAAAAATATCTCTATTGATCTTCCAGATGGTAGAAAATTAACCCTCGTCAAAACCCGGGTTAACCCACAAACAACCATTACAGAAACATACCTTGAGTTATCCAGAGTCTGGTTTTAAGCATAAGCCGAACAACTCCCCGTACCTTAACAACGTTAAAATATGAACCATTCAATATACAATATAGAAACAGAGGCACTGATTTAATTGGAACCAGATTCAACTCATGCAGCTGTCTCCAGTGCATGTCAACTAAATGGAGAGAGGCCGATCAATATTAATCAACTTAGGAGTGCATCCAATTATGAGTAACCTGAAAGAGAAACAAATTTCTCAAAACCATTACTACCAACAGAATACGAAACACAAGTATCTACATCTTCGATTACCTTGAAGAATCCCGATACTTGCAACACATGGTTCTCTACTTTATTCTTGTACCTATAACTTCTCAAAATTTAAACCTTGTATTTCTACAAAACACTTGTCTAAAAACTAGAGAAGTCACAAGTAAAGAAAATATAGTACAAGGACCAACCCCTCTGTCCTAATGGACACTGGACAATATACAATACTTTGTATAACTCCCCTGAGTTGAATAACTCAAACCCTGTGCATCGTAGGTTGATAAACTGTACTGCGGTTATGAAGAATTACACCGCTGTTCAATGCTCCTTACCCAATCATCAACCGATATTGGTAAATGTCATGGACATAATTTCAAAAAGTTATATCTCACTTTATAAAATAAACGTACAGATATATCAGTTTGAAATTGGTGCACAATAATGGATATTCAAAACCAAAAAAATTTGTCGTCCGGAAAAAACCCAGGCGATTTCCTCAAATATCACCAATTACAACGAATCCCGATATAATGAGGATGATCACCTAATTTCCAATAACTTACTCCCTCTCATCATCTGTAAAATCATACAGATGTGAGAATCAAACCTGGTAAATACATACCATGGAGCAAGGATCTAATTGGGAAATCAGTTTCGTATTAACAATACACAGTGAAACTGAAACATTAAAATGTTTCGTTGGGGTATCCGGGTAATCCTAGTAATGCCTCTTCCATTATCCAGATTCATGACTGTAACCGTATATCTCCTTGCCATCTCTCCAAATCCCTTTATTTGTCTTTACTCATTTCCTTCTGTACACCACACTTAGGCTAAATGGTATTCTTCGTTCCCTACCGTTCGGCACCAGCCTATGATTTGGAAGAAGACTATTCAATGAGCATAATAGGTGTACTCTCCTAATCCTAGAAGTACTCACAACCTGAGAGAAGGTGATGATAAAAGACAACTGAATAAACCTTATTCATATTTCTCCTGAACCAGAATCCATCCTCGAATTTGAACAAGTTCCTTCGAGTTCGTATATAACCATACGATGGATTTATCCAATGGAAGTGGATGTTCGTAGTGATACGGGGTGTTCTGGAGAAATACAAAGGTGAAGTAAGAGTGGCGATGAAATACGTGGTTTGGTCATGAATATTACAGTCGCAATTTACCTTGCCCTCTTTCTAATCCCTTTATTTGTCTTTACTTATTACCTTCTGTACACCAACCTTAGGCTAATTGGTTTTTCTTCATTCCCTACCTTTCGGCACCTGCCTATGGTTTGGAAGAAGACTATCCAATAAGCGCAATTGGTGTACCCCCTCCTAATCGTAGGAGCCCTCACAACCTGGGAGAAGGTAAAAAGAAAAGACAACTGAATAGTCGTATTCAATCTCTCCAGAACCGGAATCCATCCTCGAATCTGGAACAAGTTCCTTCGAGTTCATATGTAACTATACGATGGATTTATCCAATGGAAGTGGATGTTCGTAATAATACGGGGTGTTCTAGAGAAACTCAAAGGGTAAAAGAAGGAGTGGCAATGATGTATGCAACTCAGACAATCCAAAAGCCAGTGTTTTAAGAATGTTCGGTTAACTTGGTTACTGAGTCATAGTCTAAGGTCGGGCCATAGTCACAGCCAAAGAGAGAGAGAAAAGAAACACTCTGCGTGCTCTCAAATCTAGATCAGAATGGTTATCACTTTATCTAATCAGGATGTCTCCCACTGTATCCTCAAATTCTCCTCCAAACCTGAAAGAAGAATTAGTCGGGATCACCCGAGGAGTAAACCAACTCATCTGTGGGAATCGGGATTCCACTATCATCGCATGATAACTTGATGGAATCCACTCAAGTCACCACACTCCAGAAGGTATGCGCAAGCCTAGCAAGTTTCCTGTATGTTTGAAACTCCCGATATGATTTTTATCCCTAATGACCTATAACCTTAATGCTTGCCAACAAGTTATAGGCCACTAGTCAAGTTCAACCTGTCATTATCCTGGATTAACTCGAACCCACCCGTACAAACCCTTGATGCTTGACAACAAAGCTGTACGACTATCCCAATCAACCGCATATCATGCTACAAATAAGTATTATTCAGCTACCATACACTATGCCTTGACGCTTGCCAACAAACATAGCACGAATACCAAATAGTACTTATAAGAAATGATGAATGGCTACATTGGTTTTTGGCAAAAACCTTTAACGTAATGAACTTGATATCGTTGAAGGAACCTAGTGGTTTTACAAATTTATAGTGGCGAAAACTTTTGCTAAAGAGGTCACTCCCGTGAAGGGATCTCGGCTCTTTCCTCGTCGAATGAGGTGCAGGATATTCCAAACTGAATACCACGATGCAAAGAAAAAGTAATTGACTATAGTGAAGTTATTACCCTGACGCAAACCTCTGTCCAAGGTGTCACTCCCGATGAAGGGATCTCGGCCCTTGCCTCGTCGAATGAGGTGCTGGATATTCATAACCGAATACCACTGTGCAAAACAAAAGAAAACGTCCTTGTAATAACATTTTTTTAAAAAAATTGTTCCAACAACATCGAATAAGTTTGTTTTACTTGCATTGATCTAAATCAACGCAGTCTCATCAATTAATCACAACACAAAAGAACGAAAATATAATGTACGCATATGCCATCCGCATTCGCCACTGGGTCCCGTCATCACCCGTTAGGTTACTTAACTAACGACAGAGCGTGGACTGGACAAGCACGGGTGTAAAAGATATACAACATATACTAGTGTATATATCAATATATAATAATCTCTCCAGGCAAGATAAATGCAACATCACAGAAAAGTAATAAGCATCACAGATCAATACAGATGATTTGGGAGCCCCGGGTTTCCTTTGATCCGCAAATGAAACCCGACGTTTCCCTGATCGTGTGGATAGCCTGTGCAATGAAAACCTAGACCTCTATGAGTGCGGAAAGTTACCCGCCAAAACCTGAAGCGAGGCAACCCCCTTCAGCAAAGTGAATGGACCACCCAGCACTTCACGGAATCCGGTAACTTGAGCACCCCACCTTGGGTCAAGCTATACCCCCTACGAGTGCGGCGAATAGCCCGCCAATTCTAGAGTGAAGCCCCTTTCGTCTCAAATCCATGAGATGCGGGCCCGTTGCCCTCTAGAACCCGGCTATCCGTGCACTCCACCGCGGGGTAATCCTAGTACAGAAAAGAAAATTTGTACAATGGTGACATCGACCTCAACCCGGTCGTGCCCCAAAAGAATAATATACAAACAGGCAGTGACGGTAGTCCACATGTCGGACGCTCTCCCTATGATATCAAATGTACAAATAAAACTAAACTGTATTACCATTGCACCCAAGCTATCCATCACGACAAATCCGCAACATCACAGCACAACACAGAACATCAACGTGAATGTCACGTTCGCAAACTTTTCTAAAAGAACATATAGCAATTAGACAAGTCGTACCGCTCGAATGGCATTCACGGTCGCAGATAGTAATGTAAGTACTGTGAACTAACGTATTTAAAATCTCGATCGACAAAACTTCCCGAAGTAGGCCCCAAGTACTAATCTAGTACTCAAACAAAATCTGGACCCAAACAAAATATTCTAGAAACCATAATTCCAAATGAAAAACACCCACAAGAAAAATGGTGCACTGAATCAACTGTTCCGCCGCGCACCGCGGCAAACACAATGGTTTCGCCACGGTTCAACGGTGCTACTGTAGGATCGTGCTTTCAAATTTCTTGTGGAGTCTTAGAAAAGTCTGAAGCATTTTCTGACATACTGAAAATAATTTTTCGACGACTTTTAAAATTCGACAGAAACTTAGAATTTTGGAATTGCGGTTTTGAAATTTTGATCGATCGATATTTTAAACATGTTAGAACAAGCTAGTAGAGGTAAACGGCGTGGCTCTGATACCATGTTGGGTTACGGCAGCGTCCCGGCCGTATTTCCGCGGCCATATGCGGAACAAAAACTTTTCAAAACTTGACACTACCATAACCTTTACCCGGATCGTTCCATTAACCGTTAACTAGCAATCTACAAAGAAGTTAGAACACAAATTGATCTTTCCCGAGGAAGATTAATGGATATACCGATCGATCCGTGTCCTTCGGTTTTTAGCCACCATCCCTAGCTCCTCGCGGCATCTCCGATCTCGCTCGATCTCCGGTCTCCTCGTCGAAGTGGCAACACATCGAGAATCTTTATACGGGCTCCTGCTTCAAACCGAAGCAACTCAGACATGAAGTTTGCTAGCCGACATGTCCAAGATGAAGTAGAGAAGGTGTGTGATTACTTTGTCTCAATCACTCTAGGGTTGTCAACACATGAGAGGGATAGGATGGAGGTTGAAGAAGAAGCCATTGATGAGGAACATGTGAGCTCAAGAGAAGAAGAAGAAAAAGGCTTATGTTGATGTGAGATCTTTTGAGAGAGAGAGATATATCAATAATAGAAAGCCCCAAGCCATCACATGGCAGCCCCTCTCTCTCCAAAATATCCCTACTAATCATAATTAGCCACAAAATCAATCCATGTCTCATTTAATGTTCACCCAAACTAAGACCATGAGTCACCATGTGCATGTGGCATGAAAAGATGCTTGTGGACAAAACTTGCACTCACATTTTCCTCCATCAAACATTTAAACCAAAATGTTTAATCCAACAAAAAAGATATGGCATCAACTAAAGTAAACTCGTGATGGATCACAAGAATACCCCTCACCTGTATATACATACCTGTATCCGCATTCCGACTGAATGCGAATACTATAAGACGAAAGCAATCCAACAAATCTAATACTAGGATCCGGCTTAAACAAAAGCCCACTAGTATGATCCGCCCGATCAAGATCCGTGCAAGAGTGCACGTATATGATCGAACCCTGCCATAAAACCATACGACATCTACAACGTTTTGCCCAAACTTAGGAAACTTTCTGTGGGGGACTCTAATGAATCATTAATACGCCGGCTGTGGATTTAACCACAAGCACGTCAGTGGCACTAGCTGTGCGTAACGGCTGCCGAGGTATTGAGCGAAAGGGAAACCAATGAGTGAACTCATCCTGGAACCCTACTGAGCCTAACAGTGACAATATTCGTACAGTCTGGTCTGTTCGTCTATGAGTATCGCATATCAGGTCTAGGGGGTGGATAATGTCAGACCCCAAATAACGCGATATTTAGTGTCGGTATGAAGCCCATTACCACCAGAGAAACTACTGATCCTAGATCGGTAATTCTCGACTACCTTGGTCAAGGTTTTCTGGTGATGGCCACCCGTGCACTGTGCGACATCAACCCCCAATACCGGGAGAGACGAATCCCCGACGATCCGCTCACTGCCTCCATGTGGCTCGAGACTGTACCCAACTAAAACCTGTTTGCATGACTCCTTTGAGCCGTGGTAGGGTAGTAATCAAAGCACAGTGGGAACTCCACGAGACAAATGACGATCTCAGGTCGACAGACTAACCTGTACACATATCACCTGGGAACTGCTATCAGACAAAAGGTATAATACCAGCTAGCAGGTTCCCGGCGAGTCCGTCCAGTGTACTCATAACACAATGAGCACCTGTATAATATCTTAGGCGAACAAACTAACACCAATGGCTTGTGAGACCTGGCTACCGCCCCTCGTTGGGGTCTCGATTAGTATACACTAGTCTACTCTGGAGTATCGATGCCCTGTCTCGAAACTCCCTCGACTAGGGACCATTTAAGGATGTGCTTATAGACCCCAGCTCCCATGTATATGATCGCCATCATATTGCTGGCATTCAAGCAAGAATCCTATGGGCTCTTTCAACATGTACAAACCAGATAGCATACTATCATCTTGAGTAAGACTGTTTTATCGGTATGGGTCCTCCCTCAATCATTGCAATCACAAGCTTGCAATCTAATAATTGACTTTGAGGGCACCATATCCAACACCTCCATCTCCTCGAATCGGGTGTATGATATCACTCAAGAGCCGAGAAAGCTCATGGTGGACACATCTCATATCATATCATGAGAAAACTGCAATTTCTATCTTTAAAAATGATAACGAGTTTATAAAATCTTTGCGATTTCTCCAAATCCAGAAATCTCATGGAAATCCGAAATCCCAAATCTCAAGAGTAAATAGCAGTGAATTACCGGGATAAATCCCTATAATATTGCATATTAATGAATATGTATGCATGCGCGGGTATCTATGTAAAGACTGCAATATATGAATGCATTGGATATCAAGCAAGGAATGCAATAATTAAACTAGCACATAAAAGCAATAACATATTGGAACTATCAGCTAGCAAACGATATCAATAAAGTAATATTCTCTAAAGTATACGTGACATGGCAATTACCGATGATGATGTGTGTAAGCCGGCAAGCAAGTGTTCGTAGACATACGCATCATCGGTAATGGTGCTGGTGTCCTGACAGCATGGGTTCATAATAAACAAAGGAATCACAAGTATAAACATGCAATGCGATATGAACAACAAGAATATACGACATATATACGAGTCATACAGTTTTAGTACTTGAAATAGCACGAATCGTGGTGTTTAGAAAATAGGGGCTACGGTGTTTTTAAGAAAAGGTACGTCCTTTGAAATATCTGTAGTATCCCCTGGCCTGTCTTTAAAATACTCACGATTCGTTAGTTCTGAAAATAAGTATGACTCGAGCCCAACTCTAACATCTACTAAGTAAACTACAGGACAAGCTAAGAGACTAACCAAGGGGGTAAGGAAATCCACCTAAATCCGAGTCGATATATCTAGTAGTCGGTGATCCCGCCTCAATAGCGTCACGTACGATAAAATAAATATATAATACGACATCCTCGAGTCAAGAGTGCCGATCTATTATTATTTTATATCTCGTACGGTAAATCCCTCGTACGGCATCCCAAAATCGGGGTACGGGTCGAATATCACATATAGCACAATATTCATATGGTATCATCATCATAATATCATGAACTAGGGTGCTGATCTAAAGTCTAGTACATACCGATACCATCCAACATATATCCGCGTGTGAATAAAATTGCATCTCTCATCGATCCGCTATAATATCATGTCGTATCTCATAACACGACCCAAATCACATCACCATTCTCACGGCATCATGCCCAGTCACATCGACCCATCTCCAAGTTTCATATACTATCCTCATCACCTGTGTATACGTATATGTATACATATATATATATATATATATATAGCAATACAACCACAAACATACATACATATATATATATACATATATCATATACACCAAAACATATCCCATGTGCATGTGTGTGTGTATACCTTATTCTAGGGTTCGCGACTAAGAACTAACTAAAAACGTTCCTCCCAATTACACTAAAACTAACCCGTGAACACCTAAAGCCTATCTTGATAATCATTTAGTCTCACAATATGCGTATTTATATATAACGTACTCGTATACTGCACTATGAAACTGCGGGGGTGCTATACGCCATCCACCCGACTTCCCCCGTAGATATATATCTACTCACCTTTATCTTTTCTTGCCGAAGTCGATATCGCCATTCTCATCCTTAATGTCCAAAGTCTGCGTGAAGGTGCCTACATACAAACATCTAATATCGTAAACCGAAATCACGGATAAAAACCAAAACCGCACACGAATCACATATAGGTTAAAACCTATGGTCTACGCATGCAAAAATAACCAATTAACCCTCAAGATTAGCGTGCAAATGTCACACCACCGAGTCAAAATCCAAATACTAAAATCCAAGTCATAAATAGTCGCAAAACCAAGGCAGCAACATAAGAAAACACTTCCAGATTTTGTTTCTGGTAAAATTAGCCAATTCTGCATATGGGGTAGGTCTAATTTGCCTAAAATGGAGCCATGGACCAAGCACTAGGCGATTCTGCTGTACCAAGGCCGCAAATTGCGACTAAAAAGAGATAATTGGCGGCTAGGAAATGGATTAGGGGTCTCAGGTTTTGGGGTTAGCTTCTAGGTTGCTTGCACACCTTTTAGTAATCGCTAATTATTTTTCAGGTGCCCCGGGTCGTAGCAGATCTCTAAATATCACCACAATTCCTACAAACTTCCGATATAAGGGTTTCTAAGTTCAAGTCTTGGGTTTAAATCTCTGGTTTTATTTCACAATACTAACACTACAGGGGTTGTATGGCCTCTACTAACCTCAATTTACACTTGACAACTCATAAAATCTCCTAACCTCTTCTTGGAATTTTCAAACCTCACTAAAACTTACTTAATCACTTCTAAACTAAAGTAGACGCTAAAGAAAATGAATTACTGCTCTAATGGTGAAAGAATTACCTCATTTGGCAATTCAAGAATTTTCTTGAGTTGCCCCAAGTGCTCAAAATCCAAACTTTCTTGATCTCCCATACTTGTAGTGAGCTTGTGCATGATTTTTGTGAAAGGAAATAGTTGTTTTGAGGTGTTTTTAGGGTTGATATGAGGTAGTGTAGGTGGTGGAGGGAGAGGGCATCCATGGTGTGAGAGAGGAGAGGGAAAATAATGAAGATGATGAAGAGAAGAAGAAAATGAGCTAAGTCCAAGGATGACCCCTCACCCTCTCTCTCTCTCTGTCCTAAGCGCATACCTAATGCCATGCCTCACATTCTTTATTCTTTTTCCTTTTTCTTTTTGTTTTCCTTTGTCATTTTCATTTAAAACAAAGCCATGCATGAAAAAAAATAAAGAAGCCATGGTAGAAAAATATAACAAATGTGTAATATGACATAGTGCATGTCACATGCACAAAACACCATCAATGTGTGATTAGTGAATATTAATCAAGTTTAGGATAAAGTTGTATATAATTAATTATAAAAATTTATAATTTGCTTAAATCACATAAATCCCTTCAAAATCACCATTCAATTTAATTCTCCAACATTTTTCAAACTATCGGTCTATAATTATACCACATCATTAAAATATTCATAATATTTATTATTTTAATTATATAAATTCCAAAAAATAATATTTTATTTTTCTGAAATGTTATAGTGCTATAGAAATAGGCCCCGTACCCGGAATCAAGTCAATGCAAAATTCAATATCGCGATCAGGCGGCAATCCTGGTAACTCAGCAGGGAACACATCAGGAAATTCTCGTACGATCGGAACCTGGTCCAACGGAATCTCAGCGGCTCCTACGTCCTAAACAAACGCTAAGAAACCACGACAACCCTTCTTCCAAAGCCGTCCCGCCCAAAGATCAGAAATCAGGTTGGCAGGAATTATACTACAGTCTCCCTGCACAACAAAAATTGATTCGCCCGGAAAACAGAATCTGACCACTTTCCCCCGACAATCAACATAAGCATGACAAGCGGCCAGCCAATCCATACCGAGAAGTATATCAAAATCTAGCATATTCAGGAGAATCAAATCGACTAACAAATCTCTATCACCAATACGTACTGAACAGGACCTATATACGTGTCGGGCTATGAAAGAATCTCCCACAGGAGTAATCACAACTAGCGGTAACTCTAAAAACGATGACTCTCTCCCCAGAGAAAGTGCAAAGTGTGCAGACACGTAAGAGTGCGTAGAACAGGGGTCAAATAAAATATGTGCATCTATGGAACATACGGAAAGAGTACCTGTCACAACTGCATTGGATGCCTGGGCATGCTGTGGAGTCAAAGCAAAAACCCGAGCCTGGCCCCTACCAGCATCCTGACGTCCTCTCCCTCGGTCTCCTCGTCATCTCTGGAAACGTCCTGCAAAACCCCAACCTTGCGGTACAACGGCCTGGCGCATAGTGCCAACCGGTGGAGGAAGTAGTGCCATCGGAGTAGAAGGCGGAGGGGGTAAAGCAGTCTGCGGAACAACAGTCCCTCTATGGCGTCTACACTCTCTAGCCAAATGCCCTGGAAGTCCGCAACTAAAACATGTAAATGGGGGCCTCTGCTTCACGGGATACGAACTTAACATCTGGCTCTGAGCCCAGCCTTGACCAACACTGCGGCCTGGAGTGTATCTGCCTCCACCTCTCCCAAACTTCCTGGTAACTGACCCAATAGGTCTGGTCCTCTTTGGCTCCGGAACAATCGCTGTCTCGTTCAGACGCTCTTCTACTCGCATAGCTGCGTCCATGGCCTGCCCATAAGTATCGAAATGCTGGGAGCCTATAGCAAGGAACAGCTGTGTATCCAGACTCCTGACAAACCTCTCACCCGGAGCTCCTTCGTAGGAACTAAGTATGGAGCATAGCATGATACCTGGGTGAAATGCAAGTCATACTCTGCCACCAGCATATCTGCAGATTTTCGCAACGCCTCGAAACTGCTGGCACTGGCATCTCTTACGCTTTGTGGAAGAAATCTGGTAAGGAACACCTCAGAAAACTCTATCCATGACATCGGAGGAAGACCAGTGGCTCACCCTCTCTCCATCGAACACCACGCCTGTGCAAGTCCCTCCAATCGAAAGCTGGTCAACTCCACTGACCTCGCATCAGAACATCTCAATGACCTGCCGATCCTAGCCATCCTATCAAGAAAGGACCGAAGATCTTCTGCTGCATCGGTCCGTGTAACACCGGAAGCCTCAACCTTATAAACTCCGGAAGTGATAACTCCATAACCCGCGAGTCTACAAGTGCGACGGTCTGCACGGGCTGTACAACGGGCTCTACCATCGTCGATGCCTGGTCCTGTCTCTGAACACGGGTGGCCTTGGTCAACTGTCCCACCATTTGTTGCAAGCCCAACATGCTTTCCTCTATCCTAGTCAGTCTATCTGGAGGAGGAAGATCAACATGCTCTGGTACCGCCGGAATGTTCGGTGTGTCAGTCGCCGTCACAGGCAGATTGTCCTAGCTGCATCCCTGGCTGCGGCTCGCCTAGCTCGTTTAGCCATAGCAACTGGAACAAGAAATGAGAGTTGATAAGGCGTACGAATAGGAACAACAATAATAGGGAGTCAAAGGAAGGATTAATCAAGATATACATCCTAAGGTTATTTAGGCTGAGTATCGTAGCGTAAATATGACGCGGAACATATGTACGGTACTCTACTCATCCTAAATCATCTACTCCATCAAACCAAGGGTCAATCTACATAACGAAATTTAAAGCCTACTAACTTTAACACACTACTCGGTTCCGTAAGGTTAAACCTGAGCTCCGATAACAACTTTGTCACGACCCGGAAATTAGGCGTGACCGGCACTTAGATTGTATGACATCTAAAGATGCCGACACAATCTGAGTAAGCCAGAAACCAAGATCAAAACCCATTTACGGAATTAAGAAAATTTCAGTTTTTAAGTAAAAAGAATGAGGTAGCATGTCGAATGGTTTTTAAGAAATGAAATCTAAACAATTGATTTTAAAATTTCGACAGCATCCCCTTTTTAATCTTTTATTAAAGCAGTTACAAAATGTTTAATTATGTTGCGTCCCTAGTTGGGAGCAAAACAATGCCAAATAGCGGAAATCAATATACAACAACAATACGACGCTCAAGCAAAGAATTTCATACATAAGTAAAGGAAACATAACTTAACACAACTAAACGATCTCACCGGATCAAAATAAAACATATACAAACACATTTCTTTCTAAGTAAAATATACAGGGTCTGATGGAGTAATACTAGATCCAAAATACATATACCAAAATAGGAGGTTACTACGTAGGTTACCCACCTAGCAAAATAAGCGATAAAAGCTGACAATTGGATCCGCACTGCTGCTACGTATCCATGCGTCTCCTGCAAGGAACTATGGCACAACGGGGGTGAGTTGCCAACTCAGTGAATAAACTAACATCTAACAGCTGATAATGTAAGTATGACGAACTAAAGTTATCGGCAATTAATATAAGTATAATGTATGATAACATGTGAAAGCATGAATATGTGTTAACTAAATATATTAAAACAACACTGAAATCTCATCAAGTATTTCCAATATCATACTTTTCCAAATAAGGCTCAGTTTTCCGTATCCAACATCGACACAAATCTTCTGTTTTTCAGCAGACCTCGTTCCTGGAACGATTCTGTCAATTCACAACTTCGGTCGGTATCCCCTAGATATCTGCCGTGTTTCATTACTATCTATGGTATCGAGTATCCTCGCTAGGCTCCCCGCCTCACATGCAGCTATCCTGTCTCTCTGTCTCGACCGGGTCCACCATGTATCCAACTGTATATCCCCCCCACTCAGTCTGGATAACGTATAAATCCGCAACCGTATAGCCCCCTACTCGGTTCGGAGTAAATCCAAATCATAAAACCGACATCTCATGGAGGATGTATCACATCAATCATGAAGAATCAATGAATATAACTTAATAGTGTATAAAATCAAAACCAGAAATTCTCAAATCCAATACATCTTGTGCTACAATTATAACAATCTGAAAGTAAGACATGATAGGTAGCAATTAATAACAATGATGCAAACAACTACTAATAATGATACTTATGGTATGAACAGAATCATATAAGATATGGCAAGTTCTAAGTGATACGTGACATGTCAATTACCGATGAGGTGTAGTGTAACATGTAGATATGTGCGCGTGCAACATGACTTATCGATAATTAGTGTAGTGTTCTAGCAAGTGTTAGACAATGAAATTTGTTAGATATGAATGCATACGATAAAGTTTCTTAGTTTTAAACATATACATATTGCAAAGGAAATTAATTAGCCATTTTCAATTTATGGGTGTATTACGCCATCCATATAAGATCCCCCGGTAGATGTTAAATCTACTCACCGGAATACGTCGAAGCGACTCAGATGTTATCAATCCTTTTCCCTTCCTTGCGGTCTCCGAAGTCTCCGCGGTCGAACCTAACATCGAATTTAACTTTCGTAAAAGAAATGGCTAAACTCCGATACGGTGAAAACTTGAAACTACACGTTTTACATACTAAATATGCTACGTACGAATATTGTGAACTATTTAATACTTATAATAACCTGATCTAATCCTTCACTGTTCGAAACAGGAAGAACAGAAACGTGTCACGAAACATCCGTGTCGTATTTAGAACTTTTTAACCCCAAAACAGATATTTGCTTCCAGATTTTATATACTGAATATATAACATAAACTAACAATACCAGACATCCTAACATATAAACAGAGAACTACCCTAAAAATCCCAACACCCAACTCCCTACAAAAACCGGCGGGCTCGGATTTTTGTGGAATGTCGCCGGTCGAACGTTCAAGGAATGGGTCCGTGTTTCTTATGGTTATTCTAGGTCTACTGTATAAGGCTACTGTACTACTTGATTTTGTTATAGATTAACTATACTATAGCAGATCAAAACAGAGCAAGAACCTAATCAAAATACGATATTTCCTATATCATACATCTATACTAAAACAGTATTGAACTAAAATCTGCAAGGTTGAAACTTATACCTATTGAATGATCACTGAAAGGCTCCTTCAAAGATACACAAGCATATGCAATCCTAGCTTGAGGGTTGAGGTGAGGATCCCTATTGCTTAGCTTCTTTCTTTCTTCTCTCTTTTTCAAGGATCTGCATTAAGTCCATTCCTGTTTACCATCGTGATGGATGAGCTTACTAGAACTATCTAAGATGAGGTACCTTGGTGTATGCTATTCACTGATGATATTGTTCTAGTAAATGAGACGAAAGCAGGGGTTAATGCCAAATTGGAATTATGGAGGCAAACATTGGAATCTCAGGGATTCAGATTGAGCCGGTCCAAGACAGCATATATGCATTGCAAATTTAGTAACTAGAGAAGCCAAAACCATATTGGTATAACATTAGAAAGGCAAGAGATATCACCGAGCGACCAGTTTAGATATCTAGGTTCCATCATCCAAAAGAATGGGGAGATCGATAGTGATGTTAATCAAACGATCCAAGCTGGTTGGTTGAAATGGAGGAGTGCAGCAGGGATTTTGTGTGATCGTAACTTTCCGTTAAAATTGAAAGGGAAGTTTTATCGGAGAGCTACTCGGCCTGCCTTATTATATAGTACAGAATGCTGGGCTCCTAAGAAGCATCATACACAGAAGATGCACGTAGCGGAGATGCGCATGCTTCGTTGGATGTGCGGTAACACTAGAAAAGATAAGGTGCGAAATGAGGATATTCGTGCAAAAGTTGGTGTAGCACCTGTGGAGGAGAAGATGCGGGATAACCGGCTAAGATGGTTTCCTCATGTGCGACGCAGACCTATGGAAGCACCGGTTCGACGAATAGATACTCTCGATATGGGCAATGGCAAAACGGCAAAAGGGAAACCGAAGAAATCATGGTTGGAGGTGATACGAAATGATATGGTTTACAAAGGACTCAATGAAAGTATATTGTTCGATAGGATTGAGTGGAGGCGGAGGATTCATGTACTGGACCTGGCGTGATTCTCATGTTGGTTCATGTAGCTTACCCCATATGCTTGGGATAAAAGGCTCAGTTGTTGTTGTTGTTGTTGTGTTAGGATTTTCTTTTTCTTCTAAGATAGTTAAATTGGTTCCTAACTTAATATATCAACTGAATCAAAATGAAAAGAGAAGAATAATAAATGATAAGGGTAGTAGGAGGTGTCACCATGAAGGATGGTGGTGCTTTCATGCAAGGAAGAGGTGTGGCAATTAGGTTGAACCTAAGGTGTGGTGTCTAGGAGGTTTAATGTAACTTTAACCCTAATTTTACACATTTACATAATAACTCTCATATAAAATTAATTAACATAAGGAAGCTAACATTTCACTAAAACCCCTCATGACACTTAATATTATATAAACCACTACTCTTTTTACTAAATTACCTTCCCACTTATAAAAAGGTCTCTTTATTACAATAAAATTAAAATAAAATTTTTAATTAAATAAATAAAATAATTAATTTATCTAAAATATTTCAAAATGTTACAAACGGGTCTGCATCTCATGGCGTTGAGACGGAGGGGACCTTACTCTAGAATTGGCGGGCTATTCGCCGCACTCGTAGGGGGTATAGGTTGACCCACGGAGGGGTGCTCAAGTTACCGGATTCCGTGAAGTGCTGAGTGGCCCATTCACGTTGTTGAAGGGGGTTGCCTCACTTCTAGTTTTGGCAGGTAACTTGCCGCGCTCGTAATGGTCTAGGTTTTCATTGCACAGGCTATCCACAAGACAGGGAACGTCGGGTCTCATTTGCGGCTCATATGAAACCCGAGGCTCCAGGATTATCCACCATTCGGTGTTGCTTCTGTGATGCTTCTATGATGTTGCTTTATATCATGCCTGGGACGAATGTTATATATATATTTATATATACTAGTAGTTGTTGTATATGTTTTGCACCCGCGCTAGTCCAGTCCCTCTCTGTCGTTAGTTAAGTAACCTAACGGGTGATGAAGGGACCTAGTAGCGAATGCTGATGGCATATACGTACATTTTATTTTCGTTCTTTTCTGGTGTGATTAAATGATGGGACTGCATTGATTCTTATCAATGCAAGGATAAAAAAAACCTATATGATGTTGTTGGAACCATGTTTTTAAAAAACTGAAATTACAGACGTTCTCTTTTGCTTTGCACAGTGGTATTCGGTTATGAATATCCAGCACCTCATTCGACGAGGCAAGGGTCGAGATCCCTTCATCGGGAGTGACCCCTTGAGTAAAAGTTTGCGTCAACGTAATAACTTCATTATATTCGTTTCCTTTTGCTCTGCATCGTGGTATTCAGTTTGGAATATCCTGCACCTCATTCGACGAGGAAAGAGCCGAGATCCCTTAACCGGGAGTGACCTCTTTAGCAAAAGTTTTCGCCACTATATATTTGTAAAACCACTCGGTTCCTTCAACGATATCAAGTTCATAACGTTAAAGGTTTTTCGCCAAAAACCATCCGTAGCCCTCCATCATTTCAGATTACCATTGCTTAGTATTCATGCTACGTATGTCGTGCATTGCCGAGGCGTAGTGTTCGGTAGCTCTGCAATGCTTTTCTGTCATATGGATATGTGGATTGGTTAGGACAGTCATACGGTTATGTTGGCACTGTTAAGGAATCGTACGGGTGGGTTTAACACAATCAAGATAATGACGGCTTGAACTTGACTAGGACTCTTTGATATGTTGGCATTGTCAAGGTCGCTTGGGTCCTAGGGGTAAAAACACACATGGGGAGTTTCAAACATATAGGAAAATTGCCAGGCATGCGCATACCTTCTGGAGTATGGTGACTTGAGTAGGTTCCATCAAGTTATCATGCGATGATAGTTGGATCCCGATTCCCACTGATGAGTAGGATTACTCCTCGGGTGATTTTAGATGATCCCGACTAATTCTCCTTTTGGGTTTGGAGGAGAATTCGAGGAAACAGTGGGAGCCATCCTAATTAGATAAAGTGATTAACCATTCTGATTCAGGTTAGAGTGCACGTTGAGTGTTTCTTTTCTCTCTCTCTTTGGGAGCGACCATGACCTGACCCTAAACTAAAACTCATGAACCAAGTTAACCGAACCTTCATAAAACACTTTGGCTTTTGGAAATGCTACGATGTCGCATATATCATTGCCACTTCTATATCACCTTTGTATTTCTCCAGAAAACCCCGTATAATTATGAACATCCACTTCCATTGGATAAATCCATCGTATAGTTACATACGAACTCGAAGGAACTTGTTCCAGATTCGAGGATGGATTCTGGTTCTGGAGAGATTGAATAAGATTATTCAGTTGTCTTTTCCCTTTACCTTCTCTCAGGTTGTGAGGGCTCCTAAGATTAGGAGAGGGTACACCTATTGAGCTTATTGGATAGTCTTCTTCCAAACCATAGGCAGGTGCCGATAGGTAGGAAAGAAAGAAAACCAATTAAACCTAAGTGTGGTGTACAGAAGGTAATAAGTAAAGACATATAAAGGGATTAGATTAAGGGCAAAGAAAATTGCGACCACCATCATTCATGACAAAACCGTGTATACCCCTGCCACTCCCACATCCACTTTGGATTTCTCCAGAACACTCCATATCACTATGGATATCCACTCTTATTGGATATGTCATCGTATAGTTACATACGAACTCGAAGGAATTCGTTCCGGATTCGAGGATGGTTTCTGGTTCAGGAGAAATAGAATAGGATTATTCAGATGTCTTTTCCCATTACCTTATCTCAGATTGTGAGGGCTCCTAGCATAAGGAGGGTACACCTATTACGCTTATTGGATAATCTTCTTCCAAACCTTGGGCTGGTGCCGAAGGGTAAGGAAGGAAGAAAACCAATTAGCCTAAAGAAGGTGTACAGAAGGTAATAACTAAAGACATAATAAAGGGATTGTAGTGAGGGAAGGTAAGTATATGGTTACTGTCATGAATCGGGATAGTGAAAGAGGCGTTACTAGGAATACTAGTTAACCCCTTTTGAAACATTTTCATGTTTCAGTTTCACTGTGCGATGTTAATAGAAAACTGTTTTCCTAATTAGAATCTGACTCCAGGGTATGTGTTTACCAGATCAGTTTCTTTCATCTGTATGTTATTACAGATGGTGAATGGGAGTAAGATATTGGGAATTTGGCGATTACATCCTCATTACATCGGAATTCGTTGTAATTGGTGATATTTGAGGAAATCACCTGGGTTTTACTGGATAGCAAATTTTTGGTTTTGAATATCCGTAGTTATGCACCAGTTTCAAACTGATATATCTGTATGTTCATTATATAAAGTGAGATATAACTTTTTGAAATTATGTCTGTGACATTTACCTATATCAGTTGATGGTTAGGTAAGGTGAATTCAACACTGGTGTAATTCTTCTTAACCATAGTATAGTTTTCAACCTACGACGCACAAGGTTTGAGTTATTGAACTCAGAGGACTTATACAAAGTATTGTATGTTGTCCAGTGTCCATTAGGAAAATGAGGTTGGTACTCGTACTATATTCTGTTTACTCATAACTTCTCTAGTTCTAGACAAGTATTTCGTTGAAATACAAGGTTCGGATTTTGAGAAGATATAGGTATAAGAATAAAGAAGAGAACCATATGTTGGAAGTATCAGGATTCTTCGTGGAAGTCGATGATGTAGATACTTGTGTATGGTATTCTGTTGACAGTAATGGTTTTGAGAACTTGCTTCTCTTTCAGGTCATTCATATATGGATGCACTCCTAGATGAGTAATGCTGAATGGCCTCCATCCATTTGGTTGATATGCACTTGAGACAGCTGCATGATTTGAATCTGGTTCCAATTAAATTAGTGCTTTTGTTTCTATATTGTATATATATAGAATCAATTTATATCTTAACGATGATAAGGTATAGGGAGTTGTCCGGCTGATGCTTAAAACCAGAATCCGGATAAACTCGAGGCACGTTTCAGTAATGGCTGTTTGTGGGTTATCCCGGGCTTTGACGAGGGTTAACTTTCTACCATCAGGAAGATCAATAATTATATTGTTCTTGACTCGCCACAGGTTTAGTAAAATGGATTTTATCAGAAAAACAGAAATGGGAGTATGGTAGAACTGGAAGTGATTCCAGAACCACAAACGATCACTAAAGATTTAATAGAACCTAAGGATTCAATTAGTTTCGACATTCCATTAGCCACTCCGCAGATTTAGTGGGTAATCTCAGGCACCCGAGAGGTACTTCGGTCTTCTCAGAGATGGTGATGGGGAGGTTCTTGTTTACCCAGACTTGCCATTGCTGCTGTTCTAGACTATAAGACCCGGCGGGAGGATGAGTATTGCGTCGTTCTAAACTAGCTTTGGAAGTGCACGTGTATATGACTCTGCCGGAGGATTGTTGTAGTCAGTGGTAGCAGCGGAAGCATAGTAGACAATTAGCTTATATTTATTTATAAACTAAAATAGGTATAGCGGAAATAGATCATCTATTTTTTATGTGACAGTCATAGGCTTTGACTTCATCAGAATAGGAGATGGATCTGCAAAGAAGGTAGTAGAGAGTGATGTCCAGATCTTAGGATTGTTGGAGATAGTGCCCTCAGAGTCAATTATTGGATCACAGGTACGTGATTGCAATGATTGAGGGAGGACCTATCCCGGTAGGACAGTCTTACTCGAGATGATAGTATGCTATCTGGTTTATCTTTATCATCGTGTACTGCTTAGGTGACCTGACAGGTCGCTATTACACGTTGATAGAGCCCCTAGGATTCTTGCTTGACCACCAGCAGTATGAGGGCGATCATATAAGTGGGAGCTGGGGTCTATAAGCACATCCTTAAAAGGTCCCTAGTCGTGGGAGATTCGAGACAGGGCATCATTTCTCCAGAGTAGACTAGTGTATACAGTCGAGACCCCGACGAGGGGCGGTGGCCGGTCTCACAAGCCATTGGTGTCAGTTAGATCACCTAAGATGTATACAGGTGCTCATTGGGTTATGAGTACACCGGACAGGACTCGCCGGGAACATGCTAGTTGGTCATATACCAGACGTCAGATGGCAGTTCCCTGGTGACATGTGTACAGGTTAGTTCATCGACCTGAGGATCGTCATTTGTCTCGTGTGAGTTCCCACTGTACTTTGATTACTACCCTACCACGCTCAAAGGAGACGTGCAAACAGGTTTTAGTTGGGTACAGTCCCGAGCCACATGGAGGCAGTGAGCGTATCTTCAGGGGTTCGTCTCTCCCGGTATTAGGGGTGAGGTCGCGCTGTGTCTAGGAGAGCCATTACACAAAGCCCTCGGCCGAGGCAGGAGATTTACTAGTAGGTATTCCAGTAGTATCTCAGGGTGTTCTGGGCTACACTCCGACACGACTTGTACCGCTTTTGGGGGTCTGACTTTTACCAACCCCCTAGGCCCGCCATGCGATACTCATAGAAGAACGGACCGGACTGTACGGATATTGTCACTGACAGGCTCAGTAGGATGTCAGGCTGAGTTCGCTCACAGACGTCCCTTTTGGTCAATACCTGGTAGCCCGTTACGTATTGGCTTATACCTCTGACGTGCTAGTGGTTAAATCCACAACTAAGGTGTTGACGAGTCTTTAGAGTCCCCCACATTCAGTTACTCAAGCTTTCGGGCGAAAAGCTGTAGAGGCCGTATGGAGATATGGCAAGGTCCGATCAGATACGTGCGGTATTGCACGGATCAGGATCGGACAGTTTGTACTATAGGCCATATGGATATATGGCAGGGTTCGATCAGATACGTGCGGTATTGCACGGATCAGGATCGGACGGATATTACTAGCCGGCTTTGGTTTAAGCCGGATCCTAGTATAGTACAGTGTAGACTTTGTCTCATTGCATTTGTATTTCGGTCGGAATACAAATGCGGGTGTGTATACACAGTACCGGGGTTTTCCTGTGATTTATTACAGGACCAGTTTTCTGGAGTTGCCAGTTTGTTTTCCGTTTCGGCCATTTTCCATTGTATCTATCTTTGGCCGAAGATTGGTGGAGGAGGGCTTATTTGCATTTGTGCAAATAAGCATTTGTGGAGGGTGTTCTTTGCATGATGTTGCATCATGATGGGTGCACCATCCTTTGACTTGATTTATCCATCATGACTTGACTTTTGTTTTCATGATGGTTGTGGAGGAGTGTTGGTCTTTGTACATTATCATGCTTGATGATGTTAGTTGGAGTGTGAGGTTGGTTTTGTTATCATGGTTGATCATCACCATTCTCTTGTATCATTCTCATGACTTATCATTTGGTATGATTCCCACTTCACTCTCACTCTCTCCCCTTTTTTTCCATTCATGGCCGGCCACTTGTGAGGGGGGTGGGGGTTTTTTCTTTTGTGAGGAGAAAAATGTTAATCTCATTCTTTGCATGCTACATTTTTCTCACCTCTCTCCAAGTTCTTTTTCCTCCACCAATATGGCACCTCCTACAACCCCAAAATGAGACATAGCCTCTACACTATATTCTATAGGAAATCTTGGGCACGTCGACTAGCCAGCTTCGTGTCCGAGTTGCCTCGGCATTGAGGTGGGAGCCCGTAATAGATGTAGGTGATGTAGTGCACTTCCGGCGACGAGGTGGAGACAGTATATTCCGCGGGAGATCGGGACGATGACGAGAAGACCGGAGGACTCGGATCAGTCGGTATATCTCTATTCCCCATCTTGTAGTTAGCTAGGACTAGTTAATGGTTCGATCCGGGTTTTAGTGCACGGTGGTGCCGGTTTGCTAGTTTGCAAAATTAAAGTTTATCACCGCTTCCGCATTTGGCCGTCGGATTGACGGCCGGGGCGCCGCCGTGCACTTACAGTGGTATCAGAGCCTCGCCATTAACCTAGTCTAGCTTTGTGTAATGTTTTTACATTTCCGATCGACCAAAATTCCAAAACCCGCATTTTGTTTGCATCAGTTTTCTGTTGAAATTTTATTCAGGTTACAGAAAAGTGATGTACTGGGAAATATAAGGCTACTGTAGAATTTCGACAGAGTAATTCCATAGTGGGAGCGCGGAACCGCGGCCAAACCCCCCTTTGGGCCGCGGTTCCGCCGCACTATGATCAGATCACTGTGTCAATTTTCTCCAGTTACTTTCTGGGCTAATAATAGGGGTTTTGGAATATTAATTTTGGGCCCAGAATTTCTTGATGTGCTACAGTAGTACTTGGGGCCCACTTGTTAAAATCTGATCGATCGGATATTTTAAACACATTATTTCACAGTATTTACATTATATCTGCGACCGTGAATGTCACTCGATCGGTAAATCCTGTCTAACTGCTATAGCCCGGTTAGACGGATTTGCGAACGTGACATTCACGTTGATGTTTTGTGATTTTGCTGTGATGTTGCGGATCGGTCGTGGGGATAGCCTGGATGCAATGCTAGTACAGTTTTGTTGTATTATGTACATTTGATATTGCGGGGCGAGTGTCCGACATGTGGACTGCCGTCACTGCCTGTTTGTATTATTATTTTGGGGCACGACCAGGTTGCGGTCGATGTACCCGTTGTATGTATATTTTACTTTCTGTACTAGGATTACCCCGCGGAGGGGTGCACGGATAGCCGTCTTCTTGAGGGCAATAAGCCCGCATCTCATGGCATTGAGACGGAGGGGGCTTCACTCTAGAATTGGCGGGCTATTCGCCGCACTCGTAGGGGGTACAGGTTGACCCAGGAGGGGTGCCCAAGTTACCGGATTCCGTGAAGTGCTGGGTGGTCCATTCACGGTGCTGAAGGGGGCTGCCTCGCTTCAGGTTTTGGCGGGTAACTTGCCGCGCCCGTAGGGGTCTAGGATTTCATTGCACAGGCTGTCCACACGACCAGGGGAACGTCGGGTTTCAGCGGCTCTGTGAAACCCGGGGATCCCAGATATCTGTATTGTTCTGTGATGCTGTACATTTCTGTGATGTTGCATTTTATCACGCCTTGAGCGAATATAATATATTGGTATATATATTAGTAGATGTTGTATATGTTTTGCATCCGTGCTAGTCCAGTCCCCGCTCTGTCGTTAGTTAGCTAACCTAACGGGTAATGACGGGACCCAGTGGCGAATGCGGATGGCATATACGTACGTCATATTATTTTCGTTCTTTGTGGTGTGATCAATTGATGGGACTGCGTTGATTCGGATCAATGCAAATTAAAACAAACCTAATCTGATGTTGTTGGAACGCTTTTTCAAAAAGCTGTTATTGCAAGGACATTCACTTTTGTTTTGCATCGTGGTATTCAGTTGGAATATCCTGCTCCTCAGTCGACGAGGCAAGGGCCGAGATCCCTTCACCGGGAGTGACCCCTTGGACAAAAAGTTTGCGTCAGGGCAATGACTTCACTATAGCCGATTACTTTTGCTTTGCACCGTGGTATTCAGTTGGAATATCCTGCACCTCATTCTACGGGGAAAGAGCCGAGATCCCTTCACCGGGAGTGACCTCTTTAGCAAAGGTTTTCGTCACTATATTTTTATAAAGCTATCAGTTCCTTCAACGATATCAAGTTCATTACGTTAAAGGTTTTCGCCAGAAACCATTCGTAGCCCTCCATCATTTCAGTTAAATATTCGGTAGTATTCAAGCTATGTATTTTGACCTCACGCCAAGGCATAGTGTTTGGTAGCTGCCGGGTATTTATCTGTTGCATAGATAGATGCGTTGGTTTGGGACAGTCGTACTACTATTTTGGCCTACGTCAAGGGTATGTACGGGTGGATTCAAATTAACCTGGACAATGATGGGTAGAACTTGACATGTGACTTATGATATTTTGACCTCACGCCAAGGTCATAAGAGCATGGGGCAAAAATCTCATCGGGAGTTTCTAAAGAAACTGAAACTTGCCAGGTATGCACATACCTTCTGGAGTGTGATGACGTGAGCGGATTCCGTCACGTTATCATGCGATGATAGTTGGATCCCGATTCCCACTGATGAGTTGGTTTACTCCTCGGGTGATCCCGACTAATTCTTCTTTTGGGTTTGGAGAAGAATTTGACGTTACAGTGGAAGGTTTCCAGATTAGATAAATTGGTAACCATTCTGATCTAGGTTAGAGTGCACGCCGAGTGTTTCTTTTCTCTCTCTCTTTGGCAGGGACCATTGACCCGACCCTAAGACTATGACTCAGAGACCAAAATTAACCGAACCTTCTTAAACATTGGCTTTTGGATTGTCAGAGTTGCAAACCTCATTGCCACTCCTACTTTTACCCTTTTTCTCCAGGACACCCCGTATTACTACGAATGTCCACTTCCATTGGACAAAACCATCGTATGGTTATATACGAACTCGAAGGGATTTATTCGAGGATGGTTTCCGGTTCTGGAGAAAACGGATAGGATTATTCAGTTGTCTTTTCCTTTTACCTTCTCTCAAGTTGTGAGTACTCCTTGGTTTAGGAGATAGTACACCTATTACGCAAATTGGATAGTCTTCTTCCAAACCATAGGCAGGTGCCGACCGGTAGGGAATGAAGAAAACCAATTAGCCTAGCGATGGTGTACAGAAGGTATTAAGTTAAGACAAAGAAAGGGATTAGTAAAAGGGCAAAGTAAATTGCGACTGATATTCACGACCAATCCAAGTATTTCTTCGCCAATCCTAAAATCACCTTTGTATTTCTCCAGGACACTCCGTATCACTACGAAGATCCACAGTTTATTGGATACTCCATCGTATGGTTATATACGAACTCGAAAGGAACTTGTTCAAGTTCGGGGATGGATTCTGGTTCAGGAGAAATAGGAATAAGGTTTATTCGGTTGTCTTTTATCTTCACCTTCTCTCGCATTACGAGTGTTCCGAGGATTAGGACAGTACACCTATTATGCTTATTGGATAGTCTTCTTCCAAACCATAGGCTGGTGCCGAACGGTAGGGAAGGAAGAAAACCATTTGGCCTAAAGGGGTGTTCAGAAGGTAATGACTAAAGACATAAAAAGGGATTTGGAGAGGTGGCAAAGAAATACACGGTTACAGTTGTGAATCTGGATAATGGAAGAGGCATTACTAGGAATACCCAGATACCCCATCGAAATATTTCAATGTTTCAGTTTCACTGTGTACTGTTAAAGGAAAACTGATTTCCTAATTAGGTCTTACTCCAGGGTATGTATTTACCAGGTATGATTCTCAAATCTGTACGGTTTTACAGATGATGAGTGGGAGTAAGTTATTGGGAATTAGGTGATCATCCTCATTATATCGGGATTCGTTGTAATCGGTGATATTTGAGGAAGTCACCTGGGTTGTTTGCCAGTCGGCAAATATTTGGTTTTGAATATCCGCTGTTGTGCACCAATTTCAAATTGATATATCTGTACGTCTGTTTTCATAGAGTGAGATATACCTTTTGAAATTATGTCTATGACATTTACCTATATCAGTGGATGGTTAGGTAAGGAGCATTAAACAGCGGTGTAATTCTTCTTAACCATAAGTACAGTTTTCAACCTACGACACACAGTGAATGAGTTTTCAGACTCAAGGGACTTATACAGAGTATTGTATGTTGTCCAGGGTCCATCAGGATAGAGGGGTTGGTCCTCGTACTATATTCGGTTTACTTATGACTTCTCTAGCTTTTAGACAGGTGTTTCGTGGAAACACAGGGTCCGAATTTTGAGAAGTTATAGGTATATGGATAAAATAGAGAACCAGGTGTTGCAAGTATCGGGATTCTTCAAAGTGGTATAAGATGTAGATACTTGTGTATGGTATTCAGTTGATAGTAATGATAAAGAGAACTTGTTTCTCTTTCTGGTTACTCATAATTGGAAGCATTCCTAAGTTGAGTAACGCTGATCGGCCTCCTTCCATTCAGTTGAAATGCACTGGAGACAGCTGCATGATTTGAATCTGGTTCAATTAAATCAGTGCCTCTGGATCTATATTGGATATAGAACAGTTCATATCTTAACGATGTTAAGGTATGGGGAGTTGTCCGGCTTATGATTAAATCCAGACCCTAGACAACTCAAGGCACGTTTCTGTAATGGCTGTTTGTGGGTTGACCCAGGCTATGACGAGGGTTGATTTTCTACCATCTGGAAGAACAATAGCGATATTGTTCTAAACTCGCCACAGTTTTAATAAAAATTGATTTTTTCAGAAAACAGTAGTGGGAGTATGGTAGAACTGGAAGTGATTCCAGAACCACAAACGATTACTGAAGATTTGATAGGAACCTAAAGATTCAATCTGGTTTGACATTCCATTGGCCACTCCGCAGACAGGTAGGTACCTTCAGGCACCCAAGAGGTACTCCGGTAGCCTCACGGACGGTGACAGAGAGGTTCTTGTTTACCCAGACTTGCCATTGCTGTTGTTCAAGACTGTGAGACCCGGCGGGAGGATGAGTATAGCGTCGTTCTAAACTTGCTTTAGAAGTGTACGTGTATATGACTCTGCCAGAGGGTTGTCGTAGTCAGTGGGAGCAGCGGAAGCATTGGTGGACAAGTAGCTTATGTCTATTTATAGACTAAAGCAGATGTTGCGGGGATAGATCATCTATTTCTGACGTGACAGTCATAGGCTTGACTTCATCAGAATAGGGGATGGATCTGTTAAGAAGGTAGTAGGGTGTGATGTCATGGTATTTGGATGACATACACAGAGTAGGAAAAGAAACTCCTATACTACGATCGGTTATACTTTGGTCGTCACACAGTGGTTTCTCTACATGGGACTTGGACATTATATCAGACATACTGGTTACTAGATCTATGGTTTTAGATCTAGATTTGGGTGGTTTCCCAATCAGGGTACTTAGACAGCATTCTAAGAGTATTTAGAATGGACGACTCCTGGCACGGTAGTGTACCTGCAGGTGATGGAGTCACCTTCTCTAAAGCTGTCTTACAGACTAAAGGGGAGAGGGATGTGCATGATTGGCAGATCACTTGCTCAGGCAATTGAGTCAATCATAAGATGTCAAGTACCACACCAGATGTTGTTCTTGCACTAGATGCAATAAGTTGACATTGATCAAATCCGGGAGAAACAGTCGGAAGCAGTTTTAGAACATAAGTGGATGTTCTAGGGATATGATAACGACAGCCTCATTCGGGAGACAGTTATCATTCCAGGCTTCCGAGGTGACTTGGACGACAGTGAGGTTGTCAGAGTTATTGTTTTCCTTCTGACGAGGGGCAGTATTTTGGACAGGTGGTCCAAGGCAATACTGAGGGAGGCATGGCGCAGGATACTGATTAAGTTCAGTTGACGATACAGTCTAAGAAGTTTGGATTTGAAGTTCATTTATGAGCTAGGTCCCATCAGACATCCAGACATATTCTAAGACAGGTATTGCTCATTTCGGGAGATGGCTTTCTCCGCGAACATGAGATATAGAGAGACATAGAAAGAAACATCAAGGCGGATCCACTCACTGAGTCTATTCCTCGAACGCAATAGTTTCGCAAACGAGCTTTGTGAGACTGACTAGTAGAGGAGTTGGGTGTTCGGTATCACACGGGCTGTGAGTATGTGACATCGCAATAATTAGCCTTGAGTGCAAATGGGAGATTGTTGGAGATAGTGCCCTCAGAGTCAATTATTGGATCACAGGTACGTGATTGCAATGATTGAGGGAGGACCTATCCCGGTAGGACAGTCTTACTCGAGATGATAGTATGCTATCTGGTTTATCTTTATCATCGTGTACTGCTTAGGTGACCTGACAGGTCGCTATTACACGTTGATAGAGCCCCTAGGATTCTTGCTTGACCACCAGCAGTATGAGGGCGATCATATAAGTGAGAGCTGGGGTCTATAAGCACATCTTTAAAAGGTCCCTAGTCGTGGGAGATTCGAGACAGGGCATCATTTCTCCAGAGTAGACTAGTGTATACAGTCGAGACCCCGACGAGGGGCGGTGGCCGGTCTCACAAGCCATTGGTGTCTGTTAGATCACCTAAGATGTATACAGGTGCTCATTGGGTTATGAGTACACCGGACAGGACTCGCCGGGAACATGCTAGTTGGTCATATACCAGACGTCAGATGGTAGTTCCCTGGTGACATGTGTACAGGTTAGTTCATCGACCTGAGGATCGTCATTTGTCTCGTGTGAGTTCCCACTGTACTTTGATTACTACCCTACCACGCTCAAAGGAGACGTGCAAACAGGTTTTAGTTGGGTACAGTCCCGAGCCACATGGAGGCAGTGAGCGTATCTTCAGGGGTTCGTCTCTCCCGGTATTAGGGGTGAGGTCGCGCTGTGTCTAGGAGAGCCATTACACAAAGCCCTCGGCCGAGGCAGGAGATTTACTAGTAGGTATTCCAGTAGTATCTCAGGGTGTTCTGGGCTACACTCCGACACGACTTGTACCGCTTTTGGGGGTCTGACTTTTACCAACCCCCTAGGCCCGCCATGCGATACTCATAGACGAACGGACCGGACTGTACGGATATTGTCACTGACAGGCTCAGTAGGGTGTCAGGCTGAGTTTGCTCACAGACGTCCCTTTTGGTGAATACCTGGTAGCCCGTTACGTATTGGCTTATACCTCTGACGTGCTAGTGGTTAAATCCACAACCAAGGTGTTGACGAGTCTTTAGAGTCCCCCACATTCAGTTACTCAAGCTTTCGGGCGAAAAGCTGTAGAGGCCGTATGGAGATATGGCAAGGTCCGATCAGATACGTGCGGTATTGCACGGATCAGGATCGGACAGTTTGTACTAGAGGCCGTATGGATATATGGCAGGGTTCGATCAGATACGTGCGGTATTGCACGGATCAGGATCGGACGGATATTACTAGCCGGCTTTGGTTTAAGCCGGATCCTCGTATAGTAAAGTGTAGACTTTGTCTCATTGCATTTGTATTTCGGTCGGAATACAAATACAGGTGTGTATACACAGTGCCGAGGTTTTCCTGTGATTTATTACAGGACCAGTTTTCTAGAGTTGCCAGTTTGTTTTCCGTTTCGGCCATTTTCCATTGTATCTATCTTTAGCCGAAGATTGGTGGAGGAGGGCTTATTTGCATTTGTGCAAATAAGCATTTGTGGAGGGTGTTCTTTGCATGATGTTGCATCATGATGGGTGCACCATCCTTTGACTTGATTTATCCATCATGACTTGACTTTTGTTTTCATGATGGTTGTGGAGGAGTGTTGGTCTTTATACATTATCATGCTTGATGATGTTAGTTGGAGTGTGAGGTTGGTTTTGTTATCATGGTTGATCATCACCATTCTCTTGTATCATTCTCATGACTTATCATTTGGTATGATTCCCACTTCACTCTCACTCTCTCCCCTTTTTTTCTATTCATGGCCGGCCACTTGTGAGGGGGGTGGGGGTTTTTTCTTTTGTGAGGAGAAAAATGTTAGTCTCATTCTTTGCATGCTACATTTTTCTCACCTCTCTCCATGTTCTTTTTCCTCCACCAATATGGCACCTCCTACAACTCCAAAATGAGACATAGCCTCTACACTATATTCTACAGCAAATCTTGGGCACGTCGACTCGCCAGCTTCGTGCCCGAGTTGCCTCGGCATTGAGGTGGGAGCCCGTAATAGATGTAGGCGATGTGGTGCACTTCCGGCGACGAGGTGGAGACAGTAGATTCCGCGGGAGATCGGGATGATGACGAGAAGACCGGAGGACTCGGATCAGTCGGTATATCTCTATTCCCCATCTTGTAGTTAGCTAGGACTAGTTAATGGTTCGATTCGGGTTTTAGTGCGCGGTGGTGCCGGTTTGCTAGTTTGCAAAATTAAAGTTTATCACCGCTTCCGCATTTGGCCGTCAGATTGACGGCCGGGGCGCCGCCGTGCACTTACAAGGATGACATGCACTTGATAAGAAGATATATTCCTATACTATGATCGGTAATACAGTGGTTGTCACATAGTTGTTTCTCCACGTATGACTTGGATATAATATCAGGGATTCTGGTGACTAGATCTATGGTTTTAGATCAAGATTTGGAGGGTTTCCCAATTTGGGTACTTAAAAATATTCTAAAGGTATTTTAGAATGGTCGACTCTGGCATGGTCGTGTACCTGCAAGTGATGGAGTCACCCTCTCTAAAGGTGTCTTTCAGACTAAAGGGGAGAGGGATCTGCATGATTAGCATATCACTTGTTTAGGCAATTGAGTTAATTATAAAATGTCAAGTACCACAACATATGCTGTTTTTGCACTAGTTGCAATAAACATATATTAATCCAATCCTGGAGAAACATTTGGAAGCAGTTATGAACATAAGTGAATGTTCTTAGGATATGGTAACAGCAGCCTCCTTCAGGAGACGGTTATCATTTCAGGCTTCCAAGGTGACCTGGATGACAGAGTGACTGTCAGAGTTATAGTTTTCCCTCTTTTGAGGGACAGTATGTTGGACATGTGGTCCAAGCGGATACTGAGGAATGGCATGGCGCAGGATACTGATTAAATTCAGTGGATGATACAGTCTAAGAAGTTTTTTAGATTTGGAGTTCATTTGTGAACTGGGTCCCATCTGAAATCCAGACAAATTCTAAGACAGGTATTGCTCATTTAGAGAGATAGCTTTCTCCACGAAATTGAGATATAGAGAGATACAGAAAGAAACATTGGAGCGGATCCACTCACTAAGGCTATTTCTTGAACGCAATAGTTTTGCAAACGGGCTTACGAAACTGATTAGTAGAGAAGTTGGAAGTTCGGTATCACACGGGCTGTGAGTATGCGGCATCGCAATAATTAGACTTAAGTGCAAGTGGGAGATTGTTGGCTATAGTGCCCTCAAGACAATTATCGTAATCGCAGGAAGGTGATTATGATGATTGAGGGAAGACCTATACCGGTAGAACAGTCTTACTCGAGATGATAGTATGCTATCTAGTTTGTTTTTATCATCATGTACGTATTGATAGAGCCCATAGGATTCTTGCCTGACTACCAGCATTATGATGGCGATGATATACGTGGGAGCTGGGGGTCTATAAGCACATCCTTAAATGTCCCTAGTCGTGGGAGTATAGAGACTGGGCATCGATACTCCAGTGTAGACTAGTGTATACTGATCGAGACCCCGACGAGGGGCGGTGGCCAGGTCTCACAAGCCATTGGTGTTAGTTTGTTCACCTAAGATAGTATACGGGTGCTCATTGGGTTATGAGTACACTGGACGGACTCCCAGGGAACCTGCTAATTGGTATTGTACCTATTTTCAGATAGCAGTTCCCATGTGACATGTGTACAGGTTAGTTTGTCAACCAGAGATCGTCATTTGTCTCGTGTGAGTTCTGTAGGGTTAGCTTAGCACCATGTCAAGGTTTTGGCAAGCATCAAACATGCTATTTAAAATTTTTGGGGTGCTAATCAAACCAACTAAGTAATCGAACTAGAGAATTAGGGTTAAACATAATATGTAAACAACTTTACATCTAAGTGAATGCGGAATACAACCTTTGTGGACCGGTCCTTCACTTCTAAAGCTCCGTGTAGTTATCCCTTCACCCCTAGTAGTGAACATCCGAACTCTAGTAAGGATCACATGAAGAAATGAACAAGCTTGCTCAATGCCTTCGAAGCCGAAGATGATCTACGTCGAAGATACTCAAGCTCATGCTAGCTCTTCACTAATGGTGAGATTAGTGAAGAAAACACCCAAAACTAAATGGCTAATAGTAGAGGATGATGAAGTAGGAATTTTGCTCACTTTAAATTTGATTTTCTCATTTTATTTCATCACTTTGTCAAAAGCTAGAAAGCTTCAAGAGGATGAAGAAGATGAAGTGACGAAGTGATGAAAAATATCTCATTTTTTTCAAATGCAACCATGGGTGAGTATATCAACCATATACTAACTCATGTAAAGATTTAACCATGGTAAGGGGTTAATGGTTAGGTCACAAAATATCTTAAGTAAAAACAAAGGAGTGGACTTAGTCAACGCTTATCAACAAGCTTCTACAAGCATCTAGCTATGATCAAATCCACTAATTTGTAATTACTTAATGATAAATGAAACCCTAACATAAACCCTACCATGGTATGAGTCTCATACATACATGTTGCATGTGTAACCTAGCATGACACACTTAAATATATCACATATATTTATGTGTGCAAAAACAATACAATTAACATATATCACATATATATTAATGTATCATAATGAGAAAAATGAATTCTTATGTGAGCCAATATTAGTTAATGTAATTTAATATATCAAATATATTAATTCTACATTAAATTATTAAATCAACATTTGATTTAATAATCCAGCTATATTATATATAACCAACAAATATCAAATGTGACAACTTATTGAATCAACACTTGATCCGATAACCCGGCTATATCTTATATAACCTTTGATATCACATATCAAGAGAATAGAATGCCGTATCACATACGCGCATTAATCTCGGTCCCGCACATATCACATATGTGCTCCTACTCCGTTTCGCATGAACCAGGAAACCTCTGTGTAGGACTCTAAAGACTCATCAATACGCCGGCAGTAGGTGATGATCATATCAAACACCTACAAGCCGCAAGCGGTCTGCTAAATGTAACGGCCACCCGGGTATTGAGCGATCAGAAGATCAACAAGCAAGCCTGCTATAACTCCTGTGAATCCAATCAGTAACACTATCGTACAGTCCGGTCTCTTCGTCTGATATGTCGCATATCACAGCCTGGGGGTGGTATAACGTCAGACCCTAATAGCCTGATAAGTCATGCTGATGCAAAGTCCATAACGTTTCGAGAAACTACTGATAACATTTACCAGTAAATCCCAGCAAACTTGGCCAGGGATTTCCTGTTATGGCCAATCGAGCATAGCACAACATCAACTCCTAATACCGGAAGAGAAGAAACCCCTCCTATCGCTCATTGCCTCCATGTGACTCCGGACTGTAACCAAAAACCACCTTTTTGCATGATCTCTTGACCGTGGTATGGTGGAAATCAAAGCATAGTGGGAATCACACAAGACTCTATGACGATTTCGGGTCTACAGACTAACCTGTACCAGTGTCACCAGAGAACTGCTATCTGACGATAGGTAAAATACCATCTAGGAGTTCTCGGCGAGTCCGTTCAGTGTACCCAGTCTCCACTGAGCACCCGTATACCTTCTCTGATGTCAAACACTAATGGATATGGGATCATCCATCGCCCATCATATGGGTCAAGAAGCGCATACACTAGTCTACTCTGGAGTATCGATGCCCTGTCTCGATACTCCCTCGACTAGGAACTATTATAGGGTGTACTTGCAGACTACCCTTGGCCCCACTAGTATGATCTGCATCATAATCCTGGTAGTCAAGTACACATCCTAAGGGCTTTGTCAACATGTGAGAGCAAGACAATATTACCTATACAAGTCAACATGTTAAGATAAAGAGCAACCAGATAGCATACTATCATATCGAGCAAGAAAGTCCTACCTATATATGTCCAAGCATCCACTACAATATACATCCCATGTACAGCAATGGCCTCTAGGGCATACATATAACTAACAAGTTCCCACTGTGCTTTGATTACTATCCTACCACGGTTCAAAGGAGTCGTGCAAACAGGTTTTAGTTGGGTACAGTCCCGAGCCATATAGAGGCAGTGATCGGATCGTCGGGGATTCGTCTCTCCCGGTATTGGGGGTTGATGTCGCATTGTGCACGGGTGGCCATCACCAGAAATCCGTGGCCACGGTGGACGAGAATTACCGATCCAGGATCGATAGTTTCTCAGGTGGTGATGGGTTTCATGACGACACTAAATGTCGCGTTGTTAGGGGTCTGACTTTATCCAACCCCCTAGACTCGATATGCGATACTCTTAGATGAACAGACCGGACTGTATGGATATTGTCTCTGTCAGGCTCAGTTGGGGTTAAGGATGAGTTTGCTCATCTCCCTTTCGCTTAATACCTGGGTAGCCGTTACGTACAGCTAGTGCCGCTGACGTGCTTGTGGTTAAACCCACTGCCAGCGTATTGACGAGTCTTTAGAGCCCCACACAGAGGGTTTTCACGGTTCAGGCGATATGGTGTAGATGACGTATGTTGGTACATATAGGTGTCCGATTAAATATGTGCACATGCTGCACAGACTTTAATCGAACGGTTGATAATACTAGCAGCTTAGGATTGAGCCGGATTATTAAATCAGGTTTTGATTTAATAATTTATATATTTATTCTAGTATTATTGTTCACTATTCATTTTCTCTCTTGGCTATTCGTATTTTTGTACGAATACGTGTATATGTATTTCGATCATGTACCGGGTTGTATTCCGTATTTATACGGAATAGCTTCTAGAAGTGGACACCTCATTTGTATGATTTTTCTTTTTTGGAAATTCATTTGTTTCACAAATGAGGTGGAGTGAGGTGGCATGAACATGGGTTATGACATGTATAGAGGTAAGGCTACACATTGTTTATTTGGAAATTGAGATGAGATATTTTTTGGGTGCATGAATGAATGAGAGAGAGAGAGGCGGCCACTTCACTTATGGATTGATCATATTTTTGTTTTCTTGGATTGCCTTGCTCCACTTGATTCTTCACTTGCTTCATTACACTCTCATTCTCACTCACTAGGAGAAACACTTAAGCACTTTCTTGAGTTGCTCATGCCACATGTTTCCTCACCTCCTTCATCTTCTTGAGTTGCTCTATTGAGCATTGTGATGAGAGAAAAAGATAGTGACACATTCCTACACCTCCACTCTTCATTGCTAGCAACCTTGGAGCGTCGGTTGCTTCGCTTGACGAGGCTGAATCTTGCGTCGTTTCCCTCAGGTGGATCATCGTAGATGGAGGAAGACCGGCAACCAAATTCGATCAAGAAGCCACTAGGAGCTTGGGGATGATGGTTGAAGACTGAAGGACACGGATCAACTCGGTATAACCATTCTAACTTCTTTTTATAGCTTGCTAGTAAAAGGTTTAGAGTAGATCCGGGCATCGGGTAATGGTAGCACCAGTTTAGTAAATTTTTGTTCTGCATTTGGCCACGGTTTGATGGCCGGGGCGCTGCCGTAACCAAACAGTGCCACAATATTTTTGCAGGTCCGACCCGTCAGCACAGTAGCGGCGGGCGTACTTTCTCTTCTGCTTTGTTTGCATCGACTTACAGCTTGCTCATAGGTGGGTTTTGGAGGATTTTCTTTTGCCCCCACCTATTAATTTATTTTGTATCTAGTATACTCCATCTACCCTTTGTATATTGGACCTAGACTGTTAGCTTGTGAGGTTCGTTGGTATATATTTATATTTTGATTTCTGGTGTCGAGCTCGTGTGAGCCGACTTTATTCTTTGTTTTATTTCTTGCCTTTAAATGTTGATTTCATATGATCATCATATATATTGCATGTGGTTGTGATTTCGCCATTGGCGAAGAGCTAGCTACCGCTTGGGGATGCCTTTATTCATTATTTATGCATATTTTGTGTTGTACCCGTTTCGGGGCCAGTATTTACAAAGGAGACCCTGCCGAAATTTTCAGGAAATTTGATGTATTAAAATGTTTTAAGGAGACCGTATTTTACAAAAATCATCTTTTTAAATTAAGTTTTCCTTCACTCTATTTCCTTAAACGGTTTAGATTTCTGGGCTTTAGCTTACTTAGATTACGTTACGCTTTTAGACGTTTCGTAATTTATGTGTCAGTCATGTTCCGTACCTTCTGGTCATGACAAAGTTGGTATCAGAGCGATAGGTTTTACCTTTATGAGTGTAGGATGACCCTTGGTAGATGGAGTAGGTGACTTAAGGAGAGCGACGTAGCGTGTGTATGTTCCGCGGCATACTTACGATACCATAATCCGCCTAACTGACCTTAGGATATATATTTGCTTGTACTACCGTTCTTGATTCCATATGTCCCCTGGATTCAATCGCAATGTTCTTATCAATCCCGTTTCTTGTTCCAGCCACTATGCCGCCGGAGACTACGAGGGTCATAGGGTTGCCGCCAGGGATAAGATTAGAGCAGTCTCCTTTGAGATGAGGACCGATCAGGGCGGTATGCCTACCCCTTAGGGAAAGAGTTATCCGCCTTCTCCAGGACAGATGGCTAGGCTGGATTCGAGTATTTAGGACTTATGACAGATGGTTGGATTGTTTGTTGAGGCTAGTCGAGCTCCGAAAGCCGATGATGTCCCTCCTAATGCAGGGATTGTGATTGTACCTGCTGCTCAGGAAGCTGTTTCTGTTGTTACCGAGACTAATTCCGTATCCTTACTGGAGTTTTTGAGGCTGAAGCTTCTAGTTTTTACAGGCACAGATGCAGTGAAGGATCTGCAGAAAATCCTCGATAGGATGGCTCGGATTTTGTCGTTCACAGAGATGTTCTGACGAGTTATGTGTTGAGCTTGCGAGTTTTCGTCTAGAGGGTCTTGCTCAGATGTGGTGCGAGTCAGTTGAGAGAGGCCGAGTTGCAGATCTACCTCTTATGACTTGGTATGAGTTCACAGCTGTATTTCTTGCTCGTTTCCTTCCGGAGAGCGTTCGAGATGCCCGAGCTCATAGTTTTGAGTCTTTACGCAATACTTCAGGGATGACAGTGTCCGAGTACGACACTAAAGAGAAACACATAAAGTGGGTCGTGCGGGGACTAGACACGCAATTATTTCTTGCTATTGGTGTCCAACATTTTGACACTTACGTCGCAGCTATAGACGCGGCCTTATTGTTGGAGGAGTGCATTTCTGAGACTTCGGTCGTTTATGGACCAAAGCGGATTTGTACCGGTATGCCAGCTCAGAGGCGGTTAGGTAGACGCCGTGATGGGTTCTTTCTAGGAGATGGTGGTGGCAGAGGCAGAGGACAGCCGGCTACCAGTGGGGGACAGGCCGAGTGTTCGCTTTGACTCCTCTGGATGCACAGGCATCCAACGCCGTTGTGACAAGTATTCTTTCGGTGTTTTCTTCCGATGCGTATTTCTTTCTGGTGTTGTTTGAAATGGTATCCACATATTTTGTATCGAAGTTTAGCCGACAGTAGTCCTTGCTAAATCAGCCGCTTGTTGTGATTTCTCCCGTAGGTTAGTCTTTTGGTCGCTCGATATGTTTTTCGTTCGTGTTTGTTTTGTTCGTATCGGAGATAGGGATTCTTCTGTCAATTTGATTCTTCTCGATATGTTTGATTTCGAAGATCTTCTGGGCATGGATTGGTTAGCCACGTGTTATGCGTCTGTGGACTGCCGTGGGAAGGCAATCAGATTTAGTTTTCCGGGTGAGCCAGTTCTTGTTTTTCGGGGAGACCGTAGCGTCACATTTCCCGGTTTGATTTCTTCTCCTCGCGCTAGTCAGCTTTTGAGGAAAGGATGTTAGGGATTCTTGGCATATGTTTTTGATGTTAGAGCCGTAGAGGTCCTGTTGGACCAGGTCCCGATTGTGAGGGAATTTCAAGATGTCTTTCCTGATAAGTTGCTTGGTTTGTCGCCAGTGCACGATATTGAGTTCTGCTTTGACTTGATTCCCGGCACGGAGCCTTTTTCTATACCGCCATATCGGATGGATCCGACGGAGCTTAAGGAGCCGAAGGATTAGTTGCAAGTTTTGTAAGATAAAGGGCTTGTTCTTCCGAGTGCGTCACCTTGGGGAGCTCCTGTCCTGTTCGTCAAGAAGAAAGACGGCAGTTTGTGTTGTGCATCGATTATCGTCAGTTGAATCGGGTTACTGTGCGGAATAGATATCTCTTACCTCGCATCGATGATTTATTTGATTAGCTCTAGGGTGCGGGACATTTCTCGAAGATTGATTTGCGATCAGGTTACCATCAGTTGCGGGTTCGGAAGGATGATATTCCGAAGACTGCTTTTCGCACGCGCTATGGGCATTATGAGTTCTTGGTGATGTCGTTCGGGCTCACCAATGCCCCGACAGCGTTCATGGATTGGATGAACCGCATATTCAGGCCGTTTCTTGATCAGTTATTATCATGTTCGTTGAGGACATCCTAATATACTTTTGGAACCGAAAGGAGCCTGGGCAGTATTTGAGGATTTTGTTGTAGACTTTGAGGGAGCACCAGCTATTCGCTAAATTATCCAAGTGTGTTTTCTGGTTGGATAGTGTTGACTTCTTGGGTCACGTAGTTACGAGAGATGGTACGTATGGAACCGAAGAAGATCGAGGTCGTTCAGCACTGGCCCAGACCTGTACCAGTGACGGAGGTTCGCAGCTTTTTGGGTTTGGCCGGATATTATCGACGGTTTGTTAGAATTTTTCTCATATAGCTGCACTGTTGACCGGGTTGACCCGGAAGGGAGTTTCTTTTTCTTTGGACCGAGGCAGGCAAGCAGAGCTTTCAGCAGTTGAAGACTCGTTTGACTACGGCACCAGTATTATCTTTGCCTTCAGGATCAGGAGGTTTTGTTGGTTATTTCGATGCTTCTAGGCAGTTGAAGAAGCAAGAGTAGAACTATCCCACGCATGACTTAGAGATGGCTGTAGCGATTTTTACACTTAAGATCTAGAGACACTACAACTTTCAGCAGCGAGATTTGAATTGAGACAGCGCCGTTGGATAGAGCTAGTAAAGGACTACAACTGCGAGACTCTTTACCATCCGGGTACGGCGAATATTGTGGCAAATGCTTTGAGTCAGAGGCCCGGAGGTAGCTTTTCTTGTTTGAGCACAGTTCAGAGATAGTCAACGACAGATTAGCAGATTCTTTATGATAGCCGAGTACAGTTCGAGTTTACGTTGACCGGGGGACAACTTGCCCGTGTCCGTGCACGTCCACAGTTGTTTGACCGTATCCGCGAGGCACAGCCCGGCGATGCCCATTTATCAGAGATCATGGGGCAGGTTAGACCGGGCAGAGATTCAGAGTTCGTGATCGATGATCAGGGAGTACTACGTTTAGGACTCGACTGTGTGTGCCAAATTCTGAGGGACTGAGACGCAAGATTTTTGAGCGCATCAGTCAGCATTTAGTGTTCATCCGGATTCCACCAAGATGTATTATGATTTGAATGAAGTCTAGTAGTTTGATGGGATGAAGAGAGATGTCACAGATTTTGTTTCGGATGCTGACCTGTCAGCAAGTCAAGGCCGAGCATCAGGGGTCAACATGAGAGTTACAATCTTTGCCCATTCCGGAGTGGAAATGTGAGCAGATTTCTATGCATTTTATTGTGGGTCTACCTACGACCGGTCGAGGGTATGACTCTATTTGGGGGATAGTAGACCGATTGACGAAAAGCAGCTCATTTTCTGCCAGTCAAGAGCATTTTCGGATTCGTTCAGTATGCCCAGATATATGTTGATGAGATTATGCGACTACACGGCATTCCGACATGTATTGTGTCTGACAGAGTCACCCAGTTCACCAGCCGACTATGGAAGAAACTTCAGGAGACTTTGGATACCAATTGAGTTTCAGTGCAGTTTTCTATCCGTAGACCGACTATCAGTTAGAGCGGACCATTTAGACTCTTGAGGATATGCTCCGAGCCTACGTTCTAGTTTTCGGTGGCAGTTGGGATCACCACTTGCCCTTGATAGAGTTCTCCTACAATAACAGCTTTCAGGAGACGATTCGGATGGTACCCTTTGAGGTGTTATATTGGAGGAGATGTCGATCGCCCGTTTGTTGGACAGAGCTCAGTGGGAGCAGCATTTTTGGGGCCGCAGATTGTGCAGGAGACGACCGAAAAGAGATCCAGTTGATTCAAGATAGGATGAGAGCGGCCCATAGCGGGAAAAAATCTTATGTAGACTGACGTTGGCGCGGAATTGAGTTTATAGTAAACGATCATGTTTTCTTGAGGGTTTCTCCGATGAAGGGCGTGTTGAGATTCGGAAAAAAAGGGAAGCTTAGTCCCAGATATGTGGGTCCCTTAGAGATTCTCGAGCGTGTCGGCGCAGATGTTTAACGTTTGGCTCTTCCACCCAGCTTTCCAGATGTTCACCCCGTGTTTCTGTCACGACCCGTAATTTAGCACGTGACCGGCACTTAAATTATGCAACGCCTAAAGGCGTTACGTAAATCAAGTAAGCCAAAGCCCAGAAAAATCTAAACCTTTTTGCGGAAAATAGTAGGGGTGCAGTTTTGAAATAAAGGTATAATGAATCATATTATGTCTTTTTTTAAAATTTCGTGCAGCACCTCCCTTGTATATTTTGATCCGAAAACATATATGCAACAATATATAGGCATCCCCAAGCGGGAGCTAGCTGTTCGTCAACTGGCAGAATCACAACCACGCAATAACATATATACGACGCCCAACGGCGAAGAATTAACCCAAAAAGAACTAATAAAGAAGCAAGACATCAAAACTCAAGAAAGCGATTATAAACCCATCGCTCTAAGTCTCGCACAATACCCAAGTCTGACAGAGTCTACAAATGAACAATTTCTAGTCTCTGATTTGATCTGATCTGATATGATGGAGTTTATTTAGATACAATAGAATATAACAGTACAAGAGTGGGAACGATACAACATGTGTCCCACCTACCAAAGAAAACACCCTTGATGAAGCTGTGTGCCAGCGATACCGCAACTGATCCAAAGCGGTCAACCCTGCAAGAACTGTGGCACAACGGGGGTGAGTTGCCAACTCGTGAGTATAAAACATCAGCAAGTAGAAATCGAATAAAACAACGTTTTCTTAGGTCACTATATCCTGAAGGTAATACTATGATATCTAGGGTGACCAAGTACGCATATATGTCAACAATCGAGTCAATGCAATGACATATATAAATAAACATCTAATATCATATGCCTGTATGCATGTGGATATCATCCACGTGTCCATCAACGACACAAACAATATCATGGAACTTGAGTGTCCCACACTGACACTCGAACATCATGAAAACATAAGCCTGTATATATATATATGAGGATATCTACCGCGTGTGTCCATCAACGACACATCAAAATCATGGAACCTGAGTGTCCAACACCGACACTCGAAACATCATGAAAACCCGTGTCCAGCATCGACACGTAAATCCTCATATCTCAGTCGCCACATACTCATATTGGCCCTCATATCTATTTCATCCCAGGAGCCGCATCCTCAGATCGGTCCTCATATCCATCTCATATCATAACTCCAAGACGGTATCCTCCTGATATCCGACGAGCTCTATACAATCACCGGTAGGAAGTGCTCCCCTACCAGGCTCACCACCTAACAATACGAGTCTTCTTGCCCCGAGGTACCTCACCGGGTCCACCATGTACCCGCAGACGGTGCCTGCTGCTTCTCGAATCGAGTATACTCATTGCTCAAAACCGAGAAAACGCATGGTGGACACCTCGAAATATTATATCAAGAGAAACCACATTTTTTAAAACAATACAGAATTTCCTTTGAAATTAAACTCCGGTTCTCAAATCAAGAGATCTCATAAAAACAGCATCTCAATGCATATAACCATAAAGTACGATGTATGCAACATTGAGTAATAATATGAGCATATCGTGTATATCATGCAAGCATGTCAAGTGATAATACTGAACAATGAATGTACTTTTACGGTTAAGAGTAATATCATAATATGGCAGTTCTACTGTGTAAGTAGCATGGCAATTACCGATGATGAATGTGTGTGAGTCGGCAAATCTGTATAAGTGTAACATGCGCATCAACGGTAATTGTGCAGGAGTACTAGAAATGATATCATATAACATTAAATACTGGAAACATGATAGGTATCCCACGAGGAATAATATCCTACACAACATGAACAATAAATGGGTATATCTACCTACACAAGAATCATACGGTTACTTTTTAAACGACACACATCGCCCTTTTGAAAATAGGTATGGTTCAGGTGGCAATCTTTATATCGGCGATCCCACCTCATAACATCCGATATGACAATAATTCTCGATCATCATCCTCAAATTACTAGTGCGGATCAATCATCTAGTACATCTCATCACGTACGGTAATCTATCGTATGGGGTCATCAAACAGAATAGGGAATCTATCGACCTATACAATAATGAGGGTACGGATCTAAAGTCTCGCATGGCATATTACTCATTATACTTATAACATATATATACACATAAATCGCAAATCCCATTTGTATAAACGTCATATCTTATTAATTTCACAACACCTCTATCTCAATCTCGTGTCGTGTTTATTGATCTCGATCTCATATCCTATCATTATCAACCCATACTTGTCATCTTTCAATTCATATTTATCATGATTCACTTCTCATTTCATATTCTCATATATCAATATATTAATTAGTGTCAACTTTTATCATACTAAATCTCACTAATCCTATATTAAGGTTATCTTAACATCGTAGCATATCTTTTATTTGAGTATAATTTATATCACAATCTTCCATATCAATGTTTGCGGGGGTACTATAAGCCATCCACCCGACTTCCCCCGTAGATATAATTTACTCACCTGCTAAACTCCTCGCTTAGCAAAAGTCGATGTGCCTCATCGTCTCGGAAGTCCACGCGAAGGTACCTATAATCAATACACAATCGCAATTCTATCAAAAACAATATCCGAAAACCGATACGGCACACGGATTGCATATAGGTTAGAACCTATAGCCTACGCATGCAAAATCAACCAAATAACCCTCGTCCGTTGACGTACAAACGTCCAATGACGGAATCCAAACTGAAATATAAAAACCTCACATTCCAAATATAAAACCAAGAATTCGCATATCGGAAAACATAGCCAAAACACTCTCAAGCACTTCCCAGATTTTGGCTCAGGTAAAAGGGAACTAAACAAGCAAGTACAGGGAATAGGTTATAGGGTAAGTGAAGTACAGGAAAAACCACAACACCAAAGGAATTTGGGGGTCCGGCGACATCCAGAGGAAATCCGGCCTCGCCGGCCATACTAGGGTGAAACGGGCTCGTGTTTTGGTGGTGGTCTTCTAGTGGTCTATTTAGGTCAATCGACTTTCTTGATTTTCTTAGAAATACTCCAGATAACTCCAGATACCCTGTAGGCCTTAAGGTTTCACAAAACCGATACGGGAAAATTCTAACGTCATATTTTGCGTTCTAAACTCAATTCCATGCCATGAAATCAATCTCTAAGGTCTAGTAAACACTCACTACACCTCAATTGGCAACTTAACAGCAACTTGTAATTTTCCAAGATCATAAAACTATTTAACTCAAATTCTAAACTAAAATACGATATATAACACAAATTTATAACTAAAGTGAAGGGATTACCTCATTGGCCACTTAGGAAATTTCTAGAGATGCCCAAAGTCTTCAAAATCCAAACTTGAATGGTTGTAAGAGTTCACAATAGGTTTGTACATGTTTTGTGTAAAGGTGGCATTATGTTTTGAAAAGGGATTGGAGATGAGGCAAAGGGGATAGTAAGATGAATGAGACTTGAAGAATTATGAAGAAGAGAATGGAGAAGGTGGGAAAGGGGCAGCCAACTCTCTCTTAGGCTCACTCTCACCCTCAAATATCTCCCCCTACACTCACTCTCTCACACAAATATCTATTTTGTTTCTTTCTCATATTCCTTTCACACTCAAACCCTTTTCTTTTCTTTTTCCTTTCTTTTCCTTTGCTTTTCTTTTCCCATTCTCTTTTCCTTTCATTGCAAAAACTCACAAACACAAACACAAAACTCAACATGCACGTGACATGGTGCACAAGTCCTGGAAAAATGTAAAAACATGGATTTGGACGAAAATCCGATAAATATCATTAAAATAAATAAATCATTTTAATCTCCGATTAATTTCCTAATATTGGTACATACTTATACCATTTTACGAAAAATCCCTATTCGCAAATCGAATAGTTTTCGCGAAATATATTATTTTAATATTAAATTTCAAAAAATAATATTTTATATTTCTGAAATGTTACAGTCTTCCCCCCTTAAATAAATTTGGTCACCGAATTTAAATTTAAATCCCCAAATGCTAAAACAATTCAATAATCAGCTCAGATCAACGGTTCTCCGAAATCACGGAAGATACAGAAATACTGCAGCGCATCGTGTGCGCCTGAAATTAAATACGAAACTCAAAATCAAACTCTGTCAAGCATCACGCAATCATTGGAGTTATAAAGAAAATACGAATATCGAATTCCACCACCGAAATCCAAATGCACTATAGTCAAATCATAATACGTATATAGAACGCATCTTTGTAAAACCATTTTTAAAGCTGAATACAACGCATGCAAAATATTTTTCCAAATCTCCGTGCTATGCGTAGCTCACGGCACAAGTGGCGGATGATCATTTGTAAAGTAGTAAATATATACCTATATATGTTTAGCTCAATTTATACGTCCTGCCTTTTTGAAACATCCCAGAAGGTTTTCTTTATAAAATTTCGTGTCACTCGCGGGTACGTAGGAAATAGCGAGACTATAGTCTCTTTTTGAAAATCTTTGGTAACTTTTTATGCATGCAAAAGTACTCAGGCACTGTCAGACCAGCCCTGCTCGGCTACTATACAATATAGTATCTATCATCAAAACGCGATACTCATAAATAAAATCAGCCTCAAAAGGCGTATCCAACAACACATGCGTCTGGTGCGCACGGAAAACCAAATCCAATACAAGTGCCACAATAAGCACAAAAGCAAAACTAAGTGCAACAGGTGTGCACGAAAGCATCTGTCCAGTGCAACAGATGTGCACGACAAAAATATCAAACGCATCTATAGTGCATGAAAATCTCAACCCAGTGCAACTAACATGCACAAATGAAATCCCAATCAAGTGCATTCAACATGCATGAATAAAAATCTCTATCAAGTGAACCCGGTGTGCACAAAATCTTATATCATGCACCCAATGTGCGCGAAAATCTAAATCCAGTTCATCTGGTCCGTATAAAAAATCCAGTGCAATAGTATGCACGATAACGAACATCAAGTGCAGACACTCACCAAAACATAAATCTGGTGCAACAAATGCACGAAATACAAATCTGGTGCAATTAATGCACGAAAACACATCAATATCTCAAATTCTCACAAAAACGACACCGAGTATACCAAGGTGTATAGAATCAAAAATGTGTGCAACTGTGTGCACAAAACATTAATCAATGCACTGCAAGCACATATAAGCTATACCGAGTACATAAGTAAATGTAAGTGCATACAACATGCACGAAATCAAATCAACAATATCGAATCCACAAAATCATAAATACGTGCTATGAAGGCACAAATCGATACCAAGTGCAATATGCACAAATCATAAAACTACACAACGGTGTATAAAACATATGTCAAGTGCAATAACTGTGCACAAAATATAAATCTCCAGTAGGTGCAGCCATGGTGCATAAAAACATAAATCACAAAACCCAATTATCGAAACTCAAGTCCAAGCGATAAAAGTGTGATACTTGGATCACAAAACGCAAATCGCAATAAATGATATTGAGGTACACCTCCTACAATGTCGAAAAATAAGCCGGTACGCCCAAGCTGGAAGAGCAAGATCATCTACTTGCCTCCTGCTCACGGTTTGGCATCTTCGGTCTCTGGGTCCTCATTTTCTCTGTGGATTACCAATCTCACGATCCTTCCGCTCGTCGACCCGGTCAGGTGTACTAACGGAACAATCCCGCTCTGGCACTCCTCTGATCACCTTTTATCCAATCAACATGACCACTCTCAAACGGCACATTACTGATGGCGGCATCTGGCCCTCTGAATACGCACGATATAACTGATCCTGGGTTCAAATCTCTATTGCTGCGGTGTTCTGGAAAGAATATGCTCATGGCTTCTTCCGATCTCACCTATGCCGAACTATACGAAGGTTGGCACTCTTGCGTAACTCTTTTCTCATAACCGGACAGCTGTGTCCTCAGCACGGCTTTCCTCTGGAAATTTGGCTGTATCTAACGCCTCTGCACACATATCAGTCCTCTGGCCTCAACGGAGAGTAACAACCGCTCGTTAACATCTCGCACGAACCTCTTGTTCCATTTGTCTTTATTATCGTCCACTTCGACGTCATCTCTTGCTGTCTGCATATTACAATTCATTCTCGGCTACGGTCAATCTGGAGTCTCTCACACGGACTCGAAATTACGAACTCGGTACCTTCATCACTCTGTGGAGGATATCTAGCCGAACACGTCCTCGGAAACTCGTCCAAATCATCAGAAGAATACACTTTATTCGTCCGTTCTCGATAAACTCACAATACATCCGGTTGAGGTCCTTCTATCTAAAACTGGTCAACATACCGATCCCACATCGGAGCATCCGACGAACAACATCCTCTCTTAATCGATCTACTCTAGATCCAAGCAATATCCTTCAACTGGAATTCTTCAACTCATCTGAGCCTGCATCGGCACATCAAATCTGACGAATCATAACAGTCGCTCGACTCGAGACAGACTAGCTACCTCCTATCACATCTCTGCCTGAAAGCTCCAGCGGTTTCAGCTCATAAACTCTGGAATCGACGTCCCATCCATCTCAGCAATAGCTGGGTCATCTGCCTGCACAGTAGATAACATCACGATCTCCGAGGTAGGCTGTACATCAACAGTCCTCTCAATCTGGCAGCCTCTATTAATGGCCCGATCATCCGGTGCAAAACCGAACACTCGCCTCAAACGAGAGATCACAACATAACACTGTACCTACACGTCCCCATGTCACCAGAAAACAACAATGGTCAGTCCTCGTCCATGACGAAATCGCCCTGACCGCAACACTAGCAGCAGCTCAATCTGCGCTCAAACCATGGTGACAGGAACCTCAAGATGGTATCGAAGAAAATAGATCAATGAATGAAAGAATCAACAGATCCCAAATGGATATATGATCATAGGAACGAATAGTATCAAAGATCTCAAGATATGTACATCATAAGATTTCTTAAGTGGAGTATCGTATCGTAAATATGCTGCGGAACATACGTACGGTACGTCACTCTACTCAAGCTACCTGCTCCATCAATCAAGGTCAACTTATGAAACAAAAGTTCGGGTCTAATATCCCCCATTAAGTCTAAGTTCCGTAAGGTCAAGCCTAGGTTCCGAAATATTTACGCCCTAAACTCCGCATATTCAAACCGAGACTCAAACCAAGGTTAAACCTAACGTTTTGATACCAAATTTATCACGACCAGTAATTTAGCACGTGACCGGCACTTAAATTACGCAACGTCTAAAGGCGTGACGTAAATCAAGTAAGCCAAAGCCCAGAAAAATCTAAACCTTTTTGCGGAAAATAGTGGGGGTGCAGTTTTGAAATTAAGGTATAATGAATCATATTTTTCCTTTTTTAAAATTTCGGGCAGCACCTCCCTTGTATATTTTGATCCAAAAACATATACACAACAATATATAGGCATCCCCAAGTAGGAGCTAGCTCTTCGCCAACTGGCGGAATCACTACCATGCAATAACATATAGACGGCGCCCAACGACGAAGAATCAACCCAGAAAGAACTAATAAAGAAGCAAGACATCAAAACTCAAGAAAGCGATCATAAACCCATCGCTCTAAGTCTCGCACAATACCCAAGTTTGACTAGGTCTACCAATATACAATTTTTAGTCTCTGATTTTATCTGACCTGATGTGATGGAGTTTATCTAGATACAATAGAATATAACAGTAAAAGGGTGGGCACGATCCAACATGTGTCCCACCTACCAAAGCAAACACCCTGGATGAAGCTGTGTGCCAGCGATACCGCAACTGATCCCAAGCGGTCAACCCTGCAAGAACTGTGGCACAACGGGGGTGAGTTGCCAACTCGTGAGTAGAAAACATCAGCAGGTAGAAATCGAATAAAACAACGAATTCCTAGGTCACTATATCCTGAAGCTAATACTATGATATCCAGGATGACCAAGTACGCATATATGTTAACAATCGAGTCAATGCAATGACATATATAAATAAACATCTAATATCATATGCCTGTATGCATGTGGATATCATCCACGTGTCCATCAACGACACAAACAATATCATGGAACTTGAGTGTCCCACACTGACACTCGAACATCATGAAAACATAAGCCTGTATATGTATATATGGATATCTACCACGTGTGTCCATCAACGACACATCAAAATTATGGAACCTGAGTGTCCAACACCGACACTCGAAACATCATGAAAACCCGTGTCCAGCATCGACACTTAAATCCTAATATCTCCGGCGCGGCATACTCATATCGGCCCACATATCGATCTCATCTCAGGCGGCGCATACTCATATCTCAGGTGTCGCATACTCATACGGCTCTCATATCAATCTCATCTTAGACGCCGCATCCTCAGATCAGTCGTCATATCCATTTCATATCATAAGTCCAAGACGGTATCTTCCGGATATCCGCCGAGCTCTATACAATCACCGGTAGGTAGTGCTCCCCTGCCAGGCTCACCACCTAACAATACGAGTCTTCTTGCCCCGGGGTACCTCACCGGGTCCACCATGTACCCGCAGACGGTGCCTACCGCTCCTCGAATCGGGTATACTCACTGCTCAGAACCAAGAAAACTCATGGTGGACACCTCAAAATATTATATCAAGAGAAACCACATGTTTTAAAACAACACACAATTTCCTTTGAAATTAAACTCCGGTTCTCAAATCTAGAGATCTCATAAAAACAACATCTCAATGCATATAACCATGAAGTACGATGTATGTAACATAGAGTAATAATATGAGTATATCGAGTATATCATGCAAGCATGTCAAGTGATAATACTTAAAAATGAATGTGCTTTTACGGTTAAGAGTAATATCATAATATGGCAGTTCTACTATATAAGTAGCATGGCAATTACCGATGATGAATGAGTGTGAGCCGGCAAATCTGTATAAGTGTAACAAGCACATCAACGGTAATTGTGCAGGTGTACTAGCAATGATATCATATAACATTAAATACTGGAAACATGATAGGTATCACACGAGGAATAACATCCTACACAACATGAACAATAAATGGGTACATCTACCTACACAAGAATCTTACGATCACTTTTTAAACGGTTCACATCGTCATTTTGAAAATAGGTATGGTTAAGGTGGAAATCTTTATATCGGCAATCCCACCTCATAACTTCCGATATGACAATAATTCTCGATCATCATCCTTAAATTACTAGTGCAGATCAATCATCCGGTACATCTCATCACGTACGGTAATCTATCGTACGGGGTCATCAAACAGTATAGGGAATCTATCGACCTATACAATAATGAAGGTACGGATCTAAAATCTCGTACGACATATTACTCATTATACTCATAATATATATATACACATATATCCTAAATCACATTTGTATAAACATCATATCTTATTAATTTCACAACACCTCTATCTCAATCTTGTGTCGTGTTTATCGATCTCGATCTCATATCCTATCATTATCAACCCATACTTGTTATCCTTTAATTCATATTTGTCATGACTCACTTCTCATTTCATATTCTCATATATCAATATATTCATTAGTGTCAACTTTTATCACACTAAATCTCACTAATCCTATAATAAGGTTATCTTAAGCTCGTAGCATATCTTTTATTTGATTATAATTTATATCACAATCTTCCGTATCAATGTTTGCAGGGGTGCTATACGCCATCTGCTTGACTTCCCCCGTAGATATAATCTACTCACCTGCTAAACTCCTCGCTTAGCAAAAGTCGATGTGCCTCGTCGTCTCGGAGGTCCACGCGAAGGTACCTACAATCAATACACAATCGCTATTCTATCAAAAACAATATCCGAAAACTGATACAGCACACGGATTGCTTATAGGTTAGAACCTATAGCCTACGCATGCAAAATCAACCAAATAACCCTCGTCCGTTGACGTACAAACGTCCAACGACGGAATCAAAACTGAAATATAAAAACCTCACATTCCAAATATAAAACAAAGAATTCACATATCAGAAAACATTACCAAAACATTCTCAAGCACTTCCCAGATTTTGGCTCAGGTAAAAGGGAACTAAACAAGCAAGTACAGGGGATAGGTTATAGGGTAAGTGAGGTACAGGCAAAACCACAACACCAAAGGAATTTGGGGGTCCGGCGACATCGAGAAGAAATCCGTCCTCGTCGGCCGTACTAGGGTGAAACAGGCTCGTGTTTTGGTGGTGGTCTTCTAGTGGTCTATCTAGGTCAATCGACTTGCTTGATTTTCTTAGAAATACTCCAGATAACTCCAGATACCCTGTAGGCCTTAAGTTTTCACAAAACCGATACGGAAAAATTCTAACTTCGTATTTTGGGTTCTAAACTCAATTCCAGGCTATGAAATCAATCTCTAAGGTCAAGTCAACACTCACTACACCTCAATTAGCCACTTAACAGCAACTTGTAATTTTCCAAGATCACAAACCTATTTAACTCAAATTCTAAACTAAAATACGATATATAACACAAATATATAACTAAAGTGAAGGGATTACCTCATTGGCCACTAAGGAAATTTCTAGAGATGCCTAAAGTCTTCAAAATCCAAACTTGAATGGTTCTAAGGGTTCACAATAGGTTTTTGCATGTTTTGTGTGAAGGTGGCATGATGTTTTGAAAAGGGATTGGAGATGAGGCAAAGGGGGTCGTAAGAAGAATGAGACTTGAAGAAATATGAGGAAGAGAATGGGGAAGGAGGGAAAGGGGCATCCAACTCTCTCTTAGGCTCACTCTATCTCTCAAATATCTCCCCCTACACTCACTCTCTCACACAAATATCTATTTTTTCTTTCTTATATTCCTTTCACACTCAAACCCTTTTCTTTTCTTTCGCCTTTCTTTTCCTTTGCTTTTCTTTTCCCATTCTCGTTTCCTTTCTTTGCCAAAACTCACAAACACAAACACAAAACCCAACATGCACGTGACATGGTGAACAAGTCCTAGAAAAATGTAAAAATATGGATTTTGCCAAAAATCCGATAAATATCATTAAAATAAATAAATCATTTTCATTTCCAAATATTGGTATATACTTATACCATTTTACGAAAAATCCCTAGTCGCAAATCGAATAGTTTTCGTGAAATAAATTATGTTAATATTAAATTTCCAAAAATAATATTTAATATTTCTGAAATGTTACAGTTTCATGTATCAAAACTCCTCATGTACCTTCTTGACCCCTCTCGCGTGATACAGCATCAGACGATCCGGCTGGAGCGCGACCTTTCTTTCACCAAACAGCCGGTAGTCATTCTAGATCGGCAGGTGAAGAAATTGAGGTTTAAGGTTATACCGTCCGTAAAGGTTCGTTGGCATGGCCGAACAGCGAAATGTTCACGTAGGAAGCCGAGGACGAGATGAGGAAGAAATTTCCCCATCACTTTGAAGGGTACTCGTGGTTAGATTTTAAATTCGGGGATCGAATTTCTTTAAGGGGGAAGATTGTAATGTTCTAAAAATCGTTTAGGTTAATTGTCCGATAATCGGTAATATAACTCGTGTTTTTCTTAAAACATAATTATAATTATTTTTCAATATAGACTTAAACATACCTATTTTAGCTATATAATTGCTAGTATTTGGTATTTATTTAGTCACTTATAAAATGCTAGTTTACTTAAATATTTTTCCTTAAATTAATTATTTTAAATATTATTATAAGCTTTCACTTATACATTTAATTAGTGTAAATTACAAATTAGAATGGGTTAAGTATACTTTAGTCAACCATGACAACTTAAAACCTAGTTTTTACATGTTCTCTTTTTCTCATTTTGTCTCCATGGTTCTATAGATTTCTAGGAAAATATTAATTAGGAAAATAAATTAATTATGAAATAAGTTAATTGATGTAATAATGGAGGGTTTTTCTTGACTTGACACACACTCACCCCACTCATTTCCCTCTCTCCCCTAAGCTGGCCGAAACTAAGGCAGCACCCCATTCCCTATTTCTTCATCTCATTTCCACATCAAAAACTCTCATTTTTCCATCAAAAATCCTCACAAAACCTCACTAATTCCTAATTAAACTTTCACCCATTATTCCTTGGCCTAAACTAGCTTGGATCTAGGAGTAAGAAAGCATTTTGGGAGGCTAAATTTGCATGTTAGATCTCCAAAATTGTTGAGGTATAACCTTACTCAAATGGTTACTTTGTTCATACTTGTTATAATTTCATTTTAAATTAAGTGTTAATATGTGTTTAATTGAAAGTTAGAATTCTAAAGAAAGGGGTTTGGATTCAAGTTAGGGTTTTATCACTTGATTATGGTTACAATGTGCAGTTTAACATCTTAAGACTTGAAAAATCTAAACTAGTTGATAATTTGCTAATTGTTACTTTTAAATTGTCTTAATTAAATAATCTTGAAAACTAATTTCATGATTAAAGGTGAGATTAAAATTTAGTTAACAATTGTTTGGCCTAATTAAGATATTAAAGGAACATTGGGGCCACTAGATTTGCTAAAACATCTAGATTTGGACTAAAATTGTCAAGTGATGCTTACTAGATTTTTAGAATAAATAGATGTCAATTTAGTTTGAGATTTTTATGACCTGCAACCTATTTAATATAATATTTAGTGTGTTGTGAATGCGCGATTGGTACGATTGGGTTCTAGGTTTGGGAATTATCACGTATAGCGACCCCTAGTTGTGGTTTGTGGCATTGTCGCGAGTGTGTTTTATGCACCAAGTGCATGCGCGTCTAGTTAGTGCGCGTTGGTGGTCTTGTATCATTTGTGTCCGCGACTATTCATATATCTATCCTCTTATTTACTTGTGTGCGATTCTAGGATCGGATGCAGAGACGTCGGACGTGGCGCGGAAAGGCAAGGTTGTGATCGAATCAGTTAAGCTGAAGCGTCCCGTTGAGTAGATGTACACATCTATGGGGGGATCGTCTGGATGGCGCGAGGCGCCCGATAGTTTAGAATTACTAGTAGTACTTGCATTTATATGCGTAGTTTCCTAGTTATTCATCTCATTGCATCGCATCATCTTATATATATATGTGTGTGTGTGTGTGTGTGATATCATCTCATAGGACACTTGCACCATTACCATTGGTTTATACTGCACGTGCACTATTCATGCGAACACACACGCCTTTGGTAATTGCTATGCCACGAACACTTTAGAACTTGTTTAAATCAGTATCTAAAACATTTGCATCACATATGATATGTAAACCGGTAGTTATATATTCATTTAATCAAGATGGGTACGTAGGATTGTTAGTCATATATACATACCTCATTGCATCATGATTCATTCATAGCTTCTGGCCGTATTTCGCATGGTATATACTATCGATATCATAGACATCCATCATTTCCAACATGTTCATATACTGTGATTCTTCTTGGAGATTTCAGTATTGATGAGATTTCTGGATTTTTGGGGAAAATCGCAAGAATTTTATAAATCTATTATCATTTTAAAAATAGAAATTTGCGGTTTTTCTTATGATATGATGTATCTATCATCCACCATGAGTTTTCCTAATTTCTTTTGGTTATCAAGACCCGATTCGAGGAGTAGGATGAACCGTCTCGGGTCCATGGTGGGCCCGGTATGGTACCCCGGGGTAAGAAGCTCGAGTTGTAGACGATGAGCCTGGCAGGGGAAGACTACCTACCGGTGATGTCTGGCGCGGCGGATATCCTGAGGATACCGACCGTAGTTGTGAGATTTGATGAGATGGGCTGATCCGGACTGACGGAGCCCGAGACATTGAGATACTGAGACATTGAGATACTGAGACATTGAGATATTGAGACATTGAGATATCGAGATATTGAGACATTGAGATATACATAAATTGTGTCAATGCTTGACATGGATTTTCTGTTGATTTCATTGCTGATAATTCGGTTTATTGCACAGACAAGTTCAAGTTTCGTGTTTGATTATGCATTCATGTTGCATTCATGCTAGTACATCGGATCATATTGATATATGTAGGTTGTGACGCAATTGCTTGCATACTTACGATAGCCTTATTAGATGTTACTTACTACTCACGAGTTGGCAACTCACCCCCGTTATGCCAAAATATTTTTGCAGGTCCGACCCGTCAGCACAGTAGCGGCGGGTGTACTTTCTCTTCTGCTTCGTTTGCATCGACTTACAGCTTGCTCGTATGTGGGTTTTGGAGGATTTTCTTTTGCACCCACTATGTATTTTATTTTGTATCTAGTATACTCCATCTACCCTTCGTATACTGGACCTAGACTGTGAGCTTGTAAGGTTCGTTAGTATATATTTATATTATGATTTCTGGTGTTGAGCTCGTGTGAGCCGACTTTATTCTTGGTTGTATTTCTTCCCTTTAAATGTTGATTTCATATGATGAGGATATATTGCATGTGGTTGTGATTCCGCCATTGGCGAAGAGCCAGCTCCCGCTTGGGGATGCCTTTATTCATTATTTATGCATAAGTGTTGTACCCGTTTCGGGGCCAGTATTTACAAAAGAGACTATGCCGAAATTTTCGGGAAATTTGATGCATTAAAATGTTTTAAGGTGACCTTATTTTACAAAAATCATCTTTTATGTTAAGTTTTCCTTCACTCTATTTCCTTAAATGGTTTAGATTTCTGAGCTTTGGCTTACTTAGATTATGTTACGTCTTTAGACGTTTCGTAATTTAAGTGCCAGTCATGTTCTTTACCTTCGGGTCGTGACACTCGATCAGTATACACTAGTTTACTCTTGGAGTATCGATGCCCAGTCTCGAAACTCCCATGACTAGGGACATTTTAAGGATGTGCTTATACACTACCCAACACTCACGTATATGATCACCATCATACTGCTAGTAGTCAAGCAAGAATCCTATGGGCTTTCAACATGTAATAGTGATCTGTAATGTCAGCTGAAACATATACACGATGATAAAGACAAACCAGATAGCATACTATCATCTCAAGTAAGACTGTTCTACTGGTATAGGTCTTCCCTCAATCATTCCAATCACGTGCCTGCGATCCAATAATTGACTTGAGGGCATTATAGCCAACAATCTCCCACTTGCACTTAAGGCTAATTATTGTGGTGTCGCATACTCACAGCCCATGTGATACCGAACACCCAACTTCTTTACTAATTAGTTTGATAAAGCTCGTTTGTAAAACTATTGCGTTCGAGTATTAGCCTAAGTGAGTGGATCCGCTCTAATGTTTCTTTCTATGTCTCTCTTTATCTCAAGTTCGCGGAGAAAGCCATCTCGCGAAATGAGCAATACCTGTCTTAGAATATGTCTGGATATCTGATGGGACCCAGTTCACAAATGAACTCCAAATCCATCAAACTTCTTAGAATGTATCGTCAACTGAATTTAATCAGTATCCTGCGCCATGCCTTCCTCGGTATCTTCTTGGACCACCTGTCCAAACTACTGCCCCTCATCAAGAGGAAAAACTATAACTCTGACAGACTCTCTGTCATCCAGGTCACCTTGGAAGACTGAAATGATAACCGTCTCCCGAAGGAGGCTGTTCTTATCAAATTACTAGAACATCCACTTATTTTTATAAACAGCTTCCGAACGTTTTTCCAGGATTGGATTAATATATAAACTTATTGCAACTAGTGCAAAAACAATATCTGGTGTGGTACTTGACATCACATGATTGACTCAATTGCCTGAGCAAGTGATATGCCAATCATGCAAATCCCTTTCCTCTTTAGTCTGTAAGACACCTTTAAAGAGGGTGACTCCACCACTTTCAGGTACACCACCATGCCAGGAGTCGTCCATTCTAAAACACCTTTAGAATACTGTCTAAGTACCCAGATTGGGAAACTACCCAAATCTAGATCTAAAACCATAGATCTAGTAACCAGAATTCCTGATATAATATCCATATCCTATGTGGAGAAACCACTGTGTGACAACCATAGTATAACCGATCAAAGTATAGGAATTTCACTTCCTACAAAATGTATGTCATTCATTTACCAGGACATCACACCCTGCTATCTTCTTAACAGATCCATCTCCTGTTCTGATGAAGTCAAAACCTATGACTTTCACATCAAAAATAGATGATCTATCTCCGCTATACCTGCTTTAGTCTATAAATAGACATAAGCTTCTTGTCTACTAAGCTTCCGCTACTCTCACTGACCACAACAACCCTCTGGCAGAGTCATATACACGTGCACTTCTAAAGCTAGTTTAGAACGACGCTATACTCATCCTCCTGCCGGGTCTCATAGTCTAGAACAACAACAATGGCAAGTCTGGGTAAACAAGAACCTCCTTGTCACCGTCTTTGAGGATGCCGACGTACCTCTCGGGCTCCTATGGTTACCCACCATATCTGCGGAGTGGCTAATAGAATGTCAAACCCGATTGAATCTTTAGGTTCTATTAAATTTTCAGTAATCGTTTATAGTTCTGGAATCACTTCCAGTTCTACCATACTCCCACAACTGTTTTTTGAAAATGTCCATTTTGTTAAAACTGTGGCGAGTCAAGAACAATATCATTATTGATCTTCCAGATGGTAGAAAGTTAACCCTCGTCATAGCCCGGGATAACCTACAAACTGCCATTACAGAAACGTGCCTTGAGTTATCTAGTGTTTGGTTTTAAGCATAAGCCAGACAACTCCATATACCTTAACATTGTTAAGATATGAACCATTCTATATACAATATAGAAACAGAGGCACTGATTTAATTGGAACCAGATTCAAATCATGCAGTTGTCTCCAGTGCATGTCAACTAAATGGAGAGAGGCCGATCGGTATTACTCAACTTAGGAGTGCATCCAGATATGAGTAACTTGAAAGAGAAGCAAGTTTTCAAAACCATTACTATCAACTGAATACCAAATACAAATATCTACATCTTCGATCAGCTTGAAGAATCCTGATACATACAACACATGGTTCTCTACTTTATTCTTATACATGTAACTTCTCAAAACTTGGACCTTGTATTTCTATGAAATACTTGTCTAAAACTGGAGAAGTCACAAGTAAACAGAATATAGTATGAGCACCAACCCTTTGTCCTAATAGACACTGGACAACATACAATACTTTGTATAAGTCCCCTGAGTTGAATAACTCAAACCCTGTGCGTCGTAGATTGAAAACTGTACTATGGTTAAGAAGAATTACACCGCTGTTTAATGCTCCTTACCCAATCATCAACTGATATAGGTAAATGTCATGGACATAATTTCAAAAAGTTATATCTCACTTTATAAAATAAACGTACAGATATATCAGTATGAAATTGGTGCATAACAACAGATATTCAAAACCAAATATTTGCCGTCAGGCAAAACTCCAGGTGATTTCCTCAAATATCACCAATTACAACGAATTCCGATATAAAGAGGATATAATCACCTAATTCCCAATAACTTACTCCCACTCATCATCTGTAAAAACCATACAGATGTGAGAATCAAACCTGGTAAATACATACCCTGGAGTAAGGATCTAATTGGGAAATCAGTTTTCAATTAACAACGCATAGTGAAACTGAAACTTGAAAATGTTACGAAGGGGTAGCCGGGTATTCCTAGTAATGCCTCTTCCATTATCCAGATTCATGACTGTAACCGTATATTTCCTTGCCATCTCTCCAAATCCCTTTATTTGTCTTTACTCATTACTTTCTATACACCATCCTTAAGCTAAATGGTTTTCTTCCGTCCCTACCGTTCGGTACCAGCCTATGGTTTGGAAGAAGACCATCCAAAAAGCATAATAGGTGTACTCTCCTAATCCTAGGAGTACTCGCAACCTGAGAGAAGGTAAAGGGAAAAGACAACGGAATAATCCTTATTCTATTTCTCCTGAACTAGAATCCATCCTCGAATTGGAACAAGTTCTTTCGAGTTCGTATGTAATCATACAATGGATTATCCACTAATAGTGGATCTTCATAGTGATACGGGGTGTTCTGGAGAAATACAAAGGTGAAGTAGGAGTGGCGTTGATATACGCGGTTTCGTCATGAATGATAGTAGTCGTAATTTACTTTATCCTCTTTCTAATCCCTTTATTTGCCTTTACTTATTACCTTCTGAACACCTCACTTAGGCTAATTGGTTTTCTTCCTTCCTAACTTTGGGCACCTGCCTATGGTTTGGAAGAAGACTATCCAATAATCGCAATAGGTGCACCCTCTCATAATCCTAGGAGCCCTCACAACCTAAGAGAAGGTAAAAGGAAAAGACAACTAAATAGTCCTCTTCAATTTCTCCAGAACCGGAAACCATTCTCGAATCTGAAACAAGTTTCTTCGAGTTCGTATGTAACTATACGATGGTCATATCCAATAAATGTGGATCTTCGTAGTGATACAGAATGTTCCGGAGAAATGCAAAGGATAAAAGTAGGAGCGGCAATGATGTATGCAAATCTGACAATCCAAAAGCCAGTGTGTTTTAAGAAGGTTCGGTTAACATGGTTTATGAGTTCTAGTATAGGGTCGGGCCATAGTCGCCGCCAAAGAGAGAGAGAAAAGAAACACTCAGCGTGCACTCTAACCTAGATCAGAATGGTTAATCACTTTATCTAATCAGGATATCTCCTACTGTATCCTCAAATTCTCCTCCAAACCCGAAAGAAGAATTAGTCGGGATCATCTAAAATCACCCGAGAAAACCAACTCATCAGTGCGAATCGGGATCCAACTATCATCGCATGATACCCTGATGGAATCCACTCAAGTTATCACACTCAAGAAGGTATGCGCATGTCTAGCAAGTTTCCTGTATGTTTGAAACTCCCGATGTGATTTTTACCCCATGCTCTTATGACCTTGACGAAGGCCAACATATCGTAAGTCACATGTCAAGTTCTACCCGTCATTGCCTAGGTTAATTTGAACCCACCCGTACATACCCTTGACGAAGAACAAAATAGTAGTACGACTGTCCCAAACCAACACATCTATCTATGCAAAAGAAAAGTAACAAACAACTACCATACACTATGCCATGACGAAGGCCAACAAACCTAGCATGAATACTAAGTGCTACCCATCTGAAATGACGGAGGGCTACGAATGGTTTTTGGCAAAAAACCTTTAACGTAATGAACTTGATATCGTTGAAGGAACCAGATAGTTTTTTACAAATATATAGTGGCGAAAACCTATGCTAAAGAGGTCATTCGCGGTGAAGGGATCTCGGCTCTTTTCTCGTCGAATGAGGTTGCAAGATATTCCCACTGAATACCACGATGCAAAGCAAAAAAGTAATCAACAATAGTGAAGTTATTACCCTAACGCAAACTTCTGCCCAAGAGGTCACTCCTGGTGAAGGGATATCGGCTCTTGCCTTGTCGAATGAGGTGTGGATATTCATAACCGAATACCGCTGTGCAAAATAAAAGAAAACGCCCTTGTAATAACAGTTTTTGAAAATTTGTTCGAACAACATCGAATAGGTCTGTTTTCTTTGCATTGATCAGAATCAACGCAGTCCCATCAATTAATCACACCAGAAAACAACGAAAATATGATGTACGTATATGCCATCCGCATTCGCCACTGGGCCCCGTCATTACCCGTTAGGTTACTTAACTAACGACAGAGCGGGGGCTGGACTAGCACGGGTGCAAAACATATACAAGATCTACTAGTATATATATAACAATATATAATAATCGCTCCAGGAATAATAAATGCAACATCACATACAAGCGATAAGCATCACAGAACAATACAGATAATCTGGGAGCCCCGGGTTTCCTTTGAGCCGCAAGTGAAACCCGACGTTCCCCTTGTCGTGTGGATAGCATGTGCAATGAAAACCTAGACCCCTACGAGTGAGGAAAGTTACCCGCCAAAACCAAAAGTGAGGCAACCCCTTCATCAAAGGGAATGGGCCACCCGGCACTTCACGAAATCCGATAATTTGAGCACCCATCCTTGGGTCAACATGTACCCCCTACAAGTGCAGCGAATAGCCCGCCCCTCCGTCTTAACGCCATGAGGTGCTGGCCCATTGCCCTCTAGAACCCGGCTATCCGTGCACTCCATCGAGGGGTAATCCTAGTACAGAAAAGAAAAAATGAACAACGGTGACATCGAGCTCAACCCGGTCATGCCCCATAAAAATAATATACAAACAGGCGGTGACGGCAGTCCACATGTCGGACGCTCGCCCCGCGATATCAAATGTACAAATAAATCCAAACTGTACTAACATTGCACCCAAGCTATCCACCACGACAATTCCGCAACAACCACAGCATAACATAGAACATCAACGTGAATGTCACATTCGCAAACCCATCTAAAAGAACTATAGCAATTAGACAAGTTGTACCGCTCTAATGACATTCACGGTCGTAGATAGTAATGTAAGTGTTAGTTATATATATGCCCTAGAGGCCATTACTGTACATATGATGTATATTGTAGTGGATTCTTGGACATATATAGGGAGGACTTTCTTGCTCGACAAGATAGTATGCTATCTGGTTGCCTTTTATCTTAACATGTACACTGACTGTCTTTTTATTACATGTTGATAAAGCCCTTAGGATGAGTACTTGACTACAAGGATTATAATGCAGATCATACTAGTGGGGCTAAGGTAGTCGGTAAGTACATCCTTCAATTATTCCTAGTCATGGGAGTATCGAGATAGGGCATCGATACTCCAGAGTAGAGTAGCATATACGCTTATCGACCCATATGATGGGAGATGGATAATCCCACATCAATTGGTGTTTGACATCAGAGAAGGTATACGGGTGCTCAGTGGAGACTGGGTACACTGAACGGACTCGCCGAGAACTCCTAGCTGGTATTATACCTATCGTTAGATAGCAGTTCTCTGGTGACATTAGTACAGGTTAGTCTGTCGACCCGAGATTGTCATAGAGTCTTGTGTGATTCCCACTGTGCTTTGATTTCCACCTTACCACGTTCAAGAGATCGTGCAAAACGGTGGTTTTTGGGTACAGTCCCGAGTCACATGGAGGCAATGAGCGATATGAGGGGGTTCGTCTCTCCCAGTATTGGGGGTTGATGTTGCGCTATGCTTGATTGGCCATAACAGGAAATCCCTGGCCAGGGTTGCTGAGATCTAATGGTAAGTGTTATCAGTAGTTTCTCGAACCGTTATGAGCCTCATATCGGCATGACTTATCAGGCTATTGGGGTCTGACGTTATACCACCCACAGGCTGTGATATGCGACATATCAGACGAAGAGACCGGACTGTACGGTAGTGTTACTGATTGGATTCGCAGGAGTATGAGCAGGCTTACTTGTTGATCTTCTGATTGCTCAATACTCGGGTGGCCGTTACGTTTAGCAGACTGCTTGCGGCTTGTGGGTGACGGATATGATCACCACCTACTGCCGGCATATTGATGAGTCTTTAGAGTTCTACACAGAGGTTTCCTGGCTTAAGAAAAACGAAGTAGGAGCACATATATGATATGTGCGGCACCGAGATTAATACGTGTATGTGATACCGTATTCTATTCTCGCGATATCTTATATCGGTCGGTTATATGTTATATATCCGGGTTATCGTATCAAGTGTTGATTCGATAAGTTGTTACATTTGATATTAGCCGGTTGTATGTGATATAGCCGGATTATTAAATCAAGGGTTGATTTAATAATTTAATGTATAATTATATATATGATATATTAATTTACATTAACTAATATTAGCTCACTTAAACATTTCTTTTTCTCACTTGTGTGCATATAGTATATATATGATATATATTAATGTACATTTTATTGTGTCATGCTTGATGCCGCATGCTTCACGGGTGTATGAGAATTGCACTATACTTAAGATAATATTAGGGTTTTTATTTATCCAAGTAATTCAAAATTGATGGAAATTTTGTCATGGCTAGAAGCATGGAGAAGCTTGTTGAGCCCATTGACTTAGTCCACTAGTTTTGTTTTGCTTAAAATATTTATTAATCTAACCTTTATCCTTAGACACAGTTTAGTCTCTACATGAGTTAGTGTATGACACAAACTCATCCATGGTTGCTATTCTCACCTCATGAGTTTCATTCTCATCTCCACTTCATTTTCTTCTTCATCAAGAGAAAGCTTTCTAGCTTTTCTCAATGTGACGCAATATTGTGATAAAAATAAGTCTAAAGAGAGAAAAATTCCTACTTCATCATTCTCTACTATACTAGCCATTTAGTTTAGGGTGTTTGGTTCACTAATTCCATATTAGTGAAGAGGTAGCTTGAGTTGGTGTCTTCTCGACGTATATCATCTTCGGCCTCGAAAACATCAAGCAAGCTTGTTCCGTTCATCTTGTGAAGCCTTTCTAGAGTCCGGGAGTTCACTACTTGGAGCGAAGGGACTACTACACGGAGCTATTGAAGTGAAGGAACTGTCTACAATGGTTGTATTTCTTTTTTGCATAGATGTAAAGTTGTTTACATTGTTGTTTCGTTTAAATCTCTAGTTAAGATTCTAGGTTAGGGTTCTTTAAAACGTCAAATTTTTGAAATTGGTATGGACGATGCCTCCCGAAACCTTGTTGCCACCCTAGGGAACCCAACAGAGGTATCAGAGATGGTATGCTAGAGAATTAGACGATATCGGTTAGATTACGAAACCGAAACTACTCCGAAACATGCAACACTAAAACCTAGTTTCTGTCGATTTTTAAATGGCCTCTAAACTTTTTTTAAGCAATTGCAGAATGTTATATGAGATGTAACATGAACACAGTAGAAATTTGAGCCACCCTCCCCGGAATTTGGCCGGCGACAATCATGAAAAATCCGAGCTCGCCGGATTTGTGGTGGAAATTTGGCTTCAAATTTTTGTGGTGTTCTAGTCTCTGGGTTTTGGTGTTTCAAGTGTTGCTTGTTTTTTCTAAGATTGCATGTGATGTGGTTTTACTGTATTGGCAATTCAGAGTGTTTCGTAATCGTCATTCTAACATCATTTCAGGTTATTTAGACGACGTTAAAATGTTCGAATGGATATCAAAAACCCAATTTTTCCCTCGCTGGAAATTTTCCAAGAGTTGGATTTTTTCCAAGTTTAAAATCTTCAGAAAATCATGCAGGTGATTCTGTGGACCCTCTAGAAGAACGAAACCCTAACTCGATTCTATGACCGTTGGAACCGCCATCAAACCCTAGGGTTTGTGGTAGTTCCACGGCGCCATAGATGAGGAAAGGTTTGACCCTTATACGGTTGGTCCATAGGTTTTGTGGTATGTTCTGCGTACTTTTTGAACTCCGCTCAAGTGTTGAGCTCTTTGGAAAATTTTGGGTTTTTGTTTATTCGATCGAAAAGTTTAACATCGTCTAGCTATTTGTGATTATGATAAAATATTTTGAATCCACAATAATTAGTTATGTGATAACTAATTTGAATTTTATAAATCTAGCAATTTAGTCTCATTTGATCGGTTGCCACGGCATTTTTATGTGGATCAAAAGTCCGTCGCAATAACGTAGCGTACGCGAATACTCGCCAGGTAACCTTACCAGATAGCCAAGCCCCATAGCCACGATCAAGTGACTGTAGGAGAACCCCGTCGCTAAAAGCATCCGTTCGGGTGCTCGCGGCCGCGGTGTTCCGCCTAAGTGCACTTCGTCAACGGTATCGGGGTGCGGCCGTCTACTAAACTTTCCGACGAGCATTCGATCAGATTATTGGGAATCTTGTTGAATTACCCGATAGGTTATTGGAAAGTGTTTTCAAAATCGAGACTAAAATGCGGGGTTTATAATTGTTAGGCATGTGATGTCTAAGGAATTCATTTGGTAAGGCATAAAATCCAAAGTATGTGATACATTGGGTTTATAATGTCTAAGGTTGTTGCGAATTCCAATTGTTGTAGTTTTTCACTTTCTTTTCTGCGACCGTGAGTGTAATATATGGTGTATCGCCGGTTTCGTTGCTATATGTCAATGACAATTGGGATACGCATATTTACTTATGTTGATGACATGCAATTTTATGAGTTGCTGTGATATGTTATATTGGATCGTCGTGTTTTGAATAGCCGGGTTTTTTTTATGTGAGATGAGAGTTTTTCTTTTTCATTCATGCAAAAGCTTGTATGTAATATTCTTTTATTGGGGCACTTCCGGGTTGAGGATTATGTCACCATTGATGTATATTATTTACTTTTCCGCATTATGATAGACCCAATGAGGAGAGCACAAGTAACCGGGTTCTTGGGTCCAGTGGGAGACCATCTCGAGGAATCGAGACCGGGCCTCCTAACTCTAGAATTGGTAGGGTTGCTTGCTGCTCTCGTAGGGGTTTAGAGATGTGGGTTTGGCTATTCATCCCGACTGTGGAATCCGCGTTTTTTATTTGGATTAATTAAAACACGGAATTCCTAGTATATCCAATATTTCATATGTATTCTTCTTCTGCTGATATTCTGTGATGTGATCACTTTATATGTTGAGACGAATTCTTATATTATATATATATATGATAAATGATAAATATTGCTACATTCGTTTCATCTGTGATGCTTAGGAAGCATAATTTGATGGGACTTCATTAATGAGATTAATGAAATAAAAGAAACCTAAAGATGTTGTAGAAACTTATTTAAAAACTGGTAGCTCTAGTTCTTTCTTTGCATAGCGGTATTCCTTGTAGAATATCAAGCACCTTATTCGATAAGGAAAGAGCCGAGATCTCTTCACCGGGAGTGACCTCTTTAGCGAAACTGGCAGATGCTACAACCCACTCGGTTTTGTCTTTTGATTGCTTTTTTAGTTCATGCTTTGTATAGTGGTATTTGTGAAATATCCTGCACCTCATTCGATGAGTAAAGAGCGGAGATCTCTTCACCGGGAGTGACCTCTTTAGCAAAACTAGCAAAAGCCTAAAAAACACTCTTTTTCAAAATCACTCGATTCTACAACGATATCATGTTCATTACGCAAAGGGTTTTCTTAAAAACCTGTCGTAGCCCTTCGTCATTTCAGATAAGTACTACTTAGTATTCGTGCTATGTTTGTTGGATTTCGTCAAGGCGTAGTATGCGGTAGCTAACTGGTGCTTGTCGGCTAAAGCATGAGATGCGATTGGATTAAGGTAGTCGTACAACGTTGTTGGATTTCGTCAAGGGTCGTGCGGGTGGGTTTAATTCAATCATGAAATGTACGGGTTGAACTTGACTAGCGGACTATGTTTTGTTGGCTTTCGTAAAGGTCATAGGACGCTAGGGGCAAAATATTATCGGGAATTTCAAGTGTTGAAATTTGCAATGAGATTGCATACCTTATATGAGATAGTTGGATCCCGATACCCACTGCGAGTAAGAGTTACTCTTGGGAGAGTTTTACACATTACAATTAGCCGATCAAGTAGGTGTCTAGAAAGGTGTTAACGGGGTTACGCCCCTGGGAAAATAAGGTTTATTTTAATTAGGTCCGGGCGAAAACACGGGGAACCCCTGTCAAAATACCGACACTGGCCTGGCCGAAAGATTGGCGAACTTGTAGGGTGTAATTAATTTCGGCTAGTCTTACCTTTTAGGGTTTGAAAGATGATTTGGTAAAAATAGTGGGAGCCATCATGATTAGATAAAATAATAACCAATATAATCTTGCAAAATAATAACCAATCTAATCTTTCAAGAGCGCACACAGAGTATTTTCTTCTCTCTCTCTCCTGGTAGCGACCATGTCACGCCTTAATCAAGATAATAATATGGATGTATTGACCGAACCTGCTTATTATACTGTTCTAGGGAACGTTGGTTCCGCTCTATCTTATAATTGTTATATGTCTAAGAAGGCAATAGGGAATATCCGGATTCCATGCGACCCATTCGAGGAATAAGCATGTTGATGCATATTCTTCGGGTGTGTTCATTACCAAGAACTGTTTTCTCAGTATCCTCTACGTCATAGATATGAGATACCGGATTAGGATCCCACATATGTAATCTGTTACATGGGATTCAGAAAGGTAGAGAACTGGGATTGGGTGATATGTCTCTAAGAGTTAGAGAATGGTGCAATTGTTGCAGCCAAGTCAGTTGGCAAATATCACCTTGTATTACCAAATGGTAAATACATTGATTCTGAACGAATGTTATTACATACCGAACCTGATATACAACATTACATTTGATTCTTTATTTAGTTAAAGAAGGATATAATTCTGCATTAGAGGATAATGTTTTGAACATTTTCCTTAATCAAGAGTTGATTGGATCAGGCACCTTATGTAATGGCATATACGTTCTAAATCAAACCACAGTTCAATGTTTACCGAACACACACAAGAGGAATAGTTCAGAAATGAACGAATCCATCTTGTGCCATTATAGACTAGGTCATATCAATGCGACACGACCAGCTAAGTTACATAAGGATGAATATGAGAATCTGTTCGAATTTTCATCTTATGATACTTGCCAGTCTTGTCTCAAAGTTAAAATGACCAATACTCTGTTTACTGGAAACAGAGAAAGAGTTACTCAACTCTTGGGACAGATACATGATGATGTATACGGTCCTATGTCTACCAATGCCAGGGTTGGTTCTTCATACTTCATTATATTCACTGATCATCTTTCGAGATTCGGACATATATTCCTGTTGAAACACAAGTCAAAAACTTTTGAGAAATTGTTCATACCATAATATTGCAACATTAAATTCCCCATTCTTATTCGTTTTATAAATAAACAGGTGCTTTTGACGCATGTCTGCTACATATTACAGGATACAGGTTCTTGGAGCGAAAACAGTGAAAAAGACAAAAGTTGATAAAAAAGAGGAACTTTTGACCAACAAGTAGAAGGATCCTAGTCAAGCCTAGACTAATAACAGTTCACAGAGGTACAAGGCAACGCAAGGTCCAAAAATGTCAAAGTGAAACGGTTAAAAGACCAATACAAGTTTTCACTGAATATCTGGAGAAAAACCAGAAGCCAAAAGGAGAAAAGAAATAAAGAAATAAAAAGCCCAATCAGCATATAAGAAGCCCACAAAATATGATGTGGTGATCTCACCATAGGGCCGTAGAACCGCGGCCCAACCCCCACAATTGCCGCTGTTCCGCGGCCATTTATTGCACGTGTCGGGGCAGAATGTTGGTGTCGGTGCGTCGGTGCGTAGGTTGGGATTTTTTGGGGGTATTTTTGTAATAGCACATGCACGAGAATTTGTAACCCTAGTTTTCCTATTTCCTTATAAATATGTAATCAAAATATTGTAATAGGGATGCCTCTTTATGATAAATAAAATTCAGATTCAATTCAGTGGAAGAGCATCATTTTCTGTAAGTTTGTTTTTATTTTTCTGCCTTAGTTTTATAATTGTTTCTTGCCTTAGATCAATTAATCCTTTGCCTTAGTTTAATCTAGTGTAGAATCTTTTAAGCTTAATCTGTAGTAGGTAAGTAATCCGTTAGATCTAAAAATACACATATTAAAAATGATGTTTTTAATAGATCCCCTAATGAGCGAGTAATTACCTCGCTTCTTATGGTTAGGAATAATGGAGGGATTGAGAGATGAATATCTCTCATCTCTTTCACGCCCAATAATTTGTAATAACTAGAACTTCATGCACGCACGTATGATCCGCTCTCTACGGCACCCTACCCACGAGGTAACGGTGAGACCGTAATATAAAGGACCGGACATGCATGACTTCCATGAAGGTTAGAGCAATTAGTAGGAAAGGACAGACAAGGATCTAGAGAAAGAAACTTCATTTCTTCCTAATCATCCTAATCCCCTTTAATAATTGCTATAACTTCTAAAACGATTCAATTAAGGGCATTGAAAGAGGTGTGAATATTAATCTTATCAAACTCACCTTAGACCTAACCCTAGCAAGTTTCTTTATCATCATATAACTTAGTTTTTAGATTTAATTAAAAAACCAAACCACCATTGGAATCAACTCGTAAGAACACTTAGGAAAATTACACATCCTTGTGGACCGACCCGTATTCACCAGCTAGCTTCATGCGACGCCATTCTTGATTGCGGTAAAATATTTTGGTGATCGTTAAAAATCTCTTCTAATCAAATGGCGCCGTTGCCGGGGATGGCGTAAAATTTTCTTTTTGTAATTTCGGGTTGATATAAATTTTAAAAATCATAAAAATATGAAAATAGAAAAAGTATAAAAATATTTTATCAATTTTTATCTGTTTGAAGGGTTTTATTGTTTGAATCTTGCAGGAACAGCGAAGAATCTCGGATCTGGAAATTTACAGAGGGCAAAACAGAAAAGGGTACATCAGAACAGAGGGCAAACTCGACAATAGAATAGCACAATTTTTACAGAGCCCTGATCCCACTACTCCGCCACCCTTCCGCGGCATAAGTGCGCTCTGAACCGCGGTTCCACCGCAGGCCTGCCACGTCAGCTGCTCAATTTTGCATGGTTTGTCTTCTCCTTCTCCCCTCTGCAACCTACAATATATCCTTTTGCGAAATTTTCTGCATGACTTCTTTGCGCTAAAAATCTTCTTCCCCCTTCTCAATAACAAATTTTCTGCAGGTTTCTTTGTGCCGCGCTTTAAAAAAAAATTGATTGCAAGTGAATTTAATGTTTTGCATAATTTAATCGGATTTTAAGGGGCTATTGACCAAACTCAGATTGGGTGGGGATTTCATCACCCTTCCCAGGACCCCAGAAAGCACTTAAAGCATTTCCATCGACCACTTTTAATTAAAAAATACTAGACTCAGCCCTAAGCACTTCGAGCTCAATAGGACAAAGGACTAGACATAGGCATCGACCGTTTATCCTAACTGACTTTGCGGTGTCTAGGCAAGTGTGTCAAGGCAAGTGGTTACTTAATTAGGACCACTACTTGTAGCGGGGATCCTCCCACTTACCTGGCCGCAATTGGTGGTGAAGAGGCGGTTTGAGGTCCTATTTCTAATCCTAGTTAGGAGCTGTCTAGCTGACCTAGATGACCCTAGATCTAGGCCTGATTATGCATGTGTGGTTGATCGCATTTGTGTCACAAGTTCCTTTTCAAAAATCTTTTTGCAAAAATTTCACATAAAAAAAAAGAAAAAAAATCTTTTCAAAACTTGCAACTTGTCGCTAAAGAAACCTTGCAACTCACTTACACCACTCCCTTTCATTGACGTTATCTTACCTCCACATTCTGTCTTTCATTTTTTTCTGACTACACTACCCCTTTAGTGTATGTCACTTTGGACCAGGGACACTAACGCCCGATTAGTCCGTGTTTCGTTGGTACCGACCGACAAACCCTTCGACACCGAAGTCGACATTCCGTCCACTTTCTTACCTCCACCTTCAAATTCTTCCTCCGAAAGCATGTCGGGATTCAACCCCAACAATACCTTACCGACGGGAATGATTCCACCTCCGTTAGGTGCGAATAACCCGAATCACCCGCCTGTTGAAGCGCCCACACGAGTCGTGCTCCAGGATCTCTTCTACCCTATCCGCACCTCTTTACCTACCTGTCTTTCACCCCCACCGGCAAATAGGGACAATTTTGAAATAAAACCACATTTCATCAATATGCTGCCAAAATTTCATGGTTTGGAATCTGAAGATGCTTATATCTTTATTAATAAATTCCAAAATGTTTGCGCTATGATGAAAACGACCCAATTAAGTGATGACGCTATAAGGCTAAGGGTCATTCCTTTTACCTTATGTGACCTAGCCGAGAAGTGGCTATACAGCACCGCATCACATTCCATTAGAAATTGGGACGAGTTTGTGAATGCTTTTCTTAAAAAGTTCTTTCCTCATCACAAAACTGCTAGAATCCATAATGAGATTATACAATTTTCACAGCTTTCTTCCCAACCATTTTGGAAGTGTTTCGAGAGATTTAAAGACCTACTCGTTCAATGCCCTCATCATAGGATCGAAAGTTGGCAACTTTGCCAAACATTATACGAGGGATTGAACTCGGCAACGAAGCAGTTGCTAGAAACCATCTGTCAAGGTCACTTTCTCTCCAAATCTTGTGAGGAAGCGTGGCAGTTTCTTGAGGATCTTAGTGAACAAACAATTCAGTGGGAGAGTACCAAGACCACATCATCTTCTTCTAGTGGTCAATCTAGGGCAGGCATACATCAAGTAGAGATGTCGATTGCTATGAAGGCCGAGATGGCCGCTCTTACGAAAAAGATAGAAGCGATTGAGACCAAAATCTCATCGCCTTCTCTTGCCCCTGTTATGCCTCCACGAACTGTGTGTGCTTGTTGTGCGGATCCAACACACCTAACCGAAGAGTGTCCTTATAATGCATCTACTCAAGGACAGGATCAAGTCAATGCTGCCTTTCAGCAACGACAAAGAAACGATCCGTACTCTTCGACATACAATCCGGGGTGGAGGAGTCACTCAAATTTCGCTTGGAACCAAAATCAACAATTCCAAGGAAATAACAATTTCCTAAGGCCTCCTCCTCCACAACAACAACAAGCACCTCCACAAACTCAATTTCAACAGCCTTTCCAACAGCAACCTTACCCTAATCAAGTGAACAATTTTGTGCCTAACACTACTTACCCGCCAAACAATTTTGTTCAACCTAATAATGACAAGGTTAGCTTGCTCGAAAGAAGTCTAGAGGCGTTCCTAAAGCAATCTACACAATCTACAGCTAGATTGGAGACTTCTATTCAATCTTTGGTGCAAAACAGTGCCTCACATGATCAAAGCATAAAATCTATTGAAGCACAAATTGCACAACTCAATGCAGCTTTGAGCGAGCGCGGAAAAGGAAAGCTCCCATCTCAACCACTGCCCAATCCCGGTCACGCACATGCTGCATATCAACAGCAGAATCATAACATAAATGCTGTGACCACGTTGAGATCGGGAAAAGTGTTGCAAAACAATGTGGGTATTAACAATGACACCCCTGCCAGTGGCCCTTCTTCATCTTCTTCACCTTCTTCTTCTACTTCTTCTTCGTTAGAGCCTATTCTCCATCCTTCACACGGCTGTACTTCTTCTAGCTCGAACGGACCCACTCCTCACAACACGAACACATCTACACGGAGTTCCGTTCCAACTCAACAATCTGATCCACAAAAATTGGACTCAACAACCTTTCAAAATGTCCCTTTTTCAAATCGGTTGAGATCAAATAAACCAACTCCACAAATGGAGAAGATTGTTGAGCTGTTCAAACAGGTTAGCATAAATATCCCTCTTTTGGATGCAATCCAGCAAGTTCCTTCATATGCAAAAATCTTAAATGACTTATGCACCAAAAAGAGGAAGTAACAAGTACCAAAGAAAGTTTTTGTGGCTAGTGCTATTAGCGATGCTCTTGTCAATTATTTACCCCAAAAGCAAAAGGACCCCGGTTGTCCTACCATTTCGATAACAATTGGAGACAAGAACATCAATAGAGCACTATTAGATCTTGGTGCTAGTTTCAATTTGCTACCTTATTCTGTGTACGAGCAATTAGGCGTTGGAGACCTTAAGCCCACTCACTGTACTCTCTAAATGGCCGACCGATCAATCACCCATCCTAGGGGAGAGTTGGAGGATGTGTTAATTAGAGTAGGGGATTTCATTTTCCCCGTTGACTTTATTGTTATGGATACACAACCTGTCGCTAACCCCCGGAATCAAATTCCGGTGATACTTGGTCGACCATTCCTTGCGACCTCCAACGCAGTGATCAATTGTCGTAATGGTTCAATGAATCTATCTTTTGGCAATATGACAATTGAGCTCAATATTTTCAAGTTGGGGAGTCAGCCTGCCGAGCCTAATGCGAACGTACTTGATGTTTGCTCGATCAATGAGATCGCGGAGGAGGACTGTGAGTTCGAAATTTTTTTGTTCGATCACAGCAATGTTAACGCCACAAGTGTGTTCCTCCTAGAATCCGACACAGCTTTCTCGGCGGACAACGATTATGAGTGTTTTACCTTTGTTGACGATTTTGAAGACTCATCACCTGAGTTGGAGTCTTTTGCTTTTTCGGATGAGTTAGTTGAACCATCTGACTCGGTTGCGTACACTCGATTTAAACCTTTGATGGAATCCTTCGAGTTTGAAACAGTTACTCCATTGTTACCATCTATTGTTTCATCTCCTAAACTCGAATTGAAGCTTTTGCCATCGCACCTTAAATATGCTTATTTAGGTGATAATGAGACCTTACCCGTTATCATTTCGGCCTCTCTAGCTCTTGAGCAAGAGAAGGCCCTTTTAATGGTCTTACATAATAATCGGCAAGCTTTCGGCTGGTCTATGGCGGACATCAAGGGGATTAGTCCCCTCATAGTCGAACATCATATACACTTGATGGATGATGCCAAGCCGGCAAGGGATCCACAAAGACGCCTCAACCCCATTATGAAAGAGGCTGTCAAGAAGGAGATTGTTAAGTGTCTGGATAGTGGTATCATATACCCTATTTCGGATAGCCAATGGGTTAGCCCAATCCATGTTGTGCCAAAGAAATCAGGTATCACGGTCATTACTAATGAGGCAAATGAGTTAATTCCCACTCGCACCCAAACTGAGTGGCGAGTTTGCATAGACTATAGAAAACTCAATGCCGCGACAAGGAAAGACCACTTTCCTTTACCTTTCATTGACCAAATGCTAGAACGATTGGCGGGGCACGAGTTCTACTTCTTTCTAGATGGCTATTCCGGTTATAACCAAGTCCCCATCGCCAAAGAGGATCAAGACAAGACAACATTTACTTATCCCTTTGGCACTTTTGCTTATCGTCGCATGCCCTTTGGGTTATGCAATGCACCCGCTACATTTCAGCGGTATATGATGGGGATCTTTTCAGACATGGTTGAAAAGTTCTTGGAGATATTTATGGATGATTTCTCCATTTTTGGTGACTCCTTCGACGAGTGTTTACGACATCATGACGCAGTTCTTACCCGCTGTAGGGATAAGAACCTAACTTTGAATTGGGAGAAGTGCCATTTTATGGTACGAGAAGGCATTGTCTTAGGACATGTCATCTCGCAAAACGGCATCGAGGTTGATAGAGCTAAAATTGAAGCAATTTCTAATCTTCCTCCTCCTAAATGCGTCAAAGACATTCGAGCCTTCCTTGGCCATGCCGGTTTTTACAGACGGTTCATCAAGGATTTTAGCAAGATTGCTAGACCCTTGACTCTCTTATTGGCCAAGGATACAACATTTTATTTCGACTCAACTTGCATGGAAGCATTCGAGTCTTTGAAACACTCTCTCATTTCTGCGCCCATTCTTTCATCTCCAGACTGGACGCATCTTTTCGAAATCATGTACGACGCATCAGATTTTGCCTTTGGTGCTGTTCTTGGACAGCACATTAATAAAATGCCGCATGTGATTTATTATGCTAGCCGAACACTAAATGAGGCCCAACTAAACTACACAACAACAGAAAAAGAGTTTTTGGCGGTTGTGTTTGCACTAGAAAAATTTCGGCCTTATTTAATCGGCTCTCCAGTCATTGTATATACAGATCATTCAGCTCTTCACCACCTTTTTGCGAAGAAGGATGCTAAGTCGAGGCTAATACGTTGGATCCTTTTACTACAAGAGTTTGACCTTGTAATAAGGGACAAAAATGGATGTGAAAACGTAGTAGCTGATCACCTATCACGACTTCCTTCTTCGCCTACGCTTGAACTTCCAATCACTGATGTTTTTCCCGATGAGCAACTCTTAACCATTTCTTGCGAACCATGGTTCACCGATATTGTAAACTACTTAGCCACCGGCTTGATACCTAAAGATTGGTCGAAACAGGATAAACTTCGATTCTTGTCCCAAGTAAAGCATTTTTACTGGGATGAACCTTATCTTTTTAAATACTGTTCCGACCAAATCATTCGTCGGTGTGTACCAGAAAATGAGGTTAAGAGTGTGTTGTCTTTATGCCACGATCAAGCATGTGGCGGGCATTTTGGCCCAAAGAAGACAGCCGAAAAAGTTTTGCAGTGTGGTTTCTATTGGCCACGACTCTTCAAGGATGCATTTGAATACTGCAAAACTTGCTCCCGGTGCCAACACTTGGGCCGGATATCGCGGAGAAACGAAATGCCGCACCAACCAATTTTGGTTGTGGACATTTTTGATGTTTGGGCTATAGACTTCATGGGACCATTTCCCAATTCTTTTGGAAATGTTCATATTCTTTTGGCCGTTGACTACGTTTCAAAGTTGGTCGAGGCTGTGCCTAGCCGAACGAACGATAACAAGGTTGTCGTTCGATTTCTTAAAGAACACATTTTTTCTCGATTTGGGCACCCTCGAGCGATAATAAGTGATAATGGTTCTCACTTTTGCAATAGGACTTTCGAGTCCTTAATGCGCAAATACTCTATCACCCACAAGCTATCAACGTCATATCATCCCCAAACATGTGGGCAAGACGAGATTTCAAATCTGCAAATCAAGCAAATCTTGGAGAAAACGGTTTCTAAAAACCGTAAAGATTGGTCACTTAAATTGATCGATGCACTATAGGCTTTCCGTACTGCATATAAGACCGATCTTGGTATGTCTCTATACCGGCTTGTTTACGGGAAGGCTTGCCACCTCCCAGTAGAGATAGAGCATAAGGCATTTTGGGCTATAAAAGAGCTGTTAGTTATATGTATGCCCTAGAGGCCATTACTGTACATAGGATGTATATTGTAGTGGATGCTGGGACGTATATAGGGAGGACTTTCTTGCTCGACATGATAGTATGCTATCTGGTTGAACTTTACCTTAACGTGTATACTGATTGTCTCTCTGTTACATGTTGGTAAAGCCCTTAGGATCTGTACTTGACTACCTGGACTATGATGCGGATCATACTAGTGGGGACATGGTAGTCCATAAGTACATCCTTCAAAGTCCCTAGTCGTTGGTGTATCGAGACGGGGCATCGATATACCAGAGTAGACTAGCGTATACCTTCTCGACCCATACAGATGGGCGATGGATGATCCCATATCCATTGGTGTTTGACATCAGAGATGATATACGGGTGGTCAGTAGAGACTGGGTACACTGGACGGACTCGCCGAGAACTCCCAGATGGTATTATACCTCACGTCAGATAGCAGTTCTCTGGTGACACTGGTACAGGTTAGTCTGTTGACCCGAGATCGTCATAGAGTCTTGTGTGGTTCCCACTGTGCTTTGATTTCCATCTTACCACGTCCAAGAGGGCATGCAAAACGGTGGTTTTTGGGTACAGTCCCGAGTCACATGGAGGCAATGAGCGATAGGAGGGGATTCGTCTCTCCCGGTATAGGGAGTTGATGTCGTGCTGTGTTCGATTGGCTATAACAGGAAATCCCTGGCCAGGGTTGCTGAGATTTTCTGGTAAGTGTTACCAGTAGTTTCTCGAAGTGTTATAGACCTCATATCGACACGACTTATCGAGCTATTAGGGTCTGACGTTTACCACCCCTAGGCGAGATATGCGACATATCAGACGATCAGACCGGACTGTACGGTAGTGTTACTGGTTGGATTCACTGGAGTATGAGCAGGCTTGCTCGTCGATCTTCAGATCGCTCAATACCCGGGTGGCCGTTACGTTTAGCAGACCGCTTGCGGCTTGTGGATGTTTGATATGATCGTCATCCGCTGCCGGCGTATTGACGAGTCTTTAGAGTCCTAAACAGAGGTTTCCTGGCTCAAGCGAAACGAAATAGGAGCGCATATGAGATATGTGCGGGACCGAGAATAATGCGTGTATGTGATACCGTATTCTATTCTCGCGATGAATGTGTCGAATGGTTGTATGCGATATAACCTAGTTATCGAATCATGGATTGATTCGATAAATCGATACATTGTATATTAGTCGGTTATATGCGATATGACCGGATCGTTAAATCAAGTGTTGATTTAATGATTTAATGTATAATTATATATTTGATATATTACTTTATATTAACTAGTATCGGTTCACTTTAAATGGATTTTCTCACTCGGGTGTGCGCATTGCATATGTGATATGATTTTGTGCACTTGCTTGTATCATGTTTGATGATACATGCAATACTTGGTTAAATGTATGTTTAAACCATAGTTAGTTAATGGTTAAGGGTTTTAAATGATTTATTTATTGTTTTATTTATTTTTGGCAAAAGGAAAATGGTGGCATTATTTATTTCTTTTGTTGAAGTTTCTTGAACTTTTGAAAAGTCCACCATTTTTGTTTTATGCCAAACCCTAACCACTCACTAACTTTGGTTAACTCTCTACACTTAACTATGGTAAGTGTTATGATAAGATTGAATTTTCTTTTCTATTTATTACAACTTATCATAATATTTATGATCTTCTTCCTCTTCTTCTTCTTCATGAAGATACCTTCCTCCATCAATGGTGATTGATGCAAATGAGTGAGAAATCCAATTCTAAAGTCTACCCACTTCCTATTTCTTCATCCTCTACCTCTTTCCAAGTAGTAGAGTGTGTTTCCTTCACAAGTTTTCATGACTTGGTGAAGTTGGAGCTTGATCTAGCGATGCCTCGACGTAGATCATCTTCGGCATGGACATCGACGACCTAGCTCGCCTATTCTCCGATGAAGCCGACGCTAGAGCCCGGATTCTTTTTGAACAGCGGAGAGGACTTCATCATGGAGCTATGGAGGTGGAGAAACGGATCTACAAAGGTTGTATTTCCGTTCCTTTAGTTTAATTGTAAACTAGTTTCCTTTTTCGCCTAGATATCTAGCCAACGATCCGTAGTCGGGCTTCTCGGCACCTAGATTTTTTGAAATTGGCATGGTTGATGCCTTGTGAGACCTCACTAGTGTGCCTAGGAACCCTACAGTGGTATAAGAGCCTAGCTAGAGCCTTAGGCGAAGTCCAGACGGAGTTTGAAGTCCGAACGACCCGAAAACCCAAACCTTAACATGCTCTCTGTCCTTTTTCCAAAAACTGGGATTTTTCCAAAATAAAAATATGCAGAAAAACCAGCAGGGAAATCTAAGAATTACGGCGCAAAATTGGGGTCATGAACAGTGCAAAATGCGGCGGAACCGCGGCAGATGCCTGCCTTAGGCGGCGGTTCCGCGGCAGATTGATGACGCCAGCCCTAACTGTTTGCACAGTAATTCATTGTTTCAGGTGCTGAGTTCTCTGGGTATTTTTAAAATTTATTCAAGAGTTGAATTTTCTGGAGTTGTTTTGGGGATTCGGTGTTTCGATCGGAGTATCAAATTTTGTCTATGTGGCTTTCCGGATAAATTTTAGAATATGTTAAAAAGTTCGACCGGATACAAATACCCAATTTTTCCCCTGTCGGGAAATTTCCAAGTGTTGGATTTTTCCGTAGTTTAACGACGTTCTAAGTAGTGCAAGTAACTCGATGGACCCTCTAGAAGACAACAAACCTTAACTCGATTATGTGACCGTCTTGAACTGCCCTTTGAACCTTCGGGTTTGGGGCAGTACGGCGTGCCACATGTGAGGCGTTGGCTTGACCCTTCTACGGCTGGACCGTTGGTACTGAGGCACGAACTGAATGTTTTTAGACTTGTTTCATGTGTTGATCTGTATCGGGAAAACTTGGGTGTTCGAATGTTCAATCGGAAAGTTTAACATTTTCTAATTATCTGGAATGGGATACAATAATTGGAATTCACAAGAAGTTATGAGATAACTGAATGAATGTTATAAATATAGCACTTTAGTCTCACTTGATCGGTTGCCACGGAATTTTGATGTGATCAAAAGTCCGTTGCAATCACGTAGCGTACGCGGATACTCGCCGGATAAACTTAATAGACAGCCTCACTCCATAGCCCCGACCAAGTGACTGTAGGAGAACCCCGTCGCCGAAAGCATCCGTCCGGGTGCTCGCGGTAGCGGTGTTCCGCCTTAGTGCACTTCGTCGACGGCGTCGGGGGTGCGGCCGCCTACTAAAGTTTGCGACGAGCATTCGATCAGGATGTCGGGAATCTTGTTGAATTGCCCGACTTGATATTGAAAAGAGTTTTCGATAATGAGACTAAAATGCGGGGTTTATAATTGTTAGGCATGCGATGTCTAAGTAATTCATTTGGTCAGGCATGCGATGTCTGAGATGGTTGCGGATTCCAACTGTTGTAGTTTTACACTTTCTTTTCTGTGACCGTAAGTGTAATATGTGATATCGCCGGTTTCGTTGCTATATGTCAACGACAATTGGGATGCGCATATTTACTTACGTTGATGACATGTGATGTTATGTGTTGCTGGATATGTTATATTGGATCGTCGTGTTCGAATAGCCGGGGGTTTTTATGTGAGATGAGTGTTTTTCATTTTCATTCATGTAAAAACTTGTATGTAATATTCTTTTATTGGGGCACTTTCAGGTTGCGGAAGATGTCACCTTTTGTATATTATTTACTTTTCTGCACTAGGATAGACCCAAGGAGGGGAGCACAAGTAACCGGGTTCTGGAGTCCAGTGGGAGACCAACTCGAGGAGTCGAGTCCGGGTCTCCTAACTCTAGAATTGGTAGGGTTACTTGCCGCTCTCGTAGGGGTCTAGGGGTGTGGGTTTGGCTATTCATCGCGACCGTGGAATCCGTGCTTTATACTGGCTCGTATTGAAAACACGGACGTCCTAGTATATCCAATATTTCATATGTTTCTTCTGCTGCGATATCTGTGATGTGATCATGTGATGTTCTGTAATAGATACAGTATATAGTATATATGATATATTATATAGGCGTTACTTATGTTTTACACCCGCGCTAGCCCTGTCCCGCTCTGCCGTTAGTTACCTAACCTAACGGTGCATGAGGGGACATCGAGGCGAATGCGGATGGCATAAGTGTACGTCGTATTTATCTGTGATGTTTAGGTACTTAAATGATGGGACTTCATTAATGTGATTAATGAAATAAAAGAAACCTAAGATGTTGTAGAATCGAATTTCAAAATAAAACAGGTAGCTACAGTTCTTGCTTTGCACAGCGGTATATGTGATATATCCTTTACCTTATTCTATGAGGAAAGGACCGAGATCCCTTCACCGGGAGTGACTCCTTTAGCAATAACTGGCAGATGCTACAACCCTCGGTTTGTCTTTGATCGCTTCTATAGTTTCCGCTTTGCACAGTGATATATATGATATATCCCGCACCTCATTCGACGAGGAAAGGACCGACGATCCCTTCACCACGAGTGACTCCTTTAGCAAAACTAGAAAAGCCTCAAAAGCACTCCATTTTAAAATTATTTGATTCTATAACGATATCAAGTTCAAAGCGTTAAAGGTTTTCATAAAAACCATTCGCAACCCTCTGTCATTTTAGGAAGTAGAGTACTTAGTATTCGTGCTACGTTTGTCGACCATAGCCGAGGCGTAGTGTGCGGTAGCTAAGTGATGTCTTCCTACACAGCATATGATGCGATTAGTTAGGACAGTCATGTGGCTTTGTTGACCTTAGCCAAGGGTCATGTGGGTGGGTCTAATTAATCACGAAATGACGGGTAGAACATGACTAGTACCTATGATTTGTTGACCTTAGCCAAGGTCATAGGTGCTAGGGGTAAAAACCATTATCGGGAGTTTCAGGTGTTGAAATTTGCAATGAGATTGCATACCTTCTATGAGATAGTTGGATCCCGATACCCGCTGTGAGTAAGAGTTACTCCTGGGAGAGTTTTACACATTACAATTAGCCAATCAAGTAGGTGTCTAGAAAGGTGTTAACGAGGTTACGCCTCTGGGAAAACGAGGTTTACATTAATTAGGTTCGTGCGAAAGCACGGGGGACCTCCCTCAAAGTACCGACACTGGCCTGGCTGAAAGATTGGCGAACTTGTAGTGTGTAATTAATCCCGGCTAGTCTTTCCTTTTAGGGTTTGAAGGAAGATTTGATAAAAAGCAGTGGGAGCCATCCTGATTAGATAAAATAATAACCAATCTATTCTTGCAAGAGCGCACGCTGAGTGTTTTCTTCTCTCTCTCTCCAGGTAGCGACCATATCACGCCTTAATCAAGATAATAATACGGAATATTGACCGAACCCGCTTGTTATACTGAGCTGGGGAACGTTGGTCCCGCTCCAACTTATAATTGTTATAAGACAGAGCAGGAAATTGGGGATTACCACAATTCCCGTGCAGCCCAAACGAAGAGAATGCATGCTGATGCATCATCTTCGGGTGTGTTCATTACAGAGAACTGTTTCTAAGTATCCTTTACGTTCTGGGTATGTGATACCAGATCAGGATCCCAGATATGTAATATGTTACATGGGCTACAGATAGGTAAAGAACTGAGAACGGGTGATAAGTTTCATGAGGCAGAAAACGGGGCAAGTGTTGCAGCCAAGTCTGTTGGTCACTGTCACCCTGTATTACCAATACATTGATTCTGATCGAATGTTATTAGATACCGAACCTGATATACAAAATCATATCAGTCTCTTTATCAGTAAAGAAAGGATATAATTTTGTATTGTTGGATAATGTTTTGAACATTTCCTATATCAAAAGTTGATCGGTTCAGGCACGTTATCTAAAAGCATTGATGTTCTAAATCAAACTACAGTTCTTTGTATACAGAACACACACAAGAGGAAGAGCTCAGAACTGAACGAATCCTTCTTGAGGTATTGTAGACTAGGTCAGATCAATGTGACCCGACTAGCTAGAGTTATATAAAGATGCATATTTAAATTAGTTTGAATTTACATCTTGTGAAACTCGCCAGTCATGTCACAAAGATAAGATGACCACAGCTCTGTTTATTGGAAACAGAGAAAGTGTTAGTGAACTCTTGGGATGATACATGTTGATGTATGTAAGGTCCTCTGTCTACACATGCCAGGACCTGTTCTTTATACTTCATTATATTCTCTGATAATCTCTCAAGATTCAGTCATATGTTCCTGTTGAAACATGAGTCCGAACCTTTTGAGATATTCACAGAATATAAGCTAGAAGTAGAGAACCAAAATACGGGTATAAGTATTATGTCCTTTGATGTGATCAAGGAGGAGAATACTTGAGCACGGAATTTCTGGACTTTTCTAAAGGAGAATGAGATTCTCTCTCGGCATTACTCCTCCGTATACACCATTGCACGATGGTATATCGGGATGAAGCAGATACACCCTATTTGATATGGTGTGCTCTATGATGAGTACTACTGAGTTACCTATTTCCTTTTGGGAGTTATGCACTTGAGAAGCTGCATACCTATTGAATAGGGTTCCACTCAAATCAGTTGCCTACCATTTCATATGTGATATGGAAAGGGAAGAGCCCATATCTTAAGCTAGTTAAGATTTGGGGTTGTCCAGCCTTTGTCTAAAAGCAAAATCCGGACAAGCTCAAGGGAAGGTCTGTTATGTAGAACTGGAAATGTTCCAGCTATACAGACTGCAGCTGATGGTTTGATAGAACCAAAGGATTCAGTAGATTCCAACGAATCTCAGCCTTTCCGCCGATCTAGTAGGGTTCCTCATCCACCTGAGAGATACTTCTGTTTCTCTATGACAGTGGGAGCGAGGATTGCATCATGAGATGATGACCCAACTAGTTTCGAGCTGGCCATCAGGAGTAGGACTCTGTAAGAATGGCTGGATGCTTAGTGATCTGAGATGGAATCCATGTACACCAACAAAGTATGGACTTTGGTTGCAATATCTGGAGGGTTAAATCCCCATCAGGAGCAAGTATATCTTGAGAAGATTACTTGGTGTAGATGGAAAAGTTGAGACTTTCAAAGCTAGACTTGTGAAAGGTTTTTCGTCATCGACCAGGCGTGGATAATGATGAAACCTTTTCAAGTAGCTGTGCTTAAGTCCATCCAGATCCTACTTGCCACGGCTACATACCATGACTACGATATCTGGCGGTTGGCTGTCTTGACTGCTTTTCTAAATGATGATTTGGAAGAGAGCGTCTATAAGAACACAGCCAGAGGGCTTCGTAGACAGTGGGAGCAGCGGAAACGTGTGCAAGATGTTTTATAGGATAAAGCAGGCATCGCGGAGTTGGAACATCTGTTTTGATGGATAAGTCAAAGAGTTTGACATCATCAAAATGGTAGATAAACCTTGTATAAACAAAAAGGTAGTAGGGAGTATGGTGACGATCCTCGTAGAGTACGTGGATGACATACTCTTGATAAGGAAAGAGTTTCCTATGCTATGCTCGATCAATCTCCGCTTATCACAATGATTATCACAATGATTCTCCACATAGGATCAAAGTGATACCTCCAAAATCCTGGACTTTGGATCTATGAGATAGATCTAAATGGATGTTAGGATACTCACTAGCTATAGTGAGATGGTATCAATCGACCCTGGGGAGAATCACTGGAATGGTTCCAGGGTGATAAAGACGACTAAATGTCAGTCACAGGCATTGTCTTTACCCTCAGTAAAGGGACGGTATGTTGGAAGAGTTCCAAGCTAGATACCGTGACATACTAGACGATAAAGGCACGATACATCGCTACTTAAGATGCTACCAAAGAGGCTGTTTGGATGTATATTGGTTCATAAGATGAACTACGTTCCTACCATTGTGTGACAATGGAGTTGTGGCTTATGCCAAGGAACGCCCGTCCCATCAGTGATCCAGACATATTCTAAGGCAGTATCACTTGATCATGGAGATGGTTGATCTCCAGGGTGATCGAGGTTTGGAGAGTAGACTCAGAGGACAACACAGCGGATCCACTCACAAAGGCCTGTTCCCAGAGAGAGACTTTTATGGGATGGTTGAGTATGAGATACTACAACCACTGCTATCAGATGGCCCTAGTGCAAGTGGGAGATTGTTAGTTATATGTATGCCCTAGAGGCCATTACTGTACATAGGATGTATATTGTAGTGGATGCTGGGACGTATATAGGGAGGACTTTCTTGCTCGACATGATAGTATGCTATCTGGTTGAACTTTACCTTAACGTGTATACTGATTGTCTCTCTGTTACATGTTGGTAAAGCCCTTAGGATCTGTACTTGACTACCTGGACTATGATGCGGATCATACTAGTGGGGACATGGTAGTCCATAAGTACATCCTTCAAAGTCCCTAGTCGTGGGTGTATCGAGACGGGGCATCGATATACCAGAGTAGACTAGCGTATACCTTCTCGACCCATACAGATGGGCGATGGATGATCCCATATCCATTGGTGTTTGACATCAGAGATGATATACGGGTGCTCAGTAGAGACTGGGTACACTGGACGGACTCGCCGAGAACTCCCAGATGGTATTATACCTCACGTCAGATGGCAGTTCTCTGGTGACACTGGTACAGGTTAGTCTGTTGACCCGAGATCGTCATAGAGTCTTGTGTGGTTCCCACTGTGCTTTGATTTCCATCTTACCACGTCCAAGAGGGCATGCAAAACGGTGGTTTTTGGGTACAGTCCCGAGTCACATGGAGGCAATGAGCGATAGGAGGGGATTCGTCTCTCCCGGTATAGGGAGTTGATGTTGTGCTGTGTTCGATTGGCTATAACAGGAAATCCCTGGCCAGGGTTGCTGAGATTTACTGGTAAGTGTTACCAGTAGTTTCTCGAAGTGTTATAGACCTCATATCGACACGACTTATCGAGCTATTGGGGTCTGACGTTTACCACCCCTAGGCGAGATATGCGACATATCAGACGATCAGACCGGACTGTACGGTAGTGTTACTGGTTGGATTCACTGGAGTGTGAGCGGGCTTGCTCGTCGATCTTCAGATCGCTCAATACCCGAGTGGCCGTTACGTTTAGCAGACCGCTTGCGGCTTGTGGATGTTTGATATGATCGTCATCCGCTGCCGGCGTATTGACGAGTCTTTAGAGTCCTACACAGAGGTTTCCTGGCTCAAGCGAAACGAAATAGGAGCGCATATGAGATATGTGCGGGACCGAGAATAATGCGTGTATGTGATACCGTATTCTATTCTCGCGATGAATGTGTCGAATGGTTGTATGCGATATAACCTAGTTATCGAATCATGGATTGATTCGATAAATCGATACATTGTATATTAGTCGGTTATATGCGATATGACCGGATCGTTAAATCAAGTGTTGATTTAATGATTTAATGTATAATTATATATTTGATATATTACTTTGCATTAACTAGTATCGGTTCACTTTAAATGGATTTTCTCACTCGGGTGTGCGCATTGCATATGTGATATGATTTTGTGCACTTGCTTGTATCATGTTTGATGATACATGCAATACTTGGTTAAATGTATGTTTAAACCATAGTTAGTTAATGGTTAAGGGTTTTAAATGATTTATTTATTGTTTTATTTATTTTTGGCAAAAGAAAAATGGTGGCATTATTTATTTCTTTTGTTGAAGTTTCTTGAACTTTTGAAAAGTCCACCATTTTTGTTTTATGCCAAACCCTAACCACTCACTAACTTTGGTTAACTCTCTACACTTAACTATGGTAAGTGTTATGATAAGATTGAATTTTCTTTTCTATTTATTACAACTTATCATAATATTTATGATCCTCTTCCTCTTCTTCTTCTTCATGAAGATACCTTCCTCCATCAATGGTGATTGATGCAAATGAGTGAGAAATCCAATTCTAAAGTCTACCCACTTCTTATTTCTTCATCCTCTACCTCTTGCCAAGTAGTAGAGTGTGTTTCCTTCACAAGTTTTCATGACTTGGTTTGGAGCTTGATCTAGCGATGTCTCGACGTAGATCATCTTCGGCATGGACATCGACGACCTAGCTCGCATATTCTCCGATGAAGCCGACGCTAGTGCCCGGATTCTTTTTGGACAGCGGAGAGGACTTCATCATGGAGCTATGGAGGTGGAGAAATGGATCTACAAAGGTTGTATTTCCGTTCCTTTAGTTTAATTGTAAACTAGTTTCCTTTTTCGCCTAGATATCTAGCCAACGATCCGTAGTCGGGCTTCTCGGCACCTAGATTTTTTGAAATTGGCATGGTTGATGCCTTGTGAGACCTCACTAGTATGCCTAGGAACCCTACAAGAGCTGAATTTATCTTTAGGAGATGCGGGCAGCAATCGAAAGCTGCAATTGAATGAACTAAAAGAGCTGCGGGATGAGGCATATGATAATGCCGTAATTGCTAAAAACCGAGCTAAGGTGTTCCACGATAAACACCTTTTACGTAAAACATTTAAACCTGGTCAACAGGTTTTACTCTATGATACTCGGTTACATTATCACCCCGGCAAGCTCCGTTCTAGATGGAGAGGACCTTTTGTAGTCCGCACCGCTTATCCGCACGGTGCGGTTGATCTTGAAAATCCGGAAGACGGTACTTTATTCAAAGTGAATGGGCATCGATTGAAACCGTTCTTCTCAGCGGACCCTTCGGAGGAGCTCCTGTTGTTGCAGGAGCTGATTTACACTGATTGATATTCCTCCACTTACACCCCCGAATTTCCAAATCATTTTTTCCAAAACTTTATTTCAAATAAGTTTGGGGGTGTGTACCATTTGTAAATATATTAATAAGCAGGACATTGCCGACATTATCTACCCGCTTGGTGCAGCATGACAGTGAGGACACTGTCCAGTTGAAGTTTGGGGGTATGCTCGGTACGTCTTCTTCCTTCGCATTCATTTGTACATATTTTTGCATTTGCTTAATTATTTTAAAACCCATAAAAATTGAAAAATTTCAAAAATTATAAAAAGTATTTTATTCAATATTGGCCATATCTAACTTCAGTTTGACAAATAGGTTAACTGGCTACGAACAACTAGATCTTAGACTGAGTAAATTGAAAACCCTAAAAATAACCTTCTTTAAAGATTAACGGTAGAAAGTATATGTCTTTGTAGTTTATTTAGAAATAGGCAAATTTTGAGTTCACTTTTTGGCCTAAGTTGAAATAAAGGAAAAATATTGATATTCTTATTAGATTATAAGTTTGAAAATTAATTCCTAGCTTAAGTCTAGATTCTGTAAATGTATACCCTACAAATTGCACAATCACGCACCTTGAAACTTGGAATAGTAGAAGAGGCCTTGAAATGCTCTTGTCTGAAGTCCTTAGTACGAAGAAAATAAAAAAATGTGAATAAAGAAAAAAAATGAACACTGGTCTTTGCGATTACTTAAGGCTGCAAAAATAGAAAAAAATATTTAGCGAGGGTGCTTCATCACCTAGTGCCTTAGACCAACTGGTTTGGGAGTCACTTCTAAAAGCCTTGGGTGTTGCAAGGCTAGGAATTACGCTTTAAAGTGCAAACATATCTTGTAATCGGTTGTTGGTACCTCAAGAAGTATTAACGGTCGCATGAAGGATGTGTAAGCAAAATTCAATTAAAAATTCACCAATTAATAAGCGCTTTGGACAACGAACAAAGGTATGATTGCTTTATTTGAATTTCCAAGTGTAGGGGTGATTTATACACACACGTGGGGATATATGATTAGAGTTGAGATAAGAGAAAGGAATGAAGAATAGAACTTGTATCTTTAGTAGAGTTGATAGAAAAATTCATAAGTGGAGATGGAACCTTAGAAGGAAAACTTGGGAAATGCTGAAAGCTAAGTAAGTCTATAGGAAGTATATATTCTTAAGTTAAATAATGAAGAAGTGTGAAGAATATGGGAGGATAGTTTACAAGTTGACGATAATAGAATTCCTTGTTAGAAAACCTAATTGGAGAATTAAAGTCAGTGGGCCTAATTGATAGGATTTTGTGGGTAGTATCCACTGAAAACCCTCAGGAGACAACACTCCACCTACTAGCGACACCTAGAGGTTTAACGGCTTACTGCACGTGCTCAGTGCAATCGCGTTTCCCTGCGAAAGTGCGGTCAGGTTTTATCGAGAATAAAATAATAAGTTTGCTCGAGGACGAGCAAAAGATAAGTTTGGGGGTATTTGTTCATACCATAATATTGCATTATTAAATTCCCTATTCTTATTCTTTTTATAAATAAACAGGTGCTTTTGACGCATGTCTGCTACATATTACAGGATACAGGTTCTTGGAGCGAAAACAGTGAAAAAGACAAAAGTTAATACAAAAGAGGGACTTTTGACCAACAAGTAGAAGGGTCCTAGTCAAGCCTAGACTAATAACAGTTCACAGAGGTACAAGGCAACGCAAGGTCCAAAAATGTCAAAGTGAAACAGTTAAAAGACCAATACAAGTTTTCAATGAAGATCTGGAGAAGAACCAAAAGCCAAAATGAGAAAAGAAATAAAAAAATAAAAAGCCCAATCAGCATATAAGAAGCCCACAAAATATGATGTGGTGATCTCACCATAGGGCCGCGGAACCGCGACCCAACCCCCACCAATGCCGCGGTTCCGTGGCCATTTATTGCACGTGTCGGCGCAGAAAGTTGGTGTCGGTGCGTTGGTGCGTAGGTTGGGATTTTTCGGGGGTATTTTTGTAATAGCACATGCACGAGAATTTGTAACCCTAGTTTTCCTATTTCCTTATAAATATTTAATCAAAATATTGTAATAGGGATGCCTCTTTATGATAAATAAAATTCAGATTCAATTCAGTGGAAGAGCATCATTTTCTGTAAGTTTGTTTTTATTTTTCTGCCTTAGTTTTATAATTGTTTCTTGCCCTAGATCAATTAATTCTTTGCCTTAGTTTAATCTAGTGTAGAATCTTTTAATCTTAATCTGTAGTAGGTAAGTAATCCATTAGATCTAAAAATACGCATATTAAAAATGATGTTTTTAATAGATCCCCTAATGAGCGAGTAATTTCCTCACTTGTTAGGGTTAGGATTAAGGGAGGGATTGAGAGATGAATATCTCTCATCTCTTTCACGTCCAATAATTTGTAATAACTAGAACTTCATGCACACACGTATGATCCGCTCCCTACGGCACCCTACCCATGAGGTAACGGTGAGACCGTAGTATAAAGGACCGGACATGCATGACTTCCATGAAGGTTAGAGCAATTAGTAGGAAAGGACGGACAAGGATCTAGAGAAAGAAACTTCGTTTCTTCCCAATCATCCTAATCGCCTTTATTAATAATTGCTATAACTTCTAAAATGATCCAATTAAGGGCATTGAAAGAGGTGTGAATATTAATCTTATCAAACTCACCTTAGACCAAACCCTAGCAAGTTTCTTTATCATCATATAACTTAGGTTTTAGATTCAATTTAAAAACCAAACCACCATTGGAATCAACTCGTAAGAACACTTAGGAAAATTACACATCCCTGTGGACCGACCTGTATTCACTGGCTAGCTTCATACGACGCCGTTCTTGATTGCGGTAAAATATTTTGGTGATTGTTAAAAATCTCTTCTAATCAGAAATTCAAGGAATATAAACTTGAAGTATTAAAGTCCTACGATGTGATCAAGGAGGAAAATACTTGGGCATGGAGTTCCTGGATTTTCTAAACAGAGAATGGGATTTTCTCTTAGCTTACTCATTCGTGTACACAACAGCACAACGGTGTAACAGGACGGAGGTATCGCACCCTATTGTATATACATTGTCACTGTTAGGCTCAGTAGGGTTTCCGGATGAGTTCGCTCATCGGCCTCCCTTGAGGTCAGTCCATGGGCAGCCGTTACGCATTGCTACTGCCGCTGACGGTTTGTGGTTAAACCCACTGCTAGGGTACTGACGAGTCATTAGAGTCCCCCACAGACAGTTTCCCAAGTTCGGGCGAAACGTTGTATAGGCCGTATGGTTTTATGGCAGGGTTCGGAAAATGCACGTGCGTTTACGCACGTGTCAGTTTTCGGGCAGATGATACTGGTCGGCTTTGGTTTAAGCCAGATCCGAGTATTATATTGAGTAGATATAATATCTTTGTCTCAGTTGCATTTGTATTCGGTCGTAATACAAATGCGGGTATATTTATACAGTTTCGGGGTTATCCTGAAATTCGTTTCGGGATCACTTTTGGAAGTTGCCAGTTTCCAGTTTTCTATCAGCCGTCTTTTAACATTCGGTTAAAAACGGGTTTATCTTTTCTTGAGATGAGTGTGGATTCTTCTAGAAGCTTCTAGATGGTGAGGTGGCTTAGTGACTCATCTTGGTATTAATTGTTGCATTAATGGTTAGATGATGTGTTATTATGACTCATCCTTTAGCATTAATGTTTCTTGTAATGCTTAAGATATTTGATCTAGATATTTGTTCTTGTTGTCACCTCCCCCTCTCTTACACTCACCCCCCCATCCTATAAGTTGGCCGTCCCCTCCTCTCTCTCACACTCACTCTCACTTGAGTTTCATTATAGAAAAAGATTATGATAGTTTTCGGTGTATGGAATTTCACAGCTCATTTCATTCCATCACCTGATTCCCACGGCAACTTCATTAACCGTTCGTCCATAGCTTTGGACGGAACGAGACAAAGTATTCTACTCATTCTCTACATCAATCTTGGTCGTCTCTTTTAGCAAACTTGACGACCGAGTTGCCTCGAGTCAGAGGCGGGAGCCCGTTTAAAGAATCGTCGACGTGGTGCCACCTGGACGAGCAGATCGGAGATCGAAGAGATCGGAGCAGCCGCAACGGAGCGTGGGATGATGGTTAAAGAACGAAGGACTCAGATCGTTCGGTATAACCTTTCTACACTCTTTACAGTTTGTTAGTTTAGCAATAATGGCAGATCCGGGTTAAAGTATACGATAGCGCCAGTTAAAAAGTTTTTGTTCCGCATTTGGCGTTTGTAGACGGCCGGGACGCTACCGTAGACTTACAGTGGTATCAGAGCCTCACCATTTTGCTTTACTAAGTTGTGCTAACGCGTTTAAAACATCGATCGGACCGGAAATCAAAAACTGCAAATTTCAAGTTCACAGTTTCTGTAGATTTTAAATGATGTCCTAAAATTATTCTACATATCTCAGAAAACTGTGCAGGGTTTTATAAGAACATCGTACAAATTTGGGATCATGAATCGACAAGACTGTCGCGGAATCGCGGCCAAACCCATGGTTTGGCCGCGCATCCGCGGCCTTTCTGAGTGATCATGCCCCCAAATTTGCACAGTATATTCTTCTCTGGAAATTGGGGTTTTTGGTATATATCTTTTGGGCCCAGATTTTGTTACTGTTCAACAGATGTTCGTGGGGCCCACTTTGTGATATTTAGTCGATCGATATTTAAACATGTTAGTTTACAGTGCTTACATTATATCTCCGACCGGAATGTCATTTGATCGGTAAACCGCGTCTGATTGCTATAGTTCTTTTAGACGGGTTTGCGAACGTGACATTCACGTTGATATTCTGTGTTGTGCTGTGATGTGGCGGATTTGTCGTGGTGGATAGCAGTGTGCGATGATAGTGCAGTTTGGATTTATTTGTACATTTGATATTGCAGGGCGAGCGTTCAACTTGTGGACTGCCGTCCCTGCCTGTTGTATAATATTCTTTTGGGGCACGACCAGGTTGCGGTCGATGTACCTGTTGTACTATTATTTATTACTGTACTAGGTTTTGCCCCGCGACGGAGTGCACAGATAGCTGGGTTCTAAGGGGCAACGGGTCCGCATCTCATGGCTTTGGGAGGCAGAGGGGCCTCACTCAAGAATTGGCAGACTGTTCGCCGCACTCGTAGGGGGTACAGGTTGACCCAAGGAGGGGTGCTCAATTTACCGGATTCCGTGAAGTGTCGGGTGTTCCATTCACTATGCTGTGGGGACTACCTCGCTTCAGGTTTTGGCGGGTAACTTGCCGCACCCGTAGGGGTCTAGGTTTCATTGCACAGGCTATCCACAGGACAGGGGAACGTCGGGTTTCAGCAGCGGCTCTGTGAAACTCGGGGATCCCAGATTATCTGTATTGTTCTGTGATGCTTATTACTTTTCTGTAATGTTGCATATTATCACGCCTGGAGCGATTATTGTATATTGGTTTATATACTATTAGATGTTGTATATGTTTTACACCCGCGCTAGTCCAGTCCCCGCTCTGTCGTTAGTTAAGTAACCTAACGGGTGATGATGGGACCCAGTGACGAATGCGGATGGCATATACGTATATTTTATTTTCGTTCTTTTCTGGTGTGATTGATTGATGGGACTGCATTGATTTTTCAATGCAAAGTAAAACAAACCTATTTGCAGTTGTTGGAACAAATTTAAAAAGTGTTATTGCAAAGACGTTTCCTTTTGTTAAGCATAGCGGTATTCAGTGGAATATCCTGCACCTCATTCGACGGGGCTAGGGCCGATATCCCTTCACCGGGACTGACCCCTTGGGCAGAAGTTTGCGTCAGGGTAATAACTTCACTATAGTCGATTACAAGTTGCTTTGCATCGCGGTATTCAGTGGAATATCCTGCACCTCATTCCACGAGGAAAGAGCCGAGATCCCTTCACCGGGAGTGACCTCTTTAGCAAAAGGTTTTCGCCACTATATTTTAAAAAAGCTATCAGGTTCCTTCAGCGATATCAAGTTCACTACGTTAAAGGGTTTTCGCCAAAAACCAGCCGTAGCCCTCCGTCATTTCTTTTGGGTATTCAGTAGTATTCAAGCTATGTATTTTGACCTAACGCCAAGGCATAGTGTTTGGTAGCTGCTGGGTATTCAATTGTTGCATAGATAGATGAGTTGGTTTGGGACAGCCGTTCTGCCATTTTGATCTAACGCCAAGGGCATGCGCGGGTGGGTTCAAATTAACAAGATAGTGACGGGTAGAACTTGGCATGTGACTTATGACATTTTGACATAACGCCAAGGTTATAAGAGCATGGGGCAAAAATCTTATCGGGAGTTTCTAAAGAAACTGAAACTTGCCAAGTATGCGCATACCTTCTGGAGTATGAGTAACGTGGATGCATTCCATCACGTTATCATGCGATGAGAGTTGGATCCCGATTCCCACTGATGAGTTGGTTTACTCTTCGGGTGATCCCGATTGATTCTTCTTTCAGGTTTGGAGGAGAATTTGACAGGACAGTGGGAGGTTTCCGGATTAGATAAAGTGATAACCATTCTGATCTAGGTTAGAGTGCACGCAGAGTGTTTCTTTTCTCTCTCTCTTTGGCAGTGACCTTTGACCGACCCTAGACTATGACTCAGTGACCAAGTTGACCGAACCTTCTTAAAATACTGGCTTTTTGGATTGTCCGAGTTGCATAAGTCATTGCCACTCCTTCTTCTACCCTTTGAATTTCTCAGAACACCCGTATTACTACGGAAATCCACTTCCATTGGATAGATCCATCGTATGGTTATATACGAACTCGAAGGGACTTCTTTGAGGATGGATCAAGGTTCAGGAGAAATAGAATTGGTTTATTCAGTTGTCTTTTATTATCACCTTCTCTCAGGTTGCGAGGGCTCCTTGGTTTAGGAGAGTACACCTATTACGCTTATTGGATAGTCTTATTCCAAACCATAGGCAGGTGTCGAAAGGTAGGGAATGAAGAAAACCAATTAGCCTAAGTAGGGTGTGCAGAAGGTAATATGTAAAGACAAAATAAAGGGATTAGAAAGAGGGCAAAGTAAATTGCGACTGTTATCATTCACGACCAAAACCGCGTACTTCGTCGCCACTCATATTTCACCTTTAAAATAGAATAAGGTATTATTCAGTTGTCTTTTATCATCACCTTCTCTCAGTTGTGAGTACTCCTTGGTTTAGGAGGGTACACCTATTATGCTTACTGGATAGTCTTCTTCCAAACCATAGGCTGGTGTCGAACGGTAGGGAAGGAAGAAAACCATTTAGCCTAACGATGGTGTACAGAAGGTAACGACTAAAGACAAATAAAGGGATTTGGAGAGATGGCAATAAAATATACGGTTAAAGTCATGAATTGGATAATGGAAGAGGCATTACTATGAATACCAGGATACCCCTACGAAACATTTTCATGTTTCAGTGCATTGTTAAAGAAAAACTGTTTTCCCGATTAGATACTTACTCCAAGGGTATGTATTTACCAGGTTTCATTCTTATATCTGTATGGTTTTACAGATGATGAGTGGGAGTAAGTTATTGGGAATTAGGTGATTATCCTCATTATATCGGAATTCGTTGTAATTGGTGATATTTGACGAAATCGCCAGTGTACAGTTTTCAACCTACGAAGCATAGGTTTTGAGTTATTCAACTTAGCAGACTTATACAGAGTATTGTATGTTGTCCAGTGTCCATCAGGACAAAGGGGTAGGTCGTCGTACTATGTTCTGTTTACTTATAACTTCTCTAGTATTTAGACAAGTGTTTCGTAGAAATACAAGGTCTAAGTTTTGAGAAGTTGTGGGTATAAGAATAAAGTAGAGAACCAGGTGTCACAAATATCGGGATTCTTCAAAGAGATCGAAGATGTAGATTCTTGTGATTGGTATTCAGATGATAGTAATGATTTTGAGAAACTTATTTCTCTTTCAGGTTACTCATAATTGGAAGGATTCCTAAGTTGAGTAACGCTGATCAGCCTCTCTCCATTAAGATGATATGCACTGGAGACAGCTGCATGATTAGAATATGGTTCCAATTAAATAAGTGCCAAAGTTTCTATATTGGATATAGAATGGATCATACCTTATAAGATGTTAAGGTACGGGGAGTTGTCCAGCTTATGCTTAAAACCAGACTCTGGATAACTCAGGGCACGTTTCTGTAATGGCTGTTCGTGGGTTGACCCTGGCTATGACGAGGGTTGATATTCTACCATTTGGAAGATCAATAGTGATATTGTTCTTGACTCGCCACAGTTTTAGTAAAAATGGACTTTTTCAGAAAACAGTAGTGGGAGTATGGTAGAACTGGAAGTGATTCCAGAACCGCAAAAGATTACGGAAAATTTAATAGGACCTATATATTCAATCAGGTTTGACATTCCATTAGCCACTCCGCAGATATGGTGGGTAACCTCAGACACCCGAGAGGTACTTCGGTAGCCTCAAGGATGGTGACAGGGAGGTTCTTATCAACCCAGACTTGACACTACTGTTGTTCCAGACTATGAGACCAGGCAGGAGGATAAGTATAGCGTCGTTCTAAACTAGCTTTAGAAGTGCACGTGTATATTATTCTGCCAGAGGGTTGTCGTAGTCAGTGGGAGCAGCGGAAGTATAGTGGGCAAGTAGCTTATGTCTATTTATAGACTAGAGCAGTTATGGCGGAGATAGATCATCTAATTTTGATGCGACAGTCATGGGTTTGACTTCATCAGAATAGGGGATGGATCTGTTAAGAAGGTAGTAGGGTGTGATGTCATGGTATCTGGATGACATACACAGAGTAGGAAGTAAAATTCCTATACTATGATCGGTTGTACTGTGGTCGTCACACAGTTGTTTCTCCAGACAGGATATGGATATAATATTTGACATTCTGGTTTCTGGATCTATGGTTTTAGATCTAGATTTGGGTAGTTTCCCAATGTGGGTGCTTTGACAGATATTCTGATGGTTTTTAGAATAGTTGACTCCTAGCATGGTGGTGTACCTGCAGGTAATGGAGTCACCCTCTCTAAAGGTGTCGTGTAGACTAAAGAGGAAAGGGCTGTGCATGATTGGCAGATCACTTGCTTAGGCAATTGAGTCAATCGTGAGGTGTCAAGTACCACACCAGATGTTGTTTTTGCACTTGATGCGATAAGTTTGTATTAATCCAATCCTGGAGAGACATAAGGAAGCAGTTTTAGAACATAAGTGGATGTTCTACGGATTTGATGACAGCAGCCTCCTTCGAGAGACGATTATCATTCCAGGCTTCAAAGGTGACGTGGATGACAGAGTGATTGTCAGAGTTTTAGTTCTCCCTCTGACGAGGGACAGTATTATGGACAGCTGGTCCAAGAGGATACTGTGGGTGGCATGGTGCCGGATACTGATTAGGTTCAGTGATCGATACAGTCTAAGAAGTTTGGATTTGGAGTTCATCTATGAACTAGATCCCATCAGATATCCAGACATATTCTAAGACAGGTATTACTCGATTCGGGAGATGGCTTTCTCCGCGAACTTGAGATTTAGAGAGATATAGAAAGAAACAACTAGGCGGATCCACTCACTGAGGCTATTTCTCGAACACAATAGTTTTACAACGAGCTTTGTGAAACTGATAATTAGAGGAGTTGGATGTTCGGTTTCACACGGGCTGTGAGTAGTCGACATCGCAATAATTAGCCTTGAGTGCAAGTGGGAGATTGTTGGTGATAGTGCCCTCATAGTCAATTATTGGATCGCAGGTACGTGATTGCAATGATTGCGGAGGACCTATACCGGTAGGACAGTCTTACTCGAGATGATAGTATGCTATCTGGTTTGCCTTTATCAGTCGTGTACATGTTCAGGTGACTGATTACATGTTACACTTTGATAGAGCCCTTAGGATCTTGCTTTACTACCAACTGTATGATGGCGATCATATACGTGAGGTAGGGTAGTTTATATGCATATCCTTAATTGTGGTCCCTAGTCGTGGGAGTTTCGAGACAGGGCATCGATACTCCGGAGTAGACTAGTGTATACAGTCGAGACCCCGACGAGGAGTGGTGGCCGGTCTTACAAGCCACTGGTGTCAGTTTGATCACCTAAGATGTATACAGGTGCTCATTGGGTTATGAGTACACCGGACAGGACTCGCCGGGAATCTGCTAGTTGGTATTATACATATCGTCAGATAGCAGTTCCCTGGTGACATGTGTACAGGTTGGTTCATCGACCTGAGGTCGTCATTTGTCTTGTGTGAGTTCCCACTGTGCTTTGATTTCTACCCTACCACAGCTCAAAGGAGTAGTGCAAACAGGTAGTTTTTGGGTACAGTCCCGAGCCACATGGAGGCATGTGAGCGGATCGGCAAGGGATTCGTCTCTCCCGGTATTGGGGGCGAGATCGTGCTGTGTCTAGGAGAGCCATTACACAAAGCCCACGGCCGTGGCAGGAGATTTACTGGTAGGTACTCCAGTAGTATCTCAGGGTGTTATTGGGCTACACTCCGACACGACTTATACTGCTATTGGGGGTCTGACGTTACTAGCCCCCTAGGCAGATATGCGATACTCATAGACGAACGGACCGGACTGTATATACATTGTCACTGTTAGGCTCAGTAGGATTTCTAGATGAGTTCGCTCATCGGCCTCCCTTGAGGTCAGTCCATGGGCAGCCGTTACGCATTGCTAGTGCCGCTGACGGTTTGTGGTTAAACCCACTGCCAGGGTACTGACGAGTCATTAGTGTCCCCCACAGACAGTTTCCCAAGTTCGGGCGAAACGTTGTAGAGACCGTATGGTTTTATGGCAGGGTTCGGAAAATGCACGTGCGTTTACGCACGTGTCAGTTTTCGGGCAGATGATACTGGTCGGCTTTGGTTTAAGCCGGATCCGAGTATTATATTGAGTAGATATAATATCTTTGTCTCAGTTGCATTTGTATTCGGTCGTAATACAAATGCGGGTATATTTATACAGTTTCGGGGTTATCCTGAAATTCGTTTCGGGATCACTTTTGGAAGTTGCCAGTTTCCAGTTTTCTATCAGCCGTCTTTTAACATTCGGTTAAAGACGGGTTTATCTTTTCTTGAGATGAGTGTGGATTCTTCTAGAAGCTTCTAGATGGTGAGGTGGCTTAGTGACTCATCTTGGTATTAATTGTTGCATTAATGGTTAGATGATGTGTTATTATGACTCATCCTTTAGCATTAATGTTTCTTGTAATGCTTAAGATATTTGATCGATATTTGTTCTTGTTGTCACCTCCCCCTCTCTTACACTCACCCCCCCATCCTATAAGTTGGCCGGCCCCCCCTCTCTCTCTCACACTCACTCTCACTTGAGTTTCATTATAGAAAAAGATTATGATAGTTTTCGGTGTATGGAATTTCACAGCTCATTTCATTCCATCACCCGATTCCCACGGCAACTTCATTAACCGTTCGTCCATAGCTTTGGATGGAACGAGACAAAGTCTTCTACTCATTCTCTACATCAATCTCGGTCGTCTCTTTTAGCAAACTTGACGACCGAGTTGCCTCGAGTCAGAGGCAGGAGCCCGTTTAAAGAATCGTCGACGTGGTGCCACCTGGACGAGCAGATCGGAGATCGAAGAGATCGGAGCAGCCGCAACGGAGCGTGGGATGATGGTTAAAGAACGAAGGAATCGGATCGTTCGGTATAACCTTTCTACACTCTTTACAGTTTGTTAGTTTAGCAATAATGGTAGATCCGGGTTAAACTATACGATAGCGCCAGTTAAAAAGTTTTTGTTCCGCATTTGGCGTCTGTAGATGGCCGGGGCACTACCGTAGACTTACACCTATTAGATATGGCGCTCTCTGTTATGAGTACTGTTGAGTTACCTGTTTCTTTTTTGGTGTTATGCAATTGAGAAGCTGTTGTAGGATTGCATGGCACGACAGCAAGATTTCGGGAGGCATCGTCCATGCCATTTTCAAATTTTTGTCGTACACAACAATCCTAACCTTAGAATCTTTAACTAGTGATTTATACGAAACATAATGTAAACTACTTTACATCTAAGTGAACTAGGAATACAACCTTTGTAGACCGGTCCTTCACTTCAATTGCTCCTTATAGTGGTCCCTTCGCTCCAAGTAGTGATCTTGCGAACTCTAGAGTGGCTTAACAAAAAGAAAGCAACGAGCTTGCACGAAGTCTTCGAGGCCGAAGATGATCTACGTCGAGGAGATACTAACCCAAGCTACCTCTTCACTAATGTGGGATTAGTGAAGCTAGCACCCTATACTAAAGTGCTAATCTAGTAGAGGATGATGAAGTAGGATTTTTGCTCACTTTAGAATTAATTTTCTCACTATTTTTATCACCTCTCATAAATCTAGAGAGCTCACTCAAGTGAAGAGGAAGAAGAAGCAAATAATAGATGAGAGAGTGAATGCCAACCATGGGTGAGAAAATATCTAATATATCTCATGTAGAGACTTAATCATGAGTTTAGATAATGGTTGGGTTAACAAATATCTAGTATGAGACAAAACTAGTGGAATAGTCAATGGAACTCCAAGCTTCTACAAGCTTCATGCCATGTGACCATTTTCCAACTAATAATTGATTTACACTAAATAAATAAACCCTTCATTATCATTAGTATGTTGTAAGTTGTAGGGTTCCTAGGCACACTAATGAAGTCTCACAAGTGATCAAACATGCACAAATCAAAAAAAATTCCTTGTGCCTACAAACCCTAATACGGATCGTTAACTAGATATATATAGGCAAAGCAAGCATGTAATCGAATTAAATGCTAAGGGAAAGTGACTACAACCTTTGTAGATCCGGTCCACCACTTTTTAAGCTCCGCGATGATCTCCCTCCGCTGTCCAAATCGAACCCTTGACTCTAGCATTGGCATCATCGAAGAATGGGCGGGCTTGATCGTCGGTTCGATGCCGAAGATGATCTACGTCGAGGCATCACAAGAACAAGCTCCAACTTCACCAAGCCTTGAAAACTTGTGAAGGAAACACCCTATACAACTTGGCAAGAGGTAGAGGATGAAGAAATAGGAAGTGGGTAGACTTTAGATTTTGATTTCTCACTCATTTTGGCTAGTTGCCATTGATGGTGCAAGCTTTCTTCAAGTTGAAGATGAAGAAGAAGATGATAAAGAATTATGATAAGTGTTATTTAAAAATAAAAGCAATATGATACTTATCATGTCAACAACCATGGTTTAGTGTAGAGAATCAACTAAGGTTAGTAGAATGGTTAGGTTTAGGAGATGAAGACAAAATGGTCATAAGGTCAAAGATGCTTGAAGCATCCAAAAGAAACCATTTTGTTTTCTTTACCTTTTAAAAAAATAAATAGATAAATGAATAAGTAAATAAAAGAAACCTTATCATTCATATAACCATGGTCAATTCTTTACACAAACCCAAGCTTGCATGTATCATCAAACATGATACAATCTTGTGCACAAAAGTATATCTCATATACAACTTGTGCAAATCAAGTGAGTAAATCCATTTAAAGTGAACCAATACTAGTTAATGCAAAGTAATATATCAAATATATAATTATACATTAAATCATTAAATCAACACTTGATTCAATGATCCGGTCATATCGCATATAACCGGCTAGTATCCAATGTATCGGCTTATCGAATCAATCCTTGATTCGATAACTAGGTTATATCGCATACAACCATTCGACACATTCATCGCGAGAATGAAATACGGTATCACATACACGCATAATTCTCGGTCCTGCACATATCTCATATGCGCTCCTATTTCGTTTTGCTTGAGCCAGGAAACCTCTGTATAGGACTCTAAAGACTCATCAATACGCCGGCAGTGGATGATGATCATATCAAACATCCACAAGCCGCAAGCGGTCTGCTAAATGTAACGGCCACCCGGGTATTGAGCGATCAGAAGATCGACGAGCAAGCCCGCTCACACTCCTGTAAATCCAACCAGTAACACTTACCGTATAGTCCGGTCTGTTCGTCTGATATGTCGCATATCTCGCCTAGGGGTGGTAAACGTCAGACCCCAATAGGTCGATAAGTCATGCCGACGTGAAATCCATGGCATGTGTGAAACTACTAATAACACCTACCAGTAGGTCACTGCAACCCTGGCCAGGGATTTCCTGTTATGGCCAGTCGAGCATAGCGCAACATCAACCCCCAATACCGGGAGAGACGAATCCCCTCCTATCGCTCATTGCCTCCATGTGAATCGGGACTGTACCCAAAAACCACCTGTTTGCACAACTCAGTTGAGCCGTGGTAGGGTGGAAATCAAAGCACAGTAGGAGACACACAAGACTCTATGACGATCTCGGGTCAACAGACTAAGCTGTACCAGTGTCACCAGAGAACTGCCATCTGACGTGAGGTATAATACCATCTGGGAGTTCTCGGCGAGTCCGTTCAGTGTACCCAGTCTCCACTGAGCACCCGCATACCATCTCCGATGTCAAACACCAATGGATATGGGATCATCCATCGCCCATCACATGGATCGAGAAGATATACGCTAGTCTACTCTGGAATATCGATGCCCCGTCTCGATATTCCCAGGACTAGGAACATTTCAAGGATGTACTCATGGACTATCCAGGCCCCACTAGTATGATCTGCATCACAGTCCTGGAAGTCGAGTACACATCCTAAGGTCTTTATCAACATGTAACAGAGAGACAGAAAGTATACACGTTAAGATAAACAGCAACCAGATAGCGTACTATCATGTCGAGCAAGAAAGTCCTATCTATATATGTCCCAGCATCCACTACAATATACATCCAATGTACAGTAATGGCCTCTAGGGCATACATATAACTAACAATCTCCCACTTGCACTAGGGCCATCTGTAGCAGTGGTTGCAGTATCACATACTCAACCATCCCCTAAAAGTCTCTCTTTGGGAAAAGGCCTTCGTGAGTGGATCCGCCGTGTTGTCCTCTGAATCTACTCTCCTAACCTCGATCAACCTGGAGATCAACTATCTCCATGATCAGGTGACGCTGCCTCAGAATTTGTCTGGGTCACTGATGGGACCAGGGTTCCAGGGCCGAAGCCACACTTCCATTGTCATACAATGGTAGGAACCTAGTTCATCTTATGAACCAATATACACACAAACTGCCTCTTTGGTAGTATCTTTAATAGCGATGTTACCAGCCTTTATCGTCTAGTTTGTCACGGTATCTAGCTTGGAACTCTTCCAACATACCGTCCCTTTACTGAGGGTAAAGACAATGCCTGTGACTGACATTCAGTCGTCTTTATCACTCTGGAACCCTTCCAGTGATTCTCCCCAGGGTCGATTGATACCATCTCACTACAACTAGTGAGTATCCTAACATCCAATTAGATCTATCTCATAGATCCAAAGCTTAGGATTTAGTAGGTATCACTTTGATCCTATATGGAAAATCATTGTGATAAGCGGAGAATGATCGAGCGTAGCATAGGAAACTCCTTCCCTAACAAGAGTATGTCATCCACGTACTCTTCGAGGATCGTCACCATACTCCCTACTACCTTTTTGTTTATACAAGGTTCATCTACCATTTTGATGATGTCAACTTCTTTGACTAATCCATCAAAACAGATGTTCCATCTCCGCGATGCCTGCTTTATCTTATAAATCATCTTGCATACGTTTCCGCTGCTCCCACTGTCTACGAGGCCCTCTGGCTGTGTACTTATAGACACGCTCTTCTAAAACATCATTTAGAAAAGCAGTCATGACACCCAACCACCAGATATCGTAGTCATGGTATGTAGCCGTGACAAGTAGGATCTGGATGGACTTAAGCATAGGTACCGGAAAAGGTTTCATCATTATCCACGCCTGGTTGATGACGAAAACCTTTAACAAGTCTAGCTTTGAAAGTCTCAACTTTTCCATCTACACCAAGTAATCTTCTCAAGATATACTTGCTCCTGATGGGGATTTAACCCTTCAGATATAGCAGCTAAAGTCCATACTTTGCTGGTGTATATGGATTCCATCTCAGATCGCTAAGCATCCAGCCATTCTTACAGAGTCCCTACTCTCGATGGCCTACTCGAAACTAGTTGGGTCATCATCTCATGATGCAATCCTTGCTCCCACTGTCATCGAGAAATCGATGTATCTCTCAGGTAGGTGAGGAACCCTACTAGATCGGCGGAGAGGCTGAGGTTCGTTGGAATCTACTGAATCCTTTGGTTCTACCAAATTATCTGCTGTAGTTTGTATAGCTGGAACCTTTCCAGTTCTACATTACAGACCTAGCCTCGAGCTTGTCCGGATTTTGCTTTTAGACATAGGCCGGACAATCCTAAATCTTAACTAGCTTAATACATGGGCTCTTCCCTTTCCATATCACATATGAAGCAGTAGGCAACCGATTTGATTCGAACCTAATTCAATAGATACGCAGCTTCTCAAGCGCATAACCCCAAAAGGAAATAGGTAACTCAGTAGTACTCATCATAGAGCACACCTTATCATATAGGGTGTGATTGCTCCGCCCCGATATACCATCGTGCTATGGTTTATACGGAGGAGTAATGCTGAGAGAGAATCTCATTTTCTTTTAGAATAGTCCAGGAATGCCATGTACAAGTATTCTCCTCACTGATCTTATCATAGGACATAATACTTATACCCGTATTTTGGTTCTCTACTTCTAACTTATATTCTGTGAATACCTCAAAAGCTTCAGACTTATGTATCAACGTGAACATATGACTGAATCTTGAGAGATTATCAGAGAATACAATGAAGTATAAAGAACCAGTCCTGGCATGTGTAGACATGAGACTTTACATACATCATCATGTATCAGTCCCAAGAGTTCATTAACTCTTTCTCTGCTTCCAGTAAGCAGAGCTGGTGTCATTATATCTTTGTGACATGATTGGCAAGTTTCACAAGATGTAAATTCAAACTGATTTAAATATGCATCTAAATGTAACTTCAGCTAGTCGGGTCGCACTGATATGACCTAGTCTACAATACCTCAAGAAGAATTTGTTCATTTCTGAACTCTTCCTCTTGTGGGTGTTCAGTATACAAGGAACTGTAGTTTGATTTAGAACGTCAATGCTTTTAGATAACGTGCCTGAACCGATCAACTTTTGATATAGGAAATGTTCAAAACATTATCCAACAATACAAAATTATATCATTTCTTTACTAATAAAGAGATTGATATGATTTTGTATATCAGGTTCGGTATCTAATAGTATTTGTTCAGAATCAATGTATTGGTAATACAGGGTGACAGTGACCAACAGACTTGGTTGCAACACTTGCCCCGTTTTCTGCCTCATGAAACTTATCACCCGTTCTCAGTTTTTCTACCTTTTTGTAGCCCTATGTAACAGATTACATATCTGGGATCCTGATCCGGTATCATATACCCAGGATGCAGAGGATACTGAGAAACAGTTCTTTGTAATGAACACACCCGAAGGAGATGCATCATATGCACTTTCTTCGTTTGGGCGGCATAGGAATTCTGGTATTCCCCAATTTCCTGCTCTGTCTTATAACAATTATAAGTTGGAGAGGGACCAACGTTCCCCATCTCAGTATAACAAGCGGGTTCGGTCAAAATTCCGTATTATTATCTTGATTAAGGCGTGATATGGTCGCTACCAGGAGAGAGAGAGAAGAAAACACTCTGCGTGCGCTCTTGCAAGATCAGATTGGTTATATATTTTATCTAATCAGGATGGCTCCCACTGTTTTTATCAAATCTTCCTTCAAACCTTAAAAGGAAAGACTAGCCGGGATTAATTACACTCTACAAGTTCGCCAATCTTTCAGCCAGGCCAGTGTCGGTACTTTGAGGGAGGTTCCCCGTGCTTTCGCACGAACCTAATTACTGTAAACCTCGTTTTTCCAGAGGCGTAACCCCGTTGACACCTTTCTAGACACCTACTTGATCGGCTAATTGCAAAGTGCAAAACTCTTCCAGGAGTAACAATTACTCGCAGTGGGTATCGGGATCCAACTATCATATAGAAAGTATGCAATCTCATTGCAAATTTCAACACTTGAAACTCCCGATAAAGGTTTTTACCCCTAGCACCTATGACCTTAACTATGGTCAACAAATCATAAGTACTAGTCAAGTTCTACCCGTCATTTCGTGATTAATTAGACCCACCCACATGACCCTTAACTAAGGTCAACAAAGTCACGCGACTGTCCTAACTTATCGCATCATATGCGGTGTAGGAAGACATCACTTAGCTACCGTACACTGTGCCTTAACTAAAGTCAACAAACACAGCACGAATACTAAGTACTCTACTTCCTAAAATGACGGAGGGTTGCGGCTGGTTTTTATGAAAACCTTTAACGCTTTGAACTTGATCTCGTTGCAGAATCAAATGGTTTTTAAATGGAATGTTTTTGAGGCTTTTCTAGTTTTGCTAAAGGGGTCACTCCCGGTGAAGGGATCGTCGGCCCTTTCCTCGTCGAATGAGGTGCGGGATATATCATATATATCACTGTGCAAAGCAGAAACTATAGAAGCTATCAAAAGACAAACTGAGTGATGTAGTATCTGCCAGTTATTGCTAAAGGAGTCACTCCCGGTGAAGGGATCTCGGTCCTTTCCCTATCGAATAAGGTGCAGGATGTTCTACAAGGAACACCGCGATGCAAAGCAAGAACTGTAGCTACCTGTTTTTATTTTGAAATTCGATTCCATAACATCAATTAGGTTTATTTTCTTTCATTAATCTCATTAATGAATATCCCATCATTTAATTCCACCTAATCATCACAGATAAATATAACGTACGCTTATGCCATCCGCATTCGCCTCGATGTCCCGTCTGCACCGTTAGGTTAGGTAACTAACGGCAGAGCGGGGCAGGACTAGCGCGGGTGTAAAACATAAGCAACGTCTATATAATATATCATATATACTATATACTACATCTATCTGAACAGAGCACAGAACATCGCATGATCACATCACAGATAACGCAGCAGAAAGAATCATATGAAATATTGGATATACTAGGACGTCCGTGTTTTCAATACGAGCCAGTATAAAACACGGATTCCACGGCCGTGATGAATAGCCAAGCCAACACCCCTAGACCCCTACGAGAGCGGCAAGCAACCCTACCAATTCTAGGGTTAGAAGACCCGGACTCGACTCCTCGAGTTGGTCTCCCATTGGAGCCCAGAACCCGGTTACTTGTGCTCCCCTCCTTGGGTCTATCCTAATGCGGAAAAGTAAATAATATACATCAACGGTGACAACTTCCGCAACCTGGAAGTGCCCCAATAAAAGAATATTACATACAAGTTTTTACATGAATGAAAATGGAAAAACACTCATCTCACATAAAAACCCCCCGGCTACTCAAACACGACGATCCAATATAACATATCCAGCAACACATAACATCACATGTCATCAACGTAAGTTAATATGCGCATCCCAATTGTCGTTGACATATAGCAACGAAACCGGCGATATCACATATTACACTTACGGTCACAGAAAAGAAAGTATAAAACTACAACAGTTGGAATCCGCAACCACCTCAGACATCGCATGCCTGATCAAATGAATTCTTTAGACATCGCATGCCTAACAATTATAAACCCCGCATTTTAGTCTCATTATCGAAAACACTTTTCAATATCAAGTCGGGCAATTCAACAAGATTCCTGACATTTTGATCGAATGCTCATCGCAAACTTTAGTAGACGGTCGCACCCCCGATACCGTCGACGAAGTGCACCAAGGCGGAACACCGCTACCGTGAGCACCCGAACGGATGCTTTCGGCGACGGGGTTCTCCTACAGTCACTTGGTCGGGGCTATGGAGTGAGGCTGTCTATTAAGTTTACCCGGCGAGTATCCGCGTACGCTACGTGATTGCGACGGACTTTTGATCACATCAAAATTCCGTGGCAACCGATCAAGTGAGACTAAAGTGCTGTGTTTATAACATTCATTCAGTTATCACATAACTTTTGTGAATTCCAATTGTTGTATCAAATTCCGGATAAGACAGAAAATGTTAAACTTTCTGATCGAACAATCGAACACCCAAGTTTTCCCGAAACAGCTCAACACATGAAATAAGTCTAACAACATTCAGTTCGTGCCTCAGTACCAACGGTCCAGCCGTAGAAGGGTCAAGCCAACGCCTCACATGTGGCACGCCGTACTGCCCCAAACCCGAAGGTTCAAAGGGCAGTTCAAGACGGTCACATAATCGAGTTAAGGTTTGTTGTCTTCTAGAGGGTCCATCGCGTTACTTGCACTACTTAGAACGTCGTTAAACTACGGAAAAATCCAACAATTGGAAATTTTCCGGCAGGGGAAAAAGTGGGTATTTATATCCGGTCGAACTTTTTAACATATTCTAAAAAATACCCGGAAAAACACACTGACAAAATTAGACAATCCGATCGATACACCGAGTCCCCAATACAACCCAGAAAATTCAACTCTTGAAAAATTATTAAAAATTCCCAGGAAAATCAGCACTTCAAACTCGGAATTACTGTGCAAAATTTATTGCAAGATGAGACAAAAGGGCCGCGGAACCGCTGCATTAGCATGCTAATGCCGCGGTTCCGCCGCGCTTTAATGGATTCAAGGGCCCCGTTTTATACAGTAATTCTTAGAATCTTCTACTGAGTTTTCTGCATATTTTTAATCTGGAAAAAACCACGATTTCAGAAAATGTACAGAGAGCATTTTAGGGTTTGGGTTTCGGTTCGATCGGACTTCTAATTCCGTCTACGCATCGCCTAAGGCTCTAGCTAGGCTCTGATACCACTGTAGGGTTCCTAGGCACACTAATGAAGTCTCACAAGTGATCAAACATGCACAAATCAAAAAATTCCTTGTGCCTACAAACCCTAATACGGATCGTTAACTAGATATATATAGGCGAAGCAAGCATGTAATCGAATTAAATGCAAAGGGAAAGTGACTACAACCTTTGTAGATCCGGTCCACCACTTTTTAAGCTCCGCGATGATCTCCCTCCGCTGTCCAAATCGAACCCTTGACTCTAGCATTGGCATCATCGAAGAATGGGCGGGCTTGATCGTCGGTTCGATGCCGAAGATGATCTACGTCGAGGCATCACAAGAACAAGCTCCAACTTCACCAAGCCTTGAAAACTTGTGAAGGAAACACCCTATACAACTTGGCAAGAGGTAGAGGATGAAGAAATAGGAAGTGGGTAGACTTTAGATTTGGATTTCTCACTCATTTTGCCTAGTTGCCATTGATGGTGCAAGCTTTCTTCAAGTTGAAGATGAAGAAGAAGATGATAAAGAATTATGATAAGTGTTATTTAAAAATAAAAACAATATGATACTTATCATGTCAACAACCATGGTTTAGTGTAGAGAATCAACTAAGGTTAGTAGAATGGTTAGGTTTAGGAGATGAAGACAAAATGGTCATAAGGTCAAAGATGCTTGAAGCATCCAAAAGAAACCATTTTGTTTTCTTTACCTTTTAAAAAAATAAATAGATAAATGAATAAGTAAATAAAAGAAACCCAAACCATTCATATAACCATGGTCAATTCTTTACACAAACCCAAGCTTGCATGTATCATCAAACATGATACAATCTTGTGCACAAAAGTATATCTCATATACAACTTGTGCAAATCAAGTGAGTAAATCCATTTAAAGTGAACCAATACTAGTTAATGCAAAGTAATATATCAAATATATAATTATACATTAAATTATTAAATCAACACTTGATTCAATGATCCGGTCATATCGCATATAACCGGCTAGTATCCAATGTATCGGCTTATCGAATCAATCCTTGATTCGATAACTAGGTTATATCGCATACAACCATTCGACACATTCATCGCAAGAATGAAATACGGTATCACATACACGCATTATTCTAGGTCCCGCACATATCTCATATGCGCTCCTATTTCGTTTCGCTTGAGCCAGGAAACCCCTGTGTAGGACTCTAAAGACTCGTCAATACGCTGGCAGCGGATGATGATCATATCAAACATCCACAAGCCGCAAGCGGTCTGCTAAACGTAACGGCCACCCGGGTATTGAGCGATCAGAAGATCGACGAGCAAGCCCGCTCACACTCCTGTGAATCCAACCAGTAACACTTACCGTATAGTCCGGTCTGTTCGTCTGATATGTCGCATATCTCGCCTAGGGGTGGTAAACGTCAGACCCCAATAGCTCGATAAGTCATGCCGACGTGAAGTCCATGACATGTATGAAACTACTGATAACACTTACCAGTAGGTCACTGCAACCCTGGCCAGGGATTTCCTGTTATGGCCAGTCGAGCATAGCGCAACATCAACCCCCAATACCGGGAGAGACGAATCCCCTCCTATCGCTCATTGCCTCCATGTGAATCGGGACTGTACCCAAAAACCACCTGTTTGCACAACTCAGTAGAGCCGTGGTAGGGTGGAAATCAAAGCACAGTTGGAGACACACAAGACTCTATGACGATCTCGGGTCAACAAACTAAACTGTACCAGTGTCACCAGAGAACTGTCATCTGACGTGAGGTATAATACCATCTGGGAGTTCTCGGCGAGTCCGTTCAGTGTACCCAGTCTCCACTGAGCACCCGCATACCTTCTCCGATGTCAAACACCAATGGATATGGGATCATCCATCGCCCATCACATGGGTCGAGAAGATATACGCTAGTCTACTCTGGAATATCGATGCCCCGTCTCGATATTCCCACGACTAGGAACATTTCAAGGATATACTCATGGACTATCCAGGCCCCACTAGTATGATCTGCATCACAGTCCTGGAAGTCGAGTACACATCCTAAGGGCTTTATCAACATGTAACAGAGAGACAGAAAGTATACACGTTAAGATAAACAGCAACCAGATAGCGTACTATCATGTCGAGCAAGAAAGTCCTATCTATATATGTCCCAGCATCCACTACAATATACATCCAATGTACAGTAATGGCCTCTAGGGCATACATATAACTAACATAAGTTTCATACATCCATGTTGCATGTATTATCAACTATGACACATAAAGAAATCATAATTAATATATATCACATATATATTAAGTGTGCACATGTGAGAAAATGAAATGCTTAAGTGAGCTAATATTAGTTAATATAAATTAATATATCAAATATATAATTATACATTAAATCATTAAATCAACACTTGATTTATTAATCCGATTTAATAATCCGGTTATATCTCATATGACCGACTAATATTATTTGTATCATCTTATCGAATCAACACTTGATTCGATAACCCGGCTATATCTCATATAACCGACTGATACAATATCGACTTATCGAACCAACATTTGATTCGATAACCCGGCTATATCTCATATAACCGATCGATAACAAAATCGCGAGAATAGAATACGGTATCACATACTCGTATTAATCTCGGTCCCGCATATATCACATAAGTGCTCCTAGTTCGTTTTTCCTGAGCCAGTGAAACCTCTGTGTAGGACTGTAAAGACTCGTCAATACACCGGCAGTAGGTGATGATCACATCAAGCACCCACAAACCGTCAGCGGTACTTGCTGGACGTAACGGCTACCCCGGTATTGAGAGATCAGAAGATCTACAAGCAAGCCTGTTCTAACTCCTGCAAAAGCCTGTCAGTAACACTACCGTAGAGTCCGGTCTTTTCGTCTGATATTTCGCATATCTAGTCAAGGGGTGGTAAACGTCAGACCCCAGTACCCGATAAGTCGTGCCGATGTGAGGACCATAACGGGTCGAGAACTACTGATAACACTTATCTGTAAATCTTCATAACAGCCCTGGCCAGGGACTTATCGTTATGGCCAATCGAGCACAGCGCAACATCAACCCCCAATACCGGGAGAGACGAAATTCCCTCCTATCGCTCATAGCCTCCATGTGAATCGGGACTGTACCCAAAAACCACCGTTTTGCACGATCTCTTGAACGTGGTAAGATGGAAATCAAAGCACAGTGGGAATCACACAAGACTCTATGACGATCTCGGGTCTACAGTCTAACCTGTACCAGTGTCACCTGAGAACTGCTATCTGACGTTAGGTATAATACCAGCTAGGAGTTCTCGGCGAGTCCGTTTTGTGTACCCAGTCTCCACTAAGCACCCGTATACCATCTTTGACGTCAAACACCAATGGATGTGGAATCATCTATCGCCCATCATATGGGTCAAGATGCGTATACGCTAGTCTACTCTGGAATATCGATGCCCTGTCTCGGTACACCCTCGACTAGGAACAATTACAGGGTGTACTTGTGGACTACCATTGGCCCCACTAGTATGATCTCCATCATAGTCCTTGTAGTCAAGTACACATCCTAAAGGCTTTATCAACATGAGAGAGCAAGACAACATCCCTTATACAAGTCAACATGTTAAGACAAAGAGCAACCAGATGGCATACTATCATGTTGAGCAACAAAGTCCTCTCTATATATATCCAAATATCCACTATAATATACATCACATGTACAATAATGGCCTCTAGGGCATACATATAACTAACATCTGCATACCTATTGAATGGGGTTCCATCCAAATCAGTGCCTACCACTCCATATGAGATATGGTATGGAGACCATGTCTTAAACGAGTTAAGATATGGGATTGTCCGGCCTATGTTGAAAAGAACAATCCGGACAAACTCGAGGCAAGGTCGGTTCTGTATAAGTTTATTGGATATCCCAAACATTTCGGAGGGAATATCTTCTACCAAACTGAGGAGCAAAAGGTGTTTTGTTTCTCAGCATGCCCCTTTTTAGAAAAGGAATTTCTTATGAAGAAATTTGTGGTCATGAGGTAGAAATGGAAGTAGTTCCATCTAGACAAACTAACAGCTGATGATTTGGTGAAACCAAAGGATTCAATAGTCTCCAACGAGCCTCAGCCTCTCCACGAATCTAGTAGGGTTCCTCATCCACCTGAGAGATATTACGGTTTCCTCGGTGACGGTGGAAGCGAGGATTGCGTCATGGTAGATGATGACCCAACCAGGTTCAGGCAGGCCATCACGAGTGGGGACTCTGTGAAATGGCTGGATGCTATGCGATCAAAGATGGAATCTATGTACATCAACAAAGTATGACTTTGCATGTTGCACCTGAAGGGGTAAAACCCATTAGGAGCAAATAGAACTTGAGAAGATTCTTGGTGTAGATAGAAAAGTTGAGACGTTCAAATCTATGCTTAAGTCCATTAGGATTAATGCACGCATCGCGGAGTTGGAACATCTGTTTTGATGTGGCGGTCAAAGAGTTTGACTTCATCAAAAAGGTAGATGAACCTTGTATATACAATAAGGTTGTAGAGAGTAAGGTTGTCTTCCACGTATTGCACGTAGATGACCTACTCTTGATAGGAAATGGTTTCATATGCTACACTCGTCAAGCTCTTCTTATCACGAAGATTCTCCATGGAAGATCTGGATGATACCTACTACATCTCGTGAATTATGATTTATGGTGATAGATCTAAGTGGATGTTGGGAGTGTCCTAAATCCAGGTACAATAACACCATTCTAAATAGGTTTAGTATGGAAGATTCTAAGCGTGGTGGTTCGTCCACTTACTCAGGAATCACTCTCTTCAAAAAGATGTCATCCGAGACTGATTTGGAAAGAGCTCGTGTGCAAGGGATACCCTATGCTTCTATCATGTATGCGATGTTATGTACAAGACCAGATGTAGCTAACTCACTTGGTGTAGTGATCAGGAATCAATCGGATCTTGGGTGAATGACTGGACCGCTATGAAGGACATTCTTAAGTACTTGAGAAGCACTAAAGAGATGTTCTTGGGGTTTTGGTAACGGTGAACTCCAGTGGGAGTCCTTTACCAATTCGAGCTTCCAGAGTGATAAGGTCGACTGAAAGTCAGTCACAGGCATTGTCTTTACTCTCAGTGGAGGGACGGTATGTTGGAAGAGTTCCAAGCAAGATACCGTGGCAAACTAGACGATAAAGGCTAAATACATCGCTACCATCGATGCTACCAAAGAGGTTGTCTGGATATTTCTTGTTCATGAGATGAACATGGTTCCTACCATTGAGCGTCCAATAATTGTTATTGTGACAACAATGGAGTTGTGGCTTTGGCCTAGGAACGTAGGTCCCATCAGCGCTCCAGACATATTCTGAGGACAGTATCACCAGATCAGGGATATGGTTGATCTCCAAGGGATAGAGGAAATGAGATTTGACGCGAAGGATAACACGGTGGATCCACTCACAGAGGACTTTCCCTAGAGAGACTTTTATGGGGCCTTGAGTATGAGAGACTACAAAAAATGGCCATAGTGCAAGTTGGAGATTGTTAGTTATATGTATGCCCTAGAGGCTATTACTGTACATATGTTGTATGTTGTAGTGGATGCTTGGACATATATAAGGTGGACTTTCATACTCGACATGATAGTATGCTAACTGGTTGCTCTTTATCTTAACATGTACATTGACTGTCTTTATATTACATATGGATAAAGCCCTTAGGATGAGTACTTGACTACCAGGATTATGATGTAGATCATACTAGTGGGGCTAAGGTAATCGGTAGGTACATCCTTCAATTGCTCCTAGTTGTGGGAGTATCGAGACAGAGTATCGATACTCCAGAGTAGACTAGCGTATACGTTTCTCGACCCATATGATGGGCGATGGATGATACTACATCCATTGGTGTTTGACATCAGAGAAGGTATACGGGTGCTCAGTGGAGACTGGGTACATTGAACGGACTCGCCGAGAACTCCTAGCTGTTATTATACATATCGTCAGATATCAGTTCTCTGGTGACATTGGTACAGGTTAGTCTGTCGACCTGAGATCATCATATAGTCTTGTGTGATTCCCACTGTGCTTTGATTTCCACCTTATCACATTTAAGAGATCGTGCAAAATGGTGGTTTTTGGGTACATTCCCGAGTCACATAGAGGCAATGAGCGTTAGGAGGGGATTCGTCTCTCCTGGTATTGGGGGTTGACGTTGCGCTATGCTTGATTGGCCATAACAGGAAATCCCTGGCCAGGGTTGCTGAGATCTACCGGTAAGTGTTATCAGTAGTTTCTTAAACCGTTATGAGCCTTACATCGGCATGACTTAACAGGATATTGGGGTCTGACGTTATACCACCCCCAGGCTATGATATGCGACATATCAGACGAAGAGACCGGACTGTACGGTAGTGTTACTGATTAGATTCGCAGGAGTATGAGCAGGTTTGCTTGTTGATCTTCTGATCGCTCAATACCCGGGTGGCCGTTACGTTTAGCAGACCGCTTGCGGCTTGTGGGTGACTTATAAGATCACCACTTATTGCCGACGTATTGACGAGTCTTTAGAGTCCTACATAGAGGTTTCCTGGATCAAGCAAAACGAAGTAGGAACACATATGTGATATGTTCGGCACCGAGATTAATACGTGTATGTGATACCGTATTCTATTCTCGTGATATGTGATATCGGTCGGTTATATGTGATATAGCCGGGTTATCGGATCAAGTGTTGATTCGATAAGTTGTTACATTTGATATTAGCCGGTTGTATGTGATATAGCCGGATTATTAAATCAAGTGTTGATTTAATAATTTAATGTATAATTATATATGTGATATATTAATTTACATTAACTAATATTAGCTCACTTAAATATTTCTTTTTCTCACTTGTGTGCATATAGTACATGTGTGATATATATTAACGTACATTTTATTGTGTCATGCTTGATACCGCATGCTTCATGGGTGTATGAGATTTACACTATACTTAAGATAATATTAGGGTTTTTATTTATCCAAGTAATTCAAAATTGATGGAAATTTTGTCACGGCTAGAAGCTTGGAGAAGCTTGCTGAGCCCATTGACTTAGTCCACTAGTTTTGTTTTGCTTAAAATATTTATTAATCTAACCTTTATCCTTTGCTATAGTTTAGTCTCTAAATGAGTTAGTGTATGACACAAACTCACCCATGGTTGCTATTCTCACCTCATGAGTTTCATTCTCATCTCCACTTCATCTTCTTCTTCATCAAGAGAAAGCTTTCTAGCTTTTCTCAAGGTGATGAAATATTGTGAGAAAAATAAATCTAAAGTGAGCAAAATTCCTACTTCATCATCCTCTACTATACTAGCCATTTAGTTTAGGGTGTTTTCTTCACTAATTCCATATTAGTGAAGAGGTAGCTTGAGTTGGTGTCTCCACGACGTAGATCGTCTTCGGCCTCGAAAACTTCCAGCAAGCTTGTTTCGTTCATCTTGTGGAGCCTTTCTAGAATCCGGGTGTTCACTACATGGAGCGAAGGGACTACTGCATGGAGCTATTAAAGTGAAGGACCGGTCTACAAAGGTTGTATGACTTCTTCACTTAGATGTAAAGTTGTTTATATTGTTGTTTCGTCTAAATCTATAGTTAAGATTCTAGGTTTGGGTTCATTAGTACGGCAAATTTTTGAAATTGGTATGGACGATGCCTCCCGAAACCTTGCTACCGCCCTAGGGAACCCAACAGTAATTACTGTAAACTTTAAACAGTGTCAGAAATATTGACTTCGAAATAACCCCGAATAGCCCCAAACTAATAGATAAAACCATATCCAAACTGGGCTAAACTAGCAATACTACTAAACTAATATTCCAGAGACTAGACCACACAACAAATTCCAAGTCCTAACCCCTCACAAAAACTGGCCACCTCGGATATTTCATGAATCTGGCTAGCTAAGTTAAGTCATTTCGAGCTCGTATTTGGTGTGTGTTCTAGTGGTCATCATAGTAGTCTTCTGCGGTAACTTAAATATTTTTAGAAGACTCGAAAAAATTGACAGAGAATGGAATCCATCGGGTATTATTTCGGAGTTGTTTCGGTTTTGATACTTTAACATCGTCTAAACCAACTACTATATCGTTAATGTGTAACGTTTTGAAAATCGTTTCGGTGAAATTCCGGAAAAATCGGTAAAATAAGGGGGTTTTCTGTAAAAATTCAAAATACAAATATCTTTATTTTATAATTAAATATACATATTCTAGCTATGTAATTGCTAGTATTTGGTGTTTATTGAGCCACTGGTGAAATTTCAAATTTTCTGAAAAATTTTCCGAAATTAATTATTTTAATATTATTTTAAGCCGTCACTAATACACTTAATTAGGGAAAATTACAAATTGGAATCAGTTGAAACAAATTTTTTTCAACATAACACATTAAACAAAATTTTATCATGTGGTTTTTGAAATGAAATGGTTTGTCAAAACGGTGTTAGAAAATATCGAAGAAAAAGACTTAAATAGTTAATTTAGTGTTAATGGATGTTTGGGGGTATAGTATTTATCATTTTCCATCACCCCACACCCATACCCACACTCACACACCCCCATTTACCTTTTTTCTTGGCTGAATTCAGCAGCCCCTCCCTCAATCTTTTCCCCACTTGTGTTGCAAAAGAAAAGAAAAGAAAAGAAAAAGGAAATGTAGAAATGAGAGTGGACTTTGACTAAGTTGACTAGATATCATTTTTCCCACCTCCCTCTCTCTCCTCTTTCCCCCTACTTGCAGCCGAGCCCCCCTTCTTGCTGTCCAGAATTTTCCCCTAAAACCCCACCTCATTTCCCCTCAAAAAATGTCCAAATTCCATCAAAAATCAAGCTAAAATCCAAATCCGACTCCTACCCATTTTCCCTCATCTTCTTTAGCACGGATCTTGGTGCAAGGATTTCAAATTAGAGGTCTAGATTTCATGTTTGATTCATGGTTGTGAGGTATAACTTTTGACCCATTGTTCAATTGTTGGTTTAATTCCTTAATGATGCTTATTAGGTGCTAATTTATGATTTAATTGAAAGATGCGGGTTTGCAAGAGAAGCTTTAGATTAGGGTTTGTGAAAATCTAATTAGGGTTTTGTGTTGTGAGACTATGGTTGTGGGATTTATTTGCCATATCAAGGTTATGCTAAATCAAATTAAGTTGCTAGTTTGCATTTTTGTTGATTTAAATTGTGATAATTATATAAATTGTAAACTAGGTTTTTAAAATAATTATATTTTGATGAGATAAAATTCTAATTAAGGTTCCATGTCATTATAAATATTATATTGAGTGGTTTAATGCTTTTAGTTCATGAAAATCCAAGCTAAATTGTTGTTTGTGCATTTTTCCTATAAAATTGTTAAAATTTGGGTATATTGTAAACTAGAATTTTGGGGTTAATGAAATTTATTGGGATTAAATTATGGAAATTGTTTTTATGACTTATTTAAGATATTTAATAAGTATTATGGCCGCTAGATTTGTTTAAACGTCGAGTTTTGTACTAAAACGGGTAATTTTTGCTTGCTAGATTTTCGGAAAAATAGCTTTTAAGGTGAATTTGGGGTTTTTGTGAATTTAAACCTATTTTATATTATAATTAGTATTCGTGAATGCGCAAATGAGAGTGTTTGGATTTTTCTCGATGGTTTGACGATTGTACATCGACATCGAGGGTTGGTTTGGCTATTCTTGCATGCGTAGGCGATAGGTTTTGACCTATGCGTGATGCGCGTGCCGATTTGATTTTCGTATGCCGTTTCGATTTCGAATTTGGTTTTAATGCGATACGGTGTGTTATGATATGTAGGTACCCCATGTGGACTTCGATACGATAAGCAAGCGCGTGGCGACGTCGGCACCGGCGAGCGAGGACCAGGTGAGTAGATTTAGATCTACGGGGAGAAGTCGGATGGATGGCGTATAGCACCCCCGCATTTCGTGGTGATATATATGAATACGTATACATATATATATTTTGATTATATATATTATGTTGATATGAGACTTGATGATAAAAGTAGATTCTAGGTGTTCATGGATTAGTTTAGTGTTAGTTGCGAAACCCTAGAGTAGTTGTTACACCCATACACACACACATACACATGCATACATCTATGTTATTACCTATGCATATATGGGGATATGTGTTATGTGTTCACCTAGGTATGGGACTAGGTGTTCACATACTGGATTTGCGTATGATACTTGGGATTGAGATGTGTCGATAAGATTGAGTTGAGGCCGTGAGATCGGTGATATGACATGATTCGTACTTGAGATACGTCCTGATGTTATAGCCGATCTTTGGATGACGATGCCATGTGAATAGTGATTTTAGTTGTGTACTAGACCTAGGTCAGTACCCCATATGATGATCTTGATAAAGAGGATACCAGATGAACAGTGTGATGAGTATGATATTGACCCGTACCCAGATTTGGGGATGCCGTACGACGGATTTACGTGCGAGCTATATATTGATGATTGATCCGCACTCTTGACTTGGGATGTTTGATTATAGATATGGTATCGGATATGATATTATTGAGGCGGGATCACCGACTAATATATATACAGGTATGTATATATATCGACTCAGATATTAGGCGGTTTCCATACCTGTAGTTCAGCTTGTTAGTTCAGCCGTATAGTTTAGTGTAGTTGTTAGAATAGATTAGACTCCTACCTATTTCAAAACTAACGAATCGTGGGTATTTTAAAAGACAGGTCAAGGGATTTTACGGATATTTCAAAAGACGTATCTTTTCTTAAAAACACCGTAACCCTTATTTTCAAAACACCGCGATTCGTGTTATTTCAAAAGGCACTATTGTAGGACTTATATTAGGGTAATGCAGTTTAGTTATCGTTGTGTCTAGTGTTCAGCTCCCGCATATTATTGTTGTTGCTCCGCATCGCATACTTATTGTAATTCATATTTCATTATTGATATCATGCTGTTAGAACACCATCACCATTACCGATGATGCGTATGTACCATGTACACTTACTTGCCGGCTCACACACAACTTCATCGGTAATTGCCATGTTACGTACACTTAGAAAATAATATTCCATTGACATAGGTTGTTAGCTAATAGTTTAGACATGATATTAGTGTACTTGCCTTATATGCCTGTTTAGACATTGTAGTTATTACTTGTCACTTCATGCATACTGTTATTCATTGTTATGCCGCATTCATGGATTCTCATGCATATATTCATTATTTTACGTGCTATTGAGGTTTTGGAGTCGGATTTCCATGAGATTTTCTGGATTTAGGGAAAAACCGCAAAACTTATACAAACTTCTTCTCTCTTTTTAAATAAAAAGCGCGGTTTTCCCATGATGTATGAGTCGTCCACCATGAGTTTGTTGATGGATTTCGAGACCCGATTTGAGGAGACGGATGAACTGTTTCCGGTACATGGTGGACCCGGTAAGGTAACCCGGGGCAAGAAAGTCGTGTTGCTGACGTTGAGCCTGGCAGGGGAGCACTACCGACCGGTGATATTACCCGACGCGTCGGATACCTTCGTAGTCTTGAGATGGATGGTAGCGGCCGGTCTGGACTGACGGCGCCCTAGATATTGAGATTTGATACATTGAGATTTCGAGATATTGAGGTACTGAGATTTGATGGTCCAGGTCAGTCCGGGTAGCCGGAGCCTGAGATATTGGGATATGTGGATTTATGTTTCTGTGTCGATGCTAGACACGGTTTATACTGATTTCCTTATGATACCTCATTTTTTAAAAAAATACAGAAATCTCACTGAGTTATGAAAGCAGTTTCTTTAGTACATGTACTCTGTTTTCTTGCATTCATACATCATCCATATGATATATTGCTATCTGAGGCACTGACACGAGCACATGGTATTACTGTTGTTTAGAGGTATACCTTAGCCATTGTTATAGGCTGCTGGTTATACATTTGAGGATATATATTGATCGTATGACCTAGTATTGCGTCATACATGCGATTCATGTTCATAGATGTATTCTATTCACGAGTTGGCAACTCACCCTCGTTGTGCCCCGGTTTCTTGCAGGTTTTGACGTAAAGGTTTCATTACGGCTTTGCTGGCACTGCTTCTTTCGGGTAACTTGCTAGTAGGTGGGTTTATTTGTATCGTACCCATCATTATACATTGTATATTATTATTCAGTTTTATCGAGAAGTTCCATCAACCAAACATGTTTTTTCTGTGGATTTCTTGTTGTTTTGAGTTCCTTTTGAGTTTTGATCCTCGCCCTTGGCGTTGTATATTATATTGCTTGTGTGGTTGTGACCATCGATTGACGAAGAGCTAGCTCCCGCTTGGGGATTCCTTTTATTGATTTCGTATACTATTCATGTTGTATCCCGTTTGGGGCCAGTATTTACAAAGGAGACTCTGCCGAAATTTTCAATAAATATTTGATGTTTTTAAAAACGCATAATTCAGCTTATGCTATTTAAACTACTTGATTTGAATTGGTTTTTCTTCACTCTACAACTTTTCTTGGTTTGGATTTCTGGGTTTTCGGCTTACTTAGATTACGTACGCCTCGAGACGTTTCGTAGTTTAAGTGCCGGTCATGTTCCGTAGTTTCGGGACGTGACAAAGTTGGTATCAGAGCGTTAGGTTTTACCTTCGGAGCGTAGGATGACCCTTGGTTGATGGAATAGGTGACTAAAGTAGAGTGACGTACCGTGGGTATGTTCCGCGGCATACGTACGATACGCTACTCCTGTTAAGAAGCCTTAGGATATACATTTCTTTATTCAGTATCATATTCATTCCTGATCTAGCCTCATCGGTACCAGTTATGGTTTTGCTGCCACGATTACGGGCAGGGAGAGCTACGGCTAGAGTTGCGGTCAGCATGAGCTCGTCACGAATGAGGACTGACCAGGGTGTAATTCCGGCGACACACGATTGCGGAGATGTGTCTTTTTATTGTGTTTTCACGCCACGAGCGTTGGGTGGATTGCTGTATGAGATTACTCAGACGTGCAGATCAGCCGCAGAGGATTGAGCCAATGACAGAGGCCAACCAGATTTTGATGACCATTGGTGTATTGCTTATTCATGATGATTGAGGCACTGTTCAGCGTCCAGAGGAGTGAGCCAGTCATTGCTGCGAACGACGAGATATCGCCCCAGATGTTGGAGTTATTGCAGTACGGGTTGTACTAAGAGATGATAGAAGGTCGCTAGTCACCCGAGGATGAATCACTGGGACAAGTGGTTCGTTCGCCTACGCAATGCGAGGTCATCAGATAGATTGATTCCAGCTAGAGACGACTTCACGCAGAGACGTTGAGAGTCGACAGAGACGATCGAATGTCAGAAACCTATTATTCCAAGTTTAAAGTATTCGGAAAGACATGCAGGCAATTCTATGGACCCTCTAGAAGAATGAAACCCTAACTCTACTTAATGACTGTGTGAAAGCTTTTGAACCTTAGGGTTTATGGCAGTTCCGCGGCGCCATTAGTAAGCTTGGGTTTGCCCTTCTACGGCTGGACCATCGATGCTGTGGTACGTACTCGATACTGTTAAACTGTACCCAAGATGTTGAGCTCTTGGTGGATTATGAGGTTTTGACAAATCAATCGGATGGTTCGACTTCATTCGGATGCCAGGTGGTGAGATGCATTTTTAGGAGACTCCAGATACGAGGATAGTCGTAGGAGCTCAGTCCATGCAACCACGACGAGATGAGTCCGAAGCAGTCGGCATTAAAGAAAGTGGAGTAAGAGGTTCGTACGAGATCTTGATGAGACGACGTTCCACTCCGCCGACATCAGAGATGCGATACGCATGCCGAGGCATTGTGCTTGGATATACCTTCCAGAAGGAGTCGCGATGAGTATGCAGCCATTCCGGAACAAGAAACAGATATAGTAAAGGACGATGACTCCCGGACGGTTCGGCAGAGACGAAATTTGGGAGAGATCTCGACAGGACCTTTCTGGAATGAATTACAAGAAGACTAGGACCCAGGAGTGGTCATGTTGCGCACACCGGCAGGCCAGAGTTCAGGATCGTCGACGAGACATGCTATGAGTGACCACGACAATTGGCCAGAGATTCTTGGAGGATGTGCTTGAGCGGGACTATTCCGCCATATTTGATTTCTGTATTTTGGGCGGTCTATTGCATGATGGAGTTCCATGATATTTATTTTCATGCGCCATGGTTGCACCTACTGAGTATTTACGATTTTTACACAGTTGTTGCACTTGATATCATTTTCGTGCCTTGGTTTCGTATGTTTATGATTTTAGGGGTTTCATATAGTTGAGTTGATTTTGTGCGTATGTACGCACACGATTTGGTTTTTGCACTCGGTATAGTTCATATATGCTTGCAGTGCAGTGTTACGTATGTTGTGCACTTAGATGCACTAGACTTCGATTTCGATTGTGATACTCGATATTTGTTTTGTGCATCTTGTGCACCTGATTTGATTTTGCGCATGTTTGGCGCTTGATATTGGATTTCATGATTTCGTGCATGATGGATGCACCTGGTTTTGATTTTCGCGCATGTTGAGCGCATGTTTTGAGAAGCGATTTCGGTGCACACCAGATGCACTAAATCGAGATCTTCGTGCATGTCAGACGCACCTGTCCTTGCTGTCAGGCACACACGTTGCCTATGACAGATGTTGTGTACACACCCGATGCACTTAGAGTTTGTTTCTGTGCGCATGTATGGCACATATATGAATTTTGATTTCCGTGCGCACCAGACGCACGTAGTATTCATATGCGTATTTTGGGATTGATTTCTTATAGAGCAGTACGTTTTTATGATATTTGCTATGTGTTTTCGTACTGAGCAGGACTAGTCAGAGGACACTACCGAATGTATTTTGCATGCATTGATAGCTATCGAAGGGAATTCCAAAAAGCGAGCTATAGTCTCAGTATTTACCTACGTGTCTGATATGACACGAAACGTTTAAAATAAGGAAACCCTACTAAATTGTTTCCCAAAATGGCGGAACGTACATTTCAAACAAAAGGTATATATGTATATGGAAATTTTCTTATGATAGACATCCGCCACTGTGCAGTGTTATGCGCATTGCACAGCGACTTAAGAGATTTGGCATGCATTTCCTTCAGATAATTACATATATAGATTTGATATTTACATGTATAGTTTAGAGTTATATCATATTGGTTTTCGTATTGGATTTGACATTGTGTCTTTACCATGACTCCGATGATTGCGGGATGCTTGACGGAGTTTTGATTTTGAGTTACATGCTCATTTTTCAAGCGCATGCGCTGCGCCACGATTTGTTTTATGTATTTACAATTTCGGAGCCCCGACGACTTGATGGTTTTGCTTAGATGTTTTAGTATTTTGGGGAAGTTTTAATTTAAATTCGGGGACCGAATTTCTTTAAGGGGGAAAGATTGTAACGTTTTGAAAATCGTTTCGGTGAAATTCCGGAAAAATCGGTAAAATAAGGGGGTTTTCTGTAAAAAGTCAAAATACAAATATCTTTATTTTAAAATTAAATATACATATTCTAGCTATGTAATTGGTAGTATTTGGTGTTTATTGAGCCACTGGTGAAATTTCAAATTTTTTGAAAATTTTTCCGAAATTAATTATTTTAATATCATTTTAAACCGTCACTAATATATTTAATTAGGGAAAATTACAAATTGGAATGAGTTAAAACAAATTTTATGCACCATAACACATTAAACAAAATTTTATCATGTGGTTTTTGTAATGAAATGGTTTGCCAAAACGGTGTTAGAAAATATCGAAGAAAAATGCTTAAATAGTGAATTTAGTGTTAATGGATGTTTGGGGGTATAGTATTTATCATTTTTCATTACTCCACACCCATACCCACACTCACACACCCCCATTTACCTTTTTTCTTGGCTGAATTCAGCAGCCCCTCCCTCAATCTTTTCCCCACTTGTGTTGCAAAAGAAAAGAAAAGAAAAGAAAAAGGAAATGTAGAAATGAGAGTGGACTTTGACTAGGTTGACTAGATATCATTTTCCCCACCTCCCTCTCTCTCCTCTTTCCCCCTACTTGCAGTCGAGCTCCCCCATCTTGCTGTCCAGAATTTTTCCCCAAAACCCCACCTCATTTCCCCTCAAAAAATGTCCAAATTCCATCAAAAATCAAGCTAAAATCCAAATCCGATTCCTACCCATTTTCCCTCATCTTCTTTAGCATGGACCTTGGTGCAAGGATTTCAAATTGGAGGTCTAGATTTCAAGTTTGATTCATAGTTGCGAGGTATAACTTTTGACCCATTGTTCAATTGTTGGTTTAATTCCTTAATGAAGCTTATTAGGTGCTAATTTATGGTTTAATTGAAAGATGTGGGTTTGCAAGAGAAGGTTTAGATTAGGATTTGTGAAAATCTAATTAGGGTTTTGTTTTGTGAGACTATGGTTGTAGGATGTATTTGCCATATCAAGGTTATGCTAAATCAAATTAAGTTGCTAGTTTGCATTTTTGTTGATTTAAATTGTGATAATTATATAAATTGTAAACTAGGTTTTTAAAATAATTATATTTTGGTGAGATAAAATTCTATTTAAGGTTCCATGTCATTATAAATATTATATTGAGTGGTTTAATGCTTTTAGTTCATGAAAATCCAAGCTAAATTGTTGTTTGTGTATTTTTTCTATAAAATTGTTAAAATTTGGGTATATTGTAATCTAGAATTTTGGGGTTAATGAAATTTATTGGGATTAAATTATGGAAATTATTTTTATGACTTATTTAAGATATTTAATAAGTATTATGGCCGCTAGATTTGTTTAAACGTCGAGTTTTGTACTAAAACGGATAATTTTTGCTTGCTAGATTTTCGAAAAAATGCCTTTTAAGGTGAACTTGGAGTTTTGGTGAATTTTAACCTATTTTATATTATAATTATTGTTCGTGAATGTGAAAATGAGAGTGTTTGGGTTTTTCTCGATGGTTTGACATTTGTACATCGACATCGAGGGTTGGTTTGGCTATTCTTGCATGCGTAGGCGATAGGTTTTGACCTATGCATGATGCGCGTGCCGATTTGATTTTCGTATGCCGTTTCGATTTCGAATTTGGTTTTAATGCGATACGGTGTGTTATGATATGTAGGTACCCCATGTGGACTTCGAGACGACAAGCAAGCGCGTGGCGACGTCGGCAATGGCGAGCGAGGACCAGGTGAGTAGATTTAGATCTACAGGGAGAAGTCGGGTGGATGGCGTATCGCACCCCCGCAGTTCGTGGTGATGTATACGAATACGTATACACACATATATTTTGATTATATATATTATGTTCATATGAGACTTGATGATAAAGGTAGATTCTAGGTGTTCATGGATTAGTTTAGTGTTAGTTGCGAAACCCTAGGGTAGTTGTTACACCCACACACGCACACATACACATGAATACATCTATGTTATTACCTGTGCGTATATGGGGTTATGTGTTATATGTTCACCTGGGTATGGGACTAGGTGTTCACATACTGGATTTGCGGATGATACTTGGGATTGAGATGAGTTGATGAGATTTGAGTTGAGGCCGTGAGATCGGTGATATGGCAGGATTCGTACTTGAGATATGTCCTTATGTTATAGCGGATCTTTGGATGACGATGCCATGTGAATAGTGATTTTAGTAGTGTACTAGACGTAGGTCAGTACCCCAGATGATGATCTTGATAAAGAGGATAACAGATGAACAGTGTGATGAGTATGATATTGACCCGTACCCAGATTTGGGGATGCCGTACGACGGATTTACGTACGAGCTATATATTGCTGATTGATCCGCACTCTTAACTTGGGATGTCTGATAATAGATATGGTATCGGATATGATATTATTAAGGCGGGATCACCGACTAATATATATACAGCTATGTATACGTATCGACTCAGATGTTAGGCGGTTTCCTTACCTGTAGTTCAGCTTGTTAGTTCAGCCGTATAGTTTAGTATAGTTGTTAGACTAGATTAGACTCCTACCTATTTCAAAACTAACAAATCGTGGGTATTTTAAAAGACAGGTCAAGGGATTTTACAGATATTTCAAAAGACGTATCTTTTCTTAAAAACACCGTAGCCCTTATTTTCAAAACACCGCGATTCGTGTTATTTCAAAAGGCACTATTGTAGGACTTATATTAGGGTAATGCAGTTTAGTTATCGTTGTGTCTAGTGTTCAGCTCCCGCATATTATTGTTGTTGCTCCGCATCGCATACTTATTGTAATTCATATTTAATTATTGATATCATGCTGTTAGGACACCATCACCATTACCGATGATGCGTATGTACCACGTACACTTACTTGCCGGCTCACACAAAACTTCATCGGTAATTGCCATGTCACGTACACTTAGAAAATACTATTTCATTGACATAGGTTGTTAGCTAATAGTTTAGACATGATATTAGTGTACTTGCCTTATATGCCAGTTTAGATATTGTAGTTATTACTTGTCACTTCATGCATATTGTTATTCATTGTTATGCCGCATTCATGGATTCTCATGCATATATTCGCTATTTTACGTGCTATTGAGGTTTTGGAGTCGGATTTCCTTGAGATTTTCTGGATTTGGGGGAAAACCACAAAACTTATACAAACTTCTTCTCTCTTTTTAAATAAAAAGCGCGGTTTTCCCATGATGTATGAGTCGTCCACCATGAGTTTCCTGATGGATTTCGAGACCCGATTCGAGGAGATGGATGAACCGTTTCGGGTACATGGTGGACCCGGTATGGTACCCCGGGGCAAGAAGGTCGTGTTGCTGACGTTGAGCCTGGCAGAGGAGCACTACCGACCGGTGATATTACCCTACGCGTCGGATATCCGGAGGATACCTTCGTAGTCTTGAGATGGATGGTAGCGGCCGGTCTGGACTGACGGCGCCCTAGATATTGAGATTTGATACATTGAAATTTCGAGATATTGAGGTACTGAGATTTGATGATCCAGGTCAGTCCGAGTATCCGGAGCCTTAGATATTGAGATATGTGGATTTATGTTTCTGTGTCGATGCTAGACACGGTTTATACTGATTTCCTTATGATACCTCATTTTTTTTAAAAAATACAGAAATCTCACTGAGTTATGAAAGCAGTTTCTTTAGTACATGTATTCTGTTTTAATGCATTCATACATCATCCATATGATATATTGTTATCTGCGGCACTGACACGAGCACTTGGTATTACTGTTGTTTATAGGTATAACATAGCCATTTTTATAGGCTGCTGGTTATATATTTGAGGATATACATTGATCGTATGACCTAGGAGTGCGTCATACATGCGATTCATGTTCGTAGATGTATTCTATTCACGAGTTGACAACTCACCTTCGTTGTGCCCCAGTTTCTTGCAGGTTTTGCCGTACAGGTTTCATTACGGCTTTGCTGGCACTGCTTCTTTCGGGTGACTTGCTAGTAGGTGGGTTTATTTGCATCGTACCCATCATTATACATTGTATATTATTATTCAGTTGTATCTAGAAGTTCCATCAACCAAACATGTATTTATTTTTGAGCTAGAGACAGTGATGTTATTCTTTCGACCTTAGAGTCGCGCGTTATTTTTTCTGTGGATTTCTTGTTGTTTTGAGTTCCTTTTGAGTTTTGATCGTCGCCCTTGGCGTTGTATATTATATTGCTTGTGTGGTTGTGACCGTCGATTGACGAAGAGCTAGCTCCCGCTTGGGGATGCCTTTTATTGATTTCGTATACTATTTATGTTGTATCCCGTTTGGGGGCCAGTATCTACAAAGGAGACTCTGCCGAAATTTTCAGTAAATATTTGATGTTTTTAAAAACGCATAATTCGGTTTATGCTATTAAAACTACTTGATTTGAATTGGTTTTCCTTCACTCTACTAATTTTCTTGGTTTGGATTTCTGGGTTTTGGGCTTACTTAGATTACGTACGCCTCGAGACGTTTCGTAGTTTAAGTGCCGGTCATGTTTCGTACTTTCGGGACGTGACATAATGGGTTGGTTCTGATACCATGTTAGGTTACGCCAGCGTCCCGGCCATCAATCCGTGGCCAAACGCGGAACAAAAACTTTTAAAACCCAGCGTTAACGGAACCCTAATCGACGGATCGTACCATTAACCCTTTACTAGTTCTGTGTAAAGGAGTTTAGAGAGGTTATACCGATCGATCCATGTCTTTCGGTCTTCAACCTCTGTCCCATACTCCTCGCGGCTTCCTTGATCCTGTTTGATCTCCGGTCTCCCCATATCGAAGAAGATCCATGTCGAGGGTCAGTAATACGAGCTCCCGCATCAAAACCGAAGCAACTCGGGTATCTAGTTTACTAGCCTAGATAGCCAAGATGAAGTAGAGTGTATTTGTGATTACTTTGTCTCAATACACCCAAGGATTCTCAACTCATGAGAGGGTTTGGGTAGAGGTTGAAGAAGAAGCCATGGAATGAAGAGTGTGAGCTCAAGAAAAATCGTGTAAAGAAAATGGGCTAAATCTTGTGAGGTATTTTGTTGTGAGCTATATATATTAGCAACTCAAGCAAAGCAACCCAAGAAAAAAGATGTGCCTTTAGCCCGCTTGCTCACTACAAAATATCTCACACCAAACAAAAACTCACCCATGTCACCACGAATCATCTCATGACTCAACACCATGAGTCACCAAGTGCACATGCATGAGTTAATGCAAACCATGACTCACACTCACCACAATATTAAACATTTAAAACCCTAAATATTTAATACAATAAAAGAAATGGCATCTACTAAAGTAATCTTGCAACGGAATTATAAGAATACCCCTCATCCGTATATACATACCCGCATCCGTATTCCGACTGAATACGAATACAACGAGACGAAAATAATCCAACAATATAATACTAGGATCCGGCTTAAACTAAACCCCACTAGTATTATCCGTCCGATCATGATCCGTGCACAAGTGCATGTATATGATCGAACCCTGCCATAAAACCATACGGCCTCTACAATGTTTCCCCGAATCAGGGAAACCCTTTGTATGGGACTGTAAAGACTCGTCAATACACTGGGAGTGGGTTTAACCACAAGCACGTCAGTGGAACTAGCTGTACGTAACGGCTGCCCAGGTATTAGGCGAAAGGGAGGCCGATGAGCAATCACATCCTGAAACCCTACTGAGCATGACAGTGACAATATCCGTACAGTTCGGTCCGTTCGTCTATGAGTATCGCATATCGAGTCTTGGGGGTGGATAAAGTCAGACCCCTAATAACGCGACATTTAGTGTCGGTATGAAACCTATCACCACCTGAGAAATTACTGATCCTAGATCAATAATTCTCGACTACCTTGGCCAAGGATTTCTGGTGATGGTCACCCGTGTACACCGCGACATCAACCCCCAATACCGGGAGAGACGAATCTCCTGAAGATCCGCTCACTGCTTCCATATGGCTCGGGATAGTAACCAACTTAAACCTGTTTGCACGACTCCTTTGAGCCGTGGTAGGGTAGTAATCAAAGCATAGTAGGAACTCACACGAGACAAATAATGATCACAGGTCGATAGACTAACCTGTATACATGTCACCAAGGAACTGCTATCTGACAATAGGTATAATACCAACTAGCATGTTCCCGGCGAGTCCGTCCGGTGTACTCATAACCCAATGAGCACCTGTATACAACTTAGTTGAACCAACTGACACCAATGGCTTGTGAGACCGGCCACCGTCCCTCGTCGGGGTCTTGATGTAACGTACTAAAAATCGTTTAGGTTAATTGTCCGATAAACGGTAATATAACTCGTGTTTTCCGTAAAACATAATTATAATTATTTTTCAACATAGACTTAAACATACCTATTTTAGCTATGTAATTGCCAGTATTTGGTATTTATTTAGTCACTTATAAATTGCGAGTTTACTTAAATATTTTTCCTTAAATTTATTATTTTAAATATTATTATAAGCTTTCACTTATACATTTAATTAGTGTAAATTACAAATTAAATGTGTTAAGTGTACTTTAGTGAACCGTGACAACTTAAAACCTAGTTTGTAACATGTTCACTTTTTCTCAATTTTTCTCCATGGTTCTAGAGATTTCTACGAAAATAATAATTAGGAAAATAAATTAATTATGAAATAAGTTAATTGATGTAATAATGGAGGGTTTTTCTTGACATGACACACACTCACCTCATTCATTTCCCTCTCTCCCCTAAGCTGGCCGAAACTAAGGTAACCCCCCACCATTCCCCATTTCTTCATCTCATTTCCACATCAAAAACTCTCATTTTTCCATCAAAAATCCACACAAAACCTCACTAATTCCTAATTAAACCTTCATCCATTATTCCTTGGCCTAAACTAGCTTGGATCTAGGAGAAAGAAAGCATTTTGGGAGGCTCAGTTTGCATGTTAGATCTCCAAAATTGTTGAGGTATAACCTTACTCAAATGGTTACTTTGTTCCTACTTGTGATAATTTCATTTTAAATTAAGTGTTAATATGGGTTTAATTGAAAGTTAGAATTCTAAAGAAAGGGGTTTGGGTTCAAGTTAGGGTTTTATCACTTGATTATGTTAACATTGTGTAGTTTAACATCTTAAGACTTGAAAAATCTAAACTAGTTGATAATTTGCTAATTGTTACTTCTAAATTGTCTTAATTAAATAATCTTGCAAACTAATTTCATGATTAATGTAAATAGGTGAGATTAAAATTTAGTTAACAATTGTGTGGCCTAATTAAGATATTAAAGGAACATTATGGCCACTAGATTTGCTAAAACATCTAGATTTGCACTAAAATGGTCAAGTGTTGCTTACTTGGTTTTTAGAATAAATAGATGGCAATTTAGTTTGAGATTTTTATGACCTACAACCTATTTCATATAATATTTAGTGTGTTTTGATTGCGCGATTCGTATGATTGGGTTCTAGGTTTAGGGATTGTCACGTATAGCGACCCTTAGGTGTGGTTTGTGGCGTTGTCGTGAGCGCGTTTTGTGCACCAAGTGCGTGCGCGTCTAGTTAGTGCGCGTTCGTGGTCTTGTATCGTTTGGGTCCATGACTATTCATATATCTATCCTCTTATTTACTTGTGTGCGATTCTAGGATCGGATGTAGAGACGTCGGACGTGGCGCGGAAAGGCATGGCTGTGATCAAATTAGTTAAGCCGAGACGTCCCGGTGAGTAGATATACACATCTATGGGGGAATCGTCTGGATGGCGCGAGGCACCCGATAGTTTAGGATTACTAGTAGTACTTGCATTTATATGCGTAGTTTCCTAGTTATTCATCTCATTTCATCGCATCATCTTATATATATGTGTGTGATATCATCTCATAGGACACTTGCACCATTGCCATTGGTTCATACTGCACGTGCACTATTCATGCGAACACACACGCCTTTGGTAATTGCTATGCCACAAACACTTTAGAACTTGTTTAAATCAGTATCTAAAACATTTGCATCATATATGATATGTAAACTGATAGTTGTATATTCATTTCATCAGGATGGGTACGTAGGATTGTTAGTCATATATACATACCTCATTACATCATGATTCATGCATAGCTTCTGGCCGTACTTCGCATGGTATATACTATCGATATCATAGACATCCATCATTTCCAACATGTTCATATATTGTGATTCTTCTTGGATATTTCAGTATTGATGAGATTTCTGGATTTTTGGGGAAAACCGCAAGAATTTTATAAACCTATTATCATTTTAAAATAGAAATTTGCGGTTTTTCTCGTGATATGATGTATGTGTCGTCCACCATGAGTTTTCCTGATTTCTGTTGGTTTTCGAGACCCGATTCGAGGAGTAGGATGAACCGTCTCGGGTACATGGTGGGTCCAGTATGGTATCCCGGGGCAGGAAGCTCGAGTTATAGACGATGAGTCTGGCAGGGGCTGACTACCTACCGGTGATGTCTGGAGCGGCTGATATCTGGATGATACCGACCGTAGTCGTGAGATTTAATGAGATGGGCTGATCCGGACTGACGGAGCCCGATACATTGAGATATTGAGATATTGAGATATTGAGACATCAAGATATTGAGACATTGAGATATTGAGGCATACATATATTGTGTCGATGCTTGACATGGATTTTCTGTTGATTTCATTGATGATACTTCGGTTTATTGCACAGAAGTTTTTCTAAGATAAGAATAAAGATTTTCTCATATCAAACATGTTCAGGTTTCGTGTTTGATTATGCATTCATGTTACATTCATGCTAGTACATCGTATCATATTGATATATGTAGGTTGTGACGCAATTGCGTGCATGCTTACGATAGCCTTATTAGATATTACTTATTCCTCACGAGTTGGAAACTCTCCCCCGTTGTGCCACAGTATTTTTGCAGGTCCGACCCGTCAGCACAGAAGCGGCAGGCGTACTTTCTCTTCTGCTTCGTTTGCATCGACTTACAACTTGCTCGTTGGTGGGTTTTGGAGGATTTTCTTTTATCCCCACCATGTATTTTATTTTGTATCTAGTATACTCCATCTACACTTCGTATATTTGACCTAGACTGTGAGCTTGTGAGGTTCGTTGGTTTATATTTATAATCTGATTTCTGGTGTCGAGCTCATGTGAGCCGACTTTATTCTTGGTTTTATTTCTTGCCTTTAAATGTTAATTTTATATGATGATGATATATATTGCATGTGGTTGTGATTCCGGCATTGGCGAAGTGCTAGCTCCCGCTTGGGGATACCTTTATTCATTATTTATGCAAATTTTGTGTTGTACCTATTTCGGGGCCAATATTTACAAAGGTGACTCTGCCGAAATTTTTGAGAAATTTGATGCATTAAATTTTTTAAGGTGACCTTATTTTAAAAAAATCATCTTTTTAAGTTAAGTTTTCCTTCACTCTATTTCCTTAAACGGTTTAGATTTCTGGGCTTTGGCTTAGTTAGATTATGTTACGCCTTCAGACGTTTCGTACTTTAAGTGCCAGTCATGTTTCGTATCTTCGGGTCATGACAAAGTTGGTATCAGAGCGATAGGTTTAATCTTTCTGAGTGTAAGATGACCCTTGGTAGATGGAGTAGACGACATAAGCAGAGTGACGTAGCGTGTGTATGTTCCGCGGCATACTTACGATACGATACTCCGCTAAGTGACCATAGGATATATATATATTTGCTTGTACCACCCTTCTTGATTCCATATGTCTTTTAGATTTGATCGCAATGTTCCTATCAATCCTGTTTCTTGTTCCAGTCACCATGCCGCCGGAGACTACGAGGGCTAGAAGGCTGACGCTAGGGATGAGATTAGAGCAATTTTGTTTGAGACGAGGACCGATCAGGGAGGTACGCCTACCCCTTAGGGAAAGAGTGATCCGCCTTCGCCATGACGGATGGCTAGGCTGGAGTCGAGTATTTAGGACTTATGACAGATGGTTGGATTGTTAGTTGAGGCCGAGCTCCGAGAGCTAATGATGGCCCTACTACTGCAGGGACTGTGATTGTACCTGCTGCTCAGGCAGCTATTTCTGTTGTTACCGAGACTAATTCCGTATCCTTACAGGAGTTTTTGAGGCTGAATCCTCTAGTTTTTACAGGCACCGATGCAGTGAAGGATCCGCAGACAATCCTCGACAGGATGGCTAAGATTTTGTCGTTCACAGAGATCTTCTGACGAGTTATGGGTTGAGCTTGCGAGTTTTCGTCTAGAGGGTCTTGCTCAGACGTGGTGTGAGTCAGTTGAGACAGATCGAGTTGTAGATCTACTTCTTATGACTTTTGATGAGTTCATAGCTGTATTTCTTGCTCGTTTCCTTCCGTAGAGCGTTCGAGATGCCCGAGCTCGTATTTTTGAATGACAGTGTCCGAGTATGACATTCAGTTTACTCAGCTGTCCCGATATGCTCCTTACCAGGTGGACACTGAAGAGAAACGCATAAAGAGGGTCGTACATGCAGTTATTTCTTGATATTGGTGCCCAACCTTTTGACACTTACGTCGCTGCTATGGACGCGGCATTACTATTGGAGGAGCGCAATTCTGAGACTTTGCTCGTTACTGGACCAAAGCGGATTTGTACCGGTATGCCAGCTCAGAGGCGGTTAGGTAGACGCCGTGATGGGTTCTTTCCAGGAGACGGTGGTGGCAGAGGCAGAGGATAGCCGGCTACTAGTGGGGTGTAGGGTTCCTAGGCACCCTAGTGAGGTCTCACAAGGCATCAACCATGCCAATTTCTAATTTTGCGGTGCCGAGAAACTCTAGAGTACGGATCGTTGGCTAGAAGTCTAGGCGAAAAGGAAACTAGTTAACACTTAACTAAGAGTACGGAAATACAACCTTTGTAGATCCGGTCCTCCACCTCCACGGCTCCTTGATGAAGTCCTCTCCGCTGTCCAAATGCAAGTCCCGGGCTCTAGCGTCGGCTTCATCGGAGAAAGAGCGGGCAAGGTCGTCGGCTTCGTGCCGAAGATGATCTACGTCGAGGCATCGCTAGATCAAGCTCCAACTTCACCAAGTGATGAAACTTGTGAAGAAAACACACTCTACTCCTTGGCAAGAGGTAGAGGATGAAGAAATAGGAAGTGGGTAGACTCTAGAATTGGATTTCTCACTCATTTCCATCAATCACCATTGATGGAGTCTAGGTTTTTGCTTCTTGAAGAAGAAGAAGAAGAAGAAAAAGAAGATGATCTAGAATGATTATTATCATAAGAATTATTTAAAATGAAAAGAATAATCCATTCTTATCATAAGTGAACCATGGTTAGTTGTAGAGAGTGAACTAGGGTTAGTGGAGTGGTTAGGGTTAAGCATGAGACAAAATGGTGACAAAGTCAAAGTGTTCATGAAACTTCATGAACAAAACAAAAATTGCCACCATTTTCTCATTTGCTTATTCTTTTTCCAAAAAGAAAAAAGATTAATATATAAATAAGGAAATCAAAAACCCTAATCATCCACTTAACTATAGTTTGATACTTTACACTTAACCAAAAAGCATGTATCATCAAACATGATACAATCAAGTGCACAAAATCATATCCAATATGGAATGCGCACACCCGAGTGAGAAAATCCATTCAAAGTGAACCGATACTAGTTAATGCAAAGTAATATATCAAATATATAATTATGCATTAAATCACTAAATCAACACTTGATTCAATGATCCGGTCATGTCGCACATAACCGACTGGTATCATCAGCAACAACTTATCGAATCAACACTTGATCCGATAACCCGGCTATATCGCATATAACCGATCAATGTCACATCGCGAGAATGAAATACGGTATCACATACACGCATCATTCTCGGTCCCGCACATATCTCATATGCGCTCCTATTTCGTTTCGCTTGAGCTAGGAAACCTCTGTGTAGGACTCTAAAGACTCGTCAATACGCCGGCAGCGGATGATGATCATATCAAACATCCACAAGCCGCAAGTGGTCTGCTAAACGTAACGGCCACCCGGGTATTGAGCGATTTGAAGATCGACGAGCAAGCCCGCTCACACTCCAGTGAATCCAACCAGTAACACTACCGTACAGTCCGGTCTGATCGTCTGATATGTCGCATATCTCGCCTAGGGGTGGTAAACGTCAGACCCCAATAGCTCGAGAAGTCGTGTTGATATGAGGTCTATAACAATTTGAGAAACTACTGGTAACACTTACCAGTAAATCTCAGCAACCCTGGCCAGGGATTTCCTGTTATAGCCAATCGAACACAGCGCAACATCAACCCCCTATACCGGGAGAGACGAATCCCCTCCTATCACTCATTGCCTCCATGTGACTCAGGACTGTACCCAAAAACCACCGTTTTGCACGCCCTCTTGGACGTGGTAAGATGGAAATCAAAGCACAGTGGGAACCACACAAGACTCTATGACGATCTCGGGTCAACAGACTACTCTGTACCAGTGTCACCAGAGAACTGCCATCTGACGTGAGGTATAATACCATCTGGGATTTCTCGGCGAGTCCGTCCAGTGTACCCAGTCTCTACTGAGCACCCGTATATCATCTCTGATGTCAAACACCAATGGATATGGGATCATCCATCACCCATCTGTATGGGTCGAGAAGGTACACGCTAGTCTACTCTGGTATATCGATGCCCCGTCTCGATACACCCTCGACTAGGGACTTTGAAGGATGTACTTATGGACTACCATGTCCCAACTAGTATGATCCGCATCATAGTCCAGGTAGTTACACATCCTAAGGGCTTTACCAACATGTAATAGAGAGACAATCAGTGTACACGTTAAGGTAAAGTTCAACCAGATAGCATACTATCATGTCGAGCAAGAAAGTCCTCACTATATATGTCCCAGCATCCACTACAATATACATCCTATGTATAGTAATGGCCTCTAGGGCATACATATAACTGACAATCTCCCACTTCCACTAGGGCCATCTGTAGCAGTGGTTTGAAGTATCTCATACTCAACCATCCCATAAAAGTCTCTCTCTGGGAACAGGCCTTTGTGAGTGGATCCGCTGTGTTGTCCTCTGAGTTTACTCTCCTGACCTCGATCCCCTGGAGATCAACCATCTCTATGATCAGGTGATACTGCCTTAGAATATGTCTGGATCACTGATGGGACCGGCGTTCCTCGGCATAAGCCACAACTCCATTGTCTCACAATGGTAGGAACGTAGTTCATCTCATGAACCAATATACACCCAAACAGCCTCTTCGGTAGCATCTTAAGTAGCGATGTATCCTGCCTTTATCGTCTAGTATGTCACGGTATCTAGCTTGGAATTCTTCCAACATACCGTCCCTTTACTGAGGGTAAAGACAATGCCTGCGACTGACATTCAGTCGTCTTTATCACTCTGGAACACTTCCAGTGATTTTGCCCAGGATCAATTGATACCATCTCACTACAACTAGTGAGTATCCTAACATCCAATTTGATCTATCTAATAGATCCAAAATCTAGGATTTAGTAGGTATCACTTTGATCCTATACGGAGAGTCTTTGTGATAAGCAGAGATTGATCGAGCATAGCATAAGAAACTCCTTTCTTATCAAGAGTATGTCATCCACGTACTCTACGAGGATCACCACCATACTCCCTACTACCTTTTTGTTTATACAAGGTTCATCTACCATTTTGATGATGTCAAACTCTTTGACTAATCCATCAAAACAGATGTTCCAACTCCGCGTTGCCTGCTTTATCCTATAAAGCATCTTGCACACGTTTCCGCTGCTCCCACTGTTTACGAAGCCCTCTGGATGTGTACTTATAGACGCACTCTTCTAAAACATCATTTAGAATAGCAGTCATGACACCCAACCACCAGATATCGTAGTCATGGTATGTAGCCGTGACAAGTAGGATCTGGATGGACTTAAGCATAGCTACTTGAAAAGGTTTCATCATGATCTACGCCTGGTTTCATCTATCAAACCATCAGCTGCAGTCTGTATAGCTGGAACATTTCCAGTTCTACATAACAGACCTTGCCTTGAGCTTGTCCAGATTTTGCTTTTAGACATAGGCCGGACAACCCCAAATCTTAACTAGCTTAAGACATGGGCTCTTCCCTTTCCATATCACATATGAAATGGTATGCAACTGACTTGATTCGAACCCTATTCAATAGGTATGCAGCTTCATAAGTGCATAACGCCCTAAAAGAAATAGGCAACTCAGTAGTACTCATCATAGAGCACACCATATCTGATAGGGTGTGATTGCTCTACCCCGATATACCATCGTGCTATGGTGTATTCGGAGGAGTAATGCTGAGAGAGAATCTCATTCTTCTTTAGAAAGGTCCAGGAATTCCGTGCTCAAGTATTCTCCTCCTTGATCTCATCAAAGGACATAATACTTATACCCGTATTGGTTCTCTACTTCTAACTTATATTCTGTGAATATCTCAAAAGGTTCGGACCTGTGTTTCAACAGGAACATATGTCTGAATCTTGAGAGATTATCAGAGAATGTAATGAAGTACAAAGAACCGGTCTTGGCATGTGTAGACAGGGGACCTTTATACATCAACATGTATCATCCCAAGAGTTCACTAACTCTTTCTCTGTTTCCAATAAATGGAGCTATGGTCATCTCATCTCTGTGACATGACTGGCAAGTTTCACAAGATGTAAATTCAAACTAATTTAAATATGCATCTTTATGAAACTCTAGCTAGTCGGGTCGCATTGATATGACCTAGTCTACAATACCTCAAGAAGAATTCGTTCATTTCTGAACTCTTCCTCTTTTGTGTGTTCCGTATACTAAGAACTGTAGTTTGATTTAGAACATTAATGCTTTTAGATAACGTGCCTGAACCGATCAACTTTTGATATAGGAAATGTTCAAAACATTATCCAACAATACAAAATTTTATCATTTCTTTACTAATAAAGAGACTGATATGATTTTGTATATCAGGTTCGGTATCTAACAACATTCGTTCAGAATCAATGTATTGGTAATACAGGGTGACAGTGACCAACAGACTTGGCTGCAACACTTGCCCCGTTTTCTGCCTCATGAAACTTATCACCCGTTCTCAGTTCTCTACCTTTCTGTAGCCCTATGTAACATATTACATATCTGGGATCCTGATCTGGTATCACATACCCAGGACGTAAAGGATACTGAGAAACAGTTCTCTGTAATGAACACACCCGAAGATGATGCATCAGCATGCACTCTCTTCGTTTGGGCGGCACGGGAATTCTGGTAATCCCCTATTTCCTGCTCTGTCTTATAACAATTATAAGTTGGAGCGGGACCAACGTTCCCCAGCTCAGTATAACGAGCGGGTTCGGTCAATATTCCGTATTATTATCTTGATTAAGGCGTGATATGGTCGCTACCTGGAGAGAGAGAGAAGAAAACACTCAGCGTGCGCTCTGTCAAGAATAGATTGGTTATTATTTTATCTAATCAGGATGGCTCCCACTGCTTTTTATCAAATCTTCCTTCAAACCCTAAAAGGAAAGACTAGCCGGGATTAATTACACACTACAAGTTCGCCAATCTTTCAGCCAGGCCAGTGTCGGTACTTTGAGGGAGGTCCCCCGTGCTTTCGCACGAACCTAATTAATGTAAACCTCATTTTCCCAGAGGCGTAACCTCGTTGACACCTTTCTAGACACCTACTTGATCGGCTAATTGTAACGTGTAAAACTCTCCCAGGAGTAACTCTTACTCGCAGCGGGTATCGGGATCCAACTATCTCATAGAAGGTATGCAATCTCATTGCAAATTTCAACACTTGAAATTACCGATAATATTTTGCCACTAGCATCCTATGACCTTGACAAAGGTCAACAAACCATAGGCTGCTAGTCAAGTTCAACCCGTCATTTCCTGATTGAAGTAAACCCACCCGCACGACCCTTGACAGAGGTCAACAAGGTCGCACGACTACCCTAAATCAATCACATCATATGCTTATACAGATAAGCACTAATCAGCTACCGCACACTACGCCTTGACAGAGGTCAACAAACGTAGCACGAATACTAACCAGTACATATCTGAAATGACGGAGGGCTACGACAGGTTTTTCTGAAAACCTATTGCGTAATGAACTTGATATCGTTGTAGAATCGAATGAATTTTGAAATGGAGTGTTTTTGAGGCTTTTCTAGTTTTGCTAAAGGAGTCACTCCCGGTGAAGGGATCGTCGGTCCTTTCCTCGTCGAATGAGGTGCGGGATATATCATATATATCACTGTGCAAAGCAAAAACACTTAAAAGCAATCAAAAGACAAACCGAGTGTGTAGCATCTGCCAGTTATTGCTAAGAGAGTCACTCCCGGTGAAGGGATCTCGGTCCTTTCCTCATCGAATAAGGTGCAGGATATATCACATATACCTCTGTGCAAAGCAAAAACTGTAGCTACCTGTTTTATTTTGAAATTCGATTCTACAACATCTTAGGTTTCTTTTAATTCATTAATCACATTAATGAAGTCCCATCATTTAAGTTATCTAAACTTCACAGATAAATACGACGTACACTTATGCCATCCGCATTCGCCTCGATGTCCCCTCGTGCACCGTTAGGTTAGGTGACTAACGGCAGAGCGGGGCAGGGCTAGCGCGGGTGTAAAACATAAGTAACGCCTATATAATATATCATATATACTATATACTGTATCTATCATAGAACATCACATGATCACATCACAGATATCGCAGCAGAAGAAACATATGAAATATTGGATATACTAGGATGTCCGTGTTTTCAATACGAGCCAGTATAAAACACGGATTCCACGATCGTGATGAATAGCCAAACCCACACCCCTAGACCCCTACGAGAGCGGCAAGTAACCCTACCAATTCTAGAGTTAGGAGACCCGGACTCGACTCCTCGAGTTGGTCTCCCACTGGACTCCAGAACCCGGTTACTTGTGCCCTCCTCCTTGGGTCTATCCTAGTGCGGAAAAGAAAATAATATACAACAACGGTGATAACTTCCGCAACCTGGAAGCGCCCCAATAAAAGAATATTACATACAAGTTTTTACATGAATGAAAATGAAAAACACTCATCTCACATAAAAACCCCCGGCTATTCAAACACGACGATCCAATATAACATATCCAGCAATACATAACATCACATGTCATCAACGTAAGTAAATATGCGCATCCCAATTGTCGTTGACATATAGCAACGAAACCGGCGATATCACATATTACACTTACGGTCACAGAAAAGAAAGTGTAAAACTACAACAGTTGGAATCCGCAACCACCTCAGACATCGCATGCCTGACCAAATGAATTCTTTAGACATCGCATGCCTAACAATTATAAATCCCGCATTTTAGTCTCAAAATCGAAAACTCTTTTCAATATCAAGTCGGGCAATTCAACAAGATTCCCGACATCCTGATCGAATGCTCGTCGCAAACTTCAGAAGGCGGCCGCACCCCCGACGCCGTCGACGAAGTGCACCAAGGCGGAACACCGCTACCGCGAGCACCCGAACGGATGCTTTCGGCGACGGGGTTCTCCTACAGTCACTTGGTCGGGGCTATGGGGCGAGGCTGTCTATTAAGTTTACCCGGCGAGTATCCGCGTACGCTACGTGATTGCGACGGACTTTTGATCACATCAAAATTCCGTGGCAACCGATCAAGTGAAACTAAAGTGCTATGTTTATAACATTCATTCAGTTATCTCATAACTACTTGTGAATTCCAATTATTGTATCCCATTCCAGATAAACCGAAAATGTTAAACTTTCCGATCGAACAGTCGAATACCCAAGTTTTCCCGATACAGCTCAACACATGAAATAAGTCTAACAACATTCAGTTCGTGCCTCAGTACCAACGGTCCAGCCGTCGAAGTGTCAAGCCAACGCCTCACATATGGCACGCCGTACTGCCCAAAACCCTAAGGTTCAAAGGGCAGTTCAAGACGGTCACATAATCGAGTTAAGGTTTGTTGCCTTCTAGAGGGTCCATCGCGTTACTTGCACTACTTAGAATGTCGTTAAACTATGGAAAAATCAAACACTTGGAAATTTCCCGACAGGGGAAAAATTGGGTATTTATATCCGGTCGAACTTTTTAACAAATTCAAAAAAATTATCCGGAAAGCCACATAGACAAAATTAGATATTCCGATCGATACACGGAGTTCCTCATACAACCCAGAAAATAAAACTCTGGAATAAATATTAAAATATTCCCAGGAAAACCAGCACAGAATCTTATTAATTATGGTGCAAAATTCGATGACCAATACGACAAAACAGCCGCGGATCCGCCGCATGAGGCATGCTCATGCCGCCGAACCGCGGCTGAATGATAGAGTTATGGACTCGAATTTTACAGTAACCCATACAATCGCCTGCTGATTTTTCTGCATATTTTTAATTTACAAAAATCCACATTTTACAAAAAAAGTCCAGAGAGCAGTTTTCCGGGTTAGGTTTTGGTTCGATCGGACTTCTAACTCCGTCTAGATTTCGCCTAAGGCTCTAGCTAGGCTCTGATACCACTGTAGGGTTTCTAGGCACCCTAGTGAGGTCTCACAAGGCATCAACCATGCCAATTTCTAATTTTGCGGTGCCGAGAAACTCTAGAGTACGGATCGTTGGCTAGAAATCTAGGCGAAAAGGAAACTAGTTAACACTTAACTATGAGTACGGAAATACAACCTTTGTAGATCCGGTCCTCCACCTCCACGGCTCCGTGATGAAGTCCTCTCCGCTGTCCAAATGCAAGTCCCGGGTTCTAGCGTCGGCTTCATCGGAGAAAGAGCGGGCAAGGTCCTCGGCTTCGTGCCGAAGATGATCTACGTCGAGGCATCGCTAGATCAAGCTCCAACTTCACCAAGTGATGAAACTTGTGAAGAAAACACACTCTACTACTTAGCAAGAGGTAGAGGATGAAGAAATAGGAAGTGGGTAGACTCTAGAATTGGATTTCTCACTCATTTCCATCAATCACCATTGATGGAGTCTAGGTTTTTCCTTCTTGAAGAAGAAGAAGAAGAAGATGATCTAGAATGATTATTATCATAAGAATTATTTAAAATGAAAAGAATAATCCATTCTTATCATAAGTGAACCACGGTTAGCTGTAGAGAGTGAACTAGGGTTAGTGGAGTGGTTAGGGTTAAGCATGAGACAAAATGGTGACAAAGTCAAAGTGTTCGTGAAACTTCATGAACAAAACAAAAATTGCCACCATTTTCTCATTTGCTTATTCGTTTTCCAAAAAGAAAAAAGATTAATATATAAATAAGGAAATCAAAAACCCTAATCATCCACTTAACTATAGTTTGATACTTTACACTTAACTAAAAAGCATGTATCATCAAACATGATACAATCAAGTGCACAAAATCATATCGCATATGGAATGCGCACACCCGAGTGAGAAAATCCATTCAAAGTGAACCGATACTAGTTAATGCAAAGTAATATATCAAATATATAATTATGCATTAAATCACTAAATCAACACTTGATTCAATGATCCGGTCATGTCGCACATAACCGACTGGTATCATCAGCAACAACTTATCGAATTAACACTTGATCCGATAACCCGGCTATATCGCATATAACCGATCAATGTCACATCGCGAGAATGAAATACGGTATCACATACACGCATAATTCTCGGTCCCGCACATATCTCATATGCGCTCCTATTTCGTTTCACTTGAGCCAGGAAACCTCTGTGTAGGACTCTAAAGACTCGTCAATACGCCGGCAGCGGATGATGATCATATCAAACATCCACAAGCCGCAAGCGGTCTGCTAAACGTAACGACCATCCGGGTATTGAGCGATCTGAAGATCGACGAGCAAGCCCACTCACACTCCAGTGAATCCAACCAGTAACACTACCGTACAGTCCGGTCTGATCGTCTGATATGTCGCATATCTCGCCTAGGGGTGGTAAACGTCAAACCCCAATAGCTCGATAAGTCATGTTGATATGAGGTCTATAACAATTCGAGAAAATACTGGTAACACTTACCAGTAAATCTCAGCAACCCTGGCTAGGGATTTCCTGTTATAGCCAATCGAACACAGCGCAACATCAACCCCCTATACCGGGAGAGACGAATCCCCTCCTATCGCTCATTGCCTCTATGTGACTCGGGACTGTACCCAAAAACCACCGTTTTGCACGCCCTCTTGGACGTGGTAAGATGGAAATCAAAGCACAGTGGGAACCACACAAGACTCTATGACGATCTTGGGTCAACAGACTACTCTGTACCAGTGTCACCAGAGAACTGCCATCTGACGTGAGGTATAATACCATCTGGGAGTTCTCGGTGAGTCCGTCCAGTGTACCCAGTCTCTACTGAGCACCCGTATATCATCTCTGATGTCAAACACCAATGGATATGGGATCATCCATCGCCCATCTGTATGGGTCGAGAAGGTACACGCTAGTCTACTCTGGTATATCGATGCCCCGTCTCGATACACCCTCGACTAGGGACTTTGAAGGATGTAATTATGGACTACCATGTCCCCACTAGTATAATCCGCATCATAGTCCAGGTAGTTATGTACACATCCTAAGGGCTTTACCAACATGTAATAGAGAGACAATCAGTGTACACGTTAAGGTAAAGTTCAACCAGATAGCATACTATCATGTCGAGCAAGAAAGTCATCACTATATATGTCCCAGCATCCACTACAATATACATCCTATGTATAGTAATGGCCTCTAGGGCATACATATAACTAACATGGGGGACATGCCGAATGTTCGCTTTGACTTCTCTGGATGCCCAGGCATCCAACGCCGTTGTAACAAGTATTCTTTCTGTGTTTTCTTCCGATGTGTATTTCTTTCTGGTGTTGTTTGAAATGGTATCTACATATTTTGTATCGAAGTTTAGCCGACAATAGTCTTTGCTTAATAAGCCGCTTGTTGTGATTTCTTTTGTAGGGTAGTCTTTTGGTCGCTCGATATGTTTTTCGTTCGTGTTTTTTTGTTCGTATCGGAGATAGGGATTCTTCTGTCAATTTGATTCTTCTCGATATGTTTGATTTCGAAGTTCTTCTGGGCATGGATTGGTTAGCTACGTGTTATGCGTCCGTGGACTGCCGTGAGAAGGCAGTCAGATTTAGTTTTCTGGGGGAGCCAGTTCTTGTTTTCGGGGAGACCGTAGAGTTGCCTTTCCCAGTTTGATTTCTTCTCTTCTCGCTAGTCATATTTTGATGAAAGGATGTCAGGTATTCTTGGCATATGTTTGTGATGTTAGAGCCGCAAAGGTCCTGTTGGACCAGGTTTAGATTGTGAGGGAATTTCAAGATGTCTTTCATAACAAGTTGCTTGGTTTGTCTCCGGAGCGCGATATTGAGTTCTCCTTTGACTTGATTCCCGGCACGGAGCCTTTTTATATACCGCCATATCGGATGGATCCGGCGGAGCTTAAGGAGCCGAAGGATCAGTTGCAAGATTTGTAAGATAAAGGGCTTGTTTGTCCGAGTGCGTCACCTTGGGGAGCTCCTGTCCTGTTCGTCAAGAAGAAAGACGACAGTTTGTGTTGTGCATCGATTATCGTCAGCTGTACGAAATAGATATCCCTTACTTCGTATCGACGATTTATTTGATTAGCTCTAGGGTGTGGGACATTTCTCGAAGATTGACTTGCGATCAAGTTACCATCGGTTGCGGGTTCGGAAGGATGATATTCCGAAGACTGCTTTTCGCAAGTGCTACGGGCATTACGAGTTCTTGGTGATGTCGTTCGGGCTCACCAATGCCATGACAACGTTCATGGATTGGATGAACAGCATATTCATGTCGATTCTTGATCAGTTATTATCGTGTTCGTTGAGTACATCCTAGTATACTTTTGGAACCGAGAGGAGCCTGGGCAGTATTTAAGGATTTTGTTGCAGACTTTGAGGGAGCACCAGCTACTCGCTAAATTATCCAAGTGTGTTTTCTGGTTGGATAGTGTTGACTTCTTTGGTCACGTAACTACGAGAGATGGTACGTATGGAACCGAAGAAGATCGAGGCCGTTCGGCACTAGCCCAGACCTGTACCAGTGGCGGAGGTTCTCAGCATTTTAGGTTTGGCCGGATATTATCAACGCTTTGTTAGTATTTTTCTCGTATAGCTGCACTGTTGACCGGGTTGACCCGGAAGAGAGTTTCTTTTTCTTTTGACCGAGGCAGGCGAGCAGAGCTTTCAGCAGTTGAAGACTCGTTTGACTACGACGCCAGTATTATTTTTGCGTTCAGGATCAGGCGATTTTGTTGGTTATTTTGATGCTTCTCGGCAGTTGAAGAAGCACGAGCAGAACTATCCCATGCATGACTTAGAGATTACTATGGTGGTTTTTACGCTTAAGATCTGGAGACCCTACAACTTTCAGCAGCGAGATTTGAATTGAGACGGCGCCGTTGGGTAGAGCTAGTAAAGGACTATGACTGAGAGACTCTTTACCATCCGGGTAAAGCGAATATTGTGGCAGATGCTTTGAGTCAGAGGCCCGGAGGTAGCTTTTCTTGTTTGAGCACAGTTCAAAGACATTCGACAGAAGATTAGCAGATTTTTTGTGACAGTCGAGTACAGTTCGAGTTTATGTCGACCGGGGGACAACTTGCCCTTGTCCGTGCACGTCCATAATTGTTTGAGCGTATCCGCCCGTTTGTCAGAGATCATGGGGCAGGTTAGACAGGGCAAAGATTCAGAGTTCGTGATCGATGATCAAGGAGTACTATGATTTGGGACTCGACTGTGTGTGCCAGATTCCGAGGGACCGAGACATAAGATTTTTGAGAAGGCGCATCATTCAGCATATAGTATTCATCTGGGTTCCATCAAGATGTATTATGATTTGAGAGAAGTCTACTGGTGTGAAGAGATGAAGAGAGATGTCACGGATTTTGTTTCGGGATGCTGACTTGTCAGCAAGTCAAGGCCGAGCATCAGGGGTCAGCAGGAGAGTTATAACCTTTGCCCATTCCGGAGTGGAAATGGGAGCAAGTTTCTATGGATTTTATTGTGGGTCTACCTAGGACCAGTCGAGAGTATGACTCTATTTGCGGGATAGTAGACCGATTGACGAAAAACAGCTCATTTTCTGCCAGTCAAGATTGATTTCAGATTCGTTCAGTATGCTCATGTCACGACCCGCAAATGCCATGGCACTTGAATCACGTGAAGTCTATAGGACCCCACTTAATTCAAGTAAGCCAAAAGCCCATAAATCTAAACCCTTTTTAGAGGAAAATAAGTGGAGGTACAGTTTTGAAATAAGGTTTACTGAAAATAAAACTTATTCATATATATATACATATATATATATACATAAGTAATATAATATGAAAACAACGTTTTGTAACTAATTGAAAACACTTTTCGCCATTGAAAATTTCGGCAGCATCTCTTTTGTATATTTTAACCGGAAAATGGTACAAACAATATAATATAAGGCATCCCCAAGTGGGAGCTAGCTCTTCGCCAAATGGCAGAACAACCACGCAAGTTAAAATGAATATACGACGCCGAAGGGCGATGATCAAACTCGGAAAGAAAGTAAAGAACTCAACATCAACAAGAAAGCCAGAAAACCATAATAATACATGAGCGCGACTCTAAGGTCGAAAGAATATACAAGCTGTGCTTATCTAAGTCTACTAAATATACAAGTCTGATTGATGGAGCTTAACTAGATACAAGTGAAAAAAGAATACAACATATACTGGTGGTCACGAAGCAATGTATCCCGCCTATCAAGCAATCACCCAAAATAAATGTGAAGTGCCAGCAAGCCGCTACAGAACCTGTATGGCCAAACCTGCAAGAAAACTGTGGTACAACGCGGGTGAGTTGCCAACTTGTGAGTAGAAGACATCACCGAGTGGAAATCGCATGTGTGACGATCTCCTAGGTCATACTATAATGTACTCATAATTTACCCTAAATAGTGGCAAGGGTAATCATCTAAACATAAGTGTAATACCAAGTGCTCGTGTCAGTGCCTTAGGTAGCAATATGTCATATATACGATGTACGAATGCATTAAGAATGAAAGCCTTGTACGAGAAAACTGTTTTCTAATCTCAGTAAGATATTAGTGTAAAAACTGAAGTATCATCATTGAAATCGACAGAAAAGTCCGCGTCAAACATCGACACAATATCCTCAATATGTCGGGCTCCGTCAGTCCGGATCGGCCCATATCATCAAATCTCACGACTACGGTTGGTCTCCTCCGGACGACCGCCAAACCAAACATCACTGGTCGGTAGTTCTCCCCTGCAGGGCTCAATGTCATCTATGCGATCTTCTTGCCGAGAGGTACTGCACCGGGTCCATCATATACCCACAGAAGGTGCATCCCCCTCATCGAGTCGGTAAGTGATACAGCTCAAGAACCGAGAAAACACAAGGTGGACACCTCACACATCATATCACGAGAAAACCGCAAATTTCTATTTTTTAAAATGATAATGAGTTTATAAAATCCTTGCGGTTCCTCCAAATCCAGAAATCTCATGGAAAAATCCGAAATCCCAAAATCAAGAGTCCATAAATAGTGAATTACCGGCATAAAGCCCCACAATAATGTATAACAGAATGAATGCATAAACGCATGAAGTATCTAAGTAAGGAATGCAATGTCTAAATTAGCACATGAGAGTAAGCATACTAATAATATGTCGAAAAGTCACGACCCGAAAAGTACAGAATATGACCGACACTTAAACTACGAAACATCTCGAGGCGTATAGGCGTATGCAATCTAAGTAAGCCAAAACCTAGAAATCCAAACCAAGTAAAGCAGTAGAGTGAAGGAAAAACCAATTTTAAAGCAAGAAGTTTAACAACATAAGCCGAAGTATGCATTTTTAAAATCTCAAGTCTTTTCTGAAAATTTCGGCAGAGTTTCCTTTGTAAAAACTGACCCCAAACGGGTACAAACCTGATAAAGCATATATAATGAATAAAGGCATCACCAAGCGGGAGCTAGCTCTTCTTCAATTGACGGTCACAACCACGTAAGAAATATAATATACAATGCCGAAAGGTGAGGATCAAACTCAGGATAAAAATCCAACATCATCAAGAAAACCTGAGGAAAACAAAATAATACAGCGCGCGACTCTAAGGTCGAAAGAATATACACTGGTCTTCTGTGTCTATCAAATAATACAAGTCTGGTTGATGGAGTTTACTAGATACAACTGAAATAATAAATGTACAATAGTGGTCACGATGCAAGTGAGCCCACCCACCAAAGCAAATCACCCGAAATGAAAGCAGTGGCCAGCAAGCCGTCAAGGTAGCTGTACGGCAAAACCTGCAAGAAACTGTGGCACAACAGGGGTGAGTTGCCAACTCGTGAGTAGAAAATATCACAGAGCAGAAATCGCATATATGACGCTATCCTAGGTTATATCAAGTAATATCCTCAAATAAATATCCTGATCCATCTACACATAAGTACAATATCACGTGCTCGTGTCAGTGCCTCAGATAGCAATATATCAGATATATGATGTATGAATGCATTACTAGTGGAAACAGAATACATCATGAATGAGACAACTGTTTTCTTTATTTAATAAGATTTCTGTATGTATATAAATCGAGTATCATCAATGAAATCAACAGAGAAATCAGTGTCAAGCATCGACACAAAACATAAATCTCAATATCTCAATATCTCAGGCTTCCGCTATCCGGACTGGCCTGTATCATCAAATCTCAATATCTCAGTGTCTCAATATCTCGGGCTACGTCAGTCCGTATCGGCCCATATCATCAATCACACGACCACGAACGGTATTCTCCGGATATCCGCCGCGCCAAACAATCACCGGTAGGCAGTCTGCCCTTGCCGGGCTCATCGTCTACAACTCGAGCTTCTTGCCCCGGGGTACCATACCGGGTCCACCATGTACCCGCAGACGGTTCATCCAACTCCTCGAATCGGGTCTCGAAAACTATCTCAGAACCAAGAAAACATCATGGTGGACAATACTCATCATATCAAGGAAAACCGCATCTATCTCTTTAAAACAAATCATCGGTTTATAAAACTTTCACATGCGGTCTCCAAATCTAGAAATCTCAAGAAGGATCCGAAATCATAAAAATCACGATATCAATAAACGGTGAATACCGGCATAAATCTCCATAATACTGCATGACCAATGAATATATGAATGCATCTGATATCATGCAATAGATGCAATAGTTAAACTAGTATATGAAAGCTATAACATATTACAACTATCAACTAGCAAACTATGCCAATGAATAGTATTTTCTAAAGTGTACGTGACATGGAAATTACCGATGATGATGTGTGTGAGCCGAGTAGGTGTACGTGGAACATACGCATCATTGGTAATGGTGCTGGTTTTCTGACAGCAGGGTTTCATAATAAATACAGAAAACATATGTACAAGCATGCAATGCGATGAAACATTATGAATTTACAGAAAGTGATGTAGTAACAGCAATACTGAAAAATATACCTACCCAATATACGAGTCATACAGTTTGGTATTTAAAATACTCACAATTCTCCACTTTTGAAAAAGAGTGACTCGAGCCCAGTCAAAAGGGTAAGGGAATCCACCTATGTCTGAGTCGATCTATATATATATCTAGTAGTCGGTGATCTCGCCTCAATAGTATCACGTAGGATATACTAAATAATATGACATCGTCGAGTAAAGAGTGGGGATCTAAGATCATAACTATATCTTGTACGGTAAATCTATCATACGGCATCCCAAATCTAGGTACCGGTCAAATATCATATTTATCTCATTACTCATCTGGTATCCTTATTATCATATGTCATGAACTAAGGTACAGATCTAAGTCTAGTACAAGCTGATACCATCAACAATATATGTGCGTGTGTCTGAAACACCTCGCCTAAAGATCTGTTATAATATCATGTCGTATCTCCTAATATGAACCAAATCATATCACCAATCTCACGGCATCAAGCCCAATCACATCGACGCATCTCCAAGTACCATATACTATCCTCTATCATCCGTGTACCCATATATGTATATATATAAACCCACGCATCCACATCTATCCACAAACATATAACATGTACACCCAAAACCATATCCCGTGCGTGCATGTGTATGGGTAACAACCTCACTCTAGGTTCGCGACTAAGAAACCAACTAAACCACTTTCCTCAATTCTTGCTAACATTAACCCATGATCTCCTAAAGCTTTTCTTGCTAAGTGTTTATATCCCTCAATAACACATCTAAGTATATCTATATCACGTCATATCATTGCTTATGACATTGCAGGGGTGCTATACACCATCCACCCGACTTCCCCCGTAGATATAAATTTACTCACCATGATCTTCGCTCTCTGGAATCGATGAAACCACGCTCATCCTCGTCGTCTCGAAGTCCATGTGAGGTACCTACACATCATAACGTATTGTATCGCATTAAAATCAAAATAAAAGCCGAAACGACACGCAAAAAGCCTATAGATTCGAACCTACGGACTACGCCATCAAAACCACCAAAGAACTCTCGATATCGTCATACAAACGTCAAACCATCGAGTTAAAACCAAATTCCTAAAATCCAAAATTCAAAATACGCAAAACAAACCCCCGAATCAAAACAGCAACACAAGGAAATGGTCCCAGATTTTACCCTAGGCCAAATTGGTCAATTCTGCACATATGGAGGGTCTAGTTTACAGCTAAAGGGACCGCAGAACAAATACGAATCAATTCCAACCCACCCTGGCCGCAATTTGCGGCCAGATTGAACAAATCTATGACCTGGGCTTTGGGTTAGGGGCTCGGGTCTTCAGGGTACACTCCAGGTTGCCTGCACGACCCCTAGTATTCGCTAAATAATTTTTAGTGTCTCCGGGTTACTTCAGATTCCCATATACCCTCATAATTCGACACAAAACCAACATAATCAATTCCTAAATCCGTATTCTGGTTTCTATACTCAAACCCAGGCCTTAAACAGCTACTCAACAGCAACCCAATCATCACCAAATCCAAATTTCAGTCAAACCCTCACTAGGATTTTCCAAGTTCACAAATCCACATCTTAAACCCATTTCTAACTAACTAGAATATAAAGAAACAACAAACTAAACCACAAGGAAGAAGATATACCTCATTTGCATCTCAAGAAAAATCTTAGTTTGCTAATGTCGTCAAAATCCCACTTTTCTTGGTCCAATGTGTAGAGGAGAAGGAGGGGATCAACTTTTGTGAAGGGAGTATAGGGTTTTGGCAAGGTTTTTGAGATGGATCCTAGGGTTTAATATGGAGGGAAGTGAGGAAGAAGAAGGAGAAGAAAAAAATGGTGGAGGGATATGTGGCTGCCCCCCACCCTCTCTCCTTTAATCTCACCCACTCTCACTAATTTACCCTTTTGCCCTTTTGGCCTTTTCTTTTCTTTCCTCTTTTTAAACGAAATCACATAATACCCACCAAACAACATAAATGAAATAACATGTAACATGTCATGGTGTACTATCCATGAAAACTGTAAAAACACGGATTTGGCTTAATCGCGATTAGCAGTGCACTAATCGGGTTTTTTTTATCGAAACTGCATATAGAAAATTTTTAAAATGCCAAATCCTTTAAATATATTATTAAATGAATAAATCATTTTAATTTCCATTTATTTCACAATTATTAGTATATATTTATACCCTTTATCAAAAACCCCAATTTCAAAAATCAGGCAGTTTTCGGGAAATATATTATTCTAATATTAAATTCCAAAAATAATATTTTATATTTTCTGAAATGTTACACTAAACTAGCAGTTAGCAGGTTATACCAATGAAGTAACATATTCTAAATTGTACATGACATGGCAATTACCGATGATGATGTGTGTGAGCCGGCAAGCAAGTGTACGTAGAACATACGCATCATCGGTAATGGTGCTGGTGTCCTAACAGCCGGGATCATAATAGTTAAGAAAACACATGAATAAAAATGCAATGTAATGAGAATAACATGAATATAACAGAGAATGAGTAATAACCGCAACATTGAATAATATGCATTTCTATATACGAGTCATACAGTTTTGGTGTTTGAAAAAGCACGAATTGTGTTTTTTTTTAGAAATTAGGGGATACGGTGTTTTTTAAGAAAAGATGTCATTTACAAATCCGTAGCATCCTTCGGATTGTCTTTTGAAAATACTCACGATTCGTTAGTTTTTAAAATTAGGTATGACTCGAGCCTAGCCTAACATCTATCTAATCAACTAAAAGACTAAACTAAGAAACTAGTCGAAAAAGTAAGAAAATCCACCTAAATTCCGAGTTGATATACCTAGTAGTCGGCGATCCAGCATCATAGCGTCACGTACTGTATAATACATAGTATGATATCCTCGAGTCAAGAGTGCAGATCAATCATCTTATTTGTCTCGTACGGTAATATCCATCGTATGTATGAATACAAATCGCCCAACGATCCATTATAATATCATATCATGTATCATAACACGACTCGATCACATATCAACAACTCAGAGCATCTTGCTCGATCATATCGACTCATATCCAAGTATCATATACCATCCTCATCTCACGTGTATATGTATGTGTATATATATATATATATATATATATATATATATATATATATATATATATATATATATATATATAAACCTACACTCATACATATATCTACACACACACACACATATAAACACAAAATCAAGTGTGCGTTCGTGCGTGTGTGACTACGTGTAACCTGTGATTCGCCTCCAATGTAATCATCCTCTGGATAGGTCATTCTAGATCAACCTAATCTAACCTAAGGTCTCTAAATACCCTACCCGCTAAGTATCCATTATCCGATCCAAACTCATAACAACATGGTAATAACCCTATCCTAAATTTGCGGGGGTGCTATACGCCATCCACCCGACTTCCCCCATAGATATACATCTACTCACCTCGATCCTTACTTGCTAAAGTCGATGACGCCATGCTTTCCCTTGTTGTCCGAAGTCCACATGAAGGTGCCTACATATATAAACACATAGTATCATAAACAAGAATCGCGTACGAAATCCAAAATGGCACACAAAACACATATAGGTTAGAACCTTTGGTCTACGCATGCAAGAATAACCAACAACTCTCGACATCGACGTACGAACACTAATCGATCGAGATAAAACACCAATCACCAAAACTCAAGTTACTAAAACCACAAAACTAAAAACAGCAACTCAGAAAAATAGTTCCAGATTTAGACTCAAGTAATATGGGGCTAAACAAATAATACAGCGGATATTTTAGGAGGTAATTGAGCTACAGACCCAACCCTAGCACCAACTCCCTCTAATAATCCGGCGAGAAGGCTAAAAATCCCGGCGCCGCCGGCCTTACCATGAAATTTTGGTCTCATCTTTTGGTGGTGGTCTCCTAGGGTTCTAATTAGGTCTCTGGGGTTGTTTGATTATCTTAAAATGGTCTCAGGTTGCTCCAGATTCCCTGTAGTCCTCACAATAGTCACAAAATTGACATTGGAAAATCAAAAGTTCAAGTTTGTTGTTGTGTTTCAGGTTTGGTCCACTAATGAACACTATAGGGGTTCATAGCCTCTAATAAACCTCAACTACCCCTTTATAACTCCACAAGTCCCCTAAAACCTCATCTTGGAATTTTCCGACATCATTAATCAACTCAAGATTAACTTTAAACTATACTAGGATGAAAGGAAAACTAAAAAATTAACCAATGGTATAGGAATTACCTCATTCGAGAACTCAAGAATTTTCTTGAGTTGCCCAAAGTCTCCAAAATCTCAACTTGGTTGGTCCAATGTGTTTGTAAGGGGCTTGAGATCATTTTTTTGTTAAGGGAATGTAGTGTTTTGAAGTGGTTTTGAGGGTGGTTTTAAGGAGGTGGAGGGAGTTTGAAAGAGGAGGAGAAGGAGAATGGAGTGGATGAAGAAGAAGAATAATGAGCCATGGTTTGAAAATGAACCCCTCTCTCTTTCTCTTTCCCTCTCCCATGCCATGCCCATACCCCTTTGTCCCCAACATACAAATATCTCCAATTTCATTTCTTTTCTCTTTTTTTTTCAAACCAAAAATATTTTTAAAGACAAAGCCATGGTTATAATAAAATGTAACAAGTTGTGTAACATGACATGGTGCATGTCATAAGCATAAACAAATTAATGCCAAATTAGTAAACACTAATCGAGTTTAGTAAATTGTTAGCTATATGTATGCCATAGAGGCTATTGTTGTACATGATTGTATATTATAGTAGATTCTTGGATATATATAGAGAGCACTTTCTTGCTCGACGTGATAGTTGTAAGTCCACGGTAGCGCCCCGGCCGTCTAACAGACGCCAAATGCGGAACAAAATCTTTTTACAACCGGCGCAATCGCGTACTATAACCCGGACCTGCCATTAAAGCTAAACTAACAAACTATAAAGTGGGTAGAAGAGTTATACCGAACGATCCGAGTCTTTCGGTCTTCAACCATCATCCCACGCTTGTTGCGGCTGCTCCGATCTCCAAAATCTCAATTCTTCTCGTCCAGGTGGCACCACGTCGACAGATCTTTAAACGGGCTCCCGCCTCTGAACCGAGGAAACTCGGTCTTCAAGTTTGCTAAAAGAGACGACCAAGATGAAGTAGAGAATGAGTAGAACAGTTTGTCTCGTTACGTCCAAGGCTATGGATGAACGGTTAATGAAGTTGCCTTTTGGAATCGGGTGAAATGAGAAATGAGGCTTATCTAATTTCATGAACCAAATAACTATATCCTTTTTTTCTAGCAACCATTTCCATAATCTCCCTACCAAGAGGGGCCGGCCACTTATAGGGAAGGAAGGGGTGAGTGTAGGAGAGCGGGAGGTGATCACAAGCCAAAGAACATTCATGAAGAGAATAAGTCACCTTAACACCTAGTGTGAACTCATTCAATGCATACATTGAACCATAACCCTTAGTCATCAAGCAATTAATTGCTCCATTAATGCACTAAGCTACCTCACCAATCCTAGTCACCTTTTCTAGAAACTTCTAGAACCTTCCACACTAATCCAAAGAAAAGATAAATCCGCATTTAACCAAATGTCAAATACGGCTGATAGAAAACTGGAAACTGGCAACTTCCAAAAGTGATCCTGAAACGAATTTCAGGATAACCCTGTAATGGTATAAACATACCCACATTTGTATTATGACCGAATACAAATGCATCTGAGACAAAGATATTATATCTACACAGTATAATACTGGGTTCCGGCTTAAACCAAAGCCTACCAGTATTATCTGCCCGAAAATGGACACGTGCAAAAACGCACGTGCATTTTCCGAACCTTTCGATAAACCCATACGGCCTCTACAACGTTTCGCCCAAACTTGGGAAAGTGTCTGTGGGGGACTCTAATGACTCATCAACACACTGGCACTGGGTATAACCACTAGCACGTCAGAGGTACTAGCTGTACGTGACGGTTGCCAATATATTGATTGGAAGGGAAGCTGACGAGCGAACTCATCCATAAACCCTACCGAGCCTAACAGTGACAATATACATACAGTCCGGTCCGTTCGTCTATGAGTATCGCAAATCTGCCTAGGGGGCTAGTAACGTCAGACCCCCAATAGCGGTATAAGTCGTGTCAGAGAGTGGCCCAGAACACACTGAGATACTGCTGGAGTACCTACCAGTAAATCTCCTGCCTCGGCTGAGGGCTTTGTGTAATGGCTCTCCCAGACATAGCGTGATCTCACCCCCAATACCGGGAGGGACGAATCCCCTGCCGATCCGCTCGCTTGCCTCCATATGGCTCGGGACTGTACCCAAAAAAGACCTGTTTGCACAACTCCTTTGAGCCGTGGTAGGGTAGAAATCAAAGCACAGTGGGAACTCACACGAGACAAATGACGACCTCAGGTCGATGAACTAACCTGTACACATGTCACCAGGGAATTGCTATCTAACGCAAGGTATAATACCAACTAGCAGATTCCCGGCGAGTCCTGTCCGGTGTACTCATAACCCAATGAGCACCTGTATACATCTTAGGAGAACCAACTAACACCAATGGTTTGTTAGACCGGCCATCGCCCCTCATCGGGGTCTCGACTGTATACACTAGTCTACTCTGGAGTATCGATGCCCTGTCTCGAAACTCCCACGACTAGGGACACTTTAAGGATGTGCTTACAGACCCCAGCTCCCACATATATGATCGCCATCATACTGCTGGTAGTCAAGCAAGAATCCTATGGGCTCTATCATCATGCAATAGTGAACTAAAGCATGTATATGATGATAAAGACAAACCAGATAGCATACTATCATCTCGAGAAAGACTGTCATATCGGTATAGGTCCTGCCTCAATCATTGCAATCACGTACCTGCTATCCAATAATTGACTTTGAGGGCACTATCTCCAACAATCTCCCACTTGCACTTAAGGCTAATTATTGCGATGTCGCATACTCACAGCCAGTGTTATACCGAATATCCAACTTCTCTACTAATCAGTTTCACAAAGCTATTTTGTAAAACTCTTGTGTTCGAGAAATAGTCTCAGTGAGTGGATCCGCCCTGATGTTTCTTTCTATATCTCTCTAAATCTCAAGTTCGCGGAGAAAGCCATCTCCCGAATTGAGTAATACCTGTCTTATAATATGTCTGGATATCTGATGGGTCCTAGTTCATAAATGAACTCCAAATCAAACTTCTTAGACTGTATCGATAACAGAACCTAATCAGTATCCAGCACCATGCCTCCCACAGTATCCACTTGGACCACCTGTCCATAATACTGTCCCTCGTCAAAGGAAAAACTATAACTCTGACAATCACTCTGTCATCCATGTCACCTTTGAAGCCTGGAATGATAACCGTCTCCCGAAGGAGTTTGCCGTCATCAAATCCGTACAACATGCACTTATGTTCTAAAACTGCTTCCTTATGTTTCTCCAGGATTGGATTAATATAAACTTATCGCATCTAGTGCAAAAACAACATTTGGTGTGGTACTTGACATCTCATGATTGACTCAATTGCCTAAGCAAGTGATCTGCCAATCATGCACATCCCTCTCTCCTTTAGTCTCTAAGACGCCTTTAGAGAGGGTGACTCCATCACCTGCATGTACACCACCATGCCAAGAGTCATCTATGCTAAAATACTATTAGAATATTGTCAAAGTACCCACATTGGGAAACTATCCACATCTTGATCTAAAACCATAGATCTAGAAACCAAAATATCTGATATTATATCCATATCCTTTGTGGAAAAACAACCGTGTGACGACCAAAGTACAACCGATCGTAGTATAGGAATTTTACTTCCTACTCTGTGTATGTCATCTAATTACCAGGCATCACACCCTACTACCTTTATAACAGATCCATCCTCTATTCTGATGAAGTCAAAGCCATGACTGTTACATCCAAAATTAGATGATATATCTCCGCTATATCTGCTCAAGTCTATAAATAGTCATAAGCTACTTGCCCACTATGCTTCAGTTGCTCCCACTGACCACAACAACCCTCTGGCAGAATAATATATACGTACACTTCTAAAGCTAGTTTAGAACGACGCTATACTTATTCTCTTGCCGGGTCTCATAGTCTGGAACAACAATAGTGTCAGGTCTGGGTAATCAAGAACCACCCTGTCACCGTCCTTGAGGCTACCGGAGTACCTCTCGGGTGTCTGAGGTTACCCATCATATCTGCGGAGTGGCTATTGGAATGTCAAACCTGATTGAATATATAGGTCCTATTAAATTTTCCGTAATCGTTTGCGGTTCTGGAATCACTTCCGGTTCTACCATACTCCCATTACTGTTTTCTGAAGAAAAAAATCCATTTTACTAAAACTGTGGCGAGTTAAGAACAATATCACTATTAATCTTCCAAATGGTAGAAAAATCTACCCTCGACATAGCCCGGGTCAACCCACAAACTGCCATTACAGAAACGTGACTTGAGTTATCCAGTGTCTGGTTTTAAGCATAAGCTGGACAACTCCCCTTACCTTAACATCGTTAAGATATGAACCATTCTATATCCAATATAGAAACAGAGGCACTAATTTAATTGGAACCAGATTCAAAACATGCAGCTGTCTCCAGTGCATATCTACTTAATGGAGAGAGGTTAATCAACATTACTCAACTTAGGAATCCATCCAATTATGAGTAACCCGAAAGAGAAACAAGTTTCTCAAAACCATTACTATCATCTGAATACCAATCACAAGAATCTACATCTTCGATCTCTTTGAAGAATCCCGATACTTGCGATATGTGGTTCTCTACTTTATTCTTATACCCAAATCTTCTCAAAACTTAGACATTGTATTTCTATGAAACACCTGTCTAAAAACTAGAGAAGTTACAAGTAAACAGAACAGAGTATGAGGATCTACCCCTTTGTCCTGATGGACACTGGACAACATACAATACTCTGTATAAGTCCGCTGAGTTGAATAACTCAAAACCTGTGCATCGTAGGTTGAAAACTCTACCCAGACGATTTCCTCAAATATCACCAATTACAACGAATTCCGATATAATGAGGATGATCACCAAATTCCCAATAACTTACTCCCACTCATCATCTGTAAAACCATACAGATATGAGAATGTAACCTGGTAAATACATACCCTGGAGTAAGTATCTAATCGGGAAATCAGTTTTCTTTTAACAATGCGCTGAAACATAAAAATTGTTTCGTAGGGGTATCCTGGTATTCCTAGTAATGCCTCTTCCATAATCCTATTTATGACTATAACCGTATATTTCTTTTCCATCTCTCCAAATCCCTTTATTTGTCTTTTGTCGTTACCTTCTGTACACCTTCGTTCGGCTAAATGGTTTTCTTCCTTCCCTACCGTTCGGCACCAGCGTATGGTTTGGAAGAAGACTATCCAGTAAGCATAATAGGTGTACCCTCCTAAACCTAGGAGTACTCGCAACTTGAGAGAAGGTGATGATAAAAGACAACTGAATAATACCTTATTCTATTAAAGGTGAAATAGGAGTGGCGAAGAAGTACGCGGTTTGGTCGTGGATGATAACAGTCGCAATTTACTTTGCCCTCTTTCTAATCCCTTCATCTTGTCTTTATATATTACCTTCTGCACACCCTACTTAGGCTAATTGGTTTTCTTCATTCCCTACTTTTCGGCACCTGCCTATGGTTTGGAAGAAGACTATCCAATAAGCGTAATAGGTGTACTCTCCCAAACTAAGGAGCCTTCGCAACCTGAGAGAAGGTGATAATAAAAGACAACTGAATAAACCAATTCTATTTCTCCTGAACCTGGATTCATCCTCGAAGAAGTCCCTCCGAGTTCGTATATAACCATACGATGGATCTATCCAATGGAAGTGGATATCCATAGTAATACGGGGTGTTCTGAGAAATACAAAGTATAAAAGAAGGAGCGGCAATGACTTATGCAACTCAAACAATCTAAAAGCCAGTATTTTAAGAAGGTTCGGTCAACTTGGTCACTGAGTCAAAGTTTAGGGTCGGTCAATGGTCGCTGCCAAAGAGAGAGAGAAAAGAAACACTCTGCATGCACTCTAACCTTGATCAGAATGGTTATCATTTTATCTAATCAGGAAACCTCCCACTGTAATCTCAAATTCTCCTCCAAACCTGAAAGAAGAATTAGTCGGGATCACCCGAAGAGTAGACTAACTCATCAGTGAGAATCGGGATCCAACTATCATCGTATGATAACTTGATGGAAGCCACTCAAGTTATCACACTCCAGAAGGTATGCGCATGCCTGGCAATTTTCCTGTATGTTTGAAACTCCCGATATGATTTTTGCCCCATGCTCTTATGACCTTGACTAAGGGCCAACAAATCATAAGTCACATGTCAAGTTCTTCCCGTCATTGTCCCGGTTGATTTGAACCCACCCGTACATACTCTTGACTAAGGGCCAACAAAGTAATACGACTGTCCCAAACCAACGCATTCATCTATGCTACAAATGAATACCCAGCAGCTACCAAACACTATGCCTTGACTAAGGGCCAACAAACATAGCTTGAATACTACTGACTATCCAGAAGAAATTAAGGAGGGCTACGGCTGGTTTTTGGCGAAAAACCTTTAATGTAATGAACTTGATCTCGTTGAAGGAACCTGATACCTTTTTATAAAAATATAGTGGCGAAAACCTTTGCTAAAGAGGTCACTCCCGGTAAAGGGATCTCGGCTCTTTCCTCGTGGAATGAGGTGCAGGATATTTCAACTGAATACCGTGATGTAAAGCAACTTGTAATCGACTATATTGAAGTTACTACCCTGACGTAAACTCTTGCCCAAGGGGTCACTCCCGGTGAAGGGATCTCGGCCCTTGCCTCGTCGAATAAGGTGCAGGATATTCTAACTGAATATCACTATGCAAAACAAGAGGAAACATCTTTGTAATAACACCTTTTAAAATTTGTTCCAACAACATCAAATAGAGGTTTGTTTTATCCTTGCATTTATCAGAATCAATACAGTCCCATCAATCAATCACACCAGAAAAGAACGAAAATATAATGTAAGTATATGCCATCCGCATTCGCCACTGGGTCCCGTCATCACCCGTTAGGTTACTTAACTAACGACAGAGCGGGGGCTGGACTAGCGCGGGTGTAAAACATATACAACATCTAATAGTGTATATACCAATATACAATAATCGCTCCAGGCGTGATAATATGCAACATTACAGAAAAGTAATAAGCATCATAGAACAATACAGATAATCTGGGATCCCCGAGTTTCACAGAGCCACTACTGAAACCCGACGTTCCCCTGGTCGTGCGGATAGCCTGTGCAATGAAACCTAGACCCCTACGAGTGCGGCAACTTACCCGCCAAAACCTGGAGCGAGGTAGTCCCCACAGCATAGTGAATGGAACACCCGACACTTCACGGAATCCGGTAAATTGAGCACCCCTCCTTGGGTCAAACTGTACCCCCTACGAGTGCGGCGAATAGTCTGCCAATTCTAGAGTGAGGTCCCTCTGCCTCTCAAAGCCATGAGATACGGACCCGTTGCCCTCCAGAACCCGGTTATCCGTGCATTCCTTCGCGGGATAAACCCGGTACAGAAATAAAAATATGTACAACGGGTACATCGACCTCAACCCGGTCGTGCCCCAAAAGAATATTATACAACAGGCAGTAACGGCAGTCCACATGTTGGACGCTCGTCCCGCAATATCAAATATATAAATAAATCCAAACTGCACTACCATTGCACACATTGCTATCCACCACGACATATCCGCAATAATACATCACAACACAGAACATCAACGCAAATGTCACGTTCTCAAACCCGTCTAAAAGAACTATAGCAATCAGACGCGGTTTACCGATCAAATGACATTCCCGGTCGAAGATATAATGTAAATACTGCATACTAACAAATTTAAAATTTCGATCGACCAAATTTCCCGAAGTGGGCCCCACGTACATCTGCTGTACAGTAATAAAATCTGGGCCCAAAAGAACTACAGAAAAAACCACAATTTCCACATAGAAGTTCTCTGGAAAAAATTTGTACACTGTTCCCACTAAAGCGCCGCGGTTCCGCGGTCAAACCCTAGGTTTGACCGTGGATCCGCGGTGGTAAAGTGGGATCACGTGCCCAAATTTTCCCATAATTCTTATAAAACCCTGCACACTTTTCTATGATATTCAAAATTATTTTTAGGCCCTTTAAAAAATCGACAGACACTTGTGTGCATGAAAAATGCGATTTTAGAAATTCGGATCGATCGATGTTTTATACGCGTTAGCACAAGCTAGTATAGCTTAATGGTGAGGCTCTGATACCACTGTAAATCCACGGTAGCGCCCCGGCCGTCTAACAGACGCCAAATGTGGAACAAAAACTTTTTACAACTGGCGCTATCGCGTACTATAACCCGGATCTGCCATTAAAGCTAAACTAACAAACTATAAAGTGGGTAGAAGAGTTATACCGAACGATCCGAATCCTTCGGTCTTCAACCATCATCCCACGCTTGTTGCGGCTGCTCCGATCTCCAGAATCTCCATTCTTCTCGTCCAGGTGGCACCACGTCGACGGATCTTTAAACGAGCTCCCGCCTCTGAACCGAGGCAACTCGGTCGTTAAGTTTGCTAAAAGAGACGACCAAGATGAAGTAGAGAATGAGTAGAACACTTTGTCTCGTTACGTCCAAGGCTATGGATGAACGGTTAATGAAGTTGCCTTTTGGAATCGGGTGAAATGAGAAATGAGGCTTATCTAATTTCATGAACCAAATAACTATATCCTTTTTTTCTAGCAACCACTTCCATAATCTCCCCACCAAGAGGGGCCGGCCATTTATAGGGAAGGAGGGGGTGAGTGTAGGAGAGGGGGAGGTGATCACAAGCCAAAGAACATTCATGAAGAGAATGAGTCACCTTAACACTTAGTTTGAACTCATTCAATGCATACATTGAACCATAACCCTTAGTCATCAAGCAATTAATTGCTCCATTAATGCACTAAGCCACCTCACCAATCCTAGTCACCTCTTTTACAAACTTCTAGAACCTTCCACACTAATCTAAACAAAAGATAAATCTGCATTTAACCAAATGTCAAATACGGCTGATAGAAAATTGGAAACTGGCAACTTCCCAAAGTGATCCTGAAACGAATTTCAGGATAACCCCGTAATGGTATAAACATACCCGCATTTGTATTACGACCGAATACAAATGCATCTGAGACAAAGATATTATATCTACACAGTATAATACTGGGTTCCGGCTTAAACCAAAGCCTACCAGTATTATCTGCCCGAAAATGGACACGTACGAAAACGCACGTGCATTTTCCGAACCTTTCCATAAACCCATATGGCCTCTACAATGTTTCGCCCGAATTTGGGAAAGTGTCGGTGGGGGACTCTAATGACTCATCAACACACTGGCACTGGGTATAACCATTAGCACGTCAGAGGTACTAGCTGTACGTGATGGTTGCCTATGTATTGATTGGAAGGGAAGCTGACGAGCGAACTCATCCCTAAACCCTACTGAGCCTAACAGTGATAATATACATACAGTCCGGTCCGTTCGTCTATGAGTATCGCATATCTGCCTAGGGGGCTAGTAACGTCAGACCCCCAATAGCGGTATAAGTCGTGTCAGAGAGTGGCCCAGAACACACTGAGATACTACTGGAGTACCTACCAGTAAATCTCCTGCCTCGGCCGAGGGCTTTGTGTAATGGCTCTTCCAGACACAGCGCGATCTCACCCCCAATACCGGGAGAGACGAATCCCCTGCCGATCCGCTCACTTGCCTCCATATGGCTCGGGAATGTACCCAAAAAAGACTTGTTTGCACGACTCCTTTGAGCCGTGGTAGGGTAGAAATCAAAGCACAGTGGGAACCCACACGAGACAAATGACGACCTCAGGTTGATGAACTAACCTGTACACATGTCACCAGGGAATTGCTATCTGACGCTAGGTCTAATACCAACTAGCAGATTCCCGGCGAGTCCTGTCCGGTGTACTCATAACCCAATGAGCACCTGTATACATCTTAGGTGAACCAACTAACACCAATGGCTTGTGAAACCGGCCATCGCCTCTCGTCGGGGTCTCGACTGTATACACTAGTCTACTCTGGAGTATCGATGCCCTGTCTCAAAACTCCCACGACTAGGGACACTTTAAGGATGTTCTTACAGACCCCAGCTCCCACGTATATGATCGTCATCATACTGCTGGTAGTCAAGCAAGAATCCTATAGGCTCTATCATCATGCAATAGTGAACTAAAACATTTATACGATGATAAAGACAAACCAGATAGCAAACTATCATCTCGAGCAAGACTGTCATATCGGTATAGGTCTTGCCTCAATCATTGCAATCACGTACCTGCGATCCAATAATTGACTTTGAGGGCACTATCTCCAACAATAGTATGCAATCTGGTTGCACTTTATCTTAATATGTACGCTTATGTATCTTTATACTGTCTCTCTGTTACATATTGATAAAGCCCTTAGGATAGTGTCTTGACTACCAGGACTATGATGTAGATCATACTGGTGGAGCCAGGGTAGTCCACAAGTACATCCTTTATTTGTTCCTAGTCGAGGGAGTATCGAGAAGGGGCATCGATATTCCAGAATAGGCTAGTGTGCACGATTCTTGACCCTGTATGGGGCGATGGTTGATCCCACAACCATTGGTGTTTGACATCAGGGGATGCGCACTGGTGCTCATTATAAAATGGGTACACCAAACAGGACTCGCCGAGAACTCCTAGATGGTATTATACATAACGTCAGATAGCAATTCTCTGGTGACACTAGTACAGGTTTGTCTGTAGACCCGAGATCGTCATAGAGTCTTGTGTGATTCCCACTGTTCTTTGATTTCAATCATACCACGTTCAAGAGAATGTGCAAACCGATGGCTTTTGGGTACAGTCCCGAATCACTAGGAGGCAATGAGCGATAGGAGGGGTTTCGTCTCTCCCGGTATTGGGGGTTGATGTTGCGCTGTTCTCGGTTGGCCATAACAGGAAATCCCTGGCCAGGGTTGCTGAGATTTACTGGTAAGTGTTATCAGTAGTTTCTCGAACCGTTATGGACCTCATATCAGCATGACTTATCAAGTTACTTGGGTCTAACGTTTACCACCTCTAGACTCGATATGCGACATATCAGATGAAGAGACCGGACTGTACGGTAGTTTTACTTGTTGGATTCACAGGAGTATGAGCAGGCATGCTTTTTGATCTTCTGATCGCTCAATACCCGGGTGGCCATTACGTTTAGCAGTCCGCTTGCGGCTTATGGGTGACTGATATGATCACCACCTACTGCCGGCGTATTGACGAGTCTTTAGAGTCCTACACAGAGGTTTCCTGGCTTAAGCGAAACGAAGTAGGGCACATATGTGATATGTGCGCAACCGAGATAGAAACTCGTATATGATACCATATTCTAATTTTGCGATATATGTTATATGTGATATAACCGGATTGATGAATCAAGTGTTGATTCGATGATTTGATATTAGTCGGGTATATGTGATATAGCCGGATTGTTAAATCAAATGTTGATTTAATAATTTAATATATATATATATATATTTGATATATTAATATATATATATATTAACTAATATAAATTAGCTCACTTAAGAAATATCTTTTCTTCATTTACATTTTAACACAAATGTATATATATGATATATATATATATATATTTATATATATATATATATATTTATATATATATATATATATTTATATATATATATATATATATATATATAAATGTATTTAGAATATTGTATCATACTTGATGATACATAGAACTTGGGTGTATGAGACTAACACTTAAGTTAAGATAATGTATGGTTTTAATTATTTAGATAAAACCAAAAATGAGGTGGAAATTAGCATGGTTGTGAAGCTTGTAGAAACCTTGACTAAACTCCACTTGTTTTTGTTTTACTCTAGATATTATTTAACCTAACCTTATCTTAGCCTTAGTTAAGTCTCTACGTGAGTTTATATTAGCTATTTTCTCACCCATGGTTCATATGAGCTTCATCTTCTTCATCTCTTTTTTCTTTACTTGATTTTCTTGAGGTGAAAAAGAACGAGAGGAAAAATATTCTAAACTGAGCTAAATTCCTACTTCATCAATCTATACCCTATTAGCCATTTTGTATTGGTTGTTTCCTTCACTTATTCATACATTAGTGAAGAGGTAGCTTGAGTTGAGTCTCCTCAAAGTAGATCATCTTCGGCTTCGACGATCATTAAGCAAGCTCATTCATTTCGACTAGCAGAGCCTACGGAGAGTCCGGAACACCACTACTTGGAGTGAAGGGACTTTTACACGGAGCATTTGAAGTGATGGACCGGTCTACAAAGGTTGTATTCCATAATCACTTAGGTTTATTCTTGTTTACTTGTTGTTTAACCCTAATTCTCTAGTTCGATTCTAAGTTTGAGTTCATTAGCACACTATATTTTTAAAATTGTATACTTGATACACCATGAAACCCTAGTAGATGTGCTAAGAAACTCCAACATAAATAACCCATTTAAAATTAATTGTGTAATAATTCATAGAATGTCTAAATTACATAAACACCTTCAAATCAATAATTCTTATTAATTTTCCAGATATTTTCCAAATTATCGGTATATAGTTATATCATATCATTTAAAACTAATCTCCATACTTTAAAATATTTATAATATTTATTAATTTAATTATTTAAATTCCCAAAAATAATATTTTATTTTCTGAAATGTTACAGCTTAGATATATGTTGATGAGATTGTGCGACTATATGGCGTTCCGACTTGTATTGTGTCCGACAGAGGCAACCAGTTCACCAGCCGACTATGGCAGAAACTTCAGGAGACTTTGGACACCAATTGAGTTTCAGTGCAGTTTTCTATCCGCAGACCGACGATCAGTTAGAGCGGACCATTCAGGCTCTTGAGGATAAGCTCTGAACCTGCGTTCTAGTTTTCGGTGGCAGTTGGGATCACCACTTTCCCCTGATAGAGTTCTCCTACAATAACAGCTTTCAGGAGACGATTCCGATGGCACCCTTCGAGGCGTTATATGGGAGGAGATGTCGATCGCCCGTTTGTTGGACAGAGCTCAGTGAGAGCAGCATTTTGGAGCCACAGATTGTGCAAGAGACGGCCGAAAAGAGATCCAGTTGATTCAAGATAGGATCAGAGTGGCCCAGAGCGGGCAGAAATGTTAGATATGTGGGTCCCTTAGAGGGTTTATAGTAGGCGATCATGTTTTCTTGAGGGTTTCTCCGATGAAGGGCGTGTTGAGATTCGGAAAGAAAGGGAAGCTTAGTCCTAGATATGTGGGTCCTTTAGAGATTCTCGAGCGTATCGGCGCAGTTTTTTATCATTTGGCTCTTCCACCCAGCTTTCTAGATGTTCACCCCGTATTTCATGTATCAATGCTCCGCAAGTACCTTCATGACCCCTCTCGCGTAATACAGCATCAGACGATCCGGCTGGAGCGCGACCTTTCTTTCACCAAGAAGCCGGTGGTCATTCTAGATCGACAGGTGAAGAAACAAAGGTTTAAGGTCATACCGTCCGTAAAGGTTCTTTGGCGTGGCCGAACAGAGAAAAGGTCATGTCGGAAGCCGAGGACGAGATGAGGAAGAAATTTCCCCATCTCTTTGAAGGGTACGCGTAGTTAGATTTTAAATTCGGGGAACGAACTTCTTTAAGGGGGTAAGATTGTAACATTCTAAAAATCGTTTAGGATAATTGTCCGATAATCGGTAATATAACTCGTGTTTTCCGTAAAACATAATTATAATTATTTTTCAACATAGACTTAAACATACCTATTTTAGCTATGTAATTGCTAGTATTTGGTATTTATTTAGTCATTTATAAATTGCTAGTTTACTTAAATATTTTTCCTTAAATTAATTATTTTAAATATTATTATAAGCTTTCACTTATACATTTAATTAGTGTAAATTACAAATTAGAATGGGTTAGGTATACTTTAGTGAACCATGACAACTTAAAACCTAGTTTGTAATATGTTCACTTTTTCTTAATTTGTCTCCATGGTTCTAGAGATTTCTAGGAAAATATTAATTAGGAAAATAAATTAATTATGAAATAAGTTAATTGATGTAATAATGGAGGGTTTTTCTTTACTTGACACACACTCACCTCACTCATTTCCCTCTCTCCCCTAAGCTGGCCGAAACTAGGGCAGCCCCCCCATTCCCCATTTCCTCATCTCATTTCCACATCAAAAACTCTTATTTTTCCATCAAAAATCCACACAAAACCTCTCTAATTCCTAAATAAACCTTCACCCATTATTCATTGGCCTAAACTAGCTTGGATCTAGGAGCAAGAAAGCATTTTAGGAGGCTAAGTTTGCATGTTAGATCTCCAAAATTGTTGAGGTATAACCTTGCTCAAATGGTTACTTTGTTCATACTTGTTATAATTTCATTTTAAATTAAATGTTAATATGGGTTTAATTGAAAGTTAGAATTCTAAAGAAAGGGGTTTGGGTTCAAGTTTGGGTTTTATCTCTTGATTATGGTTACAATGTGTATTTTAATATCTTAAGACCTGAAAAATCTAAACTAGTTGATAATTTGCTAATTGTTACTTTTAAATTGTCCTGATTAAATAATCTTGCAGACTAATTTCATGATTAATATAAATAGGTGAGATAAAAATTTAGTTAACAATTGTGTGGCCTAATTAAGATATTAAAGGAACATTGTGGCCACTAGATTTGCTAAAACATCTAAATTTGCACTAAAATGGTCAAGTGTTGCTTACTAGGTTTTTAGAATAAATAGATGTCAATTTAGTTAGAGATTTTTATGACCTACAATCTATTTCATATAATATTTAGTGTGTTGTGAATGCGCGATTGGTACGATTGGGTTCTAGGTTTGGGGATTGTCACGTATAGCGATCCCTAGTTGTGGTTTGTGGCGTTGCCGCGAGCGCGTTTTGTACACCAAGTGCGTAGAAGTCTAGTTAGTGCGCGTTTGTGGTCTTTTATCGTTTGTGTTCGCGACTATTCATATATCTATCCTCTTATTTACTTGTGTGCGATTCTAGAATCGGATGCAGAGACGTTGGACGTGGCATGGAAAGGCAAGACTGTGATCGAATTAGTTAAGCCGAGACGTCCCGGTGAGTAGATTTACACATCTTTGGGGGGATCGTCTGGATAGCGCGAGGTGCCCGATAGTTTAGCATTAATATTAGTACTTGCAATTATATGAGTAGTTTCCTAATTATTCATCTCATTGCATCGCATCATCTTATATATATGTGTGTGATATCATCACATAGGACACTTGCACCATTACCATTGGTTCATACTGCACGTGCACTATTCATGCGAACACACACGCCTTTGGTAATTGCTATGCCACGAACACTTTAGAACTTTTTTAAAATCAATATCTAAAACATTTTCATCATATATGATTGTCACGACCCGAAATTGGCACGTGACGGCCTAATACTACGCAACGTCTACAGGCGTAACGCAGAAAAAGAAAGCCAAAACCCAGAAATCTAAACCAGTAAAAGACAAGAAAAGATAAGAAACATTGTTTAAAAGTCTTTGAAATCACAACCCAAATTCTTTAAAAGTCCAATTTTATTTCCTCTAAAATTTTGGCAGCACCTCCTTTGTAAAAGCTAGCCCCAAAAATGGGTACAACATAAATATAAAGTAAAGCATCCCCAACGGGAGCAAATCCACGCCCAAAGGCGGAAAACAACCACCACAACAAATATACGACGCCGTAGCGAAGAAATAAAAGACGGTAGAAAGGAAACTGTATAAAAGACAACAAGTCACAAATAATATACAATATCGTCCTCACCAAGTCTCTAAGTCAACAAGAAAATATTAGATGGAGAGTACAGGGATACAACGAATAACCATAAAACCCACCTAAGGAAAGCACACACTGTGAGCTGATACGGTATCCGTAGCAAAAGATGATAAGATGTGTGATAATAGCCTGCCTCTGACTATCCTGAGGAACACCTGCAAATACTGTGGTACAACGGGGGTGGGTTGCGAACTCGTGAATAGTAAATAACATAAGCAGGTAATCGCGAGTATGCACGTACAGCGTGAATCTAACATGTGCAATTAATAGCAATAAAAAGCCATATGAATGCAATAATCATGAAAGGTACTCTAACAGGTACTACTAATACATGAAGAAATGATATGAATAAAGGTATGTAAACACAACAGTCATGAAAGGTACTCTAACAGGTACACTAATGCATGAAGCAGTGCATAAACAGTAAATGTAGATTATGGAATGAAATATGTCATTTCCACGGAATCCTGACATCGTGGTAGGATCAAAATCCATCAAGACAATCCAAATCCCAATTTCCTCAAATCAGCCCCCAATTTGGCTATCATATCAAGTAAGTCTCACATATCCTTAATGTACAATATCAAGTATATCTCACATATCTCGTATGTACAATATAAAGTATATCTCACATACCCCGAATGTACAATATCAAGTAGATCTCACATATATCCTGTAATCAATATCAAATAAATTCTCAAATGTCCTAAATCCAATGTCAATAAGTCCTTTACATTCTAGGTATATTTGCATGAATAAATATGATGATGTATATAATTTAATGTTAATACACATATATTAGCGTCCCATTCCACTAATATTGGTGTAAGAGCATACATAACAGCGGCCTAAACCCTTGTTATATATGCAAAGGAGTAAAAAGAAATATCATGAAACCAATGTGTCAAGCATCGACACAGAAATGCAGGTCTATCAGGTGCTGTCACCACGACTGGCACCCTGATAGGTACGTATCATACGCTATTCCGAAAGCTCTAGTGCCTAGCTCTGACCCTCGCCTCTCGACGTATCTATACGTACATGACTCCCGTCGGTATCCCCATGATAACCGCTGAGTCATTGGTAATGTCACCGGATGGTATGGTTCCCCCACTAACTCATCGTCTGCTCCACCACTCTTGCCCCGGGGTACCTCCGGGCCCCACCATGTATCCGCACAGGAACCCCTCCGTTCCTCGCGTGGGGTATATATATCTGAACCGATAAATCTCATGGTGGCTGCTGAAATATCATATCAAGGGAAACTGGGTTTTTCAAATAATGCATAATTTCATGAACTCCCACGGTCCCCAAATCCAGAAAATATCATGAAAAATCCATATCTCAATGCGAAAATCCATGAATATAATATACGCATCATAAATCTGAAATGCGAACATATAAAGGAAAAGCAGCAATTAACTGTAACAAGTTAATATAATATCATGCGGTTCCTAATCTCTCCAATTCTAAAATAACATCAAGTAAAGATAAACATGTAGCTATAACCAGATATATGTGCAACATAAATGTATAGCAAGATATATGTATCTACCTATAAGTAAATGATGTAGTATACCCCCTGGGTATAAGCGAAATAGGTGTGCAAGGTATACCTGTAGCTATGTCGTAAAGTGTGCATGTACCTATCACTAATGGTATAATACTCTATAGGTATACAGGTAACTAGCATGTAGGTATGTCAGAACATATGTGTAAGCATGTAGGTATACAGGTATGCTATAAGTCAATGCGTAAAGAAATATGAATCAAAGTCTCAATGTTCCTAACCAAGCAATATTATATCTATAAGTGGGTTATGCGTGACATGGCAATTATTGACGGTGTGTGTAGCATACAATCAGTGCCCGTGCAACATGAATCGTCAATAATATGTGCAGTGTCCTAAGGATACTAGTCCAAGCACAACAATATCTAAGTAATAGGGTAAATACACAATTCTAAATATGACATAGAATATGCGACAGAAATAACATCTCTAGCCCAGACGCATAACGCCATGCGGGTGATTCCCTTGTAGATGTTAAATCTACTCACCAACGCTCCTGGCTAAATGAAGCCTACCACCTGTTTTCCCTTGTCGTAGCGTCCGAAGTCCCCGCTTGCGAACCTAAAATTTCACAAACACAACACATAAGCAAATATCCTACATCGACGAAAAGACATCGAAACGCAAGAATGACGCCCTGAAAATTACACTGCGCGCTTAGCGCATCTATCGCGCACGACATCGGCCAAAAACCTTAATTGGGGTCGCTAAACTACAAAACACAAGTCTAGACCCCGATCGTCCCAATCGCGCAACGCAACACAAAAATTACGATGAATACAATAGATATAACCTCGCAACGACCAATCGAACCCACGTCGGAAAAACCCCGAAATCTAGTAAGCAACGTATCACAATATTTCGCACTAGTTTCAAGCTAACGCATATCTAGAAATTATAAACACCTTAAAATAGCTTAACTAAGCTATAAAAACCATTTCTATATTTTTAACACTTGCTAAATAAATTTTAGCAAAAACGTAGTAAGCAAAATTGTATAATTAAACAAAGTGTTCATTAGCAAGAATTAACATTTTTTACTAGGTTAATCTTCTCCAAAACACAAATTAACACTTCAAATAAACATTAAACACATAAATCAAGTTTTACCCTAACTAGATTATCATAAAAATCAAGTTTTGAATTTCAAACATGAAATTAAAAGCTTAAATAAACAATTAATATACTAATTAGAAATTTAGAAACAACAAAAAGGATTAGGGCTAGGGTTTTATATCTCCACAAAAAATCAAAACCAAGAAACCAAACTCATCATCTTTTCCTCCAAAATGATGTTTTGAATGAAGATCCAAGCTAGCTTTGAGTTCAAGAATGAAGGAAAATGAATAAATTTGAGTTTTTGTGATTTTATTTGGATTTTTCATGATTTATTTGATGCAAAATGAGTTGAAAAAGAGTGGGAATGATAAGGGGCAGCAAGGGGAAGTGAAGGGCCGGCCATGGGGGTGAGGAGGGTATTTTTGTGAATTTTTGTGAAGAAAATGCTAGGAAAAAGAGTAATAAATGCTAATAAATGCTATATGCCACCTTTACACATTTTCTTTTCTTTTTAAAATAAAACCTTTTTCACTCCAAAAAATATCTAGATATTTAAAAAGAAGTTTCCAAAATATTCTATTGACAAAAAAAATAATTTATTCTCAAGAGAAGAAATTTCCCGATTTACGTGCACCAAATACCGCTTAAAATAATATTTTATTTGGGAAAAATTCTATCTGAACCAAAACCTCCCAAATACCCCTAAAGTTTGCGCACAAGTTTTGTTTTAGCTAAAAAAGGTGCCGGCAAGCTTAAACGGACGTTTGATCGAAATCGGGTTAAAACGGAAAATACCGACAATTTTGCCCTAAAACGGGAAAATTCGCAAAACGATTTCTGAAACGTTACAATCTCCCCCCCTTATAAAAATTAATTCCCGAATTGAAAATTTTTACTAAGCGTACCTTCAAAGAGAGGATTACTAAACTCTCATATCTCGTTCGCAGCCTCCCAAGTGATTACCTCACTATACGGCTACGTCCAAGAAAAACCCTTCACAGATGTTAAGACCCTTGATCGAAGTTTCTCCACCCGCCTAGCCATTAACACAATTGGCTGCTGGTGAATGAAAGATCGCGTCCAAGCTAAATGGTCTGATGCTGAATCACGTGAGAAATGTCATGAAGGTAATTGCAAAGTATCGACACAAGGAATACAGGGTGAATACTCAATAATCTGGGCGGAAGTGCCAAATTAAAGGCAACAGAACTAACTCACTTTAAGGATCTCGAAAGGATCTACAATTCTGGGTAAGCTTCCCAAAACTCAACACGTCCCTCATCGGAAAAATCCGTAGGAATACATGATCTCCCACTGCGAACTCGAGCCTGCGATCACCATGGTCGGCATAAGACCTCTGTCCGCACAGGACTGTCATCATACTCACATGAAACAGCTGGATCATTTCCGAAGTCTCTAAACTAGCTGGGATCCAAAAATCCTACTACGCAGAGTCAGAAAAAAAGACTGGAGATCGATACCACCTAACAAAGAAAACTTAAATGTTTCCAATTGGAATGTCTCTTGATAATTGCTATCGAAGGAGAGTCCTAACAATGGCAAGTGACGATCCTAACTGCCGACAACAATTAGTACGTATGCACGAGTATAACCTCTAGAGTCGGTATAGCCCGCTCTCACAAAACCATCATCCTGTGGATGGAAAGACGGAGCTAAAGCTCAACCAGTACCCAAGGCTTCCTGAAGCTCCTGTCCAAGACGGCAAGCGAACATAGTGCCTTCATTGGATACGACCCATGAAGGAACTCCGTGCAATACACAAACTTAACAAAGAACAACTGAGCAAACTGAGTATAACCGGACAACAAGCATCTGAATGGAGTCACACCCTGACTAAACTGGGTATACGCCATAACGAATATTCATGGAGATCTACTCCCATTCCCACTTCAAAACGGTTTAAGGTTGCTACTCTCCAGCCGGTCTCAGATGCTCAACCAAAACACACAACAAGACAACACCTTGAAACGAAATCCGAAACTTCTCTTTACATCCTTGCCCACCCGTAACTATCTCACAAGTCACGTCAAATGCTGGTGGAACTAGAATGAGTACAGAGAGTTGACAGATGTGTCTGCTCTAGGATTTCACGTCTCTACCCAATAGTATCAGGTACACAAACGCATCCCTAAACTCATCACACCCTTGTCACAAATCAAGGACTCCGAATCATTACCTAGCCAAGTATGCTCAAGTACTTCTGACGAACGAGCATCGGCGGGCAGTGTCTCGCGAAAGCGATTAAGGAAAAGTGGTCGGGCGCGGACATGAGCAAGCTGTCCCCTCAGTAGAGAAGAACTTAAGCTGTGCTCCACGATCGCACAAGAACTGTGAATCTGAAAAAGACTATCTCAACAATCAAAATCTGTTGCAGGAAGGTGTACATTAAGCTCTGATAATCCATGAAAATCTGACACGACTCTCGAACAAGTAGTATCTTCAAATCTCCAACGCAAGACCACCGCGGCTATCTCCAGATCATGAGAGGAATATCCTGCTAGTACTTCCTCCAAATGTAGGGAAGCAAAAGCGATAACTCTATAGTGTCACCTCAGTACACAATCGAGCCCCACTCGCGAAACATCACAGTTAAAACAACAAAGTCGCCCGAACCAAAAAGCAAGAGGAACTGGTGCAGTTGTTAACCGAATCTCTAACTGCTGAAAAACTCCGCACGCATGCCTCAGTCCAAAGAAAAAGAAACCTCCTTTCAGGTCAGTCCAGTCAACGGTGCAGCACTACACTAGCAATCCTGCATGAAACGGCGGTAAAAACCTGCTAAGCCCAAAATCTGCGGACTTTCGTCCCGTATACAAGTCTGGGCCAAAGCTGTATGGCCTCTCTTCCTCGGAACCATACGAAAACCGTCTCCCGTAACTACAAGTCCTAGGAGTCAACACAATAAGCCTGAAGGAACACTCCGAGAATCTAGCAAACCGCCGGGGCTCTCCCAGTATCTGCAAATCAAATCCTCAAGTGCTGCTCCTGTCCCTCAAGACACATTAAATAGACCAGAATGTCGTAAATAACACAACAATAACTGGTCGAGGAACGGCTTGAAGAAATCCGGTTCATCACATCTACGAATGCTGCTAGGGCATTGGTGAGTCCAATGACACACCAGCATACACAAAGCCCGTAGCACACACAAGGCAGTCTTCGGAATGTCATCACTCCAAACCCGCAACAATGATGACTTGATCCCCAAACAAACCTAGAAAAAAAATGTCTCGCACTTAGGAGCTGATCGAAGAAATCGTCAATGCGAGGTAAAGGATTCCTGTCTACACCGTAAGCCGGTTCAATTGACGATCCATCAGACACAACCTCAAACTGTCGTCTTCCTCCTTGACGAACAGAAATAGGAGATCCCTAATGCGAAACGCTCAGACGCACAATCCCCCCAACAAACAACTCTGCAGCTGATCCTTAAGCTCCCTAAGCTCCGCCGGCTCATCTGGAACAACGTCGGGTAACTCTCGCACGATAAGAACCCGGTCTAACAAACCCACTGTGGCTCCGGTATCACGAATGAATGCCAAAAATCCTCGACATCCTCTCCTCAAAAGCCGACTAGCGAAAAAGGCTGAATTCGAGCTGTGAGAGGCGGCACCACTGTCCCCCTGCAGAACAAGAACTGACTTGCCGGAAAAACAAACCTGACTGTTTCATCGCGGTAGTCCACAGATGCCTAGCACGTAACTAACCAGTCCATGCCTAGGAGAACGTCAAATCCAACATGTCTGGAAGGATCAAATGACGGATGAATCTCCTAACCGATTGGCATACGACTGAAATACGTGTTGCGCAACAAAAGAATCGCTGACAGAAGCTAACACAACAAACGGCTGATCTAGCTAACAAGAATCCACTCGTCCCAACCTCTGCTACTCCCGCAACAGTCACGAAACCTATCTCGACGACTAGTCCTCTGTCTCTGGGTTGGTACACCGGTACGAGTCCTCCACTGTTCCGGAACTCTCAGAGTCTCTGGAATACGTGTCTTGTAAACTGGGGCTGCATCCACTGGTGCTATGTAGGTGACGGAATACTGTGTGCTGATCGCAAGGAACAACTGGGTAGCAGGGTTGAAAACATCCTGTCGCTGCGCTCGAATGGCCTCAGCCAATGAACTCATCGTCTGGCGCATGTCCTGCATCTTTGCCACAAGCCTAGCGATACTATTTGTCGAAGGTGGATCCGTCTACACCTGTGCAACGAGCGTGCCACCCTGGTCAGTCCTTGACCCACCCAAGTCAACTCTGACCTCGGCCCTCGCTGCACCTCACTGAGTCCCCATAGTCGGCGGCGGCAAAGGCTATAAATAGGGATAGGATTCGATATGAACACAGAAATCGAATCACAAGGATATGAATCATCAAGCAAGGAATTTCAAGTAATTGTACTTTGGTCACTTTAGGCGGAGTACTGCATCATGAGTATGCTGCAGACATACACACACTACGTTACTCTGCTTAAGCTACCTACTCCATCATATCAAGGTCATCTTATACTCCGTAAGGTAAAAACCTAGCGCTTTGATACCAATTTTGTCACGACCCGAAATTGGCACGTGACGGCCCTAATACTACGCAACGTCTACAGGCGTAACGCGGTAAAAGAAAGCCAAAACCCAGAAATCTAAACCAGTAAAAGACAAGAAAAGATAAGAAACATTGTTTAAAAGTCTTTGAAATCACAACCCAAATTCTTTAAAAGTCCAACTTTCTTTCCTTTAAAATTTTGGCAGCACCTCCTTTGTAAAAGCTAGCCCCAAAAATGGGTACAACATAAATATAATGTAAAGCATCCCCAACGGGAGCAAATCCACGCCCAAAGGCAGAAAATAACCACCACAACAAATATATGACGCCGTTGCAAAGAAATAAAAGACGGTAGAAAGGAAACTGTATAAAAGACAACAAGTCACAAAAAATATACAATATCGTCCTCACCAAGTCTCTAAGTCAATAAGAAAATATTAGATGGAGAGTACAGGGATACAATGAATATACAATACAACGAATAACCACAAAACCCACCTAAGCAAACTGCACACTGTGAGCTGATGCGGTATCCGTAGCAAAAGATGATAAGATGTGTGATAATATCCTGCATCTGACTATCCTGAGGAACACCTGCAAACACTGTGGCACAACGGGGGTGAGTTGCCAACTCGTGAATAGTAAATAACATAAGCAGGTAATCGCGAGTATGCACGTACAGCATGAATCTAACATGTGCAATTAATAGCAATAAAAAGTCATATGAATGCAATAATCATGAAAGGTACTCTAACAGGTGTTAGTTGTATGTAAGCCCTAGAGGCCAGTATTGTACAGATGATGTATATTATATTGGATGCTTGGACATATATAGAGATGACTTTCTTGCTCGATATGATAGTATGCTATCTGGTTGCTCTTTATTTTAACATGTACACTTGTCTCTTTAAACTGTCTTATAGTTACATGTTGGTAAAGCCCTTAGGATGTGTACTTGACTACCTGGGCTATGATGCAGATCATACTAGTGGGGACATGGTAGTCCATAGGTACATCCTTCAAGGTCCCTAGTCGTGGGTGTATCGAGACGGGGCATCGATATACCAGTGTAGACTAGCGTATACGCTTCTCGACCCATGAGATGGGCGATGGATGATCCCATATCCATTGGTGTTTGACATCAGAGATGGTATACGGGTGCTCAGTGGAGACTGGGTACACTGGAAGGATTCGCCGAGAACTCCCAGATGGTATTATACCTCACGTCAGATGGCAGTTCTCAGGTGACACTTGTACAGGTTAGTCTGTAGACCCGAGATCGTCATAGAGTCTTGTGTGATTCCTACTGTGCTTTTATCTCCACCTTACAACGTCCATGAGGGCGTGCAAAACGGTGGTCTTTGGGTACAGTCGCGAGTCACATGGAGGCAATGATCGATAGGAGGGGTTTCGTCTCTCCCGGTATTGGGGTTGATGTTGCGCTGTGCTCGATTGGCCGAAACAGGGAAGTCCCTGGCCAGGGCTGATCAGAGATTTGCTGGTAAGTGTTACCAGTAGTTTCTCGACCCGTTATGAGCCTCACATCGGTATGACTTATCGGTTATTGGGGTCTGACGTTTACCACCCCTAGACTTGATATGCGACATATCAGACGAACAGACCGGACTGTACGGTAAGTGTTACTGGTTGGATTCACAGGAGTGTGAGCGGGCTAGCTCGTCGATATTCTAATCGCTCAATACCCAGATGGCCGTTACGTTTAGCAGACCGCTTGCGGCTTGTGGGTGCTTGATATGATCATCATCTGCTGCCGGCGTATTGACGAGTCTTTAGAATCCAACACAGAGGTTTCCTGGCTCAAGCGAAACGAAATGGGAGCGCATATGAGATATGTGCAGGACCGAGAATAATGCGTGTATGTGATACCGTATTCCATTCTCGCGATGAATGTATCGATTGGTTATATGCGATATAACCTAGATATCGAATCAAGGATTGATTCGATAAGCCGATACATAGGATACTAGTCGGTTGTATGCGATATAACCGGATCGTTAAATCAAGTGTTGATTTAATGATTTAATGTATAATTATATATTTGATATATTACTTTGCATTAACTAGTATTGGTTCACTTTAAATGGATTTTCTCACTTGATGTGCAAGTTGTATATGTGATATACTTTTGTGCGCATGTTTGTATCATGTTTGATGATACTTGCTCATTTGGTTAAGTGTAAAGAATTAAACCTTGGTTAAGTAAATGGTTAGGGTTTTTATTTATTCATTCATTTATCTTTTTAATATGAATTAAAAAGAAATTGCAAAAGAAAACAAAATGGTTGCTATCATTCTTGAAGCTTGTTGAAGCTTCATGAAGGTTTGACCAAAGTGACCATTTTGTCTTCATGCTTAACCCTAACCATTCATCTAACCTTAGTCAATTCTCTACACCTAACCATGGTTCATATTATGATAAGTATTCATTTCTTTTCCATTTTAAAAGAGATGCTTATCATATTCTATCTTGAGCTTCTTCTTCTTCTACAAGAAAAAGCTTGCCATCATCAATGGCTTCTTGAGTAAAAGTGTGAGAAATCCAATTCTAAAGTGAACCCACCTCCTATTTCTTCACCCTCTACCTCTTGCCAAGTAGTATAGGGTGTTTTCTTCACAAGTTTCACAACTTGGTGAAGTTGGAGCTTGATCTTGTGTAACCTCGACGAAGATCATCTTCGGCATCGTAGCCGACGACTGTTCTGCTCATTTCTCCGATGAAGCCGATGCGAGAGTCCGGGATTCAAGATGGACAGCGACGGGACAACTACGTGGAGCTAAGGAAGTGGATAACCGGATCTACAAAGGTTGTAGTTTCCTACTTTTAGTTAAGCTGTTAACTTCTTTCCTTTTTCGCCTAAAATTCTAGTTAACGATGCGTATTAGGGTTTCTCGGCACTTGTAAAATTTGAAATTGGCATGGTTGATGCCTTGTGAGACCTCTTGAGAGTGCCTAGGAACCCTACAGTGGTATCAGAGCCTAGCTAGAGCCTTAGGCGATGCTTAGACGATATTTGAAACCCGATCGAAACCGAAACCCTAAAACCAAATCGCTCTCTGGACTTTTTCTAAAAACTGGATTTTTTCCATATTAAAAATGCTTAAAAAATTCAGCGGGAAGTTATAAGAATTACGGTGCAAAATTGGACAAATGATGCCTCCAACCTGCGGCGGAACCGCGGCAGAAACCTAGCTTCTGCGGCGGTTCCGTGGCGACATGATGACGTCAGCCCTCCAAATTTACACAGTAATTCCTAATTTACAGTGCTGAGTTTTATGGGAATTTTTAATATTTTATTCAAGAGTTGAATTTTCTGGGGTGTTTTGGGTGTTCGCTGATTCGATCGGATTATCAGATTTTGTCTATGTGGCTTTCCGGATATTTTGAAATATGTTAAAAAGTTCGACCGGATGTAAATACCCAATCTTTCCCCTGCCGGAAAATATCCAAGTGTTGGATTTTTCTGTGGTTTAAGGACGTTCTAAGTAGTGCAAGTAACGCGATGGTCCCTTTAGAAGACAACAAACCTTAACTCGATTATGTGACTGTCTTGAACTGCCCTTTGAACCTTAGGGTTTGGGGCAGTACGGCGTGCCACATGTGAGGCGTTGGCTTGACCCTTCTACGGCTGGACCGTTGGTACTGAGGCATGAAGTGAATATCTTTGAACCTATTTCATGTGTTGAACGGTTTCGGGAAAACTTGGGTGTTCGAATGTTCGATCGGAAAGTTTAATATTTTCTTTTTATCCGGAATGGGATACAATAATTGGAATTCACACACAGTTATGAGATAACTGAATGAATGTTATAAATCTAGCGGTTTAGTCTCACTTCATATTGAAAAGAGTTTTCGATAATGGCACTAAAATGCAGGGTTTATAAGTGTTAGACATGCGATGTCTAAAGAGGTTGCGGATTCCAACAGTTGTAGTTTTACACTTTCTTTTCTGTGACCGTAAGTGTAATATGTGATATCGCCGGTTTCGTTGCTATATGTCAACGACAATTGGGATGCGCATATTACTTACGTTGATGACATGTGATGTTATGTGTTGCTGGATATGTTATATTGGATTGTCGTGTTTGAATAGCCGGGGTTTTTATGTGAGATGAGTGTTTTTCATTTTCATTCATGTAAAAACTTGTATGTAATATTCTTTTTATTGGGGCACTTCCAGGTTGCGGAAGTTGTCACCTTTTGTATATTATTTACTTTTCCGCATTAGGATAGACCCAAGGAGGGGAGCATAAGTAACCGGGTTCTAGGGTCCAGTGGGAGACCATCGCGAGGAGTCGAGTTCGGGTCTCCTAACCCTAGAATTGGTAGGGTTGCTTGCCGCTCTCGTAGGGGTCTACGGGTGTGGGATTGGCTATTCATCACGACTGTGGAATCCGTGTTTTATACTGGCTCGTATTGAAAACACGGACGTCCTAGTATATCCAATGTTTCATATGTTTCTTCTGCTGCGATATCTGTGATGTGATCATGTGATGTTCTGTGATAGATACTGTATATAGTATATATGATATATTATATAGACGTTATATATGTTTTGCATCCGCACCTGCCCTGCCCTGCTCAATCGTTAGTTGCCTAACCTAACGGTGCACGAGGGGACATCCATGCGAATGCGGATGGCATAAGTGTACGTCATATTTATCTGTGATGTTTAGGTGACTTAAATGATGGGACTTCATTAATGTGATTATTGAAATAAAAGAAACCAAAAGATGTTGTAGAATCAAATTTTAAATAAAATAGGTAGCTACAGTTCTTGCTTTGCACAGAGGTATATGTGATATATCCCGCACCTTATTCGATGAGGAAAGGACCGAGATCCCTTCACCGGGAGTGGCTCCTTTAGCAATAACTGGCAGATGCTACACACTCGGTTTGACTTTTGATTGCTTCTATAGTTTCTGCTTTGCACAGTGATATATATGATATATCCCGCACCTCATTCGACGAGGAAAGGGCCGACGATCCCTTCACCGGGAGTGACCCCTTTAGCAAAACTAGAAAAGCCTCAAAATCACTCCATTTCAAAACTTCACTTGATTCTACAACGATATCAAGTTCATTACGCTCATGGTTTTCAGAAAAACCTGCGTAGCCCTCCGTCATTTCAGATAAGTACTACTTAGTATTCATGCTGCGGTAGTTTGGCCTCCGTCAAGGCGTAGTGTATGGTAGCTAACTAGTGCTTATCTGCCAGCATATGATGCGATTGGATTAGGGTATTCGTACGGCGTAGTTTGGCCTCCGTCAAGGGTCGTACGGGTGGGTTTAATTCGATCATGAAATGACGGGTTGAACTTGACTAGCGCCCTGTGGGTAGTTTGGCCTCCGTCAAGGTCACAAGACGCTAGGGGCAAAAGTATTATCGGGAATTTTAAGTGTTAAAATTTGCAATGAGATTGCATACCTTCTATGAGACAGTTGGATCCCGATACCGACTGCGAGTAAGAGTTACTCCTGGGAGAGTTTTACACATTGCAATTAGCTAATCAAGTAGGTGTCTAGAAAGGTGTCAACGGGGTTACGCCTCTGGGAAAACGAGGTTTACATTAATTAGGTTCGTGCGAAAGCACGAGGGACCTCCCTCAAAGTACCGACACTGGCCTGTTTGAAAGATTGGCGAACTTGTAGTGTGTAATTAATCCCGGCTAGTCTTTCCTTTTAGGGTTTGAAGGAAGATTTGATAAAAACCAGTGGGAGCCATCCTGATTAGATAAGATAATAACCAATCTGATCTTGCAAGAGCATACGCTAAAGTGTTTTCTTCTGTCTCTCTCCAGGTAGCGACCATGTCATGCCCTAATAAAGATAATAATATGGATGTATTGACCGAACCCGCATGTTATACTGTGCAGGGGAACGTTGAACCCGTTCTATCTTATAAGTGTTATAAGAATGAACAGGAAACAGGAGAATATCTGGATTCTCACACCGCCCAAACGGAGAATATGCATGTTGATGTATCATCTTCGGGTGTGTTTGTCATTGAGAACTGTTTCTCAGTTCACCCCACGTCCTGGGTATTAGATACCGGATCAGGATCCCACATATGTAAGATGTTACATGGGCTACGGAAAGGTAGAGAACTGGGAAAAGGTGATCATTCCGTTCAAGTTGGAAATGGGGCAAATGTTGCAGCCAAAACAGTTGGCGAATATCACCTAGTATTACCAAGTGGTGATACACTGATTCTAAATGAATGCTATTATATACCGAACATGATGTGCAACATTATATCAGTTTCTTTATTAAGTAAAGAAGGATATAATTTTGTAGTAAAGGATAATGTTATGAACATATTCCTAGATCAAAAGTTGATTACATAAGGCTCGATGTATAATGGCATATTCATTCTCAATCAAAATACAGTCCTCAATTTACAAAACACACACGAGAGGAAGAGTTCTGAACTGAACGAATCTTTCTTATGGCATTGTAGACTGGGTCACATCAATGCGACACGACTAGCTAAGTTGCATAAGGATGGATATTTAAATTCGTTTGAATTTTCATCTTATGACACTTGCCAGTCATGTCTCAAAGGCAAGATGACCAAAACTCCGTTTACCGGACACGGAGAAAGAGTTACCGAACTCTTGAGACTAATACATAGTGATGTATGCGGTCCCATGTCTACACATGCCAGGGATGGTTCTTCGTACTTCATTACATTCACTGACGATCTCTCTAGATTCTGATATGTGTTCCTGATGAAACACAAATCAGAAGCTTTTGAGAAATTTAGAGAATATAAACAAGAAGTAGAGAACCAAACGGGCAAAAGTATTAAGATCCTTCGATCTGATCGAGGAGGAGAATACTTAAGTAACGAATTCAGAGATTATCTAAAAGAGAATGGGATTCTCTCTCAGCTTACTCCTCCTTATACACCACAGCACAATGGTGTATCGGAGCGGAGAAATCGCACCCTATTAGATATGGTGCGCTCTATGATGAGTGCTGCTGAGTTACCTATTTCCTTCTGGGGATATGCACTGGAGACTGCTGCATACCTATTGAATAGAGTTCCAACCAAATCAGTGTCTACCACTCCATATGAGATATGGAATGGCAAGAGACCATGTCTTAATTTTATTCAGATATGGGGTTGTCCGGCCTATGTTAAAACACAAAATCCGGACAAGCTCGAGGCAAGGTCTGTTCTATGTAGCTTTGTTGGATATCCCAAACATTCGCGAGGGTATATTTTCTACCACTCCGAGGAACAAAAAGAGTTTGTTTCTCGACATGCCACTTTCTTAGAAAAGAGTTTTCTTATGAAACAGACAAGTAGCATTGAGGTAGAACTGGAAGATATTCCAGCAACACAAACTGTAACAGAAGACTTGGTAGAACCAGAGGATTCAGTAGAACTCGACGAACCCCAGCCTCTCCTCCGATCTAGTTGGGTATCTCGTCCACCTGAGAGATACTACGGTTTTCTCATTGACGGTGGAAGCGAGGATTGCATCATGGAGGATGATGATCCAACTAGCTTCGAGCAGGCCATCACGAGTAGGGACTCAGTGAAATGGCTGGATGCTATGCGGTCCGAGATGGAATCCATGTACACCAACAAAGTATGGACTTTGGAAGTTGCTCCTGAAGGGGTAAAACCCATTGGGAGCAAGTGGATCTTCAAGAAGAAACTTGGTGTAGATGGGAAAGTAGAGACTTTCAAAGCTAGACTTGTTGCAAAGGGTTTTCGTCAAAGACCAGGTGTGGACTATGACGAAACCTTTTCTCCAGTGGCTATGCTTAAATCCATCCGGATCATGCTTGCCATCGCTGCATATCATTACTACGAAATCTGGCAAATGGATGTTAAGACCGCCTTTCTAAACGGTGATTTAGAAGAGTGCGTGTACATGACTCAGCCAGAGGGCTTCGTAGATACTGGGAGCAGCGCGAAGGTGTGCAAGCTGCTTAAATCCATTTATGGATTAAAGCAAGCATCGCGGAGTTGGAACATCTGCTTTGACGTCATTATCAAAGAGTTTGATTTCGTCAAAAACCAAGATGAACCATGTATCTACAAGAAGGTAGCAGAGAGTAATGTTGTCTTCCTCGTATTGTACGTGGACGACATACTCTTGATAGGAAATGATATTCCTATGCTGCAATCGGTCAAGCACTTCTTATCACAAAGATTCTCGATGAAAGATCTTGGTGATGCCTCCTGCATATTGGGAATTAGGATCTATAGAGATAGATCCAAACGGATATTGGGATTGTCCCAATCTAGGTACATTGACACCATACTAAAGAGGTTTAGTATGGAAGAATCCAAGCCTGGGAACTTGCCCACGATCTCTGGAGTCACTCTCTCCAAAGAGATGTCTCCCAAGACTGATTTGGAGAGAGCTCGCATGAAAGGGATACCCTATGCTTCGGCTGTAGGCTCTATCATGTACGCGATGCTATGTACCAGACCCGATGTAGCATACTCACTAAGTATAGTGAGCAGGTATCAAGCTGATCCTGGAGAGAGTCACTGGACAGCTGTGAAGAGCATTCTCAAGTACTTGCGAAGGACTAAAGAGATGCTCTTGGTGTATGGTAACGGAGAACTCCAAGTGGAGTCCTTTACCGATTCGAGCTTCCAGAGTGATAAGGACGACTCTAAGTCGCAGTCGGGATTTGTCTTTACCCTTTACGGAGGGACGGTTAGCTGGAAGAGTTCCAAGCAGGAAACCGTGGCAGACTCGACGACGGAGGCTGAATACATCGCTGCCAATGATGCTGCCAAAGAGGCTGTCTGGATCAAGAAGTTCATTACTGAACTTGGAGTGGTTCCATCCATTGAGCATCCAATACCTTTGTATTGCGATAACAATGGAGCGGTGGCTTTGGCCAAGGAACCTAGGTCCCATCAGCGATCCAGGCATATTCTGAGGCGGTATCACCTGATCCGGGAGATAGTTGATCGCCGGGAGATAGAGGTCAGGAGGGTTGACACGAAGAACAACACGGCGGATCCACTCACGAAGGCCATTCCCCAGATACAGTTTGAGAGACTCTTCGGGATGCTCGGTATGCGATACTACAGCAGCTGGCCCTAGTGCAAGTGGGAGATTGTTAGTTGTATGTATGCCCTAGAGGCCAGTATTGTACAGATGATGTATATTATATTGGATGCTTGGACATATATAGAGATGACTTTCTTGCTCGATATGATAGTATGCTATCTGGTTGCTCTTTATCTTAACATGTACACTTGTCTCTTTAAACTGTCTTACAGTTACATGTTGGTAAAGCCCTTAGGATGTGTACTTGACTACCTGGACTATGATGCAAATCATACTAGTGGGGACATGGTAGTCCATAGGTACATCTTTCAAGGTCCCTAGTCGTGGGTGTATCGAGACGGGGCATCGATATACCAGTGTAGACTAGCGTATACGCTTCTCGACCCATGAGATGGGCGATGGATGATCCCATATCCATTGGTGTTTGACATCAGAGATGGTATACGGGTGCTCAGTGGAGACTGGGTACACTGGACGGACTCGCCGAGAACTCCCAGATGGTATCATACCTCACGTCAGATGGCAGTTCTCAGGTGACACTTGTACAGGTTAGTCTGTAGACCCGAGATCGTCATAGAGTCTTGTGTGATTCCCACTGTGCTTTGATCTCCACCTTACCACGTCCATGAGGGCATGCAAAACGGTGGTCTTTGGGTATAGTCGCGAGTCACATGGAGGCAATGAGCGATAGGAGGGGTTTCGTCTCTCCCGGTATTGGGGGTTGATGTTGCGCTGTGCTCGATTGGCCGTAACAGGGAAGTCCCTGGCCAGGGCTGATCAGAGATTTGCTGGTAAGTGTTACCAGTAGTTTCTCGACCCGTTATGAGCCTCACATCGGCACGACTTATCGGTTATTGGGGTCTGACGTTTACCACCCCTAGACTTGATATGCGACATATCAGACGAACAGACCGGACTGTACGGTAAGTGTTACTGGTTGGATTCACAGGAGTGTGAGCGGGCTAGCTCGTCGATATTCTGATCGCTCAATAACCGGATGGCCGTTACGTTTAGCAGACCGCTTGCGGCTTGCGGGTGCTTGATATGATCATCATCTGCTGCCGGCGTATTGACGAGTCTTTAGAGTCCTACACAGAGGTTTCCTGGCTCAAGCGAAATGAAATGGGAGCGCATATGAGATATGTGCAGGACCGAGAATAATGCGTGTATGTGATACCGTATTCCATTCTCTCGATGAATGTATCGATTGGTTATATGCGATATAACCTAGATATCGAATCAAGGATTGATTCGATAAGCCGATACATAGGATACTAGTCGGTTGTATGCGATATGACCGGATCGTTAAATCAAGTGTTGATTTAATGATTTAATGTATAATTATATATTTGATATATTACTTTGCATTAACTAGTATTGGTTCACTTTAAATGGATTTTCTCACTTGATGTGCAAGTTATATATGTGATATACTTTTGTGCGCATGTTTGTATCATGTTTGATGATACTTGCTCATTTGGTTAAGTGTAAAGAATTAAACCTTGGTTAAGTAAATGGTTAGGGTTTTTATTTATTCATTCATTTATCTTTTTAATATGAATTAAAAAGAAATTGCAAAAGAAAACAAAATGGTTGCTATCATTCTTGAAGCTTGTTGAAGCTTCATGAAGCTTTGACCAAAGTGACCATTTTGTCTTCATGCTTAACCCTAACCATTCATCTAACCTTAGTCAATTCTCTACACCTAACCATGGTTCATATTATGATAAGTATTCATTTCTTTTCCATTTTAAAAGAGATGCTTATCATATTCTATCTTGAGCTTCTTCTTCTTTTTCAAGAAAAAGCTTGCCATCATCAATGGCTTCTTGAGTAAAAGTGTGAGAAATCCAATTCTAAAGTGAACCCACCTCCTATTTCTTCACCCTCTACCTCTTGCCAAGTAGTATAGGGTGTTTTCTTCACAAGTTTCACAACTTGGTGAAGTTGGAGCTTGATCTTGTGTAACCTCGACGTAGATCATCTTCGGCATCGTAGCCGACGACTGTTCCGCTCATTTCTCCGATGAAGCCGATGCGAGAGTCCGGGATTCAAGATGGAAAGTGAGGGGACAACTACGTGGAGCTAAGGAAGTGGATAACCGGATCTACAAAGGTTGTAGTTTCCTACTTTTAGTTAAGCTGTTAACTAGTTTCCTTTTTCGCCTAAAATTCTAGTTAACGATCCGTATTAGGGTTTCTCGGCACTTGTAAAATTTGAAATTGGCATGGTTGACGCCTTGTGAGACCTCTTGAGAGTGCCTAGGAACCCTACAGTGGTATCAGAGCCTAGCTAGAGCCTTAGGCGATGCTTAGACGATGTTTGAAACCCGATCGAAACCGAAACCCTAAAACCAAATCGCTCTCTGGACTTTTTCTAAAAACTGGGTTTTTTCCATATTAAAAATGCTTAAAAAATTCAGCAGGAAGTTATAAGAATTACGGTGCAAAATTGGACAAATGATGCCTCCAACCTGCGGCGGTTCCGCGGCGACATGATGACGTCAGCCCTCCAAATTTGCACAGTAATTCCTAATTTTCAGTGCTGAGTTTTATGGGAATTTTTAATATTTTATTCAAGAGTTGAATTTTCTGGGGTGTTTTGGGTGTTCGCTGATTAGATCGAATTATCAGATTTTGTCTATGTGGCTTTCCGGATATTTTGGAATATGTTAAAAAGTTCGACCGGATGTAAATACCCAATCTTTCCCCTGCCGGAAAATATCCGAGTGTTGGATTTTTCTGTGGTTTAAGGACGTTCTAAGTAGTGCAAGTAACGCGATGGTCCCTCTAGAAGACAACAAACCTTAACTCGATTATGTGACCGTCTTGAACTGCCCTTTGAACCTTAGGGTTTGGGGCAGTACGGCGTGCCACATGTGAGGCGTTGGCTTGACCCTTCTACGGCTGGACCGTTGGTACTGAGGCATGAAGTGAATATCTTTGAACCTATTTCATGTGTTGAACGGTTTCGGGAAAACTTGGGTGTTCAAATGTTCGATCGGAAAGTTTAATATTTTCTATTTATCCGGAATGGGATATAATAATTGGAATTCACACACAGTTATGAGATAACTGAATGAATGTTATAAATCTAGCGGTTTAGTCTCACTTCATATTGAAAAGAGTTTTCGATAATGGGACTAAAATGCAGGGTTTATAAGTGTTAGGCAGGCGATGTCTAAAGAGGTTGCGGATTCCAACTGTTGTAGTTTTACAATTTCTTTTCTGTGGCTGTAAGTGTATTATGTGATATCGCCGGTTTCGTTGCTATATGTGAACGACAATTGGGATGCGTATATTTACTTACGTTGATGACATGTGATGTTATGTGTTGCTGGATATGTTATATTGGATTGTCGTGTTTGAATAGCCGGGGGTTTTTATGTGAGATGAGTGTTTTTCATTTTCATTCATGTAAAAACTTGTATGTAATATTCTTTTTATTGGGGCACTTCCAGGTTGCGGAAGTTGTCACCTTTTGTATATTATTTACTTTTCCGCATTAGGATAGACCCAAGGAGGGGAGCACAAGTAACCGGGTTCTAGGGTCCAGTGGGAGACCATCGCGAGGAGTCGAGTTCGGGTCTCCTAACCCTAGAATTGGTAGGGTTAGTTGCCGCTCTCGTAGGGGTCTAGGGGTGTGGGATTGGCTATTCATCACGACTGTGGAATCCGTGTTTTATACTGGCTCGTATTGAAAACACGGACGTCCTAGTATATCCAATGTTTCATATGTTTCTTCTGCTGCGATATCTGTGATGTGATCATGTGATGTTCTGTGATAGATACTGTATATAGTATATATGATATATTATATAGACGTTACTTATGTTTTGCATCCGCACCAGCCCTGCCCTGCTCTGTCGTTAGTTGCCTAACCTAACGGTGCACGAGGGGACATCCATGCGAATGCGGATGGCATAAGTGTACGTCGTATTTATCTGTGATGTTTAGGTGACTTAAATGATGGGACTTCATTAATGTGATTATTGAAATAAAAGAAACCAAAAGATGTTGTAGAATCAAATTTTAAATAAAATAGGTAGCTACAGTTCTTGCTTTGTACAGAGGTATATGTGATATATCCCGCACCTTATTCGATGAGGAAAGGACCGAGATCCCTTCACCGGGAGTGACTCCTTTAGCAATAACTGGCAGATGCTACACACTCGGTTTGACTTTTGATTGCATCTATAGTTTCTGCTTTGCACAGTGATATATATGATATATCCCGCACCTCATTCGACGAGGAAAGGGCCGACGATCCTTTCACCGGGAGTGACCCCTTTAGCAAAACTAGAAAAGCCTCAAAATCACTCCATTTCAAAACTTCACTTGATTCTACAACGATATCAAGTTCATTACTCTCATGGTTTTCAGAAAAACCTGCGTAGCCCTCCGTCATTTCAGATAAGTACTACTTAGTATTCATGCTGCGGTAGTTTGCCCTCCGTCAAGGCTTAGTTTATGGTACCTAACTAGTGCTTATCTGCAAGCATATGATGCGATTGGATTAGGGTATTCGTACGGCGTAGTTTGGCCTCCGTCAAGGGTCGTACGGGTGGGTTTAATTCGATCAAGAAATGACGGGTTGAACTTGACTAGCGCCCTGTGGGTAGTTTGGCCTCCGTCAAGATCACAGGACGCTAGGGGCAAAAGAATTATCGGGAATTTCAAGTGTTGAAATTTGCAATGAGATTGCATATCTTCTATGAGATAGTTGGATCCCGATACCCACTGCGAGTAAGAGTTACTCCTGGGAGAGTTTTACACATTGCAATTAGCTAATAAAGTAGGTGTCTAGAAAGGTGTCAACGGGGTTACGCCTCTGGGAAAACGAGGTTTACATTAATTAGGTTCGTGCGAAAGCACGGGGGACCTCCCTCAAAGTACCGACACTGGCCTGGCTGAAAGATTGGCGAACTTGTAATGTGTAATTAATCCCGGCTAGTCTTTCCTTTTAGGGTTTGAAGGAAGATTTGATAAAAACCAGTGGGAGCCATCCTGATTAGATAAGATAATAACCAATCTGATCTTGCAAGAGCATACGCTAAAGTGTTTTCTTCTCTCTCTCTCCAGGTAGCGACCATGTCATGCCCTAATAAAGATAATAATATGGATGTATTGACCGAACCCGCATATTATACTGTACAGGGGAACGTTGAACCCGTTCTATCTTATAAGTGTTATAAGAATGAACAGGAAACATGAGAATATCTGGATTTTCACACCGCCCAAACGGAGAATTTGCATGTTGATGTATCATCTTCGGGTGTGTTTGTCATTGAGAACTGTTTCTTAGTTCACCCCACGTCCTGGGTATTAGATACCGGATCAGGATCCCACATATGTAAGATGTTACATGGGCTATGGAAAGGTAGAGAACTGGGAAAAGGTGATCATTCCGTTCAAGTTGGGAATGGGGCAAATGTTGCAGCCAAAGCAGTTGGCGAATATCACCTAGTATTACCAAGTGGTGATACACTGATTCTAAATGAATGCTATTATATACCGGACATGATGTGCAACATTATATCAGTTTCTTTATTAAGTAAAGAAGGATATAATTTTGTAGTAAAGGATAATGTTATGAACATATTCCTAGACCAAAAGTTGATTACATCAGGCTCGATGTATAATGGCATATTCATTCTCAATCAAAATACAGTCCTCAATTTACAAAACACACACAAGAGGAAGAGTTCTGAACTGAACGAATCTTTCTTGTGGCATTGTAGACTGGGTCACACCAATGCGACACGACTTGCTAAGTTGCATAAGGATGGATATTTAAATTCATTTGAATTTTCATCTTATGACACTTGCCAGTCATGTCTCAAAGGCAAGATGACCAAAACTCCGTTTACCGGACACGGAGAAAGAGTTACCGAACTCTTGAGACTAATACATAGTGATGTATGCGGTCCCATGTCTACACATGCCAGGGATGGTTCTTCGTACTTCATTACATTCACTGACGATCTCTCTAGATTCGGATATGTGTTCCTGATGAAACATAAATCAGAAGCTTTTAAGAAATTTAGAGAATATAAACAAGAAGTAGAGAACCAAACGGGCAAAAGTATTAAGATCCTTCGATCTGATCGAGGAGGAGAATACTTAAGTAACGAATTCAGAGATTATCTAAAAGAGAATGGGATTCTCTCTCAGCTTACTCCTCCTTATACACCACAGCACAATGGTGTATCGGAGCGGAGAAATCGCACCCTATTAGATATGGTGCGCTCTATGATGAGTGCAGCTGAGTTACCTATTTCCTTCTGTGGATATGCACTGGAGACTGCTGCATACCTATTGAATAGAGTTCCAACCAAATCAGTGCCTACCACTCCATATGAGATATGGAATGGCAAGAGACCATGTCTTAATTTTATTCAGATATGGGGTTGTCCGGCCTATGTTAAAACACAAAATCCGGACAAGCTCGAGGCAAGGTCTGTTCTATGTAAGTTTGTTGGATATACCAAACATTCACGAGGGTATATCTTCTACCACTCCGAGGAACAAAAAGTGTTTGTTTCTCGACATGCCACTTTCTTAGAAAAGAGTTTTCTTATGAAACAGACAAGTAGCATTGAGGTAGAACTGGAAGAGATTCCAGCAACACAAACTGTAACAGAAGACTTGGTAGAACCAGAGGATTCAGTAGAACTCGACGAACCCCAGCCTCTCCGCCGATCTAGTAGGGTATCTCGTCCACCTGGGAGATACTACGGTTTTCTCATTGACGGTGGAAGCGAGGATTGCATCATGTAGGATGACGACCCAACTAGCTTCGAGCAGGCCATCACGAGTAGGGACTCAGTGAAATGGCTGGATGCTATGCGGTCCGAGATGGAATCCATGTACACCAACAAAGTATGGACTTTGGAAGTTGCTCCTGAAGGGGTAAAACACATTGGGAGCAAGTGGATCTTCAAGAAGAAACTTGGTGTAGATGGGAAAGTGGAGACTTTCAAAGCTAGACTTGTTGCAAAGGGTTTTCGTCAAAGACCAGGTGTGGACTATGACGAAACCTTTTCTCCAGTGGCTATGCTTAAATCCATCCGGATCATGCTTGCCATCGCTGCATATCATGACTGCGAAATCTGGCAAATGGATGTTAAGACCGCCTTTCTAAACGGTGATTTAGAAGAGTGCGTGTACATGACTCAGCCAGAGGGCTTCGTAGATAGTGGGAGCAGCGCGAAGGTATGCAAACTGCTTAAATCTATTTATGGATTAAAGCAAGCATCACGGAGTTGGAACATCTGCTTTTACGTCATTATCAAAGAGTTTGATTTCGTCAAAAACCCAGATGAACCTTGTATCTACAAGAAGGTAGCAGAGAGTAAGGTTGTCTTCCTCGTATTGTACGTGGACGACATACTCTTGATAGGATATGATATTCCTATGCTGCAATCGGTCAAGCTCTTCTTATCACAAAGATTCTCGATGAAAGATCTTGGTGATGCCTCCTGCATATTGGGAATTAGGATCTATAGAGATAGATCCAAACGGATATTGGGATTGTCCCAATCCAGGTACATTGACACCATACTAAAGAGGTTTAGTATGGAAGAATCCAAGCGTGGGAACATGCCCACGATCTCTGGAGTCACTCTCTCCAAAGAGATGTCTCCCAAGACTGATTTGGAGAGAGCTCACATGCAAGGGATACCCTATGCTTCGGCTGTAGGCTCTATCATGTACGCGATGCTATGTACCAGACCCGTTGTACCATACTCACTAAGTGTAGTGAGCAGGTATCAAGCTGATCCTGGAGAGAGTCACTGGACAGCTGTGAAGAGCATTCTCAAGTACTTGCGAAGGACTAAAGAGATGGTCTTGGTGTATGGTAACGGAGAACTCCAAGTGGAGTCCTTTACCGATTCGAGCTTCCAGAGTGATAAGGACGACTCTAAGTCGCAGTCGGGATTTGTCTTTACCCTTTACGGAGGGGCGGTTAGCTGGAAGAGTTCCAAGCAGGAAACCGTGGCAGACTCGACGATGGAGGCTGAATGCATCGCTGCCAACGATGCTGCCAAAGAGGCTGTCTGGATCAAAAAGTTCATTACTGAACTTGGAGTGGTTCCATCCATTGAGCATCCAATACCTTTGTATTGCGATAACAATGGAGCGGTGGCTTTGGCCAAGGAAACTAGGTCCCATCAGCGATCCAGGCATATTCTGAGGCGGTATCACCTGATCCGGGAGATAGTTGATCGCCGGGAGATCGAGGTCAGGAGGGTTTACTCGAAGAACAACACGGCGGATCCACTCACGAAGGCCATTCCCCAGATACAGTTTGAGAGACTCTTCGGGATGCTCGGTATGCGATAGTACAGCAGCTGGCCCTAGTGCAAGTGGGAGATTGTTAGTTGTATGTATGCCCTAGATGCCCGTATTGTACAGATGATGTATATTATATTGGATGCTTGGACATATATAGAGATGACTTTCTTGCTCGATATGATAATATGCTATCTGGTTGCTCTTTATCTTAACATGTACACTTGTCTCTTTAAACTGTCTTACAGTTACATGTTGGTAAAGCCTTTAGGATGTGTACTTGACTACCTGGACTATGATGCAGATCATACTAGTGGGGACATGGTAGTCCATAGGTACATCCTTCAAGGTCCCTAGTCGTGGGTGTATCGAGACGGGGCATCGATATACCAGTGTAGACTAGCGTATACGCTTCTCGACCCATGAGATGGGCGATGGATGATCCCATATCCATTGGTGTTTGACATCAGAGATGGTATACGGATGCTCAGTGGAGACTGGGTACATTGGACGGACTCGCCGAGAACTCCCAGATGGTATTATACCTCACGTCAGATGGCAGTTCTCAGGTGACACTTGTACAGGTTAGTCTGTAGACCCGAGATCATCATAGAGTCTTGTGTGATTCCCACTGTGCTTTTAACTCCACCTTACCACGTCCATGAGGGCATGCAAAATGGTGGTCTTTATATACAGTCGCGAGTCACATGGAGGCAATGAGCGATAGGAGGGGTTTCGTCTCTCCCGGTATAGGGGGTTGATGTTGCGCTGTGCTCGATTGGCCGTAACAGGGAAGTCCCTGGCCAGGGCTGATCAGAGATTTGCTGGTAAGTGTTACCGGTAGTTTCTCGACCCGTTATGAGCCTCACATCGGCACGACTTATCGGTTATTAGGGTCTGACGTTTACCACCCCTAGACTTGATATGCAACATATCAGAAGAACAGACCGGACTGTACGGTAAGTGTTACTGGTTGGATTCACAGGAGTGTGATCGGGCTAGCTCGTCGATATTCTGATCGCTCAATACCCGGATGGCCGTTACGTTTAGCAGACCGCTTGCGGCTTGTGGGTGCTTGATATGATCATCATCTGCTGCCGGCGTATTGACGAGTCTTTAGAGTCCTACACTGAGGTTTCCTGGCTCAAGCGAAACGAAATGGGAGCGCATATGAGATATGTGCAGGACCGAGAATAATGCGTGTATGTGATACCGTATTCATTCTCGCGATGAATGTATCGATTGGTTATATGCGATATAACCTAGATATCGAATCAAGGATTGATTCGATAAGCCGATACATAGGATACTAGTCGGTTGTATGCGATATGACCGGATCGTTAAATCAAGTGTTGATTTAATGATTTAATGTATAATTATATATTTGATATATTACTTTGCATTAACTAGTATTGGTTCACTTTAAATGGATTTTCTCACTTGATGTGCAAGTTGTATATGTGATATATTTTTGTGCGCATGTTTGTATCATGTTTGATGATACTTGCTCATTTGGTTAAGTGTAAAGAATTAAACCTTGGTTAAGTAAATGGTTAGGGTTTTTATTTATTCATTCATTTATCTTTTTAATATGAATTAAAAAGAAATTGCAAAAGAAAACAAAATGGTTGCTATCATTCTTGAAGCTTGTTGAAGCTTCATGAAGCTTTGACCAAAGTGACCATTTTGTCTTCATGCTTAACCCTAACCATTCATCTAACCTTAGTCAATTCTCTACACCTAACCATGGTTCATATTATAATAAGTATTCATTTCTTTTCCATTTTAAAAGAGATGCTTATCATATTCTATCTTGAGCTTCTTCTTCTTCTACAAGAAAAAGCTTGCCATCATCAATGGCTTCTTGAGTAAAAGTGTGAGAAATCCAATTCTAAAGTGAACCCACCTCCTATTTCTTCACCCTCTACCTCTTGCCAAGTAGTATAGGGTGTTTTCTTCACAAGTTTCACAACTTGGTGAAGTTGGAGCTTTATCTTGTGTAACCTCGACGTAGATCATCTTCGGCATCGTAGCCGACGACTGTTCCGCTCAGTTCTCCGATGAAGCCGTAGCGAGAGTCCGGGATTCAAGATAGACAGCGAGGGGAAAACTACGTGGAGCTAAGGAAGTGGATAACCGGATCTACAAAGGTTGTAGTTTCCTACTTTTAGTTAAGCTGTTAACTAGTTTCCTTTTTCGCCTAAAATTCTAGTTAACGATCCGTATTAGGGTTTCTCGGCACTTGTAAAATTTGAAATTGGCATGGTTGATGCCTTGTGAGACCTCTTGAGAGTGCCTAGGAACCCTACAACAGGTACTACTAATACATGAAGAAATGATATGAATAAAGGTATGTAAACGCAACAGTCATGGAAGGTACTCTAACAGGTACACTAATGCATGAAGCAGTGCATAAACAGTAAATGTAGAGTATGGAATGAAATATGTCATTTCCACGGAATCCTGACATCGTGGTAGGATAAAAATCCATTAAGACAATCCAAATCCCAATTTCCTCAAATCAGCCCCCAATTTGGCTATCATATCAAGTAAGTCTCACATATCCTTAATGTACAATATCAAGTATATCTCACATATCCCGTATGTACAATATCAAGTATATCTCACATACCCCGAATGTCACGACCCAAAGTTTGGCCCGTGACCGGCACTTAACCACGTAACGTCTACAGGCGTGACGCGACTAAGTAAGCCGAAAACCCAGAAATCAAACCAGTAAAAGTATAGAGTGTTTTAAGCTTTTGATAGAACCAAATACTAAGATGTCAAGAAACCCTAAGTAGACAATTACCAAGATAACAATATACGACGCCATAGCGAAGAAAATGAGCACCAAGTGGGAATCATCACAGATAGAATAACTGCATAAGTAAAGTCGGCTCACAACGAGCTCGACACCAGAATACAAAATAATATACATCGTCCTCACAACTGGTCTCTAAGTCAATACATAAGTGGTAGATGGAGAGTACTAGATACAACAATGTACATAACTAAAAGATAACCAGATACCGCACAAAACCCACCTATCAGCAAAAGAGCCGGTACACCAACTGTAGGGGTATCTGTGTCAAAAGATGCAAGAACGCAGCCTGCCGCGACTACTCCGAAGGGCAACCTGCAAACACTGTGGCACAACGGGGGTGAGTTGCCAACTCGTGAATAGAAGATAACATATAAAGGTAATCGCGAGTATGCACGTGCAACGATACTCTAACCTATATCAACAGATAACAACTATATGATGAACTGGATGCTCAAACACGCAACAAGTATGATCTAATTACAACTCCTTGTGATGAGCAAGAACTGTGATGATCAGGTATAGCAATGCAATCTAACAACCCTATATAGAATGAACAGGGTGTGCAATGATCAGGTATAGCAATGCAATCTAACAACCCTATATAGAATGAACAGGGTGTGCAATGATCAGGTATAGCAATGCAATCTAACAACTCTATATAGAATGAACAACTCTATATAGAATGAACAGGGTGTGCAATGATCAGGTATAGCAATGCAATCTAACAACCCTATATAGAATGAACAGGGTGTGCAATGATCAGGTATAGCAATGCAATCTAACAACCCTATATAGAATGAACAGGGTGTGCAATGATCAGGTATATCAATGTGTACTATATCAGGTACAATAGATACAGGATGAGATATCAATTACTACATACTGAGCATGGGAAATATAACATCTACACGGAATGTCATCGTGGAAAGTATAATCGATACTCATCAATGAACCCAAATCCCAATACTACTCAGGCGTCGTCATCCTCCTCGGTCCTCCAATCCTGTAAATCTCATATAATCGTGAGTGCCCAACATCGGCACCCAAAATATCAAGAAATATTCGTGCCAAGCATCGACACGCAAATCCTCCTGTATAGGGCATCCGTCAGTCCGGATCAGCCCACGGGCTCTGTCTGCGGTATCGGCCCTCGGTCGCGGCAGTACGAGTCGTCCCGTATCCATCCATCGACTCTGGTCGGTATCCTCCGGATAACCGCCAGGTCCAACCAATCACCGGTAGGTAGTAGTCCCTCTGCCAGGCTCACCGTCTACTACACAGTGAAACCGTTCTCGCCCCGGGGTACCATACCGGGTCCACCATGTACCCGTAATCGGCCTCATCCAACTCCTCGATTCGGGTTCACATATATCACTCTAGTACCGAGAAAACACATGGTGGACGCACCGAAATATCATATCAAGGGAAACCGGGTTTTTAAATAACTATTCTCTTTTTTTGAAATTTCCACGGTTCCCCAAATCCAGAATTAACATGGAAACAATATATCTCAATGCGTAATCAAAACAAGTATGAAGATATCAATGTATGTGTGCACAGATATGAGCATACAGTGTGCATGTGCGCAGGTATGAAGATATCAATGTATGTGTGCACAGATATGAGTATACAGTGTGCATGTGCGCAGATGTGAAGATATCAATGTATGTGTGCACTGGTATGAGTATGTGATGCATATGTGCCCAAATATGGATATAACATATGTTGTTATGCGGCAATTCATGACAACATCAATAAGGTGGAATCAGTATGATATATGATTTATGGCAATCCTATAATGTGAGTGTCATGGCAATCACTAACGGTGTGAGTGTAGCATAACAATCGTGCTCGTGCGACTTGAACCGTTAGTGACAGTGCAGTGTCCTATGCTATCATTTCTATATGCAACAATAAGGTATGCTACTACAGTCCATATGAACATCTACAATCTAATATCCTAACTCGCCCTGACGCTTAACGCAATATGGGCGATTTTGCCGTAGATGTTAAATCTACTCACCTGGTCGTGCGCTACTCGTACCCGACCACCTGCTTCCCTTTCTTAGATTTGTCCGACGTACCCGCCTGCGAACCTGGAATTACACAAGAATCCATATATAAGCAACTATCTCGCAAAACGCGATATCGAAGTCAAACGATACGCTCGCGTCGCGAACTAAACGCCCATGTGTACGATACGCTAAACGTGTGCACGCGTCTAAGACTAACCCCGACACGCCGCGATACGCTGAATCATGGAACCCTCTCGCGTATCGCGCGAACCTAACGTACTAGAAATACGATATAACGTCCCAGATTCTACTCAGGCTAACAAATTACAAAACTATACATACCACTGGCCTAAAAATAACAACAGACTCCTACCCATCCAAACATCACCCAAAAATTCCCCTATCTGGCCGCAAATTGTGGCCAGAAAGATTAAACCGGCGGCCTCGCTATAGGGGGGGTCTCGGGCTCTGGTGGTGTGGTCTATACCTTGTATATAAGCTCCAGTTAACTCAATTTCAACCTGAACTACTCGGGACTATAGAAGATCACAGAAATCCAAAAAGTTCACTTAAAACACTAAATTTGCACAATTAGAAACCCTATGCCATTTTGGTGTAATCTGGGGTCTAACTAGGTTTACATGGTCTTAATAACACCTAATTAGGCTAGGCTAACCAATACTAACAGCACTAAACCATAAGTTCACACAAATCACCATTTCAAGCACAAAATCTCACTTTTTACACAAACCGAAGCTAAACTACACATACGTTAAGAAAACATGAAGTTGGGCTCAGATTCTATACCTTACAAGACCCTAGGTGCAAGGAGAAAGGAGGTGGAGAAGATGGAAAGTGCTGCTGCAGCTGCTGGGGGCTCCTGTTGATGTTGCTGCTGCCACTGCTTGCTGCTGCTGATGCTACTGATGATGATGCTGTTGCTGCTGCTAGTTGCTGCTGCTGCTGGGGCTGATGCTGCAGCTGCTGCCTCTCTCTCTCTCTCTCTCTGAGCTGAGTGTGTGTGTGTGTGAGAGAGTTGTGAGGAAAAGTGAGGAAAGAAATGAGGCCCCAAGTCAACAACTCCCTCTCTCTTTCCCTCTCTCTTCATTTAATGAGCATGGCTCAAGCCATGCCCATACTCCCTCTCTCATGCACCAAGTCAACAAAAGAAAAAGAAAAGAAATTCAAATAAACAGAATACACAAATAAATAAAACCCAATTACACCTAATGAAAATCAATTAACATAAAGAGAATGGGTTAATCCTTCATGCTAGCTAATCATGGTTTAACCCCAAATCTAAACCATAGTTAACATGCACAAGTGTGTGTGCGCCTAGAAAAATCCTAATAAAATATTCAGTAATTATAATAAAATATCAGAAACTTAATTTGGTAAACTTTTTACCAAAAACTATCTAGTAAAATATAATTAACCCCTAAACACGACCTAAGGTGTTACAATCTTCCCCCCTTAAATAAAATTCGTCCCCGAATTTTAAAATACAAAGCTACGCATACCTTCAGAGAGATGAGGGAACTTCTCCTGCATCTCGCCCTCGACCTCCTAAGTGATCTCTTTACCGCTTGGGATGCACCAAAATACCTTCACTGATGGCAAGACCTTCGATCGAAGCTTCTTCACCTGCCGGTCCAATATTACGGCTGGCTGTTGGTGAATGAAGGATCACACTCGAAATAAATGGTCTGGTACTGAATCCAATGAGAAAGGTCATGAAGGTAATTGCAAAGTATCGACATAGGAAATACGGGGTGAATATTCAATAATCTGGGTGGAAGTGCCCAACTTAAGGCAACGAACCAACTCGCCTTAGGGATCCTAAAAAGACTTACTATCCTGGAAAGCTTCCCAAAACTCAACATGTCATTTATCGGAAACTTCCGTGGGAATACATGATCTGCCATTGCGAGCTCGAATCTGCGACCCTTTTGTTCAGCATCTGGTCTCTATCCGCAAAGACCGTTCTCATCCTGACCCAAAACAACCGGGTCATTTCCGAAATTTCTAAACTAGCTGAGGTCCAATAATCCTATAACACGGAGTTAGGAAAAACAGACTGGTGATCAACAAGACCTAACCTCTAAACCTAAAGGTTACCATTTGGAGTGTCTCCGGATAACTGCTATCCAAGGAGAATCCTATCGATGGTAAACGACGATCCCCAACTACCGACAACAATTTTTATACACACAACTTAACAATAACAACTGAGCAAACTGAGTCACACCGGATGACAAACATTCGAAAGGAGTCACATCTTAACTAAACCTGGGTGGACACCATAATGAATTTCGGGGAGATCTGCTCTCGTTCCCTCTTCGGAACGGTTAAAGGTTGCAACTCTCCAGCCGGTCTCAGTTGCCCAACTTAAACACACAACAAGACAGACACTTGAAACGAATCCCGAGACTTCTCTTTCTATCCTTGCCCACCCGCAACTACCTTACAAGTCATGTTAACAGTTGGTGGGGCTTGAATGAGTACAGGGAGTTGACCGATGTGCCTGCCTTAGGATTCCACGTCTCTTCCTCATAACATTAGGTACACAAGTGTCTCTCTAGCCTAGCACACCCTTGCATTACCCAGCCGAGTAGGCTCCAATATCTCTGACGAACGAGCGTCGGCGGGCAGTGCCTCGCGAAAGCGATTTAAGAAAAGTGGTCGGGCGCGGACATGAGCCAGCTGTCTCCTTAGTAGAGACGAACTTAAGTTGTACTCAACGATCGCACAAGAACTGTAAATCTACGGAGGACTATCACAACAATCAAAACCCGCTGCAGGAAGATCTACATTTAACTCTGGTGGTCCGTGAAAATCTGACACGACTCTCAAACAAGTGGTGTCTCTAATCTCCAACGCAAAACCATCGCGGCCATCTCCAGATCATGAGTGGGATATCCTTCTCGTACTTCCTCCAAATGTAGGGTAGCAAAAGCGATAACTCCATTGTGTCACCTCAGTACACATTCGAGTCCTACTCACGAAACATCACAGTTAAACCACAAAGTCGCCTGAACCAAAAGCAAGGAGGCTGAAGCAGTTGTTAACCGAGTCTTCAACTGCGGAAACTCCACACACAAGCCTCAGTCCAAAGAAAAGAAACCTCCATTCCAGTCAATTTAGTCAACGGTGAAGCATTACACTAGCAATCCTGGAAGAAACGGCAGTAAAAACCTACTAAGCCCCAAAAATCTACGGACCTCCGTTCTGCTCACAAGTTTGGGCCTAAGCTGTATGGCCACGATCTTCCTCGGAACCATACAAAGTCGTCTCGGTAACTACAAAACCTAGGAGTCAACACAACAAGCTTAAAGGGACACTCCGAGAATCTAGTAAACCGCTGGGGCTCTCCCAGTATCCGTATAACAGATCCTTAAGTGCTACCCTAACCCTCAAGGCACACTAAAAAGACTAGGTTGTCGTAAATAACACAACAATAACTAGTCGAGGAACGGCCCGAAGAAAACCAGTTCATCACACCTACGAATGCTGCTAGAGCATTGGTGAGTCCAGTGACACACCCAAAACACACAAAGCCCGTAGCACGCACAAGGCAGTCTTCGGAATGTCATCACTCCGGACCCGCAACAATGACGACCCGATCCCAAATGAACTTAGACCAAGTCTCGCACTCTGACGCTGATCGAAGAAATCGTCAATGCGAGGTACAGGATACCTATCCACACCGTAAGCCGGTTCAATTGACGATCCATCAATACACAACCTCAATCTGTCATCTTTTTTCTTGACGAACAGAAAAAAGAACTTCCTAATGCGAAACACCCAGACGCACAAGCCCCCTCAACAACAACTCTGCAGTAGATCCTTAGCTCCTTAAGCTTCACCGGCTCATCTGGAACGACGTCGGAAAAATTCTCGCACGAAAGAAAACCGGTCCAACAAACTAACTGTGGCTACAGCATCACGAAAAACGCCAAGAATCCACGACATCTCCTCAGAGTCGACTAGCGAACAAGGCTGAATTCAAGCTATAAGAGGCGGCACCACTATCCACCTGCACAACAAGAACTAACTTGCCCGGGAAAACAAAACCTAACTGTTTCCTCACGGTAGCCCACAACGCCTAGCACGTAGCTAACCAGTCCGTGCCCAGGAGATTGCCAAATCCCACATCTTTAGGAAGTTCAAAATGACAGACGAATCTCCATCTCCTATCCGATGGGCATAAGACCGAAGTACGTGTTGCACAACAAAAGGATTGCTGACGGAAGTCAACACAACAAACGGCTAATCTACCCAGCACGACTCTCGTCCTAACTCGGCACGAAGTGTGTAAACATACGAGTGCATGAATCCGGATCAAACAATACGTGTGCAACAAAAGGACATACTGAAAGAGTACCTGAAATTACAGCATTGGACGTCGGAGCATCCTGATGAGTCGAAGCGAAAACTTGGGCCTGCCCTCTATCTGCGACTGATCGAACTCCTCCTCTACTAGCCTGACCCCTCTGTGCGAACCCTCCGCGTCCACGACGTCTCAGAATACGACCCTGACGTGGTGTGAAGGGACACTGCCTGATGAGGTGTTGAAGGCTTCCGCATCGTAAACACCTACGCGCTGCCTGCTGTCCTGCCTGGGGATGAGAGCCAAACGACTGTCCTCGTCCCAAGCCTCTGCTCTGGGCTGGTACACCAGTACGATTCCATAACTGTTCCGGAATTCTCACGGTCTCTGGAAGATGTGTCTCGTAAACTGGGGCTGTCTCCACCGGTGCTATGTAGGGGACGAAATACTGCATGATGATCGCAAGGAACAACTGGGTAACAGGGGTGACAACCACCTGTCGCTGCGCTCGAACGACCTCTACCAATGACCTCATTTTCTGGCGCAAGCCCTGCATCTCTGCCACTAGTCTAGCGATCTGATCTGTCGTAGGGGAAACAATCTGTCCTGGTACAACAGGGGTACTACTCGGATCAGTCCTCGTCTCAGATGAATCAACTCGAACCTCGGCTCTCACGACCGCTCTCTGCACCCTCGTAGTCCTTGGCGGCATAATGGCCGAAAAGAAGGTAGGATTCGTTGACGATACGAAAATCGAATCACAAGGATATATACGATCATAAAGGAAATTCAATCAATAAGTCCTAAGGTCGCTTAGGCGGAGTACCGTGTCGTGAGTATGCCGCGGAACATACGCACGCTACGCCACTCTGCTGCAGCTACCTACTCCATCATACCAGGGTCATCTTACACTCCGAAGGTAAAACCTACGCTCTGATACCAACTTTGTCACGACCCAAAGTTTGGCCCGTGACCGGAACTTAACCACGTAACGTCTACAGGCATGACGCGACTAAGTAAGCCGAAAACCCAGAAATCAAACCAGTAAAAGTATAGAGTGTTTTAAGCTTTTGATAGAACCAAATACTAAGATGTCAAGAAACCCTAAGTAGACAATTACCAAGATAACAATATACGACGCCATAGCGAAGAAAATGAGCAACAAGTGGGAATCATCACAGATAGAATAACTGCATAAGTAAAGTCGGCTCACAACGAGCTCGACACCAGAATACAAAATAATATACATCGTCCTCACAACTGGTCTCTAAGTCAATACATAAGTGGTAGATGGAGAGTACTAGATACAACAATGTACATAACTGAAAGATAACCAGATACCGCACAAAACCCACCTATCAGCAAAAGAGCCGGTACACCAACTGTAGGGGTATCTGTGTCAAAAGATGCAAGAACGCAGCCTGCCGCGACTACTCCGAAGGGCAACCTGCAAGCACTGCGGCACAACGGGGGTGAGTTGCCAACTCGTGAATAGAAGATAACATATAAAGGTAATCGCGAGTATGCACGTGCAACGATACTCTAACCTATATCAACAGATAACAACTATATGATGAACTGGATTCTCAAACATGCAACAAGTATGATCAGGTATAGCAATGCAATCTAACAACCCTATATAGAATGAACAGGGTGTGCAATGATCAGGTATAGCAATGCAATCTAACAACCCTATATAGAATGAACAGGGTGTGCAATGATCAGGTATAGCAATGCAATCTAACAACCCTATATAGAATGAACAGGGTGTGCAATGATCAGGTATAGCAATGTGTACTATATCAGGTACAATAGATACAGGATGAGATATCAATTACTACATACTGAGCATGGGAAATATAACATCTACACGGAATGTCATCGTGGAAAGTATAATCAGTACTCATCAATGCACCCAAATCCCAATACTACACAGGAGTCATCCTCCTCCTCGGTCCTCCAATCCTGTAAATCTCATATAATCGTGAGTGCCCAACATCGGCACCCAAAATATCAAGAAATACTCGTGCCAAACATCGACACGCAAATCCTCCTGTATAGGGTATCCGTCAGTCCGGATCAGCCCATGGGCTCTGTCTGCGGTATCGGCCCTCGGCCCCGGCAGTACGAGTCGTCCCGTATCCATCCATCGACTCTGGTCGGTATCCTCCGGATAACCGCCAGGTCCAACCAATCACCAGTAGGTAGTAGTCCCTCTGCCAGGCTCACCGTCTACTACACAGCGAAACCGTTCTCGCCCCGGGGTACCATACCGGGTCCACCATGTACCCGTAATCGGCCTCATCCAACTCCTCGATTCGGGTTCACATATATCACTCTAGTACCGAGAAAACACATGGTGGACGCACCGAAATATCATATCAAGGGAAACCGGGTTTTTAAATAACTAACTATTCTCTTTTTTTGAAATATCCACGGTTTCCCGAATCCAGAATTAACATGGAAACAATATATCTCAATGCGTAATCTAAACAAGTATGAAGATATCAATGCATGTGTGCACAGATATAAGTTTACAGTGTGCATGTGCGCAGGTATGAAGATATCAATGTATGTGTGCACAGATATGAGTATACAGTGTGCATGTGCGCAGATGTGAAGATATCAATGTATGTGTGCACTGGTATGAGTATGTGATGCATATGTGCCCAAATGTGGATATAACATATGCTGTAATGCGGCAATTCATGACAACATCAATAAGGTGGAATCAGTATGATATATGATTTATGGCAATCCTATAATGTGAGTGTCATGGCAATCACTAACGGTGTGAGTGTAGCATATCAATCGTGCTCGTGCGACTTGAACCGTTAGTGACAGTGCAATGTCCTATGCTATCATTTCTATATGCAACAATAAGGTATGCTACTACAGTCCATATGAACATCTACAATCTAATATCCTAACTCACCCTGACGCTTAACGCCTTACGGGCGATTTCCCCGTAGATGTTAAATCTACTTACCTGGACGTGCGCTACTCGTAGCCGACCACCTGCTTCCCTTTCTTAGCTTTGTCCGACGTATCCGCCTGCGAACCTTGAATTACACAAGAATCCATATATAAGCAACTATCTCACAAAACGCGATATCGAAGTCAAACGATACGCTCGCGTCGCGAACTAAACGCGCATGTCTACGATACGCTAAACGTGTGCACGCGTCTAAGACTAACCCCGACACGCCGCGATACACTGAATCATGGAACCCTCTCGCGTATCGCGCGTATCGCGCGAACCTAACGTACTAGAAATACGATATAACGTCCCAGATTCTACCCAGGCTAAATAATTTCAAAACTATACATACCACTGGCCTAGAAATAACAACAGACTCCTACCCATCCAAACATCACACAAAAATTCCCCTATCTGGCCGCAAATTGCGGCCAGAAAGATTAAACCGGCGGCCTTGCTATGGGGTGGGCGTCTCGGGCTCTGGTGGTGTGGTCTATACCTTGTATATAAGCTCCAGTTAACTCAATTTCAACCTGAACTACTCGGGACTATAGCAGATCACAGAAATCCAAAAAGTTCACTTAAAACACTAAATTTGCACAATTAGAAACCCTATGCTATTTTGGTGTAATCTGGGGTCTAACTAGGTTTACATGGTCTTAATAACACCTAAATAGGCTAGGCTAGCCAATACTAACAGCACTAAACCATAAGTTCACACAAATCACCATTTCAAGCATAAAATCTCACTTTTTACACAAACCGAAGCTAAACTACACATACGTTAAGCAAACAAGAAGTTGGGCTCAGATTCTATACCTTACAAGACCCTAGGTGCAAGGAGAAAGGAGGTGGAGAAGATGGAAAGTGCTGCTGCAGCTGCTGGGGGCTGCTGTTGATGTTGCTGTTGCTGCTGCTTGTTGCTGCTGATGCTACTGATGATGATGCTGTTGCTGCTGCTAGTTGCTGCTGCTGCTGGGGCTTCTTCTGCAGCTGCTGCCTCTCTCTCTCTCTCTCAGCTGAGTGTGTGTGTTTATGAGAGAGTTGTGAGGAAAAGTGAGGAAAGAAATGAGGCCCCAAGTCAACAACTCCCTCTCTCTTTCCCTCTTTCTTCATTTAATGATCATGGCTCAAGCCATGCCCATACTCCCTCTCTCATGCACCAAGTCAACAAAAGAAAAAGAAAAGAAATTCAAATAAACAAAACACACAAATAAATAAAACCCAATTACACCTAATGAAAATCAATTAACTTAAAGAGAATGGGGTTAATCCTTCATGCTAGCTAATCATGGTTTAACCACAAATCTAAACCATAGTTAACATGCACAAGTGTGTGTGTGCCTAGAAAAATCCTAAAAAAATATTCATTAATTAGAATAAAATATCAGAAACTTAATTTGGTAAACTTTTTACCAAAAACTATCTAGTAAAATATAATTAACCCATAAACATGACCTAAGGTGTTACACCGAATGTACAATATCAAGTAGATCTAACATATATCCTGTAATCAATATCAAATAAATTCTCAAATGTCCTAAATCCAATGTTAATGAGTCCTTTACATTCTAGGTATATTTTCATGAATAAATATGATGATGTATATAATTTAATGTCAATACACATATATTAGCGTCCCATTCCACCAATATTGGTGTAAGGGCATATATAACAGCGGCCTAAACCCCTGTTATATATACAAAGGAGTAAAAAGAATATCATGAAACCAATGTATCAAGCATCGACACAGAAATACAGGTCTATCAGGTGCTGTCACCACGACTGGCACCCTGATAGGTACGTATCATACGCTATTCCGAAAGCTCGAGTGCCTAGCTATGACCCTTGCCACTCGACGTATCTATACGTACATGACTTCCGTCGGTATCCCCATGATAACCGCCGAGTCATTGGTAATGTCACCGGATGGTATGGTTCCCCCACTAACTCATCGTCTACTCCACGACTCTTGCCCCGGGTACCTCCGGGCCCCACCATGTACCCGCACACGGATCCCTCCGTTCCTCGCGTGGGGTATATATATCTGAACCGATAAATCTCATGGTGGCTGCTGAAATATCATATCAAGGGAAACCGGGTTTTTCAAATAATGCATAATTTCATGAACTCCCACGGTCCCCAAATCCAGAAAACATCATGAAAAATCCATATCTCAATGCAAAAATCCATGAATATAATATACGCATCATAAATCTGAAATGCGAACATATAAAGGAAAGGCAGCAATTAACTGTAACAAGTTAATATAATATCATGCGGTTCCTAATCTCTCCAATTCTAAAATAACATCAAGTAAAGGTAAACATGTAGTTATAACCAGATATATGTGCAACATAAAGGTATAGCAAGATATATTTATCTACCTTTAAGTAAATGATGTAGTATACCCTCTGGGTATAAGCGAAATAGGTGTGCAAGGAATACCTGTAGCTATGTTGTAAAGTGTGCATGTACCTATCACTAATGGTACAATACTCTACAGGTATACAGGTAACTAGCATGTAGGTATGTCAGAACATATGTGTAAGCATGTAGGTATACAGGTATGCTATAATTCAATGCGTAAAGAAATATGAATCAAAGTCTCAATGTCCCAAACCAAGCAATATTATATCTATAAGTGGGTTATGCGTGACATGGCAATTATTGACGGTGTGTGTAGTATACAATCAGTGCCCATGCAACATGAATCGTCAATAATATGTGCAGTGTCCTAAGGATACTAGTCTAAGCACAACAATATCTAAGTAATAGGGTAAATGCGCAATTCTAAATATGACATAGAATATGCGACAGAAATAACATCTCTAGCCCAGACGCATAACGCCATGCGGGTGATTCTCCTGTAGATGTTAAATCTACTTACCAACGCTACTGGCTAAGTGAAGCCTACCACCTGTTTTCCCTTGTCGTAGCGTCCGAAGTCCCCGCTTGCGAACCTAAAATTTCACAAACACAACACATAAGTAAATATCCTACATCGACGAAAAGACATCGAAATGCAAGAATGACGCCCTAAAAATTACACTACGCGCTTAGCGCATCTATCGCGCACGACATCGGCCAAAAACCCTAATTGGGGTCGCTAAACTACAAAACACAAGTCTAGACCCCGATCGTCCTGATCGTGCAACACAACACAAAAATTACGAGGAATACAATAGATATAACCTCGCAACGACCAATCGAATCCACGTCGGAAAACCCCGAAATCCAATAAGCAACCTATCGCAATATTTCGGACTAGTTTCAAGCTAACGCATATCTAGCGATTATAAACACCTTAAAATAGCTTAACTAAGCTATAAAAACCATTTCTATATTTTTAAAACTTGCTAAATAAATTTTAGCAAAAACCTAGTAAGCAAAATTGCATAATTAAACAAAGTGTTCATTAGCAAAAATTAACATTTTCTACTAGGTTAATCTTCTCCAAAACACAAATTAACACTTCAAATAAACATTAAACACATAAATCAAGTTTTACCCTAACTAGATTATCATAAAAATCAAGTCTTGAATTTCAAACATGAAATTAAAAGCTTAAATAAACAATTAATATACTAATTAGAAATTTAGAAACAACAAAAAGGATTAGGGTTAGGGTTTTATACCTCCAGAAAAGATCAAAACCAAGAAACCAAACTCATCATCTTTTCCTCCAAAATGATGTTTTGAATGAAGATCCAAGCTAGCTTTGAGTTCAAGAATGAAGGAAAATGAATAAATTAGAGTTTTTGTGATTTTATTTGGATTTTTCATGATTTATTTGATGCAAAATGAGTTGAAAAAGAGTGGGAATGATAAGGGGCAGCAAGGGGAAGGGAAGGGCCGGCCAAGGGGGTGAGGGGGGTATTTTTGTGAATTTTTGTTAAGAAAATGCTAGGAAAAAGAGTAATAAATGCTAATAAATGCTATATGCCACCTTTACACATTTTCTTTTCTTTTTAAAATAAAGCCTTTTGCACTCAAAAAATATCTAGATATTTAAAAAGAAGTTTCCAAAAATATTCTAGTGACAAAAAAAATAATTTATTCTCAAGAGAAGAAATTTCCCGATTTACGTGCACCAAATACTGCTTAAAGTAATATTTTACTTGGGAAAAATTCTATCTGAACCAAAACCTTCTAAATACCCCTAAAGTTCGCGCACAAGCTTTATTTTAGCTAAAAAAGGTGCCGGCAAGCTTAAACGGACGTTTGATCGAAATCGGGTTAAAACGGAAAATACCGACAATTTTGCCCTAAAACGGGAAAATTCGCAAAACGATTTCTGAAACGTTACAATGATATGTAAACTGGTAGTTGTATATTCATTTCATCAGGATGGGTACGTAGGATTGTTAGTCATATATACATACCTCATTGCATCATGATTCCTGCATAGCTTCTGGCCGTACTTCGCATGGTATATACTATCGATATCATAGACATCCATCATCTCCAACATGTTCATATATTGTGATTCTTCTTGGAGATTTCAGTATTGATGAGATTTCTGGATTTTTGGGGAAAACCGCAAGAATTTTATAAACCCATTATCATTTTAAAAATAGAAATTTGCGGTTTTTCTCGTGATATGATGTATGTGTCGTCCACCATGAGTTTTCCTGATTTCTGTTGGTTTTCGAGACCGATTCGAGGACTAGGATGAACCGTCTCGGGTACATGGTGGGCCCGGTATGGTACCCCCGGGCAAGAAGCTCGAGTTGTAGACGATGAGCCTGGCCAGGGCTGACTACCTACCGGTGATGTCTGGCGCAGCGGATATCCGGAGGATACCGACCGTAGTTGTGAGATTTGATGAGATGGGCTGATCCGTACTGACGGAGAGCGAGACATTGAGATATTGAGATACTGAGATATTGAGATATCGAGACATTGAGATATCGAGACATTGAGACATTGAGATATACATATATTGTGTCGATGCTTGACACGGATTTTCTGCTGATTTCATTGAGGATACTTCGGTTTATTGCACAGAGGTTTTTCTAAGATAAGAATAAAGATTTTCTCATATCAGACATGTTAAGGTTTCGTGTTTGATTATGCATTCATGTTGCATTCTTGCTAGTACATCGCATCATATTGATATATGTAGGTTGTGACGCAATTGCATGCATGCTTATGATAGCCTTAGTAGATGTTACTTACTGCTCATGAGTTGGCAACTCACCCCCGTTGTGCTACATTATTTTTGCAGGTCCGACCCGTCAGCATAGCAGCTGTGGGCGTACTTTCTATTCTGCTTCGTTTGCATCGACTTTCATCTTGCTCGTAGGTGGGTTTTGGAGGATTTTCTTTTGCCCCCACCGTGTAATTTATTTTGTATCTAGTATACTCCATCTACCCTTCGTATATTGGACCTAGACTGTGAGCTTATGAAGTTCGTTGGTATATATTTATATTCTGATTTCTTGTGTCGATCTCGTGTGAGCCGACTTTATTCTTGGTTTTATTTCTTGCCTTTAAATGTTGATTTCATATTATGATGATATATATTGCATGTGGTTGTGATTCCGACATTGGCGAAGAGCTAGCTCCCGCTTAGGGATGCCTTTATTCATTATTTATGCATATTTTGTGTTGTACCCATTTCGGGGCCAGTATTTACAAAGGAGACTCTGCTGAAATTTTCGGGAAATTTGATGCATTAAAATGTTTTGAGGTGACCATATTTTACAAAATTCGTAGTTTAAGTTAAGTTTTCCTTCACTCTATTTCTTTAAACGGTTTAGATTTCTGGGCATTGGCTTACTTAGATTACATTACGCCTTTAGACGTTTCGTAATTTAAGTGTCAGTCACGTTCCGTACCTTCTGGTCGTGACACTCGATCAGCATACACTAGTCTACTCTTGGAGTATCAATGTCCAGTCTCGGAACTCCTACAACTAGGGACATTTTAAGGATGTACTTATAGACCACCCAACTCTCATGTATATGATCGCCATCATACTGCTGGTAGTCAAGCAAGAATCCTATGGGCTCTATCAAAATGTAATAGTGATCTGTAATGTCACCTGAAGCATGTACACGATGATAAAGACAAAACAGATAGCATAGTATCATTTCGAGTAAGACTGTTCTATCGGTATAGGTCTTCCCTCAATCATTGCAATCACGTGCCTGCGATCCAATAATTGACTTGAGGGAACTATAGCCAACAATCTCCCACTTGCACTTAAGGTTAATTATTGCGGTGTCGCATACTCACAGCCCGTGTGATACCGAACACCCAACTTCATTACTAATCTGTTTGATAAAGCTCGTTTGTAAAACTATTGCGTTCGAGAAATAGCCTGAGTGAGTGGATCCGCTCCAATGTTTCTTTCTATGTCTCTCTTTATCTCAAGTTCACGGAGAAAGCCATCTCCCGAAATGAGCAATACCTGTCTTAGAATATTTCTGGATATCTGATGGGACCCAGTTCACAAATGAACTCCAAATCCAGCAAACTTCTTAGACTGTATCGTCAACTGAATTTAATCAGCATCCTGCGCCATGCCTTCCTCAGTATCTGCTTGGACCACCTGCCCAAACTACTGCATCTCGTCAAGAAGGAAAACTATAACTCTGACAGACTCTCTGTCATCCAGGTCACCATGGAACCCTGGAATGATAACCGTCTCGCGAAAGAGGCTGGTGTTTTCAAATCCCTAGAACATCCACTTATGTTCATAAACTGCTTCCGAACGTTTCTCCAGGATTGGATTAATATATAAACTTATTGCAACTAGTGCAAAAACAATATCTGGTGTGGTACTTGACATCACATGATTGACTCAATTGTCTAAGCAAGTGATATGCCAATCATGCAAATCCCTCTCCTCTTTAGTCTGTAAGACACCTTTAGAGAGGGTGACTCCATCACCTGCAGGTACACCACCATGCCAGGAGTCATCCATTCTAAAACACCTTTAGAATACTATCTAAATACCCAGATTGGGAAACTACCTAAATCTAGATCTAAAACCATAGATCTAGTAACCAGAATGCCCGATATAATATAAATATCCTATGTGGAGAAACCACTGTGTGACAACCATACTATAACTGATCGTAGTATACGAATTTCACTTCCTACAAAATGTATGTCATCCATATACCAAGACATCACACCCTACTACCTTCTTAACAGATCCATCTCATGTTCTGATGAAGTCAAAACCTATGATTGTCACATCAAAAATAGATAATCTATCTCCGCTATACCTGCTTTAGTCTATAAATAGACATAAGCTACTTGTCCACTATGCTTCCGCTGCTCCCACTGACAACAACAACCCTCTGGTAGAGTCATATACCTATGCACTTCTAAAGCTAGTTTAGAACGACGCAATACTCATCCTTCTGCCGGGTCTCATAGTCTAGAATAGCAGCAATGGCATGTCTGGGTAAACAAGAACCTCCCTGTCACCGTCTTTGAGGATACCGAAGTACCTCTCGGGCGCCTGAGGTTACCCACCATATCTGCGGAGTGGCTAATGGAATGTCAAACCCGATTGAATCTTTAGGTTCTATTAAATTTTCAGTAATCATTTTTGGTTCTGAAATCACTTCCAGTTCTACCATACTCCCACTGCTGTTTTCTGAAAAAGTCCATTTTGCTAAAACTGTGGCGAGTCAAGAACAATATCACTATTGATCTTCCAGATGGTAGAAAGTTAACCCTCGTCATAGCCCGGGATAACCCACAAACAGCCATTACAGAAACGTTCCTTGAGTTATCCAGTGTCTGGTTTTAAGCATAAGCCGGACAACTCCATATACCTTAACGTCGTTAAAATATGAACCATTCTATATACAATATAGAAACAGAGGCGCTGATTTAATTGGAACCATATTCAAATCATGCAGCTGTCTCCAGTGCATGTCAACTAAATGGAGAGAGGCCGATCAACATTACTCAACTTAGGAGTGCATCCAGATATGAGTAACCTGAAAGAGAAGCAAGTTCTCAAAACCATTACTATCAACTGAATACCAAATACAGATATCTACATCTTCGATCACCTTGAAGAATCCTGATACATGCAACACATGGTTCTCTACTTTATTTTTATACCTATAACTTCTCAAAACTTGGATCTTGTATTTCTACAAAATACTTGTAAAAAACTGGAGAAGTCACAAGTAAACAGAATATAGTATGAGCACTAATCCCTTTGTCCTAATAGACACTGGACAACATACAATACTTTGTATAAGTCCCCTGAGTTAAATAACTCAAACCCTGTGCGTCGTAAATTGAAAACTGTACTACGGTTAAGAAGAATTACACCGCTGTTTAATACTCCTTAACCAATCATCAACTGATATAGGTAAATGTCATGGACATAATTTCAAAAAGTTATATCTCACTTTATAAAATAAACGTACAGATATATCAGTTTGAAATTGGTGCCTAACAATGGATATTCAAAACCAAATATTTGCCATCAGGTAAAACCCCAGGTGATTTCCTCAAATATCACCAATTACAACGAATTCAGATATAAAGATGATATAATCACCTAATTCCAAATAAGTTACTCCCATTCATCATCTGTAAAACCATACAGATGTGAGAATCAAACCTGGTAAATACGTACCCTGGAGTAAGGATCTAATTGGGAAATCAGTTTTCAATTAACAATGCATAGTGAAACTAAAACATGAAAATGTTTCGAAGGGGTAGCCGGGTATTCCTAGTAATGCCTCTTCCATTATCCAGATTCATGACTGTAACTGTGTAGGGTTCCTAGGCACCCTAATGACGTCTCACAAGGCATCAACCATGCCAATTTCAAACTTTAACGGTGCCGAGAAACCCTAACAAGATCGTTGGCTAGATTTTTAGGCGACAAAACTAAAACTAGTAAACTACTTTACTAAGAGTACGGAAATACAACCTTTGTAGATCCGTTCCTCCACCTCCACGGCTCCGTGATGAAGTCCTCTCCGCTGTCCAAATCAAATCCCGGGCTCTAGCGTCGGCTTCGTCGGAGAAAGAGCGGGCTAGGTCATCGACGACGTGCCGAAGATGATCTACGTCGAGGCATCGCTAGATCAAGCTCCCACATCACCAAGTCATGAAACTTGTGAAGGAAACACACTCTACTACTTGGCAAGAGGTAGAGGATGAAGAAATAGGAAGTGGGTAGACTTTAGAATTGGATTTCTCACTCTTTTTCATCAATCACCATTGATGAAGCAAGCTTTCTTCTTTGAAGATGACGAAGAAGATGAAGATAATATTATGATAAGTCTTTTAGAAAATAGAAAATAATAGAATACTTATCATAATCAACCATGGTCAAGTGTAGAGAATTGACTAAGGTTAGATGAATGGTTAGGGTTAAAGATGAAGACAAAGTGGTGACTTTGGTCAAAGCTTCATGAAGATTCAAGATGCAAACAAAGAAAGCCACCATTTTGTTTTCTTATCCAATTCTTTTTAATCCAATTAAAAAGATAAATGAATGAGTAACAAAATAAAAACCCTAACCATTTACTTAACCAAGGTTTAATTCTTTACACAAACCCTAGCAAACATGTATCATCAAACATGATACATGCAAGTGCACAAAAGTATATCACATATACAATGTGCACATCCGAGTGAGAATATCCATTTAAAGTGAACCGATACTAGTTAATGCAAAGTAATATATCAAATATATAATTATACATTAAATCATTAAATCAACACTTGATTCAATGATCCGGTCATGTCGCACACAACCGACTAGTATCCAATGTATCGGCTTATCGAATCAACCCTCGATTCGATAACTAGGTTATATCGCATATAACCATTCGATACATTCATCGCGAGAATAGAATACGGTATCACATACACGCATTATTCTTGGTCCCGCACATATCTCATATGCGCTCCTATTTCGTTTCGCTTGAGCCAGGAAACCTCTGTGTAGGACTCTAAAGACTCGTCAATACGCCGGCAGCAGGTGATGATCATATCAAACACCAACAAGCCGCAAGCGGTCTGCTAAACGTAACGGCCACTCGGGTATTGAGCGATCAGAAGATCGACGAGCAAGCCCGCTCACACTCCAGTGAATCCAACCAGTAACACTACCGTACAGTCCGGTCTGATCGTCTAATATGTCGCATATCTCGCCTAGGGGTGGTAAACGTCAGACCCCAATAGCTCGATAAGTCGTGTCGATATGAGGTCTATAAAAATTCGAGATACTACTGGTAACACTTACCAGTAAATCTCAGCAACCCTGGCCAGGGATTTCCGGTTATAGCCAATCGAACACAGCGCAACATCAACTCCCTATACCGGGAGAGAAGAATCCCCTCCTATCGCTCATTGCCTCCATGTGACTCGGGACTGTACCCAAAAACCACCGTTTTGCACGCCCTCTTGGACGTGGTAAGGTGGAAATCAAAGCACAGTGGGAACCACACAAGACTCTATGACGATCTCGGGTCAACAGACTACTCTGTACCAGTGTTACCAGAGAACTGCCATCTGACGTAAGGTATAATACCATCTGGGAGTTCTCGGCGAGTCCGTCAAGTGTACCCAGTCTCTACTGAGCACCCGTATATCATCTCTGATGTCAAACACCAATGGATATGGGATCATCCATCGCCCATCTGTATGGGTCGAGAAGGTATACGCTAGTCTACACTGGTATATCGATGCCCCGTCTCGATACACCCACGACTAGGGACTTTGAAGGATGTACTTATGGACTATCATGTCCCCACTAGTATGATCCGCATCATAGTCCAGATAGTCAAGTACATATCCTAAGGGCTTTACGAACATGTAACAGAGAGACGATCAGTGTACACGTTAAGGTAAAGAGCAACCAGATAGTATACTATCATGTCGAGCAAGAAAGTCCTCCCTATATATCCCAGCATCCACTACAATATGCATCCTATGTACAGTAATGGCCTCTGGGGCATACATATAACTAACAATCTCCCACTTGCACTAAGGCCATCTGTAGCAGTGGTTGTAGTATCTCATACTCAACCATCCCATAAAAATCTCTCTCTGGGAATAGGCCTTTGTGAGTGGATCCGCTGTGTTGTCCTCTGAGTGTACTCTCCTGTCCTCGATCCCCTGGAGATCAACCATCTCCATGATCAGGTGATACTGCCTTAGAATATGTATGGATCACTGATGGGACCTGCGTTCTTTGGCATAAGCCACAACTCCATTGTCACACAATGGGAGGAACATAGTTCATCTCATGAACCAATATACACCCAAACAGCCTCTTTGGTAGCATCTTAAGTAGCGATGTATCCAGCCTTTATCGTCTAGTATGCCACGGTATCTAGCTTGGAACTTTTCCAACATACCGTCCCTCCACTGAGGGTAAAGACAATGCCTGTGACTGACATTCAGTCGTCTTTATCACTCTAGAACACTTCCAGTGATTCTCCCTAGGATCAACTGATACCATCTCACTACAACTAGTGAGTGTCCTAATATCCAACTAGATCTATCTCATAGATCTAAATTCCAGGATTTAGTAGGTATCACTTTGATCTTATGTGGAGAATCATTGTGATAGGTGGAGATTGATCGAGCGTAGCATAGGAAACTCCTTCCCTATCAAGAGTATGTCATCCACGTACTCTACGAGGATCGTCACCATACTCCCTACTACCTTTTTGTTTATACAAGGTTCATCTACCATTTTGATGATGTCAACTTCTTTGACAAATTCATCAAAACAGATGTTCCAACTTTGCGATGCCTGCTTTATCTTATAAAGCATCTTGCACACGTTTCCGCTGCTCCCACTGTCTACGAAGCCCTCTGGCTATGTACTTATAGACGCTCTCTTCTAAAACATCATTTAGAAAAGCAGTCATGACACCCAACCGCCAGATATCGTAGTCATGGTATGTAGCCGTGGCAAGTAGGATCTGGATGGACTTAAGCATAGATCCTTAGAAAAAGTTTCATCATGATCCACACCTGGTCAATGATGCAAACCTTTAACAAGTCTAGCCTTGAAAGTCTCAACTTTTCCATATACACCAAGTAATCTTCTCAAGATATACTTGCTCCTGATGGGGATTTAACCCTTCAGATATAGCAACCAAAGTCCATACTTTGTTGGTGTATAAGGATTCCATCTCAGATCGATAAACATCCAGCCATTCTTACAGAGTCTTACTCCTGATGGCCAGCTCGAAACTAGTTGGGTCATCATCTCATGATGCAATCCTTGATCCCACTGTCATCGAGAAACCGAAGTATCTCTCAGGTGGGTGAGGAACCCTACTAGATCGGCGGAGAGGCTGAGGTTCGTTGGTAACTATTGAATCCTTTGGTTCTTTCAAATCATCTGCTAATGTTTGTATAGCTGGAACCTTTCCAGTTCTACATAACTAACCTTGCCTCGAGATTGTCCGGATTTTGCTTTTAGACATAGGCCGGATAACCCCAAATCTTAACTAACTTAAGAGATGGACTCTTCCCTTATCATATCAAATATGAAGTGGTAGGCAACTGATTTGATTTGAACCCTATTCAATAGGTATGCAGCTTCACAAGTGCATAACTCCCAAAAAGAAACAAGTAACTCAGTATTACTCATCATCGAGCACACCCTATCATATAGGGTGTGATTGCTCCGCCCCGATATACCATCGTGCTATGGTGTATACGGAGGAGTAATACTGAGAGAGAATCTCATTCTCCTTTAGAATAATTCAGGATTTCCGTGCTCAAGTATTCTCCTCCTTGATCACATCAAAGGACATAATACTTATATCCGTATTTTGGTTCTCTACTTCTAACTTATATTCTGTGAATATCTCAAAAGGTTCGGACTTATGTTTCAACAGGAACATAGGTCTGAATCTTGAGAGATCATCAGAAAATGTAATGGAGTACAAAGAACTGGTCTTGGCATGTGTAGACAGGGGACCTTTATACATCAGCATGTATCATCCCACGAGTTCACTAACTCTTTCTCTGTTTCCAGTAAACGGAGCTATGGTCATCTTATCTCTGTGACATGACTGGCAAGTTTCATAAGATGTAAATTCAAACAGATTTAAATATGCATCTAAATGTAACTTCAGCTAGTCGGGTCGCATTGATATGACCTAGTCTACAATACCTCAAAATTGAATCGTTCAATTCTGAACTGTTCCTCTTGTGTGTGTTTCGTATACTAAGAACTGTAGTTTGATTTAGAACATCAATGCTTTTAGATAACGTGCCTGAACCGATCAACTTTTGATATAGAAAATGTTCAAAACATTATCCAACAATACAAAATTTTATCGTTTCTTTACTAATAAAGAGACAGATATGATTTTGTATATCAGGTTCGGTATCTAATAACATTCGTTCAGAATCAATGTATTTAGAATACAGGGTGACAGTGACCAACAGACTTGGCTGCAACACTTGCCCCGTTTTCTGTCTCATGAAACTTATCACCCGTTCTCAGTTCTCTACCTTTCTGTAGCCCTATGTAACAGATTACATATCTGGGATCCTGATCTGGTATCACATACCCAGGACGTAAAGGATACTGAGAAGCAGTTCTTTGTAATGAACACACCCGAAGATGATGCATCAGCATGCACTCTCTTCGTTTGGGCGGTAAAGGAATTCTGGTATTCCCCTATTTCCTGCTCTGTCTTATAATAATTATAAGTTGGAGTGAGACCAATGTTCCCCAGCTCAGTATAACAAGCGGGTTCGGTCAAATATCCGTATTATTATCTTGATTAAGGCGTGACATGGTCGCTACCTGGAGAGAGAGAGAAGAAAACACTCAGCGTGCGCTTTTGCAAGAATAGATTGGTTATTATTTTATCTAATCAGGATGGCTCCCACTGCTTTTTATCAAATCTTCCTTCAAACCCTAAAAGGAAAGACTAGCCGGGATTAATTACACACTACAAGTTCGCCAATCTTTCAGCTAGGCCAGTATCGGTACTTTGAGGGAGGTCCCCCGTGCTTTCGCACGAACCTAATTAATGTAAACCTCGTTTTCCCAGAGGCGTAACCTCGTTGACACCTTTCTAGACACCTACTTGATCGGCTAATTGTAATATGTAAAACTCTCCCAGGAGTAACTCTTACTCGCAGCGGGTATCGGGATCCAACTATCTTATAGAAGGTATGCAATCTCATTGCAAATTTCAACACTTGAAATTCCCGATAATATTTTGCCCCTAGCAGCTATATGACCTTAACATAGTCAACAAATCATAAGTGCTAGTCAAGTTCAACCCGTCATTTCCCGATTGAATTAAACCCACCCGCACGACCCTTAACATAGTCAACAAAGTCGCACGACTACCCTAATCCAATCGCATCATATGCTTATGCAGATAAGCACTAATTAGCTACCGCACACTACGCCTTAACATAGTCAACAAACGTAGCACGAATACTAACTAGTACTTATCTGAAATGACGGAGGGCTACGACAGGTTTTTCTGAAAACCTATTGCGTAATGAACTTGATATCGTTGTAGAATCAAATGATTTTGAAATGGAGTGCTTTTGAGGCTTTTCAAGTTTTGCTAAAGGAGTCACTCCCGGTGAAGGGATCGTCGGTCCTTTCCTCGTCGAATGAGGTGCGGGATATATCATATATATCACTGTGCAAAGCAAAAACACTTAAAAGCAATCAAAAGACAAACCGAGTGTGTAGCATCTGCCAGTTATTGCTAAAGGAGTCACTCCCGGTGAAGGGATCTCGGTCCTTTCCTCATCGAATAAGGTGCAGGATATATCATATATACCGCTGTGCAAAGCAAGAACTGTAGCTACCTGTTTTATTTTGAAATTCAATTCTACAATATCTTAGGTTTCTTTTACTTTCATTAATCACATTAATGAAGTCCCATCATTTAAGTACATAAACATCACAGATAAATACGACGTACACTTATGCCATCCGCATTCGCCTCGATGCCCCCTCGTGCACCGTTAGGTTAGGTAACTAACGGCAGAGCGGGGCAGGGCTAGCGCGGGTGTAAAACATAAGTAACGTCTATATAATATATCATATATACTATATACTGTATCTATCACAGAACATCACATGATCACATCACAGATATCGCAGCAGAAGAAACATATGAAATATTGGATATACTAGGACGTCCGTGTTTTCAATACGAGCCAGTATAAAACACGGATTCCACGGTCGTTATGAATAGCCAAACCCACACCCCTAGACCCCTACGAGAGCGGCAAGCAACCCTACCAATTCTAGAGTTAGGAGACCCAGACTCAACTCCTCGAGTTGGTCTCCCACTGGACTCCAGAACCCGATTACTTGTGCTCCCTTCCTTGGGTCTATCCTAGTGCGGAAAAGTAAATAATATACAAAAGGTGACATCTTCCGCAACCTGAAAGTGCCCCAATAAAAGAATATTACATACAAGTTTTTACATGAATGAAAAGGAAAAACACTCATCTCACATAAAAACCCCCGGCTATTCAAACACGACGATCCAATATAACATATCCAGCAACACATAACATCACATGTCATCAACGTAAGTAAATATGCGCATCCCAATTGTCGTTGACATATAGCAACGAAACCGGCGATATCACATATTACACTTACGGTCACAGAAAAGAAAGTGTAAAACTACAACAGTTGGAATCCGCAATCTGCATAGACATCACATGCCTAATCAAATGAATTCCTTAGACATCGCATGCCTAACAATTATAAACCCCGCATTTTAGTCTCAAAATCGAAAACACTATTCAATATTAAGTCGGGTAATTCAACAAGATTCCCGACATCCTGATCGAATGCTCGTCGCAAACTTTAGTAGGCGGCCGCACCCCCGACGCCGTCGACGAAGTGCACCAAGGCGGAACACCGCTGCCGCGAGCACCCGAACGGATGCTTTCGGCGACGGGGTTCTCCTACAGTCACTTGGTCGGGGCTATGGAGTGAGGCTGTCTATTAAGTTTACCGGCGAGTATCCGCGTACGCTACGTGATTGCGACGGACTTTTGATCACATCAAAATTCCGTGGCAACCGATCAAGTGAGACTAAACTGCTATGTTTATAACATTCATTCAGTTATCTCATAACTGATTGTGGATTCCAAGTATTGTATCACATTCCGGGTAAATAGAAAATGTTAAACTTTCCGATCGAACAATCGAACACCCAAGTTTTCCTGAAACAGCTCAACACATGAAACAAGTTCAAAAACATTCAGTTCGTGCCTCAGTACCAACGGTCCAGCCGTAGAAGGGTCAAGCCAACGCCTCACATGTGGCACGCCGTACTGCCCCAAACCCGAAGGTTCAAAGGGCAGTTCAAGACGGTCACATAATCGAGTTAAGGTTTGTTGTCTTCTAGAGGGTCCATCGCGTTACATGCACTACTTAGAACGTCGTTAAACTACGGAAAAGTCCAACAATTGGAAATTTCCCGACAGGGGAAAAAGTGGGTATTTATTTCCGATCGAACTTTTTAACATATTCTAAAATATCCGGAAAGCCACATAGACAAAGTCTGATAATCCGATCGAATCATGTACGCTCCAAAACACCCTAGAAAATTCAACTCTTGAATTCAAATTAAAAATTCCCATAAAATCCAGCACTAAAATATAGGAGTTACTGTGCAAGAATTAATGACAGATAAGACAAAAGGGCCGCGGAACCGCCCCATTAGCACGCTAATGCCGCGGTTCCGCCGCACTTTTATGGAATCATGTGATAATTTTTGCACCGTAATTCTTAGTTTTTCTTACTGAATTTTTTAGCAATTTTTAATTCACAAAAATCCCAGTTTTTGGAAAAAGTCCAGAGAGCATTTTGGAATCGGGGTTTCGGTTCGATCGGGTTTCAAACTCCGTCTACGCATCGCCTAAGGCTCTAGCTAGGCTCTGATACCACTGTAGGGTTCCTAGGCACCCTAATGAGGTCTCACAAGGCATCAACCATGCCAATTTCAAACTTTAACGGAGCCGAGAAACCCTAACAAGATCGTTGGCAAGATTTTTAGGCGACAAAACTAGAACTAGTAAACTACTTTACTAAGAGTACGGAAATACAACCTTTGCAGATCCGTTCCTCCACCTCCACGGCTCTGTGATGAAGTCCTCTCCGCTGTCCAAATCAAATCCCGGGCTCTAGCGTCGGCTTCATCGGAGAAAGAGCGGGCTTGGTCATCGACGACGTGCCGAAGATGATCTACGTCGAGGCATCGCTAGATCAAGCTCCCACTTCACCAAGTCATGAAACTTGTGAAGAAAACACACTCTACTACTTGGCAAGAGGTAGAGGATGAAGAAATAGGAAGTGGGTAGACTTTAGAATTGGATTTCTCACTCTTTTTCATCAATCACCATTGATGAAGCAAGCTTTCTTCTTTGAAGATGAAGAAGAAGATGAAGATAATATTATGATAAGTCTTTTAGAAAATAGAAAATAATAGAATACTTATCATAATCAACCATGGTCAAGTGTAGAGAATTGACTAAGGTTAGATGAATGGTTAGGGTTAAAGATGAAGACAAAGTGGTGACTTTGGTCAAAGCTTCATGAAGATTCAAGATGCAAACAAAGAAAGCCACCATTTTGTTTTCTTATCCATTTCTTTTTAATCCAATTAAAAAGATAAATGAATGAGTAACAAAATAAAAACCCTAACCATTTACTTAACCAAGGTTTAATTCTTTACACAAACCCTAGCAAACATGTATCATCAAACATGATACATGCAAGTGCACAAAAGTATATCACATATACAATGTACACATCCGAGTGAGAATATCCATTTAAAGTGAACCGATACTAGTTAATGCAAAGTAATATATCAAATATATAATTATACATTAAATCATTAAATCAACACTTGATTCAATGATCCGGTCATGTCGCACACAACCGACTAGTATCCAATGTATCGGCTTATCGAATCAACCCACGATTCGATAACTAGGTTATATAGCATATAACCATTCGATACATTCATCGCGAGAATAGAATACGGTATCACATACACGCATTATTCTCGGTCCCGCACATATCTCATATGCGCTCCTATTTCGTTTCGCTTGAGCCAGGAAACCTCTGTGTAGGACTCTAAAGACTCGTCAATACGCCGGCAGCATGTGATGATCATATCAAACACCCACAAGCCGCAAGCGGTCTGCTAAACATAACGGCCACCCGGGTATTGAGCGATCAGAAGATCGACGAGCAAGCCCGCTCACACTCCAGTGAATCCAACCAGTAACACTACCGTACAGTCCGGTCTGATCGTCTGATATGTCGCATATCTCGCCTAGGGGTGGTAAACGTCAGACCCCAATAGCTCGATAAGTCGTGTCGATATGAGGTCTATAACAATTCGAGATACTACTGGTAACACTTACCAGTAAATCTCAGCAACCGTGGCCAGGGATTTCCGGTTATAGCCAATCGAACACAGCGCAACATCAACTCCCTATACCGGGAGAGACGAATCCCCTCCTATCGCTCATTGCCTCCATGTGACTCGGGACTGTACCCAAAAACCACCGTTTTGCACGCCCTCTTGGACGTGGTAAATCAAAGCACAGTGGGAACCACACAAGACTCTATGACGATCTCGGGTCAACAGACTACTCTGTACCAGTGTCACCAGAGAACTGCCATCTGACGTAAGGTATAATACCATCTGGGAGTTCTCGGCGAGTCCGTCCAGTGTACCCAGTCTCTACCGAGCACCCGTATATCATCTCTGATGTCAAACACCAATGGATATGGGATCATCCATCGCCCATCTGTATGGGTCGAGAAGGTATACGCTAGTCTACACTGGTATATCGATGCCCCGTCTCGATACACCTACGACTAAGGACTTTGAAGGATGTACTTATGGACTATCATGTCCCCACTAGTATGATCCGCATCATAGTCCAGATAGTCAAGTACATATCCTAAGGGCTTTACCAACATGTAACAGAGAGACGATCAGTGTACACGTTAAGGTAAAGAGCAACCAGATAGCATACTATCATGTCGAGCAAGAAAGTCCTCCCTATATATGTCCCAGCATCCACTACAATATACATCCTATGTACAGTAATGGCCTCTAGGGCATACATATAACTAACAAACTGTATATTTCCTTGCCATCTCTCCAAATCCCTTTATTTGTCTTTACTCATTACCTTCTGTACACCATCCTTAAGCTAAATGGTTTTCTTTCTTCCCTATCGTTCGGCACCAGCCTATGGTTTAGAAGAAGACTATCCAATAAGCATAATAGGTGTACTCTCCTAATCCTAAAAGTACTCACAACCTGAGAGAAGGTAAAGGGAAAGGACAACTGAATAATCCTTATTCTATTTCTCCTGAACCAGAATCCATCCTCGAACTGGAACAAGTTCCTTCGAGTTCGTATGTAACTATACGATGGTTTATCCAATAAATGTGGATCTTCGTGGTGATACGGGGTGTTCTGGAGAAATACAATGGTGAAGTAGGAGTGGCGATGATATACGCGATTTCGTCATGAATGATAGTAGTCGCACTTTACTTTGCCCTCTTTCTAATCCCTTTATTTGTCTTTACTTATTACCTTCTGAACACCACACTTAGGCTAATTGGTTTTCTTCCTTCCCTACCTTTCGGCACCTGCCTATGGTTTGGAAGAAGACTATCCAATAAGCGCAATAGGTGTACCTTATCCTAATCCTAGAAGCCCTCACAACCAGAGAGAAGGTAAAAGGAAAAGACAACTGAATAGTCCTATTCAATTTCTCCAGAATCGGAAACCATTCTCGAATCTGAAACAAGTTTCTTTGAGTTCGTATGTAACTATACGATGGTCATATCCAATAAATGTGGATCTTCGTGGTGATACGGAATGTTCCGGAGAAATGCAAAGGGCAAAAGTAGGAGCGACAATGAAGTATGCAACTCTGACAATCCAAAAGCCAGTGTGTTTTTAGAAGGTTTGGTTAACTTGGTGTATGAGTTCTTGTCTAGGGTCGAGCCATGGTCGCTGCCAAAGAGAGAGAGAAAAGAAACACTCAGCGTGCACTTTAACCTAGATCTGAATGGTTAGTCGCTTTATCTAATCAGGATATCTCCCACTGTATCCTCAAATTCTCCTCCAAACCGAAAAGAAGAATTAGTCGCGATAATCTAAATTCACCTGAGGAGTAAACCAACTCATCAGTGGGAATCGGGATCCAACTATCATCGCATGATAACCTGATGGAATCCACTCAAGTTATCACACTCCAGAAGGTGTGCGCATGTCTGGCAAGTTTCCTGTATGTTTTAAACTCCCGATTTGATTTTTACCCCATGCTCTTATGACCTTGACAAAGGCTAACATATCATAAGTCACATGTCAAGTTCTACCCGTCATTGTCCAGGTTAATTTGAACCCACCCGTACATACCCTTGACGAAGGCCAAAATATTAGTACGACTGTCCCAAACCAAAACATCTATCTATGCAACAGAAAAGTAACAAATAGCTACCATACACCGTGCCATGATGAAGGCCAACAAACATAGCATGAATACTAAGTGCTACCCATCTAAAATGACAGAGGGCTACGAATGGTGAAAAACCTTTAACATAATGAACTTGATATCGTTGAAGGAACCGGATAGCTTTTTACAAATATATAGTGGCGAAAACCTTTGCTAAAGAGGTCATTCCCGGTGAAGGGATCTCAGCTCTTTCCTCGTCGAATGTGGTGCAGGGTATTCCCACTGAATACCACAATGCAAAGCAAAATAGTAATCGACAATAGTGAAGTTATTACCCTGACGCAAACTTCTGCCCAAGAGATCACTCTCGGTGAATGGATCCCGGCTCTTGCCTCGTCGAATGAGGTGCTGGATATTCATAACCGAATACCGCTGTGCAAAACAAAAGAAAACACTCTTCTAATAACAGCTCTTGAAAATTTGTTCCAACAATATCGAATAGGTCTATTTTCTTTGCATTGATCAGAATCACAGCAGTCCCATCAATTAATCACACCAGAAAAGAATGAAAATATGATGTACGTATATGCCATTCGCATTCGCCATTAGGCCCCGTCATCACCCGTTAGGTTACTTAACTAACGACAGAGTGGGAGTTAGACTAGCGCGGGTGCAAAACAAATACAACATCTACTAGTATATATATAACAATATATAATAATCGCTCCAGGCATGATAAATGCAACATCACAGACAAGCGATAAGCATCACAGAACAATACAGATAATCTAGGAGCCTCGGGTTTCCTTTGAGCCACAAGTGAAACCCGACGTTCCCCTGGTTGTGTGGATAGACTGTGCAATGAAAACCTAGACCCCTACGAGCGCGGAAAGTTACCCGCCAAAACCAGAAGTGAGGCAACCCCCTTCATCAAAATGAATGGGCCACCCGGCACTTCACAGAATCCGGTAACTTGAGCATGCCTCCTTGGGTCAACCTGCACCCCTACGAGTTCGGCGAATAGCCCGCCAATTCTAGAGCGAGTCCCCCTCCGTCTCAACGTGTAACACCATAGAATGTGATTAGTGTTAATTAAGCGATAATGCGGGTTTTTAGTAAAAAGTTAACCAAAATAGTTTTCACATATTTTATAAAAATTAATTAATATTTTATTATTATTTGTTTTGGCTTGCACACACTTGTGCATGTTAACTTAGAGGTTAAGGAGGTGTTAACCATGCTTAAGTAGTCATGGCACCCTAAAGCAATTTCTAGCCATCTTAACCCATCTCACTTAATTTTTGCTAAGGGTTGACTTGAGAGATAGGGAGAGAGAGAGAGTTGGCAATGAAGGATTATGAGGCATAGGGCAAGCAAGGGGGCATTTAATGAGGTGACAGAAAGGGCATGGTGTTCCCGTCAAAAATTTCTGCGCAAAAGAGCCCAAGGTATCAAATGGCAGTGATACGCTTAAGAAAATGCGAACCAGTATTTTCCGGGCTGTATTTTGATAAACTCCCGAATGAGAAATAGCTAAATTCTGATTGTATTGAAAGCGTCTCAAAAAACCCTTCGATTTGATATATTATGGGCCTCATAATTCATCCGGGATCAAAAGTTATGAGGCATCACGTGCCTACACGTGACCGGGCATCACGTGCCCCCACATGACCATTTACAGGCAAAGCTTGTAGGCACTGAATAAAATAAATAATTAAATGGGGTCACGTGCCAACACGTGATGGGCCTTTAAACCCACTGAAAAGGATTAAAAGATATAATAAAAACTAAGGGAAAACCCCAATGGGGCCTCACGTGCTCACACGTAGCCAAGGGTCACGTGCTCACACGTGACCAAGGGTCACGTGCTAACACGTGATGATTACTTAGTTCTTTAAAACAGCAGAATTGAATTCTGGTTAAAATGTTAATCAAGGGGGGACACGTGCCAACAAGTGACAGGTTCCTAAACTCTTTAATTGATAGAATAAAATTCTATGTAATAATCAAATAAAAGGGTCACGTGCCAACACGTGATAGACTTTTAAAAGTCTTCTAAAATAATAGAATTAAATTCTACAGACATGATCAAACAATTGGATCACGTGCTAACATGTGATAGGATTTTAAGCCTTCAGAATTAATAAAATTAAATTCTAAATTTAAGGAAATAAAAAACCCTAATATTTATTTAGATCTTTCCAAACAAAAAATTATGCTCTGTAAAGTGGAGCACCGTTGGATTAAAAATCCAATGGTGATTAAAAATCATAAATTTATGGAAGGATTTTATACAAAGAAATCCCTAACATTCACCAAGAATAACAAACAGAATATCTTTTGGATTAAAAATCCAATGGTGAATAAAATTCACTGAGTGATCTAAAAGATCATGTTGGTTACAAAAACAACCAAAATCTTTCAATGAAAGATTCACAAAACAATTTGATTCGTTTCTTTCTCTTATAAATAGGAGCCAAGAAGAAAAGAGAAGGGAGATACTTTTTCTTGAGAGATGAACAGGGAGAGAAAAAAGAGATGAGAATTTAATTCTTAAGAGAGAAAAAAGAAGAGGAGAATTTAAATCTCAAGAGAGGAAGAAAATTTCTTCAGAAGAAAATGAAAACCCTAGGTGAGAAGGGGGAAAGAGATCTAAGCTTCATAAAAACTAAAAGAGAATTTAATTCTCAATTTTAGAGTTTAACTCGTCTGAACAAAAGAACGTAGTTCTTTTTTTAGTTGAAGATCAGCAAAAGTAGATCTCCCCACAGGTTGAGAATTTAATTCTCATCGGGGAGATTCTGCCTTGCAGATCCAAAAGTTTAAGGGAGAATTTGAGTTTAAGGAATTTAATTACCCCAAATTCATAGGAATTTAATTCCTGCAAACAGAACTAGGGTTTAACCTTATATGAGAATTTAATTCTCCCAAATTCATAGGAATTTAATTCCTCTAAAAAGAACAAAACTAGGGTTTAACCATAAATGAGAATTCAATTCTCCAAAATAAGAATTTAATTTTTCCATATGCCTAGGAATTTAATTCCTCAAACAGAATTAGGGTTTAACCCTACAGTGAATTTAATTCTTAAAAAAAAGAGACTTAAAGCTCTACATGCACGTAAAGAACAGGGTCATGTGGTAACACGTGACCCCTATCCTCAATGATCAGAAAAGAAAGAACAAGACTTGGAGGCAATGCCTCACGTGCCCCCACGTGACCCCTAAAACAGATTCCTTAAAATGAGAAAGGAAAACTTGGTGGTAATGCCCCACGTGCTCCCACGTGACCCTCAAAATAAAGGGAACAAAGCCAAAAGCAGAATCTATTTTGGGCGCCCTTACGTGTCCCCACGTGACACCTTAATAAACACTTTAATAATCAATACATGGCTACCCATCACGTGCAAAAACGTGATGGCCTGAAGACTAAAAGTGTTTAATACTTATTTGCAGATTTGAGGGTAAAATAAAGGAGGTTTGGCCCAATTCTCAGGCGCCTCACGTAACCCGACGTGACCACCCTATTTTTAGTGTTTAACACTATTTTGAGCATTTTGTCCCCAGTGTTTAACACTGTTTTAAAGCTCATCACGTGGGAACACGTGATCGCTAAATATTTTCTAGTGTTTAACACTATTTTAAAACCAATCTATCCCAAATTGGCTAAGTCTTCCAGAGGCAAGACTTCCCTTTGAATGAGCCTCAAATATATCCTTGTCCTCCAAGATTGATCATCCCATATGGCATATGAGTGCTTAGCACTCAACAAAAGATAAAGACATGGTCAGAACCCAGACTCATGTTTAGCATTGCTAAATAATGGGCGGCTGAACCCAGACAAATGTTCAACAGTCCAACAAAGGGCCAACATTTGAAACCTAATTGGACTTAGCCCAAGCTGGCCATAAGTCCTCAATTCAGACTTAATTGAGCCAATGTGCTCATAATCTAATTAATTGATCTTAGTTCCAAATTGGACTACAGATCACTTAATCCACTTTGGTTCGAGGGTACATCTTTTCACTCCTCTCATATTTGTCGTTGTAATCCTTCAGCATCTTCAAAGAGGTGATGGGCCCCGACAACCACACATTTCACGGACTATGATGTCCTTAACCTTGACTATAAGGTCTTTAAACTCATGGACTATGATGTCCTTAACCTTGACTGTGAGGTCTTTAAACTCACGGACTATGATGTCCTTAACCTGGACCGAGATGTCCTTAAACTAACATTGGACTACCATGTCCTTAAACTGGTAATCGACTGCAATGTCCCTAAACTAAACAATAGAGCCCAAAAGCACTTTTGTCGGATCTAAACGATCCCGTTAAGTTGATCCTAGTCTTAAATTAGACTAACGTATCTTTAACATACGTTTAAGTTGATCTTAGTCCTAAATGAGACTAACGTATCCTTAAACCCAACCCCCAAACCCAAATCTAAAAAAATACGGATTTGGACTAATCCACGCCCTACATGCGACAACATAAATTAGTCTCCGTATACAATCCATGGGCAACCAAAAACAAAAGAAACACACACGACACGAAGTGACCATCTGGAGAAGGAGAAAGTGGTTACCGCGATGCGGTAGCGTAATTAACTGCAGGGTTTGCGCCTGCAGGGAAGAGCGTCCCCACAATTAAAAACCCCTCAAATGAGGGGGAATCTGATGAAGTCTGCTACATCGGCCGCATCCATTTAAACCTTTTATACATGGTGTTATAAATCAACTTGGTATCTTCAGAGAGGTGGACGGATAGCATCTATTAGCATCTGCCCCCAAATTCATGCAAGACGAACCTACGTGGTCCCGTCTCTGTATTTCAGCGGGGAACAGATTCTGGCACGCCCGGTGGGACCTTTTCCTCTTTCCACTTCACACTTCGTGTGTCGTGTTTTTCCCGAGATCGAATAATCGCTGTGTGTATGTTTTTTGTTGCCCTTAGGGGAGTGGATATTGAAGCCGGCATTTCGTCTCTATGAAGAATGACATTTTCTCCCACCCTAGCAACTCAGGCTCTGTCATATCCGGCGGAGTCAAGTATGGGTCACTTGCAGCCTCAATTCTCTGTAATCCGACTCTTCAAGAAATCAACGGTCTTCTTTTTAGGTCGAAGCTCCCACCTCCCACCCTCGGTGCCTCAACGCCGATTGAGGAAGCCCAGAGGATGTCTGTCGTCCAAAGGCAGGCTCCCCAAGCAGCAGCTTTGCCGACGTAATCAGTTCTCAAACAACTGGCGCATGCCAAGGATGACGCAGGGGGCAGAATATTCAAGCTCTCAAAGGAAATAGGGGGCAGGCTTGGCAAAATCCTGAAGCTAATCAAATCCCAGCCGTAAGAAATGGTCGACGTCGATATTGGCATCATACAAAATGAGCTGGGGGCAGTTCTCCATATGGTTCTGTTTCAGCCTCAGTGGTGAATGTTGTTCCAACCAGGAACAGCTTCAAATTGGTGCGAAGTGTCAGATAAAATTTTCTACCGCAATATTTGAGAAATCTCTGCAGCCCATGGAGATCCCACGAGAGAAAAAACCAGTTCTCTCCGTGAAGCAAATTTCCTTATTTATATATAAAGTACGGAAGCGAGTGAAGGTCTCTGTCGTCAACCACGGCTCTTCCCCTAAACGTCAGCCAAACTCTGACAAATCCTCTTTCAAATACAAGGGGACTCATCCCAAGACGGATCCCGATACAGCAGATCCTTCCAAAACCAAAGCGGCTTTTCACAAAAAAAAGAGGCCCAATAAAGCTCAAGTGCCCGAAGCAAACTCCGAAGGCCAAAACACCAAACAACCCAAGCCTGGGGGCATGGTAGTTCTGTGGTAAATTCCAAAAACACAGTTCGAGCTTCTACTAGTCACCGACCTCAAACTCGGTCCTTAACAAAAGTTCAACTACAGCGTGAAAAGCTGCAGGAGATGCTTGCTGAGGCAGCAGCAAACGCTAATCTATCGTCTAAGGTAAATCCCGAAGACGCACCTGGAGAAAGAATAGAGAAGGGGTCGGATATTGATTTCATAACAGCACACCCCTAAAAGGGTGGACACGCCGGGGGCATCATGCTCGTTTGTCGAAGAAGCTCCATGGGAGGTCGCTCTTTCAGCCAAAACGAAAAGAATGCTGAAGGATCTTCAAACAAACCCAGCGATCAGGTGGAAAAATCCACTGGAACCCGAGATCATCGAGGGAATGCTGAAACCGCGCCCAATTCCAAAAATTAGTGGTGATAATCAAAGTGCTCACATTCAACCGTCAATGTCTTCGAAGACGAAAAAGAAGAAATCCGAGAAGCCCGTGAAGCCTGGTGACAAGCGCACGGACCTGCAAAAACATATCGACGCGCTAGAAGAATATAATCAGAAAGTGCAGACTCCAGTCACACTCCAAGAATTTCTCAGCCACGTCCTTGAGAAAGGAGATGATGATAATGGAGAAGACTCGTCGGATGAACCAGAGGATTATGTGGTAAGCTGCCGTATGATCTCTCACTCATTAATAAACGGCAAAGAAGCTCTGGATGCAGAGAAATGGGGGCAGATCCCGAATCGGAAAACCCTTGGAATCGTTTTACGAAATTGTAGACGCATTCCTGAACGAAGCCCGTCAGAAAAGCAAAGCCAATCAAGAGAGCGAACTGGCTATATTCGAAAAAGCCAAACGCCGACGACTGAATGAAAAAGTCGAGGCACCCCAACCGGACTGAAACGTCGTTAAACTAACATTGGACCGCAATGTCCTAAAACTTGCAATTGACCGAAACGTCTATAAACTACTACGGACTGCAGCATCCTAAGGCTGACGCAAAAAAAAAACAAAAAAACGGTACGTCCATAAGCAAGATGGGCACAGATGAAAACCCGAAAGGGCTCCGTGAGTAAAAACAACAGGACTACCGACGAAGTTTGTGAAAACCCGAAAGAGCGCAGACTCGTTTAAAAAAAATGTACGTCCACAAGCGAGATGGGTACGGATGAAAAACCGAAAGGGCTCCGTGAGTAAAAACAGCAGGACTACCGGCGAGTTTTGTGAAAACCCGAAAGGGCGCAAACTCATTAAAAGACACTTGCAAGGTCCTCTCGACCCTGTAAGGAGAAACCACCTGCGTGAGATCCTTACGACTCACAAGGGAGAAATACACTTAGGAATCCTCACGATTCCTAAGGAGAAATTACACTTACGAGATCCTCACGACTCGTAGGGAGAATTTCCCCTTTGAGACCCTCACGGCTCATAAGATTCAAAAGTCTTAAACTACAGGGATCTGAACCTGTTTTTAAGCGGCCACCACAACCTCCAATGCTGTCCTACAAGCGGCTCAGTGCTGATCCTTGTATACAATCCATGGGCACGAATAAACATTTCCCTAACAAAGTCCCACCAGCGACTAGGGATATGCTCACATGGTGAACAGCCCTGTAAGTCCTCTCGACTTATAAGGAGAAAACACTCTTGTAAGATCCTTACGACTTATAAGAGAACACACACTTAGGAATCCTCACGATTCCTAAGGAGAAAACGCACCTACGAGATCCTCACGACTCGTAGGGAGAAACATCTTTATGAGACCCTTACGGCTCATGAAGTCAAAAGCCTTAGTCGACGGGATCCTAACCTTATTTGCTAAGCCACCTTTGTTCGATATCGACAGAGGCAAATGATGATTCGCTCCTGGCAATATCCCAGTTGTAGCGATGCTGATGCTTAAATCGGTATCAAATTTTAAGTCCTTTCATGGAAAATGATGATTCGCTCCTGGCTATATGCCAGTCGCAGCGATGCTGATGCTGAGATTGGCACCAGATTCCAAGTTCCACACTCGCGATAAAAAATTAACGAGCAAAAAATGCATATGAAATAGTCGAAATGATGGGGCAACTTGCAACGAAATCAGCAAGTAAAAATGTATGCATACAAAAACAGCCGAAATGATTGGGCAACTCGTAATAAAAAGCAGCGAGTAAACAAAACAAAGAGCCGAAATGATTGGGCACCGCGAAAAATAGCCGAAATGATTGGGCAATCGCAATTTTCGCGATGTAAAATGCTGAAATGATAGAGAATCGCGGAAAGAATTAAAAAAATGAAAGAATGAAACTTTTTGCCCTACAGGTGAGATCACATCGATCCCTGTATACAATCCAGGGGCACAAGCAAAGAGGGAGCTATACCTTCCCACCAGGAATCGTCGAAGCAAAGCCAAATCTCGATGGTTCATAGACAACCTAGAGACAATCTCGACATTCGTCGCAATATTGCAGACACAATGTCAACAAACGAAGCGAAGGAAGATCCCTAGCTTCAGGGTCTCGACGTCAACATCGACAACTTAGAGATCAATAACGACGTTCCTTCTCGTTCCAACGGAAGCAGATACGACGTCAACAAACAGAGCCATGGCAAAGTCCCTAGTTCCAAAGCTCGACGGTTCATAGACAACCTAGAGACAATCTCGACATTCGTCGCAATATTGCAGACACAATGTCAACAAACGAAGCGAAGGAAGATCCCTGGCTTCAGGGTCTCGACGTCAACATCGACAACTTAGAGATCAACAACGGCGTTCCTTCTTGTTCCAACCGGAAGCAGATATGACGTCAACAAGCAGAGCCATGGCAAAGTCCTAGTTCCAAGACTCTACGGTCTACAGACAACCTAGAGTCAACCAATGACCTCCCCGCCAGATGAACGCTCCGTCTCGGAAACAAGTCAACCAACCCCAAGGAAATCAGTGTCCTTGGCAAAACTTCGATTCAAAACAATCAACGTCCTTGACGAAAGCATCTCGATTCGCGTCGACCCGTAAGGAAATCTGTGTCTTTGCAGGAATATCTCGATTCGTCTCAACCCTAGGGAAATCAGTGTCCTTAGCAACCTCCTCGATTCAGGGAAATCAGCATCCTTGACGAGAGCATCTCGATTCACGTCGACCCATAAGGAAATCAGTATCTTTGCAGGAATATCTCGATTCGTCTCAACCTCAGGGAAATCAGTGTCCTTGGCAACCTCCTCGATTCAGGGAAATCAGCGTCCTTGATAAGAGCCGCTCGATTCGCGTCGACCCGCAGTGAAATCAGCGTCTTTGCAGAAATACCTCGATTCGTCTCAACCCCAGGGAAATCAGTATCCTTGGCAACTTCCTCGATTCAGGGAAATTAGCGTCCTTGATGAGAGCATCTCGATTCGCGTCGATCCACAGAGAAATCAGTGTCTTTACAGGAATACCTCGATTCATCTCAACTCCGAGGAAATCAGCATCCTTGGCAAAAAGCTCGATTCAGGGAAATCAGCATTCTTGACGAGAGCATCTCGATTCGGGTCGACCCGCAAGGAAATCAGTATCTTTGCAGGAATATCTCGATTCGTCTCAACCTCAGGGAAATCAGTGTCCTTGGCAACCTCCTCGATTCATGGAAATCAGCGTCCTTGATGAGAGCATCTCGATTCGCGTCGACCCGCATAGAAATCAGCGTCTTTGCAAGAATACCTCGATTTGTCTCAACCCCAGGGAAATCAGTGTCCTTGGCAACTTCCTCGATTCAGGGAAATCAGCGTCCTTGACGAGAGCATCTCGATTTGCATCTACTCGCAGAGAAATCAGTGTCTTTGCAGGAATACCTCGATTCGTCTAAACTCCGAGGAAATCAGCGTCCTTGGCAAAAACCTCGATTCAGGGAAATCAGCTTCCTTGACGTGAGCATCTCGATTCGCGTCGACCCGCAGAGAAATCAGTATCTTTGTAGGAATACCTCGATTCGTCTCAACCCCCAGGGAAATCAGTGTCCTTGGCAAAACCTCGATTCAGGGAAATCAGCGTCCTTGACGAGAGCATCTCGATTCGCGTCGACCTACAGAGAAATCAAACGCGATGTTACCCTAGAGTTCTTCCTCCAACAGGATGCAGACGCGACACCAACAACGGAGCCATGGCAAAGTCCCTAGTTCCAAGCCTCGACGGTTCACCAACAACCTAGAGACAACTGCGACATTCGCCTCGATACAGCATACGCAATGCCAGAAAATGAAGCGAAGGAAATATTCCTATCTTCAGGGTCTTGACGGCAACTCATATAAAACGTGAAAGACTATCGGAGATCATCCCACACCAGCGCAGAGTGGTCATGACTCATCGGGGCTCCCAAACTGAGCCTAACCTCAAGTAAAAAGCGACATGGAATATCCCTAACGCTTTCCCTTTCGATGGTAATATTACCTAGAAGATTACTTTAAGACGTCTTGTCCAGCCCGCGAAGGGATCAGAGACAAGACAGTCGCAGGGCTACTCGCACAGCAAGATTGTGCGTCGAGGAATACACCAGCCAACGCGACGGTGCGACGGGTAGAAAACCCTAGTACCATAGACCCTAACGGACTTCTATTAGTAGGAGTTAACTGCAACGTTAGGAAACCCTTGTGAGGACTTCTTGATTCGTCTCGACCTGTGAGGAAATTAGTGTCTTGCAAGAACTTCTCGATTCGTCTCGACTCGTAGGGAAAAGCCTTAGGCAATGGGGATAAGGACCTGTTTCGTAAGCACTAGGGCCCTGCAAGTTGGTCCAAGATGGACTCTTGCATACTATTCACGGGCCACACTCTCCGAAGTTGAATATCGACAAGGAGGGAAACAACCACTTACGAGTCCTCTCGACTTATAAGCGGGAAAATTCTCTTGTGAGATCCTTACGACTCTCAAGAGAAAGCACACTTAGGAATCCTCACGATTCCTAAGGAGAAAATACACCTATGGGATCCACTCGACCTGAAGGGAGAAAAGTCTTTATGAGACCCTCATGGCTCATAAAGTTGTAAAGTCTTAGGTGGTATATCATAACCCTATCTCATAAGCCATCATTGCCCTGCAGAGAGGTCAAGATAGACTATCTACAGGCCACACTCTCTGAAGTCGAACATCGACAATGAGGGAAACAATCACTTATGAGTCCTCTCGACTTGTAAGGAAGAAAATTCTCTTCTGAGATCCTTACGACTCTCAAGAGAAAATGCACTTAGGAGTCCTCACGATCCTTATGGAGAAAATACACATGCGGGATCCTCTCGACCTGTAGGGAGAAAAGCCTTTGTGAGACCCCCACGGCTCATAAAGTTGAAAAGTCTTAGCTGGCAGATCTGAACCTGTTTCCTAAGCCATCGCTTCTTATCTCGATTCAGGGAAATCAGCGTCCTTGGCGAGAACCTCTCGATTCATTTCGACCCGCGAGGAAATCAGCTTCTTTGCGAGAATCTCTCGATTCGTCTCAACTTGAGGGGAAATTAATGTCCCTACGCAAAAAGAAAATTCACTTATGGGATCCTTACGATTCTCAAGAGAAAACGCACTTAGGAGTCCTCACGACTCCTAAGGAGAAAAGACACCTACGAAACCCTCACGGCTCGTAGGGAGAAAAGCTTTTGTGAGACCCTCACGGCTCATAATGTTGGAAGGTCTTAGGCAAAAGATCCTAACCCTGCTTTCTAAGCCATCGCTACCTTATAAAGAGTTCAAGATGAACTGTTATCTACCATCTATGGGCCTCACTTACCAAAGCTACATGCCACTGAAATGGAGAAGTTACTCATGAGCATATAAACTCCTTCACACCAAAGTAAGACATAAAGAAAGAGAAGGGTGCGGTTCATGGGGCTGAGGGTTTGAAACTATATCCCTCAAGAATTGAGATTTGAGTCAATGATAAATGACGACGCTTGTGTCCGCTCGTTATCTTCTCAGATCAAGATTCTGAAAGTTATATACCAACAAGAAACTGGTCATATGCCATGCATAACTCTGCACTACTTCACCCACGTACATACTTATGTGGGTAAAGTAGTGAGGGGCATTTGTTCCCGTCAAAAATTTCTGCGCAAAAGAGCCTAAAGTATCAAATGGCAATGATACGCTTAAGAAAATGCGAACCAGTATTTTCCGGGCTGTATTTTGATAAACTCCCGAATGAGAAACACCTAAATTCTAATGTTATTGAAAGCATCTAGAAAAACCCTTCGATTTGATATATTATGGGCCTCATAATTCATCTGGGATCAAAAGTTATGAGGCATCACGTGCCTACACGTGACCGGGCATCACGTGCCCACACGTGACCGATCATCACATTCGTGACCATTTACGGGGAAAGCCTGTAGGCATTGAATAAAATAAATAATTAAATGGGGTTACGTGCCAACACGTGATGATGGGCCTTTAAACCCACTGAAAAGGATTAAAAGATATAATAAAAACTAAGGGAAAACCCCAATAGGGCATCACGTGCTCACACGTGGCCAAGGGTCACGTGCTAACATGTGATGATTCCTTAGTTCTTTAAAACAGCAGAATTGAATTCTGGTTAAAATGTTAATCAAGGGGCGTCACGTGCCAACACGTGACAGGTTCCTAAACTCTTTAATTGATAGAATTAAATTCTATGTAAAAATCAAATAAAAGGGTCACGTGCCAACACGTAATAGACTTTTAAAAGTCTTCTAAAATAATAGAATTAAATTCTACAGATATGATCAAACAATTGGATCACGTGCCAACATGTGATAGGCTTTAAAGCCTTCAGAATTAATAAAATTAAATTCTAAATTAAGGGAAATCAAAAACCCTAATATTTATTTAGATCTTTCCAAACAAAAAGATTGTGCTCTGTAAAGTGGAGCACCGTTGGATTAAAAATCCAATGGTGATTAAAAATCACCAATTTATGGAAGGATTTTATACAAAGAAAGATTTTCCTAAAATTCACCAAGAATAACAAACAGAATATCTTTTGGATTAAAAATCCAATAGTGAATAAAATTTACTGAGTGATCTAAAAGATCACGTTGGTTACAAAAACAACCAAAATCTTTCGATGAAAGATTCACAAAACAATTTGATTCCTTTCTTTCTCCTATAAATAGGAGCCAAGAAGAAAAGAGAAGGGAGCTACCTTTTTTTTAGAGAAGAACAGGGAGAGAAAAAAGAGAGGAGAATTTAATTCTCAAGAGAGAAAAAAGATGAGGAGAATTTAATTCTCAAGAGAGGAAGAAAATTTCTTCAGAAGAAAAAGAAAACCCTAGGTGAGAAGGGGGAAAGAGATCTAAACACCATAAAAACTAAAAGAGAATTTAATTCTCAATTTTAGAGTTTAACTCGTCTGAACAAAAGAACTTAGTTCTTTTTTTGGTTGAAGATCAGCACAAGTAGATTTCCCCACAGGTTGAGAATTTATTCTCATCGGGGAGATTCTGCCATGCAGATCCAAAAGTTTGAGGGAGAATTTGAGTTTAAGGAATTTAATTACCCTAAATTCATAGGAATTTAATTCCTCCAAACAGAACTAGAGTTTAACCCTATATGAGAATCTAATTCTCCCAAATTCATAGGAATTTAATTCCTTTAAAAAGAACAATACTAGGGTTTAACCCTACATGAGAATTCAGTTCTCCAAAATAAGAATTTAATTCTTTCATATGCCTAGGAATTTAATTCCACAAACAGAATTAGGGTTTAACCATACAGTGAATTTAATTTTTAAAAACAAGAGACTTAAAGCTCTACATGCACGTAAAGAACTGGGTCACGTGGTAACACGTGACCCCTATCCTCAATGATCAGAAAAGAAAGAATAAGACTTGGAGGCAATGCCTCACGTACCCCCACGTGACACCTCAAAATGAGAAAGGAAAACTTGGTGGTAGTGCCCCACGTGCTCCCACGTGACCCTCAAAATAAAGGGAACAAAGCCAAAAGCAGAATCTATTTTGGGCGCCCTCACGTGTCCCCACGTGACACCTTAATAAACACTTTAATAATCAATACATGGCTACCCATCACGTGCCAACACGTGATGGCCTGAAGACTAAAAGTGTTTAATACTTATTTGCAGATTTGAGGGTAAAATAAAGGAGGTTTGGCCCAATTCTCAGGCGTCTCACGTGACCCCACGTTACCACCCTATTTTTAGTGTTTAACAATATTTTGAGCATTTTGTCCCCAGTGTTTAACACTATTTTTGTTAGTTATATGTATGCCCTAGAGGCCATTACTGTACATAGGATGTATATTGCAGTGGATGCTGGGACATATATAGGGAGGACTTTCTTGCTTGACATGATAGTATGCTATCTGGTTACCCTTTACCTTAACGTGTATGCTGATTGTCTCTCTGTTACATGTTGGTAAAGCCCTTAGGATGTGTGCTTGACTACCTGGACTATGATGCGGATCATACTAGTGGGGACATGGTAGTCCATAAGTACATCCTTCAAAGTCCCTAGTCGTGGGTGTATCGAGACGGGGCATCGATATACCAGAGTAGACTAGCGTATACCTTCTCGACCCATACAGATGGGCGATGGATGATCCCATATCCATTGGTGTTTGACATCAGAGATGATATACGGGTGCTCAGTAGAGACTGGGTACACTGGACGGACTCGCCGAGAACTCCCAGATGGTATTATACCTCACGTCAGATGGCAGTTCTCTGGTGACACTGGTACAGAGTAGTCTGTTGACCCGAGATCGTCATAGAGTCTTGTGTGGTTCCCACTGTGCTTTGATTTCCATCTTACCACGTCCAAGAGGGCGTGCAAAACGGTGGTTTTTGGGTACAGTCCCGAGTCACATAGAGGCAATGAGCGATAGGAGGGGATTCGTCTCTCCCGGTATAGGGGGTTGATGTTGCGCTGTGTTCGATTGGCTATAACAGGAAATCCCTGGCCAGGGTTGCTGAGATTTACTGTTAAGTGTTACCAGTAGTTTCTTGAACAGTTATAGACCTCATATCGACACGACTTATCGAGCTATTGGGGTCTGACGTTTACCACCCCTAGGCGAGATATGCGACATATCAGACGATCAGACCGGACTGTACGGTAGTGTTACTGGTCGGATTCACTGGAGTGTGAGCGGGCTTGCTCGTCGATCTTCAGATCGCTCAATACCCGGGTGGCCGTTACGTTTAGCAGACCGCTTGCGGCTTGTGGATGCTTGATATGATCATCATCTGCTGCCGGCGTATTGACGAGTCTTTAGAGTCCTACACAGAGGTTTCCTGGCTCAAGCGAAACGAAATAGGAGCGCATATGAGATATGTGCGGGACCGAGAATGATGCGTGTATGTGATACCGCATTCCATTCTTGCGATGAATGTATCGGAAAGGTTGTATGCGATATAACCTAGTTATCGATTCAAGCGTTGATTCGATAAGCCGATACATTGAATACTAGTCGGTTGTGTGCGACATGACCGGATCATTGAATCAAGTGATGATTTAATGATTTAATGCATAATTATATATTTGATATGTTACTTTGCACTAACTAGTATTGGTTCACTTTAAACGGATTTTCTCACTTGGTTTGTGCACATTGTATATGTGATATACTTTTGTACACTTGATTGTATCATGTTTGATGATACATGTTTAACTATAGTTAAGTGTAATGAATTAAGCCATGGTTAATCTAATGATTAGGGTTTTCTTTTTATTACTTATTTATTTATTGATTCTCTATTTTGATTAGATAAGAAAAGAATGGTTGCTAATTTTTGAGTTTAGTTGAAACTTCATGAAGCTTTGACTTTGTAACCATTCTTGTCTTCATCTTAAACCCTAACCATTAAACTAACCTTAGTTAATTCTCTACACTTGACCATGGTTCTAATATGATAAGTATTCATATTCTTTTCATTTTTCTAATTAACTTATCATATCATCTTTCTTCTTCTTCTTCCTTGAACTTGAAGAAGAAAGCTTACCTCATCAATGGTGATTGATGAATTAGAGTGAGAAATCCAATTCTAAAGTTAACCCAACTCCTATTTCTTCATCCTCTACCTCTTGCCAAGTAGTAGAGTGTGGTTACTTCACAAGTTTCATGACTTGGTGAAGTGAGAGCTTGATCTTGCGATGCTTCGACGTAGATCATCTTCGGCATGGACATCGACGACCTAGCTTGCCCATTCTCCGACGAAGCCGACTCTAGAGCCCGGATTTGATTTGGACAGCGGAGACGACCTCGTTGCGGAGCCGTGGAGGTGGAGGACCGGATCTACAAAGGTTGTATTTCCGTATTCCCAATAGTTAAGTATTAACTAGTTCCTTTTCGCCTAGACATCTAGCAAACGATCCGTAGTTTAGGGTTTGTAGGCACCGTAAAATTTTAATATGGCATGTTCAATGCCTTGGGAGACCTCTCTAGAGTGCCTAGGAACCCTACAGTGGTATCAGAGCCTAGCTAGAGCCTTAGGCGAAGTCCAGACGGAAATTGAAGTCCGAACGAACCCGAAACCCCGAACCAATATTGCTCTCTGTCCATTTTTTAAAAACAGGGATTTTTCAGTATTAAAAATATCCAGAAAAACATGCAGGAAAATATAAGAGTAACTGTGCAATTCGTAACCCTAATTCCCTTAAAGCGCCGCGCTTCCGCGGCACGAGCATGGCTAGTGCGGCGCAAGCGCGGCCGTTTTGTCGTTTTGTGAGATGAAGTTTGCACAGTAACTCCTAGTTTCCAATGTTGGTCTTCCTGGGTATTTTTAATATTTTTTCAAGAGTTGAATTTTTCTGAGTTGATTTGGGGATTCGATGTTTCGATCGGGGTATCAAATTTTGTCTGTGTGGCTTTTCGGATAAATTTTAGAATATGTTAAAAAGTTCGACCGGATATAAATACCCAATTTTTCCCCTGTCGGGAAATTTCCAAGTGTTGGATTTTTCCGTAGTTTAACGACGTTCTAAGTAGTGCAAGTAACGCGATGGTCCCTCTAGAAGACACAAACCTTAACTCGATTATGTGACCGTCTTGAACTGCCTTTTGAACCTTCGGGTTTGGGGCACTACGGCGTGCCACATGTGAGGCGTTGGCTTGACCCTTCTACGGCTGGACCGTTGGTACTGAGGTACGAACTGAATGTTGTTAGACTAGTTTCATGTGTTGATCTGTATCAGGAAAACTTGGGTGTTAGAATGTTCGATCGGAAAGTTTAACATTTTCTATTTATCTGGAATGGGATACAATAATTGGAATTCACAATGAGTTATGTGATAACTGAATGAATGTTATAAACATAGCAGTTTAGTCTCGCTTGATCGGTTGCCATGGAATTTTGATGTGATCAAAAGTCTGTCGCAATCACGTAGCGTACGCGGATACTCGCCGGGTAAACTTAATAGACAGCCTCACTCCATAGCCCCGACCAAGTGACTGTAGGAGAACCCCGTCGCCGAAAGCATCCGTTCGGGTGCTCGCGGTAGCGGTGTTCCGCCTTGGTGCACTTCGTCGACGGTATCAGGGGTGCGGCCGTCTACTGAAGTTTGCGACGAGTATTCGATCAGGATGTCGGGAATCTTGTTGAATTACTCGACTTGATATTGAAAAGTGTTTTCGATTTTGAGACTAAAATGCGGGGTTTATAATTGTTAGGCATGCGATGTCTAAGTAATTCATTTGGTCAGGCATGCGATGTCTGAGGTGGTTGCGGATTCCAACTGTTGTAGTTTTACACTTTCTTTTCTGTGACCGTAAGTGTAATATGTGATATCGCCGGTTTCGTTGCTATATGTCAACGACAATTGGGATGGACATATTTACTTACGTTGATGACATGTGATGTTATGTGTTGCTGGATATGTTATATTGGATCGTCGTGTTTGAATAGCCGGGTTTTTTTTATGTGAGATGAGTGTTTTTCATTTTCATTCATGTAAAAACTTGTATGTAATATTCTTTTATTGGGGCGCTTCCAGGTTGCGGGAGTTGTCACCTGTTGTATATTATTTACTTTTCCGCTCTAGGATAGACCCAAGGAGGGGAGCACAAGTAACCGGGTTCTGGGGTCCAGTGGGAGACCAACTCGAGGAGTCGAGTCCGGGTCTCCTAACCCTAGAATTGGTAGGGTTGCTTGCCGCTCTCGTAGGGGTCTAGGGGTGTGGGTTTAGCTATTCATCACGACCGTGGAATCCGTGTTTTATACTGGCTTGTATTGAAAACACGGACGTCCTAGTATATCCAATATTTCATATGTTTCTTCTGCTGCGATATCTGTGATGTGATCATGTGATGTTCTGTAATAGATACAGTATATAGTATATATGATATATTATATAGACGTTACTTATGTTTTACACCCGCGCTAGCCCTGCCCTGCTCTGCCGTTAGTTACCTAACCTAACGGTGCACGAGGGGACATCGAGGCGAATGCGGATGGCATAAGTGTACGTCATATCTATCTGTGATGTTTAGGTATTTAAATGATGGGACTTCATTAATGTGATTAATGAAAATAAAAGAAACCTAAGATGTTGTAGAATCGAATTTCAAAATAAAACAGGTAGCTACAGTTTATTGCTTTGCACAGCGGTATATGCGATATATCATGCACCTTATTCGATGAGGAAAGGACCGAGATCCCTTCACCGGGAGTGACTCCTTTAGCAATAACTGGCAGATGCTACACACTCGGTTTGTTTTTGATTGCTTTTAAGAGTTTTTGCTTTGCATAGTGATATATATGATATATCCCGCACCTCATTCGACGAGGAAAGGACCGACGATCCCTTCACCAGGGAGTGACTCCTTTAGCAAAACTAGAAAAGCCTCAAAAGCACTCCATTTTAAAATCATTTGATTCTACAACGATATAAAGTTCATTACGCAAAAGGTTTTCTTAAAAACCTGTCGTAGCCCTCCGTCATTTCAGATAGGTACTAGTTAGTATTCGAGCTGCGTTTGTTGACTCAGTCAAGGCGTAGTGTGCGGTAGCTGATTATTGCTTATCTGCATAGCATATGATGCGATTGGATTAGGGTAGTCGTGCGGCCTTGTTGACTCAGTCAAGGGTCGTGCGGGTGGGTTTAATTCAATCGAGAAATGACGGGTTGAACTTTACTTGCGGTCTATGGTTTGTTGACTCAGTCAAGGTCATAGATCGCATGGGGCAAAATATTATCGGGAATTTCAAGTGTTGAAATTTGCAATGAGATTGCGTACCTTCTATGAGATAGTTGGATCCCGATACCCGCTGCGAGTAAGAGTTACTCCTGGGAGAGTTTTACGCATTACAATTAGCCGATCAAGTAGGTGTCTAGAAAGGTGTTAACGAGGTTACGCCTCTGGGAAAACGAGGTTTACATTAATTAGGTTCGTGCGAAAGCACGGGGGACCTCCCTCAAAGTACCGACACTCGCCTGGCTGAAAGATTGGCGAACTTGTAGTGTGTAATTAATCCCGGCTAGTCTTTCCTTTTAGGGTTTGAAGGAAGATTTGATAAAAAGCAGTGGGAGCCATCCTGATTAGATAAAATAATAACCAATCTATACTTGCAAGAGCGCACGCTGAGTGTTTTCTTCTCTCTCTCTCCAGGTAGCGACCATATCACGCCTTAATCAAGATAATAATACGGAATATTGACCGAACCCGCTTGTTATACTGAGCTGGGGAACGTTGGTCCCGCTCCAACTTATAAATGTTATAAGACAGAGCAGGAAATTGGGGATTACCAAAATTCCCGTGCCGCCCAAACGAAGAAAGTGCATATGATGCATCTCCTTCGGGTGTGTTCATTACAAAGAACTGTTTCTCAGTATCCTCTGCATCCTGGGTATATGATACCGGATCAGGATCCCAGATATGTAAGTTGTTACATAGGGCTACAAAAGAGTAGAAAAACTGAGAACGGGTGATAAGTTTCATGAGACAGAAAACGGGGCAAGAGTTGCAGCCAAGTCTGTTGGTCACTGTCACCCTGTATTATCAATACATTGATTCTGAACGAATGTTGTTAGATACCGAACCTGATATACAAAATCATATCAGTCTCTTTATTAGTAAAGAAATGATAGAATTTTGTATTGTTGGATAATGTTTTGAACATTTCCTATATCAAAAGTTGATCGTATCAGGCACGTTATCTAAAAGCATTGATGTTCTAAATCAAACTACAGTTCTTAGTATATGGAACACACACAAGAGGAAGAGTTCAGAAATGAACGAATTCTTCTTGAGGCATTGTAGACTAGGTCAAATCAATGTGACCCGACTAGCTAGAGTTACATAAAGATGCATATTTAAATTAGTTTGAATTTACATCTTGTGAAACTCGCCAGTCATGTCACAAAGATAAGATGACCATAGCTCCGTTTACTGGAAACAGAGAAAGAGTTACTAAACTCTTGGGATGATACATGAGGATGTATGCAAGGTCCCCTGTCTACACATGCCAAGACCGGTTCTTTATACTTCATTACGTTCTCTGATGATCTCTTTAGATTCAGACATATGTTCCTGTTGAAACATAAGTCCGAACCTTTTGAGATATTCACAGAATATAAGCAAGAAGTAGAGAACCAGAATACGGGTATAAGTATTATGTCCTTTGATGAGATCAAGGAGGAGAATACTTAAGCACAGAAATACTGGACTATTCTAAAGGAGAATGAGATTCTCTCTCAGCATTACTCCTCTGTATACACCATAGCACGATGGTATATCGGGGCGGAGCAATAACACCCTATATGATAAGGTGTGCTCTATGATGAGTACTACTGAGTTACCTATTTCCTTTTTAGGAGTTATGCACTTGAGAAGCTGCATACCTATTGAATAGGGTTCGAATCAAATCAGTTGCCTACCACTTCATATGTGATATGGAAAGGGAAGAGCCCATATCTTAAGTTAGTTAAGATTTGGGGTTGCCCGGCCTATGTCTAAAAACAAAATCCGGACAAGCTCGAGGTAAGGACTGTAATGTAGAACTGGAAAGGTTCCAGCTATACAAACTACAGCAGATGATTTGATAGAACCAAGGGATTCAGTAGATACCAACGAACCTCATCCTCTCCGCCGATCTAGTAGGGTTCCTCACCCACCTGAGAGATACTTCGGTTTCTCTATGACAGTGGGAGCGAGGATTACATCATGAGATGATGACCCAACTAGTTTCGAGCTGGCCATCGAGAGTAAGACTCTGTAAGAATGGATGGATGCTTAGTGATCTGAGATAGAATCCTTATTCATCAGCAAAGTATGGACTTTAGCTGCTAGATCTGAAGGGTTAAATCCCCATCAGGAGCAAGTATATCTTGAGAAGATTACTTGGTGTAGATGGAAAAGTTGAGACTTTCAAAGCTAGACTTGTTAAAGCTTTTCGTCATCGACCAGGCGTGGATAATGATGAAACCTTTTTCAAGTAGCTATGCTTAAGTCCATCCAGATCCAACTTGTCACGGCTGCATACCATGACTACGATATCTGGTGGTTGGGTGTCATGACTGCTTTTCTAAATGATGTTTTAGAAAAGTGCGTCTATAAGTACACAGCCAGAGGGCTTCGTAGACAGTGGGAGCAGCGGAAACGTGTGCAAGATGCTTTATAGGATAAAGCAGGCATCGCGGAGTTGGAACATCAGTTTTGATGAGTTAGTCAAAGAGTTTGACATCATCAAAAAGGTAGATGAACCTTGTATATACAAAAAGGTAGTAGGGAGTATGGTGACGATCCTCGTAGAGTACGTGGATGACATACTCTTGATAGGGAAAGAGTTTCCTATGCTACGCTCGGTCGATCTCCGTTTATCACAAGGATTCTCCATATAGGATCAAAGTGATACCTCCTAAATCCTAGGTTTTGGATCTATGAGATAGATTTAAATGGATGTTAGGATTCTCACTAGTTGTAGTGAGATGGTATCAATCGATCCTGGGGAGAATCACTGGAAGGGTTCCAGGGTGATAAAGACGACTGAATGTCAGTCGCAGGCTTTGTCTTTACCCTCAGTAAAGGGACGGTATGTTGGAAAGGTTCCAAGCTAGATACCGTGGCATACTAGACGATAAAGGAAGGATACATCGCTACTTAAGATGCTACCAAAGAGGCAGTCTGGGTGTATAGTGGTTCATGAGATGAACTACGTTCCAACCATTGTGAGACAATGGAGTTGTGGCTTATGCCAAGGAACGTCCGTCCCATCAGTGATCCAGACATATTCTAAGGCAGTATCACCTGATCATGGAGATGGTTGATCTCCAAGGAGATCGAGGTTAGGAGAGTAGACTCAGAGGACAAACACAGCGGATCCACTCACAAAGGCCTGTTCCCAGAGAGAGACTTTTATGGGATGGTTGAGTATGAGATACTGCAACCACTGCTACAGATGGCCCTAGTGCAAGTGGGAGATTGTTAGTTATATGTATGCCCTAGAGGCCATTACTGTACATAGGATGTATATTGCAGTGGATGCTGGGACATATATAGGGAGGACTTTCTTGCTTGACATGATAGTATGCTATCTGGTTACCCTTTACCTTAACGTGTATGCTGATTGTCTCTCTGTTACATGTTGGTAAAGCCCTTAGGATGTGTGCTTGACTACCTGGACTATGATGCGGATCATACTAGTGGGGACATGGTAGTCCATAAGTACATCCTTCAAAGTCCCTAGTCGTGGGTGTATCGAGACGGGGCATCGATATACCAGAGTAGACTAGCGTATACCTTCTCGACCCATACAGATGGGCGATGGATGATCCCATATCCATTGGTGTTTGACATCAGAGATGATATACGGGTGCTCAGTAGAGACTGGGTACACTGGACGGACTCGCCGAGAACTCCCAGATGGTATTATACCTCACGTCAGATGGCAGTTCTCTGGTGACACTGGTACAGAGTAGTCTGTTGACCCGAGATCGTCATAGAGTCTTGTGTGGTTCCCACTGTGCTTTGATTTCCATCTTACCACGTCCAAGAGGGCGTGCAAAACGGTGGTTTTTGGGTACAGTCCCGAGTCACATGGAGGCAATGAGCGATAGGAGGGGATTCGTCTCTCCCGGTATAGGGGGTTGATGTTGCGCTGTGTTCGATTGGCTATAACAGGAAATCCCTGGCCAGGGTTGCTGAGATTTACTGTTAAGTGTTACCAGTAGTTTCTCGAACAGTTATAGACCTCATATCGACACGACTTATCGAGCTATTGGGGTCTGACGTTTACCACCCCTAGGCGAGATATGCGACATATCAGACGATCAGACCGGACTGTACGGTAGTGTTACTGGTCGGATTCACTGGAGTGTGAGCGGGCTTGCTCGTCGATCTTCAGATCGCTCAATACCCGGGTGGCCGTTACGTTTAGCAGACCGCTTGCGGCTTGTGGATGCTTGATATGATCATCATCTGCTTCCGGCGTATTGACGAGTCTTTAGAGTCCTACACAGAGGTTTCCTGGCTCAAGCGAAACGAAATAGGAGCGCATATGAGATATGTGCGGGACCGAGAATGATGCGTGTATGTGATACCGCATTCCATTCTTGCGATGAATGTATCGGAAAGGTTGTATGCGATATAACCTAGTTATCGATTCAAGCGTTGATTCGATAAGCCGATACATTGAATACTAGTCGGTTGTGTGCGACATGACCGGATCATTGAATCAAGTGATGATTTAATGATTTAATGCATAATTATATATTTGATATGTTACTTTGCACTAACTAGTATTGGTTCACTTTAAACGGATTTTCTCACTTGGTTTGTGCACATTGTATATGTGATATACTTTTGTACGCTTGATTGTATCATGTTTGATGATACATGTTTAACTATAGTTAAGTATAATGAATTAAGCCATGGTTAATCTAATGATTAGGGTTTTCTTTTTATTACTTATTTATTTATTGATTCTCTATTTTGATTAGATAAGAAAAGAATGGTTGCTAATTTTGGAGTTTAGTTGAAACTTCATGAAGCTTTGACTTTGTAACCATTCTTGTCTTCATCTTAAACCCTAACCATTAAACTAACCTTAGTTAATTCTCTACACTTGACCATGGTTCTAATATGATAAGTATTCATATTCTTTTCATTTTTCTAATTAACTTATCATATCATCTTTCTTCTTCTTCTTCCTTGAACTTGAAGAAGAAAGCTTACCTCATCAATGGTGATTGATGAATTAGAGTGAGAAATCCAATTCTAAAGTTAACCCAACTCCTATTTCTTCATCCTCTACCTCTTGCCAAGTAGTAGAGTGTGTTTACTTCACAAGTTTCATGACTTGGTGAAGTGAGAGCTTGATCTTGCGATGCTTCGACGTAGATCATCTTCGGCATAGACATCGACGACCTAGCTTGCCCATTCTCCGACGAAGCCGACTCTAGAGCCCGGATTTGATTTGGACAGCGGAGACGACCTCGTTGCGGAGCCGTAGAGGTGGAGGACCGGATCTACAAAGGTTGTATTTCCGTATTCCCAATAGTTAAGTATTAACTAGTTCCTTTTCGCCTAGACATCTAGCAAACGATCCGTAGTTTACGGTTTGTAGGCACCGTAAAATTTTAATATGGCATGTTCGATGCCTTGGGAGACCTCTCTAGAGTGCCTAGGAACCCTACAATTTTAAAGAGAATCACGTGGGAACACGTGATCGCCAAATATCTTCTAGTGTTTAACACTATTTTAAAACCAATCTATCCTAAATTGGCTAAGTCTTCCAGAGGCAAGACTTCCCTTTGAATGAGCCTCAAATATATCCTTGTCCTCCAAGATTGATCATCCCATATGGCTTATGAGTGGTTAGCACTCAATAAAAGATAAAGACATGGTCAGAACCCAGACTCATGTTTAGCATTGCTAAATAATGGGGGGCTAAACCCAGACAAATGTTCAACAGTCCAACAAAGGGCCAACATTTCAAACCTAATTGGACTTAGCCCAAGAAGACCATAAGTCCTCAATTCAGACATAACTGAGCCAATGTGATCATAATCTAATTAATTGATCTTACTTCCAAATTGGACTACAGATCACTTAATCCACTTTGGTTCGAGGGTACATCTCTTCACTCCTCTAATATTTGTCGTTGTAATCCTTCAACATCTTCAGAGAGGTGACGGGTCCCGACAACCATACATTTCACGGACTATGATGTCCTTAACCTTGACTGTGAGGTCTTTAAACTCACGGACTATGATGTCCTTAACCGTGACTGTGAGGTCTTTAAACTCACGGACTATGATGTTCTTAACCTGGACCGAGATGTCCTTAAACTAACATTGGACCACCATGTCTTTAAACTGGTAATCGACCACAATGTCCCTAAACTAAACAATAGAGCCCAAATGCTCTTTTGTCGGATCTGAACGATCCCGTTAAGTTGATCTTAGTTTGAAATTAGACTAACGTATCCTTAACATACGTTTAAGTTGATCTTAGTCTTAAATGAGACTAACGTATCCTTAAGCCCAACTCCCAAACCCAAATCTAAAAAAATACGTATTTGGACTAATCCACGCCCTACGGGCGACAACATAAATTATTCTCCGTATACAATCCATGGGCAACCAAAAACAAAACAAACACACACGACACGAAGTGACCATCTGGAGAAGAAGAAAGTGGTTACCGCGATGTGGTAGCGTAATTAACTGCAGGGGGTTGCGCCTGCAGGGAAGAGCGTCCCCACAATTAAAAACCCCTCAAATGAGGAAGAATCTGACGAGGTCTGCTACATCGGCCGCATCCTTTTAAACCTTTGATACATGGTGTCATAAATCAACTTTGCATTTTCAGAGAGGTGGATGGATAGCACCAATTAGCATCTGCCCCCAAATTCAGGCAAGACGAACCTACGTGGTCCCGTCTCTGTGTTTCGGCGGGGAACACATGGCTCACTTCTAACTTCACACCCCTATTTTTCTTCACCACTCACACACCCTCTCATTTTCCCTCAACACTCATACACTCTCATTTCTTGTTTTCCTTCTCATTTTCCTGATCCCCAAACCGAAACCTACCTAGTTCATCACTAAACCAAGCCAAATCTTCAATAAACTTCATTTAAACCCTCACAAAGTCAAGTTAAGCCTCTAGAGATGACTTGGAGTATGCAAAGCTAGGGTTTTTGGAGCAAGTTTGGTAAGGCAGTGATCTCTAACTGTTAACTAGGCCTTTAAAATATTGTGCTGCTTATTAGTTGCTGTTTAGAACACTAAACTTATAGTTTTTGTGCAATATCGTGTTTTTAGTGACAAATTGGAGTGCTAACACTGCGTTAGGTTACTGTAAAATCTAGCAATGCAGTATTATTGTGTTAGAGGCCCTGAGTGTTCAACTGAAACCCGGACGCCATCCAACCTAGTTGACCCGGCGAGATGAGGTGAAATTCTAGCGTCGCCTGATTTTTTGGGGCTTGGGGAGTTGTGGTTTTGAGGATAGCTATCTGTAGTCTATCCTGGGTGTTTGGTACTGCTTGATTTTCCTATTTTGACTTTAGGCAAAATCTGGGGCCACATTGCTAGTTTGTAGTGTTTTGGCAATGCACGATGTGGTATCTGACACGGTTTGCGTACTTTGTGTATCTTGTTGCACTTAGGTTTGATTTAGGATGTCGCTACACACGTTAGCCACTAAGCTAACACTTGAGAGTTTGTAGGAGCCGGTGCGTTGATCTAAACATAGTTTGTATGTATTATTGGACGGTTTCTAAGTTCCACTTGTTATGTTTTGTGTGATATTAGGATCGATTTCGGGGACTTCAGACGTTACATGGAAGGGGAAGCAGGTGGTTGGATTTACCTAGCTCGAGATCATCGGTGAGTAGATTTAACATCTACGGGGGAATCGCCCGTATGGCGTTAATAGTCGAGGGCTAGCTATGATGTTATAGCCATATGTTTATATGCATATGCGTTGATTATGCATGAGCATCATTTGCATATCATTACTTGTTGTACATTGACTTAGTACCTATTGGACACTGCACCATTACTGACGGTTCATGTAGCACGAGCACTGAATTGTTAGCCACACATACACCGTTGGTAATTACCATGACACGCACAACATATACTTATATGTGGTACGGCATTCGTTATTGACATTGAGGCTGTTATTCTTGTACCACCTTACTAAGGCAATATGTATCGTACCGCTTTCATTATTATCAATAGTTAGACGTTGATTCTTGTTTTATTGCGCTTATGAAATGCATCATGCATACATACCTACATGCATACACACATACCTTGCTATAGCTACATACACACCTTTATATGATATTGCATTTGACTTTGGGGAATTTGGGAACCGCACGATATCTTTAAAAACTTGATTCATTTAAAAGAGCGGTTTTCCCTTGATATGCTCATATTACTGTTCTATGTTGCATACATCATATTTCATGGATTTACGCATTGAGATACTGATTTCATGTGATTTATGGATTTGAGAACAATGGTTATATTTCAAGAAAATATGCATTGTTTTGTGTCACGACGCGAAAATTTAATTCGTGGCCGGCACTTAAATCACGCAACGTCTAGAGGCGTTACGTAATTCAAGTAAGCCGAAGCCCAGAAATCTAAACCCTTTTTTTGAAAATAGAAGAGGTGAAGTTTTGAAATAAAGGTATAATGAAATCAATGGTTTTTCTTAAATGCATAAATAGTGGAACATGAAAAATGCAAGTGGATGTTACTAGTTGAAAACATGTTTCGTCTTTTAAAAATTTGGGCAGCACCTCCTTTGTATATTTTGATCCAAAACCACATACACATAGTAATGATAAAGGCATCCCCAAGCGAGAGCTAGCTCTTCGCCAATCGGCGGAATCACAACCATGCAAGTCATAATATAAGTATACGACGCCCAACGGTGATGATTAACACAAAGATAATGAAATGAGCAAGACGTCAACCAATCAAGTGAACATATAACCCATCGCTCAAGTCTCGCAACTACAAGTCTTGCTAAGTCGTACTACTCATACAAATACTAGTTTCTGATTGATAGAGTAAACTAGATACAACAGGAATAATAAATACAAGAGGGGTACGGACCAATATGTACCACCAACCAAAGCAATCACCCGTATGCAGCTGTGTGTCAGCGATGCCGCTACTGATCCATGCGGTCAACCTGCAAGAACTGTGGCACAACGGGGGTGAGTTGGCAACTCGTGAATAGAAAACATCATCAGATAAAAATCGAATAAACAACGATTCCTATGTCAACTATATCATAAAGGTAATACTATGATATCTAGGGTGACCGTATCTGCATATGTGCCAACAATATAATCAATGCCTATCTCCATGAGGCTAACATCTACGTGTCCATCCATGACACAACAACATCATGCATCTAAATATCATGAAAGCATATGCATGTAAATATGAGGATATAAATCAACGTGTGTCCATCAATGACACATCAAAATCATGGAACCTAAGTGTCCAACATCAACACTCGAAACATCATGAAACCCGTTTCCAGCATCGACACGTAAATCCTCAGATATCAGGCTCCGTCAGTCCGGATCGGCCCACGGGCTCCGTCTGTTCGGATCGGCCCTCGTGCTCCAGCAGAACGAGTCGGCCCATATCCATCTTTCGACTTCGGTCGGTATCCTCTAGATAACCGCCAGGTCCAACAAATCACGGTAGGTAGTAGTCCCTCTGCCAGGCTCATCGTCTACTGCACAACCATCCATTCTCGCCCCGGGGTACCATACCGGGTCCACCATGAACCCGCAAACGGATCATCCAACTCCTCGAATCGGGTTTCACATATCACACATCTCAGAACCAAGAAAACGCATGGTGGATGTCTCGAAATATCATATCAAGAGAAACCGGGTTTTTAAAACAATACAAACTTTCTTTTGAATAAACACGGTTCTCAAATCCAGAAATCACTTGAAACAACATATCTCAATGCTTATAATCGTAAAGCATGATGTATGCGACATATAACAGAATGTAAGCATATCCGTATATCATGCAACATGGAACAGTGATGTGAACATGGGCATATGATCATAATGTGAGCATAGCAATATAATAGAATGATGTAGCAATTCTACTGTGTGAGTGACATAGAAATTATAGATGATGAAGTGTGTGAGCCGGCCAATCTGTGTAAGTGTAACATACGCATCATCGATAATGGTGTAGGTGTACTAGCGCAGGTATATGTAATGCAATGAGAATGACATGAACGTGGCATAAGGTACATCGTACGCTAAATGCTAACAGGTATACGTATCTACAATATATCCGACGGTGAATCTATCCATCGGCTTCCAGCCTCACAACATCACGTACGGTATGATCCATCGTACGGCATCCTCTAGTCAAGGGTGTGGATCAATCATCATAAAACTCATCAAGTACGGTAAATCATCGTACGGCAACATTAAACCATTAGGGATCCTATCAACCAATATGACCCTGAGGGTACGGACCTAACATCTCGTACGTCATATCACTCATGATTCACAACATTATATATATCTATATACCTATATCCCAGGTCGCATCCATAACAATCTCATATCAGGGGACCGGCAAAGGTATCAATCCTATCATATCGACTCGCATCCGTATACCACCATATCAGTCAAGTCATCATATCACATCGTACATTCTTTTCATCATAATTATATCCCACATCAAGTCATTTACATATATATATCATATCTTATAAATCTCATGTCATGCTACTCTAAATCTCATGCTTATTCTCGTGCACTACCTATCTATACATCGTAATTCACGTTCACTTATCATATCCTTATATATGTATCAATCAGAGACATCATTTCTTTCATATCATGTCACACTAAACCTTTAATCACATCCATAGGTTCCTAGAATAGGTTTCTCTAACCATATCCTATATATCGGTTTCCATCAAAATTTGCGGGGGTGCTATACGCCATCCACACGACTTCCCCCGTAGATATAAATCTACTCACCTTGATCTTTACTTGCCGAAGTCGATGACGCCATGCTCCGTCGTCTCGGAATCCGCACGAAGGTACCTACAATAAATACACAATCGCAATCGCTATTAACATCAAGTCCGGAAAACCAATACGGCATACGATGCGCTCATAGGTTAGAACCAATAGCCTACGCATGCAAAACAATCAAACAACGCTTGTTGTTGATGTACCTGGCCAACAACCAAATACAAATCCAAACATCAAAACCAAGCATTCCAAAATACGGAAAACTTAACCAAAAACACCCTAATGTGCTCCCAAATTTTGGTTCAAGTTAATTGGAACAAAACTAGCATGTATTGGGTGTTGTATATGGAGTATATGAGCTACTCAACCAACCTAGAAACCAAATGTTAGTTGTATGTATGCCCTAGAGGCCAGTATTGTACAGATGATGTATATTATATTGGATGCTTGGACATATATAGAGATGACTTTCTTGCTCGATATGATAGTATGCTATCTGGTTACTCTTTATCTTAACGTGTACACTTGTCTCTTTAAACTGTCTTATAGTTACATGTTGATAAAGCCCTTAGGATGTGTACTTGACTACCTGGACTATGATGTAGATCATACTAGTGGGGACATGGTAGTCCATAAGTACATCCTTCAAGGTCCCTAGTCGTGGGTGTATCGAGACGGGGCATCGATATACCAGTGTAGACTAGCGTATACGCTTCTCGACCCTTGAGATGGGCGATGGATGATCCCATATCCATTGGTGTTTGACATCAGAGATGGTATACGGGTTCACAGTAGAGACTGGGTACACTGGACGGACTCGCCGAGACCTCCCAGATGGTATTATACCTCACGTCAGATGGCAGTTCTCAGGTGACACTTGTGCAGGTTAGTCTGTAGACCCGAGATCATCAAAGAGTCTTGTGTGATTCCCACTGTGCTTTGATCTCCACCTTACCACGTCCATGAGGGCGTGCAAAATGGTGGTCTTTGGGTACAGTCCCGAGTTACATGGAGGCAATGAGCGATAGGAGGGGTTTCGTCTCTCCCGGTATTGGGGGTTGATGTTGCGCTGTGCTCGATTGGCCGTAACAGGGAAGTCCCTGGCCAGGGCCGATCAGAGATTTGCTGGTAAGTGTTACCAGTAGTTTCTCGACCCGTTATGAGCCTCACATCGGCACGACTTATCGGTTACTGGGGTCTGACGTTTACCACTCCTAGACTTGATATGCGACATATCAGACGAACAGACCAGACTGTACGGTAAGTGTTACTGGTTGGATTCACAGGAGTGTGAGCGGGCTAGCTCGTCGATCATCTGATCGCTCAATACCCGGATGGCCGTTACGTTTAGCAGACCGCTTGCGGCTTGTGGGTGCTTGATATGATCATCATCTGCTAGCGGCGTATTGACGAGTCTTTAGAGTCCTACACAGAGGTTTCCTGGCTCAAGCGAAACGAAATAGGAGCGCATATGAGATATGTGCAGGACCGAAAATAATGCGTGTATGTGATACAGTATTCCATTCTCATGATGAATGTATCGATTGGTTATATTCGATATAACCTAGATATCGAATCGTTGATTCGATAAATCGATACATTGTATACTAGTCGGTTATGTGCGACATGACCGGATCGTTAAATCAAGTGTTGATTTAATGATTTAATGTATAATTATATATTTCATATATTACTTTGCATTAACTAGTATTGGTTCACTTTAAATGGTTTTTCTCACTTGATGTGCAAGTTGTATATATGATATACTTTTATGCACATGTTTGTATCATGTTTGATGATACTTGCTCATTTGGTTAAGTGTATAGAATTAAACCATGGTTAAGTTGATGATTAAGGTTTTCTTATTCATTTATTTATTTATTTGTTTATTTATTTATTTGGAAAAGATTTTGATGAGAATGGTGGCTTTCTTTGTTTCTAGTTGAAGCTTCATGAAGCTTTGACTTTGTAACCATTCTTGTCTTCATGCTTAACCCTAACCCTTCCAAGTAACCATGGTCAATTCTCTACACTCTACCTTAGTTAGTATATGATAAGTATTCATTTTACTTTTCAATTTTAATTAAGACTTATCATATTCTAGCTTCATCTTCTTCTTCATCTTCAAAGAAAAAGCTTAAGTCCATTAATGGCAACTTGAGCTAAAGTGTGAGAAATCCAATTCTAAAGTGAACCCACCTCCTATTTCTTCACCCTCTACCTCTTGCCAAGTAGTATAGGGTGTTTTCTTTACAAGTTTCACAACTTGATGGAGTTGGAGCTTGTACTTGTGATGCCTCGACATAGATCATCTTCGGCACGAAGCCGACGACCTAGCCCGCCCATTTCTCCGATCAAGCCGACGATTGAGTCCGGGATTCGAGATGGACAGCGAGAGGATGCCTACGTGGAGCTAAGGAAGTGGAGAACTGGATCTACAAAGGTTGTAGCCTCTCTTTTTTAGTTAAATTGTTAACTAGTTTCGTTTTTCGCCTAAACTTCTAGTGAACGATCCGTATTAGGGTTTCTCGGCACCCGTAAAAATTAAAATTGGCATGGTTGATGCCTTGTGAGACCTCATTAGCGTGCCTAGGAACCGTACAGTGGTATCAGAGCCTAGCTAGAGCCTTAGGCGAAGTCTAGACGACGTTTGAAACCCGAATACATCGAAACCCTAATACATCATGCTCTCTGGACTTTTTCCAAAAACTGGGATTTTTCCAGATTAAAAATGCTTAAAAAATTCAGCAGGGAATTCTAAGAACTACGGTGCAAAATTTACCTCATGAACAGTCACAAGTGCGGCGGAACCGCGGCAGAAGCTTGGCTTCTGCGGCGGTTCCGCGGCCAACTAATGGGATTTTCCTGTAATTTTTGCACAGTAATTCATCATTTCAGCTGCTGAGTTTTCTGGGAATTTTTAATATGCAGTCAAGAGTTGAGTTTTCTGGGGTGTTTTAGAGCTTCGATGATTCGACCGGTAATTTCAAACGTCGTCTATGTGTTTTCCAGATATTTGGAATATGTTAAAAAGTTCGACCGGGTGTTGATACCCAATCTTTCTCCTGCCGGGAAATTTCCAATTGTTGGAATTTTCCGTAGTTTAATGACGTTCTGAGTAGTGCAAGTAATGCGATGGTCCCTCTAGGAGACAACAAACCTTAACTCGATTATGTGACCGTCTTGAACTGCCCTTTGAACCTTCGGGTTTGGGGGAGTACAGCGTGCCACATGTGAGGCGTTGGCTTGACCCTTCTACGGCTGGACCGTTGGTACTGAGGCATGAAGTGAATGTCTTTGAACTTATTTCATGTGTTGATCGGTGTCGGGAAAACTTGGGTGTTCTAATGTTCGATCGGAAAATTTAATGTTTTCTATTTATCCGGAATGGGATACAATAATTGGAATTCACAAACAGTTATGAGATAACTGAACGAATGTTATAAATCTAGCGGTTTAGTCTCACTTGATATTGAAAAGAGTTTTCGATAATGGGACTAAAATGCGGGGTTTATAATTATTAGGCATGTGATGTCTAAGTATTTCATTTGATTAGGCATGCGATGTCTAAAGAGATTGCGGATTCCAACTGTTGTAGTTTTACGCTTTCTTTTCTGTGACCGTAAGTGTAATATGTGTTATCGCCGGTTTCGTTGCTATATGTCAACGACAATTGGGTTGCGCATATTTACTTACGTTGATGACATGTGATGTTATGTGTTGCTGGATGTGTTATATTGGATCGTCATGTTTGAATAGCCGGGGTTTTTTTTATGTGAGATGAGTGTTTTTCATTTTCATTCATGTAAAAACTTGTATGTAATATTCTTTTATTGGGGCACTTCCAGGTTGCGGAAGTTGTCACCTTTTGTATATTATTTACTTTTCCACATTAGAATAGACCCAAGGAGGGGAGCATAAGTAACCGGGTTCTAGGGTCCAGTGGGAGACCATCTCGAGGAGTCGAGTCCGGGTCTCCTAACCCTAGAATTGGTAGGGTTGCTTGCCGCTCTCGTACGGGTCTAGGGGTGTGGGTTTGGCTATTCATCACGACTGTGGAATCCGTGTTTTATACTGGCTCGTATTGAAAACACGGACGTCCTAGTATATCCAATGTTTCATATGTTTCTTCTGCTGCGATATCTGTGATGTGATCATGTGATGTTCTGTGATAGATACAGTATATAGTATATATGATATATTATATAGACGTTACTTATGTTTTGCACCCGCACTAGCCCTGCCCTGCTCTGCCGTTAGTTACCTAACCTAACGGTGCACGAGGGGACATCCAGGCGAATGCGGATGGCATAAGTGTACGTCGTATTTATCTGTGATGTTTAGGTGACTTAAATGATGGGACTTCATTAATGTGATTAATGAAATAAAAGAAACCAAATGATGTTGTAGAATCAAATTTTAAATAAAACAGGTAGCTACAGTTCTTGCTTTGCATAGCGGTATATATGATATACTCTGCACCTTATTCGATGAGGAAAGGACCGAGATCCCTTCACCGGGAGTGACTCCTTTAGCAATAACTGGCAGATGCTACATACTCGGTTTGCTTTTGATTGCTTCTATAGTTTCTGCTTTGCACAGTGATATATATGATATATCCCGCACTTCATTCGACGAGGAAAGGGCCGACGATCCCTTCACCGGGAGTGACCCCTTTAGCAAAACTAGAAAAGCCTCAAAATCACTCCATTTCAAAACTTCATTTGATCCTACAACGATATCAAGTTCATTACGCAATAGGTTTTCTGAAAACCTGCGTAGCCCTCCGTCATTTCAGATAAGTACTATTAAGTATTCGTGCTACGGTAGTTTGGCATTCGTCAAGGCGTAGTGTACGGTAGCTAACTAGTATTTATCTGCTTATGCATATGATGAAGAATTGATTAGGGTATTCGTACGGTGTTGTTTGGCATTCGTCAAGGGTCGTGCGGGTGGGTTTAATTCAATCAAGAAATGTACGGGTTGAACTTGACTAGTGGACTATGGGTTGTTTGGCATTCGTCAAGGTCATAGAACACTAGGGGTAAAATATTATTGGGAATTTCAAGTGTTGAAATTTGCAATGAGATTGCATACCTTCTATGAGATAGTTGGATCCCGATACCCACTGCGAGTAAGAGTTACTCCCGGGAGAGTTTTACACATTGCAATTAGCTAATCAAGTAGGTGTCTAGAAAGGTGTCAACGCGGTTACGCCTCTGGGAAAACGAGGTTTACATTAATTAGGTTCGTGCGAAAGCACGGAAAACCTCCCTCAAAGTACCGACACTGGCCTGGCTGAAAGATTCGCGAACTTGTAGTGTGTAATTAATCCCAGCTAGTCTTTACTTTTAGGGTTTGAAGGAAGATTTGATAAAAACCAGTGGGAGCCATCCTGATTAGATAAGATAATAACCAATCTGATCTTGCAAGAGCATACACTAAAGTGTTTTCTTCTCTCTCTCTCCAGGTAGCAACCATGTCATGCCCTAATAAAGATAATAATATGGATGTATTGACCGAACCTGCATGTTATACTGTGCAGGGGAACGTTGGACCCGTTCTTTCTTATAAGAGTTATAAGACTGAGCAGGGAATAGGAGAATATCTAGATTCTCAAGCCGCCCAAATGAACATACATGTTGATGCATCTTCTTCGGGTGTGTTAGTTATTAAGAACTGTTTTTCAGTTCACCCTACGTCCTGGGTATTAGATACCGGATCAGGATCCCACATATGTAAGCAGTTACATGGGCTACGGAAAGGTAGAGAACTGGGTAAAGGTGATCATTCCGTTCAAGTAGGGAACGGTGCAAATGTTGCAGCCAAAGCAGTTGGCAAATATCACCTAGTATTACCAAGTGGTAATACAATGATTCTGAATGAGTGCTATTATATATCGAACATGATGTGCAACATTATATCAGTTTCTTTATTGAGTAAAGAAGGATATAATTTTGTAGTACAGGATAATGTTATGAACATATTCCTAGATCAAAAGTTGATTGCATCAGGCTCGATACATAATGGCATATTCATTCTAAATCAATATACAGTCCTCAATATACAAAACACACACAAGAGGAAAAGTTCAGAAATGAACGAATCCTACTTGTGGCATTGTAGACTTGGTCATATCAATGCGACACGACTGGCTAAGTTACATAAGGATGGTTATTTGAATCCGTTCGAATTATCATCTTATGATACTTGCCATTCATGTCTCAAAGGAAAAATGACCAAATCTCCGTTTAGTGGACACGGAGAAAGAGTTACTGAACTCTTAGGACTGGTACATAGTGATGTATGCGGTCCCATGTCTACCCATGCCAGGAACGGTTCTTCCTACTTCATTACATTCACTGACGATCTCTCTAGATACGAGCATGTGTTCCTATTGAAACACAAGTCTGAAGCTTTTAAGAAATTCAGAGAATATAAGCAAGAAGTAGAGAACCAAACGGGCAAAAGTATTAAGATCCTTCGATCTGATCGAGGAGGAGAATACTTGAGCAATGAGTTCCAAGATTATCTAAAAGAGAATGGGATTCTCTCTCAGCTTACTCCACCTTATACACCACAGCACAACGGTGTATCGGAATGAAGGAATCGCACCCTATTAGATATGGTGCGTTCAATGATGAGTACAGCTGAGTTACCTATTTCCTTCTTGGGGTATGCGCTTGAGACAGCCATACACCTATTGAATATGGTTCCTACCAAATCAGTGCCTACCACTCCAAATGAGATATGGAAAGGGAAGAGACCATCTCTTAAGTATGTTAAGATATGGGGTTGTCCAGCCTACGTCAGAAGACAAAATCCAGACAAACTCGAGGCAAGATCAGTCTTTTGTAAGTTTGTAGGATGTCCCAAAAATTCACAAGGGTATATCTTCTACCACCCCGAGGAACAAAAGGTGTTTGTTTCTCGACATGCCACTTTCTTAGAAAAAGGTTTTCTTATGAAACAGATTAGTGGCATTGAGGTAGAACTGGAAGAGGTTCCAGCAACACAAACTATAACTGAAGATTTGGTAGAACCAGAGGATTCAGTAGTACCCGACGAACCCCAGCCTCTCCGCCGATCTACCAGGGTTTCTCGTCCACCTGAGAGATACTACGGTTTTCTCATTGACGGTGGAAGTGAAGATTGCATCATGGAGGATGATGACCCAACTAGCTTCGAGCAGGCCATCACGAGTAGGGACTCGGTGAAATGGCTGGATGCAATGCGGTCCGAGATGGAATCCATGTACACCAACAAAGTATGGACTTTGGATGTTGCTCCTGAAGGGGTAAAACGCATCAGGAGCAAGTGGATCTTCAAGAAAAAACTTGGTGTAGATGGGAAAGTGGAGACTTTCAAAGCTAGACTTGTAGCAAAGGGTTTCGTCAAAGACAAGGTGTGGACTATGACGAAACCTTTTCTCCAGTGGCTATGCTTAAATCCATCCGGATCATGCTTGCCATCGCTGCATATCATGATTACGAAATCTGGCAAATGGATGTTAAGACCGCCTTTCTAAATGGTGATTTAGAAGAGTGCGTGTACATGACTCAGCCAGAGGGTTTCGTAGACAGTGGGAGCAGCGGGAAGGTGTGCAAGCTGCTTAAATCCATTTATGGATTAAAGCAAGCATCGCGGAGTTGGAACATCTGCTTTGACGTCGTTATCAAAGAGTTTGATTTCGTCAAAAACCCAGATGAACCTTGTATCTACAAAAAGGTAGCAGAGAGTAAGGTGGTCTTCCTCGTATTGTACGTGGACGACATACTCTTGATAGGAAATGATATTCCTATGCTGCAATCAGTCAAGCTCTTCTTATCACAAAGATTCTCGATGAAAGATCTTGGTGATGCCTCCTGCATATTGGGAATCAGGATCTATAGAGATAGATCCAAACGGATATTGGGATTGTCCCAATCCAGGTACATTGACACCATACTAAAGAGGTTTAGTATGGAAGAATCCAAGTGTGGGAACTTGCCCACGATCTCTGGAGTCACTCTCTCCAAAGAGATGTCTCCCAAGACTGATTTGGAGAGAGCTCGCATGCAAGGGATACCCTATGCTTCGGCTGTAGGCTCTATCATGTACGCGATGCTATGCTACAGACCCGATGTAGTATACTCACTAAGTGTAGTGAGCAGGTATCAAGCTGATCCTGGAGAGAGTCACTGGACAGCTGTGAAGAGCATTCTCAAGTACTTACGAAGGACTGAAGAGATGCTCTTGGTGTATGGTAACGGACAACTCCAAGTGGAGTCCTTTACCGATTCGAGCTTCCAGAGTGATAAGAACGACTCTAAGTCGCAGTCGGGATTTGTCTTTACCCTTTACGGAGGGGCGGTTAGCTGGAAGAGTTCCAAGCAGGAAACCGTGGCAGACTCGACGATGGAGGCTGAATACATCGCTGCCAACGATGCTGCCAAAGAGGCTGTCTGGATCAAGAAGTTCATTACTGAACTTGGTGTGGTTCCATCCATTGAGCATCCAATACCTTTGTATTGCGATAACAATGGAGCGGTGGCTTTAGCCAAGGAACCCAGGTCCCATCAGCGATCCAGGCATATTCTGAGGCGATATCACCTGATCTGGGAGATAGTTGATCGCCGGGAGATCGAGGTCAGGAGGGTTGACACGAAGGACAACACGGCGGATCCACTCACGAAGGACATTCCCCAGATACAGTTTGAGAGACTCTTCGGGATGCTCGGTATGCGATACTACAGCAGCTGGCCCTAGTGCAAGTGGGAGATTGTTAGTTGTATGTATGCCCTAGAGGCCAGTATTGTACAGATGATGTATATTATATTGGATGCTTGGACATATATAGAGATGACTTTCTTGCTCGATATGATAGTATGCTATCTGGTTACTCTTTATCTTCACGTGTACACTTGTCTCTTTAAACTGTCTTATAGTTACATGTTGATAAAGCCCTTAGGATGTGTACTTGACTACCTGGACTATGATGCAGATCATACTAGTGGGGACAAGGTAGTCCATAAGTACATCCTTCAAGGTTCCTAGTCGTGGGTGTATCGAGACGGGGCATCGATATACCAGTGTAGACTAGCGTATACGCTTCTCGACCCATGAGATGGGCGATGGATGATCCCATATCCATTGGTGTTTGACATCAGAGATGGTATATGGGTGCTCAGTGGAGACTGGGTACACTGGACGGACTCGCCGAGAACTCCCAGATGGTATTATACCTCACGTCAGATGGCAGTTCTCAGGTGACACTTGTGCAGGTTAGTCTGTAGACCCGAGATCGTCAAAGAGTCTTGTGTGATTCCCACTGTGCTTTGATCTCCACCTTACCACGTCCATGAGGGCGTGCAAAACGGTGGTATTTGGGTACAGTCCCGAGTTACATGGAGGCAATGAGCGATAGGAGGGGTTTCGTCTCTCTCGGTATTGGGGGTTGATGTTGCGCTGTGCTCGATTGGCCGTAACAGGGAAGTCCCTGGCCAGGGCTGATCAGAGATTTGCTGGTAAGTGTTACCAGTAGTTTCTCGACCCGTTATGAGCCTCACATCGGCACGACTTATCGGTTACTGGGGTCTGACGTTTACCACCCCTAGACTTGATATGCGACATATCAGACGAACAGACCGGACTGTACGGTAAGTGTTACTGGTAGGATTTACAGGAGTGTGAGCGGGCTAGCTCGTCGATCTTCTTATCGCTCAATACCCGGATGGCCGTTACGTTTAGCAGACCGCTTGCGGCTTGTGGGTGCTTGATATGATCATCATCTGCTACCGGCGTATTGACGAGTCTTTAGAGTCCTACACAGAGGTTTCCTGGCTCAAGCGAAACGAAATAGGAGAGCATATGAGATATGTGCAGGACCGAGAATAATGCGTGTATGTGATACCGTATTCCATTCTCACGATGAATGTATCGATTGGTTATATTCGATATAACCTAGATATCGAATCGTTGATTTGATAAATCGATACATTGTATACTAGTCGGTTATGTGCGACATAACCGGATCGTTAAATCAAGTGTTGATTTAATGATTTAATGTATAATTTTATATTTGATATATTACTTTGCATTAACTAGTATTGGTTCACTTTAAATGGTTTTTCTCACTTGATGTGCAAGTTGTTTATGTGATATACTTTTATGCACATGTTTGTATCATGTTTGATGATACTTGCTCATTTGGTTAAGTGTATAGAATTAAACCATGGTTAAGTTGATGATTAGGGTTTTGCTTATTCATTTATTTATTTATTTGTTTATTTATTTATTTGGAAAAGATTTTGATGAGAATGGTGGCTTTCTTTGTTTCTAGTTGAAGCTTCATGAAGCTTTGACATTGTAACCATTCTTGTCTTCATGCTTAACCCTAACCCTTCCAAGTAACCATGGTCAACTCTCTACACTCTACCTTAGTTAGTATATAATAAGTATTCATTTTACTTTTCAATTTTAATTAAGACTTATCATATTCTAGCTTCATCTTCTTCTTCATCTTCAAAGAAAAAGCTTAAGTCCATTAATGGCAACTTGAGCTAAAGTGTGAGAAATCCAATTCTAAAGTGAACCCACCTCCTATTTCTTCACCCTCTACCTCTTGCCAAGTAGTATAGGGTGTTTTCTTCACAAGTTTCACAACTTGATGGAGTTGGAGCTTGTACTTGTGATGCCTCGACGTAGATCATCTTCGGCACGAAGCCGACGACCTAGCAAGCCCATTTCTCCGATCAAGCCGACGATTGAGTCCGGGATTCGAGATGGACAGCGAGAGGATGCCTACGTGGAGCTAAGGAAGTGGAGAACCGGATCTACAAAGGTTGTAGCCTCTCCCTTTTAGTTAAATTGTTAACTAGTTTCGTTTTTCGCCTAAACTTCTAGTCAACGATCCGTATTAGGGTTTCTCGGCACCCGTAAAAATTGAAATTGGCATGGTTGATGCCTTGTGAGACCTCATTAGCGTGCCTAGGAACCCTACACCAAATACCCCAACTTGGCCGGCCACATACCCACCAAAACAGGCCTGCTCGGCCCAAACTGCTCCGTTTTGGTTCGTCTTCTCAGGGTGGTTTTCTATGGGTCTAACTAGGTCTCTGGAGTTGCTAGTTTTTCTCGCACTGGTCTCAGGTCATCCCAGATTCCCTGTAGGCACACAATACCTCACAAAACCGACACGAACAAATTTTAATTTCGTATTCTCTGTTCTAGGTCCACAAATCGATCTCTAGGGTCTTGTACACACTCACTACAGATCACAAGTCCACAAGTCACCCAAACCTTCTCTAGGAATTTCCAAACATCGCATAACCAAACCAAATCAACTTCTAACTAAACTAGGATATAAAGAACTAAAAACTAAACTAAATGAAAGAAGCTATACCTTCTTTAGGAAACTCGAGAAAAAGCCTAGCTTCTCAAAGTGTCCATAATCTAAACTTGCAAGGTCCAATGTGTAGAGAATAAAGTGGGGATCATTTTTAATGAAGAGAGTGTATGGTTTTAGCAAGGTTTTTGAGATGAGAAATAGAGGTGGAGGTAGAGGGAGATGAGGAGGAAGAAGATGAACGAACCATGAAAGAAAATGAATGAGGGCAGCCCCTCTCTCTCTCATACCCTCATTTTCTTTTATTCTCACCCTCTCAAACACTTAAGCTATGCCCCACTCTCTCTCTCTCTCCAATAATTCACTTTTCTTTTCTTTTCTTTTCTTAAAACCAAATATCACAATGCAAATGAAACAACAAGTACCATTTCTGTAGGGATCCTAGGCACACTATAGAGGTCTCACAAGGCATCAACCATGCCAATTTCAAATTTTACGGGTGCCGAGAAACCCTAATACGGATCGTTGACTAGAAATTTAGGCGAAAAACGAATCTAGTTAACAACTTAACTAAAGATAAGAAGCTACAACCTTTGTAGATCCGGATATCCACTTCCTTGGCTCCATGTAGGCGTCCTCTCGCTGTCCATCTCAAATCCCGGACTCAATCGTCGGCTTGATCGGAGAAATGGGCAGACTAGGTCGTCGGCTTCGTGCCGAAGATGATCTACGTCGAGGCATCACAAGTTCAAGCTCCGACTTCACAAAGTTGTGAAACTTGTGAAGAAAACACCCAAAACAACTTGGCAAGAGGTAGAGGGTGAAGAAATAGGAGGTGGGTTCACTTTAGAATTGGATTTCTCTCACTTTAGCTCAAGTAGCCATTGATGGACTTAAGCTTTTCTTGAAGAAGAAGATGATGAAGAAGAAGAAAGAATATGATAAGTGTTGAATTAAAATGAAAATAAATCAATACTTATCATAAGCTAACTAAGGTTAAGTGTAGAGAATAGACCATGGTAAGTGGGAATGGTTAGGGTTAAGCATGAAGACAAATGGTCTCTTTAGTCAAAGCTTCATGAAGCTTCAACAAGCTTCATGATAAAAAGAAACCATTTTCTTTTCTTTTATCTATTTAAATAAATAAAGAATGGATAAATAAATAGATGAATAACACAAAACCCTAATCATTATCATAACCATGGTTTAATTCTTTGCACAAACCCAAGTAACTATGTATCATCAAACATGATACAATCAAGTGCACACAAAAGCATATCATATATACAATGTGCACTTCAAGTGAGAAAATCCTTTTAAAAATGAACCAATACTAGTTAATGAAAATTAATATATCAAATATACAATTATACATTAAATCATTAAATCAACACTTGATTCAATGATCCGGTCATGTCGCACATAACCGACTAGTATACAATGTATCGATTTATCGAATCAATGATTCGATAACTAGGTTATATCGCATACAACCGGTCGAAACATTCATCGCGAGAATGAAATACGGTATCACATACACGCATTATTCTCGGTCCCGCACATATCTCATATGCGCTCCTATTTCGTTTCGCTTGAGCCAGGAAACCTCTGTGTAGGACTCTAATGACTCGTCAATACGCCGGTAGCAGATGATGATCATATCAAGCACCCACAAGCCGCAAGCGGTCTGCTAAACGTAACGGCCAACCGGGTATTGAGCGATCAGAAGATCGACGTGCTAGCCCGCTCACACTCCTGTGAATCCAACCAGTAACACTTACCGTACAGTCCGGTCTGTTCGCCTGATATGTCGCATATCAAGTCTAGGGGTGGTAAACGTCAGACCCCAATAACCGATAAGTCGTGCCGATGTGAGGCTTATAACGGGTCGAGAAACTACTGGTAACAATTACCAGCAAATCTCTGATCAGCCCTGGCCAGGGACTTTCCTGTTACGGCTAATCGAGCACAGCGCAACATCAACCCCCAATACCGGGAGAGACGAAACCCCTCCTATCACTCAATGCCTCCATGTGACTCGGGACTGTACCCAAAGACCACCGTTTTGCACGCCCTCATGGACGTGGTAAGGTGGAGATCAAAGCACAGTGGGAATCACACAAGACTCTATGACGATCTCGGGTCTACAGACTAACCTGTACAAGTGTCACCTGAGAACTGCAATCTGACGTGAGGTATAATACCATCTGGGAGTTCTCGACGAGTCCGTCCAGTGTACCCAGTCTCCACTGAGCACCCGTATACCATCTCCGATGTCAAACACCAATGGATATGGGATCATCCATCGCCCATCTCATGGGTCGAGAAGCGTATACGCTAGTCTACACTGGTATATCGATGCCCTGTCTCGATACACCTACGACTAGGGACCTTGAAGGATGTACTTATGGACTACCATGTCCCCACTAGTATGATCTGCATCATAGTCCAGGTAGTCAAGTACACATCCTAAGGGCTTTATCAACATGTAACTATAAGACAGTTTAAAGAGACAAGTGTACATGTTAAGATAAAGAGTAACCAGATAGCTTACTATCATATCGAGCAAGAAAGTCATCTCTATATATGTCCAAGCATCCAATATAATATACATCATCTGTACAATACTGGCCTCTAGGGCATACATACAACTAACAATCTCCCACTTTCACTAGGGCCAGCTGCTGTAGTATCGCATACCGAGCATCCCGAAGAGTCTCTCAAACTGTATCTGGGGAATGGCCTTCGTGAGTGGATCCGCCTTGTTGTTCTTCGTGTCAACCCTCCTGACCTCGATCTCCCGGCGATCAACTATCTCCCGGATCAGGTGATACCGCCTCAGAATATGCCTGGATCACTGATGGGACCTGGGTTCCTTGGCCAAAGCCACCGCTCCATTGTTATCGCAATACAAAGGTATTGGATGCTCAATGGATGGAACCACACCAAGCTCAGTACTGAACTTCTTGATCCAGACAGCCTCTTTAGCGGCATCGTTGGCAGCGATGTATTCAGCCTCCATCGTCGAGTCTGCCACGGTTTCCTGCTTGGAACTCTTCCAGCTAACCGCCCCTCCGTAAAGGGTAAAGACAAATCCCGACTGCGACTTAGAGTCGTCCTTATCACTCTGGAAGCTCGAATCGGTAAAGGACTCCACTTGTAGTTCTCCGTTACCATACACCAAGAGCATCTCTTTAGTCCTTCGTAAGTACTTGAGAATGCTCTTCACAGCTGTCCAGTGACTCTCTCCAGGTCAGCTTGATACCTGCTCACTATACTTAGTGAGTATGCTACATCGGGTCTGGTACATAGCATCGCATACATGATAGAGCCTACAGCCGAAGCATAGGGTATCCCTTGCATGCGAGCTCTCTCCAAATCAGTCTTGGGAGACATCTCTTTGGAGAGAGTGACTCCAGAGATCGTGGGCAAGTTCCCACGCTTGGAATCTTCCATACTAAACCTTTTTAGTATGGTGTCAATGTACCTGGATTGGGACAATCCCAATATCCGTTTGGATCTATCTCTATAGATCCTAATTCCCAATATGCAGGAGGCATCACCAAGATCTTTCATTGAGAATCTTTATGATAAGAAGAGCTTGACCGATTGCAGCATAGGAATATCATTTCCTATCAAGAGTATGTCGTCCACGTACAATACGAGGAAGACAACCTTACTCTCTGCCACCTTCTTGTAGATACAAGGTTCATCTGGATTTTTGACGAAATCAAACTCTTTGATAACGACGTCAAAGCAGATATTCCAACTCCGCGATGCTTGCTTTAATCCATAAATGGATTTAAGCAGCTTGCACACCTTCCCGCTGCTCCCACTGTCTACGAAGCCCTCTGGCTGAGTCATGTACACGCACTCTTCTAAATCACCATTTAGAAAGGCGGTCTTAACATCCATTTGCCAGATTTCTTAATCATGATATGCAGCGATGGCAAGCATGATCCGGATGGATTTAAGCATAGCCACTGGAGAAAAGGTTTCGTCATAGTCCACACCTGGTCTTTGACGAAAACCCTTTGCTACAAGTCTAGCTTTGAAAGTCTCCACTTTCCCATCTACACCAAGTTTTTTCTTGAAAATCCACTTGCTCCCGATGGGTTTTACCCCTTCAGGAGCAACATCCAAAGTCCATACTTTGTTGGTGTACATGGATTCCATCTCGGACCGCATAGCATCCAGCCATTTCACCGAGTCCCTACTCGTGATGGCCTGCTCGAAGCTAGTTGGGTCATCATCCTCCATGATGCAATCCTCGCTTCCACCGTCAATGAGAAAACCGTAGTATCTCTCAGGTGGATGAGATATCCTACTAGATCGGCGGAGAGGCTGGGGTTCGTCGAGTTCTACTGAATTCTCTGGTTCTACCAAGTTTTCTGTTTCAGTTTGTGTTGCTGGAACCTCTTCCAGTTCTACCTCAATGCTACTTGTCTGTTTCATAAGAAAACTCTTTTCTAAGAAAGTGGCATTTCGAGAAAGAAACACTTTTTGTTCCTCGGAGTGGTAGAAGATATACCCTCGCGAATGTTTGGGATATCCAACAAACTTATATAGAACAGACCTTGCCTCGAGCTTGTCCGGATTTTGTGTTTTAACATAGGCCGGACAACCCCATATCTGAATGAAATTAAGACATGGTCTCTTGCCATTCCATATCTCATATGGAGTGGTAGGCACTGATTTGGTTGGAACTCTGTTCAATAGGTATGCAGCAATCTCCAGTGCATATCCCCAGAAGGAAATAGGTAACTCAGGTGCACTCATCATAGAGCGTACCATATCTAATAGGGTGCGATTTCTCCGCTCCGATACACCGTTGTGCTGTGGTGTATAAGGAGGAGTAAGCTGAGAGAGAATCCCATTCTCTTTTAGATAATCTCTGAATTCGTTACTTAAGTATTCTCCTCCTCGATCAGATCGAAGGATCTTAATACTTTTGCCCGTTTGGTTCTCTACTTCTTGTTTATATTCTCTAAATTTCTCAAAAGCTTCTGATTTGTGTTTCATCAGGAACACATATCCGAATCTAGAGAGATCGTCAGTGAATGTAATGAAGTACGAAGAACCATCCCTGGCATGTGTAGACATCGGACCGCATACATCACTATGTATTAGTCCCAAGAGTTCGGTAACTCTTTCTCCGTGTCCAGTAAACGGAGTTTTGGTCATCTTGCCTTTGAGACATGACTGGCAAGTGTCATAAGATGAAAATTCAAACGAATTTAAATATCCATCCTTATGCAACTTAGCTAGTCATGTCGCATTGATATGACCCAGTCTACAATGCCACAAGAAGGATTCGTTCAGTTCAGAACTCTTCCTCTTGTGTGTGTTTTGTAAATTGAGGACTGTATTTTGATTTAGAATGAATATGCCATTATGTAACGAGCCTGATGCAATCAACTTTTGATCTAGGAATATGTTCATAACATTATCCTTTACTACAAAATTATATCCTTCTTTACTTAATAAAGAAACTGATATAATGTTGCACATCATGTTCGGTATATAATAGCATTCATTTAGAATCATTGTATCACCACTTGGTAATACTAGGTGATATTCCCCAACTGCTTTGGCTGCAACATTTGCCCCATTCCCTACTTGAACGGAATGATCACCTTTTCCCAGTTCTCTACCTTTCCGTTGCCCATGTAACATCTTACATATGTGGGATCCTGATCCGGTATCTAATACCCAGGACGTAGGGTGAACTGAGAAACAGTTCTCAATGACAAACACACCCGAAGATGATGCATCAACATGCATGTTCTCCTTTTGGGCGGTGTGAGAATCCAGATAATCTCCTGTTTCCTGTTCATTCTTATAACACTTATAAGATAGAACGGGTTCAACGTTCCCCTGCACAGTATAACATGCGGGTTCGGTCAATACATCCATATTATTATCTTTGTTAGGGCATGAAATGGTCGCTACCTGGAGAGAGAGAGAAGAAAACACTTTAGCGTATGCTCTTGCAAGATCAGATTGGTTTTTATCTTATCTAATCAGGATGGCTCCCACTGTTTTTATCAAATCTTCCTTCAAACCCTAAAAAGAAAGACTAGCCGGGATTAATTACATACTACAAGTTCGCCAATCTTTCAGCCAGGCCAGTATCGGTACTTTGAGGGAGGTCCCCCGTGCTTTCGCACGAACCTAATTAACGTAAACCTCGTTTTTCCAGAGGCGTAACCCCGTTGACACCTTTCTAGACACCTACTTGATCGGCTAATTGTAATGTGTAAAACTCTCCCAGGAGTAACTCTAACTCGCAGTGGGTATCGGGATCCAACTATCTCATAGAAGGTATGCAATCTCATTGCAAATTTCAACACTTGAAATTCCCGATAATGCTTTTGCCCCTAGCGTGCTATGACCTTGACGGAGGCTAAACAACCCATAGTCCGCTAGTCAAGTTCAACCCGTCATTTCCTGATTGAATTAAACCCACCCGCACGACCCTTGACGGAGGCCAAACAACGCCGTACGAATACCCTAATCCAATCGCATCATATGCTAGCAGATAAGCACTAGTTAGCTACCGTACACTACGCCTTGACGGAGGCCAAACTACCGTAGCACGAATACTAACTAGTACTTATCTGAAATGACGGAGGGCTACGCAGGTTTTTCTAAAAACCATGAGCGTAATGAACTTGATATCGTTGTAGAATCAAATGATGTTTTGAAATGGAGTGATTTTGAAGATTTTCTAGTTTTGCTAAAGGGGTCACTCCCGGTGAAGGGATCGTCGGCCCTTTCCTCGTCGAATGAGGTGCGGGATATATCATATATATCACTGTGCAAAGCAGAAACTATAGAAGCAATCAAAAGCAGACCGAGTATGTAGCATCTGCCAGTTATTGCTAAAGGAGTCACTCCCGGTGAAGGGATCTCGGTCCTTTCCTCATCGAATAAGGTGCAGGATATATCACATATACCGCTATGCAAAGCAAGAACTGTAGCTACCTGTTTTGTTTAAAATTTTATTCTACAACATCTTAGGTTTCTTTTCTTTCATTAATCACATTATTGAAGTCCCATCATTTAAATACCTAAACATCACAGATAAATACGACGTACACTTATGCCATCCGCATTCGCCTCGATGTCCCCTCGTGCACCGTTAGGTTAGGTAACTAACGGCAGAGCGGGGCAGGGCTAGCACGGGTGTAAAACATAAGTAACACCTATATAATATATCATATATACTATATACTGTATCTATCACAGAACATCACATGATCACATCACAGATATCGCAGCAGAAGAAACATATGAAATATTGGATATACTAGGACGTCCGTGTTTTCAATACAAGCCAGTATAAAACACGGATTCCACGGTCGTGATGAATAGCCAATCCCACACCCCTAGACCCCTACGAGAGCGGCAAGTAACCCTACCAATTCTAGGGTTAGGAGTTCCGGACTCGACTCCTCGAGATGGTCTCCCACTGGACCCTAGAACCCGGTTACTTGTGCTCCCCTCCTTGGGTCTTTCCTAGTGCAGAAAAGAAAATAATATACAAAAGGTGACGACTTCCGCAACCTGGAAGTGCCCCAATAAAAGAATATTACATACATGTTTTTACATGAATGAAAATGAAAAACACTCATCTCACATAAAAACCCCCGGCTATTCAAACAAGTCAATCCAATATAACATATCCAGCAACACATAACATCACATGTCATCAACGTATGTAAATATGCGCATCCCAATTGTCGTTGACATATAGCAACGAAACCGGCGATATCACATATTACACTTACGGTCACAGAAAAGAAAGTGTAAAACTACAACAATTGGAATCCGCAACCTCTTTAGACATCGCATGCCTAATCAAAATGAAATACTTAGACATCACATGCCCAACAGTTATGAACCCCGCATTTTAGTCTCATTATCGAAAACTCTTTTCAATATCAAATGAAACTAAACCGCTAGATTTATATCATTCATTCAGTTATCTCATAACTGTTTGTGAATTCTAATTATTGTATCCCATTCCGGATAAATAGAAATATTAAACTTTCCGATCGAACATTCGAACACCCAAGTTTTCCCGAAACCGTCCAACACATGAAATAGGTTCAAAGACATTCACTTCATGCCTCAGTACCAACGGTCCAGCCATAGAAGGGTCAAGCCAAAGCCTCACATGTGGCACGCCGTACTGCCCCAAACCCGAAGGTTCAAAGGGCAGTTCAAGACGGTCACATAATCGAGTTAAGGTTTGTTGTCTTCTAGAGGGACCATCGCGTTACTTGCACTACTCAGAACGTCCTTAAACCACACAAAATTCCAACACTTGGATATTTTCCGGCAGGGGAAAAATTGGGTATTTATATCCGGTCGGACTTTTTAACATATTCAAAAAATTATCCGGAAAGCACTTAGACAAAGTTCGATAATCCGATCGAAACGATGAACTCCCAATACAACCCAGAAAACTCAACTCTTCAGTTTAGATTCAAAATTCCCAGGAAAACCAGCACTGGAAACTAGGAATTACTGTGCAGAAATCAACTTGAGAAGGGATTAATTGGCCGCGGAACCGCCGCATTAGCTATGCTAATGCCGCGGTTCCGCCACGTATTGATGGAATCATGCTGTCGAAATTCACAGTAATTCTTAGATATTCCTGCTTATTTTTCTGCATATTTTTAATCTGGAAAAAACCCAGTTTTTGAAAAATGTACAGAGAGCAATATTGATTTTAGGGTTTCGGTTCGATCGGACTTCCAACTCCGTCTACGCATCGCCTAAGGCTCTAGCTAGGCTCTGATACCACTGTAGGGTTCCTAGGCACACTATAGAGGTCTCACAAAGCATCAACCATGCAGATTTCAAATTTTACGGGTGCCGAGAAACGCTAATACGGATCGTTGACTAGAAATTTAGGCGAAAAACGAATCTAGTTAACAACTTAAATAAAGATAAGAAGCTACAAACTTTTTAGATCCGGATATCCACTTCCTTGGCTCCACGTAGGCGTCCTCTCGCTGTCCATCTCGAATCCCGGACTCAATCGTCGGCTTGATCGGAGAAATGGGCGGACTAGGTCGTCGGCTTCGTGCCGAAGATGATCTACGTCGAGGCATCACAAGTTCAAGCTCCGACTTCACAAAGTTGTGAAACTTGTGAAGAAAACACCCAAAACAACTTGGCAAGAGGTAGAGGGTGAAGAAATAGGAGGTGGGTTCACTTTAGAATTGGATTTCTCTCACTTTAGCTCAAGTTGCCATTGATGGACTTAAGCTTTTCTTGAAGAAGAAGATGATGAAGAAGAAGAAAGAATATGATAAGTGTTGAATTAAAATGAAAATAAATCAATACTTATCATAAGCTAACTAAGGTTAAGTGTAGAGAATAGACCATGGTAAGTGGGAATGGTTAGGGTTAAGCATGAAGACAAATGGTCTCTTTAGTCAAAGCTTCATGAAGCTTCAACAAGCTTCATGATAAAAAGAAACCATTTTCTTTTCTTTTATCTATTTAAATAACTAAAGAATGGATAAATAAATAGATGAATAACACAAAACCCTAATCATTATCATAACCATGGTTTAATTCTTTGCACAAACCCAAGTAACTATGTATCATCAAACATGATACAATCAAGTGCACACAAAAGCATATCATATATACAATGTGCACTTCAAGTGAGAAAATCCTTTTAAAAATGAACCAATACTAGTTAATGCAAATTAATATATCAAATATACAATTATACATTAAATCATTAAATCAACACTTGATTCAATGATCCGGTCATGTCGCACATAACCGACTAGTATACAATGTATCGATTTATCGAATCAATGATTCGATAACTAGGTTATATCGCATACAACCAATCGAAACATTCATCGCGAGATTGAAATACGGTATCACATACACGCATTATTCTCGGTCCCGCACATATCTCATATGCACTCCTATTTCGTTTCGCTTGAGCCAGGAAACCTCTGTGTAGGACTCTAAAGACTCGTCAATACGCCGGTAGCAGATGATGATCATATCAAGAACCCACAAGCCGCAACCGGTCTGCTAAACGTAATGGCCATCCGGGTATTGAGCGATCAGAAGATCGACGTGCTAGCCCGCTCACACTCCTGTGAATCAAACCAGTAACACTTACCGTACAATCCGGTCTGTTCGTCTGATATGTCGCATATCAAGTCTAGTGGTGGTATACGTCAGACCCCAATAACCGATAAGTCGTGCCGATGTGAGGCTCATAACGGGTTGAGAAACTACTGGTAACACTTACCAGCAAATCTCTGATCAGCCCTGGCCAGGGACTTCCCTGTTACGGCCAATCGAGCACAGCGCAACATCAACCCCCAATACCGGGAGAGACGAAACCCCTCCTATCGCTCATTGCCTCCATGTGACTCGGGACTGTACCCAAAGACCACCGTTTTGCACGCCCTCATGGACGTGGTAAGGTGGAGATCAAAGCACAGTAGGAATCACACAAGACTCTATGACAATCTCGGGTCTACAGACTAACCTGTACAAGTGTCACCTGAGAACTGCCATCTGACGTGAGGTATAATACCATCTGGGAGTTCTCGGCGAGTCCGTCCAGTGTACCCAGTCTCCACTGAGCACCCGTATACCATCTCCGATGTCAAACACCAATGGATATGGGATCATCCATCGCCCATCTCATGGGTCGAGAAGCGTATACGCTAGTCTACACTGGTATATCGATGCCCTGTCTCGATACACCTACGACTAGGGACCTTGAAGGATGTACTTATGGACGACCATGTCCCCACTAGTATGATCTGCATCATAGTCCAGGTAGTCAAGTACACATCCTAAGGGCTTTATCAACATGTAACTATAAGACAGTTTAAAGAGACAAATGTACATGTTAAGATAAAGAGTAACCAGATAGCATACTATCATATCGAGCAAGAAAGTCATCTCTATATATGTCCAAGGATCCAATATAATATACATCATCTGTACAATACTGGCCTCTAGGGCATACATACATCTAACAATTTCATGGTGCACTAGCTATGGATAAATGTAGAAACACAGATTTAGCTAATCGCGATCAGTAGTGCACTAATCAATTTTTATCCAAACTACATATAGTTAATTATAAAAATGTCAAATCCAATAAATATATTTTTAAATGAATAAATCATTTTAATCTCCAATTATTTCACAAATATTGGTATATATTTATACCATTTTACGAAAACCTCAATTTCGCAAATCGGCTAGTTTTCGCGAAATATATTATTTTAATATTAAATTCCAAAAATAATATTTTATATTTTATAAAATGTTACAATCTTCCCCCTTAAATAAATTCGGTCCCCGAATTTAAATTTAATCCCCCAAATGCTAAAACATTTCAACAATCAGCTCAAATCAACGGGGCTCCGAAATCACGAAAGATATAGAAATACCACAGCGCATCCTGTGCGTCTGAAAACGAGTATGAAACTAAAAATCGAACTCCGTCAAGCCTCACGCAAATCATCGGATTTGCACGAATATCATCGGAGTTACAAAGGAGATACAGAAATCGAAATCCACTACTGAAATCCAATATGTACTAGTCAAATACTATAATATGTGTGCAGTACGCATCCTTGGAAAAATCTTCTAAAACAGAAAAACACACATGCAAAATCTTTTCTAAATCACCGTGTGATGCGTAACTCTTGGCATAATTGATGGACTCTCATTAGTAAACTAATAATTATATGTTCATATATGTTTTGCTAAAATATACGTTCCACCCTTTTTTAAAATATCCCAAAAGGTTTCCCTTTGTAAACGTTCGTGTCGCTCATGGACAAGTAGCAAATAGCGAGACTATAGCTCCTTATCGAAAACCTCTTGGTAAACTTTTAAGCATGGAAAGTACTCAAGTACTATCCTCGGATTAGTCCTGTCCGGCCACTATATAATATAGTGCCCATCATGAAAACAAGGTGCTCAAGAGCAAAATCAGCCCCAAAAGGCGTATCCAACAATCACGTGCGTCTGGTGCGCATGGAAATCAAATCCAATACAAGTGCCATGATATGTACAAAAGCCAAAACTAAGTGCAACGGGTGTGTACGAAAACATCTGTCCAGTGCAACGAATGTGCACGACAACAATATCAAGTGCATCTAGAGTGCACGAAAGTCTCAACCCAGTGCAACTAACCTGCACAATGAAAATCCCAAACGAGTGCATCCGGTGTGCAAAAAATCACATCTCATATCATGCGCCCAACATGCGCGATATCCAAATCAAGTGCATCTGTCATGTACGAATGGAATATAAATAAGTGCATCCAACATGCACGAATAAAATCTAAGTCAAGTGTATCCAACATGCACGAATGAAATCGCATCCAATATGCACGGATAAAATCTAAATCAAGAGCATCCAACATGCACGAGTAAAATCTCCCTCAAGTGCATCCGATACGTACAAAATCCAATATCAAGCGCCTAAAATGTGCAAAAATTCAACCCAAGCGCGTCAGGTCAATATAAATGCCCAGTGCGGTAAAGCGCACGAAAAACGAACGTTAAGTGCAACGCGCACAAAAAACATAAATCTGGTAAAACGAATGCTCAAACACAATAATCAGAGCAACCAATGTACGGAGTATAAATCTAGTGCAACCAATGCACGAAGTGAAAATCTAGTGCAACAAATGCACGAAATACAAATCGGGTGCATCCAGTGCACGAAATACAAATACGGTGCATCCTGTGCACGAAATACAAATACGGTGCATGCAGTGCACGAAATACAAATACGGTGCATCCAATGCACGAAATACAAATACGGTGCACGGTGCATCCAGTGCACGAAATACAAATACGGTGCATCCGGTGCACGAAATCCAAATACGGTGCATCCGGTGCACGAAATCCAAATACGGTGCATCCCGTACACGAAATACAAATACGGTGCATCCAGTGCACGAAATACAAATACGGTGCATCCAGTGCACGAAATACAAATCTAGTGCAGCAAATGCACGAAAACTCACCAATAACTCAAATGCGTATAAAAGCCACACAGAGTATACCAAGGTGTATAAAATCCAAAAAAGTGCGCAACTATGTGTACAAAATCCTTATCAATACACAGCAAGCACATGTGAGCTATACCGAGTGCAAAAATCAAATCGAGTGCGTACCATAAACACAAAAATCAAATCATCCGTATGAAATCCACGAAATCATAAATACGTGCTGCCAAGGTACAAAACGAATATCAAGTGCAATAGATATGCACAAATCGCAATTCAACACAACGGTGTATAAAATATATATCAAGTGCAATAACTATGCACAAAAATGTAACTACCCAATAGGTGCAGTCATGGTGCACGGAATCAATATTATGAAATTCAATCATCAAAACTCAAATCCAAGCGATATAAGCATGATACTCGGATCACAAATGCAAATCGCAAAAAATGATATTAAGGTACACCTCTTACAATGTCGAAAAATGTCGGTGCGCCCAAAATTGGCAAAGCAAGAACATCCGCTTGCCTCCTGCTCACGGTCTGGCATCCTCTGTCTCTGGGTCCACATTCCTATGTGGATTACCGATCTCGCAATCCATCGACTCATCGGCCCGGTCCGGTATACTAACGGAAACTATTCCGCTCTGACACTCCTCTGGTCATCTCTCGGCCAGTTAGTAGGACCACTCGTAAAGCAGCACGTCACTGGCATCGGCCTCTGGCCCTCTGAATACATGTGACACAACTGATCCTCGTTGCAAATCTTATCGCAGCAGTGTCCTGGAAGGAACCTGCTCATGGTCTCTTTCGATCTCGCCTATGCCGAACTATACGGAGGCTAGTACTTTTGCATAATCTTTTCTCGTTTTCTGGACATCTACGTTCTCATCACAGAATTCCCACGGGAACTGGCCATATCCCAACGCCTATGTATACATATCAGATCTTTACTCTCAACGGGGAGTAACAACAGCTCGTTATCATCTCGCACGAACCTCTTGTTCCACTCGTCTTTATTATCGTCTGCTTCGACGTCACGTCATGCTATCTGCGTACTGTAATTGTTCTCGGCTACAGTCAATCCGGAATCTCTCACGCGAACTCGAAATCGTGAACTCTGTATCTTCATCACTCTGTAGAAGATCTCTAGCCGAACTCGTCCTCGGGAACTCGTCCCAACCATCGGAGGAATATTCAATACTCGTCTATTTTCTATCAACTCACAACGCATCTGGGTGAGGTCCTCTATCTGAAGCTGGTCCACTTACTGGTCTCCTATCGGAGCATCCAACGAACAACGTTCTCTCTGAATTGATCAACACTAGATCTGAGTAAGACTCTCCATAATGGAAATCTTCAACTCAACTGGGCCTGTGTCGGCGCATCAAATCTGACGAATCACTTCTGTCTCTCAACTCAAGATAGACTAGCTATCATCTGTCGCATCTCTGCCTGGAAACTCCAGCGATCTCAGCTCGTAAAGTCTGGAAGCGACATCCCACCAATCTCAGCAATAGCTGGGTCATCTATCTGCAAGGTAGACGACATCACAAACTCTGAGGTAGGATGTACATCAACAGTACTCTCACAACAGGCAGCCTCTATTAGTGGCCCGATCATCCGGTGCAAAACCGAACACTCGCCTCAACAAGAGGTCACAACATAAATACAAAATCGATACGTTCCCATGTCACCAGAAAACACGATGGTCAGTCCTCGTCCACGACGAGCTCGCCCTGACCGCAACACTAGCATCAGCTCAATCTGCGCTTAAACCATGGTGACAGGAACCTCAATCAAGTATCGACGAAATAGATCAAAGGAAAGAAAGGAAAAACATATCCCAAAATGGATACATGATCATAAGGAGGAATGGAATCAATGAGAGTATGATCATGGAAACAAATAGAATCAAGGATCTCAAATAGATGTATGATCAAGAGAACGAAGAGAATCACAGATCTCAAAATATGTACATCCTAAGGTTTCTTAAGTGGATTATCGTATTGTAAATATGCCGTGGAACATACGTACGGTACGTCACTCTACTCAAGCTACCTACTCCATCAATCAGGGTCAACCTATGTAACGAAAGTTCGGGTCTATTACCCCCGTGTTCAAGTCTAAGTTCCGTAAGGTCAAGCCTAAGTTCCGAAATATTTACGCCCCAGAATCAACATAGTCAAACCTAGACTCGAACCAAGGTTAAACCAAGCGCTCTGATACCAACTTTGTCACTACACGAAAATTTAATTCGTGACCGGCACTTAAATCATGCAACGTCTACAGGCGTACTTCAAGTAAGCCGAAACCCAGAAATCTAAACCCTTTTTTTTGAAAATAGAAGAAGTGAAGTTTTGAAATAAAAGTATAATGAAATCAAAGGTTTTTCTTAAATGCATAAATAGTGGAACATGAAAAATGCAAGTGGATGTTACTAGTTGAAAACATGTTTCATCTATTAAAAATTTGGGCACCACCTCCTTTGTATATTTTGATCCAAAACCACATACACATCATAATGATAAAGGCATCCCCAAGCGAGAGCTAGCTCTTCGCCAATCGGTGGAATCACAACCACGCTAGTCATAATATAAGTATATGACGCCCAATGGCGAAGATCAACACAAAGATAATGAAATGAGCAAGTCATCAACCCATTAAGTGAACATATAACCCATTGCTCAAGTCTCGCAACTACAAGTCTTGCTAAGTCTTACTACTCATACAAATACTAGTTTCTGATTGATGGAGTTAACTAAATACAACAGGAATAATAAATACAAGAGGGGTATGATCCAACATGTATCACCTACCAAAGCAATCACCCGAATGCAGCTGTGTGCCAGTGATACCGCTACTGATCCATGTGGTCAACCTGCAAGAACTGTGGCACAACGGGGGTGTGTTGCCAACTCGTGAGTAGAAAACATCATCAAGTAGAAATCGAATAAACAACGATTCCTAGGTCAACTATATCATAAAGGTAATACTATGATATCTAGGGTGACCGTATCTGCATATGTGCCAACAATATAATCAATGCCTATCTCTATGAGGTTAACATCTATATGTCCATCCATGACACAACATCATCATGCATGTAAATATCATGAAAGCATATGCATGTAAATATGAGGATATAAATCAACGTGTGTCCATCAATGACACAATAAAATCATGGAACCTGAGTGTCCAACATCGACACTCGAAACATCATGAAACCCGTGTCCAGCATCGACATGTAAATCCTCATATATCGGGCTCCGTCAGTCCGGATCGGCCCACGGGCTCCGTCTGTCCGGATTGGCCCTCGAGCTCCGGCAGAACGGATCGGTCCATATCCATCTCTCGACTCTGGTCGGTATCCTCCGGATAATCGCCAGGTCCAACCAATCACCGGTAGTTAGTAGTCCACTTCTAGGCTCATCGTCTACTGCACAACCATCCATTCTCGCCCCGGGGTACCATACCGGGTCCACCATGAACCCACAAATGGATCATCCAACTCCTCGAATCGAGTTTCACATATCACATGTCTCAGAACCGAGAAAATGCATGGTGGACGTTTTAAAATATCATATCAAGAGAAACCGGGTTTTTAAAACAATACATACTTTCTTTTCAAATAACCACGGTTCTCAAATCAAGAAATCTCATGAAACAACATATCTCAATGCGTATAATCGTAAAGCATGATGTATGCGACATATAATAAAATGTAAGCATATCCGTATACCATGCAACATGGAACAGTGATGTGAGCATGGGCATATCATCATAATGTGAGCAAAGCAATATAATAGCATGATGTAGCAATTCTACTATATGAGTGACATAGAAATTATCAATGATGAAGTGTGTGAGCCGGCCAATCTGTGTAAGTGTAGCATACGCATCATCGATAATGGTGTAGGTGTACTAGCACAGGTATATATAATGCAATAAAAATGACATGAACGTGTCATAAGGTATATCGTACACGAAATGCTAACAGGTATACGTATCTACAATATATCCGAGTCGGTGAATCTATCCATCGGCATCCAGCCTCACAACATCACGTACGGTATGATCCATTGTACGACATCCTCTAGTCAAGGGTGTGGATCAATCATCATAAAACTCATCATGTACGGTAAATCATCGTACGGCGGCATTAAACCATTAGGGATCATATCAACCAATATGACACTGAGGGTACGGACCTAACGTCTCGTACGATATATCACTCATGATTCAGAACATTATATATATCTATATACCTATATCCCAGTCGCATCCATAACAATCTCATATCTGGGGACCGACAAAGGTATCAATCCTCTTATATCGATGCGCATCCGTATACCGACATATCAGTCAAGTCATCATATCACATCGTACATTCTTTCATCATAATTATATCCCACATCAATTCATTTACAAATATATATCCTATCTAATAAATCTCATGTCATGCTACTCTAAATCTCATGCTTATTCTCGTGCACTACCTATCTATATATTGTGATTCACGTTCACTTATCATATCCTTATATATGTATCAATCCGAGACATCATTTCTTTCATATCATGTCACACTAAACCTTTAATCACATCCCTAGGTTCCTAGAATAAGTTTCTCTAACCATATCCTATATATCGGTTTCCATCAAAATTTGCGGGGGTGCTATACGCCATCCACCCGACTTCCCCCATAGATATAAATCTACTCACCTTGATCCTTGCTTTCCGAAGTCGATGACGCCACGCTCCGTCGTCTCGGAATCCGCGCAAAGGTACCTATAATAAATACACAATCGCAATCGCTATTAACATCAAGACCAGAAAACCAATATGGCATACGGTGCGCTCATAGGTTAGAACCTATAGCCTACGCATGCAAAACAATCAAACAACGCTTGTTGTTGATGTACAAACGCCCAACAACCAAATACAAATCCAAACATCAAAACCAAGCATTCCAAAATACGGAAAACATAACCAAAAACACCCAATGTGCTCCCAGATTTTGGTTTGGGTCAATTGGAACAAAACTAGCAAGTATAGGGTGTTTTATATAGAGTATGTGAGCTACTGAACAAACCTAAAAACGAAATACCCCAACTTGGCCGGCCACATACGCACCAAAACCGGCTTGCTCGGCCCAAACTGCTCCGTTCTGGTTCGTCTTCTCAGGGTGGTCTGCTATGGGTCTAACTAGGTCTCTGGAGTTGCTAGTTTTTCTCGTATAACTTTCAGGTCATCCCAGATTCCCTGTAGGCACACAACACCTCACAAAACCGACACGGAACAAATCTTAAGTTCGTATTCTCTATTCTAGGTCCACAAATCGATCTTTAGGGTCTTGTACAAACTCACTACAGATCATAAGTCCACAAGTCAACCAAACCCTCTCTAGTAATTTCCAAATATCGCATAACCAAACCAAATCAACTTCTAACTAAACTAGGATATAAAGAACTAAAAACTAAACAAAATGAAAGAAGATATACCTCCTTTGGGCAACTCAACAAAAACCCTAGCTTCTCAAAGTCTCCAAAATCCAAACTTGCAAGGTCCAATGTGTAGAGGATGAAGTGGAGATCATTTTTCATGAAGAAGGTGTAGGGTTTTAGCAAGGTTTTTGAGATGAGAAATGGAGGTGGAGGTGGAGGAAGATGAGGAGGAAGAAGATGAAGGAACCATGAAAGAAAATGAATGAGGGCAGCCCCTCTCTCTCTCCTACCCTCACTCTCTCTTATTCTCACGCTCTCAATCACTTAAGTTATGCCCCACTCTCTCTCTCCTTCCAATAATTCACTTTTCTCTTCTTTTCTTTTCTTAAAACCAAATATCACAATGCAAATGAAACAACAAGTTATATGTCATGGTGCACTAGCCATGGAAAAATGTAGAAACACGGATTTGGTGTCACGACCCGAAATAGCACGTGACTGGCATTTGAATCATATAAAGTCTATAGGACCCCATCTAATCCAAGTAAGCCAAAAGCCCAGAAATCTAAAACCATTTTAAGGAGTAAATAAGGAAAACTAGTTTTAAATAAGTGTAGAAAACATGTTTTAAAAACAATGGTTTTAAAATAGGTAAGCCGAATATGCATTTTAAATCCTCAATATCTTTTCTAAAAATTTCGGCAGAGTTTCCTTTCTAAATACTGGCCCCAAACGGGGTACAACATGAATAATATATATACAATGATAAAAGGCATCCCCTAGCGGGAGCTAGCCCTTCGTCAATCGACGGTCACAACCACGCAAGCAGTATAATATACAACGCCAAAGGGCGAGGATTAAAACTCAAAAGGAACTCAAAATCAGCATGAAAACCATAATACTACAATGCGCGACTCTAAGGTCGAAATAATACACACTAGTTTTCTATGTCTGAAACAATATACAAGTTTGGTTGATGGAATTTCTAGATACAACTGAATAATACATATACAATGGTGGTTCTGATGCAAAAGAAGCCACCTACAAAAGCAATCACCCAGAAAGGAATCAATGTGCCAGAAAAGCCACAATGAAACCTGTACGGCAAAACCTGCAAGAACTGTGGCACAACGGGGGTGAGTTGCCAACTCATGAATAGAAAACATCACAGAGAAGAAATCGTATGTATGACACAATCCTAGGTCAATACGATTAGATATATATAAACCTTAAATGAATAAGTCTGAAGCATGATAAGGTGACAATGTAACATCTATACATGAGTGTAGTGCCAAGTGCTCGTGCTGGTGCCTCAGGTAATAACATATCATCAATATGAGGTATGATCAATGTCGACTATATCATGAAGTCAATAAGTATGTGGATATCATCCAATTATGTAATCAATGTCTGTATGTTTGTGGATCCCGTCCAACTATGTAATCAATGTATGTATGTATGTGGATCTCGTCCAACTATGTGATCAATGTCTGTATGTATGTGGATCTCGTCCAACTATGTGATCAATGTCATCAATGTCAACTATATATGTGTGGATATCATCCACGTGTCACCTGTTCATAACAGAATATTGCATTTTATACCGCCCATTCCTACGCTCGTTTGTTTATAGGCAGGTGCTTTTTATCAGTGTTTGCTACATAATTGCAGGATACTTGTCTCAGCACTAAACAGTTAATATCATGAAAAAGTACGACAAATTCTGGATTACTGCCAACAACAGATAAAACACGGGTCTCAGCTCTCTATCCGTGTGTTGCCACATACCAGTTTAAGGGACAAAATAGCAAATCGATTGTCATGTCATGCACAAGGCTCAATGTCAACACAAGATCCAAGAAATCTACGCGGAGCTCGAGGAAATCATGGCAAAAGATCCACATCACATCACCTTTTATTCTACTAAAATTCTGGAATAATTGTGAAGAGTTTCTAAGAAAAGTACTATACCACAATGAAGAGGACCACAAACCAGGAAAACCCACCAAATCTCATAGCCCAAATCGCTAATAAAGCCGCGGTTCCGCGGCATAAGCGCGCTTAGGCCGCAGAACCGCGGCCATGTGGCTCCGCACTGGGTCATCTTCTGGGGGCTTTTTTGTAACTTCCTATTGTACCTGAATGTTGCCTTAGGTTCTCTGTTTCCTGCCTATAAATATCCCAGAACTTACCAAGCAATTGGGTGTAAATTCTTTGTTCCTCTTTTAGCCACTTTAGTGTCGTTTTAGTTCTTCTTCTTCTTCTTCATTCTTCCACCATGGAAATGTAGTGAGAGCATTGAGTGGATGTGAATGAAGATGAGGATTTTTGTATCATTCTGATTTGTTTAGCTTCCCCTTGAGATTTTTGCTTCCTCTTGATCTTTCAACCTCTTCATTGAGCTTGAAAGGTTAAGGGTTAGTTATTGATCTCAAGGGTTGTATTTTCTTATGGAATTAGTGCTTCATTTCACATGCGTTCTCTACCCTTCTCTTGATCTTGCAACCACTTGATTGAGCTTGCAAGTTTAAGGGTTGGCTATTGATCCCATGCTTGTCTTGAGTTCTAGTTTCTAGTTTTCCTTCTCGCTTTTTATTACTCGCTTTTTATTATCTTGCTTACTTGCAATTTAATTCATGCACTTACTTACTTGTAATCTTTTCTTTTCTTTGTTCTTTTCTTTTGCCCTTCTTGGTTCTCTTTTTGAATGGTTGTAATTATTGTTGTTGTTAAGAATAAATACGGTATTGTAAGTTAAGATTTTCTTTGCTCATTTCCTTTTCCCGTTATTTTCCATTGAACTCCGCCCAAACGATACGCAAGCGCTCCGTTAGGCACCCTACCGTAACAAGGTAACGGTGATTCTTAACCGCGACTGGTTGCGTTCGGTTTGGCCGGAGGCGAAAGCAAGAGACAAGAACGGAAAGACAAGGGTAAATAAGCCGGATTCCACGAATACCGCGCTTAAATCCCCTAATCCACGTTGTTGCCGATTGCTCTAGCTTCAACTGGTCGAGACTCGGCTCAAAGGTTTTGTGTACGGATTTCTTTAGCTTATATTTTCATATCTTTTCTTAACAACTTTATACTTGCAAATAATACACATAGGTTAGACTGAACAAACATATACTCATTCTTTATTGACTCATCTAAAACAAGAAAGGACATACAACCATCTCCCTGTGGATCGACCCGTGCTCAACCGGCTAGCTGCATAGCGACACCATCCTGATCGCGGTTATACTTTAGAACTTTGAACATCCGACACGCTCTCGGCGTGCGATCATCACCCAATGACAATAAACATCATGCACGTAAATATCATAAAGCATATGCATGGAAATATGAGGATACAAATCAATATGTGTCGCTCGCGACATATCAAATCATGGAACCTGAGTGTCAAGCATCGACACTCGAAAACATCATGAAACCTGTGCCTAGCATCGGCACGTAAATCCTCATATATGGGGCTCCGTCAGTCCGGATCGCCCCACGGGCTCTGTCAGTCTGGATCGGCCCATATCATCTTTCGACTCCGGTCGGTATCCTCCGGATATCCGCCGAGCCCAAATACTATGACCAGTAGGTAGTAGTCCCTCTGTCAGGCTCACCGTTTACTACACAGCGATCCGTTCTCGCCCTGGGGTACCATACCGGGTCCACCATGTACCTGCAATCGGCCCCATCCGCCTCCTCGAATCGTGTTTCACATGTCGCTTTCAGCCCCGAGAAAACACATGGTGGACGTACTGAAATATCATATCAAGGGTAACCGGGTTTTTAAAATAATTACATACTCTCTTTTGAAATACCCACGGTTCCCAAATCCAGAAATATCATGGAAACAACATATCTCAATGCGTATAATCAAAAGCATGATGTATGCGACATGTAAAAGAAATTTAAGCATATCAGTGTATCATGCAATATGGAATAGTAATATGCACATATTGAGGGAAACCGCTCTTTTAAAATGAATCAGTTTTTAAAGAGTATCTTGCGGTTCCCAAATCTCCAAATCCTGCGAGAATCATCTATGTATGTGCGAGTACGTATGTATGCATATATGGGTGTACAATAGGTATGTGCAAAAGTATAAGTGTACCATATGTAAGTACACGAGTATGAATGTATAATAGATGTGTGCAGAAGTATGAGTGTACAATAAATATGTACACGAGTATGCCATGCAAGGGTCATATCCTGAATGCAACAGTACTAGAGTGTAGTGACATGGCAATTATCGATGATGATGTGTGTGAACCGGCAAGCAGGTGTACGTGGAACATATGCATCATCGATAATGGTGCTGGTGTCCTAACAGCATGATTTTAATATAACAATAACCTTTTTCACATGCAATGCGATCCGAATAACAATAATATGCAGAAATCGGCTAATAAACGCAATAGTGGCGCATCTGCATCAATATAAAAATGTCATACAGTTTGTCATTTGAAATAAGACAAATCGGGGTTTTTAGTAAAATAAGGGCTACGGTGTTTTTAAGAAAAGTTGCGTCTTTCAAAATATCCATAGAATCCCTTTGCCTATCTTTGAAATACTCCCGATTCGTTAGTTTGAAATAGGTATGACATCGGCCTAGTCTAACATCTAATAGAACCTACAGATCTAGCTAACACGCTAATCGGGAGGGGTATGGAAACCATAAAATCTGAGTCGATATATATATATATATATATATATAAATATAATAGTCAGTGATCCCGCCTCAGTAGTATCACGTACGATACAGTATATCATATGACGTCCTTGAGCCATGAGTGCGGATCTATCATAAATGTAAAGCTCGTACGGTAAATCATTGTACGGCATCCCAATAGCTGGTGTAACATTTCAAAAAAATAAAATATTATTTTTGCGAATTTTCATAATTTAATATTAATTTTTAATGAATATTTTAATATTTCGGTATAATTAAATACCCATAAATGGGAAAAATTCTGGAGAAAATTATGGAAATTCTAAAATAAGTTATTTTGTGGAAATATGCCATTTCTAAGTTTTATGGTTAAGTATATGCTATTTTAGTGTTAATCGCGATTAAAAATCGCTAATTGGATTTTTGGGCTTTTGTGCAAAATGTGCACATATCATTTTCCACACTTGTCACACTTGTTCCATGTTTTGGATTCATGGTAGCCTAGGGTTGAACCATGTTAGATGACCATGCTGGTCTAACCTAATTGGTTATGTTAATGGGGTTAACTAAGGGTTTTGGTGTTGTTTAAAGGGGATTAGGATGTTGGTTGACTTTGTAGGGAAAGAGTGAGTCATGATGGCTTGTGTGTGCTAGCAATTAATAAGAGAGAGAGAAGGGTAGCTAATTATGTCACACACCATCTTTGTAACGTTTTGAAAATCGTTTCGGTGAAATTTCGGAAAATCGGTAAAATAAGGGGGTTTTCTCTAAAAAGTCAAAATACAAATATCTTTATTATAAAATTAAATATATATATTCTAGATATGTAATTACTAGAATTTGTTGTTTATTGAGCCACTGGTGAAATTTCAAATTTTATGAAATTTTTTCCGAAATTAATTATTTTAATATTATTTTAAGCCGTCACTAATACATTTAATTAGGGAAAATTACAAATTGGAATGGTTTGATACAAATTTTATAATTCATGACACACTAAATTTACTTGTAAAATATTTTTTTTTGAAATGAAATGTTTTGCCAAAAAGGTTTAGAAAATATTGAAGAAAAAGTGCTTTTTTGGTGAAATTAGTGTTAATGAATGTTTGGGGTATAACATTTATCTTTTTCCTCCACACCCACACCCACACTCACTCATCCCCATCTCCATGTGGCTGAAATTCAGCAGCACTTTCCCCCATTTCCCCACTCCATTCCACACAAATTAGAAAAGAAATGATTAAGGAAAACATTAAACTATTGAGGTATGGTTTTCTTTTGTTGACTTTGGTGGGATTTCAACACATATACCTCTCTCTCTCTCTCTCCTCCCTCAAAAATCAGCCAAGCCCTCTCAAAAAATTCAGCAGCCCCCTTCCCCTTGCTTCTCCTCTTCTTCTCACTACAAAAATCCCACAAAATGCCTCAAAATCCATACAAATTCAAAACTAAATTCAAATCCAAGACCTACCTATTTTTCCTTAGCATATCTAGTATGGTTCTTGGTGATTAGAAGCTAATTTGGAAGGCTATGTGTGCTTGCGGGATCTTCAAATTAATTGGGTATAATTCTAAACTTTTTGCTTAATTTATTGTTAATTGCTTAAAGTTAGCTTAATTAAGTGTTTAATTAGGTTTTAATTGGTTCTAATTGCATGTTTTAAAATTTCAAGAGTGGGGTTTGAATTCAAATTGGGGTTTTGGGTTGTGAGATTATGGTTGTGTGATGTATTTGACATATAGGTTATGCTAAATCAAATTAAGTTGCTACTTTGCATATTTATTGATTTAAATTGTGATAATTATATAAATTGTAAACTAGGTTTTTAAAATAATTATATTTTGGTGAGATAAAGTTCTAATTAAGGTTGCATGTCATTATAAATATTATATTGAGTGGATTAATGCATTTAGTTCATGAAAATCCAAGCTAAATTGTTGTTTGTGCATTTTTGCTATAAATTGTTAAAATTTGGGTATATTGTAAACTAGAATTTTGGGGTTAATGAAATTTATTGGGATTAAATTATGGAAATTGTTTTTATGACTTATTTAAGATGTTTAATAAGTATTATGGCCACTAGATTTGTTTAAACATCGAGTTTTGTACTAAAACGGGTAATTTTTGCTTGCTAGATTTTCGGAAAAATGGCTTTTAAGGTGAATTTGGGGTTTTGTAAATTTTAACCTATTTTATATTATAATTAGTGTTCGTGAATGCGCAAATGAGAGTGTTTGGGTTTTTCTCGATGGTTAGACGTTTGTACATCGACATCGAGGGTTGGTTTGGCTATTCTTACATGCGTAGGAGATAGGTTTTGACCTATGCGTGATACGCGTGCCGATTTGATTTTCGTATGCCGTTTCGATTTCGAATTTGGTTTTAATGCGATACGGTGCGTTATGATATGTAGGTACCCCATGTGGACTTTGAGACGACAAACAAGCGCGTGGCGATGTCGGCACCGGCGGGCAAGGACCGGGTGAGTAGATTTATACCTACGGGGAGAAGTCGGGTGGATGGCGTATAGCATCCCCGCAGTTCGTGGTAATGTATACGAATACGTATACACACAAATATTTTGATTATATATATTATGTTGATACGAGACTTGATGATAAAGGTGGATTCTAGGTGTTCATGGATTAGTTTAATGTTAGTTGGGAAACCCTAGAGTAGTTGTTACACCCACACACGCATGCACACACATGCATACATCTATGTTATTACCTATGCGTATATGTGGAGATGTGGTTATGTGTTCACCTGGGTATGGGACTAGGTGGTCACATACTGGATTTGCGGATGATACTTGGGATTGAGATGAGTCGATGAGATTTGAGTTGAGGCCGTGAGATCGGTGATATGGCAGGATTCGTACTTGAGATACGTCCTGATGTTATAGCAGATCTTTAGATGACAATGCCATATGAATAGTGATATTAGTAGTGTACTAGACGTAGGTCAGTACCCCAGATGATGATCTTGATAAAGAGGATACCAGATGAACAGTCTGATGAGTATGATATTGACCCGTATCCAGATTTGGGGATACCGTACGACGGATTTACGTACGAGCTATATATTGATGATTGATCCGCACTCTTAACTTGGGATGTCTGATTATAGATATGGTATCGGATATGATATTATTGAGGCGGGATCACCGACTAATATATATACATTTATGTATACGTATCGACTCAGATGTTAGGCGGTTTCCTTATCTGTAGTTCACCTTGTTAGTTCAGCCGTATAGTTTAGTGTAGTTGTTAGACTAGATTAGACTCCTATCTATTTCAAAACTAACGAATCGTGGGTATTTTAAAAGACAGGTCAAGGGATTCTACGGATATTTCAAAAGACGTATCTTTTCTTAAAAACACCGTATTCCTTATTTTCAAAACATCGCGATTCGTGTTATTTCAAAGTCACTATTATAGGACTTATATTAGGGTAATGCAGTTTAGTTATCGTTGTGTCTAGTATTCAGCTCCCACATATTATTGCTGTTGCTCCGCATCGCATACTTATTGTAATTCATATTTCATTATTGATATCATGCTGTTAGGACACCATCACCATTACCGATGATGCGTATGTACCACGTACACTTACTTGCCGGCTCACACGCATCTTCATCGGTAATTGCCATGGCACGAACACTTTAGAAAATACTATTTCATTTGACATAGGTTGTTAGCTAATAGTTTAGACATGATATTAGTGTACTTTCCTTATAATGCTAGTTTAGACATTGTAGTTTTTACTTGCTACTTCATGCATGTTATTATTCATTGATATGCCGCATTCATGGATTTTTATGTCCATATTCACTGTTAACATGCTATTGAGGATTTGGATTCGGATTTTCATGAGATTTCCTGGATTTGGGGGAAAACCGCAAAAACGCTTATAAACTTCTTTCTCTTTTTTTAAAAGAAAAAGTGCGGTTTTCCCATGATGTATGAGTCGTCCACCATGAGTTTGCTGATGGATTACGAGACCCGATTCGAGGAGTTGGATGAACCGTTTCGGGTACATGGTGGACCCGGTAAGGTACCCCGAGGCAAGAAGGTCGTGTTGCTAACGTTGAGCCTGGCAGGGGAGCACTACCTACCGGTGATTTTACCCAACGCGTCGGATATCCGGAGGATACCGTCGTGGTCTTGAGATGGATGGTAGGGGCCGGTCTGGACTGACGGCGCCCAAAGTATTGAGATTGAGACATTGAGATTTCGAGATATTGAGGTACTGAGATTTGATGATACAAGCCAGTCCGGATAGCTGGAGCCTGAGATTTTGAGACATTGAGATTTATCTTTTGTGTCGATGCTAGACACTGTTTTTGCTGATTTCATTATGATACCTCATTTTAAAAACACAAAGGAAATCTCACTAAATTATGAAAGCAGTTTCTTTAGTACATGTATTCTGTTTTCATGCATTCATACATCATCCATATGATATATTGCTACCTGAGTCACTGACACGGGTACATGGGAGTACACTTGGGTTAGATATTTATCCTAGCCATTGTTATAGGCTGTTGGTTATATATTTGAGGATATGTTATGATCGTTGACCTAGGACTGCGTTGTTCATGCAATTTCTGTTCGTAGATGTTTTTCTACTCACGAGATGGCAACTCACCCCCGTTGTGCCATAGTTTCTTACAGGTTTTGCCGTACAGGTTTCTTTACGGCTTTGCTGGCACTGCTTCTTTCGAGTGACTTGCTAGTAGGTGGGTTTATTGGTATCGTACCCATCATATTACTTTGTATGTTATTATTCAGTTGTATCTAGTAAATTCCATCAACCAAACATGTATTTTATTTCAGAGATAGAGACCAGTGATGTTTATTCTTTCGACCTTAGAGCCGCGCGTTGTATTTCTATGGATTTCTTGTTGTTTTGAGTTTCATTTTGAGTTTTGATCCTCGCCCTTGGCGTTGTATATTATATTGCTTGTGTGGTTGTGACTGTCGATTGACGAAGAGCTAGCTCCCGCTTGGGGATGACTTTTATTGATTTTGTATACTATTCATGCTGTATCCTGTTTGGGGGCCGGTATTTACAAAGGAGACTCTGCCGAAATTTTCAGGAAATATTTGATGTTTTTTAAAAACGCATAATTCGGCTTATGCTATTAAAGCTACTTGATTTAAATTGGTTTTCCTTCACTCTAGTACTTTTCTTGGTTTGGATTTCTGGGTTTCGGCTTACTTAGATTTCGTACGCCTCGATACGTTCGTAGTTTAAGTGCCGGCCATGTTCCGTACGTTCGGGACGTGACAATCTTATTTCAAAAGTTTTCACTCTATTCATTTCAAAACATTTTACCCCTCTCACTCACATCCCTTTCACTCTCTCTCATACTCACATCTTTCACACTCCTCCATACAACAACAATTCACCCTACATCAGCCACAAAACACCCCCCAACATCTGCTGCTACAACAGCCTTGGCAACAACCTCATTCAAAAACAACAGCAGTTGCTGCTGCAACAACAACAAGAAACCAGTTTCCAAGCAGCCTGAGCAGCATCATCAACTGCTGCAACAACAGCTGATATAATACATCAGCCCCAATTTTTATCAACATCATTCAAAACAACACAATACTACAATATCACCCCAACATCAAACAACCCTTCACAACACCACAGCCCAGCAGTAGCTGCTGCTCAGCACAAAAAAAAGAAGAGAATTGCTAGCAGCAGCAGCAAAACCAACAGCAACAACACAAGAAAAACAGCATCAGCATCAGCTGCAACAGCAGCATCAGCTGCTGTAGAAGCAGTCCAGCAGCAGCAACAGCCTCCTCTTCACCTCCTTCTTCCCTTCTCCTTCATCCTAGGACCCCCTTGAGGTATAATCTCGCAACCCAACTCCTATCTTGTTAAGTTATAGTTCTTGAGCTGAAATTTAGTGTTATTATGTAGATTAGTGCTAGTTTAGGAAAATTTGAGTAAGATTTGGCCAAGTGTTGGTTTTGAATATTAGTATAGCCTTATTAGGGGTATTTGAGACCAGTTAACCCAAGATTATTCTAGATTTCACCCAAATACCAGATCTATTCGACTTGGCGTAATTTAGCTATTTTGTCGACTTTGTGGCCTTTCTGGAAACTGCTATCACCCGAGATACCCTAAAATAATTTTGACTTGGCAGTATGCTGTGCTGGCAGAAAGAAACCAATACCCAAAGACCTAGCCCCGCAATCCCATTCCAGGCCGCAGATTAATTCCCCCTGGCCGCAATTTGCGGCCAGGGAAGGAGGGAACTGCCTCGTTTTTCATGCATGGCCCTATACCTTGTAAACTTGACCCTGGGTATGTCTAGTTTTGACTGATTCCAGTTAGGGTAAAATCTGGGTTGATTTTCGTGAGTTGGCGCATGATTTATGACTTGTTTTAGCATGGATTTTGGTATTTGGCGATTCGTTTCTCTCGGGTGGCGTTTGGACGTCAACGACAAGTGGCTATTGGCTGTGTTTGCACGCGAGGCTATAGGTTTTTACCTATTGGCGTAATGTGTACCATTTCGGTTTCCGACATCGTTTTCATGTGTTTTAGTGTGTGATATCCTTGTAGGTACCCCACGTGGCGTCAAGGCGTTGGAGATACAAATGGCGACATTGGCATCGGCACACATAAGCAAGGTGAGTAGATTTATATCCACTGGGAGAAGTCAGGTGGATGGCGTATAGCATCCCCGCAGTTCGTGGTGATGTATACGGATGCGTATACACACCAACAAATTATTATATGTTAATTGGGATTAGGGATTAGTGATGATGTTTAGGATGGATATTGGTGTGTTGGATTGATTTAGTGTTACGAAACCCTAGAGTAGTGGGGGGCAATACACATACACACACATACATACTTGCATACATCCTTATTTCATATGTGCATATATGGGATTCTATATAGTTATGTGTTCACATGGGTATTGGACCACGTGTTCACATACGGATTTGAGGATGATACTTGGGATTGAGATGAGTCGATGATATTTGATCCGAGATTATGATATCGGTAATAGGGCAGGATTCGTACTTGAGATACGTCCTGATATGATAGCGGGTCTTGGATGACGATGCCATGTGCATAGTGATATATATATATATATATATATATAAGTGATCGACATGTGATTATGTTACGAGATATGATATGATATGATATGACAAGTATTTATGATAGGCCGCATTGGGCGATGTATACTCCTTGTGATGATATGTGCTGATGATATCGATTTATACGAGACTGTCGATCAGTAGTCAGATTAAGATTATAGTGATGATATTAGCATTGTACTAGACGTAGGTCAGTATCCGGATTATGATATTTGATAAAGAGAATACCTGATGAATGATATGACGAATGTGATATTGACCCGGACCCAGATTTGGGGATGTCGTACGACGGATTTACGTACGAGCTATATTTTGATGTTTGATCCGCACTCTTGACTTGGGAATAACTTATTATAGAGATATGGTATCGGATGTGATATTATCGAGGCGGGATCACCGACTATATATATATATATATGTATCGACTCAGAGGTTAGGCGGTTTCCCTTACCTTCAGTTAGCCTATTAGCTCAGCCCTATAGTTGGTGTAGCTGTCGACTCCTATGACATTAGATGCAGTTTAGCTACCATTGTGTTTAGTATTCAGCTCCTGCACATTATTATTGTTGCTCCGCATCGCATACTGCTGTGTTTCATATTCCTTTTTGATATCTGCTGTTAGGACACCAGCACCATTACCGATGATACGTATGTACCACGTACACTTATTTGCCGGCGCACACACATCTTCATCGGTAATTGCCATGTCACGTACACTTAGAGAATATTATTGCTTGATTTAGCTTGTTAGCTAGTAGTGACATGATATTAGTGTACTTGCCTTATATGCCAGCTTGACATTGTAGTTATTACTTGTCACTTCATGCATATTGTTATTCAGTATATGCCGCATTCATGGATTCTCATGCTTATATTCATGGTTTTACATACTATTGATGATTTAGATTCGGATTTCCATGATATTTTCTGGATTTGGGGGAAAACCGCAAAACTTAAATAAACTGCTTTCTCTCTTTTAAAATAAAAAATTCTGTTTTCCCATGATGTATGAGTCGTCCACCATGAGTTTGCTGATGGATTTCGAGACCCGATTCGAGGAGGCGGATGAACCGTTTCGGGTACATGGTGGGCCCGGTGCGGTACCCCGGGGCAAGAAGATCGCAGGAGATGGCGTTGAGCCTGGCAGAGGGAGCACTACCGACCGGTGATTTTACCCGACGCGTCGGATATCCGGAGGATACCGTCGTGGTCTTGAGATGGATGGTAGGGGCCGGTCTGGACTGACGGCGCCCGAGATATTGTGATTAAGACATTGAGATTTTCAGGTATTGAGATACAGAGATTGTGACACAGATATATCGAGATATTTGGATACTTGTTTTGTGTCGATGCTAGACACTGTTTTATGCTGATTTCATATATGATACCTCATTTTTAAAATACAGAAATCTCACTAATTTATGAAAGCAGTTTTCTTCAGTACATGCATTCTGTTTCATGCATTCATACATCATCCATATAATACATTGTTACCTGAGGCACTGACACGGGTGTTAGTTGTATGTATGCCCTAGAGGCCAGTATTGTACAGATGATGTATATTATATTGGATACTTGGACATATATAGAGAGGACTTTCTTGCTCGATATGATAGTATGCTATCTGGTTGCTCTTTATCTTAACATGTACACTTGTCTCTTTATACTGTCTGATGGCTACATGTTGATAAAGCCCATAGGATGTGTACTTGACTACCTGGACTATGATGCGGATCATACTAGTGGGGACATAGTAGTCCATAAGTACATCCTTCAAGGTCCCTAGTCGAGGGTGTATCGAGACAGGGCATCGATATACCAGAGTAGACTAGCGTATACGCTTCTCGATCCATGAGATGGGCGATGGATGATCCCATATCCATTGGTGTTTAACATCAGAGATAGTATGCGGGTGCTCAGTGGAGACTGGGTACACTGGACGGACTCGCCGAGAACTCCCAGATGGTATTATACCTTACGTCAGATGGCAGTTCTCTGGTGACACTTGTGCAGGTTAGTCTGTAGACCCGAGATCGTCAGAGTGTCTTGTGTGATTCCCACTGTGCTTTGATTTCCACCTTACCACGCCCATGAGGGCGTGCAAAACGGTGGTTTTTGGGTACAGTCCTGAGTCACATGGAGGCAATGAGCGATTGGAGGGGTTTCGTCTCTCCCGGTATTGGGGGTTGATGTTGCGCTGTGCTCGATTGGCTATAACAGGGAAGTCCCTGGCCAGGGCTGATTTAGAGATTTGCTGGTAAGTGTTACCATTAGTTTCTCGACCCGTTATGAGCCTCACATCGGTACGACTTATCGGTTATTGGGGTCTGACGTTTACCACCCCTAGACTTGATATGCGACATATCAGACGAGGAGACCGGACTGTACGGGAAGTGTTACCGGCAGGCTTTTACAGGAGTTGGAGCGGGCTTACTTGCTGATCTTCTGATCGCTCAATACACGGGTAGCCGTTACGTCCAGCTAGTACCGCTGACGGATTGTGGGTGCGTGATGTGATCATCACCTACTGCCGGCGTATTGACGAGTCTTTAGAGTCCTACATAGAGGTTTTTCTGGCTCAGACAAAACGAAATAGGAGCACGTATGTGATATGTGCAAGACCGAGAATAAATGCGTGTATGTGATACCGTATTCTATTCTCGCGACTTCGAGTATCGGTCAGTTATATATGATATGACCGGGTTATCGAATCAAGTTTTGATTCGATAAGTCGATACGATGAATGTTAGCCGGTTATATGAGATATGACCGGATTATTAAGTCAAGTGTTGATTTAATAATTAAGTGTATAATTGTATATTAGATATACTAATTTACATTTGCTAACACTTGTTCACTTTAGTGTTTTTTCTCACATGTACACTACTTTAACATGTATATGATATATGTTAAAACGTGTTATCATATTGTATCATGGTTGATGATACACTAAACATGGGTGTGTAAGACTTACACCATTCTATATTTAAATGGTGATTAATAATTATTTAAAGTAATTACAAATTAGTGGACATTTTGTCATAAGCTTGAAGCTTGTGGAAGCTTGTGGATACTTTGACAAAGTCCACTTGATTTGTTTTACCTTAGATTTTTATTAACCTAACCATTTAGACTTAGCCATGGTTATGTCCCACCATGAGTTAGTATATGATACTCACTCACCATGATTAGCATTCTCACTTAATCATTATCCTCATTTTTCTTTTCTTTAGTTCATCATCTTCTTCATTGAGCAAGAGAAAAAGCTTGCTAGGGTTTTGAAAAAGTGAGATAGATTGTGAGAAACAAAAATCCAAAGAGTGCCCACTTCCTAATTCTCCATCCTCTACTAGACTAGCACTTTAGTATAGGGTATTTACATCACCAATTCTCAAGTTAGTGAAGTAGGAGCTTGAGTCGGAATTCTCTCGACGTAGATCATCTTCGGCCTCGGAGACTTCAAGCAAGGTCGCACCTTTTCGCCTCGTGAAGCCATGCAAGGGTCCGGGAGAACCACGATCGCAGCGAAGGGACTTCATCAAGGAGCTAAAGAAGTGGAGGACCGATCTACAAAGGTTGTATTTCGTGATCTCTTAGAGTAAAGATGTTTACTTGCCTTTCGATTCGCCTAAACTCTGGTATACGATCTTTCTTAGGGTTGTTCGGCACCTAAAAAATTTATTTTTTGGCATGGTCGATGCCTTGTAGAGCCTTGTTAGTGTGCCTAGTAACCCTACAGTGGTATCAGAGCCTAGCTAGAGCATTAGGTGATATGTTAACGAAGTTAAAATTCCGAACGAACCTGAACACGTCGAAATCAAACCCTCTCTGTACATTTTTTAAAATCTAGGATTTTTCCAAATTAAAAATGCTTAAAAAAATCAGCAGGAAAATATAAGGAATATTGTACAAAACGACACTGTTTAGAGCCCAAAGCGCCGCAGATCCGCGGCACGAGCATGGCTCGTGCGGCGTTTTCGCGGCCATATTGTGACATCACCTTTAACTGTTTGCACAGTAATGTTCCTATTCAATTTCCTGATATTTTTCTGGGTATTTTTATCTGACTCAAGTGTTGAGTATTTTGGGGTTTATTTTGAAATTGTATATTCGATCGGAGAATTTAATTTTGTTCTGTTATTCCGGATAATTTAGTAAGTATTAAAATGTTCGAACGGATATCATTAACTCAATTTTTCCCGGCACGAAAAAGTTTCAAGTGTTGAATTTTTCTCGGGTTTAAATCTTTCGGAAAAACGTGCAAGAAATGTGACGGACCCTCTAGAAGATAACAGACATTAACTCGATTATGTGACCGTCTTGAACTGCCCTTTAAACCTTAGGGTTTGGGGCAGTACGGCGTGCCACATGTGAGGCGTTGGCTTGACCCTTCTACGGCTGGACCGTTGCTACTGTGACGTATTCTGGAATCTTTAAACTCCGCTCAAGTGTTGAGCAATTATGGAAATCTTGAGTATTTGATTATTCAATCGGAAAGTTTAATACTGTCTATTTATCTGGAATGTGATACAATATGTGGAATTCATACAAGTTAGGCATGAAATGCGAAATATGTGATATTTCTGATTTACGATATCTAATGAGATTGTGGATGTTCCCCTCCGAATGGCGGCTTGTAGACTGGGATGTCTAATCCTGAGATTCGGGGCAGATGCTATTTGGTTTTATCCGTCCACCTCTCCGAAGATGCCAAGTTAATTTATGGCACCGTGTATCGGAGGTTTAGACGGATGCGGCAGATGTAGCAGACTTTGTCAGATTCCCCCTCGCTTGAGGGGTTTTTGATTGTGGGGACGCTCTTCCCTGCAGTTAATTACGTTACCGCATCGCGGTAACAACTTTCTCCTTCTCCAGAATTTCATTCCGTGTCGTGGGTGTTTGCTTTTTTTTGTGGTTGCCCGTCGATTGTACACGAAGACTGATTTATGTCGTCGCCCGTAGGACGTGGATTAGTCCAAATCCGTATTTTCTTAGATTTGGGTTTGGTGTTTTAGTTTAAGGATACGTTAGCCGTGTTGAGGCTAAGATCAACTTAAACGTTCGTTAAGGATACGTTAGTCCTGTTTAAGACTAAGATCAACTTAACGTGGTGATCCATTTAATATATGGCCGTCAGGACTCATCACCTCTCTGACGTCGTTGAAGGATTACAATGATAGGTGTCAGAGGAGTTCAGAGATGTACCCTTGAACCAAAGTTGATTTGGAGTTTTATAGTCCATATGAATGTTTAAGGATACGTTAGCCGTGTTTGGGGCTAAGATCAACTTAAACGGGATCATTTAGATCCGGCAAAAGAGCATTTGGAGGCTCTATTATTCCAGTTTAGGGACGTAGTGGTCCATAGGTAGTTTAAGGACGTTGCGGTCCATGTTCCAGTTTAGGGACGTGGTGGTCCATGTTCCAGTTTAGGGACGTGGTGGTCCATCGCCAGTTTAAGGATGTGGTGGTCCATCATTAGTTTAAGGACGTTTCGGTCCATCGCCAGTTTACGGACGTGGTGGTCCATCATTAGTTTAAGGATGTCTCGGTCCATCATTAGTTTAAGGACGTCTCGGTCCGATATTAGTTTAAGGACGTCTCGGTCCGATATTAGTTTAAGGACGTTTCGGTCCACGAGTTGAGAGACCCCGCAGTCCAATTTTCATATGTGGTCGTCGGGACCTGTCACCTCTCTGACGTCGTTGAAGGATTACAACGATGGGTGTCAGAGGAGTTCGGAGATGTACCCTAGAACCGGTCGTAAATTGATTTAGGGAGCAGCCGTGCTCAATCAATTTAATTTGAGGACTTACGGCCAAAATTGGGCTAAATCCAGTTAAAAGTGTCCACATTTTGTTTGCATTTGGCCTTTGTCTGGGCTTTCCCCTTTTTAGAATAATGCATGGCATTACTTCAGGCCATTTATGCCCATTTTGACTGGGCTCTGCCCTTTTTATTATAATGCAGAGCATTTGTTTTGGTCCATTGGACCTCTCAATTGGGCTCTGCCCCTTTGCATAGCGTTTTTATTATTTTGTTAGGGCTCTGCCCATTTATAAATGATCCAGAGCATCAATTTAATTAGGCCTGCTTGGTCATTTTGATTTGGGCCCGGCACTTCAGGAAATGCATTGCATTTTCAGGCGCTTTGCGCCAATCAGACAGCGCAAGCGCTTGTAGTGTTGACACGTGTCGCGCAAGCGCAGTGCGTTGCACTAGTGCGCTGCGCTTGCGCTGCTGACACGTGGCGCACTCTGGTGAGTTGCGCCAATTACAGAGAGCAAAGCTCTGTCTCAAGGCGCATAGCGCAAGTGGTTCAGATGCTGACACGTGGCGCTCTCCCAAGAGCGCAACAGCGCAGTTTGCAAGTGCAAAGCACTCTAAATTTGAGAATCTTTTAGATTCAAGAACCAAAGGTTCATAAAAGTGCAAAGCACTATGTTTTTTATTTTTGTTTCTTCTTGTTTTGAAGAACCAGTGGTTCATGAGTAGTGCAAAGCACTGTTTTTATATGAAGATCATTGATCTGGTTTTTTAGATCAATGATCTATTAGAAGAAATTTCTTCTCTCTTGTTAAGGTTTTTACCTTTTTTTCTTGGAATTTTTCTCAGAGTTCTCTTTGTTTGAAGCTCTTTATTTTTTTTTAAGAAATGTTCATGCCTTTGAATTGAGGTCTAGGGTCCTTTTTATAGTGCCCATAAATTAGTTAAATTTGTTAAAGAGATCTTTCTCTTAGTGATTTGGGGAATTTTCCCCACCGTTGGATCTTTAATCCGAGGGCTTTTGTTTTACAGAAGAAAATCTTCTTGTTTTGACAAGAACAGAAAGATTTCTTTGAAATCTTAATTTTGTTTGGCGCAAACGCCCCAGCGCGTGACACGTGTCAAGCAGCGCACAGCGCACCTGCGCTAGCGCATCTGCACTGACACGTGTCGCGCAGCGCAAAGCGCAGCGCAACTGCGCTGACACGTGTCGCGCAGCGCAGTGCTTGCGCAACTGAAGCGTTGCTTCCTTTAATTTTGTTTAAAATAGAGCTCTTCTCGGATTGGGCGCGCCTTCTTGGGCGCTGTGCTGACGTATCAGATCCTGACATGTGGCGCGTTGCGCCCGAGATTTGAAGCGTTGCTTCAAAATTTGAATTTTGAATTTCAACAGAGCTTTGCTCTGATTGGGGAAACAAATGCCCCCCCACCATTGCGCTCACGTGGGGCGCACGTGAGTGCAGCGGTAGCAAACTCTTGACCGTTGGATCAAGGGGTGAGCTGAAGGGGCACAAGCGTCTTATAAATAGGACCTATGGCCCTTAGGAAATCTTCACCGTTTCAGGATTTTGATTTTCCAGAGCTTTTCTCTCACTCAAGAACTTCAGAGCTTTCCTCATTTCTAAAATCAAAATATTTAGGTAAAAATTAATTGAAATCAAATTAATTTAACTTAATCTCAACCAAAGAGCTTTGCTCTCACAGATCTTTTGATCTAAAGATATCCCCATTTGGGTTTCAACAGAGCTTTGCTATCAAGAACTTATAGATCTGTAGAGATCTTGTTCATGGGTTCTAACCCATGAACAGAGCTTTGCTCTTGAATCAATTGTAGATCTTTTAGATTTGAAAAGTGTCATTCTGTGACAGAGCTTTGCTCTGAAAGCGGAGATTTTCTCCTTGTCTCTAGGGATTCCCTACTGATGATAATATTCTCTTGGGGATCTTTTCTCTAACTGACAGTCTCACCCAATGATGAGGCTGTCTTATTAAAAGAGGCATTTTCATCCAGATTTTGTGGGTCCCCATTTGGTCCCCTACCCACTGCACTGCAGTGTGGCGTAATTAATTAATTTTAATTTAATTAATTTTTAATTTAATTAATTAATTAACGCATTTTTTTTAAACGCCAAGCGTTGGAATTACAACACTAACGGCTAAATTGTTCCTTTGCAGCGATCATGTCTTTCGACAACTCATTCCCGTTCGTCCGCTCGGAGGAAGGGTTTCCTGAAGCGCCCTTGGATCGTGACGTCTTGGCTATGATTAGGGACTACAACCCGGAATATAAGAGTTCCACCTTTGGGGGTCGTGGTATAATCAGATCATTATGGGTCGACGCAGCTTCACATGCTCAGTGCCGTCAGAACCCATCACGGCGATTCATTACGCCAGCCCACCCCCGGTGCAGTACGCCATGGAGATGGTTGATTGGACATCGAAGGGCTTTCTACATCCCGCCATAGATGCTATCCCGGTTAAGCGTTCTATGGTCTTGGATATCCTAGGACGCCGTATCTGTCAGGGCAAGGCGAGACCCTGGGGGCAATCATATAACATTGGTTTGATCCCCCGCCACCCGATTGGCTATCTGCCATGGGCCCGGTACATCCTGTCGACGAAAAAGTCACAGTTGATAAGGTTAGGACTGTACACCGCGGTCTACGTCTCTCTCTTCCAGTATCCCACGCTCCCCACCTGGTGGTTCAAGGCTTTCTTGGAGCAGTGGAATATTCCTACCCATACTTTCCTTGCCATGGATCGGGAAGTGTCAATCTCCTTGGAGGAGTTCACGGAGGTATCCGGTTTATCAGTCATGGGGGAACATTATGAAAAGTTGCTCCCGACAGATGAGTACGTCTTTGGTGCTAAGCCGATGGTAAGGGGGCTCACGCCGGAGAATGCTGTTCAACACCAGTTCCCAAGCTTGATTAAAGTGTTGAACATATATGAGTCCCTTTTCGTCGAACATGGGAGTCGAGGAGTTAACTTTGAGGATTTCATTGCTCAGTTTCTTCACCCAAACGTCCTCTCGGCAGACGCTGCCAAGTTTGCCACCCTTGAGGACCCTTTGGGTTTAGGTTTGGATAACCTGCCGGCGAATGATGTAGGCCAAAAGGATTTTTTTCTTCCTAACTTCCCGACCATGTCTCTTGCAGAAGTTGTGGCCCCTGGAATGGATGAGGAGGCCTTTTTCTTAGAATTTCTTGGGCTATGGTTGAGTTGGTTTGCGATTCCAATGCATTCTCACCGTATGCGGCCTTCTGTCTTTTACCCAACCCACCGGATGGTTATCAGGGTAAAGGTAGCAGTTGGGATCGCTGGCTTGGCACACCTATATCATGGCCTCAGCCGAGCAGCGGATGCTAACGAGCCCGGGGTATTGCACGTGGTCTTCCCGATGCACTACTTTATGTCGTGGCTCGAGCTACATACATCGGGTGTTTTCGGCATGCATAAAAGGCGCCCGTTCTACGAAAGGTGCAGCTTCCCTCGCATCATACAGCTGATTGGCGCATCAATTATGAATCCATTGCCACAAAATGCCAGGGGTTTACTCCTTCGCTCCCACACCGTTGGAGCCGGTGTATCTTTCGTTGACAATGTGTTGACTATTGGAAAAGCGTCTACCACTGCAGTGCGGTCATTGCAAGACACCTTCAAGGATGGAGCTTCGGTTTTAACGGCCCGGGAGACCCTTCACTTATATTCCATCAGACCGGGCTTCTTGGTGTTTAGGCAGAACGGGACGGCGATCTTCATGAGATATAATCCGTATCGCTTCGCCCAGCAGCTGAGCTATAATCAAGGGGTACCGCTGGAGGCTTTCTTATCGGAACCTGCTACGACCGAAGAAGGGATGGAGAGAGCGCTGCATCATTTCATGCGTTTAAACACGGGCTCCCACTTCATTATCAGTGAGCCGGCTTGTGCCCCGCGACTCCTCAGGGTATACACAGAATGGTATAGTCATTCGACGGGAGCGGTCAAAAAGGAGGAAAGGCGGTTGCTGGTCCACCGTAAGGGTGCACCTCTAGGTAGCGATCGCAACGCTCCTTTGGTGCCAATGACCCCGGTAATCCCCCCTTTAAAAGATGCCAGAGCCGGACCTTCGCGTGCGCAAAGTCCTCCACGCGGATTGCCGCTCCCTGATATTGCGGATGCACCCCCAGTGCCCTGTGCTCCAGTGGAGACAGTGGTTGTAGTTTCGCCAGAGTCTGGCGTGGGTGCGGACATCGGGACCCGCCGTCCCAAGGTGGCTGCTAAGCGTAAGTCAATCCCACGTGAGCCTTGGGTCGGGGGGTAGAAGAAAAAGAAGTCGCTCTTTACTGCAGATGTCGTGTTCGGTCAGGAACCCCATGCTCCCTATGCCGAGGGCCTGATCGAATATGGGACTAACGAGGGATTTGTCATGCCGCCGCCGGATGATACAGACTTGGAAGCCGCTCTCGAAACTTCAGCGTGGTTGGCAAAGCGTGATGTGTGGCTAGCTGAGCTTGCGCAATCAGGTAACTACTAGTCGCATTTTCTTTATTGCACCATATTCTCCTCATTGCTTTTGACTAACGTTTTTCTTTCTTTTCTTCTAACAGGTATCACTGATGAGGAAGCCATTGCCGCATCACTCAAGACCTTCCAAGAGGAGGAACGCCATAGAGCGTCTTTAGGCCTCAGTAAGTTTTGATTCATCAAGTTTTTATTCTCTTTGTGTTATGGTCAATCTAACCTCTCCCTTTTTATTGCAGAAACCTCAATGCCGTTCCCGCTGAGCGACGCAAATGTTCTGCTAGCTGCTGATGTTCCCGCTTACTCTGGGCTACCGCAGGAGGTTCTTCTTGAAGAGCCGATGAGAGATGCCTTAAAGGCTCTGGAGGTATCTTTAAATGAGGATGACGATGCTTCGATAAAGGAAGCGTCGAAGAGGTCCATCGTGACGGCCCGGGAGGAGAGGAAGCGGTCAAGGCGCGAAGCAAAGGCACGCAGGGCTGCTTTGGCCATTGGAGCTGGCCCCAGCACCGTTCCTCAGGCCGAGACTCCGTCAGAAGAGTCGCCGGTCGTCCTGTCTACAGCTCATAGACAGGCGATCTGCGCCAATAGAGAGGCTAACGACAAGTCTACCTCAGGTAATACTTCTTTCAGAATTTCGTTATAAGACTCATAAAGCTGTCGGTTCTTATATATTTTATCTCGCAGGGCCCAGTCCGACCGAGGGGGGAGGCGGAGACCGTTGAACCCAAGAAAACAGAGGAGGCGGCGCCTGCCGAACCTGAGCCGACGGTGGGCAACGTCGCTGAGGCTTCGGAGCCTGAGATGGAGGTTGGGGATGCTGCAGCCGAGAAGGTCATTGATTCCGAGCCTGAAGTTGCGGCAGATGAAATGATCATTACAACCGAGCCCAAGGTGGTGGCGGACGAGGCGCTTGAGGCCGGCGACCTCTTGGTGACGGTGGATGAGCCGATGGAGACCGCGGAGCCCGCAGAAGTAGCGGGTGAGATGGGTACGACTCTTGGGGAAGAGTTAGCCGCTCTCTCCCAAGAGTCCGGCAATGCTCCAATCATTGCCCTCCCCGCCTACGATCTTCTGCCGTCTCCTGGCCTTGCGAGCACGACAACGGTCCCTATCGAGTCGGGTGATGAGGCCACGGGCGGTGGCCTCATGTCCATTGAGGAGGGAGTCACCTCCGTTTCAGCCGGCAGCTCATCAGGTAAATCCCAAGTTGCTGTCTTTCTTTACCATACAATCCTTTCTGACAAGTTCACCTTTTTTGTAACGTAGGTGCAGCCAGCGCTGATGCCCCACTACTCGAGGGAGCGCCCTCAACGACTGCCTTGGCGGTGGTCACCTCTCAACCCTCTCTCATACCGTCGAAGATGTTGGAAGGTATGGGTTTGCAATTTATTAATCTTATCTTCCAAACGCATAATTTGTGTACTAAAGTCGCACTGTTATGTCCTTTCAGGAGTGCCCTTTGATCATCTATATCAAGTGTTGCTCCCACACTTCTCCTTCCCATCCGAACTCGCTTCTTCCTCTGGTGGCGCTGGTGAGCATGATTTCCATTGATATCTTTCTTTTTTCATTGCTGGAGTTACTTCTAAACCCTTTTTTTCTCATCTCGACTGCAGTGGTACAGATTTAAGGAGGGGATAAAAGATCGGCTGCGCCACCGGCCCTTCCGGCCCTGCCACCTGTCTCAGCTGGTACGGTGACTATCACATCGATAACTCTCCCCTTTTTATTTTTTGTGCTGTTATCTGATCACATCTTGTTTCTTTTCAGCTGTCGTTCCGGTCTCCGCGCCCTTCGAGCCTCGCATTACAATGCCGGCGGGTCCTTATCTGAGACGTCCGTCATCGAAAGGCGCCGCGAATAGTCTGCGCATGTTGAGTGACTACGTCGAGGAACTCGACGTTGAAACTCCTACATCTGCCGCAGACTTTGCTACGGCGGTTAACCCGATACTGGTGATACTCGTGAACTTTCATGACGAGGGTATTATCGCATCTTGGGTTAACCATTGCAGGGAGATCGAGGCCTGCCTGCATCAGTTGGAGTCGCTGCGTCCCGCTCCCGAGACCTTGGTCGCCAGCAATCAAAAGGCAGCGTGGATTGAGCAGAGCGCTTCTTACTTCCGCTATCTCGAACAAGAAGACATTTCAAGGCGTAAGGAGCGCGGTGAGACTTCGAGCAAGTCTGCCCAACTGCATGCTCGGGTAGAGGCCAATGCTGCATGGCTGAAAGTTGTCTTTGAGGGCCTTCTGCAATGTCTTTACGAAGGGTTATCATTAAGGCAACAGCTTGACGTTGTTGAGCAAGATGCACCCAGCCAAGAAGCAGCCCAGAAGGCGGCGGAGGAGCAACTTTCATCCTTCTTGCAGCAGCGAGCCCAGGTGGAAGCGGAGGTGGCCGCGGCAGCCACTCAGGAGGAGGCGCTGAAGGAAGTGCGAGAGCGGCTTGCAGATTTGTTAAAGACACTTCTTCCTCAGTAGTTACCCCTCTTTGTATTGTTCGTACTTGTAAATAAAAAATGTATATATATATATATTTTTTATTCTTTAGCACAATGTATCCTGTACTCAATCAAGTTTATGAATAAAAGATACACATATTTTTTTTGTGATGTCTTGTGCTATTTCTTTGCTTTTTCTTTCTTTTATTATCAGCATACCACCTTAGTAACATAGTTGACGGATGATTAGAGCGAGTATCCTGACTACCTCAAGAAATAGCGATGGCTTAGGCCGCAGGTTCAGATCTGCTGCCTAAGACTTTTCAACTCTATTAGCCGTGAGGGTCTCATAGAGATTTTTTCCCCCTACGGATCGAGGGGATCTCGTAGGTGGGTTTTTCTCCTTAGGAATCGTGAGGATTCCTAAGTGTGGTTTTCTCTTATAAGTCGTAAGGATCCTATAAGAGAATTTTTCCCTCTTACGGGTCGAGGGGACCCGTAAGCGGTTGTTTCCCTCCTTGTCGAAACTCGACTTTGGAGTGTGAGACCCATGAATAGTATGCAAGAGACCGTTTTAGATCGACTTGCAGGGTCCCATTGTTCAGAAAGCAAGTTTTTTAATCCCTGCTGCCTGAGGCTTCATCTTGCAAGTTGAGACGAGTCGGGAGTTTTCTCGTGGAGACGCTGGTTTCTCTGCGAGCTGACACAAACCAGGAGGCTCTCGTCAAAGAGTGTTTGTATCCGTGAGTTGAGGTGTTTGCTACGGATTATTTGTTTCCCTAGAGCCAAGGATTATTTGTTTTCTTGGGGTTTGAAACGAGTCGAGAATTTCCCACGGAGGCACTGGTTGCTCTGCGAGTCGACGCGAATCAGGAGGCTCTCGTCAAGGAGTGTTTGTATCCGTGAGTTGAGGTGTTTGCTACGGATTATTTCTTTCCCTAGCACCAAGGATTATTTGTTTCCTTGGGGTTTGAAACGAGTCGAGAATTTCCCACGGAGGCACTGGTTGCTCTGCGAGTCGACGCGAATCAGGAGGCTCTCGTCAATGAGTGTTTGTATCCGTGAGTTGAGGTGTTTGCTAGGGATTATTTCTTTCCCTAGCACCAAGGATTATTTGTTTCCTTGGGGTTTGAAACGAGTCGAGAATTTCCCACGGAGGCACTGGTTGCTTTGCGAGTCGACGCGAATCAGGAGGCTCTCGTCAATGAGTGTTTGTATCCGTGAGTTGAGGTGTTTGCTAGGGATTATTTGTTTCCCTAGCGCCGAGGATTATTTGTTTCCTTGGGGTTTGAAACGAGTCAAGAATTTCCCACGGAGGCACTGGTTGCTCTGCGAGTCGACGCGAATTAGGAGGCTCTCGTCAAGGAGTGTTTGTATCCCTGAGTTGAGGTATTTGCCGAAGACATTGGTTTCTTCGGAGTTGAGATGAACTGTTGAGATTTGACCTCGTTTTCTGGTGGATCCTGTTGGGAAAGTATGGTTCCCTCTTCGTTTGCGTCCTTTGATTGTATACAGGGATCAATGTGATCTTAACTGTAGGGCCAAAGTTTTATCATTTCTTTTTTTTTTGTTTCATTTCCGCGATGCTCTATCATTTTAGCTTTTATATCGCGAAGGTCGCGATTGCCCAATCATTTCGGCTATTTTTCGCGGTGCCCAATCATTTCGGCTGTTTATTTTATTTTTACTCCCTGCTTTTTATTGCGAGTTGCCCAATCATTTCGGCTATTTTTTTGTTTTACTCGCTGCTTTTTATTGCGAGTTGCCCAATCATTTCGGCTATTTTTCAAGCATACATTTTCACTTGCTTCTTTTTATAGCAAGTTGCCCCATCATTTCGGCTATTTCATATGCATGTGCGGCCTACTGGCTTTTCTCCGTAAACCTGAAATTAGACGCCGATTTCGATATCAGCACCTCTACAACTAGGATATTGCCAGGAGCGAATCATCATCTGCCTCTGTCGATGTCGAACAAGGGTGGCTTAGCGAACAGGGTTAAGGTCCTGTCGACTAAGGCTTTTGACTTCATCAGCCGTAAGGGTCTCACAAAGGTATTTCTCCATACAAGTCGTGGGGATCTTGTAGGTGTATTTTCTCCTTAGGAATCGTGAGGATTCCTAAGTGTTTGTTCCTCTGTAAGTCATAAGGATCCTACAGGAGGATTTTCTCCTTGTAAGTCGAGAGGACTTATAAGGGTTGTTCGTCATGCGAACATATCCCCAGTCTCGGATGGGACTTGATTAGGGAAATGTTTATTCGCGCCCGTGGATTGTATACAAGGGTCAGTATTGAGCCACTTGTAGGGCAATATCGGGAGTTGCGGGAGTTGCTTAAGAACAGGTTTAGGTCTCTGTAACTTAAGACTTTCAAATCTTATGAGCCGTGAGGGTCCCATAAGAGAGTTCTCCTTACGAGTCGTGAGGATCTTGCAAGTGTATTTTCTCTTTAGAAATCGTGGGGATCCCTATGTGTGTTGCTCCCTTGTGAGTCGTAAGGATCTCACGCGGGTGGTTTCTCCTTACAAGGTCAAGAGGACCCTATAAGTTTCTTTTAACGAGGTTGCGCCCTTTCGGGTTTTCACAAAAACTCGCCGGTAGTCCTGCTGTTTTACTAACGGAGCCTTTTTAGGTTTTCATCCGTGCCCATTTTGCTTATGGACATACCCACATTTTTTATTTTATTTTTATTTTTATTTACTTTTTTTTATGAGGTCGCGCCCTTTCGGGTTTTCACGAACACTCGCCGGTAGCCCTGCTGTTTTTTATCACGGAGCCCTTTCGGGTTTTCATCCGTGCCCTTTTTGCTTATGGACATACCGTTTTTATTTATTATATTTTTCTTCTCTTTTTTTTGTCAGCTTACGGATGCTGCGATATTAGATTAAGGACGTTTCGGTCCGTTATTGAGAAGGCAGGCTACTGCTTATGAAGCTTGAACTTAGGAAGATAGCGAGTGGGCATAGTCGTCGTCATCTATCTTTGACCTAGGCTGTGGCTCATTAAGCGTAGTATTTCTTTAGGAATCTACCGTTTATCGGCCTGGAAGGCCTTTCACCGTGCATATCCATGAGTAGATAGGCTCCACCCTGGTAGACCTTGTCTATGATGTATGGGCCTTCATAGTTCGGCTCAAATTTTCCCCGCTTGGCGTGATTGGGGATCATAGGCCTTTTGACCACTAGCACAAGTTCGTCTTGGCGGAATGTCCTCGGTCGGGTTAATCTTTCATATGAGCGCGTCATCTTTTCTTTATAAGCTTCCAGATTTTGTTGCGCTATGAGCCGGGTTTCATCAAGGGCGTCAAGCTCCTCAAGCCGAAGGTGAGCATTTTCTTCGTCCGTCAGTTCGTAGTGGACTGCCACTCGTAGAGAGGGTAACTCTACCTCGAGGGGGAGTACTGCTTCCGTACCAAATACCAACGCATACAGCGTTGTGTTCGTGGCCGTCTTGAACGTTGTTCGATATGCCCAAAGAGCCTCTTGCAGTCTCTCGTGCCAGTCTTTCTTATTTTGGGACACCGTATTTTTCATGATCTTCGTCAGGGTCTTGTTGAAGGCCTCGGCTAGACCATTAGCTCGCGGATTATAAACCGAGGAATATCTCCAGTCTATGTTATGCTGTTGTGCGAAGCGACTGATCTTGTGGCTTCTGTAGGCTGGCCCGTTATCGGAGATGATCCGTCGCGGAGTTCCAAACCGATATATGACGTGCGTCTTGAAGAAATGGAGGATATTCTCCGTCTTCACTTCTCTCAACGACACTGCTTCTGCCCATTTAGAGAAGTAGTCAGTCGTCGCCAGGATGAAACGATGTCCCTTGGACGATGCTGGTTCGATTGGGTCGACTATATCAGTTCCCCACATTTCGAACGGCCAGCTAGCTACCGTCGGGTGTAGTGGATTTGGATGCTGATGGATGAAATCCCCATGAATTTGACATGAGTGGAATTGCTTCTCATATTCGAGGCAGTCCTGAATCATCGTGGCCAGTAGTAACCCATCCGCTTGATCTTCAACTACATCTTTGGGCCCGCTTGATGAGAACCACAGATTCCGTCATGAACTTCCTGAACGACTCTTTTCGCTTCGTCAGGTCCTAAGCATCTCAGCCACAGAGAATCGAATGACCTCTTATATAGAGTATCATCAACGAAGGCGAAAGACAGAGCTCGTTTCATGAGCTGATGTCTTATGGACGCTTCTTCAGGCTTTCGGTGGGACTTAAAGTAGTCTATGAAGACTTCCCTCCAATCCTCGGCCTTTTCCCGGTCTTTTATTTGCAGAGCCATTTGCTCAGTCGCTCCCTTTTCTTCGGATGATTCCGGAGATATTTCCGCTGGGGCAAGCACCCGACGGCTTTGTACCACGATTCTTATGTCATCGAGGTTCTCATCAGCCAGTTCTTTAGCGAGCTTGGCCAATGCGTCCGCTTTGCTGTTTTCTGCGCGCGTTATGTTTCCCAAAGTATAGGAAGGGATTTGGGTCAACAGTTGCTGCACCTTTTCGCCGTACTTCACCAACTCTGGTTTGCACGTTTGGTAGTCGCCATTTACTTGACTGATGACCAGCTGGGAGTCTCCATATATAAGGAGGTCTTCAATTCCCATGTCCATAGCGATCTCGAGGCCTGCTATCAAAGCTTCGTATTCGGCTTCATTATTCGTCCTCGGCTCTGTTAAGGAGAAGGCGAAGCGCATAATCCCTCCTTGTGGAGTTACGAAGATTAGGCCTACTCCCGATTTGATTATAGGGGTACTTTGTTTGCACTTTTTCATGGAAGATGCTCCGTCAAAATAAAGCTCCCATCAGGTGTCGTTCCCATCGATAGCGTCAAACGCATGTTCGTCTGGATGATCGCAATTTAAAGGAGAATTAGCGGGTATCGGATGCTCAGCAAGGAAGTCGGCGATAGCCTGGCCTTTGATTGCCTTGAGGGGTTGATACGTTATCGATAACTCCATCAAGAGAAGAGCCCATTTAGCGAGTCGACCTGTCAATATAGCCTTCGACATCAAATATTTAAGAGGGTCGACTTTTGAAATGAGACGGACCTCATGCGCCAATGCATAGTGCCTGAGCTTTGTTATCGTGAAGATCAACGCCAGGCAGTGTTTTTCAATGGGAGAGTAGTTACTTTCTGCCCCCAGAAGAACTCGACTCAAGTAATAGAGAGCTCTTTCTTTTCCTTGGTCATTCTCTTGCGCCCATAATATGCCTAAGGAACCTTCGAGGGTGGTTGTATAAAGAATGAGAGGTTTTCCCTTAACCGGAGCAGCCAATACTGGCGGGTTCTGCAGGTACTGTTTAATTTCGTCCAGCACGCCCTGGCATTTTTGATCCCAGACGAATGGAGTTCCCTTCTTCATCAGGTAACTGTAAGGGCGGCACTTGCCAGAGAGGTTGGCTATAAATCGCCGAATATATGCAAGCTTTCCTTGGAGAGACCGCAACTGTTTGAGAGTCCTTGGTGGAGGCATTTCCATGATCGCTTTGATCTTGGACGGATCTATTTCGATACCCCGGTGTCGGACGATGAATCCCAGGAATTTGCCTGAGGAAACTCCGAATGCACACTTGAGAGGGTTCATCTTCAAGTTGTATTGTCGAAGGCGTTGAAATACAGTCTTTAGATACTCGAGATGTTCCTCGTATGATTTGCTCTTAACCACGAGGTCGTCGATATAGCATTCGACGATTTCATGTATAAGGTCATCGAAGATCTTCGTCATGGCCCTTTGGTAAGTGGCACCGGCGTTCTTTAAACCGAAGGGCATCACTTTATAACAGAATATTCCCAAAGGGGTCCTGAAGGCGGTGTGCTTCTGGTCTTCGGGATGCATCTTTATCAGATTATACCCTGATGAGCCGTCCATGAAGGGGAAAACCTCCTGAGTGGACGTATTTTCTATCATCAATTCGGTGACTGGCACCGGGAAATCATCCTTCGGGCAGGCTTTGTTGAGATTCCGAATGTCCACGCATATGCGCACTGTTCCATTTTTCTTCATCACCGGGACAATGTTGGCGATCCATTCAGGGTATTGAACTTCCTGGATAAAGCCAGAGTCGATTAGCTTCTTGACCTCGGCGTTGATGCTCATCTCAAGCTCGAGCCGCATTCTTCTTGGCGCCTGTTTGACCGGCTTGACGTCTGGGGATATCGCCAATTTGTGCTCAGCAACTTCCGGATCTAGTCCCGGCATTTCGGAATAGTTCCATGCGAAGCAATCTTTATGCTGTACAAGGACGTCTTTTAACGCAGCCACCCTTTCTCCGGATAACAGCTCGCTGACAAATGTCGGTCGCGGGTTGTTTAGCATCCCCAACTCAATTTTCTTGAAGTTATCCGCGGTAGTATGTATTCCATTTTCCATTTCTTTCGGAGCTGGCGGAAATTCTGAGATCACCCTATCGTTGCTGTTTTCGAAGCACCAGGGAAGGCTGTCCATATTCTCAGGCTCTTCTTTTACTATTATTATCATGCGACAAGTGCGAATCCGCTTCCAATCCCAATGTGGATTTGGTTCTGTTCTTGCGGCTTTGGGTTCATGCTTCTGTGGCGGCGCTACCCTCCAGTTGTCAGACAGAGCGAACTTGCCAAGCTGATACTGATCTTCGACCCAATTCTTCAAGGTGAAGCAGTCTTCGAGAGGATGCCCTATTACTCGATGGTAAGAGAAATAATTTGGTTCAGAGGCTTCACCTGCTTGTTCGGTGTTAGTTATATGTATGCCCTAGAGGCCATTGCTATACATGGGATGTATATTGTAGTGGATGCTTGGACATATATAGGGAAGACTTTCTTGCTCGACATGATAGTATGCTATCTGTTTGCTCTTTACCTTAACGTGTACAATGATTGTCTCTCTGTTACATGTTGGTAAAGCTCTTAGGATGTGTACTTGACTACCTGGACTATGATGCGGATCATACTAGTGGGGACATGGTAGTCCATAAGTACATCCTTCAAGGTCCCTAGTCGTGGGTGTATCGAGACGGGGCATCGATATTCCAGAGTAGACTAGCGTATACCTTCTCGACCCATACAGATGGGCGATGGATGATCCCATATCCATTGGTGTTTGACATCAGAGATGATATACGGGTGCTCAGTAGAGACTGGGTACACTGGACGGACTCGCCGAGAACTCCCAGATGGTATTATACCTTACGTCAGATGGCAGTTCTCTGGTGACACTGGTACAGGTTAGTCTGTAGACACGAGATCATCATAGTGTCTTGTGTGAATCCCACTGTGCTTTGATTTCCACCTTACCACGCCTAAGAGGGCGTGCAAAACGGTGGTTTTTGGGTACGGTCCCGAATCACATGGAGGCAATGAGCGATAGGAGGGGATTCGTCTCTCCCGGTATAGGGAGTTGATGTTGCGCTGTGTTCGATTGGCTATAACAGGAAATCCCTGGCCAGGGTTGCTGAGATTTACTGGTAAGTGTTACCAGTAGTTTCTCGAACTGTTATAGACCTCATATCGACACGACTTATCGAGCTGCTGGGGTCTGACATTTACCACCCCTAGGCAAGATATGCGACATATCAGACGATCAGACCGGACTGTACGGTAAGTGTTACTGGTTGGATTCACAGGAGTGTGAGCGGGCTTGCTCGTCGATCTTCTAATCGCTCAATACCCGGGTGGCCGTTACATTTAGTAGACCGCTTGCGGCTTGTGGGTGCTTGATATGATCATCATCTGCTGCCGGCGTATTGACGAGTCTTTAGAGTCCTACACAGAGGTTTCCTGGCTCAAGCGAAACGAAATAGGAGGGCATGTGAGATATGTGTGGGACCGAGTATAATACCAGTATGTGATACTGTATTCGATCCTCGTGATTTGTGACATTGATCGGTTATATGCGATATAGCCGGGTAATCGGATCAAGTGTTGATTCGATAAGTTGTTACTATTGATATTAGTCGGTTATATGCAGTATGACCGGATCGTTAAATCAAGTGTTGATTTAATGATTTAATGTATAATTATATATTTGATATATTACTTTACATTAACTAATATTGGTTCACTTAAGATGTTTTTCTCACTTGTTTGTGCACATTGTATATGTGATATATTTTTGTGCACAAGATTGTATTGATGATACATGCAAACTTGGGTGTATGTTTGATTTAAACAATGTTTAGTAAATGGTTAGGGTTTCATTTCATTTGCTTTATTTACTTATTCATTTATTTATTTTATCATTTTGGTAAGAAATAAAATGGTGAATTTATTTGGATTTCACTTGAAGCTTCATGTAGCTTTGAAAGTCAAAACCATTTTGTTTCTTTCCTAAACCCTAACCCTTTAACTAAACCCTAGTTCATTCTCTACATGAGTTAGTCTCACCCATGGTTGCATTATGATAACTCTTCACTTGTTTTTTCATTTTTAATTGAATTGATATTTCTTTTCTTCTTCTTCTTCTTCATGAGAAAGAAAAGAAAAGCTTGCTTCAAAAATGTCAAGTGATGATTCCAAGTGAGAAATCCAAATCCAAAGTGAACCCACTTCCTATTTCTTCATCCTCTACCACATGCCATGTAGTATAGGGTGTTTTCTTCACAAGTTTCATGACTTGGTGAAGTTGGAGCTTGATCTTGAGTTGCCTCGACGTAGATCATTTTCGGCATCGAAGTCGACGACCTAGCCCGATCATTTCTTTGACGAAACCATCGCTAGAGTCCGGGATCCGATGATCGCAGCGGAGGGACATCATCATGGAGCTAAGGAAGTGGAGGACCGATTTACAAAGGTTGTATTTCCATTCACTTAGTAGTTAAGTTGTTAACTAGCTTGCATCTTTAGCCTATCCTCTAGTTAACGATCCGTATTAGGGTTTGTAGGCACATGAAAAAATTTGAATTTGGCATGGTTGATGCCTTGTGAGACCTTATTAGTGTGCCTAGGGACCCTACAGTGGTATCAGAGCCTAGCTAGAGCTTTAGGCGATGCGTAGACGATGTTAGAAACCCGATCGAACTCGAAACGCTAATCTCAAACCCTTCTCTGTACATTTTTTCAAAACTGGGTTTTTTCCAAATTAAAAATATGCAAAAAATTCAGCAGGCCTTTTCAGGGATTACTGTGCAGCACGTGATCATGATTCGACTAAAGCGCGGTGGAACCGCGGCACGAGCATGGCTCGTTCGGCGGTTCCGCGGCCAAGCAGTCACATCAGCTTTTGAATTTTGCACAGTAATTCCTAACTTTTAGTGCTGTATTTTCTGGGAATTTTTAACTTCTACTCAAGAGTTGAGTTTTCTGGGTTGTATTGGGGACTCGGTGTTGTTAGTGTATATGCCCTAGAGGCCATTACTGTATCATACTAGTTTGTATATTACTTAATGGATGCTTGGGATATTCACCTTGTATATACAATCTTGCTCAAAATAGTAGTATGCTACTTGGTTTGTTTCTACTTCAATGTGTACTTGTGTTTATTTCAGTATATCACTTATACGCATTAGTGGAGCCCTTAGGATCTTTGCTTGATTACCAGCGTTGTGATGGCAGTCACACTAGTGGGGGCTGGGTAATCTATAAGCACATCCTTATTCAGGTCCCTGGTCGCAGGACTATCGAGACAGGGCATCGATACTCCGGAGTAGACCAGCGCATGCGCTTCTCATCCCAGTGTGGGAGACGGTCTGTCCCACAGCCGTCAGTACGTCGTACTTGAGATAGTATGCGGGTGCTCGTTAGGTTACGGGTACACTGGACAGGACTCGTCGGGAACTGACTAGTTGGTATTATACCTATCGTCAGTTATCAGTTCCCAGGTGACATGAGTACAGCTTAGTCCGCTGACTTGACACTGTCACTCCGCCTCGAGTGTGTTCCCACTGTACTTTGATCACTACCCTACCACGGCTCAAAGGAGTCGTGCAAACAGGTGGTGGTTGGGTGCAGTCCCGAAGCACTTGGAGGCAGTGACGGTTAGACAGGATTCGTCTCTCCCGGTATTGGGGGTTGACATCGCGCTGTGTCTAGGAGAGCCATTACACGAGTAGTCCCTGGCCAGGGCAAACGAGATATACTGGTAGGTTTCCAGTGTTATCTCAGGGTGTATTGGGCTTCACTCCGGCACGACTTGTACCGCTATTGGGGGACTGACGTTTACCGCCCCCTAGGCCCGCCATGCGATGTATCAGACGAACAGACCGGACTGTGCGGAGAATGTCACGCTCAGGCTCAGTAGGAGTTCAGATGGGTTTCGCCTCGTCGGTCTTCTTGTCGGCATTACCTGGGGACCGTTACGCACAGCTAGTGCCGCTTGCGGTCTGTGGTTAAACCCACTGCCAGCGTAGTGTCGAGTCTTTAGAGTCCCACACAGAAAGCTTTTCGCCTTTAGGCAAAAGAGTAGAGGTCGCATGGTATTGCGACAGGTCGCATGGTTTTGCGACAGGGTTCGGTCACATCCGTGCACTTGTGCACGTACAGTGTCCGGACAGTTTACACTAGCGGGCTTTGGTTTAAGCCAGATCCTAGTGTACCTTATGGGATTGGATTTATCCAGTTTGCATTCGTGTTCCTCGGAACGCGGATGCGGGTGTGTATGCACAGTTGACAGGGAGGCAGAGGCAGTGGATTCTCATTAGGGTTGTTGACAGTTGACCGTTGACTTTTGACTTTTTGCTCAACCCTAATGAGAATATGATATGTGATTAACTATTATATTAATTAAGTATTATGGTGATATGGTTGTTGACTTGTTGACTTTTGTTGACTTGTTGACTTTGGTGACTTGTTGACTTTTGTTGACTTGTTGACCGGTTGACTAGGCTTGACTAGTTGACCATCATGATAACCATGGTTATCATTTCATGCCAAAGACTTTTTTCTTGCTTGCTTTTTGAGTAAAATGAGTGCATGATATGATAACCTTATGGTTGCTTCTAACCATCACCAAAAGACTTTTTTGATATGATGAGTTATGATCACTTTGGATTATGAGAGGGTGAGAGAGAAAAGAGAGCCTCATTCTTTCTTGCTCATTCTCTCTCTTGTTCTTGAGCTCTCCCCTTGCTCTCACCCTCAACCTCTTGCTCCCTCTCTTGATCTATGGTTCTCTTGTCTCATGAGTTGAGAATCAAGAACCATAGATAAAATCCCATTCTATTTCCTCTCTACTCATTCTAGTTCACTAGGTTTGGCAAACCAAGTGAACTAGTTTCTTCAAAGACCGAAGAAGGAGCTAAAGGTTGGAGCTTTCAAGTGGATCTATCTTCGGCGTACGGAGACGACGAGAAGGAGCCATCGGACCACCACCGGAGCTTGAAGAGAAGGAGTTCAAGACAAGCTAGGTATAACCATCTCTATCCGAGTAGCTAAATATCTTTAGCTTAGTATGCTAGTTTTAGTTTAGGTAACGATCCCGACCATAAGTTAGTCCATGTTGCCTCTTGCGATAAAAATTCGTTTTTTATACCGTTTCCGCCTCCCCGTAAGAACCGGGGGTCGCAATATGGACTTACAGTGGTATCAGAGCCTAACTAAACTTAAACTAGCAAGGTAGTAAAGTGTAACGAAGTTCGGAACCGAAAAAAATCACAAAACCGGAAAACTACAAAAACTGAGTTTCTGTTGAAATTTTTTCTGGTCAAAATGAAAAACTTCATACTCCTAAATTCGTCTCAGGGTTTTGTTAGAACACCCATGAAAAACGATTCACCAATTCGTCTAAACCGCCGCGCTTCCGCCGCGTGACCCTTCTTGGCCGCCGCTGAAGCGCCGCGGTTTGTTGTCTTTAGTGCGTCGTTTTTCGTGCAGTGTGTGTCTGTGTTGGTTTTGGGATTTTTGAGATATATTATATGTGCCCAGATTTTACAGAAAAGAAATTTCCTTTTGGGGTCCTATAATTCCGTATTTTTTCCGAACTTCATTGCACTTTGACTATGATGGTTATATCTGTGATGTTTGCATGTATTGAACGTCGGCTAATCGCTATAAGTCGATTAGTCGGGGTTATACATGATCTGTAATGTGCTGGAATGTGTATATAAATATGTTGGATTGTCGCGGGTGAATAGCCGGGGGTTGTGAGACGAGAGTTTACTTTTCTTGCAATTCATGTAAATTTGTAAATTGATGTAATAATTATTTGTTTGGCCGCACAACCGGGTCGGGGTTGTAGCCGTCATTGTATAATTTCTTTTTACTGTTTTTGCTCCTAGGATAGACCCGTGGAGGGGTGCACAAACTACCGGGTATGCCGAAGTGTCGAGTGGCCTACTCATGGAGATGAGGGAGGTTGCTACGCTTCGGGTACTTGGCGGGTAGTTTGCCGTACCCGTAGGGGTCTTGGGTGGGGTTTTGGCTATTCACCGCGACCGTGTTATCTGTTTTTGTTACAGGCTCGTACAAATTACAGATTACTAGTATATCCAATGTATTTATCTGTGATCTGAAATGTTTATCATTGCTTACTATTTAGGCGTTGCTTATGTTTTACAGACGCGCTAGCCCAGCCCCCGCTCTGTCGTTAGTTAAGTAACCTAACGGGTAATGACGGGGCCCAGTGGCGAATGCGAATGGCATAAGCGTACGTCATATTTTGGTTGTTTTCTGCAATGGTAGGGTTAAATGATGGGACGCATTAAAAGTACTAATGCAAGAATATCACGCATTAAAAGAACTAATGCAAGATAATAAACCAAGTTAAAGTCGTTGGAACACTTTCGAAAAACCACTCGGTTCTTTTCAAAATAACTTTTAAATGCGGAGCTTGAGCCACTCCTTCTAAAAGCTATCTCGTTCCATCGATTAAATCAAGTTCACTACGTTCACGGTTTCGCCAAAACCATCCGTAGCCCTCCGTCGTTTCACATGAATAGTCAATAGTATTCAAGCTGTGTTTGTTGGCCAAAGTCAAGGCACAGTGATTGGTAGCTATTGGGTATTCATGTGCAGCATAGATAGATGCGTTGGTTTGGAACAGTCGTACTGCCTTGTTGGCCAAAGTCAAGGGTAGGTGCGGGTGGATTCAAATTAACCTGGAGAACGACGGGCAGAACTTGACATGTGACTTATGATTTGTTGGCCAAAGTCAAGGTCATAAGAGCATGGGGCAAAAATCCACATCGGGAGTTTCATAAGTACTGAAACTTGCTAGATTTGCATACCATTTGGAGTGTGATGATTCTGGTAGGATTCCTTCAGTTTCGTCACGCGATGATATTTGGATCCCGATCCTACTGTGAGTATATGCTACTCCTCGGGAAATTTCTCACTTAACGATCAATGCTATAAACCTAGTAGGTGCCTAGAAAGGTGTTAGCGGGGCTACGCCCCCAGGGAAAAGAGGTTCTCTAATTAAGGAACTTCGCGAAAGCGTTGGAAAACCTCCCTCGAAGTACCGACACCAGCCTGGCTGAACGGTTAAGCAAGTATTGTACGGTGGGATTGATCCCGGCTAATTCTTCCTTTATGGTTTGAGGAGGGATTCGAGAAACAGTGGGAGCCATCCTGTTTAGACAAACTAAAAACCACTCTAAACTTGCAAGAGCATCATGCTGAGTGTTTCTTCTTCTCTCTCCTAATTGCAGCGACCAATCAACATGACTGGACTTAAGTTACTCCTAGATAAAAACAAACTGACAGGGCCAAACTACAAAGATTGGCTCAGGAATGTCACGATAGCAATCACTTATGACAAGCTGGGGTATCTTCTTACCACCAAAGCTCCCCCTGTCCCTGGTCCAACTTCCAGCGTCGCGGATAAGGAAATCCGCAAGACTTGGGAGATTGATAGCGCGAAGGCCAAGTGCCTCCTGCTTGCCTCGATGGACAACGAACATCAGAGGAGGCATGAGAATATGGACATGGAGTCCATATTGCTCCATACAAAAGAACTGTATGGAGAGCAATCACGTATCGCAAGATACGAAGCGTCGAAAAAGTTATTTTCGACAAGAATGGCCGTCGGATCATCAGTAGCCGAGCATGTGCTAAAGATGATCGGCTTCATTGAGGAGCTCGCTGACCTAGGGATCACATTGGAGAGTGAGCTATATACGGATATAGTTCTCCAGTCCCTTCCTTCCACTTACGCCCAGTTTATACTGAACTTCAACCTACAAGAAAAAGAGGTTGAACTATCAGAGCTCCTCAACATGCTGAGGAGCGCAGAGGGCACCCTACAGAAAGGTAGGGAAACATCCACTTTGTTTGTAGGAGGATCATCTTCTTCTAGGTCCAAGGCGAAAGCCAAGGGAAAGAAGAAGAAGGCCCCCGCCAAACCAAGGGGCGGTGTTGGTAAAGTGGATACGAAGGGAAAAGGCAAAGCAACAAAGATAGCGGGGAAGCTTGTGGATAAGGAAGAATGCTTCTATTGTCATAAGAAAGGACACTGGAAGAATGATTGCAGGGCCTGGAAGGCCAGAACACAGGAATTGAAGCAGGTTGCAGCTTCAGCTTCAGGTGTGTATGTTATTGAAAATTGTCTTTCAATAAACTCTACTTCCTGGGTATTGGATACCGGATCAGGATCTCATATCTGTAATTCTTTGCAGGCGTTGAGAAACCGTAGGGTTTTGAAGGCAGGTGACATGACCCTCAAAGTTGCGAACGGAGCTAGCATGGATGCTAAAGCCGTGGGGGACTATCACCTGGGAATGTCAGATGGACATGTTTTGGTTTTGCGTAATTGCTTTTTTGTACCCAACGCAACTTGTAATATCATTTCTGTATCTTTAGTTTCTAAAGAAGGTTATGAATTTGCGTTTGTAAGTAATGTTGTAAACATTCACCTTAATCAAGTTTTGATTGGGTCAGGTACATTGAGTAATGGTATATACGTGTTAAACCAACCACAAATTTTCAACGTCCAGAATACACACAAAAGAAAGTCTCCGGAAATAAATCAGACTTTCTTATGGCATTGTAGATTGGGTCACATCAATGAGAGAAGGTTGACTAAGTTACATACAGAAGGATATTTGAATGCGTTCGAATATCAATCGTATGCCACTTGTCAATCTTGTCTCAAAGGAAAGATGACAAAGACTCCGTTTACTGGACATGGAGTAAGAGCGAGCGAGCTCTTGGGACTCGTACACAGTGACGTGTGCGGTCCAATGTCTACACATGCCCGAAGCGGACATTCTTACTTCATTACTTTTACGGATGACTTCTCAAGGTACGGTTATGTCTTCTTGATGAAACATAAGTCCGAGGCCTTTGGAAAATTCCAGGAGTATAAGAATGAAGTAGAGAAACAGACCGGCAAAAGTATTAAGATTCTAAGATCGGATCGAGGTGGAGAATACTTAAGTGCCGAATTCCTGGACTATTTAAAAGAGAACGGAATTCTCTCTCAGCTTACTCCTCCATACACCCCGCAACATAACGGTGTATCGGAGAGACGGAACCGCACCCTATTGGATATGGTGCGGTCCATGATGAGTAACGCTGAGTTGCCGCGATCATTCTGGGGGTATGCGCTAGAATCAGCAGCGTACCTTTTGAACCGAGTTCCGACTAAGACTGTGCCTTCCACACCATATGAAATGTGGTGTGGGAAGAGACCCTATCTTAAGCACATTAAGACATGGGGATGTCCGGCTTTTGTCAAAAAGCAGCATGCGGACAAGCTCGAGGCACGCTCAGTACAGTGCAAGTTTGTGGGGTATCCAAAGAACTCAAAAGGATATTTCTTCTACTGTGAAGAGGAACAAAAAGTTCTTGTTTCTCGTCATGCCTACTTCTTGGAAACTGAGTTTTTGGAAAACCAGATAAGTGGGAGCACAGTAGAACTGGAAGAAATTCCAGAACCACGGACTGTTACTGAAAGTTTAGTGGAACCAGAAGGTTCGGAAGAACAGGACATTCCTACGCCGCTCCGCAGAAGTAGTAGGCAGTCTCATCCGCCTGAGAGATACTACGGTTTTCTCATAGACGGGGATAGAGAGGATTGCATCATAGATTATGATGAGCCTACTAGCTTCCAGCAGGCCGTTCAGAGCATTGACTCAGTGAAATGGCTGGATGCAATGCGGACCGAAATGGAGTCCATGTACACCAACAAGGTATGGACGTTGGACATTGCTCCAGACGGGGTAAAACCCGTAGGATGCAAGTGGATCTTCAAAAGGAAGATTGGTGTAGATGGACAGGTTGAGACCTATAAAGCTAGGCTGGTAGCAAAGGGTTTTCGTCAAAGACCTGGCTTGGACTACGACGAAACCTTTTCTCCAGTAGCCATGCTGAAATCCATTCGGATCCTTCTTGCCATTGCTGCCTTCCACGATTATGAGATCTGGCAAATGGACGTAAAGACAGCTTTTCTAAATGGAAATTTAGAGGAGTGTGTCTATATGGACCAGCCAGAGGGTTTCATTCAGAGTGGGAGCAGCGGAAAGGTGTGCAAGTTGCTTAAGTCCATCTATGGACTAAAGCAGGCATCACGGAGTTGGAACATCTGCTTTGATGAGACGGTCAAAGAATTTGGCTTTATCAAAAATCCAGATGAACCATGCATCTATAGTAGATTTGTAGCGAGAACTGTAGTATTCCTCGTTTTATACGTGGATGACATTCTCTTAATAGGAAATGATATTCCTATGCTACAATCTGTCAAGGGGTTCTTGTCACAAAGGTTCTCCATGAAAGACCTGGGTGATGCCTCATACATCCTGGGGATCCGGATCCATCGTGATAGATCCAAGAGGATATTGGGACTTTCTCAGTCCAGGTACATCGACACCGTACTGAAAAGATTCAGTATGGAAGATTCCAAGCGCGGTAACCTACCGGCTTGTCACGGGATCACCCTCTCTAAAGAGATGTCTCCCAAGACTGATTTGGAGAGGGATCGCATGTCTATTATACCCTACGCTTCTGCGGTAGGCTCTATAATGTATGCGATGTTGTGTACCAGACCGGATGTAGCTTATGCACTGAGTGTAGTAAGCCGGTATCAGTCAAACCCTGGGGAGAAACATTGGATAGCGGTAAAGAACATTCTCAAGTACCTGAGGAGGACTAAGGAGATGTTCTTGGTGTATGGCGGAAAGGACCTCCAGATCGAGGCCTTTGCTGACTCCAGCTTCCAGAGTGACAAGGATGATTCCAAGTCCATGTCGGGTTTTGTCTTTACCCTCAATGGAGGGGCGGTGTGTTGGAAGAGTTCCAAACAGGAAACCGTTGCAGACTCGACGATGGAAGCGGAATACATCGCTGCATCTGATGCCGCAAAAGAAGCTGTCTGGATGAGGAAGTTCTTGAAAGAACTTCAGGTGGTTCCGTCCATTGTTGATCCAATACCTCTGTATTGCGACAACAACGGGGCTATAGCTTTAGCGAAGGAACCCAGGTCCCATCAGAAATCCAGGCACATCTTAAGGCGGTATCACCTGATCAGGGAGATCGTAGATCGCCAGGAGATCGAGGTTCGGAGAGTCGCCTCAGAAGATAACACTGCTGATCCATTCACCAAGGCCCTGCCCCAGACTCAGTTCGAGCGGCTGATCGAGATGATAGGTCTTCGATACGCCAGTACATGGCCTTAGTGCAAGTGGGAGATTGTTAGTGTATATGCCCTAGAGGCCATTACTGTATCATACTAGTTTGTATATTACTTAATGGATGCTTGGGATATTCACCTTGTATATACAATCTTGCTCAAAATAGTAGTATGCTACTTGGTTTGTTTCTACTTCAATGTGTACTTGTGTTTATTTCAGTATATCACTTATACGCATTAGTGGAGCCCTTAGGATCTTTGCTTGATTACCAGCGTTGTGATGGCAGTCACACTAGTGGGGGCTGGGTAATCTATAAGCACATCCTTATTCAGGTCCCTGGTCGCAGGACTATCGAGACAGGGCATCGATACTCCGGAGTAGACCAGCGCATGCGCTTCTCATCCCAGTGTGGGAGACGGTCTGTCCCACAGCCGTCAGTACGTCGTACTTGAGATAGTATGCGGGTGCTCGTTAGGTTACGGGTACACTGGACAGGACTCGTCGGGAACTGACTAGTTGGTATTATACCTATCGTCAGTTATCAGTTCCCAGGTGACATGAGTACAGCTTAGTCCGCTGACTTGACACTGTCACTCCGCCTCGAGTGTGTTCCCACTGTACTTTGATCACTACCCTACCACGGCTCAAAGGAGTCGTGCAAACAGGTGGTGGTTGGGTGCAGTCCCGAAGCACTTGGAGGCAGTGACGGTTAGACAGGATTCGTCTCTCCCGGTATTGGGGGTTGACATCGCGCTGTGTCTAGGAGAGCCATTACACGAGTAGTCCCTGGCCAGGGCAAACGAGATATACTGGTAGGTTTCCAGTGTTATCTCAGGGTGTATTGGGCTTCACTCCGGCACGACTTGTACCGCTATTGGGGGACTGACGTTTACCGCCCCCTAGGCCCGCCATGCGATGTATCAGACGAACAGACCGGACTGTGCGGAGAATGTCACGCTCAGGCTCAGTAGGAGTTCAGATGGGTTTCGCCTCGTCGGTCTTCTTGTCGGCATTACCTGGGGACCGTTACGCACAGCTAGTGCCGCTTGCGGTCTGTGGTTAAACCCACTGCCAGCGTAGTGTCGAGTCTTTAGAGTCCCACACAGAAAGCTTTTCGCCTTTAGGCAAAAGAGTAGAGGTCGCATGGTATTGCGACAGGTCGCATGGTTTTGCGACAGGGTTCGGTCACATCCGTGCACTTGTGCACGTACAGTGTCCGGACAGTTTACACTAGCGGGCTTTGGTTTAAGCCAGATCCTAGTGTACCTTATGGGATTGGATTTATCCAGTTTGCATTCGTGTTCCTCGGAACGCGGATGCGGGTGTGTATGCACAGTTGACAGGGAGGCAGAGGCAGTGGATTCTCATTAGGGTTGTTGACAGTTGACCGTTGACTTTTGACTTTTTGCTCAACCCTAATGAGAATATGATATGTGATTAACTATTATATTAATTAAGTATTATGGTGATATGGTTGTTGACTTGTTGACTTTTGTTGACTTGTTGACTTTGGTGACTTGTTGACTTTTGTTGACTTGTTGACCGGTTGACTAGGCTTGACTAGTTGACCATCATGATAACCATGGTTATCATTTCATGCCAAAGACTTTTTTCTTGCTTGCTTTTTGAGTAAAATGAGTGCATGATATGATAACCTTATGGTTGCTTCTAACCATCACCAAAAGACTTTTTTGATATGATGAGTTATGATCACTTTGGATTATGAGAGGGTGAGAGAGAAAAGAGAGCCTCATTCTTTCTTGCTCATTCTCTCTCTTGTTCTTGAGCTCTCCCCTTGCTCTCACCCTCAACCTCTTGCTCCCTCTCTTGATCTATGGTTCTCTTGTCTCATGAGTTGAGAATCAAGAACCATAGATAAAATCCCATTCTATTTCCTCTCTACTCATTCTAGTTCACTAGGTTTGGCAAACCAAGTGAACTAGTTTCTTCAAAGACCGAAGAAGGAGCTAAAGGTTGGAGCTTTCAAGTGGATCTATCTTCGGCGTACGGAGACGACGAGAAGGAGCCATCGGACCACCACCGGAGCTTGAAGAGAAGGAGTTCAAGACAAGCTAGGTATAACCATCTCTATCCGAGTAGCTAAATATCTTTAGCTTAGTATGCTAGTTTTAGTTTAGGTAACGATCCCGACCATAAGTTAGTCCATGTTGCCTCTTGCGATAAAAATTCGTTTTTTATACCGTTTCCGCCTCCCCGTAAGAACCGGGGGTCGCAATATGGACTTACAGGTGTTTCGATCGGGAAGTTTAACTTCGTCTGTGTTTTTCCGGATAATTTTAGAAAATGTTGAAAAGTTTGACCGGATATAAATACCCACTTTTTCCCCTGTCGGGAAATTTCCAAGTGTTGGATCTTTCCGTAGTATAAGAACGTTCAAAGTAGTGCAAGTAACGCGATGGACCCTCTAGAAGACAACAAACCTTAACTCGATTATGTGACCGTCTTGAACTGCCCTTTGAACCTTCGGGTTTGGGGCAGTACGGCGTGCCACATGTGAGACGTTGGCTTGACCCTTCTACGGCTGGACCGTTGGTACTGAGGCATGATCCGGATGTTTTTAAACTTGTTTCATATGTTGAGCTGTTTTGGGAAAACTTGGGTGTTTGAATGTTCGATCGGAAAGTTTAACATTTTCTATTTATCTGGAATGGGATACAATATTTGGAATCCACAAGTAGTTATGAGATAACTGATTTGAATGTTATAAACGTAGCACTTTAGTCTCACTTGATCGGTTGCCACGGAATTTTGATGTGATCAAAAGTCCGTCGCAATCACGTAGCGTACGCGGATACTCGCCGGATAAACTTAATAGACAGTTACACCCATTAGCCCCGACCAAGTGACTGTAGGAGAACCCCGTCGCCGAAAGCATCCGTTCGGATGCTCGCGGTAGCGGTGTTCCGCCTTGGTGCACTTCGTCGACGGTATCGGGGGGTACTGCCGTCTACTAAAGTTTGCGACGAGCATTCGATCAGGATATCGGGAATCTTGTTGAATTGCCCGACTTGATATTGAAAAGTTTTCGATAATGAGACTAAAATGCGCGGTTTATAATTGTTAGGCATGCGATGTCTAAGGAATTCATTTGGTTAGGCATGCGATGTCTAAGAAGGTTGCGGATTCCAACTGTTGTAGTTTTACACTTTCTTTTCTGCGACCGTAAGTGTAATATGCGATATCGCCGGTTTCGTTGCTATATGTCAACGACAATTGGGATGGGCATATTTACTTACGTTGATGACATGTGATGTTATGTGTTGCTGGATATGTTATATTGGATCGTCGCGTTATGAATAGCCGGGTTTTTTTTGTGTGAGATGAGTGTTTTTCATTTTCATTCATGTAAAAACTTGTATGTAATATTCTTTTATTGGGGCACTTCCAGGCTGCGGAAGATGTCACCTTTTGTATATTATTTACTTTTCCGCACTAGGATAGACCCAAGGAGGAGAGCACAAGTAACCGGGTTCTGGAGTCCAGTGGGAGACCAACTCGAGGAGTCGATTCCGGGTCTCCTAACTCCAGAATTGGTAGGGTTGCTTGCCGCTCTCGTAGGGGTCTAGTGTAGGGTTCCTAGGCACACTAATGAGGTCTCACAAGGCATCAACCATGCCAATTTCAAATTTTACGGGTGCCAAGAAACCCTAATACGGATCGTTAACTAGAAGTCTAGGCGAAAAGAGAAACTAGTTAACAACTTAACTACAAGAACGGAAATACAACCTTTGTAGATCCGGTCATCCACCTCCATAGTTCCGCAATGAAGTCTCCTCGCTGTCCAAATCGAATCCCGGGCTCTAGCGTCGGCTTCATCGGAGAAATGCGCGGGCTTGGTCGTCGGATTCGATGCCGAAGATGATCTACGTCGAGGCATCACTAGATCAAGCTCCAACTTCACCAAGTCAAGAAACTTGTGAAGAAAACACCCTATACTACTTGGCAAAAGGTAGAGGATGAAGAAATAGAAAATGGGTTCACTTTAGAATTGGATTTCTCACTCATTTTCACATTTCACCATTGTTGGTAGAAAGCTTTCTTCATGAAGTGAAGAAGAAGAAAAAAAGCAAGAATATGATAAGTGTTTTTAAAAAAGAAAAGAAAATCAATACTTATCATATTCAAACCATGATTAGGTGTAGAGAATAAACTAGGGTTAAGTGGAATGGTTAGGTTAAAGGAAAGAAACAAAATGGTCAACTTTTCAAACCTTCATGAACTTTCAATATAAAACAAAACTAGCAACCATTTTATTTCTTGCCAAAATGAAATAAATAAATGAATAAATAAATAAAAACCTTAACCATTTACATAACCATGGTTTAAACCAAAACTACACCCAAGTGAGCATGTATCATCAAACATGATACAAACAAGTGCACAAAAGTATATCACATATACAAGTTGTGTACTTCAAGTGAGAAAATCCTTTTAAAGTGAACCAATACTAGTTAATGTAAATCAATATATCATATATATATAATTATACATTAATTCATTAAATCAACACTTGATTTAACGATCCGGTCATATCTCATATAACCGACTAATATTCAATGTATCGGCTTATCGAATCAATCCTTGATTCGATAACTAGGTTATATCGCATACAACCATTCGACACATTCATCGCGAGAATGAAATACGGTATCACATACACGCATTATTCTCGGTCCCGCACATATCTCATATGCGCTCCTATTTCGTTTCGCTTGAGCCAGGAAACCTCTGTGTAGGACTCTAAAGACTCGTCAATACGCCGGCAGCAGATGATGATCATATCAATCACCAACAAGCCGCAAGCGGTCTGCTAAACGTAACGGCCACCCGGGTATTGAGCGATCAGAAGATCGACGAGCAAGCCCGCTCACACTCCTGTGAATCCAACCAGTAACACTTACCGTACAGTCCGGTCTGATCGTCTGATATGTCGCATATCTTTCCTAGGGGTGGTAAACGTCAGACCCCAATAGCTCGATAAGTCATGTCGATGTGAGGTCTATAACAGTTCGAGAAGCTACTGGTAACACTTACCAGTAAATCTCAGCAACCCTGGCCAGGGATTTCCGGTTATAGCCAATCGAACACAGCGCAACATCAACCCCTATACCGGGAGAGACGAATCCCCTCCTATCGCTCATTGCCTCCATGTGACTCGGGAATGTACCCAAAAACCACCGTTTTGCACGCCCTCTTGGACGTGGTAAGGTGGAAATCAAAGCACAGTGGGAACCACACAAGACTCTATGACGATCTCGGGTCAACAGACTACTCTGTACCAGTGTCACCAGAGAACTGCCATCTGACGTAAGTTATAATACCATCTGTGAGTTCTCGGCGAGTCCGTCCAGTGTACCCAGTCTCCATTGAGCACCCGTATATCATCTCTGATGTCAAACACCAATGGATATGGGATCATCCATCGCCCATCTGTATGGGTCGAGAAGGTATACGCTAGTCAACTCTGGTATATCGATGCCCCGTCTCGATATACCCACGACTAGGGACTTTCAAGGATGTACTTATGGACTACCATGTCCCCACTAGTATGATCCGCATCATAGTCCAGGTAGTCAAGTACACATCCTAAGGGCTTTACCAACATGTAACAGAGAGACAATCAGTGTACACGTTAAGATAAAGATCAACCAGATAGCATACTATCATGTCGAGCAAGAGAGTCCTCCCTATATATGTCCAAGCACCCACTACAATATACATCCTATGTATAGTAATGGCCTCTAGGGCATACATATAACTAACAATCTCCCATTTGCACTAGGTCCATCTGTGTAGCAGTGGTTGTAGTATCTCATACTCAACCATCCCATAAAAGTCTCTCTCTGGGAAAGGGCTTTTGTGAGTGGATCCGCCGTGTTGTCTTCTGAGTCTACTCTCCGAACCTCGATCACCCTGGAGATCAACTATCTCCATGATCAGGTGATACTGCCTTAGAATATGTCTGGATCACTGATGGGACGAACGTTCCTTGGCATAAGCCACAACTCCATTGTCACACAATGGGAGGAACTAAGTTCATCTCATGAACTAATATACACCCATACTGCCTCTTAAGTAGCGATGTATCAAGCCTTTATCGTCTAGTATGCCACGGTATCTAGCTTGGAACTCTTCCAACATACCATCCCTTTACTGAGGGTAAAGACAATGCCTGCTACTTACTTTCAGTCGTCCTTATCACCCTGGAACCCTTCCAGTGATTCTCCCCAGGATTGATTGATACCATCTCACTACAACTAGTGAGAATCCTAACATCCAATTAGATCTATCTCATAGATCTAAAACCCAGGATTTAGGAGGTATCACTTTGATCCTATATGGAGAATCCTTGTGATAAGCGGAGATTGACCGAGCGTAGCATAGGAAACTCCTTCCCAATCAAGAGTATGTCATCCACGTACTCTACGAGGATCGTTACTATACTCCCTACTACCTTTTTGTTTATACAAGGTTCATCTACCATTTTGATGATGTCAAACTCTTTGACTAACACATCAAAACAGATGTTCCAACTCCGCGATACCTGCTTTATCCTATAAAGCATCTTGTACACGTTTCCGCTCCTCCCACTGTCTACGAAGCCCTCTGGCTGTGTACTTATAGACGTTCTCTTCTAAAACATCATTTTAGAAAAGCAGTCATGGCACCCAACCGCCAGATATCGTAGTCATGGTATGTAGCCGTGGCAAGTAGGATCTGGATGGACTTAAGCATAGCCACTTGAAAAGGTTTCATCATTATCCAGGCTTGGTCGATGACGAAAAGCTTTAACAAGTCTAGCTTTGAAAGTCTCAACTTTTCCATCTACACCAAGTAATCTTCTCAAGATATACTTACTCCTGATGGGGATTTAACCCTTCAGATATAGCAACCAAAGTCCATACTTTGTTGGTGTACATGGATTCCATCTCAGATCGCTAAGCATCCAGCCATTCTTACAGAGTCCCACTCCTGATGGCCAGCTCGAAACTAGTTGGGTCATCATCTCATGATGCAATCCTCGCTCCCACTGTCATAGAGTAACCGAAGTATCTCTCAGGCGGGTGAGGAACATCACTAGATCGGCGGAGAGGCTGAGGTTCGTTGGTAACTATTGAATCCTTTGGTTCTATCAAATCATCAGCCGCAGTTTGTATAGCTGGAACATTTCCAGTTCTACATAACTGACCTTGCCTCGAGCTTGTCCGGATTTTTCTTTTAGACATAGCCCGGACAACCCCAAATCTTAACCAACTTAAGATATGGGCTCTTCCCTTATCACATCACATATGAAATGGTAGGCAACTGATTTGATTTGAACCCTATTTAATAGGTATGCAGCTTCTCAAGTGCATAACTCCCAAAAAGGAAATAGGTATCTCAGTAGTACTCATCATAGAGCACACCATAACGAATAGGGTGCAATTGCTCCGCCCCGATATACCATCATGCTATGGTGTATACGGAGGAGTAATGCTGAGAGAGAATCTCATTCTCCTTTAGAAAAGTCCAAGAATTTCGTGCTCAAGTATTCTCTTCCTTGATCTCATCATAGGACATAATACTTATACCCGTATTTTGGTTCTCTACTTCTAACTTATATTCTGTGAATATCTCAAAAGGTTCGGACTTGTGTTTAAACAGGAACAAAGGTCTGAATCTCGAAAGATCATCAGAGAATGTAATGAAGTATAAAGAACCGGTCTTGGCAAGTGTAGACAGGGGACCTACATACATCAACATGTATCATCCCAAGAGTTCACTAACTCTTTCTCTGTTTCCAGTAAATAGAGCTATAGTCATCTTATCTCTGTGACATGACTGGCAAGTTTCACAAGATGTAAATTCAAACTGATTTAAATATGCATCTAAAATGTAACTTCAGCTAGTCGGATCGCATTGATATGACCTAGTCTACAATGCCTCAAGAAGGATTCGTTCATTTCTGAACTCTTCCTCTTGTGTGTGTTCCATATACTAAGAACTGTAGTTTGATTTAGAACATCAATGCTTTTAGATAACGTGCCTGAACCGATCAACTTTTGATATAGGAAATGTTCAAAACATAATCCAATAATACAAAATTTTATCATTTCTTTACTTATAAAGAGATGGATATTATTTTGTATATCAGGTTCGGTATCTAATAACATTCGTTCAGAATCAATGTATTGGTAATATAGGGTGACAGTGACCAACAGACTTGGCTGCAACACCTGCCCTGTTTTCTGTCTCATGAAACTTATCACCCGTTCTTAGTTTTTCTACCTTTTTGTAGCCCTATGTAACAGATTACATATCTGGGATTCTGATCCGGTATCATATACCTAGGATGCAGAGGATACTGAGAAATAGTTCTTTGTAATGAACACACCCGAAGATGATGCATCAGCATGCACTCTCTTCGTTTGGGCGGCACGGGAATTCTGGTAATCTCCAATTTCCTGCTCTGTCTTATAACAATTATAAGTTGAAGCGGGACCAACGTTCCCCAGCTCAGTATAACAAGCGGGTTCGGTCAATATTCCGTATTACTATCTTGATTAAGGCGTGATATGGTCACTACCTGGAGAGAGAGAGAAGAAAACACTCAGCGTGCTCTCTTGCAAGAATAGATTGGTTATATTTTATCTAATCAGGATGGCTCCCACTGCTTTTTATCAAATCTTCCTTCAAACCCTAAAAGGAAAGACTAGCCGGGATTAATTACACACTACAAGTTCGCCAATCTTTCAGCCAGGCCAGTGTCGGTACTTTGAGGGAGGTCCCCCATGCTTTCGCACGAACCTAATTAATGTAAACCTCGTTTTCCCAGAGGCGTAACCCCGTTGACACCTTTCTAGACACCTACTTGATCGGCTAATTGTAATGTGTAAAACTCTCCCAGGAGTAACTCTTACTCGCAGTGGGTATCGGGATCCAACTATCTCATAGAAGGTATGCAATCTCATTGCAAATTTCAACACTTGAAATTCCCGATAATATTTTGCCCCAAGCGATCTATGACCTTGACTGAGTCAACAAATCATAGACCACAAGTAAAGTTCAACCCGTCATCTCTCGATTGAATTAAACCCACCCGCACGACCCTTGACTGAGTCAACAAGGCCGCACGACTACCCTAATCCAATCGCATCATATGCTTTGCAGATAAGCACTAATCAGCTACCGCACACTACGCCTTGACTGAGTCAACAAACGCAGCACGAATACTAACTAGGACTTATCTGAAATGACGGAGGGCTACGTCAGGTTTTTAAGAAAACCTTTTGCGTAATGAAATTATTTCGTTGTAGAATCAAATGATTTTAAAAATGGAATGCTTTTGAGGCTTTTCTTGATTTGCTAAAGGAGTCACTCCCGGTGAAGGGATCGTCGGTCCTTTCCTAGTCGAATGAGGTGCGGGGTATATCATATATATCACTGTGCAAAGCAAAAACTCTTAAAAGCAATCAAAAGACAAACCGAGTGTGTAGCAACTGCCAGTTATTGCTAAAGGAGTCACTCCCTGTGAAGGGATCTCGGTCCTTTCCTCATCGAATAAGGTGCAGGATATATCATATATACCGCTGTGCAAAGCAAGAACTGTAGCTACCTGTTTTATTTTTGAAATTCGATTCTACAACATCTTTAGGTTTCTTTTATTTCATTAATCACATTAATGAAGTCCCATCATTTAAGTACCTAAACATCACAGATAAATACGACGTACACTTATGCCATCCGCATTCGCCTCGATGTCCCCTCGTGCACCGTTAGGTTAGGTAACTAACGGCAGAGCGGGGCAGGGCTAGCGCGGGTGTAAAACATAAGTAACGTCTGTATAATATATCATATATACTATATACTGTATCTATCACAGAACATCACATGATCACATCACAGATATCGCAGCAGAAGAATCATATGAAACATTGGATATACTAGGACGTCCGTGTTTTCAATACGAGCCAGTATAAAACACGGATTCCACGGTCGCGATGAATAGCCAAACCCACACCCCTAGACCCCTACGAGAGCGGCAAGCAACCCTACCAATTCTAGGGTCAGGAGACCCGGACTCGACTCCTCGAGTTGGTCTCCCTGTGGACCCTAGAACCCGGTTACTTGTGCTCCCCTCCTTGGGTCTATCCTAGTGCTGAAAAGTAAATAATATACAAAGGGTGACATCTTCCGCAACCTGGAAGTGTCCCAATAAAAGAATATTACATATAAGTTTTTACATGAATGAAAATGAAAAACACTCATCTCACATAAAAACCCCCGGCTATTCAAACACGACGATCCAATATAACATATCCAGCAACACATAACATCACATGTCATCAACGTAAGTAAATATACGCATCCCAATTGTCGTTGACATATAGCAACGGAATCGGCGATATCACATATTACACTTACGGTCACAGAAAAGAAAGTGTAAAACTACAACAGTTGGAATCCGCAACCTGCATAGACATCGCATGCCTAATCAAATGAATTCCTCAGACATCGCATGCCTAACAATTATAAACCCCGCATTTTAGTCTCATTATCGAAAACACTTTTCAATATCAAGTCGGGCAATTCAACAAGATTCCCGACATCCTGATCGAATGCTCGTCGCAAACTTTAGTAGGCGGCCGCACCCCCGACTCCGTCGACAAAGTGCACCAAGGCGGAACACCGCTGCCGCGAGCACCCGTACGGATGCTTTCGGCGGCGGGGTTCTCCTACAGTCACTTGGTCGGGGCTATGGACCGAGGCTGTCTATTAAGTTTACCCGGCGAGTATCCGCGTACGCTACGTGATTGCGACGGACTTTTGATCACATCAAAATTCCGTGGCAACCGATCAAGTGAGACTAAAGTGCTATGTTTATAACATTCATTCAGTTATCTCATAACTTATTGTGAATTCCAATTATTGTATCCCATTCCGGATAAACAGAAAATGTTAAACTTTCCGATCGAACATTCGAACACCCAAGTTTTCCCGAAACAGATCAACACATGAAACAAGTTTAAAAACATCCAGTTCATGCCTCAGTACCAACGGTCCAGCCGTAGAAGGGTCAAGCCAACGCCTCACATGTGGCACGCCGTACTGCCCCAAACCCGAAGGTTCAAAGGGCAGTTCAAGACGGTCACATAATCGAGTTAAGGTTTGTTGTCTTTTAGAGGGTCCATCGAGTTACTTGCACTACTTAGAACGTCTTTAAATTACGGAAAAATCCAACACTTGGAAATTTCCCGACAGGGGAAAAATTGGGAATTTATATCCGGTCGAACTTTTTAACATATTCAAAAATTATCCGGAAATCAACACAGACAAAATTTGATAATCCGATCGAATTATCGAATCCCCAAAAAGACCCCAGAAAATGCAACTCTTGAATAATATTTAAAAATACCCAGAGAACTCAGCACTGAATAAAGAAAGTTACTGTGCAAAATTGGGAGGGTGACGTCACCCAATTGCCGCGGAACCACCGCACTTGGGACACATCGATTGGAAAATTTTGCACCGTAATTCTTAGATTTCCCTGCTGAATTTTTTACGCATTTTTAATTTGGAAAAAACCCAGTTTTTGAAAAAAGTCCAGAGAGCATTATCGGGTTAGGGTTTCGGGTCGATCGGGTTTCAAACTTCGTCTACGCGTCGCCTAAGGCTCTAGCTAGGCTCTGATACCACTGTAGGGTTCCTAGGCACACTAATGAGGTCTCATAAGGCATCAACCATGCCAATTTCAAATTTTACGGGTGCCGAGAAACCCTAATACGGATCGTTAACTAGAAGTCTAGGCGAAAAGAGAAACTAGTTAACAACTTAACTACAAGAACGGAAATACAACCTTTGTAGATCCGGTCCTCCACCTCCATAGCTCCGCAATGAAGTCTCCTCGCTGTCCAAATCGAATCCCGGGCTCTAGCGTCGGCTTCATCGAAGAAATGGGCGGGCTTGTTCGTCGGCTTCAATGCCGAAGATGATCTACGTCGAGGCATCACTAGATCAAGCTCCAACTTCACCAAGTCAAGAAACTTGTGAAGAAAACACCCTATACTACTTGGCAAGAGGTAGAGGATGAAGAAATAGGAAGTGGGTTCACTTTAGAATTGGATTTCTCACTCATTTTCACATTTCACCATTGTTGGTAGAAAGCTTTCTTCATGAAGTGAAGAAGAAGAAGAAGAAGCAAGAATTTGATAAGTGTTTTTAAAAAAGAAAAGAAAATCAATACTTATCATATTCAAACCATGATTAGGTGTAGAGAATAAACTAGGGTTAAGTGGAATGGTTAGGTTAAAGGAAAGAAACAAAATGGTCAACTTTTCAAACCTTCATGAACTTTCAATATAAAACAAAACTAGCAACTATTTTATTTCTTGCCAAAATGAAATAAATAAATGAATAAATAAATAAAAACCTTAACCATTTACATAACCATGGTTTAAACCAAAACTACACCCAAGTGAGCATGTATCATCAAACATGATACAAACAAGTGCACAAAAGTATATCACATATACAAGTTGTGTACTTCAAGTGAGAAAATCCTTTTAAAGTGAACCAATACTAGTTAATGTAAATCAATATATCATATATATATAATTATACATTAAATCATTAAATCAACACTTGATTTAACGATCCGGTCATATCGCATATAACCGACTAATATTCAATGTATCGGCTTATCGAATCAATCCTTGATTCGATAACTAGGTTATATCGCATACAACCATTCGACACATTCATCGCGAGAATGAAATACGGTATCACAAACACGCATTATTCTCGGTCCCGCACATATCTCATATGCGCTCCTATTTCGTTTCGCTTGAGCCAAGAAACCTCTGTGTAGGACTCTAAAGACTTGTCAATACGCCGGCAGCAGATGATGATCATATCAATCACCCACAAGCCGCAAGCGGTCTGCTAAACGTAACGGCCACCCGGGTATTGAGCGATCAGAAGATCGATGAGCAAGCCCGCTCACACTCCTGTGAATCCAACCAGTAACACTTACCGTACAGTCCGGTCTGATCGTCTGATATGTCGCATATCTTGCCTAGGGGTGGTAAACGTCAGACCCCAATAGCTCGATAAGTCATGTCGATGTGAGGTCTATAACAGTTCGAGAAGCTACTGGTAACACTTACCAGTAAATCTCAGCAACCCTGGCTAGGGATTTCCGGTTATAGCCAATCGAACACAGCGCAACATCAACCCCCTATACTGGGAGAGACGAATCCCCTCCTATCGCTCATTGCCTCCATGTGACTCGGGACTGTACCGAAAAACCACCGTTTTGCACGCCCTCTTGGACGTGGTAAGGTGGAAATCAAAGCACAGTGGGAACCACACAAGACTCTATGACAATCTCGGGTCAACAGACTACTCTGTACCAGTGTCACCAGAGAACTGCCATCTGACGTAAGGTATAATACCATCTAGGAGTTCTCGGCGAGTCCGTCCAGTGTACCCAGTCTCCATTGAGCACCCGTATATCATCTCTGATGTCAAACACCAATGGATATGGGATCATCCATCGCCCATCTGTATGGGTCGAGAAGGTATACGCTAGTCTACTCTGGTATTTCGATGCCCCGTCTCGATATACCCACGACTAGGGACTTTGAAGGATGTACTTATGGACTACCATGTCCCCACTAGTATGATCCGCATCATAGTCCAGGTAGTCTAGTACACATCCTAAGGGCTTTACCAACATGTAACAGAGAGACAATCAGTGTACACGTTAAGGTAAAGATCAACCAGATAGCATACTATCATGTCGAGCAAGAGAGTCCTCCCTATATATGTCCAAGCACCCACTACAATATACATCCTATGTATAGTAATGGCCTCTAGGGCATACATATAACTAACATCTAGGGGTGTGGGTTTGGCTATTCATCGCGACCGTGGAATCCGTGTTTTATACTGGCTCGTATTGAAAACACGGACGTCCTAGTATATCCAATGTTTCATATGATTCTTCTGCTGCGATATCTGTGATGTGATCATTTGATATGCTGTGATGGATACTGTATATAGTATATATGATATATTATATAGGCGTTACTTATGTTTTACACCCGCGCTAGCCCTGCCCTGCTCTGCCGTTAGTTACCTAACCTAACGGTGCACGAGGGGACATCGAGGCGAATGCGGCTGGCATAAGCGTACGTTATATTTATCTGCGATGTTTAGGTGAATTAAATGATGGGACTTCATTAATATGATTAATGAAAGTAAAAGAAACCTAAAGATGTTGTAGAATCGAATTTCAAAAATAAAACAGGTAGCTACAGTTCTTGCTTTGCACAGCGGTATATATGATATATCCTGCACCTTATTCGATAAGGAAAGGGCCGAGATCCCTTCACCGGGAGTGACCCCTTTAGCAATAACTGGCATATGCTACAACCCTCGGTTTGTTTTTTGATTGCTTCTATAGTTCTTGCTTTGCATAGCGATATATATGATATATCCCGCACCTCATTCGACGAGGAAAGGGCCGACGATCCCTTCACCGGGAGTGACCCCTTTAGCAAAACAAGAAAAGCCTCAAAAACACTCCATTTTAAAATCATTTGATTCTACAACGATATCAAGTTCATTACGCAATAGGTTTTCAGAAAAACCTGTCGTAGCCCTTCGTCATTTCAGATAAGTCCTGTTTAGTATTCGTGCTGCGTTTGTTGACCTTGTCAAGGCGCAGTGTGCGGTAGCTAACCAGTATTTATCTGCTTCTGCATATGATGCAGATTGGGTTACGGTAGTCGTACGGCCTTGTTGACCTTGTCAAGGGTCGTGCGGGTGGGTTTGATTCAATCAAGAAATGACGGGATGAACTTGACTTGCAGTCTATGGTTTGTTGACCTCGTCAAGGTCATAGATCGTTTGGGGAAAAATTATCGGGAATTTCAAGTGTTGAAATTTGCACTGAGATTGCATACCTTCTATGAGATAGTTGGATCCCGATACCCGCTGCGAGTAAGAGTTACTCCTGGGAGAGTTTTACACATTACAATTAGCTGATCAAGTTGGTCTCTAGAAAGGTGTCAACGGGGTTACGCCTCTGGGAAAACGAGATTTACTTTAATTAGGTCCGTGCGAAAGCACGGGGAACCTCCCTCAAAGTACCGACACTGGCCTGGCTGAAAGATTGGCGAACTTATAGCATGTAATTAATCCCGGCTAGTCTTTCCTTTTGGGGGTTATGCACTTGAGAAGTTACATACCTATTGAATTAGGTTCGAATCAGATCATAGCCTACCACTCCATATGAGATATGGTATGGGAAGAGCCCATGTCTTAAGCTAGTTAAGATTTGGGGTTGACCGGCCTATGTCTAAAAGCAAAATCCGGACAAGCTCGAGGCCAGGTCTGTTATGTAGAACTGGAAAGGTTCCAGCTATACAAACTGCAGCAGATGATTTGATAAAACCAAAGGATTCAATAGTTACCAACGAACCTCAGCCTCTCCGCCGATCTAGTAGGGTTTCTCACCCACCTGAGAGATACTTCTGTTTCTCTATGACAGTGGGAGCGAGGATTGCATCATGAGATGATGACCCAACTAGTTTCGAGCAGGCCATCGAGAGTAGGGACTCTGTAAGAATGGCTGGATGCTTAGCGATTTGAGATGGAATCCATGTACACCAACAAAGTATGGACTTTGGTTGCTATATCTGAAGGGTTAAATCCCCATCAGGAGCAAGTATATCTTAAGAAGATTACTTGGTGTAGATGGAAAAGTTGAGACTTTCAAAGCTAGACTTGTTAAAGGTTTTCGTCATCGACCAGGCATGGATAATGATGAAACCTTTTCCAGTGGTTATGCTTAAGTCCATCCGGATCCTACTTTCCACGGCTACATACCATGACTACGATATCTGGCGGTTGGGAGTCATGACTGCTTTTCTAAAATGATGTTTTAGAAGAGAGCGTCTGTAAGTACACAGCCAGAGGGCTTCATAGACAGTGGGAGCAGCGAAAACGTGTGCAAGATGTTTTATGGGATAAAGCAGGCATCGCGGAGTTGGAACGTCTGTTTTGATGTGGTAGTCAAAGAGTTTGACTTCATCAAAATGGTTGATGAACCTTGTATATACAAAAAGGTAGTAGGGAGTATGGTGGTGATCCTTGCAGAGTACGTGGATGACATACTCTTGATAAGAAGGGAGTTTCCTATGCTACGCTCGGTCAATCTCCGCTTATCACAAAGATTCTCCATATAGGATCAAAGTGATACCTACTAAATCCTGGATTTTGGATCTATGAGATAGATCTAATTGGATGTTAGGATACTCACTAGTTGTAGTGAGATGGTATCAATCGATCCTGGGGAGAATCACTGGAAGGGTTCAAGGGTGATAAGGACGACTGAAAGTCAGTCACAGGCATTGTCTTTACCCTCAGTAAAGAGACGGTATGTTGGAAGAGTTCTAAGCTAGATACCGTGGCATAGTAAACGATAACGGATGGCTACATCGCTACCAAAGATGCTACCAAAGAGGAAGTCTGGGTGTATATTAGTTCATGAGATGAACTTCGTTCCTACCATTGTGAGACAATGGAGTTGTGGCTTATGCCTAGGAACGACCATTCCATCAGTGATCCAGACATATTCTGAGGCAGTGTCACCTGATCATGGAGATGGTTGATCTCCAAGGGATCGAGGTCAGGAGAGTAGACTCAGAGGACAACACGGCGGATCCATTCACAAAGGCCTTTTCCCAGAGAGAGACTTTTATGGGATGGTTGAGTATGAGATACTACAACCACTGCTATCAGATGGCCCTAGTGCAAGTGGGAGATTGTTAGTTATATGTATGCCCTAGAGGCCATTACTATACATGTGATGTATATTGTAGTGGATGCTTGGACATATATAGGGAGGACTTTCTTGCTCGACATGATAGTATGCTATTTGGTTACTCTTTACCTTAACGTGTACACTGATTGTCTCTCTTTTACATGTTGGTAAAGCCCTTAGGATGTGTACTTGACTACCTGGACTATGATGAGGATCATACCAGTGGGGACATGGTAGTCCATAAGTACATCCTTCAAGGTCCCTAGTCGTGGGTGTATCGAGACGGGGCATCGATATATCAGAGTAGACTAGCATATACCTTCTCGACCCATACAGATGGGAGATGGATGATCCCATATCCATTGGTGTTTGACATCATAGATGATATACGGGTGCTCAGTGGAGACTGGGTACACTGGACGGACTCGCCGAGAACTCCCAGATGGTATTATAGCTTACGTCAGATGGCAGTTCTCTGGTGACACTGGTACAGGTTAGTCTGTAGACCCGAGATCGTCATAGAGTCTTGTGTGATTCCCACTGTGCTTTGATTTCCACCTTACCACGTCCAAGAGGGCGTGCAAAACGGTGGTTTTTAGGTACGGTCCCGAATCACATGGAGGCAATGAGCGATAGGAGGGGATTCGTCTCTCCCGGTATAGGGAGTTGATGTTGCGTTGTGTTCGATTGGCTATAACCGGAAATCCCTGGCCAGGGTTGCTGAGATTTACTGGTAAGTGTTACCAGTTGTTTCTCAAACTGTTATAGACCTCATATCGACACGACTTATCGAGCTGCTGGGGTCTGACGTTTACCACCCCTAGGCAAGATATGCGACATATCAGACGATCAGACCGGACTGTACGGTAAGTGTTACTGGTTGGATTCACAGGAGTGTGAGCGGGCTTGCTCGTCGATCTTCTGATCGCTCAATATCCGGGTGGCCGTTACGTTTAGCAGACCGCTTGCGGCTTGTGGGTGCTTGATATGATCATCATCTGCTGCCGGCGTATTGACGAGTCTTTAGAGTCCTACACAGAGGTTTCCTGGCTCAAGCGAAACGAAATAGGAGCGCATATGATATGTGCCGGACCGAGAATAATACCAGTATGTGATACTGTATTCGATTCTCGCGATTTGTGACATTGATCGGTTATATGCGATATAGCCGGGTTATCGGATCAAGTGTTGATTCGATAAGTTGTTACTATTGATATTAGTCGGTTATATGCAGTATGACCGGATCGTTAAATCAAGTGTTGATTTAATGATTTAATGTATAATTATATATTTGATATATTAGTTTACATTAACTAATATTGGTTCACTTAAGATGTTTTTCTCACTTGTTTGTGCACATTGTATATGTGATATATTTTTGTGCACAAGATTGTATCATGTTTGATAATACATGCAAACTTGGGTGTATGTTTGATTTAAACAATGTTTAGTAAATGGTTAGGGTTTCATTTCATTTGCTTTATTTACTTATTCATTTATTTATTTGTTCATTTTGGTAAGAAATAAAATGGTGACTCTATTTGGATTTCACTTGAAGCTTCATGTAGCTTTGAAAGTCAAAACCATTTTGTTTCTTTCCTAAACCCTAACCCTTTAACTAAACCCTAGTTCATTCTCTACATGAGTTAGTCTCACCCATGGTTGCATTATGATAACTCTTCACTTGTTTTTTCATTTTTAATTGAATTGATATTTCTTTTATTCTTCTTCTTCTTCATGAGAAAGAAAAGAAAAGCTTGCTTCAAAAATGTCAAGTGATGATTCCGAGTGAGAAATCCAAATCCAAAGTGAACCCACTTCTTATTTCTTCATCCTCTACCACTTGCCATGTAGTATAGGGTGTTTTCTTCACAAGTTTCATGACTTGGTGAAGTTGGAGCTTGATCTTGAGTTGCCTCGACGTAGATCATCTTCGGCATCGAAGTCGACGACCTAGCCTGATCATTTCTTTGAAGAAACCATCGCTAGAGTCCGGGATCCGATGATCGCACCGGAAGGACATCATCATGGAGCTAAGGAAGTGGAGGACTGGATCTACAAAGGTTGTATTTCCATTCACTTAGTAGTTAAGTTGTTAACTAGCTTGCATCTTTCGCCTATCCTCTAGTTAACGATCCGTATTAGGGTTTGTAGGCACATGAAAAATTTGAATTTGGCATGGTTGATGCCTTGTGAGACTTCATTAGTGTGCCTAGGGACCCTACATTCGGGGTGCTTGGACTCCTGCAGTTTAAGCATCTGATGTTTTAAAGCAAGCTCAAGTATCTTCTTCGTCTTGTCCTGAGGAAATGTGTACGCTCGACCCATTTTCTTCATGAGGGATAGATCAATAACGCTCGACTCCCGCTCGCGTGGCTTCTTAGCCCCGCTTTGTTGCTGTTGAGTTCCTTTTTGGCCTTTCGACTTGTTTCTGCTTCTGCGTCGAGCCTTCTTCATAACAGGTTGACACGGAGTGACACTTTCATTTTTGACGGCCTGTTGAAGGAGGCGTTGCGTTTTGGCTCTTTCGTAGATGGCCATTTCGCGATGGTGATCATCTCAGACCTTTTGACCAGCTTCCCTTATAAGCCTGTCCATTTGTTCTTCAAACGACGGACCGGGCACTTTTGCATCAGGAACTTTTACTGGTTCAGGATTAGTGTCCTCCCGTTGCGCATCTGCTTCTTCATTGAAGTCGTGCACGACGTAACAGTCGCGGAGCAGCTCTCGTTTCTTAGGGCGAATGTATCCGAGCCTGATCATTTCTATCCTCCCATTAGGCAGCTTGCGTTGAGTCCTAGGAACGTTCCAGACCCTGTCATAGAATTTGGCCTTTCTAACGGTCTGTTTGAAGGGTATCCCTTGGCGCTTCAACAGCTTCTTCAAGCCTTCTGTATAATATCTGGGTAAATCGATGGGTTGAAGTCTGTCCAGCGTAGGATCTGCCCCATGCCAGATTTCTTTCTCCACTTTGTTTTCTTCAGAGTGGTAGAATAGAATTGCCTTCTCGCCTTCTCGCCTGGGAGGGATATAGAACGTTTGCAGCTCTTCTACATTGTAAATATCGAGTGCATCCAGTTCTTTATGGTGTTTAAGCGGTACCATAGCGACTTGTAGACTTTGCTCTCCATCAGCAGAAGCCCGTATTGAAGGTCGAGCAGAGAATACAACATGGACCTCATCCTCTGAATCACAACCAAAAATTAACGCAGGAGCGGATGGTCCCGGCTTGGTGTATTGTGGAGGACCCAAATAAACTATCTCCTCTTCCTCCTCGGTATCACTGCCGAAGACAGCGATGGTAGCATTAGTTTTATTCTCCGGCTTGCGATACCTTTCCGTGTCTTCAAAATCTGGCAAGAAGTATTTGGCATCTTCATATTTGCGAACTTCGTTCACGGAAAACAGATTCAATTCTCCCGTCACGGTATACTCGAGACCATCCCTAAAATATTTCATACACTGATGCTGTGTAGAAAGGATGATGTTGTACTCGTGTAACCATGGTCGGCCGAGCAGAGCGTTGTAGCATGTCTTGGCATGTATGACGTGGAATTTACCGTGACGAGCAGTCCGAAGAGTAGCGTCAGTATCACAGATCCAAGAGTCTTTGATGATTGGGAGTCGAATCCGGAGATGGTGATCTTGTCTCGAGCGAGGTGTTGAACGCTCATGCAAATTTCTTTTAAAACCCGCACATTGAGTAGGTTGACAGACGACCCGTTATCGATCAGGATTTTGCCTATCTTTATATCATGGCAGTATCCTGAGACAGAGAGGGGGCGATTGTGTTCGCACATCCTAAGGAGAAGGTCTTCATCGCCAAAAGTGACATCGGCCGTGTGCAGTTCTTCTAGTTCATCCTTCATCTTTTCTTCGGCCAGGAAAGCCTGGAACTGCTCTGGGTCCTGTAGTGCCTTAATTAATGAATCTCTTGCCTCCTTTGATAGCAAAAGGGCGTCAAGAATGCTGAGTTGTGAGGGTAGCTTCCTCAGATGCGCTAAGACGTTGTAATCGACCTTATTTCTTTTCGGAGGGTCCTTGGCGCTTAGCTCCTCCACAACTTGGTCATCTAAGACGATATCTTCAGGGACCTTCTCTTTTTCCTTTTCTTTTTTATTTGAGGGTCCGAGATTCTTTTCGGGCAGCGTGCGGTTACGTAGCCGGATATTTTCGCAGACCTTCGGCTCTTTTTCTTTTCCCGAAGTGGATTCGTTAAAGAGGGGGCTAAGCTCCAGCTCCTCATCAGAATCACTCCCGAACGTGAGTACTTGTGATCCGCCGGTATTGACCATGCGACAATTGCCGGTGGTTCTGTTAAGCCCTTCGGTCGTATCGTTCCGTTCTCGACGGGTCTTGCGCTTTTCCCGCTTAAAATGCTGCCGGTGAGCAACATATCCTTGCCACCATCTATCGAAAGCTTTGCACTCTTCAGTAGGGTGCGAAATCTTCCGATAATACAAGCAATAGGGGGGGTGCATTTCCGCTTCACCAGTAATCTTTCCTTCGGAGGATGGTAGCTTCATGCCCATTGATATGGCCTTAGCAAACCTTTTCCTCATCTTGAATTTGCTTTTGTCCGCAGTGGGTGTACTTTGCTCCAGCGGGAGTATCTCAATTCTTTCGTCAAGGCGCTGGCGTTTGGCTCTTTCGAATATAACCTCCTCGTGCTTCCGATCAGCTTTGTTTTTTAAGAGTGCTTCATTGAAGAATGCATCGATTACTTCATCAGACGGCTCTAGAATTTTTGGTTCGGGAGCTGCCCCCAACATTTCAGTACGAGATGTCTCCTCATCGTTTATGAATGAGTGGGAAATCACATGACAGCTCGCCACGCATTCCTCAGAATCATCAGATGAACTTTCTCCCTCATCTTCCTCTTGAAAGACGTGATTGAGGAATTCTTGGAATGTAATGGGAGTCTGTGCCTTCTGGTTGTATTCCTCCAGCGCGTCAATTTGTTTTTGCAAGTCCGTACGCTTGTCGCCAGGCTTCACGGGCTTCTTTGACTTCTTTTTCTTCTTCTTTGAAGATTTCGACGGCTGGTTATGAATGCTTAGGCCACCTCCATCAATCATTTGAGTTGGACGAGGTTTCAACATCCCTTTAATGATCTGCAGCTCCAACGGGTTCTTCCACTTGATCGCTGGGCATGTCTGAAGATCGTTTAGCATCCTCTTTGTCTTGGTTGACAATACAACTTCCCAAGGAGCTTCTTCAACGACGGAGCATGTTGCCCCCGGCGTATTCGTCCCCTTAGACGTGTGGGGCTGCGGGGGATTCATCTTCCATTTGTCAGACAATGCGAACTTGCCTTGTCGGTACTAGTTTTCGAGCCAATTTTTGAAAACATAGCAATCTTCGATCGGATGGCCCAGTACTCGATGATAAGGACAGTAGTTGGGCTCGCTGACATCACTTGGTTGCAACGGACGTTTTGGATCCGGCAGATTTATGAGTCGATTGCGCAATGCCAGCTCGAATAACCTTCTCGTCTTATCTCGGGGAAAGGAGTAAGAACGTCCTAGCCTCTCCTCAAGGGCCACGTATGGACGCGTATTATTTTGACGAACAACCAGCTTTGAGTCGCTCGGTTGTTGTTGAGCATTAGCGACAATGATCGCTTTTCCATTCCCTTTGTCATTTCGGGAGTCCGGCTTTGGAAGAGGGGGTTTATGGCCCATCTGATCCATTTGCGCTAGCTTGTCAATCAAGGCCTGGAAGGTAGTCGGCTTGAAAACATCATAAATTGCGAGATGGTTGCTTGCGGATCAAGGGTTCCCACAAACATACCCACCGCGGGAGCTTCTTCAATGCGCTACGCGCACTTTGACCATAAATTACGCCACCGTATAGCATATTGGACCCATGTCTCACCTGGCTTTACCCTGGCGTTAATCAGCGCCGTCATCGGGGTACGTTCACTGGCACTTGCAAAACGTTGAGTAAACAACAGCTCCATCTCCGCGAAGGTCTTGATCGAGTCGTTCGGGAGCTCAAAGTACCACTCGAACGCCGTATCTGATAAACTTCCAACAAACTGGCGAAGTAACAGCTTGTCATCACCGCCGGTGTTGCCGCAGAGTGCCCTGAACTGGGCAACATGCTGGTGGGGATTGCCAGTCCCCTTGTAGACATGGAACTTAGGAATTGTATAACCAGGCGGGTACTTGATTTGATCGTACCAACTTAGATATGGACGCCGTGTTCTTACGACCTGCCCAGCTGCTTCAGTCGCATGATGAACCTGTATTTGCTGGGCTATGTACTTGTCCAAGTCAGCTTTTGAGATTGTCTCTTCCTTAGCTGCTGACAGAGCTGGCGGAGGACTCGACGTCTCTCCCTTATCGTCTTCAAGGATGATCGGGGGATCTTCGGCCGGAGGTTCTTGTTGGATCATCATTCCCACCATGTCTTGAAACAGGAGGCCCATACGCTGTATGTTGGCTGCTTGTTTAGCAGCCTCTTTGTCCTTCTTTTCCAATATTCGACGAAGGAATTCGGCGTCAGTTTCTTCCTCCTGGCGTTCATCCGAGGACGTTTCAGGGTTTTCTTTTGGTCCTGTAAGTGCGGCCAGAGCATTCATCATCTCTTGGAGCTTCTGCTGCTGCTCCTGCGCTTTAGTCACGGATCGCGTAAGTGGTCGATGACCCGTAGATATGCGACTGCCCTCCTTACCAGACGCCACGTAGACTGTATGAACTACAATGCCCCCTGACTTAGGGCGTTTGGGTTCACCACCTTTGATATTCGTCATCGGCGTCAGCACTTTCTCCGGCCTTCTTCTTTTATGGGTCGTAGAAGTTAAGAGGGCCGTTGCTTTGGGCACCCAAGTGGTCGTTGCATTTCGTTGCTTGACCAAGGGATTTTCTTCCTGACGACCTTTCGACTTCTTGTGCTGGCGAGAGAAGTTAGGATCAATGACAGATTCTCGGACTCGTCGCCATGTCTTGTAGATCCTGGAGGACAGCGATTGAAGAGGCTGCTCCGGCTTTTCGGCTTCCACGGCGGTCTCTACCGGTGGAGGAGATCTTTTGAGGACCGCAGTTGGTGAGTTTCTGTGTACCCTATTCATCAGCTCAAAGCTGTTCCCGGTTGGAACAGCAGCATTGACTTCCGCCGTTGGAACTGGTGGAGTTATCCCAGAAGGGGAGTTGCCCCCAGTCTTCCTTACCCGGCGCCAGTGGCGTCGTCGGGCGCGACGAGTCGTTGGTATTGGCTCAGAGACAAAAACAGCTTCTTCTTGCCCCCTGTTGGGGTGTGGGGCGGTTGCCGGTGTCAGCCTATTGAAGACTGATGTCTTCTGAGTAGCGAAAGTAGGAGTAAGAGTTAGGACGGTCAATCTTGTAAAGACCGATCTCTTAGCTGGAGAAGCCGTCTTGACGACTTCAAGAGCAGGTTTGTGTACTCCTTTTGGAATAACCCTTTCCGGGACTGCAAGCTTCAACGTGGGCTCACAGGAGTTTTGGCCCAGTCTGGAGAAGACCGAGGCACCGGTGTTGGGCGACCCGTTGAGAGTGGCCGCAGTAACTGAAAGTCGATCGAAGACCGACTTCTTAGGAGCTTCCTGTACGGGCACGGGGGTGCTGAAGCTTGTTGGCGGAAGCATAGTTCCGAAAAACAGCCCCGTGGTGGCTTGAGTAATCTGCTCCACGGGCATGGTGAATAAATAGGCCGCTTGGGGCCCGTAGGTTATTCCCTTAGTTGAGGCCGGACGCGAGCTGCAGTTGCAGTTAGAGCACTTCAAACAAGTTGATGCCATCGATGCTTGATTCCTCTTCTGCACCAAGCGAGAGACCAAATCTTAGTAAACTTGAAATCCAAAGGCAACCGTTAACAAACCGCGATTGGTTCGCGAAGACGACACACGAAGTGTGGAGTGGAAAGAGAAAAAGGTCCCACCGGGCATGCCAGAATCTGTTCCCCTCCGAATGGCGGCTCGTAAACTGGGACGTCTAAGCCTGAGATTCGGGGCAGATGCTATTTGGTTTTATCCGTCCACCTCTCCAAAGATGCCAAGTTGATTTATGGCACCGTGTATCGGAGGTTTAGACGGATGCGGCCGATGTAGCAGACTTCATCAGATTCCCCCTCGCTTGAGGGGTTTTTGATTGTGGGGACGCTCTTCCCTGCAGGCGCAAGCCCCTGCAGTTAATTACGTTACCGCATCACGGTAACAACTTTCTCCTTCTCCGGAATTTCACTCCGTGTCGTGGGTGTTTGTTTTTTTTGTGGTTTCCCGTGGATTGTATACGGAGAGTAATTTATGTCGTTGCCCGTAGGACGTGGATTAGTCCAAATCCGTATTTCTTAGATTTGGGTTCGGTGTTTTAGTTTAAGGATACGTTAGCCGTGTTGAGGCTAAGATCAACTTAAACGTTCGTTAAGGATACGTTAGTCCTGTTTGAGACTAAGATCAACTTAACGTGGTGATCCATTTAATATATGGCCATCAGGACTCATCACCTCTCTGATGTCGTTGAAGGATTACAACGATAGGTGTCAGAGGAGTTCAGAGATGTACCCTTGAACCAAAGTTGATTTGGAGTTTTATAGTCCATTTGAATGTTTAAGGATACATTAGCCGTGTTTGGGGCTAAGATCAACTTAAACGGGATCATTTAGATCCGGCAAAAGAGCATTTGGAGGCTCTATTGTGTTAGTTATATGTATGCCCTAGAGGCCATTACTATACATAGGATGTATATAGTAGTGGGTGCTTGGACATATATAGGGAGGACTTTCTTGCTCGACATGATAGTATACTATCTGGTTACTCTTTACCTTAACGTATATACCGATTGTCTCTCTGTTTCATGTTGGTAAAGCCCTTAGGATGTGTACTTGACTACCTGGACTATGATGCAGATCATACTAGTGGGGACATGGTAGTCCATAAGTACATCCTTCAAGGTCCCTAGTCGTGGGTGTATCGAGACAGGGCATCGATATACCAGAGTAGACTAGCGTATACCTTCTCGACCCATACAGATGGGCGATGGATGATCCCATATCCATTGGTGTTTGACATCAGAGATGATATACGAGTGCTCAGTGGAGACTGGGTACACTGGACGGACTCGCCGAGAACTCCCAGATGGTATTATATCTTACGTCAGATGGCAGTTCTCTGGTGACACTGGTACAGAGTAGTCTGTTGACCCGAGATCGTCGTAGAGTCTTGTGTGGTTCCCACTGTGCTTTGATTTCCACCTTACCACGTCTAAGAGGGCGTGAAAAACGGTGGTTTTTGGGTACAGTCCCGAATCACATGGAGGCAATGAGCGATAGGAGGGGATTCGTCTCTCCCGGTATAGGGAGTTGATGTTGCGCTGTGTTCGATTGGATATAACCGAAAATCCCTGGCCAGGGTTGCTGAGATTTACTGGTAAGTGTTACAAGTAGTTTCTCGAACTGTTATAGACCTCATATCGACACGACTTATCGAGCTGTTGGGGTCTGACGTTTACCACCCCTAGGCGAGATATGCGACATATCAGACGAACAGACCGGACTGTACGGTAAGAGTTACTGGTTGGATTCACAGGAGTATGAGCGGGCTTGCTCGTCGATCTTCTGATCGTTCAATACCCGGGTGGCCGTTACGTTTAGCAGACCGCTTGTGGTTGTGGGTGTCTGATATGATCATCATCTGCTGCCGGCGTATTGACGAGTCTTTAGAGTCCTACACAGAGGTTTCCTGGCTCAAGCGAAATGAAATAGGAGCACATATGAGATTTGTGCAGGACCGAGAATAATGCGTGTATGTGATACCGTATTCCATTCTCGCGATGAATGTGTCGAATGGTTGTATGTGATATAACCTAGTTATCGAATCAAGGATTGATTCGATAAGTCGATACATTGGATGCTAGTCGGTTATATGAGATATGACCGGATCATTGAATCAAGTGTTGATTTAATGATTTAATGTATAATTATATATTTGATATATTACTTTGCATTAACTAGTATTGGTTCACTTAAAAAGGATTTTCTCACTTGAGGTACACAAGTTGTATATGTGATATACTTTTGTGCACTTGTTTGTATCATGTTTGATGATACATGCAAACTTGGGTTTGTGTAAAGAATTAAACCATGGTTATTTAAATGGTTAGGGTTTTGATTTTATTAACTATTTATTTATTTATTATTCTTTTTGAAAGATAAAGAGAAATGGTGGCTTTCTTTGTTTGTTGTTGAAGCTTCATGAAGCTTTGACTAAATGACAATTTTGTCTTCATCTTTAACCCTAAACATTCAACTAACCTTAGTTCATTCTCTACACTTAATCAAGGTTGGATTATGATAAGAATGAGTTGGATTTTCCTTTTTGAAGAAAATCCTTTTTATTCTATGATAATATTTATCTTCTTCTTCTTCTTCTTCAAGAAGAAAACCTTGCTTCCATCAATGGTGATTTGATGAAAAGAGTGAGAAATCCAATTCTAAAGTGAACCCACTTCCTAATTCTTCATCCTCTACCTCTTGCCAAGTAGTATAGGGTGTTTTCTTCACAAGTTTCTTGACTTGGTGAAGTTGGAGCTTGATCTTGTGTTGCCTCGACGTAGATCATCTTCGGCATCGAAGCCGACGACCAAGCCCCCCAATTTCTCCGATGAAGCCGACGCTAGAGCCCGGGATTCTATTTGGACAGCGAGGAGACTTCATCATGGAGCTATGGAGGTGGAGGACTGGATCTACAAAGGTTGTATTTCCGTTCTTTTAGTTAAGTTATTAACTAGTTTCATTGTTTCGCCTAAAATTCTAGTTAACGATCCGTATTAGGGTTTCTCGGCACTTGTAAAATTTGAAATTGGCATGGTTGATGCCTTTTGAGACCTCATTAGGGTGCTTAGGAACCCTTCAGTGGTATCAGAGCCTAGCTAAAGCCTTAGGCAATGCGTAGACGAAGTTTGAAACCCGAACGAACCCGAAACCCTAATTTTTCATGCTCTCTGGGCTTTTTTCAAAAACTGGGTTTTTTCCAGATTAAAAATTGCTAAAAAATTCAGCAGGGTGTTATTTGAATTACTGTGAAATTCGAGGGGCTGATTTGCCCATAGAGCGGCGGAACCGTAGCAGAAGCATGGCTTATGCGGCGGTTCCGCGGCCAATAAGTCTCTTCAGTCAACTATTTTTGCACAGTAACTTCTTTATTTTAATGCTGAGTTTTCTGGGAATTTTTAATATTTACTCAAGAGTTGAGTTTTCTGGGTTGTATTAGGAGTTCGTGGATTCGATCGGATTATCAAACTTTGTCTGTGGTTTTCCGGATAATTTTTTGAATATGTTAAAAAGTTCGACCGGATATAAATACCCACTTTTTCCCCTGTCGGGAAATTTCCAAGTGTTGGATCTTTCCGTGGTTTAATAACGTTCTAAGTAGTGCAAGTAACGCGATGGACCCTCTAGAAGACAACAAACCTTAACTCGATTATGTGACCGTCTTGAACTGCCCTTCGAACCTTCGGGTTTGGGGCAGTACGGCGTGCCACATGTGAGGCGTTGGCTTGACCCTTCTACGGCTGGACCGTTGGTACTGAGGCCTGAACTGAACGTTTTTAAAACTTATTTCATGTGTTGATCTGTATCGGGAAAACTTGGGTGTTCGATTGTTCGATCGGAAAGTTTAACATTTTCTATTTATCTGGAATGGGATACAATAATTGGAATTCACAAGTAGTTATGAGATAACTGAATGAATGTTATAAACATAGCAGTTTAGTCTCACTTGATCGGTTGCCAGGGAATTTTGATGTGATCAAAAGTCCGTCGCAATCACGTAGCGTACGCGGATACTCGCGGAGTAAACTTAATAGACAGCCTCACCCCATAGCCCCAACCAAGTGACTGTAGGAGAACCCCGTCGCCGAAAGCATCCGTTCGGGTGCTCGCGGCAGCGGTGTTCCGCCTTGGTGCACTTCGTCGACGGCGTCGGGGGTGCGGCCGCCTACTAAAGTTTGCGACGAGCATTCGATCAGGATGTCGGGAATCTTGTTGAATTACCCGACTTGATATTGAAAAGTGTTTTCGATAATGAGACTAAAATTCGGGGTTTATAATTGTTAGGCATGTGATGTCTAAGGAATTCATTTGATTAGGCATGCGATGTCTATGCAGGTTGCGGATTCCAACTGTTGTAGTTTTACACTTTCTTTTCTGTGACCGTAAGTGTAATATGTGCTATCGCCGGTTTCGTTGCTATATGTCAACGACAATTGGGATGCGCATATTTACTTACATTGATGACATGTGATGTTATGTGTTGCTGGATATGTTATATTGGATCGTCGTGTTTGAATAGCCGGGGGTTTTTATATGAGATGAGTGTTTTTCATTTTCTTTCATGTAAAAAACTTGTATGTAATATTCTTTTATTGGGGCACTTCCAGGCTGCGGAAGATGTCACCTTTTGTATATTATTTACTTTTCCGCACTAGGATAGACCCAAGGAGGGGAGCACAAGTAACCGGGTTCTGGAGTCCAGTGGGAGACCAACTCGAGGAGTCGAGTCCGGGTCTCCTAACTCTAGAATTGGTAAGGTTGCTTGACGCTCTCGTAGGGGTCTAGGGGTGTGGGTTTGGCTATTCATCGCGACCGTGGAATCCGTGTTTTATACTGGCTCGTATTGAAAACACGGACGTCCTAATATATCCAATATTTCATATGATTCTTCTGCTGCGATATCTCTGATGTGATCATGTGATATGTTCTGTGATGGATACTGTATATAATATATATGATATATTATATAGGCGTTACTTATGTTTTACACCCGCGCTAGCCCTGCCCCGCTCTGCCGTTAGTTACCTAACCTAACGGTGCACGAGAGGACATCGAGGCGAATGCGGATGGCATAAGTGTACGTCGTATTTATCTGTGATGCTTAGGTACTTAAATGATGGGACTTCATTAATGTGATTAATGAAAGTAAAAGAAACCTAAAGATGTTGTAGAATCGAATTTCTAAAAATAAAACAGGTAGCTACAGTTCTTGCTTTGCACAGTGATATATATGATATATCCCGCACCTTATTCGATGAGGAAAGGACCGAGATCCCTTTTCCGGGAGTGACTCCTTTAGCAATAACTGGCAGATGCTAAACACTCGGTTTGTCTTTTGATTGCTTTTAAGAGTTTTGCTTTGCACAGCGATATATATGATATATCCCGCACCTTATTCGATGAGGAAAGGGCCGACGATCCCTTCACCGGGAGTGACTCCTTTAGAAAAACTAGAAAAGCCTAAAAAACACTCCATTTCAAAATCATTCGATCCTACAACGATATCAAGTTCATTACGCAATAGGTTTTCAGAAAAACCTGTCGTAGCCCTCCGTCATTTCAGATAAGTAGTAGTTAGTATTCGTGCTGCGTTTGTTGGCCTTTGTCAAGGCGTGGTATGCGGTAGCAGACTGGTGCTTATCTGTTTATGCATATGATGCAGATTGGGTTAGGGTAGTCGTGCGACCTTGTTGGCCTTTGTCAAGGGTCGTGCGGGTGGGTTTAATTCAATCAGGAAATGACGGGTTGAACTTGACTAGCATCCTATGGTTTGTTGGCCTTTGTCAAGGTCATACGAGGTTAGGGGCAAAATTATCGGGAATTTCAATTGTTGAAATTTGCAATGAGATTGCATACCTTCTATGAGATAGTTGGATCCCGATACCCGCTGCGAGTAAGAGTTACTCCTGGGAGAGTTTTACACATTACAATTAGCCGATCAAGTAGGTGTCTAGAAAGGTGTTAACGAGGTTACGCCTCTGGGAAAACGAGGTTTACTGTAATTAGGTTCGTGCGAAAGCACGGGGGACCTCCCTCAAAGTACCGACACTGGCCTGGCTGAAAGATTGGCGAACTTATAGCGTGTAATTAATCCCGGCTAGTCTTTCCTTTTAAGGTTTGAAGGAAGATTTGATTAAAATAGTGGGAGCCATCCTGATTAGATAAAATAATAACCAATCTATTCTTGCTAGAGCGCACGCTGAGTGTTTTCTTCTCTCTTGTAGGGTTCCTAGGCATCCTAATGAAGTCTCACAAGGCATCGAACATGCCAATTTAAAAATATGGTGCCGAGAAACCCTAGACTACGGATCTTTAGACTAGAATTCTAGGCGAAACGGAAAAGTAGTTAGCAATTTAACTATAGGTTAGATGCTACAACCTTTGTAGATCCGGATTTCCACCTCCTTAGCTCCACGTGGTCATGCTCTCGCTGTCCATCATGAATCCTCGACTCATACGTCGGCTTCATCGGAAAATCGGGCGAGCAAGGTCGTCGGCTTCGTGTCAAAGACGATCTACGTCGAGGTTGCACTAGTTCAAGCTCCGACTTCACAAACTTGTGAAACTTGTGAAGAAAACACCCAAAACCACTTGGCAAGAGGTAGAGGATGAAGAAATAGGAGATGGGTTCACTTTAGATTTGGATTTCTCACTCTAGATCACAAGTTGCCATTAATGGCATCAAGGTTTCTCACTTTAAGAAGAAGAAGAAGATGATGGTTATGATAAGTTCTTCTAAAAAGAAAATAGAAAATCAATACTTATCATAACTTAAACTAGGGTTAAGTGTAGAGAATAAACCATGGTCATTTGAGTGGGTTAGGGTTAAGCATGAAGACAAGAATGGTTAGTAAAGTCAAAGCTTCATGAAGCTTCAACATAAAACAAATAAAGCCACCATTCTTATCTTAATCCATTTCAAATAAATAAATAAACAAACAAATAAATAAATGAATATGCAAAACCCTAATTATCAAATTAACCATGGATTAATTCTATACACTTAACTAAATGATCAAGTATCATCAAACATGATACAAAAATGTGCACGAAAGCATATCACATATACAATGTGCATCAAGTGAGAAAAATCCGTTTAAAGTGAACCAATACTAGTTAATGCAAAGTAATATATCAAATATATAATTATACATTAAATCATTAAATCAACACTTGATTCAATGATCCGGTCATGTCGCACATGACCGACTAGTATCCAATGTATCGGCCTATCGAATCAATGATTCGATAACTAGGTCATATCGAATATAACCAATCGAAACATATATCGCGAGAATGAAATGCGGTATCACATACACGCATTATTCTCGGTCCTGCACACATCTCATATGCGCTCCTATTTCGTTTCGCTTGAACCAGGAAACCTCTGTGTAGGACTCTAAAGACTCGTCAATACGCCGGTAGCAGATGATGATCATATCAAGCATCCACAAGCCGCAAGCGGTCTGCTAAACGTAACGGCCACCCGGGTATTGAGCGATCAGAAGATCGACGAGCTAGCCCGCTCACACTCCTGTGAATCCAACCAGTAACACTTACCGTACAGTCCGGTCTCTTCGTCTGATATGTCGCATATCAAGTCTAGGGGTGGTAAACGTCAGACCCCAATAACTCGATAAGTCGTGCCGATGTGAGGCTCATAACGGGTCGAGAAACTACTGGTAACACTTACCAGCAAATCTCTGATCAGCCCTGGCCAGGGACTTCCCTGCTATGGCCAATCGAGCACTGCGCAACATCAACCCCCAATACCGGGAGAGACGAAACCCCTCCTGTCGCTCATTGCCTCCATGTGACTCGGGACTGTGCCCAAAGACCACCGTTTTGCATGCCCTCATGGACGTGGTAAGGTGGAGATCAAAGCACAGTGGGAATCACACAAGACTATATGACGATCTCGGGTCTACAGACTAACCTGTACAAGTGTCATCTGAGAACTGCCATCTGACGTGAGGTATAATACCATTTGGGAGTTCTCGGCGAGTCCGTCCAGTGTACCCAGTCTCCACTGAGCACCCGTACACCATCTCTGTTGTCAAACACCAATGGATATGGGATCATCCATCGCCCATCTCATGGGTCGAGAAGCGTATACGCTAGTCTACACTGGTATATCGATGCCCCGTCTCGATACACCCACGACTAGGGACCTTGAAGGATGTACTTATGGACTACCATGTCCCCACTAGTATGATCTGCATCATAGTCCAGGTAGTCAAGTACAAATCCTAAGGGCTTTACCAACATGTAACTATAAGACAGTATAAAGAGACTAGTGTACATGTTAAGATAAAGAGCAACCAGATAGCATACTATCATGTCGAGCAAGAAAGTCATCTCTATATATGTCCAAGCATCCAATATAATATACATCATCTGTACAATTCTGGCCTCTAGGGCATACATACAACTAACAATCTCCCACTTGCACTAGGGCCAGCTGCTGTAGTATCGCATACCGAGCATCCCGAAGAGTCTCTCAAACTGTATCTGGGGAATGGCCTTCGTGAGTGGATCCGCAGTGTTATCCTTCGTGTCAACCCTCCTGACCTCGATCTCCCGGCGATCAACTATCTCCCGGATCAGGTGATACCGCCTCAGAATATGCCTGGATCACTGATGGGACCTGGGTTCCTTGGCCAAAGCCACTGCTCCATTGTTATCGCAATACAAAGGTATTGGATGCTCAATGGATGGAACCACACCAAGTTCAGTAATGAACTTCTTGACCCAGACAGCTTCTTTAGCAGCATGGTTGGCAGCGATGTATTCAGCCTCCATCGTCGAGTCTGCCACGGTTTCCTGCTTGGAACTCTTCCAGCTAACCGCCCCTCCGTAAAGGGTAAAGACAAAACCCGACCGCGACTTAGAGTCGTCCTTATCACTCTGGAAGCTGGAATCGGTAAAGGACTCCACTTGGAGTTCTCCGTTACCATACACCAAGAACATATCTCTAGTCCTTCGCAAGTACTTGAGAATGCTCTTCACAGCTGTCCAGTGACTCTCTCCAGGATCAGCTTGATACCTGCTCACTACACTTAGTGAGTATGCTACATCGGGTCTGGTACATAGCATCGCATACATGATAGAGCCTACTGCCGAAGCATATGGTATCCCTTGCATGCGAGCTCTCTCCAAATCAGTCTTGGGAGACATCTCTCTGGAGAGAGTGACTCCAGAGATCGTGGGTAAGTTCCCACGCTTGGACTCTTCCATACTAAACCTCTTTAGTATGGTGTCAATGTACCTGGATTGGGACAATCCCAAAATCCTTTTGGATCTATCTCTATAGATCCTAATTCCCAATATGCAGGAGGCATCACCAAGATCTTTCATTGAGAATCTTTGTGATAAGAAGAGCTTGACCGCTTGCAGCATAGGAATATCATTTCCTATCAAGAGTATGTCGTCCACGTACAATACGAGGAAGACAACCTTACTCTCTGCCACCTTCTTGTAGATACAAGGTTCATCTGGATTTTTGACGAAATCAAACTCCTTGATAACGACGTCAAAGCAGATGTTCCAACTCCGCGATGCTTGCTTTAATCCATAAATGGATTTAAGCAGCTTGCACAGCTTCTCGCTGCTCCCACTGTCTACGAAGCCCTCTGGCTGAGTCATGTACACGCACTCTTCTAAATCACCATTTAGAAAGGCGGTCTTAACATCCATTTGCCAGATTTCGTAGTCATGAAAGGCAGCAATGGCAAGCATGATTCGGATGGATTTAAGCATAGCCACTGGAGAAAAGGTTCGTCATAGTCCATACCTGGTCTTTGACAAAAACCCTTTGCTACAAGTCTAGCTTTGAAAGTCTCCACTTTCCCATCTACACCAAGTTTCTTCTTGAAGATCCATTTGCTCCCAATGGGTTTTACCCCTTCAGGAGCATCTTCCAAAGTCCATACTTTGTAGGTGTACATGGATTCCATCTCGGACCGCATAGCATCCAGCCATTTCACTGAGTCCCTACTCGTGATGGCCTGCTCGAAGCTAGTTGGGTCATCATCCTCCATGATGCAATCCTCGCTCCCACCGTCCAAGAGAAAACAGTAGTATCTCTCAGGTTGGCGAGGAACCCTACTAGATCGGTGGAGAGGCTGGGGTTCGTCGGGTACTACTGAATCCTCTGGTTCCACTAAATCTTCAGTTTGAGTTTGTGTAGCCGGAATTTCTTCCAGTTCTACCATATCCCCACTAATTTCTTTTGCAAGAAATTCCTTTTCTAAAAAGTTGGCATGTCGAGAAACAAACACTTTTTGTTCCTCTGTATGGTAGAAAAGATATCCATGTGAATGTTTGGGATATCCCACAAACTTACATAGAACTGACCGTGCCTCGAGTTTGTCCGGATTTTGCCTTTTGACATAGGCCGGGCAACCTCATATCTTAACTCGTTTAAGACATGGTCTCTTCCCACTCCGTATCTCATATGGTGTGGTAGGTACAGATTTAGATGGAACTTGATTCAATAGGTATGCTGCTGTCTCCAGCGCATAACCCCAGAAGGAAATAGGTAACTCAGCTGTACTCATCATAGAGCGCACCATATCTAATAGGGTGCGATTTCTCCGTTCAGATACACCGTTGTGCTGTGGTGTATATGGAGGAGTCAGCTGAGAGAGAATCCCATTCTCTTTTAGGAAGTCCAGGAATTCATTGCTCAAGTATTCTCCTCCTCGATCAGATCGTAGGATTTTAATACTTTTTCCGGTTTGGTTCTCAACTTCTTGTTTATATTCCCTAAATTTCTCAAAAGCTTCTGATTTGTGTTTCATCAGGAACACATACCCGAACCTAGAGAGATCGTCAGTGAATGTAATGAAGTATGAAGAACCATCCCTGGCATGTGTAGACATGGGACCGCATACATCACTATGTATCAGTCCCAAGAGTTCGGTAACTCTTTCTCCGTGTCCCGTAAACGGAGTTTTGGTCATCTTGCCTTTGAGACATGACTGGCAAGTGTCATAAGATGAAAATTCAAACGGATTTAAATATCCATCCTTATGCAACTTAGCCAGTCGTGTCACATTTATGTGACCCAGTCTACAATGCCACAAGAAGGAATCGTTCCGTTCAGAACTCTTCCTCTTGTGTGTGTTTGTTATGCTCAGAACTGTTGATTGGTTTAGAACATAAATGCCATTGCACAACATGCCTGATCCAACCAACTTTTGGTTATGGAAAATGTTCATAACATTATCCTGTAATACAAAATTATATCCCTCTTTACTTAATAAAGAAACCGATATAATGTTGCATATCAGGTTCGGCATGTAATAGCATTCGTTCAGAACCAATGTATTACCAGTTGGTAATACAAGGTGATATTCCCCGACAGTCTTAGCTGCAACAATTGCACCATTTCCGACTCTTATGTCTTTATCACCTTCTCCAAGTTCTCTACCTTTCCTAAGCCCATGTAACTGATTACATATATGGGATCCTGACCCAGTATCTAATACCCAGGACGTAGAGCAAATGGAGAAACAGTTCTCTGTAACGAACACATCCGAAGAAAATGCATCATCATGTACTTTCTTCATTCGGGTGGCATGGGAATCCTGGTATTCCCCTATAACCTGTTCATTCCTATAACTCTTATAGGAAAGAACGGAACCAACGTTCCCCAGCACAGTATAACATGCGGGTTCGGTCAATACATCCATATTATTATCTTTATTATGGCATGAAATGGTCGCTACCTGGAGAGAGAGAGAAGAAAACACTTTAGCGTATGCTCGTGCAAGATCAGATTGGTTATTATCTTATCTAATCAGGATGGCTCCCACTGCTTTTTATCAAATCTTCCTTCAAACCCTAAAAGGAAAGACTAGCCGGGATTAATTACACACTACAAGTTCGCCAATCTTTCAGCCAGGCCAGTGTCGGTACTTTAAGGGAGGTCCCCCGTGCTTTCGCACGAACCTAATTACTGTAAATCTCGTTTTCCCAGAGGCGTAACCTCGTTAACACCTTTCTAGACACCTACTTGATCGGCTAATTGTAATGTGTAAAACTCTCCCAGGAGTAACTCTTACTCGCAGTGGGTATCGGGATCCAACTATCTCATAGAAGGTATGCAATCTCATTGCAAATTTCAACACTTGAAATTCCCGATAACATTTTGCCCCTAGCGTCCTATGACCTTGACAAAGGCCAACAAATCATAGCATGCTAGTCAAGTTCAACCCGTCATTTCTTGATTGAATCAAACCCACCCGCACGGCCCTTGACAAAGGCCAACAAGGTCGCACGACTACCCTGAAACAATCTGCATCATATGCATAAGCAGATAATCACTATTCAGCTACCGCACACTACGCCTTGACAAAGGCCAACAAACGCAGCACGAATACTAAACAGTTCTTATCTGAAATGACGGAGGGCTATGACAGGTTTTTCTGAAAACCTATTGCGTAATGAACTTGATATCGTTGTAGAATCAAATGAAGTTTTGAAATGGAGTTATTTTGAGGCTTTTCTAGTTTTGCTAAAGGAGTCACTCCTGGCGAAGGGGTCTCGGTCCTTTCCTCGTCGAATGAGGTGCGGGATATATCATATATATCTCTGTGCAAAGCAAAAAACGCAAAAACAGTCAAAAGCAAACCGAGTGTGTAGCATCTGCCAGTTATTGCTAAAGGAGTCACTCCCGGTGAAGGGATCTCGGTCCTTTCCTCATCGAATAAGGTGCAGGATATATCATATATACCGCTATGCAAAGCAAGAACTGTAGCTACCTGTTTTATTTTAAAATTCGATTCCACAACATCTTAGGTTTCTTATCTTTCATTAATCACATTAATGAAGTCCCATCATTTAAATACCTAAACATCACAGATAGATATGACGTACACTTATGCCATCCACATTCGCCACGATGTCCCCTCGTGCACCGTTAGGTTAGGTAACTAACGACAGAGCAGGGCAGGGCTAGCACGGGTGTAAAACATAACGTCTATATAATATATCATATATACTATATATTATATCCATCATAGAAACACATCACAGATATCGCAGCAGAATAAACATATGAAATATTGGATATACTAGGACGTCCGTGTTTTCAATACGAGCCAGTATAAAACACGGATTCCACGGTCGTGATGAATAGCCAATCCCACACCCCTAGACCCCTACGAGAGCGGCAAGCAACCCTGCCAATTCTAGGGTTAGGAGACCCGGACTCGACTCCTCGAGTTGGTCTCCCACTGGACCCCAGAACCCGGTTACTTGTGCTCCCCTCCTTGAGTCTATCCTAGTGCAGAAAAGTAAATAATATACAAAGGGTGATAACTTCCTCTACCTGGAAGTGCCCTAAATAAAAGAATATTACATACAAGTTTTTACATGAATGAAAATGAAAAACACTCATCTCACATAAAAACCCCCGGCTATTCAAACACGACGATCCAATATAACATATCCAGCAACACATAACATCACATGTCATCAACGTAAGTAAGTATGCATACCCCAATTGTCGTTGACGTATAGCAACGAAACCGGCGATATGAACATACTACACTTACGGTCACAGAAAAGAAAGTGTAAAACTACAACAATTGGAATCCGCAACCTCTTTAGACATCACATGCCTAACAGTTACAAACCCCGCATTTTAGTCTCATTATCGAAAACTCTTTTCAATGTCGTATGGGACTAAACTGCTAGATTTATAACATTCATCCAGTTATCTCATAACTGTTTGTGAATTCCAATTATTGTATCCAATTCCGGATAAATAGAATATATCAAACTTTCCGATCGAACATTCGAACACCCAAGTTTTCCCGACACCGATCAACACATGAAATAGGTTCAAAGACATTCACTTCATACCTCAGTACCAACGGTCCAGCCGTAGAAGGGTCAAGCCAACGCCTCACATGTGGCACGCCGTACTGCCCCAAACCCGAAGGTTCAAAGGGCAGTTCAAGAAGGTCACATAATCGAGTTAAGGTTTGTTGTCTTCTAGAGGGACCATCGCGTTACTTGCACTACTCAGAACGTCTTTTAACCACAGAAAAATCCAACACTTGGAATTATTCCGGCAGGGGGAAACTTGGGTATTTATATCCGGTCGAACTCTTTAACATATTCTACAGTTATCTGGAAAAACACTTAGACAAAGTTTGATATTCCGATCGAATCGTTGATTCCCAATATAACCCCAGAGCACTCAACCCTTAAATCAATTTAAAAATACCCAGAAAACTCACCAGAATTTATCAGGTATTACTGTGCAGTGAAACATGGCTGACGTCACTATATGGCCGCGGAACAGCGGCAGAAGCCATGCTTCTGCCGCGCTTCCGCGGCTCATGGAACTGTTCATGGAAAACGTTTTACACAGTAATTCTTAGAATTCTTTGGTGAATTTTTTAAGCATTTTTAATATCAAAAATTCCCAGATTTCATAAAATGTCCAGAGAGCTCTTGGGTATCGGGGTTTCGGGTTCGTTCGGACTTCAAGCTCCGTCTAGACTTCGCCTAAGGCTCTAGCTAGGCTCTGATACCACTGTAGGGTTCCTAGGCATCCTAATGAAGTCTCACAAGGCATCGAACATGCCAATTTAAAAATATGGTGCCGAGAAACCCTAGACTACGGATCTTTAGACTAGAATTCTAGGCGAAACGGAAAACTAGTTAGCAATTTAACTATAGGTTAGATGCTACAACCTTTGTAGATCCGGATTTCCACCTCCTTAGCTCCACGTGGTCATGCTCTCGCTGTCCATCATGAATCCTCGACTCATACGTCGGCTTCATCGGAAAATCGGGCGAGCAAGGTCGTCGGCTTCGTGTCAAAGACGATCTACGTCGAGGTTGCACTAGTTCAAGCTCCGACTTCACAAACTTGTGAAACTTGTGAAGAAAACACCCAAAACCACTTGGCAAGAGGTAGAGGATGAAGAAATAGGAGATGGGTTCACTTTAGATTTGGATTTCTCACTCTAGATCACAAGTTGCCATTAATGGCATCAAGGTTTCTCATTTTAAGAAGAAGAAGAAGATGATTGTTATGATAAGTTCTTCTAAAAAGAAAATAGAAAATCAATACTTATCATAACTTAAACTAGGGTTAAGTGTATAGAATAAACCATGGTCATTTGAGTGGATTAGGGTTAAGCATGAAGACAAGAATGGTTAGCAAAGTCAAGCTTCATGAAGCTTCAACATAAAACAAATAAAGCCACCATTCTTATCTTAATCCATTTCAAATAAATAAATAAACAAATAAATAAATAAATGAATATGCAAAACCCTAATTATCAAATTAACCATGGATTAATTCTATACACTTAACTAAATGATCAAGTATCATCAAACATGATACAAAAATGTGCACGAAAGCATATCACATATACAATGTGCATCAAGTGAGAAAAATCCGTTTAAAGTGTACCAATACTAGTTAATGCAAAGTAATATATCAAATATATAATTATACATTAAATCATTAAATCAACACTTGATTCAATGATCCGGTCATGTCGCACATGACCGACTAGTATCCAATGTATCGGCTTATCGAATCAATGATTCGATAACTAGGTCATATCGAATATAACCAATCGAAACATATATCGCGAGAATGAAATGCGGTATCACATACACGCATTATTCTCGGTCCTGCACACATCTCATATGCGCTCCTATTTCGTTTCGCTTGAACCAGGAAACCTCTGTGTAGGACTCTAAAGACTCGTCAATACGCCGGTAGCAGATGATGATCATATCAAGCATCCATAAGCCGCAAGCGGTCTGCTAAACGTAACGGCCACCCGGGTATTGAGCGATCAGAAGATCGACGAGCTAGCCCGCTCACACTCCTGTGAATCCAACCAGTAACACTTACCGTACAGTCCGGTCTCTTCGTCTGATATGTCGCATATCAAGTCTAGGGGCGGTAAACGTCAGACCCCAATAACTCGATAAGTCATGCCGATGTGAGGCTCATAACGGGTCGAGAAACTACTGGTAACACTTACCAGCAAATCTCTGATCAGCCCTGGCCAGGGACTTCCCTGCTATGGCCAATCGAGCACTGCGCAACATCAACCCCCAATACCGGAAGAGACGAAACCCCTCCTGTCGCTCATTGCCTCCATGTGACTCGGGATTGTGCCCAAAGACCACCGTTTTGCATGCCCTCATGGACGTGGTAAGGTGGAGATCAAAGCACAGTGGGAATCACACAAGACTATATGACGATCTCGGGTCTACAGACTAACCTGTACAAGTGTCATCTGAGAACTGCCATCTGACGTGAGGTATAATACCATCTGGGAGTTCTCGGCGAGTCCGTCCAGTGTACCCAGTCTCCACTGAGCACCCGTACACCATCTCTGATGTCAAACACCAATGGATATAGGATCATCCATCGCCCATCTCATGGGTCGAGAAGCGTATACGCTAGTCTACACTGGTATATCGATGCCCCGTCTCGATACACCCACGACTAGAGACCTTGAAGGATGTACTTATGGACTACCATGTCCCCACTAGTATGATCTGCATCATAGTCCAGGTAGTCAAGTACAAATCCTAAGGGCTTTACCAACATGTAACTATAAGACAGTATAAAGAGACTAGTGTACATGTTAAGATAAAGAGCAACCAGATAGCATACTATCATGTCGAGCAAGAAAGTCATCTCTATATATGTCCAAGCATCCAATATAATATACATCATCTGTACAATACTGGCCTCTAGGGCATACATACAACTAACATCTCTCTCTCCAGGTAGCGACCATATCACGCCTTAATCAAGATAATAATACGGATTATTGACCGAACCCGCTTGTTATACTGAGCTGGGGAACGTTGGTCCCGCTCCAACTTATAATTGTTATAAGACAGAGCAGGAAATTGGGGAATACCAGATTTCCCATGCCGCCCAAACGAAGAAAGTGCATATGATGCATCTCCTTCGGATGTGTTCGTTACACAGAACTGTTTCTCTGTATCCTCTACGTCCTGGGTATGTGATACCAGATCAGGATCCCAGATATGTAATCTGTCACATAGGGCTACAACTAGGTAGAGAACTGAGAACGGGTGATAAGTTTCATGAGACAGAAAACGGGGCAAGTGTTGCAGCCAAGTCTGTTGGTCACTGTCACCCTGTATTCCAAATACATTGATTCTGAACGAATGTTATTAGATACCGAACCTGATATACAAAATCATATTTATATCTTTATTAGTAAAGAAATGATAAAATTTTGTATAGTTGGATGATGTTTTGAACATTTCCTATATCAAAAGTTGATCGGATCAGGCACTTTATCTAAAATCGTTGATGTTCTAAATCAAACTACAGTTCTTAGTATACAGAACACACACAGGAGGATGAGTTCAGAAATGAACAAATCCTTCTTGAGGCATTATAGACTAGGTCATATCAATGCGACCTGACTAGCTGAAGTTACATTTAGATGCATATTTAAATCTGTTTGAATTTACATCTTATGAAACTTGCCAGTCATGTCACAAAGATACGATGACCATAGCTCTGTTTACTGGAAGCAGAGAAAGAGTTAGTAAACTCTTGGGATGATACATGTTGATGTATGAAAGGTCCCCTGTCTACATATGCCAGGACCGGTTCTTTGTACTTCATTACATTCTCTGATGATCTCTCAAGATTCAGACATATGTTCCTGTTGAAACACAAGTCAGAACCTTTTGAGATATTCACGGAATATAAGTTAGAAGTAGAGAACCAAATTGAGGGTATAAGTATTATGTCCTTTGATGCGATCAGGGAGGAGAATACTTGAGCACAGAATTACTGGACTATTCTAAAGGAGAATAAGATTCTCTCTCAGCATTACTCCTCCGTATACACCATAGCACGATGGTATATCGGGACGGAGCAATCTCACCCTATATGATAAGGTGTGCTCTATGATGAGTACTACTGAGTTACCTATTTCCTTTTTGGGAGTTATGCACTTGAGAAGCTGCATACCTATTGAATAGGGTTCAAAACAAATCAGTTGCCTACCACTTCATATGTGATATGGAAAGGGAAGAGCCCGTATCTTAAGTTAGTTAAGATTTGGGGTTGTCCGGCCTATGTCTAAAAGCAAAATCCGGACATGCTCGAGGCAAGGTAAGTTATGTAGAACTGGAAAGGTTCCAGCTATACAAACTACAGCAGATGATTTGGTAGAACCAAAGGATTCAGTAGAGACCAACGAACCTCGGCCTCTCCGCCGATCTAGTAAGGTTCCTCACCTGCCTGAGAGATACTTCGGTTACTCTATGACAGAGGGAGCGAGGATTGCATCATGAGATGATGACCCAACTAGTTTCGAGCTGGCCATCAGGAGTGGGACTCTGTAAGAATGGCTGGATGCTTTGCGATCTGAGATGGAATCCATGTACACCAACAAAGTATGGACTTTGGCTGCTATATCTGAAGGGTTAAATTCCCATCAGGAGCAAGTATATCTTGAGAAGATTATTTGGTGTAGATGGAAAAGTTGAGACTTTCAAAGCTAGACTTGTTAAAGCTTTTCGTCATCGACCAGGCGTGGATAATGATGAAACCTTTTCAAGTGGCTATGCTTAAGTCCATCCAGATCCTACTTGCCACGGCTACATACCATGACTATGATATCAGGCGGTTGGGTGCCATGACTGCTTTTCTAAATGATGTTTTAGAAGAGAACGTCTATAAGTACACAGCCAGAGGGCTTCGTAGACAGTGGGAGCAGCGGAAACGTGTACAAGATGCTTTATAGGATAAAGTAGGTATCGCGGAGTTGGAACATCTGTTTTGATGTGTTAGTCAAAGAGCTTGATATCATCAAAATGGTAGATGAACCTTGTATAAACAAAAGGGTAGTAGGGAGTATAGTGACGATCCTCGTAGAGTACGTGGATGACATGCTCTTGATAGGGAAGGAGTTTCCTATGCTACGCTTGGTCAATCTCCGCTTATCACAATGATTCTCCATATAGGATCAAAGTGATACCTCCTAAATCCTGGGTTTTGGATCTATGAGTTAGATCTAATTGGATGTTAGGATTCTCACTAGTTGTAGAGAGATGGTATCAACCGATCCTGGGGAGAATCACTGGAAGGGTTCCAGGGTGATAAGGACGACTGAAAGTCAGTCACAGGCATTGTCTTTACCCTCAGTAAAGGGACGGTATGTTGGAAGAGTTCCAAGCTAGATACCGTGGCATACTAGACGATAAAGGCTCGATACATCGCTACTTAAGATGCTACCAAAGAGGGAGTCTGGATGTATATTTGTTCATGAGATGAACTTAGTTCCTCCCATTGTGTGACAATGGAGTTGTGGCTTATGCCAAGGAACGTCCGTCCCATTAGTGATCCAGACATATTCTAAGGCAGTATCACCTGATCATGGAGATGGTTGATCTCCAGGATGATCGAGGTTAGGAGAGTAGACTCAGAGGACAACACGGCGGATCTACTCACAAAGGCCTTTTCCCAGAGAGAGACTTTAATGGGATGGTTGAGTATGAGATACTACAACCACTGCTATAAGATGGCCCTAGTGCAAGTGGGAGATTGTTAGTTATATGTATGCCCTAGAGGCCATTACTATACATAGGATGTATATAGTAGTGGGTGCTTGGACATATATAGGGAGGACTTTCTTGCTCGACATGATAGTATGCTATCTGGTTACTCTTTACCTTAATGTGTATACTGATTGTCTCTCTGTTACATATTGGTAAAGCCCTTAGGATGTGTACTTGACTACCTGGATTATGATGCAGATCATACTAGTGGGGACATGGTAGTCCATAAGTACATCCTTCAAGGTCCTTAGTCGTGGGTGTATCGAGACAGGGCATCGATATACCAGAGTAGACTAGCGTATACTTTCTCGACCCATACAGATGGGCGATGGATGATCCCATATCCATTGGTGTTTGACATCAGAGATGATATATGGGTGCTCAGTGGAGACTGGGTACACTGGACGGACTCGCCGAGAACTCCCAGATGGTATTATATATTACGTCAGATGGCAGTTCTCTGGTGACACTGGTACAGAGTAGTCTGTTGACCCAAGATCGTCATAGTGTCTTGTGTGGTTCCCACTGTGCTTTGATTTCCACCTTACCACGTCCAAGAGGGCGTGCAAAACGGTGGTTTTTGGGTACAGTCCTGAATCACATGGAGGCAATGAGCGATAGGAGGGGATTCGTCTCTCCCGGTATAGGGAGTTGATGTTGCGCTGTGTTCGATTGGCTATAACCTGAAATCTCTGGCCAGGGTTGCTGAGATTTACTGGTAAGTGTTACCAGTAGTTTCTCGAACTGTTATAGACCTCATATCGACACGACTTATCGAGCTGTTGGGGTCTGACGTTTACCACCCCTAGGCGAGATATGCGACATATCAGACGAACAGACTGGACTGTACGGTAAGTGTTACTGGTTGGATTCACAGGAGTATGAGCGGGCTTGCTCGTCGATCTTCTGATCGTTCAATACCCGGTTGGCCGTTACGTTTAGCAGACCGCTTGCGGCTTGTGGGTGTCTGATATGATCATCATCTGCTGCCGGCGTATTGACGAGTCTTTAGAGTCCTACACAGAGGTTTCCTGGCTCAAGCGAAACGAAATAGGAGCACATATGAGATATGTGCGGGACCGAGAATAATGAGTGTATGTGATACCGTATTCCATTCTCACGATGAATGTGTCGAATGGTTGTATGTGATATAACCTAGTTATCGAATCAAGGATTGATTCGATAAGTCGATACATTGGATGCTAGTCGGTTATATGAGATATGACCGGATCATTGAATCAAGTGTTGATTTAATGATTTAATGTATAATTATATATTTGATATATTACTTTGCATTAACTAGTATTGGTTCACTTAAAAAGGATTTTCTCACTTGAGGTACACAAGTTGTATATGTGATATACTTTTGTGCACTTGTTTGTATCATGTTTGATGATACATGCAAACTTGGGTTTGTGTAAAGAATTAAACCATGGTTATTTAAATGGTTAGGGTTTTGATTTTATTAACTATTTATTTATTTATTATTCTTTTTGAAAGATAAAGAGAAATGGTGGCTTTCTTTGTTTGTTGTTGAAGCTTCATGAAGCTTTGACTAAGTGACCATTTTGTCTTCATCTTTAACCCTAACCATTCAACTAACCTTAGTTCATTCTCTACACTTAACCAAGGTTGGATTATGATAAGAATGAGTTGGATTTTCCTTTTTGAAGATAATCCTTTTTATTCTATGATAATATTTATCTTCTTCTTCTTTTTCTTCAAGAAGAAAACCTTGCTTCCATCAATGGTGATTTGATGAAAAGAGTGAGAAATCCAATTCTAAAGTGAACCCACTTCCTATTTCTTCATCCTCTACCTCTTGCCAAGTAGTATAGGGTGTTTTCTTCACAAGTTTCTTGACTTGGTGAAGTTGGAGCTTGATCTTGTGTTGCCTCGACGTAGATCATCTTCGGCATCGAATCCGATGACCAAGCCCGCCAATTTCTCCGATGAAGCCGACGCTAGAGCCAGGGATTCTATTTGGACAGCGAGGAGACTTCATCATGGAGCTATGGAGGTGGAGGACCGGATCAACAAAGGTTGTATTTCCGTTCTTTTAGTTAAGTTGTTAACTAGTTTCATTGTTTCGCCTAAAATTCTAGTTAACGATCCATTTTACGGTTTCTCGGCATTTGTAAAATTTGAAATTGGCATGGTTGATGCCTTTTGAAACCTCATTAGTGTGCCTAGGAACCCTTCATATTGTTCCAGTTTAGGGACATAGTGGTCCATAGCTAGTTTAAGGACGTGGTGGTCCATGTTCCAGTTTAGGGACGTGGTGGTCCATGTTCCAGTTTAGAGACGTGGTGGTCCATCGCCAGTTTAAGGACGTGGTGGTCCATCATTAGTTTAAGGATGTTTTGGTCAATCGCTAGTTGAGAGACGTGGTGGTCCATCATTTGTTTAAGGACGTTTCGGTCCATCATTAGTTTAAGGACATTTCGGTCCAACATTAGTTCAAGGACGTTTCGGTCTGATATTAGTTCAAGAACGTCTCGGTCCGATATTAGTTTAAGGACGTCTCGGTCCGATATTAGTTTAAGGACGTGTCGGTCCGATATTAGTTTAAGGACGTTTCGGTCCACTATTAGTTTAAGGACGTTTCGGTCCACGAGTTGAGGGACCCCGCAGTCCAATATTCATATGTGGTCGTCGGGACCCGTCACCTCTCTGACATTGTTGAAGGATTACAACGATGGGTGTCAGAGGAGTTCGGAGATGTACCCTAGAACCGGTCGTAAATTGATTTAGGGAGCAGCCGTGCTCAATCAATTTAATTTGAGGACTTACGGCCAAAATTGGGCTAAATCCAGTTAAAAGTGTCCACATTTTGTTTGCATTTGTCTGAGCTTTCCCTATTATAGAATAATGCATAGCATTACTTCAGGCCATTTATACCCATTTTGACTAGGCTCTGCCCTTTTTATTATAATGCAGAGCATTTGTTTTGGTCCATCGGACCTCTCAATTGGGCTCTGCCCCTTTGCATAGCGTTTTTATTATTTTGTTTGGGCTCTGCCTATTTATAAATGATGCAGAGCATCAATTTAATTAGGCCTACTTGGTCTTTTTGATTTGGGCCTGGCCCTTCAGGAAATGCATTGCATTTTCAAACGCTTTGCGCCAATCAGAGAGCGCAAGCGCTTGTAGTGTTGACACGTGTCGCGCAAGCGCAGTGCGCTGCGCTAGTGCGCTGCGCTTGCGCTGCTGACACGTGGCGCACTCTGGTGAGTTGCGCCAGTTACAGAGAGCAAAGCTCTATCTCAAGGCGCATAGCGTAAGTGGTTCAGATGCTGACACGTGGTGCTCTCCCAAGAGCGCAACAGCGCAGTTTGCAAGTGCAAAGCACTCTAAATTTGAGAATCTTTTAGATTCAAGAACCAAAGATTCATAAAAGTGCAAAGCACTATTTTTTTTTTGTTTCTTCTTATTTTAAAGAACCAGCGGTTCATGAGTAGTGCAAAGCACTGTTTTTATATGAAGATCATTGATCTGGTTTTTTACATCAATGATCTATTAGAAGAAATTTCTTCTCTCTTGTTAAGGTTTTTACCTTTTTTCTTGGAATTTTTCTCAGAGTTCTCTCTGTTTGAAGCTCTTGATTTTTTTTAAAGAAATGTTCATGCCTTTGAATTGAGGTCTAGGGTCCTTTTTATAGTGTCCATAAATTAGTTAAATTTGTTAAAGAGATCTTTCTCTGAGTGACTTGGGGAATTTTCCCCACCGTTGGATCTTTGATCCGAGGGCTTCTATTTTACAGAAGAAAATCTTCTTGTTTTGACAAGAACAGAAAGATTTCATTGAAATCTTAATTCTGTTTGGCGCAAACGCCAAAGCGCGTGACACGCGCAAAGCGCAGCGCAACCGCGCTAGCGCATCTGCGCTGACACGTGTCGCGCAGCACAGAGCGCAGCGCAACCGCGCCAGCGCAGCGCAACCGCGCCAGCGCATCTGCGCTGACACGTGTCGCGCAGCGCAGTGCTTGCGCAACTGAAACGTTGCTTCCTTTAATTTTGTTTAAAATAGAATTTTGCTCTGATTGGGCGCGCCTTCTTGGGCGCTGTGTTGACGTATCAGCGCCTGACATGTGGCGCGTTGCGCCCGAGATTTGAAGCGTTGCTTCAAAATTTGAATTTTGAATTTCAACAGAGCTTTCCTCTGATTGGGGAAACAGTGGATTCCAAATGTTGTAGTTTTACACTTTCTTTTCTGCGACCGTAAGTGTAATATGTGATCGCCGGTTTCGTTGCTATATGTCAACGATAATTGGGATGCGCATATTTACTTACGCTGATGACATGTGATGTTCTGTGTTGCTGGATATGTTATATTGGATCATCGCGTTTTGAATAGCCGGGGGTTTTATGTGAGATGAGAGTTTTTATTTTCATTCATGTAAAATTAAATGTATGTAATATTGTTTTATTGGGGCACTTCCGGGTTGAGGTTGATGTCACCTTTTGTATATTAATTACTTTTCCGCACTAGGATAGACCTAAGGAAGGGAGCACAAGTAACCGGGTTCTAGGGTCCAGTGGGAGACCAACTCGAGGAGTCGAGTCCGGGTCTCCTAACTTTAGAATTGGTAGTGTTGCTTGCCGCTCTCGTAGGGGTCTAAGGGTGTGGGTTTGGCTATTCATCGCGACCGTGGAATCCGTGTTTTATAAAGGCTCAATATAAAACACGGACGTCCTAGTATATCCAATGTTTCATATGTTTCTTCTGCTGCGATATCTGTGACGTGATCATTTGATGTTCTATGATAAATACTGTATATAGCATATATGATATATTATATAGGCGTTACTTATGTTTTACATCCGTGCTAGCCCTGCCCTGCTCTGCCGTTAGTTACCTAACCTAACGGTGCACGAGGGGACATCGAGGCGAATGCGGATGGTATAAGTGTACGTCGTATTTATCTATGATGTTTAGGTGACTTAAATGATGAGACTTCATTAATGTGATTAATGAAAGAAAAGAAACCTAAAAGATGTTGTAGAATCAAATTTTCAAATAAAAAGGGTAGCTACAGTTTTTCTTTGCATAGCGGTATATATGATATACCCTGCACCTTATTCGATGGGGAAAGAGCCGAGTTCCCTTCACCGGGAGTGACCTCTTTAGCAAAACTGGCAGATGCTACAACATCCTGTTTGACTTTTGACTGCTTTTGGAGTTTTGGTTTGCATAGTGATGTATATGATATATCCTGCACCTTATTACATAAGGAAAGAGCCGAGATCCCTTCACCGGGAGTGACCTCTTTAGCAAAACTAATAAAAGCCTCAAAATCACTCCATTTCAAAATTCACTCGATTCTACGACGATATCAAGTTCTTTACGCTTATGGTTTTCTGAAAAACCTGCGTAGCCCTCCGTCAATTCAGATAAGTAATATTTAGTATTCGTGCTGCGGTAGTTTGGCATGCGTCAAGGCGTAGTGTACGGTAGCTGATTATTACTTATCTGTAGCATGAGATGCGATTGGATTAAGGTATTCGTACGGTGTTGTTTGGCATGCGTCAAGGGTCGTACGGGTGGGTTTAATTCAATCACGAATTGTACGGGTTGAACTTGACTAGCGGACTATGGGTTGTTGGGCATGCGTCAAGGTCATAGCACGCTAGGGGCAAAATATTATCGGGAATTTCAAGTGTTGAAATTTGCAATGAGATTGCATACCTTCTATGAGATAGTTGGATCCCGATACCCACTGCGAGTAATTGTTACTCCTGGGAGAGTTTTACACAGAACAATTAGCCGATCAAGTAGGTGTCTAGAAAGGTGTCAACGGGGTTACGCCTCTGGGAAAACGAGGTTTACTTTAATTAGGTCCGTGCGAAAGCACGGGGAACCTCCCTCAAAGTACCGACACTGGCCTGGCTGAAAGATTGGCGAAGTTGTAGGGTGTAATTAATCCCAGCTAGTCTTTCCTTTTAGGGTTTGAAGGAAGATTTGATAAAAACAGTGGGAGCCATCCTGATTAGATAAAATAATAAACCAATCTGATCTTGCAAGAGAATACGCTAAAGTGTTTTCTTTTCTCTCTCTTTTCAGGTAGCGACTATTTCATGCCATAATCAAGATAATAATATGGATGTATTGACCGAACCCGCATGTTATACTGTGCTGGGGAACGTTGGTTCCGTTCTTTCTTATAAGAGTTATAGGACTGAACATGATATAGAGGAATACCAGGATTCCCATGCCGCCTGTGTGAAGAAAGTACATGTTGATGAATTTTCTTCGAGTGTGTTCGTTACGGAGAACTGTTTCTCCATTTGTTCTACGTCCTGGGTATTAGATACCGGGTCAGGATCCCATATATGTAATCAGTTACATGGGCTTAGAAAAGGTAGAGAACTTGGAGAAGGTGATAAAGACATAAGGGTTGGAAATGGTGCAATTGTTGCAGCTAAAACCGTCGGAGAATATCACCTTGTATTGCCAACTGGTAATACATTGGTTCTGAACGAATGCTATTACATGCCGAACCAGATATGCAATATTATATCGGTTTCTTTACTGAGTAAAGAGGGATATAATTTTGTACTACAGGATAATGTTATGAACATTTTCCGTAACCAAAAGTTGGTTGGATCAGGCACGTTGTGCAATGGCATTTATGTTCTAAATCAATCAACAGTTCTGAGCATAACAAACACACACAAGAGGAAGAGTTCAGAACTGAACGAATCCTTCTTGTGGCATTGTAGACTGGGTCACATCAATGCGACACGACTAGCAAAGTTGCATAAGGATGGATATTTAAATCCGTTTGAATTTTCATCTTATGACACTTGACAGTCATGTCTCAAAGGCAAGATGACCAAAACTCCGTTTACGGGACACGGAGAAAGAGTTACCGAACTCTTAGGACTGGTACATAGTGATGTATGCGGTCCCATGTCTACACATGCCATGGATGGTTCTTCGTACTTCATTACATTCACTGACGATCTCTCTAGATTCGGATATGTGTTCCTGATGAAACACAAATCAGAAGCTTTTGAGAAATTTAGAGAATATAAATAAGAAGTCGAGAACCAAACTGGAAAAGTATTAAAATCCTTCGATCTGATCGAGGAGGTGAATACTTGAGCAATGAATTCCTAGACTTCCTAAAAGAGAATGGGATTCTCTTTCCGCTAACTCCTCCATATACACCACAGCACAACGGTGTATCGGAATGGAGGAACCGCACCCTATTAGATATGGTGCGCTCAATGATGAGTACAGCTGAGTTACCTATTTCCTTCTGGGATATGCGCTTGAGACAGCCATAGACCTATGAATAGAGTTCCTACCAAATTTGTGCCTACTACTCCTTATGAGATATGGAAAGGGAAGAGACCACATCTTAATTACATTAAGATATGGGGTTGTCCGGCCTATGTCAAAAGACAAAATCCGGACAAACTCGAGACAAGATCATTCTTATGTAAGTTTATCGGATATTCCAAAAATTCATGAGGGTATATCTTCTACCATCCCGAGGAACAAAATGTGTTTGTTTCTCGACATGCCACTTTCTTAGAAAAAGGTTTTCTTATGAAACAGATTAGTGGCATTGAGGTAGAACTGGAAGAGGTTCCAGCGACACAAACTACAACAGAAGACTTGGTAGAACCAGAGGATTCGGTAGTTCCCGATGAACCCCAGCCACTCCTCCGATCTAGTAGGGTTCCTCACCCACCTGAGAGATACTACGGTTTTCTCGTAGATGGTGGGAGCGAGGATTGCATCATGGTTGATGATGACCTAACTAGCTTCGAGCAGGCCATCACGAGTGGAGACTCAGTGAAATGGCTGGATGCAATGCGGTCCGAGATGGAATCCATGTACACCAACAAAGTATGGACTTTGGAAGTTGCTCCTGAAGGGGTAAAACCCATTGGGAGAAAGTGGAACTTCAAGAAAAAACATGGTGTAGATGGGAAAGTGGAGACTTTCAAAACTAGACTTGTTGCAAAAGGTTTTCGTCAAAGACCAGGTGTGGACTATGACGAAACCTTTTCTCCAGTGGCTATGCTTAAATCCATCCGGATCATGCTTGCCATCGCTGCATATCATGACTACGAAATCTGGCAAATGGATGTTAAGACCGCCTTTCTAAACGGTGATTTAGAAGAGTGCGTGTACATGACTCAGCCAAAGGGCTTCGTAGATAGTGGGAGCAGCGGGAAGGTGTGCAAGCTTCTTAAATCCATTTATGGATTAAAGCAAGCATCGCGGAGTTGGAACATCTACTTTGACGTCGTTATGAAAGAGTTTGATTTCGTCAAAAATGTAGATGAATCTTGTATCTACAAGAAGGTGGCAGAGAATAAGGTTGTTTTTCTCGTATTGTACGTGGACGACATACTCTTGATAGGAAATGACATTCCTATGCAGCAATCGGTCAAGCTCTTCTTATCACAAAGATTCTCAATGAAAGATCTTGGTGATGCCTCCTGCATATTGGGAATTAGGATCTATACAGATAGATCTAAAAGGATTTTGGGATTGTCCCAATCCAGGTACATTGACACCATACTAAAGAGGTTTAGTATGGAAGAGTCCAAACGTGGATTTTTACCCACAATTTCAGGGCTCACTCTCTCCAAAGAGATATCTCCTAAGACTGATTTGGAGAGAGCTCGCACGCAAGGGATACCCTATGCTTCGGCTGTAGGCTCTATAATATACGCGATGCTATGTACCAGACCCGATGTAGCATACTCACTAAGTGTAGTGAGTAGGTATCAAGCTGATCCTGGAGAGAGTCACTGGACAACTGTGAAGAGCATTCTCAAGTACTTAAGAAGGACTAAAGAGATGCTCTTGGTGTATGGTAACAGAGAACTCCAAGTGGAGTCCTTTACCGATTCGAGCTTCCAAAGTGATAAGGACGACTCTAAGTCGCATTCGGGATTTGTCTTTACACTTTACGGTGGGGCGGTTAGCTGGAAGAGTTCCAAGCAGGAAACCGTGGCAGACTCGACGATGGAGGCTGAATACATCGCTGCCAACGATGCTGCCAAAGAGGCTGTCTGGATCAAGAAGTTCATTTCTGAACTTGGAGTTGTTCCATCCATTGAGCATCCAATAGCTTTGTATTGCGATAACAATGGAGCGGTGGCTTTGGCCAAGGAACCCAGGTCCCATCAGCGATCCAGGCATATTTTGAGGCGGTATCACCTGATCCGGGAGATAGTTGATCGCCGGGAGATCGAGGTCAGGAGGGTTGACACGAAGAACAACACAGCGGATCCACTCACGAAGGCCATTCCCCAGATAAAGTTTGAGAGACTCTTCGGGATGCTCGGTATGCGATACTACAGCAGCTGGCCCTAGTGCAAGTGGGAGATTGTTAGTTGTATGTATGCCCTAGAGGCCAGTATTGTACAGATGATGTATATTATATTGGATGCTTGGACATATATAGAGAGGACTTTCTTGTTCGATATGATAGTATGCTATATGGTTGCTCTTTATCTTAACATGTATAATTGTCTCTTTATACTGTCTGATGGCTACATGTTGATAAATCCCTTAGGATGTGTACTTGACTACCTGGACTATTATGCGGATCATACTAGTGGGGACATGGTAGTCCATAAGTACATCCTTCAAGGTCCCTAGTCGAGGGTGTATCGAGACAGGGCATCGATATATCAGAGTAGACTAGCGTATACGCTTCTCGACCCATGTGATGGGCGATGGATGATACCATATCCATTGGTGTTTGACATTAGAGATAGTATGCGGGTGCTCAGTGGAGACTGGGTACACTGGACGGAATCGTCGAGAACTCCCAGATGGTATTATACCTTACGTCAGATGGCAGTTCTCTGGTGACACTTGTGCAGGTTAGTCTGTAGACCCGAGATCATCATAGAGTCTTGTGTGATTCCCACTATGCTTTGATTTCCACCTTACCACGTCCATGAGGGCGTGCAAAATGGTGGTTTTTGGGTATAGTCCCGAGTCACATGGAGGCAATGAGCGATAGGAGGGGTTTCGTCTCTCCCGGTATTGGGGGTTGATGTTCTGCTGTGCTCGATTGGGTATAACAGGGAAGTCCCTGGCCAGGGCTGATTTAGAGATTTGCTGGTAAGTATTACCAGTAGTTTCTCGACCCGTTATGAGCCTCACATCGGCACGACTTATCGGTTATTGGGGTCTGACGTTTACCACCCCTAGACTTGATATGCGACATATCAGACGAGGAGACCGGACTGTACCGGAAGTGTTACCGGCAGGCTTTTACAGGAGTTGGAGCGGGCTTGCTTGCTGATTTTCTGATCACTCAATACCCGGGTAGCCATTACATCCAGCTAGTACCGCAGACGGCTTGTGGGGGCGTGATGTGATCATTACCTACTGCCGGCGTATTGACGAGTCTTTAGAGTCCTACATAGAGGTTTTTCTGGCTCAGACAAAACGAAATAGGAGCACGTATGTGATATGTGCAAGACCGAGAAAAAATGTGTGTATGTGATACCGTATTCTATTCTCGCGATTTCGAGTATCGGTCGGTTATATATGATATGACCGGGTTATCGAATCAAGTGTTGATTCGATAAGTCGATACGATGAATGTTAGCCGGTTATATGAGATATGACCGGATTATTAAGTCAAGTGTTGATTCAATAATTAAGTGTATAATTGTATATTAGATATACTAAATTACATTTGCGAACACTTGTTCACTTTAGGGTTTTTTCTCACATGTACACTACTTTAACATGTATATGATATATGTTAAAATGTGTTATCATATTGTATCATGGTTGATGATACACTAAACATGGGTGTGTAAGACTTACACCATTATATATTTAAATGGTGGTTAATAATTATTTAAAGTAATTACAAATTAGTGGACATTTTGTCCTAAGCTTGAAGCTTGTGGATACTTTGACAAAATCCACTTGATTTGTTTTACCTTAGATTTTTATTAACCTAACCATTTAGACTTAGCCATGGTTATGTCCCACCATGAGTTAGTATATGATACTCACTCACTATGGTTAGCATTCTCACTTAATTATCCTCATTTTTCTTTTCTTTATTTCATCATCTTCTTCATTGAGCAAGAGAAAAAGCTTGCTAAGGTTTTGAAAAAGTGAGATAGATTGTGAGAAACAAAAATCCAAAGAGTACCCACTTCCTATTTCTCCATCCTCTACTAGACTAGCACTTTAGTATAGGGTGTTTACTTCACCAATTCTCAAGTTAGTGAAGTAGGAGCTTGAGTCGGAATTCCCTCGACGTAGATCATCTTCGGCCTCGGAGACTTCAAGCAAGGTCGCACCTTTTCGCCTCGTGAAGCCATGCAAGGGTCCGGGAGAACCACGATCGCAGCGAAGGGACTTCATCAAGGAGCTAAAGAAGTGGAAGACCGATCTACAAAGGTTGTATTTCGTGATCTCTTAGAGTAAAGATGATTATTTGCCTTTCGATCGCCTAAACTCTAGTATACGATCTTGCTTAGGGTTGTTCGGCACCTAAAAAATTTAATTTTGGCATGGTCGATGCCTTGTAGAGCCTTGTTAGTGTGCCTAGTAACCCTACAACGGGCAAATGGGTTTACACTTGGGATTGATATTTACACTAGTCATTGTTATAGATTGCTGGTCATATATTTGAGGTTTATATATTATGATCGTATGACCTAGGATTGCGTCATACATGCGATTTTCTGTTCGTAGATCTTTTTCTACTCACGAGTTGGCAACTCACCCCCGTTGTGCCCCAGTTTCTTGCAGGTTTTGCCGTACAGGTTTCGTTACGGCTTTGCGGGCATTGCTTCTTTCGGGTGACTTGCTAGTAGGTGGGTTTATTTGTATCGTACCCATCATTATACATTGTATATTATATTCCAGTTGTATCTAGAAGTTCCATCAACCAAACATGTATTTATTTGAGATAGAGACCTGTGATGTTTATTCTTTCGACCTTAGAGTCGCGCGTTATATTTCTATGGATTTCATGCTGTTTGAGTTTCCTGTTCTGTTGTGATCCTCTCCTTTAGGCGTTGTATAATATATTGTAAACAGGTTGATTTAAAATGGTTTTCCTACACTCTACTATTTTTCTTGGTTTGGATTTCTGGGTTCGGCTTACTTAGAGTACGTACGCCCCGAGACGTTCGTAGTCTAAGAGCCGGTCATGTTCCATACTTTCGGGACGTGACAAAGTTGGTATCAGAGCGTTAGGTTTTACCTTCGGGCGTAGGATGACCCTTGGTTGATGGAATAGGTGACTAAAGTAGAGTGACGTACCGTGGGTATGTTCCGCGGCATATTTACGATACGCCAGTCCACTTAAGAAGCCTTAGGATGTACATTTCCTTGTTCAGTATTATATTCCTTCCTATGATCTAGTCTCATCGGTACCAGTTATGGTTTTGCTGCCACGATTTCGGGCAGGGAGAGCAACGGCTAGAGTTGCGGTCAGCACGAGCTCGTTACGAACGAGGACTGACCAGGGCGTGATTTTGGGCGACACATGATTGTAGAGATGTGTCTTTTGATTGTGTTTTCGCGCCACGAGCGTGGGATGGATCGCTGTACGAGATTACTCGGACGTGCAGATTAGCACCAGAGGATTGAGCCACTGACAGAGGCCAGCCAGATTTTGATGACCGTTGAAGTTTGACTTATTCATGATGATTGAGGCACGGTTCAGCGTGCAGACGAGTGAGCCAGTTATTACTGTGAACGACGAGATATCGCCCCAGATGTTGGAGCTATTGCAGTACGAGTTGTACTAAGAGATGATGAAAGGTCGCTAGTCACTAAGGATGAATGACTAGGACATGCGGTTCATTCGCTACCCCGATGCGAGGTCATCAGATAGACTGATTCCAGCTAGTGACGACTTCATGCAGAGATGTTGAGAGTCAACAGAGATGATCGAATGTCAGAATGCTACTATTCCAAGTTTAAAATATTCGGAAAGACATGCAGGCAATTATATGGTCCCTCTAGAAGAATGAAACCCTAACTCGACTTAATGACCGTGTGAAAGCCTTTGAACCTTAGGGTTTGTGGCGGTTCTGCGGCGCCATTAGTGATGCTTGGGTTTGCCCTTCTACGGCTGGACCACCGATGTTGTGGTATGTACTCGATACTATTATACTGTACCCAAGATGTTGAGCTCTTGGGGGATTATGAGGTTTTGACAAATCGATCGGATGACTCGACTTAATTCGGATGCTAGGTGGTGAGATGAATTTCTTGGGAGACTCCGGGTATGAGGATAGCCATTGGAGCTCAGTCCATGCAGCCAAGACGAGACGAGTCTGAAGCAGTCGATATTAGAGAAAAGTGGAGTAAGAGGTTCGTACAAGATCTGGATAAGATGACGATTTACTCCGCCGACATCAGAGATGCGATGCGCATGCCGAGGCATAATATTGGATATACCTTCCAGAAGGAGTCGTGATGAGTATGCAGCTGTTCCGGAACAAGAAGCAGATATGGTAAAGGACGATGACTTTCGGAAAATTGGCAGAGATGAGACTTGGAAGAGACCTTGAGCAGGATTCCTTCCAGGACACTGCTGCAATGATATTTGCACCCAGGATCAGATGGGTCACCTGCATTCAGAGAGCCAGAGACCGACGCCAGTGACTTGCTGCCTTACGAGTGATCGCGATGATTGACCGAGAGATGACCAGAGAAGTGCCAAAATGGAATCGTCCCCGTTAGCACGTCTGACATGGCCAATGAGCCGATGGATCATGAGATTGGTAATCCACAGAGAAGACTTGGACCCAGGAGTGGTCATGTTACGTACATCAGCAGGGCAGAGTTCAGGATCGTCGCCGAGATATGCTATGAGTGACCACGACAGTTGGCCAGAGATTCTTGGAGGATGTGCTTGAGCGGAACTATTCTGCTATACTTGATTTCGATGTTTTGGGCGATCTATTCGCATGACTAATTTTGATGATTGGGTTTCACGATATTTGTTTTCATGCACCATGGTTGCATCTATTGAGTGTTTACGATTTTTGCACAGTGTTGCACTTGATATTATTTTCGTGCCTTGGTTTCTCACGACTATGATTTTATGGGTTTCATACAATTGAGTTGATTTTGTGCATATGTACGCACATGATTTGTTTTTTGCACTCAGTATAGTTCACATATGCTGCAGTGCCGTGATTCGTATTTTGTGCACTTGGATGCACTGGACTTCGATTTCGATGGTGATGCTCGATATTTGTTTTGTGTACTTTATGTACCTGATTGGATTTTGCCTGTGTTCGACGCTTGAGATTGGATTTCATAATTTCGTGCATGATGGATGCACCGGATTTGGATTTTTAGCGCATGTTGGGCGCATATTATGAGATGCGATTTGGAGCACACCAGATGCACTGAATCGAGATTTTTCGTGCATGTCAGATGCACCTGATTTTGCTGTCCGGCACACACGTTGCCTATGACAGATGTTTCGTGCACACCTGTTGTACCTTGATGTAGTTTTTGTGCACCTGCTTGGCACATGGATGGATTTTGATTTCCGTACGCACCGGACGCACAGGGTTTTCCTATGCACTTTTTGGGACTGATTTCTTATGGAGTAGTACATTTTATGATATTGCGATTTGTTTTCGTACTGAGCAGGACTAGTCAGATGACAGCACCTGAGTGTGTTTTGTATGCACAGATAGTTATTGAAGGGATTTCCAAAAGCTAGCCATAGTCTCATTATTTATATACGTGTCCGATATGACACGAAACGTTTAAAACAGGGAACCCTTATAAATTGTTTTCAAAACGGCGGAATGTACACAGTAAACCGAAGATATATATAGGTATATGGCTATTTTTCTTATAGAGACATCCGCCACTGTGCAGTGTTATGCGCATTGCACATCGACTTTAAAGAATTTGGCATGCATTTCCTTCAGATATTTACAAGTACGGATTTGATATTTACATGTATAGTTCCGATTTATAGCATATCGGTTTTGCTTAGGATTTGGCATTCGTGTTTTCACCTGGACTCCGATGATTGCAGGATTCTTGACGGAGTTTTGATTTTGAGTTATCTGCTTGTTACGCATGCGCATGTATTGCGCTACGATGCGTTTTATGTATTGATGGTTTCGGAGCACCATTGATTAGGACATTTTATTGAATTGTTTTAGAATTTGGGGGTTTAAATTTAAATTCGGGGACCGAATTTCTTTAAGGGGGGAAGACTGTAACATTTCAAAAAAATAAAATATTATTTTTGGGAATTTTCATAATTTAATATTAATTTTTAATGAATATTTTAATATTTCGGTGTAATTAAATACCGATAAATGGGGAAAATTCTGGAGAAAATTATGGAAATTCTAAAATAAGTTATTTTGTGGAAATATGCCATTTCTAAGTTTTATGGTTAAGTATATGCTATTTTAGTGTTAATCGCGATTAAAAATCGCTAATTGGATTTTTGGGCTTTTGTACAAAATGTGCACATATCATTTTCCACACTTGTCACACTTGTTCCATGTTTTGGATCATGGTAGCCTAGGGTTGAACCATGTTAGATGACCATGCTGGTCTAACCCAATTGGTTATATTAATGGGGTTAACTAAGGGTTTTTGTGTTGTTTAAAGGGGATTAGGATGTTGGTTGACTTGTGTAGGGAAAGAGTGAGCCATGATGGCTTGTGTGTGCTAGCAATTAATAAGAGAGAGAGAAGGGTAGATAATTATGTCACACCCCATCTTATTTCAAAACTTTTCACTCTATTCATTTCAAAAGTTTTTACCCCTCTCACTCACATCCTTCTCACTCTCTCTCACACTCACATCTCTCACACTCCTCCATACAACAACACTTCACCCTACATCAGCCACAAAACACCCCCTACATCTGCTGCTACAACAGCCTTGGCAACAACCTCATTCAAAAACAACAGCAGTTGCTGCTGCAACAGCAACAAGAAACCACTTTGCAAGCAGCCTGAGCAGCATCATCAACTGCTGCAACAGCAGCTGATATAACACATCAGCCCCAATTTTTATCAACATCATTCAAAACAACAAAATACTACAACATCACCCCAACATCAAACAACCCTTCACAACACTACAGCCCAGCAGTAGCTGCTGCTCAGCATAAAAAGAAGAAGAGAATTGCTAGCAGCAGCAGCAAAACCAACAGCAACAACACAAGAAAAACAGCATCAGCATCAGCTGCAACAACAACACCAGTAGCTGTAGAAGAAGTCCAGCAGCAGCAACAGCCTCCTCTTCACCTCCTTCTTCCCTTCTCCTTCATCCTAGGACCCCCTTGAGGTATAATCTCGCAACCCAACTCCTATCTTGTTAAGTTATAGTTGTAGAGCTGAAATTTAGTGTTATTATGTAGATTAGTGCTAGTTTAGGAAAATTTGAGTAAGATTTGGCCAAGTGTTGGTTTTGAATATTAGTATAGCCTTATTAGGGGTATTTGAGACCAGTTAACCCAAGATTATTCCAGATTTCACCCAAATACCAGATCTATTCGACTTGGCGTAATTTAGCGATTTTGTCGACTTTGTGGCCTTTCTGGAAACTGCTATCACCCGAGATACCCTAAAATAATTTTGACTTGGCAGTATGCTGTGCAGGCAGATAGAAACCAATACCCAAAGACCTAGCCCCCTAATCCCATTCCAGGCCGCAGATTAATTCCCCCTGGCGGCAGGAGGGAACTGCCTCGTTTTTCGTGCATGGCCCTATACCCTGTAAACTTAACCCTGGGTATGTCTAGTTTTGACTGATTCCAGTTAGGGTAAAATCTGGGTTGATTTTCATGAGTTGGCTCATGATTTATGACTTGTTTTAGCATGGATTTTGATATTTGGCAATTCTTTTCTGTCGGGTGGCGTTTGGACGTCAACGACAAGTGGCTATTGGCTGTGTTTGCACGCGAGGCTATAGGTTTTTACCTATTGGCGTAATGTGTACCGTTTCGGTTTCTGACATGGTTTTCATGTGTTTTAGCATGTGGTATCGTTGTAGGTACCCCACGTGGCGTCGAGGCGTTGGAGATACAAATGGCGACATCGGCAGCGGCACACATAAGCAAGGTGAGTAGATTTATATCTACGGGGAGAAGTCGGGTGGATGGCGTATAGCATCCCCGCAGTTCGTGGTGATGTATACGGATGCGTATACACACCAACAAATTATTATATGTTAATTGGGATTAGTGATGATGTTTAAGATGGATATTGGTGTGTTGGATTGATTTAGTGTTACGAAACCCTAGAGTAGTGGGGGGCACTACACATACACACACACATACTTGCATACATCCTTATTTGATATGTGCATAAATGGGATTCTATATAGTTATGTGTTCACATGGGTATGGGACCACGTGTTCACATACGGATTTGAGGATGATACTTGGGATTGAGATGAGTCGATGATATTTGATCCGAGATTATGGTATCGGTAATAGGGCAGGATTCGTACTTGAGATACGTCCTGATATGATAGCGGGTCTTGGATGACGATGCCATGTGCATAGTGATATATATATATATAAGTGATCGACATGTGATTATGTTACGAGATATGATATGATATGATATGAAAAGATATTTATGATAGGCCGCATTGGGCGATGTATACGCCTTGTGATGATATGTGCTGATGATATCGATTTATACGAGACTGTCGATCAGTAGTCAGATCATGATTATAGTGATGATATTAGCATTGTACTAGATGTAAGTCAGTATCCGGATTATGATATTTGATAAAGAGAATATCTGATGAATGATATGACGAATGTTATATTGACCTGGACCCAGATTTGGGGATGCTGTACGACGGATTTACGTACGAGCTATATTTTGATGTTTGATCCACACTCTTGACTTGGTAATAACTTATTATACAGATATGGTATCGGATGCGATATTATCGAGGCGGGATCACCGACTATATATATATATATGTGTGTGTGTGTGTGTGTGTGTGTGTCGACTCAGAGGTTAGGAGGTTTCCCTTACCTTCAGTTAGCCTATTAGCTCAGCCCTATAGTTGGTGTAGCTGTCGACTACTATGACATTAGATACAGTTTAGCTACCATTGTGTTTAGTATTCAGCTCCGGCACATTATTATTGTTGCTCCGCATCGCATACTGTTGTGTTTCATATTCCTTTTTTGATATCTGCTGTTAGGACACCAGCACCATTACCGATGATGCGTATGTACCACGTACACTTATTTGCCGGCGCACACACATCTTCATCGGTAATTGCCATGTCACGTACACTTAGAGAATATTATTGCTTGATTTAGCTTGTTAGCTAGTAGTGACATGATATTAGTGTACTTGCCTTATATGACAGCTTGACATTGTAGTTATTACTTATCACTTAATGCATATTGTTATTCATTATATGCCGCATTCATGGATTCTCATGCTTATATTCATGGTTTTACATGCTATTGATGATTTAGATTCGGATTTCCATGATATTTTCTGGATTTGGGGGAAAACCGCAAAACTTATATAAACTGCTTTCTCTCTTTTTAAATGAAAATTGTGGTTTTCCCATGATGTATGAGTCGTCCACCATGAGTTTGCTGATGGATTTCGAGACCCGATTCGAGGAGGCGAATGAACCGTTTCGGATACATGGTGGGCCCGGTGCGGTACCCCGGGGAAAGAAGATCGCAGGAGATGGCGTTGAGCCTGGCAGAGAGAGCACTACTGACCGGTGATTTTACCCGACGCGTCGGATATCCGGAGGATACCGTCGTGGTCTTGAGATGGATGGTAGGGGCCGGTCTGGACTGACGGCGCCCGAGATATTGTGATTGAGACATTGAGATTTTGAGGTATTGAGATACAGAGATTGTGACACAGAGATATCGAGATATTTGGATACTTATTTTGTGTCGATACTAGACACTGTTTTATGCTGATTTCATATATGATACCTCATTTTTAAAATACAGAAATCTCACTAATTTATGAAAGCAGTTTTCTTCAGTACATGCATTCTGTTTCATGCATTCATACATCATCCATATGATACATTGTTACCTAAGGCACTGACACGGGCACATGGGTTTACACTTGGGATTGATATTTACCCTAGTCATTGTTATAGATTGCTGGTCATATATTTGAGGTTTATATATTATGATCGTATGACCTAGGATTACGTCATACATGCGATTTTCTGTTCATAGATCTTTTTCTACTCACGAGTTGGCAACTCACCCCCGTTGTGCCCCAGTTTCTTGCAGGTTTTGCCGTACAGGTTTCGTTACGGCTTTGCGGGCATTGCTTCTTTCGGGTGACTTGCTAGTAGGTGGGTTTATTTGTATCGTACCGATCATTATACATTGTATATTATATTTCAGTTGTATCTAGAAGTTCCATCAACCAAACATGTATTTATTTGAGATAGAGACCTGTGATGTTTATTCTTTCGACCTTAGAGTCGCGCGTTATATTTCTAGGGATTTCATGCTGTTTGAGTTTCCTGTTCTGTTGTGATCATCGCCTTTAGGCGTTGTATATTATGTTGTAAACTGGTTGATTTAAAATGGTTTTCCGAAACTCTACTATTTTTCTTGGTTTGGATTTCTGGGTTCGGCTTACTTAGAGTACGTACGCCTCGAGACGTTCGTAGTCTAAGAGCCGGTCATGTTCCGTACTTTCGGGACGTGACAGCTGGGTACGGGTCATTATCACATTCATCTCATCAATTATCTGGTATCCTTATCGTCATATCACATGATCTGGGGTAATGATCTATGTCTAGTACAAATCGATACCATCTATATAAATATAAATGCGTGTGTGAAACACATGTCTAAAGGCCTGCTAAAATCTCATGTCATATCCCAAATACGAATCACATCATATCACCGATATCATGGCACCATGCCCAATCTCATCGACTCATCTCCCAATATCATACACTATCCTCATCATCACGGTATATGTATATCAAATAGGCATGTGTGTGCGTGTGGGTGTAAACCTATTCTAGGGTTCGCATCTAGGAAACTATACTAGTTTACAACTAAACCCTATTCTATCCATAGTACACTACTCACACCTGAATATCCAAGTCACACATATAACGCTATCATACATATATAATATATATATATAGTATACTAAATATCGAACTGCGGGGGTGCTATACGCCATCCACCCGATTTCCCCCGTAGATATAATCTACTCACCTTGAATCCTGCGTGTCGGTGTCGATGTCGCCTTCATCTTCTTCATCGTCTCGAATTATCGTGGGGGTACCTACATGTCACACGTATCGCATCGCATTAAAACCAAATCGAAACCAAAACGACACGCGAAAACCAAAATGATACGCTTAAAAGCTTATAGGTTAGAACCTATAGGTACGCTTTCAAAACCATCAAACAATCCTCGATATCGTCGTACAAACGCCAAGTAATCGAGGTAAAACGCAAATATACAAATTCAAAATTTAAAATACGCAATACGAAAACACGAATCAAAACAGCAACTATAGAAAGTGGTCCCAGATTTTGACTCAGGCCAAAACAGGGTAAGCAAACAACTCTGGGGTGATGTATATGGTGCATATGAGCTACTGAAGCAATCTGGGCACCTATCTTATCAGGGGGGCCTGCCACTTAAAGTGAAATTCCGGCCAGGCCGGTTCTGCTAGGGAGTTGGGGGCTCGTATTGGTAGGGTGTCTTCCTATGGGTCCCACCAGGTCTCTGGTATTGTTTACTTTTCTAGTATTGACCCCGGATCACTCCAGATTTCTTTGCACGCCAAAAACCCTCACAAAACTGATATGCAAAGTTTCTGTTTTTCCGTTTCTGGTTCCATTTTGGGTTTGGTCTGGGTTTGCTAACAATTGGGAGGGGTTTAAGGTCACTAATAATGCTTATTACACCATCTCTACTCCAATCATACCCTAATTCCCAACTTGAGTTCTCAAAACTCATAAAACTTCTCCAAAACGATATTAAACTTTAAATGTCGCTAAATCACTTGAAATACTATAATAATTGTGAAAGGGTTTACCTCATTTCTGTAAGTACGCGGCGGCGCCCCGGACGTCTAACAGACTCCGATATGCGGAACAAAACTTTTACGACTGGCGCTATCGCGTACTTTCTCCCGGATCGTCCATTAAAGCTAAACTAACAAATTGTAAAGAGGGTAGAATTGTTATACCGAATGATCCGAGTCCTTCGGTCTTCAACCATCATCCCACGCTATGTTGCAACTGATCCGAACTTGTTTGATCTCTGTTCTCATCGTCCAGGTGGCACCACGTCGACGGATCTTTAAACGGGCTCCCGCCTCTGAACCGAGGCAACTCGATCGTCAAGTTTGCTGAAAGAGACGACCAAGATGAAGTAGAAAATGAGTAGAATACGTTGTCTCGTTACGTCCAAGACTATGGACGAACGGTTAAAGAGGTTGCCATTTGGAATCGGGTGAATGGAAATTGAACTAGGAAATTTCCATACACTTGTATCATAATCTTTTTGCCAATTTGAAATGATTCAAAATTCACACACCCACACAAAGAGGGGCCGGCCACTATTAGTAGAAGAGGGAGGTGAGTGTAGGAGTAGCAAGTGGTGACCATATCCCTTCATACTTATCATCACAAAAAAATCAAGAATGAATCATCAACTAACATTAAAAGCAACCAATGAACATAAACCTAGTCACCTTGCATCATTAATGAACCATTAATGACACAAATGAGTCATGTGCCTAATCACCACTTCTAGAACCTTCTAGAAGCATGACTCACCTCGAAGACGAAAAGACAAATCCGTATTTAACCGAATGTCAAAATACGGCTGATAGAAAACTGGAAACTGGCAACTTCCAAAAATCATCCCGAAACGAATTTCAGGATAACCCCGTATCGGTATAAACATACCCGCATTTGTATTACGACCGAATACAAATGCAACTGAGACAAAGATATTATATCTACACAGTATAATACTGGGTTCCGGCTTAAACCAAAGCCTACCAGTATTATCTGCCCGAAAAACGACACGTGCGTAAACGCATGTGCATTTTCCGAACCTTGCCATAAACCCATACGGCCTCTACAACGTTTCGCCCGAACTTGGGAAAGTGTCGGTGGGGGACTCTAATGACTCATCAACACACTGGCACTTGGTATAACACTAGCACGTCAGAGGTACAAGCTGTACGTAACGTTTTGCCTATATATTGATTGGAAGGGAAGCTGACGAGCGAACTCATCTATAAACCCTACTGAGCCTGACAGTGACAATATCTGTACAGTCCGGAACATTCGTCTATGAGCATCGCATATTAGGCCTAGGGGGCCGGTAAACGTCAGACCCCCAATAGCTGCATAAGTCGTGTCAGAGAGCAGCCCAGAACACCCGGAGATTCTGCTGGTATACCTATCAGTATATCTCGATTACCCTGGCCAGGGATTTCGTGTAATGGCTCTCCTAAACACTGCGCGATCTCACCCCCAATACCGGGAGAGACGAATCCCCGACGATCCGCTCACTTGCCTCCAATGTGGCTCGGGACTGTACCCAACTAAAACCTGTTTGCACAGCTCCTTTGAGCGTGGTAGGGTAGTAATCTAAGCACAGTGGGAACTCACACGAGACAAATGACGACCTCAGGTCAATGAACTAACCTGTACTCATGTCACCAGGGAACTGCTATCTGACGATATGTATAATACCAACTAGCATATTCCCGGCGAGTCCTGTCCGGTGTACTCATAACCTAATGAGCACCTGTATACATCTTAGGTGATCCAACTGACACCAGTGGCTTGTGAGACCGGCCACCGCCCCTCGTCGGGGTCTCGACTGTATACACTAGTCTACTCTGGAGTATCGATGCCCTATCTCGAAACTCCCACGACTAGGGACTCTTTTAAGGATGTGCTTATAGACCCCAGCTCCCACATATATGATCGCCATCATACTGCTGGTAGTCAAACAACAATCCTATGGGCTTTATCATGATGATAAAGACAAACCAGATAGCATACTATCATCTCGAGTAGGACTGTTTTATCGGTATAGGTCCTCCCTCAATCATTGCAATCACGTACCTGCGATCCAATAATTGACTTAGAGGGCACTATATCCAACAATCTCCCACTTGCACTTAAGGCTAATTATTGCGATGTTGAGTACTCACAGCTCGTGTGATACCGAGCATCCAACTCCTCTACTAATCAGTTTCACAATCTCTGTTTGCGAAACTAATATGTTCGAGAAATAGCCTAAGTGAGTGGATCCGCCATGATGTTTGTTTCTATGTCTCTCTTAATCTCAAGTTCACAGAGAAAACCATCTCCCGAATTGAGTAATACGTGTCTTAGAATATGTCTGGATATCTGATGGGACCTAGTTCATTAATGAACTCCAAATCCAAACTTCTTAGACTGTATCGATCACTGAAACTAATCAGTGTCCAGCACCATGCCTCCCACAGTATCCTCTTGGACCACCTGTCCATAATACTGTCCCTCGTCAGAGAGAGAACTATAACTCTGACAATCACTCTGTCATCCATGTCACCTGTGAAGCATGGAATAATAACTGTCTCTCGAAGGAGGCTGCCGTCATCAAATCCGTAGAACATTCACTTATGTTCTATAACTGCTTCCTAATGTTTCTCCAGGATTGGATTAATATAAACTTATTGCATCTAGTGCAATAACAACATCTGGTGTGGTACTTGATATCTCACGATTGACTCAATTGCCTAAGCAAGTGATCTGCCAATCATGCACGTCCCTCTCCCCTTTTGTCTGTAAGACACTTTTAGAGAGGGTGACTCCATTACCTGCAGGTACACCACCATGCCAGGAGTCATTTATTCTAAAATACTATTAGAATATAGTCAAAGTACTCAAATTGGGAAACTACCCAAATCTAGATCTAAAACCATAGATCTTGTATCCAGAATGTCGGATATTACATCCATGTCCTTTGTGGAGAAACAACTGTGTGACGACCTTAGTACAACCGTTCAGTATAGGAATTTTACTTCCTACTCTGTGTATGTCATCCAAATACCAGGACATCACACCCTACTGCCTTCTTAACAGATCCATCCCCTATTCTGATGAAGTAAAACCCATGACTGTCACATCAAAAATTAGATGATCTATCTCCGCTATTTCTGCTCAAGTCTATAAATAGACACTAGCTTCTTGCCCACCATGCTTCTGCTGCTCCCACTGACTACGACAACCCTCTGGCAGAATAATATATACGTACATTTCTAAAACTAGTTTAGAACGACACTAAACATATCCTCCTGCCCGGTCTCATAGTCTGGAACAACAGTAGTGTCAAGTCTGGGTAAGCAAGAACCTCCCTGTCACCGTCCTTGAGGCTACCGGAGTACCTCTCGGGTGTCGAGGTTACCCACCATATCTGCGGAGTGGCTATTGGAATGTCAAACCTGATTGAATATATAGGTCCTATTAAACTTTCCGTAATCGTTTGCGGTTCTGGAATCACTTCCAGTTCTACCATACTCCCACTTATGTTTTCTGAAAAAACCATTTTAATAAAACTGTGGCGAGTCAAGAACAATATCACTATTGATCTTCTAGATGGTAGAAAATCAACCCTCGTCGAAGCTAGGGTCAACCCGCAAACTGCCATTACAGAAACGTGCCTTGAGTTATCCAGTGTTCGGTTTTAAGCATAAGCTGGACAACTCCCTTTACCTTAACATCGTTAAGGTATGAATCGTTCTATATCCAATATAGAAACTTTGGCACTTATTTAATTGGAACCGGATTCAAATTATGCAGCTGTCTCCAGTGCATAATAACTTAATAGAGAGAGGCTGATCAGTATTACTCAACTTAGGAATCTATCCAGTTATGAGTAACCTGAAAGAGAAACAAGTTTCTCAAAAACCATTCCTATCAATTGAATACCATTCACAAGAATCTACATCTTCGATTTCTTTGAAGAATCCCGATACTTGTGACACTTGGTTCTCTACTTTATTCCTATACCCACAACTTCTCAAAACTTAGACATTGTATTTCTATGAAACACTTGTCTAAAAACTAGAGAAGTTACAAGTAAACAGAATATAGTACGAGGACCAACCCCTTTTGTCCTGACGGACACTAGACAACATACATTACTCTGTATAAGTCCACTGAGTTGAATAACTCATAACCTGTACGTCGTAGATTGAAAACTGTTCCCAGACGATTTCCTCAAATATCACCAATTACAACGAATTCCGATATAATGAGGATGATCACCTAATTCCCAATAACTCGCTCCCACTCAACATCTGTAAAACCATGCAGATGTGAGAATCGTTCCTGGTAAATACATACCCTGGAGTAAGTATCCAATTGGGAAATCAGATTTCAATTAACAATGCACAGTATAACTGAAACATGAAAATGTTTCGAAGGGGTGTCCTGGTATTCTTAGTAATGCCTCTTCCATAATCCAAATCATGACTTTAACCGTATATTTCCCTGCCATCTTTCCATTTCCCTTTATTTGTCTTTAGTCGTTACCTTCTGTATACCATCATTAGGCTAAGTTGTTTTCTTCCTTCCCTACCGTTCGGCACCAGCCTATGGTTTGGAAGAAGAATATCCTGTAAGCATAATAGGTGTACCCTCCTAATCCTAGGATTACTCGCAACTTGAGAGAAGGTGGCGATAAAAGACAACTGAACAATACCTTATTCCTATTTCTCCTGAACCAGAATCCATCCTCGAAAAATACCCTTCGAGTTCGTATATAATCATACGATGGATTTATCCAATGGAATTGAATATTTGTAGTGATACGGGTTGTTCTGGAGAAATCAAAGGTGAAGTAGGAGTGGCGATGAAATACGTGGTTTGGTCGTGAATGTTAATAGTCACAATTTACTTTGCCCTCTTTCTAGTTCCTTTATCTTGTCTTTACATATTACCTTCTGCACACCTTTCTTAGGCTAATTGGTTTTCTTCATTCCCTACCTTTCGGCACCTGCCTATGGTTTGGAATAAGACTATCCAATAAGCGTAATAGGTGTACTTTCCTAAACCAAGGAGCCCTCGCAACCTGAGAGAAGGTGATAATAAAAGACAACAGAATAAACCAATTCTGTTTCTCCTGAACCTGGATCCATCCTCGAAGAAGTCCCTTCGAGTTCGTATATAACCATACGATGGATCTATCCAATGGAAGTGGATGTCCGTAGTAATACGGGTTGTTCTGAGAAATACAAAGGGTAAAAGAAGGAGCTGCAATGACTTATGCAACTATAGACAATCCAAAAGTCAGTAAGTTAAGAAGGTTCGGTCAACTTGGGTCACTGAGTTATAGTCTGGGGTCGGTCAAAAGTCGCTGCCAAAGAGAGAGAGAGAAGAAACACTCTGCGTGCACTCTAGCCTAAATCAGAATGGTTATCATTTTATCTAATTAGGAAACCTCCCACTGTTTTCTCAAATTCTCCTCCAAACCTGAAAGAAGAATTAGTCGGGGTCACCCGAAGAGTAAACCAACTCATCAGTGAGAATCGGGATCCAACTATCATCGCATGATAACTTGATGGAAGCCACTCAAGTTAACACACTCCAGAAGGTAGGCGCAAGTCTGGCAAGTTTCTTGTATGTTTGAAACTCCCAATGTAATTTTTTTTATCCCATGCTCTTATGACCTTGACGTAGGCCAACAAGTCATAAGCAACATGTCAAGTTCTACCCGTCGTTGTCCTGATCAACTTAAGTCATCGTACAAGCCCTTGACGTAGGCCAACAAGGTGTACGTCTGACTTAAACTAATGCATCTATCTATGCAACAAATGAATACCCAGCAGCTACCAAACACTATGTCTTGACGTAGGCCAACAAACATAGCTTGAATACTACTGACCATCCATAAGAAACGACGGAGGATTACGGCTGGTTTTTGGCCAAAAACCTTTAACGTAATGAACTTGATCTCGTTGAAGGAACCTGATAGCTTTATAAAAATATATAGTAGCGAAAACCTTTTGCTAAAGAAGTCACTCCCGGTGAAGGGATCTCGACTCTTTCCCCGTGAAATGAGGTGCAGGATATTCCAACTGAATACCGCTATGCAAAACAAAAGGAACGTCTTTGTAATAATTTTAAAATTTGTTCCAACAACATCAAATATAGGTTTGTTTTATCTCGCATTGATAAGAATCAATGCAGTCCCATCAATCAATCACACCAGAAAAGAACGAAAATAAAATGTACGTATATGCCATCCGCATTCGTCACTGGGTCCCGTCATCACCCGTTAGGTTACTTAACTAACGACAGAGCGGGGACTGGACTAGCGCGGGTGTAAAACATATACAACATCTAATAGTATATATACTAATATACAGTAATCGCTCCAGGCGTGATAAATGCAACATTACAGATAAGTAATAAGCATCACAGAACAATACAGATAATTTGGGATCCCCGGGTTTCACAGAGCCGCTACTGAAACCCGACGTTCCCCTGGTCGTGTGGATAGCCTGCGCAATGAAACCTAGACCCCTACGGGTGCGGCAAGTTACCCGCCAAAACCTGAAGCGAGGTAGTCCCCACAACATAGTGAATAGAATACCCGGCACTTCACGGAATCCGGTAAATTGAGCACCCCTCCTTGGGTCAACCTGTACCCCCTACGAGTCCGGCGAATAGTCTGCCAATTCTAGAGTGAGGTCCTTTTGCCTCTCAATGCCATGAGATACGAACCCGTTGCCCTCCAGAACCCGGCTATTCGTTCACCCCACCGCAGGGTAAACCTAGTACAGAAATAAAAATAGTACAATAGGTACATCGACCGCAATCTGGTCGTGCCCTAAAAGAATATTATACAAACAGGCAGTGACGGCAGCCCACAAGTCGGACGCTCTCCCCGCAATATCAAATGTACAAATAAATTTAAACAACACTATCATTGCACCCTGCTATCCATCACAACAAATCCGCAACATTACAGCATAACACAGAACATCAACGCGAATGTCACGTTCGCAAACCCGTCTAAAAGAACTATAGCAATCAGACGCGGTTTACCGATCAAATGACATTCCCGGTCGGAGATATAATGAAAGTACTGAAAAACTAACAAGTTTAAAATTTCGATCGACTAAATTTCCCAAAGTGGGCCCCACGCAAATCTGCAGCACAGTAACAAAATCTGGGCCCAAAATATATATACCAAAAATCACCATTTCCTATGAGAAACCCACTGAAAAAATTTGGTGCACTGTTCCCACAAAAGCGCGGCGGATCAGCGGCCAAACCATGGTTTGGCCCGCGGATCTGCGGTCGTTTTGTGGGATCACGTGCCCAAATTTCACCAGTATTCTTCAAAAACCCTGCATGATTTTCTGAAATGCTCAAAATGAATTTTAGAACAGTTTAAAAATCGACAGAAACATCATGTACAGAAAATTGTGATTTCGGAAATTCCGTTCGATCGATCTTTTAAACGCGTTAGCACAAGTTAGTATAGCTTAATAGTGAGGCTCTGATACCACTGTAAGTACGCGGCGGCGCCCCGAACGTCTAACAGACTCCGATATGCGGAACAAAACTTTTACGATTGGCGCTATCGCGTACTTTCTCCCGGATCGTCCATTAAAGCTAAACTAACAAATTGTAAAGAGGGTAGAATTGTTATACCGAATGATCCGAGTCCTTCGGTCTTCAACCATCATCCCACGCTATGTTGCAACTGATCCGAACTTGCTTGATCTCCGTTCTCATCGTCCAGGTGGCACCACGTCGACGGATCTTTAAACGGGCTCCCGCCTCTGAACCGAGGCAACTCGATCGTCAAGTTTGCTGAAAGAGACGACCAAGATGAAGTAGAAAATGAGTAGAATACGTTGTCTCGTTACGTCCAAGACTATGGACGAACGGTTAAAGAGGTTGCCATTTGGAATCGGGTGAATGGAAATTGAACTAGGAAATTTCCATACACTTGTATCATAATCTTTTTGCCAATTTGAAATGATTCAAAAATCACACACCCACACAAAGAGGGGCCGGCCACTATTAGTAGAAGAGGGAGGTGAGTGTAGGAGTAGCAAGTGGTGACCATATCCCTTCATACTTATCATCACAAAAAAATCAAGAATGAATCATCAACTAACATTAAAAGCAACCAATGAACATAAACCTAGTCACCTTGCATCATTAATGAACCATTAATGACACAAATGAGTCATGTGCCTAATCACCACTTCTAGAACCTTCTAGAAGCATGACTCACCTCGAAGACGAAAAGACAAATCCGTATTTAACCGAATGTCAAAATACGGCTGATAGAAAACTGGAAACTGGCAACTTCCAAAAATCATCCCGAAACGAATTTCAGGATAACCCCATATCGGTATAAACATACCCGCATTTGTATTACGACCGAATACAAATGCAACTGAGACAAAGATATTATATCTACACAGTATAATACTGGGTTCCGGCTTAAACCAAAGCCTACCAGTATTATCTGCCCGAAAAACGACACGTGCGTAAACGCACGTGCATTTTCCGAACCTTGCCATAAACCCATACGGCCTCTACAACGTTTCGCCCGAACTTGGGAAAGTGTCGGTGGGGGACTCTAATGACTCATCAACACACTGGCACTGGGTATAACCCTAGCACGTCAGAGGTACAAGCTGTACGTAACGTTTTGCCTATATATTGATTGGAAGGGAAGCTGACGAGCGAACTCATCTATAAACCCTACTGAGCCTGACAGGGACAATATCTGTACAGTCCGGAACATTCGTCTATGAGCATCGCATATTAGGCCTAGGGGGCCGGTAAACGTCAGACCCCCAATAGCTGCATAAGTCGTGTCAGAGAGCAGCCCAGAACACCCTGAGATTCTGCTGGTATACCTATCAGTATATCTCGATTACCCTGGCCAGGGATTTCGTGTAATGGCTCTCCTAAACACTGCGCGATCTCACCCCCAATACCGGGAGAGACGAATCCCCGACGATCCGCTCACTTGCCTCCAATGTGGCTCGGGACTGTACCCAACTAAAACCTGTTTGCACAACTCCTTTGAGCGTGGTAGGGTAGTAATCTAAGCACAGTGGGAACTCACACGAGACAAATGACGACCTCAGGTCAATGAACTAACCTGTACTCATGTCACCAGGGAACTGCTATCTGACGATATGTATAATACCAACTAGCATGTTCCCGGCGAGTCCTGTCCGGTGTACTCATAATCTAATGAGCACCTGTATACATCTTAGGTGATCCAACTGACACCAGTGGCTTGTAAGACCGGCCACCGCCCCTCGTCGGGGTCTCGACTGTATACACTAGTCTACTCTGGAGTATCGATGCCCTATCTCGAAACTCCCACGACTAGGGACTCTTTTAAGGATGTGCTTATAGACCCCAGCTCCCACATATATGATCGCCATCATACTGCTGGTAGTCAAACAACAATCCTATGGGCTTTATCATGATGATAAAGACAAACCAGATAGCATACTATCATCTCGACTAGGACTGTTTTATCGGTATAGGTCCTCCCTCAATCATTGCAATCACGTACCTGCGATCCAATAATTGACTTAGAGGGCACTATATCCAACAATTTAGATCTCAAAAATCCTCTACAGCGCCAAAATCAAGTTTTTCTTGGTCCATTGGGTAGCTAGAGGGCTTGTGCACATTTTTTGTAAAATGGGTGTGAGATTTTGAGTTGATTTTCATGGTGTTTTGTGGCTTGAAGATGAAGGAGGAGGGGGGAGGCAGCAGCAGCAGGAAAAGAGAGAGAGGGGAGAGAAATAAGAGGGAGAAATAATAAGGGGATGGCATCATGACAAGGTTGACCCTCACCCACTCTTTCTCTCTCTAACCCATACTTCTTTCTTTAATCTTTTCTTTTTCTCCTTTAATTTCCTTCTCTCTACAATAGTAACCCCAAAATAACAAGCCTTGCATCCAAAATATGTAGGAAAATGCCATAAGTGTTAAAGAAAAGATATGGTGCGTGTTTACACAAAATACGCTTAAAGCGCGATTAGCGATTTTTCCTCGCGATTAGCACTATATTAGCATATAATTAATCATAAAAACTTAAAAATTGCATAATTCACATGAAACACCCTCTTTTAATAATTTCTATAATTTTCAAAAAATTTCCCCAATTTATCGGTATTTAATTATACCGAAATATTAAAATATTCATTTAAAATTAAAATTAAATTATAAAAATTCCCAAAAATAATATTTTAATTTTTTTGAAATGTTAAATTTGGCTAATCGCGATTAGTAGTGCACTAATCAATTTTTAACCAAACTGCATATAATTAATTATAAAATGCCAAATCAAATAAATATAATTTAAAATAAATAAATCATTTTAATCTCCTATTTTTTCACAAATATTGGTATATATTTATACCATTTTACGAAAACCCCAATTTCGCAAATCGGGTAGTTTTCGCGAAATATATTATTTTAATATTAAATTCCAAAATTAATATTTTATATTTTCTGAAATGTTACATTTTGAAAACCCGGTTTCTCTTGATATGATATTTCGATGCGTCCACTATGAGTTTTCTCGGTTCTGAGATTGGTTTTAGAACCCCGATTCGAGGTGATGGATGATCCGTTTGCCGGTTCATGGTGGACCCGGTATGGTACCCCGGGGTAAGAAAGGTTTGTTGTGCAGTAGAAGATTATCTTGGCAGGGGGACTACTACCTACCGGTGATAGTTTGGACCCGGCGGTTATCCGGAGGATACCGACCGGAGTCGTGGGATGGATATGGGCCGATCTGGACTGACGGAGCCCGTGGTCCGATCCGGACTGCCGGAGCCCAAGTTATGTGGATTTACGTGTCGATGTTGGACACGGGTTTTCATGATGTTTCGAGTGTCGATATTGGGCACTCAGGTTCCATGAGATTTACGGATATGAGAGCCGATCAGACTGACAGCTCCTGAGGTATTAGGATTTGGGGTGTCGTTGATGGACACCGGTTTTTCTACGATGATGATTCATTGATGATGATATGTTTTATCCCACACTTAGTAGTTATTTGATATGCATTGTTTCATTTATTTGTAGTACCCTGATGGTGGGTGTATCTTAATCATGATTGTTTCATATCCATATTGCCATACTTATGCTATCAGATTGCATGTTATAGATTATCGCTGTTCGTGCATACTTGAGATTATCTGTATAATGTTATTTACTATTCATGAGTTGGCAACTCACCCCCGTTGTGCCACAGTATTTTGCAGGCTTGACCCTCAGAGTAGTCGCGGCAGGGCTCCTTACTGTATCTATTTCTGCGGATACCGCTACGGTTGGCTGTGAGGCCATTTTGGTGTAAGTGGGTTTGCGGTTATCCGATTACATCTATTGTATATCTCATTGTATCTAGTACTCTCCATCTACCACTTTCATGTATTGACTTAGAGACGAGTTGTGAGGATCGATATTGTATTATATGTTACTCTGGGTGTCGTTCTCGTGTGAGCCGGCTTTTCTTATGTAGCTTTATCTCTTTATGCTGTTTTCATTTTTATTGTCTATTTCTTCGCTACGGCATCGTATATATGCTTGTGGTGATTTTTTTCCGCCTTTTGGCATGATTTTCTCCCGTTTGGGAATGCTTTATTTATATCATGTGTTTGTACCCGTTTCGGGGATAGTTTTACAAAGGAGGTGCTGCCAAAATTTTTAAGAAAATAAACTTAAGCTTTAAGATTTTTACTTGAGATTTCTAAATGTTTTAACAATGTTTTTATCACTTACTTCTTTTTATGGTTTAGATTTCTGGGTTTTCGGCTTACTTAAATTGCGTTACGCCTGTTGACATCACGTGGTCTATGTGCCGGTCACGTTCCTAAATTGGGTCGTGACAAAGTTGGTATCAGAGAGCTAGGTTTTACCTTTCGAAGTGTAGGATGACCTTGGTATGATGGAGTAGGTAGCTTAAGCAGAGTGACGTAGTGTGTGTATATTCCGCGGCATACTTATGACACGATACTCCGCCTAAGAAACCTTAGGACATATTGCTTGTAATTCATTCCTTGATTTCCATGTATCACTATGATTCGATTTCTTTGTTCTTATCGAATCCTGTTTTCATTTCTAGCCATTATATCGCCGAAGAATACGAGAGCGCAGAGAGCGGTCGCGAGAGCCGAGGTCAGGGTAGGCTCGTCAGCGATGAGGACTGACCAGGGCGGTACTCTTATTCCATAGGAGCAGATTAATCCACCTTCGCTAGATCGTATTACTAGGCTAGAGGCCGGTATGCAGGATTTGCGCCAGATGATGTGGTTGTTGGTTGAGGCAAGTCGAGCGCAGAGACAGGAGCTTGTCCCACCTGTTACGGGGACCGTGATCGTGCCTACTGTTCCGACAGTCGTACTTACAGCTACTGAGGTTATCACCGTATCATTATCTGAGTTCATGAGGCTGAAGCCTCTGGTTTTCACCGACACCGATGCTGCTGAAGATCTCCAGTCGTTTATCGATCGGATGGCCAGGATTTGTCGTTCGCTGAGATGTTCCGACGTGAGATGGGTAGAGTTCGCGAGTTTTCGTCTGGAGGATCTTTCCCAGACTTGGTGCGGGTCTTTAGAGAGGGGAAGAGCCGTAGGTCTTTCTCCTATGACCTGCGCTGAGTTTGTGACGGTTTTTCTTGCCCGTTTCCTTCTGCAGAGTGTCAGGGATGCTCGAGCTCACAGTTTTGAGTCGTTACGCCAGACTCCGGATATGACGGTGGCAGAGTACGATGTTCAGTTTACCCAGCTATCTGCGTATGCTCCATATTTGGTGGACACTGAGGAGATGGGGATCAAGAGATTTGTGCGAGGCCTGATTACCCAGTTGTTCCCCGCTATCAGCGCCCAGCATTTTGACACATATGCAACCGCAGTGGACGCAGCCCTACTGGTTGAGGAGCGTCTTTCCGAGACATCGGTCGTTCCGGAACCGAAGAGTGTTCGTACTGGTGTATCAGCCCGGAGACAGATTTATAGACTCCGCGATAGATTCCGTTCAGGTCGTAGGGGAAGCAGAGGCTTGGGACGAGGCCGGTTATTTAGCTCATATCCCCAGGAGGGTCAGCAGTCATCGTCTGGATATTTCCGATGCGGGAGTTTATATCATCGCGTCAGAGATTGTACTGAGGCACGTGAGGACGAGGCAGCCGTACCACATGTTACCTTACCACCTTCTCCACCTCAGAGAGCGTTGCCTCTTATGCCTGTTGTTGCTCCGCGTCAGACTCATGCTTAGAGAGGTCGTGGTCGCGGAGGTTTTGTTCAAAGAGGACGGGGTGGTTGAGGCGGAGGACGGCCAGTCGCCGGTAGAGGGCAGGCTTGAGTATTTGCTTTGACTCATCAGGACGCGCAGGCGTCTAATGCAGTGGTTTCAGGTACTCTTTCAGTATGTTCCTTCGATGCACATGTTTTGTTTAATCCGGGATCTATGCACTCGTATGTTTCTACACACTTCGTGCCGAGATTGGGCCGAGAGTCGTGTTTGCTAGATCAGCCGCTTGTTGTGACTACTCATATTGGCGAGTCTTTTGTTGCGCGACATGTGTTTCGGTCGTGTGCCGTTCGTATTGGAGATAGAGATTCGTCCGTCGACTCGATCCTTCTTGAGATGTTGGACTTCGATGTTCTCCTGGGCATGGACCGGTTAGCTACTTGATATGTGTCTATGGACCGCCGTGAGAAGACAATCAGGTTTTGTATTCCGGGCGAGTCGGTTCTTGTTATGCAGGGGGACCGTGGTGCTGCCCCTCATATTTGATTTCTGCCCTTTGCGCTAGTCGGTTCTTGAGGAGAGGATGTCGGGATTCTTAGCTTCTACTCGTGATACCAGAGCCACGGTAGATTTGTTAGACCGGGGTCCTATTGTGAGAGAGTTTCCCGACGTATTCTTTGATGAGTTACCTGGATTGCCGCCAGAGCGTGAGATTGAGTTTTGCATTGATTTATCCCCGCACGGGGCCTATTTCCATACAGCCTTACCGGATAGCCCCGGCGGAGCTTAAGGTGCTTAAGGATCAGCTGCAAGAGTTGCTTGATAGGGGACTTGTGTGTCCGAGTGTTTCGCCTTGGGGAGCTCATGTTCTGTTCGTCAAGAAGAAGGACGGCAGTTGAGGTTGTGCATTGACTATCGTCAATTGAACCGAGTTACGGTGCGGAATAGGTATCCTTTATCTCACATTGACGATTTGTTTGATCAGCTCCACGGCGTGGGACATTTTTCTAAGATTGATTTGAGATCGGGTTATCATCAGTTGCGGGTTCGGAATGATGACATTCCGAAGACTGCTTTTCGTATGCGCTACGGGCATTATGAGTTTTTGGTGATGTCGTTCGGACTCACCAATGCCCCAGCAGCATTCATGGATTTGATGAACCGGATTTTCAGGCCGTTCCTCGACCAGTTTATTATTGATGACATTCTGGTTTATTCCAAGAGTCGAGAGGAGCATGAGCAGCACTTGAGGATTGCTTTACAGACATTGAGAGAGCACCAGCTGTTTGCTAAATTGTCGAAGTGTGCATTCTGGCTTGATAGTATTGACTTCCTGGGTCATGTGGTTATGGGAGACGGTATTCGTATGGACCCGAGAAAGATCGAGGCCTTACTGCTTTGGCCCAGACATGTATCAGTGACAGAGGTGCGCAGCTTTTTGGGCTTAGCCGGTTATTACCGCCGTTTCGTATAGGATTTCACGAGTATCACTGCACCGCTGACCGGACTGACCATGAAGGGGGTTCCTTTTCTTTGGACTGAGGCATGCGAGCTGAGTTTTTCAGCAGTTGAAGACTCGGTTGACAACTGCACCAGTTTTATCTTTGCCTTCTGGATCGAGCGGCTTTGTCGTTTACCTTGAAGCTTCTCGAGTGGGGCTCGGTTGTGTATTGATGCGGCATGATAGAGTTATAGCTTATGCTTCCCGGCAGTTGAAGAAGTACGAGCAGAATTATCCCACTCATGACCTTGAGATGGCCACAGTGGTCTTTGCGTTTATGATTTAGAGACATTACTTGTACGGGGAGTCGTGTCAGATTTTCACAGACCACCAGAGCTTAAAGTACATCTTCCAGCACCGAGATCTGAATTTGAGAAAGCACCGTTGGATGGAGCTTGTGAAGGATTATGATTGTGAGATCATTTATCACCCGGGCAAGGCGAATATGGTAGCCGATGCTTTGAGTCGTAGGCCCGGAGGTAGCTTGTCCCAGTTGAGCACAGTTTAGAGACAGTCTTCTGCAGATTGGAAGATCTAGTGCGACAGTAGGGTACAGTTTGAGTTCAGTTCCACTGGGGGACAGCTTGCTCATGTCCGCGCCCGTCCACTTCTACTTGATCGTATTCGTGACGTACAGCCCGATGATGCTCGTTTGTCTGAGATTCTTGAGCATGATCGGTAAGGTAGAGATTCGGAGTTTGGGATAGATGACTAGGGTATGCTACGTTTTGGGACTCGTTTATGTGTACCTGATACCGATGGGTTGAAACGCGAGATCCTAGTGCAGGTACATCAGTCAGCTTATAGTGTTCACCCAGGTTCCACCCAGACGTATCGTGACTTGAGAGATATCTACTGGTGGCAAGGATGAAGAGTGATGTTTTGGATTTTATTTCGAGGTGTCTGACTTGTCAGCTAGTCAAGGCTGAGCATCTAAGACCGGCAGGAGAGTTGCAGCCTTTACCCGTTCCGGAGTGGAAATGGGAAAAGATCTCTATGGATTTCGTTGTGGGTCTACCCAGGTCCAGTTGAGGGTATGACTCCATTTGGGTGATTGTTGACCAGTTGACGAAAGTGGCTCACTTCCTTCCAGTGAAGACCACTTTCGGTTATGCTCAGTATGCAAGGTTGTACATTGATGAGATTGTGCATTTTCACGGTGTTCCCACATGCATCGTATCTGACAGGGCACCCAGTTTACCGGCCTTCTTTGGCAGAAGCTTCAGGAAGCTTTGGGTACCCGATTGAGTTTTACCACCGCTTTCCATCCGCAGACCGATGGTCAGTCAGAGCGGACTATGCAGACTCTGGAGGATATGCTTCGTGCGTGTTGTTTCCCCAATCAGAGCAAAGCTCTGTTTTGAATTTCAAAATTCAAAAATTGAAGCGACGCTTCAGATTCTGCGCGCTGCGCGCCACGCGTCAAAAGCAGACATGCCACCGCCAGGAGCGCTGAGCCCTAGACAACGCACCCCAATCAGAGCAAAGCTATGTTTTCAAAATTCAAAAATTAAAAAGTTTAAGAGACGCTTCAGATCCAGCGCTCTGCGCTGCGCGCCACGTGTTAAACACGGGTGCGCTAGCGCAGTTGCGCTGCACTTCGCGCTGCACGCCACGTGTCTAACACAGGTGCGCTAGCGCCACGTGTCAAGCATGGGTGCGCTAGCGCAGTTGTGCTGCGCTCTGCGCTACGCGCCACGTGTCAAGCACGGGTGCGCTAACGTAGTTGCGCTGCGCTCTGCGCTGCGCGCCACGTGTCTAGCGTAGGTGCACCAGCCCTGGAATTAAAAATTCCCACCATTGGATCAAAGGATCTAATAATAATAATAAATCATTAATTAACCAGAATTAAATTCTGTTAAGGAAAGATTTCTCAAAATCTTTCCAAACAACAAGATTGTGCTTTAAGCACCGCTGGATCAATGATCCAATGGTAAATAATGAATTACCAAAACAGAACAAATTCTGCATGGAAAGATTTTTCAATCTTATTAAAACAAGAAGATTATCTTCTGACAAACAGGTGCCTTAAGATCAAAGATCCAACGGTGGGAAGTATTCCCCAATCAATCAAGAGAAAGATCTCTCAAAACCGATATAACAAATCAATCGGCCCTATATAAAGGCCCCAAGACTTCAAGCCTCATAGAGAAAAAACCTCTGCAAACTTTGAGAGAAAAAACTCAAAGAGAAAGAAAGGCAAGCCTTTAGAAAAAAGAAGATCATTTTTTCATCTTTAAAGGTAAAGAATTATTTCTTGAACAACAGAGATGAAATCATCTCGTAAAAAGAAGAAACGTCTTCTAAAAAGATTTTAGACCTATAAAAAAGGCTAAGCTCTTTGATTAAAAAGAAAAGATCAAAAGACCTAATCATAAAAATATAAAAAGAAGTATTTTTACTTCACAGATCTTCAGACCTATAAAGGCAGAGCCTTTTAATAAAAACAAGAACTTTTATTCTTGGATCTTGAGGCAAGGCCTCCTTTGAAGAACGTAAATTTGTTCTTTGATCTTAAAATTGATCAAAATGTGCGTTGCGCTATTGGAAAGTGCTTTGCACTCATGAACTGCGCCTTTCCGCTCTTTGGATCGGCGCTCGGCGCCAAACCATGCTACGTGTCAACCATAGACACGATCTGCACTTTGCGCTCTTGAAACAGCGCACTCCACTCTTAGGTTGGCGCTCAGCGCCAAGCTCGCCACGTGTCACTCACTGGCGCACCCATAAGCTAGCGCAGCGCGCTCATAAATTAAAAGAGCAGTGCGCTAACAAACTAGCGCTTAGCGCTAAGCGACACGTGTCCTCCTCGTGTGCGCTAACCGACAGAAGCGCAACGCGCTCTTTGACGGCGCAAAGCGCCTAGTGCGCCACGTGGCGTGTTGTTAGAACGTACCTTGTTCTGATAAATGCTGTGCATTCAGTATAAGACAAAAAATGTCAGAGCCCAATGCTTGGCATTATTAAAAGGGCAGAGCCCAAATAAAAGCCTAACAGGAAGAACAAAAATAAAATGTTAAAACATTTTTAACTGGACTTAGCCCAATTCTGACCATAAGTCCTCAATTTAAATTGAACTGAGCTCATCTGCTCTTCCAATCAATTTACACCCGGTTCGAGGGTACATCTCTTTACTCCTCTAATATCTGTCGTTGTAATCCCTCAACGTCGTCAGAGAGGTAACGGGTCCCGAAAACCATACATTACTACGGACTGTGGAGTCCTTAAACCCATGGACTATGATGTCCTTAACCTCGACCGTGATGTCTTAAAACTAATATCGGATTGTGGAGTACTTAAATCCACGGACTATGATGTCCTTAATCTCGACCGTGATGTCTTAAAACTAACATCGGACTGTGGAGTCCAAAAATCCTTGGACTATGATGTCCTTAACCTCGACCGTGATGTCTTAAAACTAACGTCGGACTGTGGAGTCCTTAAATCCATGGACTATGATGTTCTTAACCTCGACCGTGATGTCTTAAAACTATCATCGGACTGTGAGGTCCTTAAACTCACGGACTATGATGTCCTTAACCTCGACCGCGATGTCTTAAAACTAACAATAGACCGCAATGTCCTTAAACTAATTATCGACCGTAATGTCAGTAAACTAAACATTAGAGCCCAATTGCTCTCTTGTCGGATCTAAACGAACCTGTTAAGTGATCTTAGTCTAAAATTAGACCAACGTATCCTTAACAAACCTTTAAGTTGATCTTAGCCTCAAATAAGGCTAACGTATCCTTAAACACAACCCCTCCAAACCCAATTCTAAGAAAGATACGGATTTGGACTAATCAACGTCCTATGGACGACAGCATAACTTAGTCTTCGTATACATTCCACGGGCAACCAAACACAAAACAAACACCCACGACATGAAGTGACCATATGGAGAAGCAGAAAGTTGTTACCGCGAGGCGGTAGCGTAATTAACTGCAGGGGCTTGCGCCTGCAGGGAAGAGCGTCCCCACAAGCAAAAACCCCTCAAACGAGGAGGAATCTGACGAAGTCTGCTACATCGGCCGCATCCTTTTAAACCTTCGATACATGGTGCCATAAATCCGACTCTTTCAACAGCCAAAGAGGAAACTATCTCCAAGGCCGCCCTGGATGATTATATTGCTCAACAAATACGATTTCACCAAGAAAATGAAGCGGCTGGCCAGATCGTGAAGACTGGGTGACCATATCCGGGCTGGTATGACCAGATAAAATACCCGCCGGGCTACACGATCCCGAAATTCCATGACTACAAGGGGACATGCAATCCCCATCAACATGTTGCCCAGTTCAGGGCTCTTTGCGGCAACACCAGGGGTGATGATAAGCTTTTGCTCCGCCAATTCGTCGGCAGCTTATCGGAGACGGCGTTTGAGTGGTACTCCGAACTTCCAAACGACTCCGTCAAAACTTTTGCAGAAATGGAGTTATTGTTCACCCAGCGATTTGCAAGTGCTAGTGAACGCACTCCAATAACGGCATTGATCAATGCAAGGGTGAAGCCGGGCAAGACGTGGGTTCAGTACGGAATCCGATGGCAGAATCTGTGGTCGAAGTGCAAACAGCGCATCGAAGAAGCACCAGCGGTGGGCATGTTCGTGGGCACCCTAGACCCTCATGCAACTATTTCACAGTTCATGATGTTCTTCATGTAGGGTTCCTAGGCACTCTTGTCAGGGTTCATAAGGCATCAAACATGCCCGAATAAAATTTTAGACGTGCCGAACAACCCAAAGCCGGGATCTTTGCTAGATTATTAGGGTTTAACATGCAAGTAAACATCTTTACTACTAAGTGTGAGGGATTACAACCTTTGTAGTCCGCTCCTTCGCTTCATAAGCTCGGAGTAGAAGTCACTTCGCCGCGATCCACGATCTCCCGGACTCAAGAGAGGCTCCACAACTCGAACGATCCATGCTAGCTTATAGTGTTCCGCTACTCCGATGATCTAGGTCGAAGTTGCTATAACTCAAGCTCTCTCACTCAAATGAGGTGAACACCCTAATCTAATGGGCTAGATTAGATGAGGATGATGGAGTAGTATTTATGCTATCTTTTTATATCATTTTCTCACAAGAAATCATCACAAAAGAAATAACTAGTAAGCTTTCTCAAAGCTAAAGGGAGAAGAAGATGAATGAAAAAAGGTTAATCCTTTTGTGATAAATAGTAGAAGTGAATATATGATTGATTATGGAACCATGGTCAAGGATAAGAAGCTTAACCTTTGTAGAGAATAAACTAGGGCTAGGATTTGGTTAGGTTTAAAGAATGAGTCATAAGATAATATCAACCATAATATCTTACACTTGACAAAAGGAAAGCTTCTAGATGGTGCAAGAAGAAGCTAACCCTAATCAAACCCTAACCTTGCTTAACCTCTACTAAACATGTTCCATTATTAATCATATCATGTTGCAATAATATATATCACATATATATTATATATTTGCAACAAAAGAAAAATAATACAATTAATATATATCGCATATATATCAATATATTATCCGGTGAGAAAATGAAATAATAAAGCGAGCCTATATTAGATAATGTAATACAATATATCATATATATTATTATACATTAAATCATCGAATCAACACTTGATCCGACAGTCCGGCTATATCGAATATAACCGACTAATATATCATATACCGATTCATCGAATCAACACTTGATCCGATGACCCGGTTCATATCTAAATATCGCGAGAATATAGTACGGTATCACATATCGCATTATCCTCGGTCCTGCACATATCTCATATGTGCCTCTACTCCATTTTGCCTGAGCCAAGAAACCTCCGTGTAGGACTTTAAAGAATCGTCAATACGCCGGTAGCATGTGATGATCATATCAAACACCCACAAGCTGCAAGCGGTCAGCTAAACATAACAGCCACCCAGGTATTGAGTGATCAGAAGATCAACAAGCTAGCCTGTACGTTCTCCTGTGACCAATCAGTAACACTCCCGTACAGTCCGGTCTGTTCGTCTGATATGTCGCATATCAAGTCTAGAGGTGGTATACGTCAGACCCCAGTAACCGATAAGTCGTGTCGATGTGAGGCTCATAACAGGTCGAGAAACTACTGGTAACACTTACCAGTAAATCTCTATATCAGCACTGGCCAGGGACTTCCAGTTATAGCCAATCGAACACAGCACAACATCAACTCCCTATACCGGGAGACACGAATCCCCTCCTATCGCTCATTGCCTCCATGTGATTCTGGACTGCACCCAAAAGCCACCGTTTTGCACGCCCTCTTGGATGTGGTAAGGTGGAAATCAAAGCACAGTGGGAATCACACAAGACTCTATGACGATCTCGGGTCTACAGACTACCCTGTACCAGTGTCACCGGAGAACTGCCATCTGACGTATGGTATATCACCATCTGGGAGTTCTCGGCGAGTCCGTCCAGTGTACCCAATCTCCACTGAGCACCCATACACCATCTCTGATGTCAAACACCGATGGATATGGGATCATCCATCGCCCATCATATGTGTCAAGATGCGTATACGCTAGTCTACTCTGGTGTATCGATGCCCTGTCTCGATATACCCTCGACTAGGAACAGTTATAGGATGTACTCATCGACTACCGTGGCCCCACTAGTATGATCTCATCATAGTCCCAGTAGTCGAGTACATATCCTAAGGGCTTTATCGACATGTGAGAGAAAGACAGTAAACCAATACAAGTCAACATGTTAAGATAAAGTGAAACAAAATAGCATACTATTATGACGAGCAAGAAAGTCCTCTCTGTATATATCCAAGCATCCATCATAATATACATCATATGTACAACAATGGCCTCTATGGCATATACATAACTAACAATCTCCCACTTGCACTAAGGCCAGCTGCTGTAGTATCTCATACCTAGCATCCCGAATAATCTTTCAAACTGAACCTGGGGAATGGCCTTCGTGAGTGGATCCGCAGTGTTGTCCTTTGTATCTACTCTCCTGACCTCGATCTCCCGGCGATCAACTATCTCCCTGATCAGGTGATACCGCCTCAGAATATGTCTGGACTTCTGATGGGACCTGGGTTCCTTGGCTAAACCCACAGCTTCATTGTTATCGCAATACAGAGGTATTGGATGTTCAATGGATGGAACCACACCAAGTTCAGTGATGAACTTCTTCATCCAGACAGCCTTTTTGGCAGCATCGTTGGCAGCGATGTATTCAGCCTCCATCGTCGAGTCTGCAACGGTATCCTGTTTGGAACTCCTCCAACATACCGCCCCTCCGTTGAGGGTAAAGACAAATCCCGAGTGCGACATAGAGTCGTCCTTATCATTTTGGAAGCTGGAATCGGTAAAGGACTCCACCCGGAGTTCTCCGTTACCATACACCAAGAACTTGTCTCTAGTTTCCTTCGTAAGTATTTGAGAATGTTCTTCACAGCTGTCCAGTGACTCTCTCCAGGACCTTCTTGATACCGACTCACTATACTTAGTGAGTATGCTATATCGGATCTGGTACATAGCATCACATACATGATAGAGCCTACTGCCGAAGCATAGGGTATCCCTTGCATGCGAGCTCTCTCCAAATCAGTCTTAGGAGAAATCTCTTTGGAGAGAGTGAGTCCAGAGATCGTGGGTTGGTTCCCACGCTTGGATTCTTCCATACTAAACCTCTTTAGTATGGTGTCAATGTACCTGGATTAGGACAATCCCAGTATCCGTTTAGATCTATCTCTATAGATCATGATTCCCAATATGCAGGAGGCATCACCTAGATCTTTCATTGAGAATCTTTGTGATAAGAAGAGCTTGACTGATTGCAGCATAGGAATGTCATTTCCTATCAAGAGTATGTCATCCACGTACAATACGAGAAAGACAACCTTACTCTCTGCTACCTTCTTATAGATACAAGGTTTATCTATATTTTTGATGAAGTCAAACTCTTTGTCTACAACATCAAAACAGATGTTCCAACTCCGCGATGCTTGCTTCAATCCATAAATAGATTTAAGCAGCTTGCACACCTTTCCGCTGCTCCCACTATCTACGAAGCCCTCCGGCTAAGTCATGTACACGCACTCTTCTAAATCACCGTTTAGAAAGGCGGTCTTAACATCCATTTGCCAGATTTCGTAGTCATGGTATGCAGCAATGGAAAGTAAGATTCGGATGGACTTAAGCATAGCCACTGGAGAAAAGGTTTTGTCATAATCCACACCTGGTCGTTGACGAAAACCCTTTGCTACAAGTCTATCTTTGAAAGTCTCAACTTTTCCATCTACACCAAATTTCTTTTTAAAGATCCACTTGCTCCCAATGGGTTTTACCCCTTCAGGAGCATTTTCCAAAGTCCATACTTTGTTGGTGTACATGGATTCCATCTCAGATCGCATTGCATCCAGCCATTTCATAGAGTCACCACTCGTGATGGCCTGCTCGAAACTAGTCGGGTCATCATCTTCCATGATGCAATCCTCGCTTCCACCATCAATGAGAAAACCGTAGTATCTCTCAGGCAGATGAGAAACCCTGCTAGATCGGGGGAGAGGCTGGGGTTCGTCGAGTACTACTGAATTCTCTGGTTCTACCAAGTCTTCTGTACTCATCATCGAGCGCACCATATCTAATAGGGTGCGATTCCTCCGTTCTGATACACCGTTGTGCTGTGGTGTATAAGGAGGAGTAAGTTGAGAGAGAATCCCATTCTCTTTTAGATAATCTAGAAAATCATTGCTCAAGTATTCTCTTCCTCGATCAGATCGAAGGATCTTAATACTTTTGCCCGTTTGGTTCTCTACTTCGTGCTTATATTCTCTGAATTTCTCAAAAGCTTCAGACTTGTGTTTCATCAGGAACACATATCCGAATCTTGAGAGATCGTCGGTGAATGTAATGAAGTAGGAAGAACCGTTCCTGGCATGCGTAGACATGGGACCGCATACATCACTATGTACCAGTCCTAAGAGTTTGGTAACTCTTTCTCCGTGTCCACTAAACGGAGCTTTGGTCATTTTTCCTTTGAGACATGAATGGCAAGTATCATAAGATGATAATTCGAACGGATTCAAAAATCCATCCTTATGTAACTTAGCCAGTCGTGTCGCATTGATATGACCAAGTCTACAATGCCACAAGAAGGATTCATTCATTTCTGAACTCTTCCTCTTGTGTGTGTTTTGTATATTGAGGACTGTATTTTGATTTAGAATGAATATGCCATTATGTAACGAGCCTGATGCAATCAACTTTTGATCTAGGAATATGTTCATAACAGTATCCTGTACTACAAAATTATATCCTTCTTTACTTAATATAGAAACTGATATAATGTTGCACATCATGTTCGGTATATAATAGCACTCATTCAGAATTAGTGTATAACCACTTGGTAATACTTGGTGATATTCGCCAATTGCTTTGGCTGCAACATTTGCCCCTTTCCCTACTTGAATGGAATGATCACCTTTTCCTAGTTCTCTACCTTTCCGCAGCCCATGTAACAATTTACATATGTGGGATCCTGATCCGGTATCTAATACCCAGGACGTAGGGTGAACTGAGAAACAGTTCTCAATAACTAACACACATGAAGAAGATGCATCAACATGCATGTTCTTTTGGGCGGCTTGAGAATCCAGATATTCTCCTATTCCCTGTTCAGTCTTATAACTCTTATAAGAAAGAACAGATCCAACGTTCCCCTGCTCAGTATAATAAGCGGGTTCAGTCAAAACATCCATATTATTATCTTGATTATGGCCTGACATGGTCGCTACCTGGAGAGAGAGAGAGAAGAAAACACTTTAGCGTATGCTCTTGCAAGATTAGATTGGTTATTATCTTATCTAATCAGGATGTCTCCCACTGTTTTTATCAAATCTTCCTTCAAACCCTAAAAGGTAAGATTAGCCGGGATTAATTACACCCAACAATTTCGTCAATCTTTCAGCCAGATCAGTGTCGGTACTTGAGGGAGGTTCCCCATGCTTTCGCACGGACCTAATTAAAGTAAACCTCGTTTTCCCGGAGGCGTAACCCCGTTGACACCTTTCTAGACACCTACTTGATCGGCTAATTGTCCTATGTAAAACTCTCCCAGGAGTAACAATTACTCGCAGTGGGTATCGGGATCCAACTTGTTAGTTGTATGTATGCCCTAGAGGCCAGTATTGTACAGATGATGTATATTATATTGGATGCTTGGACATATATAGAGATGACTTTCTTGCTCGATATGATAGTATGCTATCTGGTTGCTCTTTATCTTAACATGTACACTTGTCTCTTTAAACTGTCTTATAGATACATGTTGGTAAAGCCCTTAGGATGTGTACTTGACTACCTGGACTATGATGCAGATCATACTAGTGGGGACATGGTAGTCCATAGGTACATCCTTCAAGGTCCCTAGTCGTGGGTGTATCGAGACGGGGCATCGATATACCAGTGTAGACTATCGTATACGCTTCTCGACCCATGAGATGGGCGATGGATGATCCCATATCCATTGGTGTTTGACATCAGAGATGGTATACGGGTGCTCAGTGGAGACTGGGTACACTGGACGGACTCGCCGAGAACTCCCAGATGGTATTATACCTCACGTCAGATGGCAGTTCTCAGGTGACACTTGTGCAGGTTAGTCTTTAGACTCGAGATCGTCATAGTGTCTTGTGTGATTCCCACTGTGCTTTGATCTCCACCTTACCACGTCCATGAGGGTGTGCAAAACGGTGGTTTTTGGGTACAGTCCCAAGTCACATGGAGACAATGAGCGATAGGAGGGGTTTCGTCTCTCCCGGTATTGGGGGTTGATGTTGCGCTGTGCTCGATTGGCCGTAACAGGGAAGTCCCTGGCCATGGCTGATCAGAGTTTTGCTGGTAAGTGTTACCAGTACTTTCTCGACCTGTTATGAGCCTCACATCGGCACGACTTATCGGTTATTGGGGTCTGATGTTTACCACCCCTAGACTTGATATGCGACATATCAGACGAACAGACCGGACTGTACGATAAGTGTTACTGGTTGGATTCACCGGAGTGTGAGCGGGCTTGCTCGTCGATCTTCTGATCGCTCAATACCCGGGTGGACGTTACGTTTAGCAGACCGCTTGCGGCTTGTGGGTGCTTGATATGATCATCATCTGCTGCCGGCGTATTGACGAGTCTTTAGAGTCCTACACAGAGGTTTCCTGGCTCAAGCGAAACGAAATAGGAGCGCATATGAGATATGTGCGGGACCGAGAATAATGCGTGTATGTGATACCATATTTCATTCTCGCGATGAATGTTTCGATTGGTTGTATGCGATATAACCTAGTTATCGAATCGAAGATTGATTCGATAAGTCGATACATTGGATACTAGTCGGTTATGTGCGACATAACCAGATCATTGAATCAAGTGTTGATTTAATGATTTAATGTATAATTATATATTTGATATATTACTTTGCATTAACTAGTATTGGTTCATTTTAAAAGGATTTTCTCACTTGATGTGCACATTGTATATGTGATATATTTTTGTGTGCACTTGATTGTATCATTTTTGATGATACATGTTAACTTGAGTTTGTGTAAAGATTAAACCATGGTTATATGAATGGTTAGGGTTTTGTTTACTTATTCATTTATTTATTTTGATTATGGATTTTGGAAAAGAAAATTGAAATGGTGGCTTTTCTTGTTTCTTTCATGAAGCTTCATGAAGGGTTGAAACCTTGACCATTTTTGTTTTCTTCTCTTAACCTAACCATTCACCTAACCCTAGTTTACTCTCTACACTTGACTACGGTTAGTATATGATAAGTATTCATATTATTTTCATTTTTAATCTAACACTTATCATATTCTATCTTCATCTTCTTCCTCTTGAACAAGAAGAAAAGCTTACTAGCTTTAATGGCATCTTGAGTAAAAGAGTGAGAAATTCAATTCTAAAGTGAACCCACCTCCTATTTCTTCATCCTCTACCTCTTGCCAAGTAGTATAGGGTGTTTTCTTCATATGTTTCACGACTTGGTGAAGTTAGAGCTTGATCTTGTGTTGCCTCGACGTAGATCTTCTTCGGCATCGAAGCCGACGACCTAGCCCGCCCATTTCTCCGATGAAGCCGATGCTAGAGTCCGGGATCCGATATGGACAGCGAGAGGACGTCTACGTGGAGCTAAGGTAGTAGAGAACCGGATCTACAAAGGTTGTAGGCTCTTTCTTTTAGTTAAAATGTTAACTAGTTTCACTTTTCGCCTAAACTCTAGTCAACGAATCCGTATTAGGGTTTCTCGGCACTTGTAAAATTTGAAATTGGCATGGTTGATGCCTTGTGAGACCTCATTAGAGTGCCAAGGAACCCTACAGTGGTATCAGAGCCTTGCTAGAGCCTTAGGCGAAGCCTAGACGACGTTTGAAATCCGAACGAACATCGAAACCCTAACTTTGCATGCTCTCTGGACTTTTTTCAAAAACTGGGTTTTTTCCAGATTAAAAATTCTTTAAAAATTCAGCAGGAAATTCTAAGAATTACGGTGCAAAATTTTCCAAAAGATACCTCCAAAGAGCGGCGGAACCGCGGCAGAAGCCTGGCTTCTGCGGCGGTTCCGCGGCCATCTGATGACGTCAGCCTTCCTATTTTGCACAGTAATCTGTTATTTGAGGTGCTGAGTTTTCTGGGATTTTTTAATCTGAAATCAAGAATTGAGTTTTCTAGGGTGTTTTGGAGCCTCGTAGATTCGATCGGATTATCAAACTTTGTCTATGTGTTTTTCCGTATAATTTTAGAATATGTTGAAAAGTTCGACCGGATGTAAATACCCAATCTTTCCCATGCCGGAATATTTCCAAGTGTTGGATTTTTCTGTGGTTTAAGGACGTTCCAAGTAGTGCAAGTAACGCGATGGTCCCTCTAGAAGACAACAAACCTTAACTCGATTATGTGACCGTCTTGAACAGCCCTTTGAACCTTAGGGTTTGGGGCAGTACGGCGTGCCACATGTGAGGCGTTGGCTTGACCCTTCTACGGCTGGACCGTTGGTATTGAGGCATGAAGTGAATGTCTTTGAACTTATTTCATGTATTGAACGGTTTCGGGAAAACTTGGGTGTTCGAATGTTCGATCGGAAAGTTTGATATTTTCTATTTATCCAGAATGGGATACAATAATTGGAATTCACAAACAGTTATGAGATAACTGGATGAATGTTATAAATCTAGCAGTTTAGTCTCACTTGATATTGAAAAGAGTTTTCGATAATGGGACTAAAATGCGGGGTTTATAATCGTTAGGCATGTGATGTCTAAGTATTTCATTTGATTAGGCATGCGATATCTAAAGAGGTTGCGGATTCCAACTGTTGTAGTTTTACACTTTCTTTTCTGTGACCGTAAGTGTAATATGTGATATCGCCGGTTTCGTTGCTATATGTCAACAACAATTGGGATGCGCATATTTACTTACGTTGATGACATGTGATGTTATGTGTTGCTGGATATGTTATATTGGATCGTCGTGTTTGAATAGCCGGGGGTTTTTATGTGAGATGAGTGTTTTTCATTTTCATTCATGTAAAAACTTGTATGTAATATTCTTTTATTTAGGGCACTTCCAGGTTGCGGAAATTGTCACCTTTTGTATATTATTTACTTTTCCGTATTAGGATAGACCCAATGAGGGGAGCACAAGTAACTGGGTTCTAGGGTCCAGTGGGAGACCATCTCGAGGAGTCGAGTCCGGGTCTCCTAACCCTAGAATTGGTAGGGTTGCTTGCCGCTCTCGTAGGGGTCTAGGGGTGTGGGATTGGTTATTCATCACGACCGTGGAATCCGTGTTTTATACTGGCTCGTATTGAAAACACGGACGTCCTAGTATATCCAATATTTCATATGTTTCTTCTGCTGCGATATCTGTGATGTGATCATGTGATGTTCTGTGATAGATACAGTATATAGTATATATGATATATTATATAGACGTTACTTATGTTTTACACCCGCGCTAGCCCTGCCCCGCTCTGCCGTTAGTTACCTAACCTAACGGTGCACGAGGGGACATCGAGGCGAATGCGGATGGCATAAGTGTACGTCGTATTTATCTGTGATGTTTAGGTGTATAATTGATGGGACTTCATTAATGTGATTAATGAATGAAAAGAAACCTAAGATGTTGTAGAATCAAATTTTAAACAAAAAGGGTAGCTACAGTTTTGCTTTGCATAGCGGTATATATGATATACCCTGCACCTTATTCGATGAGGAAAGGACCGAGATCCCTTCACCGGGAGTGACTCCTTTAGCAATAACTGGCAGATGCTACACACTCGGTTTGCTTTTGATTACTTTTGGAGTTTTTGTAACGTTTTGAAAATCGTTTCGGTGAAATTTCGAAAAAACGGTAAAATAAGGGGGTTTTCTGTAAAAAGTCAAAATACAAATATCTTATTATAAAAATTAAATATACATATTCTAGCTATGTAATTGCTATTATTTGGTGTTTATTGAGCCGCTGGTGAAATTTCAAATTTTCTGAAAAAATATTATTTTATTATTATTTTAAGCCGTCACTAATACATTTAATTAGGGAAAATTACAAATTGGAATGAGTTGAAACAAATTTTGTGCATCATAAAACATTAAATAAAATTTTATCATGTGGTTTTTGAAACGAAACCGTTTGCCAAAACGGTTTAAAAATTATTGAAGAAAAAAGCCTTTTTTTAGTGTAAATGGTTGTTTGGGGTATAACATTTATCCTTTTCCCCCACACCCACACCCACACTCACTCACCCCCATTCCCATGTGGCTGAAATTCAGCAGCACTCCACCCCTTTTCCCCAGTCCATTCCACACAAATAAGAAAAGAAAACAAAAAGAAAAGTATAAGAAAAGATGTATGGTTGTGTTGACCTTGGACTTCTTTGACTTGTCAATACTTTTCCCACCTCATTCTCTCTCCAATCTCCCCAAAATTGGCCGAATCCTCCTCTTCCTCACTGCTGCAACAGCCCCCTCTCTTCTCTTTCTCATTTCACCTCAAAAATTCATCACAAAATGCCCAAAAATCAACACAAAAACCTCACAAAATCAAAATCCAATCTCTACCCATTTTTCCTTGGCCCATCTAGCATGGATCTTGGTGAAAAGAGAGCAATTTGGGAGGCTTAGATTCTTGCTAAATCTCTTATTGGGAGGTATAAATCTTAACCCATGTCTTAATTGTTGGTTAATTACTCCAATTTAGTTAAATTTGGTGTTTAATTTTGGTTAAATTGCAAACTTGAATTGTGGGATTAATGGAAATATGTGAGATTAAAATCAAGATAGGGTTTTATCACATCATTAAGGTTGTCATGAGTAGATTAACATGTTAATGTTTGCTAAAATCTAATCTAGTTACTAGTTTCAAATTGTTAGTTGGAAATTGTGATAAATGTGCTATTTTGCTAACTAGGTTTTTTAGAAATTGATTTATAATTGGGATTAAAATCTAAATTAAGCTTTCATGTCATCATTAATATTATAATGAGTGTTTTAATTAATTTGGACCATGCAAAATCAAGCATAGTTATTGTTTTGCGCATTTTTAGTTGAAATTGTTAAAATTAGATAAATTGCAAAACTAGAATTTTTATTTTTATAAAAATTGATGATATTAAATTCTTGAAATGGGTTGTATGACTTATTTGAGATGTTTAATAAGTATTATAGCCGCTGGATTTGTTTAAACGTCGAGTTTTGTACTAAAACGGGTAATTTTTTTTGCTTGCTAGATTTTCGGAAAAATGCCTTTTAAGGTAAATTTGGGGGTTTTGTGAATTTTAACCTATTTTATATTATAGTTAGTGTTCGTGGATGCGCAAATGAGTGTGTTTGGGTTTTCTCGATGGTTTGACGTTTGTACATCGACATCGAGGGTTGGTTTGACTATTCTTGCATGCGTAGGCGATAGGTTTTGATCTATGCGTGATACGCGTGCCGATTTGATTTTCGTCTGCCGTTTCGATTTCGAATTTGGTTTTAATGCTATACGGTGTGTTATGATATGTAGGTACCCCATGTGGACTTCGAGACGACAAGCAAGCGTGTGGCGACGTCGGCACCGGCGAGCGAGGACCAGGTGAGTAGATTTATATCTACGGGGAGAAGTCGGGTGGATGGCGTATAGCACCCCCGCAGTTCGTGGTGATGTATACGAATACGTATACACACACATATATATATTGTTTGAGTATATTGATGATAATATGGATATTTGGTGTTCTTGGTTGATTTAGTGTCGCGAAACCCTAGAGTAGTGGTCGCACTACACATGCACACACCAACCCATATTTGCATACTTTCTTCTTTCATTTGTGCTTATACGGGAATATATAGTTATGTGATCACATGGGTATGGGACTATGTGTTCACATACGGATTTGAGGATGATACTTGGGTTTGAGATGAGTCGATGAGATTTGTATTGAGGTTGTGAATTCGGTGATATAGCAAGGTTCGTATTTGAGATACGACATGACGTTGTAGCGGGTCCTTTGACGTAGTGTTTAACACACGTGCATGCATACTTAGGCGGTATCAGTATTGTACTAGACGTGGATCAGTACCCCGATCATGATATTTGATAAAGAGGATACCAGATGAATAGTATGATGAATGTGATATTGACCCGTACACAAATTTGGGTATGCCGTACGACGGATTTACGTACGAGCTATATATTGATGTTTGATCCGCAATCTTTACTTGGGATGTCTGATTATAGATATGGTATCGGATATGATATTATTGAGGCGGGATCACCGACTAATATATATATAGGTATGTATATGTATCGACTCAGATGTTAGGCGGTTTCCTTACCTGTAGTTCAGCTTGTTAGTTCAGCCGTATAGTTTAGTATAGTTGTTAGACTAGATTAGACCCCTACCTATTTCAAAACTAACGAATCGTGGTTATTTTAAAAGAAATGTCAAGGGATATATTTCAAAAGACGTATCTTTTCTTAAAAACACCGTAGCCCTTATTTTCAAAACACCGCGATTCGTGTTATTTCAAAAGGCACTATTGTAGGACTTATATTAGGGTAATGCAGATTAGTTATCGTTGTGTCTAGTATTCAGCTCCCGCACATTATTGCTGTTGCTCCGCATCGCATACTTACATTGTTCTTTCATATTGCATTGTTGATATTATGCTGTTAGGACACCAGCACCATTACCGATGATGCGTATGTACCACGTACACTTACTTGCCGGCTCACACACATCTTCATCGGTAATTGCCATATCACGTACACCTTAGAAAATATTATTGCTTAACTTAGCTAGATAGCTAGTAGTTTGACATAATATTAGTGTACTTACCTTATATGCCAGCTTAGATATTGTAGTTATTACTTGTCACTTCATGCATACTGTTATTCATCGTTATGCCGCATTCATGGATTCTCATGCATATATTCACTATTTTACGTGTTATTGAGGTTTTGGATTCGGATTTCCATGAGATTTTCTGGATTTGGAGGAAAACCGCAAAAACATAAATAAAGCTTTTCTCTCTTTTAAAATAAAAAGTGCGGTTTTCCTATGATGTATGGGTCGTCCACCATGAGTTTGCTGATGGATTTCGAGACCCGATTCGAGGAGTGGAGGAACCGTTTCGGGTACATGGTGGGCCCGGTATGGTACCCCGGGGCAAGATGAATGTGGTGTTGACGTTGAGCCTGGCAGGGGACAGATTACCTACCGGTGATATTACCCGACGCGTCGGATATCCAGAGGATACCGTCGTGGTCTTGAGATGGATGGTAGGGGCCGGTCTGGACTGACGGCGCCCTAGATATTGAGATTGAGACATTGATATTTCGAGACATTGAGCTTTATGTTTTGTGTCGATGCTAGACACTGTTGATACTGATTTCATTTATGATACCTCAGTTTAAAAATACAAAGGAAATCTCACTAATTTATGAAACATTTCTTCATTTACATGTATTCTGTTTTCATGCATTTATACCTCATTCATATGATATATTGCTACCTGAGGCACTGACACGGGCACATGAGATTACACTCGGGTTAGATATTTACCCTAGCCTTGTTATAGGCTACGTGTTATTCATATATTTGAGGATATATTATGATCATTGACCTAGGTTGCGTTATTTATGCGATTTCTGTGCGTAGATGTTTTTCTATTCACGAGTTGGCTGCTCACCCCCGTTGTGCCCCAGTTTCTTGCAGGTTTGCCGTACAGGTTTCATTACGGCTTTGCGGGCACAGTTTCGTTCGGGTGACTTGCTAGTAGGTGGGTTTATTGGTATCGTACCCATCATATACCTTGTATATTATTACTCTGTTGTATCTAGAAGTTCCATCAACCAAACATGTATTTATTTTGAGATAGAGACCAGTGATGTTATTCCTTCGAACTTAGAGTCGCGCGTTATATTTCTGTGGTTTTCTTGTGGTTTTGAGTTTCCTTTTGAATTTTGATCCTCGCCGTTGGCGTTGTATATTATATTGCTTGTATGGTTGTGACCGTCGATTGACGAAGAGCTAGCTCCCGCTTGGGGATGCCTTTTTATTGATTTCGTATACTATTTATGTTGTATCCCGCTTGGGGGCCAGTATTTACAAAGGAGACTCTGCCGAAATTTTCAGGAAATTTTTTGATGTTTTTAGAAACCCGCATAATTTGGCTTATGCTATTAAAACTACTTACTTAAATTGGTTTTCCTTCACTCTACTACTTTTCTTGGTTTGCATTTCTGGGTTTTCGGCTTACTTGGATTACGTACGCCTTGAGACGTTTCGTAGTTTAAGTGCCGGTCATGTTCCATACTTTCGGGACGTGACAAAGTTGGTATCAGAGCGTTAGGTTTTAACCTTCGGAGCGTAGGATGACCCTTGGTTGATGGAACAGGTGACTAAAGTAGAGTGACGTACCGTTGGTATGTTCCGCGGCATATTTACGACACGCCACTCCACTTATGAAGCCTTAGGATGTACATTTCCTTGTTCAGTATTATATTCCTTCCTGATCTAGCCTCATCGGTACCAGTTTGGTTTTTGCTGCTACGGTTACGGGCAGGGAGAGCTACGGCTAGAGTTGCGGTCAGCACAAGCTCGTCACGAACGAGGACTGACCAGGGCGAAATTCCGGCGACACACGATTGCAGAGATGTGTCTTTTCACTGTGTTTCCGCGCCACGAGCGTTTGGCGGATCGCCTTTATGAGGTTACTCGGAGGTGCTGATCGACACTAGAGAATTGAGCCAATGATAGAGGCTAGCCAGATTTTGATGACCGTTGGTGTGTTGCTTACTCCTGATGATTGAGGCACTGTTCAGCATGCAGACGAGCAAGCCAGTGGTTGCTGCGAGCGACGAGTTATCGCCCCATATGTTGGAGCTATTGCGGGGCGAGTTGTACGAATAGATGATAGAAGGTCGCTAGTCACCGAGGATGAATGACTAGGACATGTTGTTCGTTCGCTACCCCGATGCGAGGTCATCAGATAGATTGATTCCAGCTAGAGACGAGTTCACGCGGAGACGTTGAGAGTCGACAGAGACGATCGAATGTCAGAAACCCATTGTTCCAAGTTTAAAGTATTCGGAAAGACATGCAGGCAATTCTATGGACCCTCTAGAAGAATGAAACCCTAACTCGACTTAATGACCGTGTGAAAGCCTTTGAACCTTATGGTTTGCGGCAATTCCGCGGCGCCATTAGTGAGGCTTGGGTTTGCCCTTCTACGGCTGGACCATCGATGCTGTGGTACGTACTCGATACTGTTAAACTGTACCCAAGATGTTGAGCTCTTGGGGGATTATAAGGTTTTGACAAATCGATCGGATGGTTCGACTTCATTCGGATGCTAGGTGGTGAGACGCATTCTTGGAAGACTCCAGATACGAAGATAGCCGTTGGAGCTTAGTCCATACAGCCACAACGAGACAAGCCCGAAGCAGTCCACATTAGAGAAAAGTAGAGTAAGAGGTTCGTACGAGATCTTGATGAGCCGATGTTCCACTCCGCCGACATCAGAGATGCGATACGCATGCCGAGGCATGGTACTTGGACTTACCTTCCAGAAGGAGTTGCGATGAGTATGCAGTCGTTCCAGAGCAAGATGCAGATACAGGAAAGGACAATGACTTCCGGACAGTTGGCAGAGACGAGACATGGAAGAGACCGTGAGCAGGATTCCTTCCAGGACACTGCTGCAATGATACTTGCACCCAGGATCAGAGGTGTCACGTACATTCAGAGAGCCAGAGGCCGACGCCAGTGATATGCTGTCTTACGAGTGGTCGTGATGATTGACCGGGAGATGACAAGAGACGTGCCAGAACTGGATCATCCCCGTTAGCACACCCGACAGGGCCGATGAGCCGATGGACCGAAAGATTGGTAATTCACAGTGAAGACCTTGACCCAGGAGTGGTCATGGTTACGCACACCAGCAGGCCAGAGTTCATGATCATCGACGAGACGTCCCATTAGTGACCGTGACAGTTGGCCGAGATTCTTAGAGGATGCGCTTGAGCGGTACTGTTCCGCCATTATTGATTTTGATGTTTTGGGTGATTTATTCGTATGATTTGATTTTGATGATTGAGGATTTACGATCTTTGCACAATGTTACACTTGATATCATTTTCGTGCTTTAGTTTCGCATGTTTGTGATTTTACGGTTTTAAACAGTTGAGTTGATTTTGTGCGTATGCACGCACGCGATTTGGTTCCTGCACTCTGTATAGTTTATATATACTGGCAGTGCAGTGACATGTATTTTGTGCACTTGGATACACTGGATTTCGATTTCGAGGGTGATGCTCGACATTTGTTTTGTGCATTTTATGCACCGAATTGGATTTTTAGCGCCTGTTGGGCGCCTGTTACGAGATGCGATTTGGTGCACACCAGATGCACTAATTCGAGATTTTTCGTGCATGTCAGATGCACCTGATTTTGCTGTCAGGCACACACGTTGCCTACGACAGATGTTTCGTGCACACCCGATGCACTTAGATGTTGTTTCTGTGCGCATGTATGGCACATTCATGGATTTTGATTTCCGTGCGCACCAGACGCACGTAGCATTCATGTGCATATTTTGGGATTGATTTCGTATAGAGCAGTACGTTTTTATGATATTGCTATGTGTTTTCGTACTGAGCAGAACTAGTCAGAGGACAGTACCTGAATATATTTTGCATGCATTGATAATTATTGAAGGGATTTCCAAAAAGCGAGCTATAGCCTCAGTATTTACTTACGTGTCTAATATGACACGAAATGTTTAAAACAAGGAGACCCTTCTAAATTGTTTCCAAAACGGCGGAACGTACATTTCAAACAAAGGTATATATGTAAATAGTTATTTCCTTATGACAGACGTCCGCCACTGTGCAGTGTTATATGCGTGCACAGCGACTTAAAGAGATTTGGCATGCATTTCCTTCAGATATTTACATATATAGATGTGATATTTACGTTTATAGTTTCGAGTTATATCATATTTGTTTTGGTATTCGATTTGACATTTGAGTCTTTACCATGACTCCGATGATTGCGGGATGCTTGACGGAGTTTTGATTTTGAGTTATATGCTTATTTTTCATGCGCATGCGCTGCGCTACGATTTGTTTTATGTATTTACGATTTCGGAGCCCCGACGACTTGATAGTTTTGGTTAGATGTTTTAGTATTTGGGGAGAGTTTTAATTTAAATTCGGGGACTGAATTTCTTTAAGAAGGGAAGATTGTAACGTTTTGAAAATCGTTTCGGTGAAATTTCGAAAAAACGGTAAAATAAGGGGGTTTTCTGTAAAAAGTCAAAATACAAATATCTTATTATAAAAATTAAATATACATATTCTAGCTATGTAATTGCTATTATTTGGTGTTTATTGAGCCGCTGGTGAAATTTCAAATTTTCTGAAAAAATATTATTTTATTATTATTTTAAGCCGTCACTAATACATTTAATTAGGGAAAATTACAAATTGGAATGAGTTGAAACAAATTTTGTGCATCATAAAACATTAAATAAAATTTTTTCAGAAAATTTGAAATTTCACCAGCGGCTCAATAAATACCAAATAATAGCAATTACTTAGCTAGAATATGTATATTTAATTTTTATAATAAGATATTTGTATTTTGACTTTTTACAGAAACCCCCTTATTTTACCGTTTTTTCGAAATTTCACCGAAACGATTTTCAAAACGTTACAATCTTCCCTCCTTAAAGAAATTCGGTCCCCGAATTTAAATTAAAACTCTCCCCAAATACTAAAACATCTAACCAAAACTATCAAGTCGTCGGGGCTCCGAAATCGTAAATACATAAAACAAATCGTAGCGCGGCGCATGCGCATGAAAAATGAGCATATAACTCAAAATCAAAACCCAATCTCTACCCATTTTTCCTTGGCCCATCTAGCATGGATCTTGGTGAAAAGAGAGCAATTTGGGAGGCTTAGATTCTTGCTAGATCTCTTATTGGGAGGTATAAATCTTAACCCATGTCTTAATTGTTGGTTAATTACTCCAATTTAGTTAAATTTGGTGTTTAATTTTGGTTAAATTGCAAACTTGAATTGTGGGATTAATGGAAATATGTGAGATTAAAATCAAGATAGGGTTTTATCACATCATTAAGGTTGTCATGAGTAGATTAACATGTTAATGTTTGCTAAAATCTAATCTAGTTACTAGTTTCAAATTGTTAGTTGGAAATTGTGATAAATGTGCTATTTTGCTAACTAGGTTTTTTAGAAATTGATTTATAATTGGGATTAAAATCTAAATTAAGGTTTCATGTCATCATTAATATTATAATGAGTGTTTTAATGACTTTGGACCATGCAAAATCAAGCATAGTTGTTGTTTTGTGCATTTTTAGTTGAAATTGTTAAAATTAGATAAATTGCAAAACTAGAATTTTTATTTTTATAAGAATTGATGATATTAAATTCTTGAAATGGGTTGTATGACTTATTTGAGATGTTTAATAAGTATTATAGCCGCTGGATTTGTTTAAACGTCGAGTTTTGTACTAAAACGGGTAATTTTTTTTGCTTGCTAGATTTTCGGAAAAATGCCTTTTAAGGTAAATTTGGGGGTTTTGTGAATTTTAACCTATTTTTTATTATAGTTAGTGTTCGTGGATGCGCAAATGAGTGTGTTTGGGTTTTCTCGATGGTTTGACGTTTGTACATCGACATCGAGGGTTGGTTTGACTATTCTTGCATGCGTAGGCGATAGGTTTTGATCTATGCGTGATACGCGTGCCGATTTGATTTTCGTCTGCCGTTTCGATTTCGAATTTGGTTTTAATGCTATACGGTGTGTTATGATATGTAGATACCCCATGTGGACTTCGAGACGACAAGAAAGCGTGTGGCGACGTCGGCACCGGCGAGCGAGGACCAGGTGAGTAGATTTATATCTACGGGGAGAAGTCGGGTGGATGGCGTATAGCACCCCCGCAGTTCGTGGTGATGTATACGAATACGTATACACACATATATATATTGTTTGAGTATATTGATGATAATATGGATATTTGGTGTTCTTGGTTGATTTAGTGTCGCGAAACCCTAGAGTAGTGGTCGCACTACACATGCACACACCAACCCATATTTGCATACTTTCTTCTTTCATTTGTGCTTATACGGGAATATATAGTTATGTGATCACATGGGTATGGGACTATGTGTTCACATACGGATTTGAGGATGATACTTGGGTTTGAGATGAGTCGATGAGATTTGTATTGAGGTTGTGAATTCGGTGATATAGCAAGGTTCGTATTTGAGATACGACATGACGTTGTAGCGCGTCCTTTGACGTAGTGTTTAACACACGTGCATGCATACTTAGGCGGTATCAGTATTGTACTAGACGTGGATCAGTACCCCGATCATGATATTTGATAAAGAGGATACCAGATGAATAGTATGATGAATGTGATATTGACCCGTACCCAAATTTGGGGATGCCGTACGACGGATTTACGTACGAGCTATATATTGATGTTTGATCCGCACTCTTTACTTGGGATGTCTGATTATAGATATGGTATCGGATATGATATTATTGAGGCGGGATCACCGACTAATATATATATATAGGTATGTATATGTATCGACTCAGATGTTAGGCGGTTTCCTTACCTGTAGTTCAGCTTGTTAGTTCAGCCGTATAGTTTAGTGTAGTTGTTAGACTAGATTAGACCCCTACCTATTTCAAAACTAACGAATCGTGGGTATTTTAAAAGAAATGTCAAGGGATATATTTCAAAAGACGTATCTTTTCTTAAAAACACCATAGCCCTTATTTTCAAAGCACCGCGATTCGTGTTATTTCAAAAGGCACTATTGTAGGACTTATATTAGGGTAATGCAGATTAGTTATCGTTGTGTCTAGTATTCAGCTCCCGCACATTATTGCTGTTGCTCCGCATCGCATACTTACATTGTTCTTTCATATTGCATTGTAGATATTATGCTGTTAGGACACCAGCACCATTACCGATGATGCATATGTACCACGTACACTTACTTGCCGGCTCACACACATCTTCATCGGTAATTGCCATGTGACGTACACGTTAGAAAATATTATTGCTTAACTTAGCTAGATAGCTAGTAGTTTGACATAATATTAGTGTATTTACCTTATATGCCAGCTTAGATATTGTAGTTATTACTTGTCACTTCATGCATACAGTTATTCATCGTTATGCCGCATTCATGGATTCTCATGCATATATTCAATATTTTACGTGTTATTGAGGTTTTGGATTCGGATTTCCATGAGATTTTCTGGATTTGGAGGAAAACCGCAAAAACATAAATAAAGCTTTTCTCTCTTTTAAAATAAAAAGTGCGGTTTTCCTATGATGTATGAGTCGTCCACCATGAGTTTGCTGATGGATTTCGAGACCCGATTCGAGGAGTGGAGGAACCGTTTCGGGTACATGGTGGGCCCGGTATGGTACCCCGGGGCAAGATGAATGTGGTGTTGACGTTGAGCCTGGCAGGGGACAGATTACCTACCGGTGATATTACCCGACGCGTCGGATATCCGGAGGATACCGTCGTGGTCTTGAGATGGATGGTAGGGGCCGGTCTGGACTGACGGCGCCTTAGATATTGAGATTGAGACATTGATATTTCGAGACATTGAGCTTTATGTTTTGTGTCGATGCTAGACACTGTTGATACTGATTTCATTTATGATACCTCGGTTTAAAAATACAAAGGAAATCTCACTAATTTATGAAACATTTCTTCATTTACATGTATTCTGTTTTCATGCATTTATACCTCATTCATATGATATATTGCTACCTGAGGCACTGACACGGGCACATGAGATTACACTCGGGTTAGATATTTACCCTAGCCTTGTTATAGGCTACGTGTTATTCATATATTTAAGGATATATTATGATCATTGACCTAGGTTGCGTTATTTATGCGATTTCTGTGCGTAGATGTTTTTCTATTCACGAGTTGGCTGCTCACCGCCGTTGTGCCCCAGTTTCTTGCAGGTTTGCCGTATAGGTTTCATTACGGCTTTGCGGGCACAGTTTCGTTCGGGTGACTTGCTAGTAGGTGGGTTTATTGGTATCGTACCCATCATATACCTTGTATATTATTACTCTGTTGTATCTAGAAGTTCCATCAACCAAACATGTATTTATTTTGAGATAGAGACCAGTGATGTTATTCCTTCGAACTTAGAGTCGCGCGTTATATTTCTGTGGTTTTCTTGTGGTTTTGAGTTTCCTTTTGAATTTTGATCCTCGCCATTGGCGTTGTATATTATATTGCTTGTGTGGTTGTGACCGTCGATTGACGAAGAGCTAGCTCCCGCTTGGGGATGCCTTTTTATTGATTTCGTATACTATTCATGTTGTATCCCGCTTGGGGGCCAGTATTTACAAAGGAGACTCTGCCGAAATTTTCAGGAAATTTTTTGATGTTTTTAGAAACCCGCATAATTTGGCTTATGCTATTAAAACTACTTACTTAAATTGGTTTTCCTTCACTCTACTACTTTTCTTGGTTTGCATTTCTGGGTTTTCGGCTTACTTGGATTACGTACGCCTTGAGACGTTTCGTAGTTTAAGTGCCGGTCATGTTCCATACTTTCGGGACGTGACAGTTTTACTTTGCACAGCGATATATATGATATATCCCGCACCTCATTCGACGAGGAAAGGTCCGACGATCCCTTCACCGGGAGTGACCCCTTTAGCAAAACTAGAAAAAGCCTAAAAAACACTCCATTTCAAAATCATTCGATTCTACAACGATATCAAGTTCATTACGCAATAGGTTTTCAGAAAAACCTGTCGTAGCCCTCCGTCATTTCAGATAAGTTGCATATAGTATTCTTGCTACATTTGTTGGCTTTCGTCAAGGTGTAGTGTGCGGTAGCTATGTGCTGCTTATCTGCTGCATATGATGCGACTGGATTAGGGTAGTCGTACGGCTTTGTTGGCTTTCGTCAAGGGCCGTACGGGTGGGTTTAATTCAGTCAAGAAATGTACGGGTTGAACTTGACTAGCGGGCTATGGTTTGTTGGCTTTCGTCAATGTCATAGCACGCTAGGGGCAAAAGCATTATCGGGAATTTGAAGTGTTGAAATTTGCAATGAGATTGCATACCTTCTACGAGATAGTTGGATCCCGATACCCACTGCGAGTAAGAGTTACTCCTGGGAGAGTTTTACACGTTACAATTAGCCGATCAAGTAGGTGTTTAGAAAGGTGTCAACGGGGTTACGCCTCTTGGAAAACGAGGTTTACTTTAATTAGGTCCGTGCGAAAGCACGGGGATCCTCCCTCAAAGTACCGACACTGGCCTGGCTGAAAGATTGGCGAAGTTGTAGGGTGTAATTAATCCGGGCTAGTCTTTCCTTTTAGGGTTTGAAGGAAGATTTGCTAAAAACCAGTGGGAGCCATCCTAATTAAATAAGATAATAACCAATCTGATCTTGCAAGAGCATACGCTAAAGTGTTTTCTTCTCTCTCTCCAAGTAGCGACCATGTCATGCTCTAGTAAAGATAATAATATGGATGTATTGACTGAACCCGCATGTTTTACTGTGCTGGGGAACGTTGGTTCCGTTCTTTCTTATAAGAGTTATAGGAATGAACAGGACATAGGGGAATACCAGGATTCACAAGCCACCCGAATGAAGAAAGTACATGATGATGCATTTTCTTCGGGTGTGTTCGTTACAGAGAACTGTTTCTCCATTTGCTCTACGTCTTGGATATTAGATACCGGGTCAGGATCCCATATATGTAATCAGTTACATGGGCTCAGGAAAGGTAGAGAACTTGGAGAAGGTGATAAAGACATTAGAGTTCGAAATGGTGCAATTGTTGCAGCTAAGACTGTCGGGGAATATCACCTTGCATTACCAACTGGTAATACATTGGTTCTGAGCGAATGCTATTACATGCCGAACCTGATATGCAACATTATATCAGTTTCTTTATTGAGTAAAGAGGGATATAATTTTGTATTACAGGATAATGTTATGAACATTTTCCGTAACCAAAAGTTGGTTGGATCAGGCACGTTGTGCAATGGCATTTATGTTCTAAATCAATCAACAGTTCTGAGCATAACGAACACACACAAGAGGAAGAGTTCAGAACTGAACGAATCCTTCTTGTGGCATTGTAGACTGGGTCACATCAATGCGACACGACTAGCAAAGTTGCATAAGGATGGATATTTAAATCCGTTTGAATTTTCATCTTATGACACTTGACAGTCATGTCTCAAAGGCAAGATGACCAAAACTCCGTTTACGGGACACGGAGAAAGAGTTACCTAACTCTTGGGACTGATACATAGTGATGTATGCAGTCCCATGTCTATACATGCCAAGGATGGTTCTTCGTACTTCATTACATTCACTGACGATCTCTCAAGATACGGACATGTGTACTTGATAAGACACAAGTCTGAAGCTTTTGAGAAATTTAGAGAATATAAACAAGAAGTCGAGAACCAATCCGGAAAAAGTATTAAAATCCTTCGATCTGATCGAGGAGGTGAATACTTAAGCAATGAATTCCTGGACTTCCTAAAAGAGAATGGGATTCTCTCTCAGCTGACTCCTCCATATACACCACAGCACAATGGTGTATCAGAACGGAGGAACCGCACCCTATTAGATATGGTGTGCTCTATGATGAGCACAGCTGAGTTACCTATTTCCTTCTAGGGGTATGCGCTTGAGACAGCCATACATCTATTGAATATGGTCCCCACCAAATCAGTGCCTTCCACTCCATATGAGATATGGAAAGGGAAGAGACCATGTCTTAACTATGTTAAGATATGGGGTTGTCCAGCCTATGTTAAACAACAAAATCCGGACAAACTCGAGGCACGGTCTGTTCTATGCAAATTTATAGGATATCCCAAAAATTCACAAGGGTATATCTTCTACCACCCTGAGGAACAAAGAGAGTTTGTTTCTCGGCATGCCACCTTTTTAGAAAAGGAATTTCTTGAAAAAGAGATTAGTGGTCATGAGGTAGAACTGGAAGAGGTTCCAGCTACAGAAGCTACAACAGAAGATCTGGTGGAACCAGAGGATTCAATAGTTCCCAATGAACCCTAGCCACTCCGCCGATCTAGTAGGGTTCCTCTCCAACCTGAGAGATACTACGGTTTTCTCATGGATGGTGGGAGCGAGGATTGCATCATGGAGGATGATGACCCAACTAGTTTCGAGCAGGCCATCACGAGTAGGGACTCAGTGAAATGGCTGGATGCAATGCGGTCCGAGATGGAATCCATGTACACTAACAAAGTGTGGACTTTGGAAGTTGCTCCTGATGGGGTAAAACCCATTGGGAGCAAGTGGATCTTCAAGAAAAAACTTGGTGTAGATGGGAAAGTGGAGACTTTCAAAGCTAGACTTGTTGCAAAGGGTTTTTGTTAAAGACCAGGTGTGGATTATGACGAAACCTTTTCTCCAGTGGCTATGCTTAAATCCATCCGGATCATGCTTGCCATCGCTGCATATCATGATTACGAAATCTAGCAAATGGATGTTAAGACCGCCTTTCTAAACGGTGATTTAGAAGAGTGCGTGTACATGACTCAGCCAGAGGGCTTCGTAGACAGTGGGAGCAGCGGGAAGGTGTGCAAGCTTCTTAAATCCATTTATGGATTAAAGCAAGCATCGCGGAGTTGGAACATCTGCTTTGACGTCGTTATCAAAGAGTTTGATTTCGTCAAAAACCCAGATGAACCTTGTATCTACAAGAAGGTATCAGAGAGTAAGGTTGTCTTACTCGTATTGTACGTGGACGACATACTCTTGATAGGAAATGACATTCCTATACTGCAATCGGTCAAGCTCTTCTTATCACAAAGATTCTCAATGAAAGATCTTGGTCATGCCTCCTGCATATTAGGAATTAGGATCTATAGAGATAGATCCAAACGGATATTAGGATTGTCCCAATCCAGGTACATTGACACCATACTAAAGAGGTTTAGTATGGAAGAATCCAAGCGTGGGAACTTGCCCACGATCTCTGGAGTCACTCTCTCCAAAGAGATGTCTCCCAAGACTGATTTGGAGAGAGCTTGCATGCAAGGGATACCCTATGCTTCGGCTGTAGGCTCTATCATGTACGCGATGCTATGTACCAGACCTGATGTAGCATACTCACTAAGTGTAGTGAGCAGGTATCAAGCTGATCCTGGAGAGAGTCACTGGACAGCTGTGAAGAGCATTCTCAAGTACTTACGAAGGACTAAAGAGATGCTCTTGGTGTATGGTAACAGAGAACTCCAAGTGGAGTCCTTTACCGTTTCGAGCTTCCAGAGTGATAAGGACGACTCTAAGTCGCAGTCGGGATTTGTCTTTACCCTTTACGTAGGGGCGGTTAGCTCGAAGAGTTCCAAGCAGGAAACTGTGGCAGACTCGACGATGGAGGCTGAATACATCGCTGCCAACGATGCTGCTAAAGAGACTGTCTGGATCAAGAAGTTCATTACTGAACTTGCAGTGGTTCTATCCATTGAGCATCCAATACCTTTGTATTGTGATAACAATGGAGCGGTGGCTTTGGCCAAGGAACCCAGGTCCCATCAGCGATCCAGGCATATTCTGAGGCGGTATCACCTGATCCGGGAGATAGTTGATCGCCGGGAGATCAAGGTCAGGAGGGTTGACACGAAGAACAACACGGCCGATCCACTCACGAAGGCCATTCCCCAGATACAGTTTGAGAGACTCTTCGGGATGCTCGGTATGCGATACTACAGCAGCTGGCCCTAGTGCAAGTGGGAGATTGTTAGTTGTATGTATGCCCTAGAGGCCAGTATTGTACAGATGATATATATTATATTGGATGCTTGGACATATATAGAGATGACTTTCTTGCTCGATATGATAGTATGCTATCTGGTTGCTCTTTATCTTAACATGTACACTTGTCTCTTTAAACTGTCTTATAGTTACATGTTAGTAAAGCCCTTAGGATGTGTACTTGACTACCTGGACTATGATGCAGATCATACTAGTGGGGACATGGTAGTCCATAGGTACATCCTTCAAGGTCCCTAGTCGTGGGTGTATCGAGACGGGGCATCGATATAACAGTGTAGACTAGCGTATACGCTTCTCGACCCATGAGATGGGCGATGGATGATCCCATATCCATTGGTGTTTGACATCAGAGATGGTATACGGGTGCTCAGTGGAGACTGGGTACACTGGACGGACTCGCCGAGAACTCCCAGATGGTATTATACCTCACGTCAGATGGCAGTTCTCAGGTGACACTTGTGCAGGTTAGTATGTAGACCCGAGATCGTCATGGAGTCTTGTGTGATTCCCACTGTGCTTTGATCTCCACCTTGCCATGTCCATGAGGGCGTGCAAAACGGTGGTTTTTGGGTACAGTCCCGAGTCACATGGAGGCAATGAGCGATAGGAGGGGTTTCGTCTCTCCCGGTATTGGGGGTTGATGTTGCGCTGTGCTCGATTGACCGTAACAGGGAAGTCCCTGGCCAGGGCTGATCAGAGTTTTGCTGGTAAGTGTTACCAGTACTTTCTCGACCCGTTATGAGCCTCACATCAGCACGGCTTATCGGTTATTGGTGTCTGACGTTTACCACCCCTTGACTTGATATGCGACATATCAGACGAACAGACCGGACTGTACGGTAAGTGTTACTGGTTGGATTCACAGGAGTGTGAGCATGCTTGCTCGTCGATCTTCTGATCACTCAATACCCGGGTGGCCATTACGTTTAGCAGACCGCTTGCGGCTTGTGGGTGCTTGATATGATCATCATCTGCTGCCGGCGTATTGACGAGTCTTTAGAGTCCTACACAGAGGTTTCCTGGCTCAAGCGAAACGAAATATGAGCGCATATGAGATATGTGCGGGACCGAGAATAATGCGTGTATGTGATACCGTATTTCATTCTCGCGATGAATGTTTCGATTGGTTGTATGCGATATAACCTAGTTATCGAATCGAAGATTAATTCGATAAGTCGATACATTGGATACTAGTCGGTTATGTGCGACATAACCGGATCATTGAATCAAGTGTTGATTTAATGATTTAATGTATAATTATATATTTGATATATTACTTTGCATTAACTAGTATTGGTTCATTTTAAAAGGATTTTCACACTTGATGTGCACATTGTATATGTGATATATTTTTGTGTGCACTTGATTGTATCATGTTTGATGATACATGTTAACTTGAGTTTGTGTAAAGATTAAACCATGGTTATATGTGTTAGTTATATGTACACCCTAGAGGCCATTACTGTACATAGGATGTATATTGTAGTGGATGCTGGGACATATATAGGGAGGACTTTCTTGCTCGACATGATAGTATGCTATCTGGTTGAACTTTACCTTAACGTGTATGCTGATTGTCTCTCTGTTACATGTTAGTAAAGCCCTTAGGATCTGTACTTGACTACCTGGACTATGATGCGGATCATACTAGTGGGGACATGGTAGTCCATAAGTACATCCTTCAAAGTCCCTAGTCGTGGGTGTATCGAGACGGGGCATCGATATACCAGAGTAGACTAGCGTGTACCTTCTCGACCCATACAGATGGGCGATGGATGATCCCATATCCATCGGTGTTTGACATCAGAGGAGATATACGGGTGCTCAGTAGAGACTGGGTACACTGGACGGACTCGCCGAGAACTCCCAGATGGTATTATACCTCACGTCAGATGGCAGTTCTCTGGTGACACTGGTACAGAGTAGTCTGTTGACCCGAGATCGTCATAGAGTCTTGTGTGGTTCCCACTGTGCTTTGATTTCCATCTTACCACGTCCAAGAGGGCGTGCAAAACGGTGGTTTTTGGGTACAGTCCCGAGTCACATGGAGGCAATGAGCGATAGGAGGGGATTCGTCTCTCCCGGTATAGGGGGTTGATGTTGCGCTGTGTTCGATTGGCTATAACAGGAAATCCCTGGCCAGGGTTGCTGAGATTTACTGGTAAGTGTTACCAGTAGTTTCTCGAATAGTTATAGACCTCATATCGACACGACTTATCGAGCTATTGGGGTCTGACGTTTACCACCCCTAGGCGAGATATGCGACATATCAGACGATCAGACCGGACTGTACGGTAGTGTTACTGGTCGGATTCACTGGAGTGTGAGCGGGCTTGCTCGTCGATCTTCAGATCGCTCAATACCCGGGTGGCCGTTACGTTTAGCAGACCGCTTGCGGCTTGTGGGTGTTTGATATGATCATCACCTGCTGCCAGCGTTTTGACGAGTCTTTAGAGTCCTACACAGAGGTTTCCTGGCTCAAGCGAAACGAAATAGGAGCGCATATGAGATATGTGCGGGACCGAGAATAATACGGTATGTGATACTGTATTCGATTCTCGCGATGTGACATTGATCGGTTATATGCGATATAGCCGGGTTATCGGATCAAGTGTTGATTCGATAAGTTGTTACTAATAATACCAGTCGGTTATGCGCGACATGACCGGATCATTGAATCAAGTGTTGATTTAATGATTTAGTGCATAATAATATATTTGATATATTACTTTGCATTAACTAGTATCGGGTCACTTTAAGATGGATTTTCTCACTCTTTTGTGCGTATTACATATGCGATATGATTTTGTGCACTTGCTTGTGTCATGTTTGATGATGCATGCCCAATTTTGGTTAAGTGTAAAGAATGAACCATGGTTGTGAATGGTTAGGGTTTTGTTTTAATCATTCATTTATATATATATATTTATTTTGAATTTAAATTGTGAGAAGAAAACAAAATGGTTGCAATTTTCTTCATGAAGTTTCTAAGTGCTTCATGCACTTTGACCATTTTGTCTTCATCTCCTTTACCTAACCATTCACTAACTATGATTCACTCTCTACACCTAACTATGATTAAGTCATGATAAGTATTCTTTTTATTGATGATTTAAATAATTCTTATCATAACTTTTCATTAGCTTCTTCTTCTTTTTCAAAAAACACATGAAGAAAAAGTTTGAAGTCATCAATGGTAGATTGATGATATGAGTGAGAAATCCAATTCTAAAGTCTACCCACTTCCTATTTCTTCATCCTCTACCTCTTGCCAAGCAGTAGAGTGTGTTTCCTTCACAAGTCATCATGGTTTGGTGAAGGTGGAGCTTGATCTTGCGATGCTTCGACGTAGATCATCTTCGGCATGGACATCGACGACCTAGCTCACTTTTTCTCCGACGAAGCCGACTCTAGAGCCCGGATTTGATTTGGACAGCGGAGATGACCTCGTTGCGGAGCCGTGGAGGTGGAGGACCGGATCTACAAAGGTTGTATTTCCGTATTCCCAATAGTTAAGTGTTAACTAGTTCTTTTTCGCCTAGACATCTAGTTATCGATCCGTAGTTTAGGATTTGTAGGCACCACAATTTTTGAAATTGCCATGGTTGATGGCTTGGGAGACCTCACAAAGGTGCCTAGGAACCCTGCAGTGGTATCAGAGACTGGCTAGAGCCTTAGGCGAAGTCCAGACGGAATTTGAAGTCCGAACGAACCCGAAAACCCAAACCTAACATGCTCTCTGTCCAGATTTTAAAATCGTGGATTTTTCCATATTAAAAATATTCAGTAAAGTCAGCAGGAAGTTCTAAGGGATACTGTAAATTTCGTGCGCATGATTCCTTCAATGAGCCGTGCTTCCGCGGCACGAGCATGGATCGTGCGGCGGAAGGGCGGCCGATTTGTCGTTTTGCGCATAAAATTTTGTACAGTAATTCCTCTTTTTCCATGCTGGTTTTCCTGGGAATTTTTAATTGTTTTTCTACAGTTGAGTTTTCAAGGGTTGTTTTGGGTTTTCATAAGTTCGATCGGATTATCAAATTTTGTCTGTGTGGCTTTCCGGATAAATTTTAGAATATGTTAAAAAGTTCGACCGGATATAAATACCCAATTTTTCCCCTGTTGGGAAATTTCCAAGTGTTGGATTTTTCCGTAGTTTAACGACGTTCTAAGTAGTGCAAGTAACGCGATGGTCCCTCTAGAAGACACAAACCTTAACTCGATTATGTGACCGTCTTGAACTGCCCTTTGAACCTTCGGGTTTGGGGTAGTACGGCGTGCCACATGTGAGGCGTTGGCTTGACCCTTCTACGGCTGGACCGTTGGTACTGAGGCACGAACGGAATGTTGTTAGACTTATTTCATGTGTTGATCTGTATCGGGAAAACTTGGGTGTTCGATTGTTCGATCGGAAAGTTTAACATTTTCTATTTATCTGGAATGGGATACAATAATTGGAATTCACAATAGTTATGAGATAACTGAATGAATCTTATAAACGTAGCAGTTTAGTCTCACTTGATCGGTTGCCACGGAATTTTGATGTGATCAAAAGTTCGTCGCAATCACGTAGCGTACGCGGATACTCGCCGGGTAAACTTAATAGACAGCTTCACTCCATAGCCCCGACCAAGTGACTGTAGGAGAACCCCGTCGCCGAAAGCATCCGTACGGGTGCTCGCGGTAGCGGTGTTCCGCCTTGGTGCACTTCGTCGACGGTATCGGGGGTGCGGCCGTCTACAGAAGTTTGCGACGAGCATTCGATCAGGATGTCGGGAATCCTGTTGAATTGCCCGACTTGATATTGAAAAGTGTTTTCGATAATGAGACTAAAATGCGGGGTTTATAATTGTTAGGCATGCGATGTCTAAGTAATTCATTTGGTCAGGCATGCGATGTCTGAGGTGATTGCGGATTCCAACTGTTGTAGTTTTACACTTTCTTTTCTGTGACCGTAAGTGTAATATGTGATATCGCCGGTTTCGTTGCTATATGTCAACGACAATTGGGATGCGCATATTTACTTACGTTGATGACATGTGATGTTATGTGTTGCTGGATATGTTATATTGGATCGTCGTGTTTGAATAGCCGAGGGTTTTTATGTGAGATGAGTGTTTTTCATTTCCATTCATGTAAAAACTTGTATGTAATATTCTTTTATTGGGGCGCTTCCAGGTTGCGGGAGTTGTCACCTGTTGTATATTATTTACTTTTCCGCACTAGGATAGACCCAAGGAGGAGGGCACAAGTAACCGGGTTCTGGAGTCCAGTGGGAGACCAACTCGAGGAGTCGAGTCCGGGTCTCCTAACTCTAGAATTGGTAGGGTTGCTTGCCGCTCTCGTAGGGGTCTAGGGGTGTGGGTTTGGCTATTCATCACGACCGTGGAATCCGTGTTTTATACTGGCTCGTATTGAAAACACGGACGTCCTAGTATATCCAATATTTCATATGATTCTTCTGCTGCGATATCTGTGATGTGATCATGTGATGTTCTGTGATAGATACAGTATATAGTATATATGATATATTATATAGACGTTACTTATGTTTTACACCCGCGCTAGCCCTGCCCCGCTCTGCCGTTAGTTACCTAACCTAACGGTGCACGAGGGGACATCGAGGCGAATGCGGATGGCATAAGTGTACGTCGTATTTATCTGTGATGTTTAGGTACTTAAATGATGGGACTTCATTAATGTGATTAATGAAATAAAAGAAACCTAAGATGTTGTAGAATCGAATTTCAAAATAAAACAGGTAGCTACAGTTCTTGCTTTGCACAGCGGTATATGTGATATATCCTGCACCTTATTCGATGAGGAAAGGACCGAGATCCCTTCACCGGGAGTGACTCCTTTAGCAATAACTGGCAGATGCTACACATTCGGTTTGTCTTTTGATTGCTTTTAAGTGTTTTTGCTTTGCACAGTGATATATATGATATATCCCGCACCTCATTCGACGAGGAAAGGACCGACGATCCCTTCACCGGGAGTGACTCCTTTAGCAAAACTAGAAAAGCCTAAAAAACACTCCATTTTAAAATCATTTGATTCTACAACGATATCAAGTTCATTACGCAATAGGTTTTCAGAAAAACCTGTCGTAGCCCTCCGTCATTTCAGATAAGTGCTGTTTAGTATTCGTGCTGCGTTTGTTGACCTCCGTCAAGGCGCAGTGTGCGGTAGCTAACCAGTATTTATCTGCTTATGCATATGATGCAGATTGAGTTAGGGTAGTCGTGCGGCCTTGTTGACCTCCGTCAAGGGTCGTGCGGGTGGGTTTAATTCGATCAAGAAATGACGGGTTGAACTTGACTAGTAGCCTATGGTTTGTTGACCTCCGTCAAGGTCATAGGGTGCTAGGGGCAAAATATTATCGGGAATTTCAAGTGTTGAAATTTGCAATGAGATTGCATACCTTCTATGAGATAGTTGGATCCCGATACCCGCTGCGAGTAAGAGTTACTCCTGGGAGAGTTTTATACATTACAATTAGCCGATCAAGTAGGTGTCTAGAAAGGTGTTAACGGGGTTACGCCTCTGGGAAAACGAGGTTTACATTAATTAGGTTCGTGCGAAAGCACGTGGGACCTCCCTCAAAGCACCGACACTGGCCTGGCTGAAAGATTGGCGAACTTGTAGTGTGTAATTAATCCCGGTTAGTCATTCCTTTTAGGGTTTGAAGGAAGATTTGATAAAAAGCAGTGGGAGCCATCCTGATTAGATAAAATAAAAACCAATCTATTCTTGACAGAGCGCACGCTGAGTGTTTTCTTCTCTCTCTCTCCTGGTAGCGACCATATCACGCCTTAATCAAGATAATAATATGGAATTTTGACCGAACCCGCTTGTTATACTGAGCTGGGGAATGTTGGTCCCGCTCCAACTTATAATTGTTATAAGATAGAGCAGGAAATTGGGGAATACCAGAATTCCCGTGCCGCCCAAACGAGGAGAGTGCATGATGATGCATCATCTTCGGGTGTGTTCATTATACAGAACTGTTTCTCAGTATCCTTTACGTCCTGGGTATGTGATACCAGATCAGGATCCCAGATATGTAATCTGTTACATAGGGCTACAGAAAGGTAGAGAACTGAGAACGGGTGATAAGTTTCATAAGGCAGAAAACGGGGCAAATGTTGCAGCCAAGTCTGTTGGTCACTGTCACCCTGTATTACCAATACATTGATTCTGAACGAATGTTATTAGATACCGAACCTGATATACAAAATCATATCAGTCTCTTTATCTGTAAAGAAATGATAAAATTTTGTATTGTTGGATAATGTTTTGAACATTTCCTATATCAAAGGTTGATCGGATCAGGCACGTTATCTAAAAGCATTAATGTTCTAAATCAAACTACAGTTCTTAGTGTATGGAACACACATAAGAGGACGAGTTCAGAAATGAACGAATCCTACTTGAGGCATTGTAGACTAGGTCAGATCAATGTGACCCGACTAGCTAGAGTTACATATAGATGCATATTTAAATCAGTTTGAATTTACATCTTGTGAAACTCGCCAGTCATGTCGCAAAGATAAGATGACCATAGCTCCGTTTACTGTAAACAGAGAAAGAGTTAATGAACTCTTAGGACTGATACATGATGATGTATGTAAGGTCCCCTGTCTACACATGCCAGGACAGGTTCTTTGTACTTCATTACATTCTCTGATAATCTCTCAAGATTCAGTCATATGTTCCTTTTGAAACATGAGTCCGAACCTTTTGAGATATTCACAGAATATAAGTTAGAAGTAGAGAATCAAAATACGGGTAAAAGTATTATGTCCTTTGATGAGATCGAGGAGGAGAATACTTGAGCACGGAAATCCTGGACTATTCTAAAGGAGAATGAGATTCTCTCTCAGCATTACTCCTCCGTATACACCATAGCACGATGGTATATCAGGGCGGAGCAGATACACCCTATATGATAAGGTGTGCTCTATGATGAGTACTACTGAGTTACCTGTTTCCTTTTAGGGAGTTATGCACTTGAGAAGCTGCATACCTATTGAATAGGGTTCAAATCAAATCAGTTGCCTACCACTTTATATTTGATATGATAAGGGAAGAGCCCATCTCTTAAGTTAGTTAAGATTTGGGGTTGTCCGGGCTATGTCTAAAAGCATAATCCGGACAAGCTCGAGGCAAGATCTGTTATGTAAAACTGGAAAGGTTCCAGCTATACAAACTACAGGAGATGATTTGATAGAACCAATGGATTCAGTAGATTCCAACGAACCTCAGCCTCTCCGCCGATCTAGTAGGGTTCCTCACCCACCTGAGAGATAATTCAGTTTCTCTATGACAGTGGGAGCGAGGAATGCATCATGAGATGATGACCCAACTAGTTTCGAGCTGGCCATCAAGAGTAAGACTCTGTAAGAATGGCTGGATGCTTAGCGATCTGAGATGGAATCCATGTACACCAACAAAGTATGGACTTTGGTTGCAATATCTGAAGGGTTAAATCCCCATCAGGAGCAAGTATATCTTGAGAAGATTACTTGGTGTAAATGGAAAAGTTGAGACTTTCAAAGCTAGACTTGTTAAAGCTTTTCGTCATCGACCAGGCGTGGATAATGATGAAACCTTTTCAAGTATCTATGCTTAAGTCCATCCAGATCCTACTTACCACGGCTACATACCATGACTACGATATCTGGTGGTTGGGTGTCATGACTGCTTTTCTAAATGATATTTTGGAAGAGAGCGTCTATAAGTACACAGCCAGAGGGCTTCGTAGACAGTGGGAGCAGCGGAAACGTGTGTAAGATGTTTTATAGGATAAAACAGGCATCGCGGAGATGGAACGTCTGTTTTGATGTGTTAGTCGAAGAGTTTGACATCATCAAAATGGTAGATGAACCTTGTATATACAAAAAGGTAGTAGGGAGTATAGTGGTGATCCTCGTAGAGTACGTGGATGACATACTCTTGATAGGGAAGGAGTTTCCTATGCTACGCTCGATCAATCTCCGCTTATCACCATGATTCTCCATATAGGATCAAAGTGATACCTCTTAAATCCAGGGTTTTGGATCTATGAGATAGATCTAAATGGATGTTAGGATTCTCACTAGTTGTAGTGAGATGGTATCAATCGATCCTGGGGAGAATCACTGGAAGGGTTCCAGGGTGATAAAGACGACTGAATGTCAGTCACAGGCATTGTCTTTACCCTAAGTAAAGGGACGGTATGTTGGAAGAGTTCCAAGATAGATACCGTGGCATACTAGACGATAAAGGCAGGATACATCGCTACTTAAAGATGCTACCAAAGAGGCTGTTTGGGTGTATATTGGTTCATGAGATGAACTACGTTCCTACCATTGTGAGACAATGGAGTTGTGGCTCATGCCGAGGAACGCCGGTCCCATCAGTGATCCAGACATATTCTAAGGCAGTATCACTTGATCATGGAGATGGTTGATCTCCAGGGTGATCGAGGTTTGGAGAGTAGATTCGGAGGACAACACAGCGGATCCACTCACAAAGGCCTGTTACCAGAGAGAGACTTTTATGGGATGGTTGAGTATGAGATACTACAACCACTGCTACAGATGGCCCTAGTGCAAGTGGGAGATTGTTAGTTATATGTATGCCCTAGAGGCCATTACTGTACATAGGATGTATATTGTAGTGGATGCTGGGACATATATAGGGATGACTTTCTTGCTCGACATGATAGTATGCTATCTGGTTGAACTTTACCTTAACGTGTATGCTGATTGTCTCTCTGTTACATGTTGGTAAAGCCCTTAGGATCTGTACTTGACTACCTGGACTATGATGCGGATCATACTAGTGGGGACATGGTAGTCCATAAGTACATCCTTCAAAGTCCCTAGTCGTGGGTGTATCGAGACGGGGCATCGATATACCAGAGTAGACTAGCGTGTACCTTCTCGACCCATACAGATGGGCGATGGATGATCCCATATCCATCGGTGTTTGACATCAGAGGAGATATACGGGTGCTCAGTAGAGACTGGGTACACTGGACGGACTCGCCGAGAACTCCCAGATGGTATTATACCTCACGTCAGATGGCAGTTCTCTGGTGACACTGGTACAGAGTAGTCTGTTGACCCGAGATCGTCATAGAGTCTTGTGTGGTTCCCACTGTGCTTTGATTTCCATCTTACCACGTCCAAGAGGGCGTGCAAAACGGTGGTTTTTGGGTACAGTCCCGAGTCACATGGAGGCAATGAGCGATAGGAGGGGATTCGTCTCTCCCGGTATAGGGGGTTGATGTTGCGCTGTGTTCGATTGGCTATAACAGGAAATCCCTGGCCAGGGTTGCTGAGATTTACTGGTAAGTATTACCAGTAGTTTCTCGAATAGTTATAGACCTCATATCGACACGACTTATCGAGCTATTGGGGTCTGACGTTTACCACCCCTAGGCGAGATATGCGACATATCAGACGATCAGACCGGACTGTACGGTAGTGTTACTGGTCGGATTCACTGGAGTGTGAGCGGGCTTGCTCGTCGATCTTCAGATCGCTCAATACCCGGGTGGCCGTTACGTTTAGCAGACCGCTTGCGGCTTGTGGGTGTTTGATATGATCATCACCTGCTGCTGGCGTATTGACGAGTCTTTAGAGTCCTACACAGAGGTTTCCTGGCTCAAGCGAAACGAAATAGGAGCGCATATGAGATATGTGCGGGACCGAGAATAATACGGTATGTGATACTGTATTCGATTCTCGCGATGTGACATTGATCGGTTATATGCGATATAGCCGGGTTATCGGATCAAGTGTTGATTCGATAAGTTGTTACTAATAATACCAGTCGGTTATGCGCGACATGACCGGATCATTGAATCAAGTGTTGATTTAATGATTTAGTGCATAATAATATATTTGATATATTAATTTGCATTAACTAGTATCGGGTCACTTTAAGATGGATTTTCTCACTCTTTTGTGCGCATTACATATGCGATATGATTTTGTGCACTTGCTTGTGTCATGTTTGATGATGCATGCCCAATTTTGGTTAAGTGTAAAGAATGAACCATTGTTGTGAATGGTTAGGGTTTTGTTTTAATCATTCATTTATATATATATATTTATTTTGAATTTAAATTGTGAGAAGAAAACAAAATGGTTGCAATTTTCTTCATGAAGTTTCTAAGTGCTTCATGCACTTTGACCATTTTGTCTTCATCTCCTTTACCTAACCATTCACTAACTATGATTCACTCTCTACACCTAACTATGATTAAGTCATGATAAGTATTCTTTTTATTGATGATTTAAATAATTCTTATCATAACTTTTCATTAGCTTCTTCTTCTTCTTCAAAAAACACATGAAGAAAAAGCTTGAAGTTATCAATGGTAGATTGATGATATGAGTGAGAAATCCAATTCTAAAGTCTACCCACTTCCTATTTCTTCATCCTCTACCTCTTGCCAAGCAGTAGAGTGTGTTTCCTTCACAAGTCATCATGGTTTGGTGAAGGTGGAGCTTGATCTTGCGATGCTTCGACGTAGATCATCTTCGGCATGGACATCGACGACCTAGCTCACTTTTTCTCCGACGAAGCCGACTCTAGAGCCCGGATTTGATTTGGACAGCGGAGACGACCTCGTTGCGGAGCCGTGGAGGTGGAGGACCGGATCTACAAAGGTTGTATCTCCGTATTCCCAATAGTTAAGTGTTAACTAGTTCTTTTTCGCCTAGACATCTAGTTATCGATCCGTAGTTTAGGATTTGTAGGCACCACAATTTTTGAAATTGCCATGGTTGATGGCTTGGGAGACCTCACAAAGGTGCCTAGGAACCCTGCAATATGAATGGTTAGGGTTTTGTTTACTTATTCATTTATTTATTTTGATTATGGATTTTGAAAAAGAAAATTGAAATGTTGGCTTTTCTTGTTTCTTTCATGAAGCTTCATGAAGGGTTGAAACCTTGACCATTTTTGTTTTCTTCTCTTAACCTAACCATTCACCTAACCCTAGTTTACTCTCTACACTTGACTATGGTTAGTATATGATAAGTATTCATATTATTTTCATTTTTAATCTAACACTTATCATATTCTATCTTCATCTTCTTCCTCTTGAACAAGAAGAAAAGCTTACTAGCTTTAATGGCATCTTGAGTAAAAGAGTGAGAAATCCAATTCTAAAGTGAACCCACCTCCTATTTCTTCATCCTCCACCTCTTGCCAAGTAGTATAGGGTGTTTTCTTCACAAGTTTCATGACTTGGGTGAAGTTAGAGCTTGATCTTGTGTTGCCTCGACGTAGATCTTCTTCGGCATCGAAGCCGACGACCTAACCGGCCCATTTCTCCGATGAAGCCGATGCTAGAGTCCGGGATCCGATATGGACAGCGAGAGGACGTCTACGTGGAGCTAAGTGGAGAACCAGATCTACAAAGGTTGTAGCCTCTTTCTTTTAGTTAAAATGTTAACTAGTTTCACTTTTCGCCTAAACTCTAGTCAACGAATCCGTATTAGGGTTTCTCGGCACTTGTAAAATTTGAAATTGGCATGGTTGATGCCTTATGAGACCTCATTAGAGTGCCAAGGAGCCCTACACAACTATCTCATAGAAGGTATGCAATCTCAATGCAAATTTCAACACTTGAAATTCCCGATAATATTTTTACCCCTAGCGTGCTATGACCTTGACGCATGCCAAACAACCCATAGTCCGCTAGTCAAGTTCAACCCGTACAATTCGTGATTGAATTAAACCCACCCGTACGACCCCTGACGCATGCCAAACAACACCGTACGAATACCCTAATCCAATCGGATCTCATGCTACAGATAAGTAATAATCAGCTACCGTACACTACGCCTTGACGCATGCCAAACTAGCGCAGCACGAATACTAAATATTACTTATCTGAATTGACGGAGGGCTACACAGGTTTTTCAGAAAACCATGAGCGTAATGAACTTGATATCGTCGTAGAATCATTTGAAATTTTGAAATGGAGTGTTTTTTAGGCTTTCATTTGTTTTGCTAAAGAGGTCACTCCCGGTGAAGGGATCTCGGCTCTTTCCTCATCGAATAGGGTGCAGGATATATCATATATACCGCTGTACAAAGCAAGACTATAGAAGCTGTCAAAAACTAAACCGCGAATTTGTAGCATCTGCCAGTTTCGCTAAAGAGGTCACTCCCGGTGAAGGGATCTCGGCTCTTTCCTCATCGAATATGGTGCAGGGTATATCATATGTACCGCTATGCAAAGCAAAACTGTAGCTACCCTTTTTTATAAAGTTTTGATTCTACAACATCTTTTAGGTTTCTTTTCTTTTTATTAATCTCATTAATAAAATCCCATCAGCTTATGCTTCCTAAGCATCATAGAAGAAACGAAAGAAGTAATATTTTTATATCAGCATATATATATATATAGTAAAAGCATTCGTCTCAGGTAGTAATATGATCTCATCACAGAACATTGCAGCAGAAGAATATATATGAAATATTGGATATACTAGGACGTCCGTGTTTTCAATACGAGCCTGTACAAAACACGGATTCCACGGTCGCGATGAATAGCCAAACCCACATCCCTAGACCCCTACGAGAGCGGCAAGTAACACTGCCAATTCTAGGGTTAGGAGTGTTAGTGTTTATGCCCTAGAAGGCCATTACTGTATCATACTAGTTTGTATACTACTTAATGGAAGCTTGGGATATTCACATGTATATAACAGTCTTGCTAAACATGGTGGTATGCTACTTGGTTTTTCTATCTTAATATGTGAGTGTACGTATTGATAGAGCTCTTAGGATCTTGCTTGTCTACCAGCGTTGTGATGGCAGTCACACTAGTGGGGGCTGGGTAGTCTACAAGCACATCCTTATTCAGGTCCCTGGTCGTTGGATTATCGAGACAGAGCATCGATACTCCGGAGTAGACTAGTGTGTACGCTTCTCATCCCGGTTGGGGAGATGGTCTGTCCCACAGCCGTCAGTACGTCGTACTGGAGATAGTATGCAGGTGCTCGTTAGGTTACGGGTACACCGGGCAGAACTCACAGGGAACTGTTGGTTGGTTTGATACCAGTCGTCAGTGAGCAGTTCCCAGGTGACATGAGTACAGCATAATCCGCAGACTTGACACTGCTACTTCGCCTCGAGTGTGTCCCACTGTTCTTAGATTGCTACCCTACCACGGCTCAAAGGAGTCGTGTAAACAGGTAGCAGTTGGGTGCAGTCCCGAGCACTTGGAGGCAGTGGCGGTTAGACAGGATTCGTCCCTCCCGGTATTGGGAGTAGATATCGTGCTGTGTCAGAGAGCCATTACGCAAAGCCCTGGCCAGGGCAAGCGAGATTTGCTGGTAGGTTCCAGTAGTTTCTCAGGGTGTAATGGGCTTCCCTCCGACACGACTTATACCGCTATTAGGGGACTGACGCTTGCCTCCCCCTAGGCCCGATATGCGATAGTCTTGGACGAACGGACCGGACTGTATGGAGATTGTCACATCAGACTCAGTAGGAGTTCGGATGGGTTTCCTCATCGGCCTTCTTATCGACAACTACCTAGGGACCGTTACGTACAGCTAGTGCCGCTTGCGGTCTGTGGTTAAACCCACTGCCAGCGTAGTAGTCGAGTCTCTAGAGTCCCACACAGAGAGTTTCCTACTCCAGGCGAAATGATATAGAGGTCGCATGGTTTTGCGACAAAGGGTTCGGACGCATACGTGCGTTTACGCGCGTACGACTTTCGGACAGTTTTTACCAGTCGGCTTTGGTTTAAGCCAGTTACTGGTATCCGGTTATTGGATTTATACAGTCTAAAGTTTTTCCGTATTTTTACGGATCGGAGGGGCGTTCTCGTAATTACTCGAGAAGCTTCTAGAAGGTGGTGACTAAGGAGGTTTAGGTGTCATTTGCATTAAATGAGTTTAGTGAGTCATGAGGGTGATTCATGCATATCATTAATGCATGATAAATGCTTAGTGAGTCATGATAATGAATCACCATTAGATATTTGTGAAGCATGCTTATTCATTATGTATTATTCTTTTCTTCAAAAATAAGAATGCTTCATATTTATTATGATAACTTACTATTCTCATCATAATTCATTCTCACCTTCTCTCTCCTCAAGCTCTCCCTCTTCAAAGACTAATCCTCCCTTCTCATGAGTTGAGTACAAGGGTTAGTAAGACTAATCAATCCATAACCATCACTCTATTTCATTCTATCTTCTTTGATTAGCAATCCAAGAAGGTTAGTTGCCTCAAGTTTAGAGGTTAAGCTTGGAGTTTTGCTCTCGGGTGGATCGTCTACTACCTAGAGAAGGCCGAGGAGGACAAGGAGATCGTAAAGACGAAGGAGTTGGTTCATTAGGTATAATCCCTAAACACAGTAGTTTAGAAACACTTTGTGTTTGGTTATTTAAAGTTTAGCTTCGATTCAAGCGGTTAGTCGATGTTCGTTCACTAAACAAGTTCGTTTTTGAAAATTCCGCCTCCCCACAAGTACTGGGGTGTTGTACATCGACTTACAGTGGTATCAGAGCCTCGCTAAACAATAAATAACTTTATTGCAAATTTGTACGAATTTCGAACGGAAAAACGAAGCCGGAAAACCCTAAAAATGTCAAGTTTCTGTCGAAATTTAAATGAAGTCCAAAAATTTTTCAGGGAAGTTCAGAGAGCTTGAAAAGACACCAGAAGAACACCCAAGAAATTTGAGCTCCTGAATCGGCAACGCGGCCGCGGAACCGTGGCGGATCGCACCGATCCGCCGCGCTTCCGCCGCCGAGTTGCCGAGTCAGGAACTCAAATTTCCTGTGCTTCTTCTTTGTGTAATTTGGGATTTTCTGGGATATTTAATATTTGCTCAGGTTTCAGTTTTACAGAGCAGTTTTTGGAGCAATATTAAAGATGTTTAATCGATCGAAATTGTACAGTATTTGCATGTTGGATTATATCTGTGTTTGATAAATGTGTTCGTAAACCTCCCCTAACTGCTAGTATGTCTGTTGGCAGGGGGTTGCACATTTCTGTAATGGTTATATCTGTTTGTGCATATGAACTATATTGGACTGTTGTGGTGTATAGCCGGGGTTTAGCAATGGGTTATTGTTTAATTCATTTGTTGTAAATGTAATTTGTTGTAATATTATTTTTGCGGGGCACATCCAGGTTGCGGTTGTAGCCACCGTTGTATTATTTCATTTTACTGTTTTTGCTCCTAGGACTGACCCAAGGTGGGGTACACAAACTGCCGGGCGGGTAGTTTGCCGTACCCGTAGGGGTCGATGGTGGGGTAACGGCTATTCATCACAACTGTGTAATCTGTCTTTTCTTGCAGGCTCAAAAGAAATACAGATTGCTTGCAAATCCAATATTGTTTATCTGTGTTCTGGAATGTATATCATTGCGTCAGACGAATGTAAAATATCTATATATATGATAGCTATTTAGACGTCACTTATGTTTTACACCCGCGCTAGCCCAGCCCCCGCTCTGTCGTTAGTTAAGTAACCTAACGGGTGATGACGGGACCCCGTGGCGAATGCGGATGGCATAAGAGGACGTTGTATTTTCGTTGTTTTCTGCAATGATAGGTTAATGATGGGACGCATTATCCATAATGCAAAGAAAAACAAACCAAAGTTTAAATCGTTGGAACAATTTAAAAGAAACCACTCGGTTAATTTTAAAAACAGATATTTTTAAATGCGGAGCTTTAACCACTCCTTTTAAAAGCTATCAGGTTCCTTCGGTTATATCAAGTTCACTACGTTCATGGTTTCGCCAAAACCAGTCGTAGCCCTCCGTCATTTCTTATGGATAGTCAGTAGTATTCATGCTATGCTTGTTGGCATACGTCAAGGCATAGTGTTTGGTAGCTGCTGGGGTATTCATTTGTTGCATAGATAGATGTGTTGGTTTGGGACAGTCGCATTACCTTGTTGGCATACGTCAAGGGTATATACGGGTGGGTTCAAATTAACAAGATAATGATGGGCAGAACTTGACATGTGACTTATGATTTGTTGGCATACGTCAAGGTCATAAGAGCATGGGGCAAAAACTTATATCGGGAATTTCTAAAGAAACTGAAATTTGCAAAGAGATGCATACCATTTGGAGTTTGATGAATGTTGGTAGGATTCCTTCAACATTATCATACGATGATATTTGGATCCCGATCCTACTGTGAGTATATGCTACTTATAAGGATATTCGTCACTTAACGATCAATGCTATAAACCAAGTAGGTGTCCAGAAAAGTGTCAGCGGGGTTACGCCCCCAGAGAAAAGAGGTTATTTAATTAAGGAACTTCGCGAAAGCGTTGGAAAACCTCCCTCGAAGTATCGACACTGGCCTGGCTGAACGGTTAAGCAAGTATTGTACGGTGAGAATAGTCCTGGCTAATTCTTCTTTTATGGTTTGAGGAAGGATTCGAGAAACAGTGGGAGCCATCCAGTTTAGATAAACTAAAAACCACTCTAAACTTGCAAGAGCATCATGCTAAAGAGTTTTCTTCTCTCTCTCCTAATTGCAGCGACCCTGAAAATGACTGGACTTAAGTTACTTTTAGAGAAAAATATACTGACAGGGCCAAACTATAAAGATTGACTGCGGAATGTCAAAATGGCCTTGACCTATGACAAATTGGGGTACATCCTCACCGCTACGGCACCTGCTGTCCCTGGTCCCAAATCCAGCAATGCGGATAAGGAAATCCGCAAAACCTGGGATTTAGATTGTGCGAGAGCCAAGTGCATCGTGCTTGCCTCAATGAACAATGAACATCAGAGGAGGCACGAGGATATGTCCCTAGATGGCATATTTCTCCATACAAAGGAACTTTATGGAGAGCAATCTCGTATAGCAAGATACGAGACCTCTAAGAACTTGTTTCGAGCGAGGTTGGCTGTCGGGTCATCGGTAGGTGAACATGTCCTACAGATGATCGGCTATATTGAAGAGCTCGCAGACCTTGGGACGACTTTGGATAATGAGCTGTATACAGACCTTATTCTCCAGTCCCTTCCTCCCACCTACGCCCAGTTTATCCTCAACTTCAACCTTCAAGGAAAAGAAGTTGAACTTGCGGAACTCCTGAACATGTTAAGGAGTGCAGAGGGCACCTTGCAGAAGGCAAGGGAAACACCCGCTATGTTTGTTGGCGGTGCATCTTCTTCCGGGTCCAAGGCTAGGGCCAAAGGAAGGAAGAAGAAGGCCGCACCCAAACCTAGAGGAGGTGTTAGTAAGGTGGGAAAGAAGGGAAAGAAAAAGTTTGCGGTACTGAGCCAGGATGAGTGCTTCCATTGTCACAGGAAAGGGCACTGGAAGAAGGATTGCAAGGCGTGGAACGCCAAGAACCAGGAACCGAAGCAAGCTGTGGGTTCGACTTCAGGTGTGTTTGTAATTGAGAATTGTCTGTCGATCAACTCTACTTCCTGGGTATTGGATACCGGATCAGGATCTCATATTTGCAATTCATTGCAGGCCCTGAGAAACCGTAGAGTGCTGAAGGAAGGTGATATGATCCTCAGGGTTGCTAACGGAGCTAGCGTGGGAGCTGCGTCCGTCGGGGATTATCACCTAGGATTGATGAGTGGACATATTTTGGTTTTACATAACTGTTATTTTGTACCAAGCTTAACGTGTAATATCATATCAGTTTCCTTGTTATCAAATAAAGGTTATGATTTCACGTTTGTAAGAGATGTTGTCAACATCCACCTTAATCATAGTTTGATTGGGTCAGGTACTCTAAATAACGGCATATATGTTTTAAACCAACTCCAAATTTTCAATGTCCAGAACACACTAAAAAGAAAGTCTCCAGATTTAAATAAAGCTTTCTTATGGCATTGTAGACTGGGTCACATCAATGAGAGAAGGTTGACTAAGTTGCATAGAGAAGGATATTTGGACTCGTTCGAATATCAAACTTATGACACTTGTCAATCTTGTCTCAAAGGAAAGATGACAAAGACTCCATTTACTGGACAAGGAGTAAGAGCGAGCGAGCTCTTAGGACTCATACACAGCGATGTATGCGGTCCAATGTCTACACATGCGAGAGGTGGTTTTTCCTATTTCATTACTTTCACGGATGATTACTCAAGATACGGATTCATTTTTCTGATGAAACATAAATCCGAGGCTTTTGAGAAATTCCAAGAGTATAAGAATGAAGTAGAAAACCAAACCGGCAAAAGTATTAAGACACTAAGATCTGATCGAGGTGGAGAATACTTAAGTGCCGAGTTCCTTGGTTACCTAAAAGAGAAAGGAATTCTCTCTCAGCTTACTCCTCCATACACTCCACAGCATAATGGTGTATCGGAGAGACGGAATCGAACCCTATTGGATATGGTACGATCCATGATGAGTAATGCTGAGTTACCGCGATCTTTCTGGGGTTATGCGCTAGAATCAGCGACATATCTTTTGAACAGAGTTCCAACCAAAACTGTGCCTACCACACCATATCAGATGTGGAGTGGGAAGAAACCCTATCTTCAGTACCTGAAGACATGGAGATGTCCAGCTTTTGTAAAAAAGCAGCATCCGGACAAGCTCGAGGCACGCTCAGTAGAGTGTAAGTTTGTGGGATATCCAAAGAACTCTCATGGATATTGTTTCTATTACGCAGAGGAACAAAAGGTTTTTGTTTCTCGTCATGCCCGCTTCTTAGAAACTGAATTTTTGGAAAATCAGAAGAGTGGGAGCGTAGTAGAACTGGAAGAAATTCCAGAACCACAAACTGCTACTGAAAGTTTGGTAGAACCAGTAGTTCAAGAAGAACAGGACATTTCCGCACCTCTCCGCAGGAGTAGTAGGCCATCTCATCCGCCTGAGAGATACTACGGTTTTCTCATAGATGGGGATAGAGAGGATTGCATCATAGATGATGATGAACCTACTGACTTCCAGCAGGCCATCCAGAGCGGCGACTCGGTACGATGGCTAGATGCAATGCGGACCGAAATGGAGTCCATGTACACCAACAAAGTATGGACTTTGGACTTTGCTCCAGATGGGGTAAAACCCATAGGATGCAAATGGATCTTCAAGAAAAAGATTGGTGTAGATGGACAGGTGGAAACCTATAAGGCTAGACTTGTTGCAAAGGGTTTTCGTCAAAGACCTGGTTTGGACTATGACGAAACTTTTTCTCCAGTGGCTATGCTCAAATCCATTCGGGTCCTTCTTGCTATTGCTGCCTTCCATGATTATGAAATCTGGCAGATGGACGTAAAGACGGCTTTTCTGAATGGAAATTTAGAAGAGAGAGTCTATATGGATCAGCCAGAGGGTTTCAATCAGAGTGGGAGCAGCGGGAAAGTATGCAAGCTGCTTAAGTCTATTTATGGACTAAAGCAGGCATCGCGGAGTTGGAACATCTGTTTTGATGAGACAGTCAAAGAATATGACTTTATCAAAAATCCAGATGAACCGTGCATATATAGTAAAGTTGTAGCCAGAAATGTCGTATTCCTCGTCTTGTACGTGGATGACATTCTTTTGATAGGAAATGACATTCCTATGCTACAATCTGTCAAAGTATTCTTGTCACACAGGTTCTCCATGAAAGACCTGGGTGATGCCTCTTACATTCTGGGGATCCGGATCTATCGTGATAGATCCAAGAGGATGTTGGGACTTTCGCAGTCCAGGTATATCGACACTGTACTGAAAAGATTCAGTATGGAAGATTCTAAGCGCGGTAACCTACCGGCTTGTCACGGAATCACCCTCTCCAAAGAGATGTCTCCCAAGACTGATTTGGAAAGGGAACGCATGTCTATTATACCCTACGCTTCTGCGGTAGGCTCTATAATGTATGCGATGTTGTGTACCAGACCAGATGTTGCTTACGCACTGAGCGTGGTAAGCCGGTATCAGTCAGACCCAGGGGAGAAACACTGGATAGCAGTAAAGAACATTCTCAAGTACCTGAGGAGGACTAAGGAGATGTTCTTGGTTTACGGCGGAAAAGACCTCAGGTTGGAGGCCTTTGCTGATTCCAGCTTCCAGAGTGATAAGGACGATTCCAAGTCGATGTCGGGATATGTCTTTACCCTCAATGGAGGGGCGGTGTGCTGGAAGAGCTCCAAGCAGGACACCGTTGCTGACTCGACGATGGAAGCGGAGTATATAGCGGCTTGCGATGCCGCAAAAGAAGCAGTCTGGATGAAGAAGTTCCTAACAGAACTTCAGGTGGTTCCTACCATAGTTGATCCAATACCTCTGTATTGCGACAACAACGGAGCTATAGCTTTAGCGAAGGAACCAAGGTCCCATCAGAAGTCCAGACACATCTTAAGGCGGTATCACCTGATCAGGGAGATCATTGATCCTCAGGAGATCGAGGTTCGGAGAGTTGCTTCTGAAGAGAACATTGCTGATCCATTCACTAAGGCCCTACCTCAGATTCAGTTCGAGAGGCTACTCGAGATCATCGGTCTACGATATGCCAGTACATGGCCCTAGTGCAAGTGGGAGATTGTTAGTGTTTATGCCCTAGAAGGCCATTACTGTATCATACTAATTTGTATATTACTTAATGGAAGCTTGGGATATTCACATGTATATAACAGTCTTGCTAAACATGGTAGTATGCTACTTGGTTTTTCTATCTTAATATGTGAGTGTACGTATTGATAGAGCTCATAGGATCTTGCTTGTCTACCAGCGTTGTGATGGCAGTCACACTAGTGGGGGCTGGGTAGTCTACAAGCACATCCTTATTCAGGTCCCTGGTCGTTGGATTATCGAGACAGAGTATCGATACTCCGGAGTAGACTAGTGTGTACGCTTCTCATCCCAGTTGGGGAGATGGTCTGTCCCACAGCCGTCAGTACGTCGTACTGGAGATAGTATGCAGGTGCTCGTTAGGTTACGGGTACACCGGACAGGACTCACAGGGAACTATTGGTTGGTTTGATACCAGTCGTCAGTGAGCAGTTCCCAGGTGACATGAGTACAGCATAGTCCGCAGACTTGACACTGCTACTTCGCCTCGAGTGTGTCCCACTGTTCTTAGATTGCTACCTGATTGTTAGGATATGTTCGTGTTCAAGTTCTAGTTTTAATACCGCAATCAAGACGGTTTCGCTTGTAGCTAGCCGGTTGAGTACGGGTCGTCCGCAGGGAGATGGGAGTCTTTTTCAATGTGTTTTAACGAGTTAAGTCCTATTTTCAGATTTTGTTGTGGTTATCTAAGTGTTAAGTTGATATTTAAAGAGAGCTTGTTAGGGTTAGGATTAGGTTAGTTTGAGTTAGGAGTCTCCGCATCTTTCGTTGCCCCCTCTTAATATCGGTGTTACGGTAATCGGCAACAACGGGGATTAGCACGACTAGGAAGGACTTTGCGAGTATAAGCTAGGCTTTCCAACGCATAAGTCTTCCTTTTGGTGCTTGTCCGTCCGTTCTTGGCTCTTATCCATAACCTCCGGTTAATTCTACCACAACCGGTCTCACTATGGAATCACCGCTATCATGTAGGATAGGGTGCCGTAAGGAGCGGATTGTGGTTCAATTAACGGGAGTCGATTTAAGTTGTTGGGTAAGGAAAGAGTGAGAGAGATTTCCTTCTCTCAAACTTCCCTTATCCTGCCCTAACAAGTATAAAACTACTCACACTTCATGATAAGGAAAAACAAAACAAAACAAAAGAGGAAGATAGAAAGAAGGAGATTAGAAGAATATGACTAACTATTTGCGACCTCACCTTGGCGAGGATCGAGCGCAAGTATCATTGTCGTATGTAAGGATAAAGAAAAAAGAGAAGAAAGAAACAACAAGGAAATAACAACAACTACTTAACAAATTTAAAGTTACAACAATTATAACAAAAGTAAGACAAGCATGATAATAAATTGATCTTCTTTATTCACCATTCCTCACTCACAAAGCTCACTACAAGTTTAATGGAGAAGAGATGAGAAGAAGAAGAACATGTAAACTAAATCCTAGCAAAAAGAAAATACAAGAATGGACCCTTTCCTTCACAAAGTTCTGGGCTATTTATAGGCCAGAAAATGAAACCCTAGGGCAACCACCAGAACCCAAACAAAAAGACCAAAACACCCCCCAAAAATCTGCATGTTTGGCGCCTAAACGGCCGCGGATCCGCGGCCTGGACCCACTTTTTGCCGCGGATCCGCGGCCTTATAGTTGATTTGGGCCTTCATCTTTCTTGGGCTTCCCTGGTTTGATGTGTACATAATTCTGGTACATGTATTTTCTCAATTTGGCTTCATGATTTTTCCAGAATTTCTGTTGAGGGAAAGGTGGACTTTTTGTCAAGATTTTGTCATGATTGTCTCGAGCTCCGCGTAGATCTCTTGGATCTTGTGCTACCATTGAGCCTTGTGCATTGATTTGACATTGATTTGACCTTTTGTCTTCCTAAACTGGTATCTGGCAACATACGGATGAAGAGCGGAGACCATGTTTTATCTGTGGTTGGCAGGGACCCGGACTTTTTTCGTGTTTTCCATGAATTTCACCGTTTTAGAACCGAGAACCTGTATCCTGCAATTGACTAGCAAACACGGCTCAAGAGTATCTACGGATATGCAATGTGATAAAAATTGGGCGGTATGAAAATGCAAAAATCTGATATGAACACTACCTTACCACGGCTCAAAGGAGTCATGCAAACAGGTAGCAGTTGGGTGCAGTCCCGAGCACTTGGAGGCAGTGGCGGTTAGACAGGATTCGTCCCTCCCGGTATTGGGAGTAGATATCGTGCTGTTTCAGAGAGCCATTACGCAAAGTCCCTGGCCAGGGCAAGCGAGATTTGCTGGTAGGTTCCAGTAGTTTCTCAGGGTGTAATGGGCTTCCCTCCGACACGACTTATACCGCTATTAGGGGACTGACGCTTGCCGCCCCCCTAGGCCCGATATGCGATAGTCTTGGACGAACGGACCGGAATGTATGGAGATTGTCACATCAGACTCAGTAGGAGTTCGGATGGGTTTCCTCATCGGCCTTCTTATCGACAACTACCTAGGGACCGTTACGTACAGCTAGTCCCGCTTGCAGTCTGTGGTTAAACCCACTGCCAGCGTAGTAGTCGAGTCTCTAGAGTCCCACACAGAGAGTTTCCTACTCCAGGCGAAACGATATAGAGGTCGCATGGTTTTGCGACAAAGGGTTCGGACGCATACGTGCGTTTACGCGCGTACGACTTTCGGACAGTTTTTACCAGTCGGCTTTGGTTTAAGCCAGTTACTGGTATCCGGTTATTGGATTTATACAGTCTAAAGTTTTTCCGTATTTTTACGGATCGGAGGGGCGTTCTCGTAATTACTCGAGAAGCTTCTAGAAGGTGGTGACTAAGGAGGTTTAGGTGTCATTTGCATTAAATGAGTTTAGTGAGTCATGAGGGTGATTCATGCATATCATTAATGCATGATAAATGCTTAGTGAGTCATGATAATGAATCACCATTAGATATTTGTGAAGCATGCTTATTCATTATGTATTATTCTTTTCTTCAAAAATAAGAATGCTTCATATTTATTATGATAACTTACTATTCTCATCATAATTCATTCTCACCTTCTCTCTCCTCAAGCTCTCCCTCTTCAAAGACTAATCCTCCCTTCTCATGAGTTGAGTACAAGGGTTAGTAAGACTAATCAATCCATAACCATCACTCTATTTCATTCTATCTTCTTTGATTAGCAATCCAAGAAGGTTAGTTGCCTCAAGTTTAGAGGTTAAGCTTGGAGTTTTGCTCTCGGGTGGATCGTCTACGACCTAGAGAAGGCCGAGGAGGACAAGGAGATCGTAAAGACGAAGGAGTTGGTTCATTAGGTATAATCCCTAAACACAGTAGTTTAGAAACACTTTGTGTTTGGTTATTTATAGTTTAGCTTCGATTCAAGCGGTTAGTCGATGTTCGTTCACTAAACAAGTTCGTTTTTGAAAATTCCGCCTCCCCACAAGTACTGGGGTGTTGTACATCGACTTACAAGGAGACCCGGTCTGGACTCCTCGAGATGGCCTCCCACAGGACCCTAGAACCCGGTTACTTATGCTCCCCTCCTTGGGTCTACCTAATGCGGAAAAGTAAATAATATACAATGGTGACATCAACCTCATCCCGGAAGTGCCCCAATAAAAGAATATTACATACAAATGAATTTTACATGAATGAAAATAAAAACCCTCATCTCACATAAAAACCTCGGCTATTCAGAACACGACGATCCAATATAACATATCACAGCAACACATAATATCACATATCATCAACGTAAGTAAGTATGCATACACCGATCGTCGTAGATGTATAGCAACGAAGACCGGCAATACAACTACATACTACACTTACGGTCACAGAAAAGAAGTTGTAAAACTACAATATTTGGAATCCACAATCACTTTAGATATCGTAAATCCGAAATATCACATACTTCGCATTTCCTGCCTAACTCTATGAATTCCACATATTGTATCACATTCCAGATAAATAGACAGTATTAAACTTTCCGAATAGATAATCAAATAGCCAAAATTTCCTAAATAGCTCAACACTTGAGCGGGGTTCAAATAATCCCAGAATATGTCACAGTACCGGTGATCCAGCCGTAGAAGGGTCAAGCCAACGCCTCACATGTGGCACGCCGTACTGCCCCAAACCCTAAGGTTTAGAGGCAGTTTAAGACGGTCACATAATCGAGTTAAGATTTGTTGTCTTCTTGAGGGTCCACCGCGTTACTTGCACATTTTTCCGAAAGATTTAAACCCGATAAAAATTCAATACTTGAAAGTTTTTCGTGCCGGGAAAAAGTGAGTTAATGATATCCGCTCGAACTTTTTAACAGTTTCTAAATATCCGGAAAACATAACAAAATTAAATTTTCCGATCGAATCAACGATTACAAAATAAACCCCAGAACACTCAACACTTGAGTCAGAATAAAAAATACCCAAAAAGTATATAAGCAGCAGAGGGAATTACTGTGAAAACAGAAGGGTCAAATCAAATATTACTGCCGCGGATCCGCGGTCCACGCAAGGTACGGCCGCGGTTCCGCGGCTTTATGAAAGGATGACGTCATCGTTTTTCACTGTTATTCTTAAAATTGCCTGCTGATTTTTTTAGGTATTTTTAATTCATAAAAATCACAGTTTTTAAAAAATATCCAGAGAGGGGTTCATTTCGTAGTTTCGGGGTTCGTTCGGAGTTTTAACTTCGTATACACGTCGCCTAATGCTCTAGCTAGGCTTTAATACCACTGTAAGGTTCCTAGGTACTCTTGTAAGGGTTCATAAGGCATCAAACATGCCCGAATAAAATTTTAGACGTGCCGAACAACCCAAAGCCGGGATCTTTGCTAGATTATTAGGGTTTAACATGCAAGTAAACATCTTTACTACTAAGTGTGAGGGATTACAACCTTTGTAGTCCGCTCCTTTGCTTCATAAGCTCCAAGTAGAAGTCCCTTCGCTGTGATCCACGATCTTTCGGACTCAAGAGAGGCTCCACGAGTCGAACGATCCATGCTAGCTTGTAGCGTTCCGCTTCTCCGATGATCTATGTCGAAGTTGCTATAACTCAAGCTCTCTCACTCTAATGAGGTGAACACCCTAATCTAATTGGCTAGATTAGATGAGGATGATGGAGTAGTATTTATGCTATCTTTTTATATCATTTTCTCACAAGAAATCATCACAAAAGAAATAACTAGTATGCTTTCTCAAAGCTAAAGAGAGAAGAAGATGAATGAAAAAGAGTTAATCCTTTTGTGATGAATAGTAGAAGTGAATATATGATTGATTATGGAACCATGGTCAAGGATGAGAAGCTTAACCTTTGTAGAGAATAAACTAGGACTAGGGTTTGGTTAGGTTTAATGAATGAGTCATAAAATAATATCAACCATAATATCTTACAGTTGACAAAAGGAAATCTTCTAGATGGTGTAAGAAGAAGCTAACCCTAATCAAACCCTAACCTTGCTTAACCTCTACTAAACATGTTCCATTATTAATCATATCATGTTGCAATAATATATATCACATATATATTATATATTTGCAACAAAAGAAAAATAATACAATTAATATATATCGCATATATATCAATGTATTATCCGGTGAGAAAATGAAATAATAAAGCGAGCCTATATTAGATAATGTAATACAATATATCATATATATTATTATACATTAAATCATCGAATCAACACTTGATCCGACAATCCGGCTATATTGAATATAACCGACTAATATATCATGTACCGATTCATCGAATCAACACATAATCCGATGACCCGGTTCATATCTAAATATCGCGAGAATATAGTACGGTATCACATATCGCATTATCCTCGGTCCTGCACATATCACATATGTGCCACTACTCCGTTTTGCCTGAGCCAAGAAACTTCTGTGTAGGACTCTAAAGAATCGTCAATACGACGGTAGCAGGTGATGATCATATCAAACACCCACAAGCTGCAAGCGGTCAGCTAAACGTAACAGCCACCCAGGTATTGAGCGATCAGAAGATCAACAAGCTAGCATGTATGTTCTCCTTTGAATCCAATCAGTAACACTCCCGTACAGTCCGGTCTGTTCGTCTGATATGTCGCATATCAAGTCTAGGGGTGGTATACGTCAGAACCCAGTAACCGATAAGTCGTGTCGATGTGAGGCTCATAACAGGTCGAGAAACTACTGGTAACACTTACTAGTAAATCTCTATATCAGCCCTGGCCAGGGACTTCTAGTTATAGCCAATCGAACACAGAACAACATCAATTCCCTATACCGGGAGAGACCAATCCCCTCCTATCGCTCATTGCCTCCATGTGATTCGGGACTGCACCCAAAAGCCACCGTTTTGCACGCCCGCTTGGACGTGGTAAGGTGGAAATCAAAGCACAGTGGGAATCACACAAGACTCTATGACGATCTCGGGTCTACAGACTACCCTGTACCAGTGTCACCAAAGAACTGCCATCTGACGTGTAGTATATCACCATCTGGGAGTTCTCGGCGAGTCCGTCCAGTGTACCCAGTCTCCACTGAGCACCCGTACACCATCTCTGATGTCAAACACCGATGGATATTGGATCATCCATCGCCCATCATATGGGTCAAGATGCGTATAAGCTAGTCTACTCTGGTGTATCGATGCCCTGTCTCGATATACCCTCGACTAGGAACAGTTATAGGATGTACTCATCGACTACCGTGGCCCCACTAGTATGATCTCATTATAGTCCCAGTAGTCGAGTACAGATCCTAAGGGCTTTATCAACATGTGAGAGAAAGACAGTAAACCAATACAAGTCAACATGTTAAGATAAAGTGAAACCAAATAGCATACTATCATGACGAGCAAGAAAGTCCTCTCTGTATATATCCAAGCATCCATCATAATATACATCATATGTACAACAATGGCCTCTAAGGCATATACATAACTAACACTTCAAACCGACCACATTCCAGGCTTTAATCGACAAGCTGGCCCAGATGGATCAGATGGGTCACAGACCGTCTCCTCCGAAACTGAAGCCGCAGAACGAAAAGGGTAAAGGGAAGGCGACCTTCGTTGCGAATACTTAATAGCAGCCCAATGCTCCAAGACTAACGGATCAATTGGAAGAGAGACGGCACTATTACAATGAGAAAATGATGTGCCCTTACTCATTCCCGCAGGATAAGACGAAGAGGCTGTTCGAGCTGGCGGTGCGCAACAGGCTTATCAATTTGCCAAATCCAAGGCGACCACCGCAACCTAGCAAAGTGAATAATCCCAATTATTTCCTTTACCACCAAACGGTAAGCCATCCGATCGAAGATTGCTTCGTCTTTAAGGGATGGATCGAGGATCAGTACCTACAAGGCAAGTTCGCGCTGTTTGAGAAGTTGAAAGTAAACCTACCACAACCGTACACTCCTAAGAAGATGGACACACCGGGGGTAACATGCTTTTTTGTTGAGGAAGCTCCATGGGAGGTGGCTCTTTCGGCCAAAACCAAAAGGATGCTGAATGATCTCCAGACATGCCCGGCAATCAGGTGGAAGAATCCGCTGGAACCCCAGATCATCAAAGGGATGCTGAAGCCGCGCCCAACTCCAAAGATTGGTGGTGATAGCCAAAGTGCTCACACCCAGCTGCCGAAATCTTCGAAAAAGAAGAAGAAATCCAAGAAGCCCGTGAAGCCTGGTGACAAGTGCATAGACTTACAAAAGCAGATTGACGCACTGGAAGAGTATAACTAGAAGGCGCGGACTCCAATCACGCTCCAAGAGTTCCTCAGCCACGTCCTTGAGGACGAAGATGATGGAGAAGGCTCGTCAGATGGATCTGAGAATTACGTAGCAAGTTGCGATGTGATCTCTCATTCATCTACAGACGACGAAGAAGCTCTTTGCACAGAGATACTGGGGGCAGGTCCCGAGCCGGAACTTCTATAGCCGTCAAACAAAATGATCGACGCCTTCCTGAATGAGATTCATCTGAAAAGTAAAGCCGATCGGGAAGGTGAGATGGCCATATTTGAAAGGGCCAAACACCGACGACTGGACGAAAAAGTCGAGACACTCCCGCCGAATCAAGGAACGTCCGTCGCGGATAAAAACAAGTTCAAGATGAGGAAATGGTTTGCTAAAGCCATATCAATGGGAATGAAGCTACCACTCTCTGAAGGAAACACTCCCGGTGAAGCAGAAACACATCCTAGCTACTGCTTTTATCATCGAAAGATTTGGCACCCTACTGAAGAGTGCGACGCTTTTAAAAGATGGTGGCAGGGATATGTTGCTCACCGGCAACATTTTAAACGGATGAAACGCAAAACTCGTCGGGAGCAAAGAAGAGCGACCGAGGAGCATGAAAGAACTACCGGTAACTGTCGCATGGTCAACACCGGGGGATCGTGGGTTCTCACTTTCGGAAGCGACTCTGACGAAGAAATGGCTCTTGGCCCTCTCTTTAAAGAATCCGCCTTGGGGAAAGAGGAAGAACCGAAGGCCTGTGAAAACATTCAGCTGCGCAATCGCACGCTTCCAGAAAAGAATCTCGGACTCACGAGTAGAAAAGATATGGGAAAAGAAAAGGTCTCTGAGGATATCGCCCTGGATGACCAAGTCATGAAAGAGCTGACTGCCAAGGACCCGCCAAAGAAGAACGAGGTGGACTACAACATTCTGGCACTCTTGAGGAAGTTACCCTCGTAGCTCAGTATTCTCGACGCTCTTTTACTATCTAAAGAAGCGAGAGATTCATTGATCATGGCGCTACAAGAGCCTGAGCAATTCTAAGCCTTTCTCATCGAAGAAAAGATGAAGGACGAGCTAGAGGAAGTACGCACAGCCGATATCACCTTCGGCGATAAAGACCTCCTCCTTGGGACGTGCGAGCACAACCGTCCCCTATATGTCTCAGGATACTGCCACGATATCAAGATAGGCAAAATCCTGGTCGACAATGGGTCTTCCGTTAATCTCCTCAACGTGTGAGTGTTGAAGGAAATCTGCATGAGCATTCAATACCTCGCTCACGATAAAACTACCATCTCCGGTTTCGACTCCCAGTCATCATGGACTCTCGGGTCTGGAATACTGTCATTACTCTTCGGGCTACTTCTCACGGATATTAAATTTCACGTCATTGACGCTAGGACATGCTCTAATGCTTTGCTCGGTCGGCCGTGGTTACACGAGTACAACATCATCCCTTCTACACAACATCAGTGTATGAAGTATTTCAAGGATGGTCTCGAGTATACTGTGACAGGAGAGCTAAACCCATTCTCCCTGAATGAAGTCCGGAAATACGAAGATGCAAAGTACTTCTTACCAGACTTTGAGGACACAGAAAGATGTCGCAAACCGGAGAACAAAGCTATCACCACCATTCCTGTCTTCGGGAGTGATACTGAGGAAGAGGAAGAGATAGTTTATTCAGGTCCACCCCAGTACAACAAGCCGGGACCGTCCTCTCCTATGTTGATCTTTGGCAGCGACTCGGAAGATGAGGTCCATGCTATATTCTCCGCTCGGCCACCAATAGAAGCATTTGCTGGTGATAATCAGAGTTTGCAAATTACCATGATTCCGCAGGAGCACTACAAAGATCTCGACGCACTTGAAGCTTATAGCGTGCAAGAGCTGTAAGTCCACGTTGCGACCCCCGGTTCTTACGGGGAGGCGGAAACGGTATAAAAATCAAATTTTTAGCGCATGGGGCAACATGGACTAACAAAGTCGGGATCTTTTCCTAAACTAAAACTAGCAAACAAGCTAAAGAGAGTTAGCTACTCGGAAAGATGGTTATACCTAAACTTGAACTCCTTCTTCTTCAAACTTTGTAGAGGTTGATGGTTCTTTTCTCGTCGCCTTCTTCCGTCAAAGATGGATCCACCTGAGGGTTCAACCTTCAGGCTCTTTCTGGAACTTTGAGAGAACTAGAATCTTCGGCTTGCTAAACCTTTGATCCTAGAGTGAGTAGAGAGTGTCTAAGGGGTGTTTTCTTTTCAAGGAGAGGGATTCTCAACACATGAGAAGGATTCTCCTTGAGCTTGAGGAAGAAGAAGATGAAGTGAGGAGAGAGAATGAATATGATAGAATGAGCTATCTTTTTCCTTTTTGCAACCATATCAAAAGAAAAAGAATTATCTAATTAGTAATAATAATTCAAATGAGAATAGTTGATGGTTGTTTTGGAATGACCACTATCATCACTTCATTAAATGAATGTTGGCAAGAATCAAGGAGCATCCTTGCAAAATAATGATGATGGTCAAACATTCAACCATGGTCAACAAGTCAACCATGGTCAACAAGTCAACAAAACCAACCATAACATAATTTCATTTAATTACTATTACTAATTGATATCTCACTAATTCATTAGGGTTTGGAAAAAAGACGACTGTCAACTGTGCATGCGCACCCGTTCCGAAACCCTAATGAAAAACCTCTTCTTCCGCCTCAAACAACTGTGCATACACACCTGCATTCTTGTTCCGAGGAACATGAATACTGAGAGATAAAAGTAACCCCAAAACATATACCAGTATCCGGCTCAAACCAGAGCCCGCTGGCAATATCCGTCCGGACTCCAAACATGCACAAGTGCGCGGATGAGAACGAACCCTGTCGCAAAACCATGCGACCTCTACTCTGTTTTGCCCAGAGGCGAATACCCTCTGTGTGGGACTCTAAAGACTCGACACTACGCTGTCAGTGGGTTTAACCACAGACCGCAAGCGGCACTAGATGTGCGTAACGGTCCCCAGGTAGAAGCCGACAAGAAGGCTGACGAGGTGAACCCCATCTGAACTCCTACTGAGTCTGAATGTGACATTCTCCGTACAGTCCGGTCTGTTCGTCTGATACATCGCATGGCGGGCCTAGGGGGCGGTAAACGTCAGTCCCCCAATAGCGGTACAAGTCGTGTCGGAGTGAAGTCCAAAACACCCTGAGATAACACTGGAAGCCTACCAGTATATCTCGCTTGCCCTGGCCAGGGACTACTCGTGTAATGGCTCTCCTAGACATAGCGCGATGTCAACCCCCAATACCGGGAGAGACGAATCCTGTCTAACCGGCACTGCCTCCAAGTGCTTCGGGACTGCACCAACTACCACCTGTTTGCACGACTCCTTTGAGCCGTGGTAGGGTAGTAGTCAAAGTACAGTGGGAACACACTCGAGGCGAAGTGCCAGTGTCAAGTCAGCGGACTAAGCTGTACTCATGTCACCTGGGAACTGATAACTGACGATAGGTATAATACCAACCTGTCAGTTCCCGACGAGTCCTGTCCAGTGTACTCGTAACCCAACGAGCACCCGTATACTATCTCCAGTACGACGTACTGATGGCTGTGGGACAGACCATCTCCCACACTGGGATGAGAAGCGCATACGCTAGTCTACTCCGGAGTATCGATGCCTTGTCTCGATAGTCCTACGACTAGGGACCTGTATAAGGATGTGCTTATAGATTACCCAGCCCCCACTAGTGTGACTGCCATCACAACGCTGGTAATCAAGCAAAGATCCTAAGGGCTCCACTAATGTGTATAGGTGATATCGCAAAATAAACACATGTACACATTGAAGTAGAAACAAACCAAGTAGCATACTACTATATTGAGCAAGATTGTTTATACAAGGTGAATATTCCAAGCTTCCATTAAGTAATATACAAACTAGTATGATACAGTAATGGCCTCTAGGGCATATACACTAACAATCTCCCACTTGCACTAAGGCCATGTACTGGCGTATCGAAGACCTATCATCTCGATCAGCCGCTCGAACTGAGTCTGGGGTAGGGCCTTGGTGAATGGATCTGCAGTGTTTTCTTCTGAAGCAACCCTCCGAACCTCGATCTCCTTCCGATCCACGATCTCCCTGATCAGGTGATACCGCCTCAAGATGTGCCTGGATCTCTGATGGGACCTGGGTTCCTTCGCTAAAGCTATAGCCCCGTTGTTGTCGCAATACAGAGGTATTGGGTCAACAATGGACGGAACCACCTGAAGTTCTTTCAAGAACTTCCTCATCCAGACAGCTTCTTTTGCGGCATCAGATGCAGCGATGTATTCCGCTTCCATCGTCGAGTCTGCAACGGTTTCCTGTTTGGAACTCTTCCAACACACCGCCCCTCCATTGAGGGTAAAGACAAAACCCGACATGGACTTGGAATCATCCTTGTCACTCTGGAAGCTGGAGTCAGCAAAGGCCTCGATCTGGAGGTCTTTTCCGCCATACACCAAGAACATCTCCTTAGTCCTTCTCAGGTACTTGAGAATGTTCTTTACCGCTATCCAGTGTTTCTCCCCAGGGTTTGACTGATACCTGCTTACCACACTCAGTGCATAAGCTACATCCGGTCTGGTATACAACATCGCATACATTATAGAGCCTACCGCAGAAGCGTAGGGTATAATAGACATGCGATCCCTCTCCAAATCAGTCTTGGGGGACATCTCTTTAGAGAGGGTGATTCCGTGACAAGCTGGTAGATTACCGCGCTTAGAATCTTCCATACTGAATCTTTTCAGTACGGTGTCGATGTACCTGGACTGTGAAAGTCCTAATATCCTCTTGGATCTATCACGATGGATCCGGATCCCCAGGATGTATGAGGCATCACCCAGGTCTTTCATGGAGAACCTTTGTGACAAGAACCCCTTGACAGATTGTAGCATAGGAATGTCATTTCCTATTAAGAGAATGTCATCCACGTATAAAACGAGGAATACTACAGTTCTCGCTACAAATCTACTATAGATGCATGGTTCATCTGGATTTTTGATAAAGCCAAATTCCTTGACCGTCTCATCAAAACAGATGTTCCAACTCCGCGATGCCTGCTTTTGTCCATAGATGGACTTAAGCAACTTGCACACCTTTCCGCTGCTCTCACTCTGAATGAAACCCTCTGGCTGATCTATATAGACACACTCCTCTAAATTTCCATTTAGAAAAGCGGTTTTTACGTCCATCTGCCAAATCTCATAATCGTGGAAGGCAGCAATGGCAAGAAGGATCCGAATGGATTTCAGCGTAGCCACTGGAGAAAAGGTTTCGTCATAGTCCAAGCCAGGTCTTTGACGGAAACCCTTTGCTACCAGTCTAGCTTTATAGGTCTCAACCTGTCCATCTACACCAATCTTCCTTTTGAAGATCCACTTGCATCCTACGGGTTTTACCCCGTCTGGAGCAATGTCCAACGTCCATACTTTGTTGGTGTACATGGACTCCATTTCGGTCCGCATTGCATCCAGCCATTTTACCGAGTCAACGCTCTGAACGGCCTGCTGGAAGCTAGTAGGCTCATCATAATCTATGATGCAATCCTCTCTATCCCCGTCTATGAGAAAACCGTAGTATCTCTCGGGCGGATGAGACTGCCTACTACTCCTGCGGAGCGACGTAGGAATGTCCTGTTCATTTGAACCCTCTGGTTCCACTAAGCTTTCAGTAATAGTCTGTGGTTCTGGAATTTCTTCCAGTTCTACTGCGCTCCCACTTAATTCTTTTTCTAAGAACTGGTGTTCTAGAAAGTGGGCATGACGAGAAACTAGAACTTTTTGTTCCTCTTCATAGTAGAAGCGATATCCCTTGGAATTCTTTGGATATCCCACAAACTTACATAGTACTGAGCGCGCCTCGAGCTTGTCCGCATGCTGCTTTTTAACAAAAGCTGGACTTCCCCAAGTCTTAATGTGACTGAGATGGGGCCTCTTCCCACACCACATCTCATATGGTGTAGTAGGCACAGTCTTAGTAGGAACTCGGTTCAAAAGGTACGCAGCTGATTCTAGCGCATACCCCCAGAATGATCGCGGCAACTCAGCGTTACTCATCATGGACCGTACCATATCCAATAGGGTTCGGTTCCGTCTCTCCGATACACCATTGTGTTGCGGAGTGTATGGAGGAGTAAGCTGAGAGAGAATCCCGTTCTCTTTTAAATAATTCAGGAACTCGGCACTTAAGTATTCTCCACCTCGATCCGATCTTAGAATCTTGATACTTTTGCCGGTCTGTTTTTCTACTTCATTCTTATATTCCTGGAACTTTTCAAAGGCTTCGGACTTATGTTTCATTAAGAAGACATAACCGTACCTTGAAAAGTCATCCGTAAAAGTAATGAAGTAAGAATAACCGCTTCGCGCATGTGTAGACATTGGACCGCACACGTCGCTGTGTACAAGTCCCAAGAGCTCGCTTGCTCTTACTCCGTGTCCAGTGAACGGAGTCTTTGTCATCTTTCCTTTGAGACAGGATTGACAAGTGGCATATGATTGATATTCGAACGGATCCAAATACCCTTCTGTATGTAACTTAGTCAACCTTCTCTCATTGATGTGACCCAGTCTACAATGCCATAAGAAAGTCTGATTGATTTCCGGAGACTTTCTTTTGTGTGTATTCTGGACATTGAAAATCTGTGGTTGGTTCAATACGTATATACCATTGCTCAGTGTACCTGACCCAATCAGAACTTGATTAAGGTGAATGTTTACAACATTACTTACAAACGCAAATTCATAACCTTCTTTAGAAACCAAAGATACAGAAATGATATTACAAGTTGCGTTGGGTACAAAAAAGCAATTACGCAAAACCAAAACATGCCCATCTGACATTCCCAGGTGATAGTCCCCCACGGCTTTAGCATCCATGCTAGCTCCGTTCGCAACTCTGAGGGTCATGTCACCTGCCTTCAAAACCCTACGGTTTCTCAACGCCTGCAAAGAATTATAGATATGAGATCCTGATCCGGTATCCAATACCCAGGAAGTAGAGTTTATAGAAAGACAGTTTTTAATAACATACACACCTGAAGCTGAAGCCGCAACCTGCTTCAGTTCCTGTGTCCTGGCCTTCCAAGCCCTGCAATCTTTCTTCCAGTGTCCACTCTTATGACAATAGAAGCATTCTTCCTTTCCAACAAGCTTCCCCGCAATCTTTGTTGCCTTTTCCTTTCCCTTCGCACCCACTTTACTAACACCGCCTCTTGGTTTGGCGGGGGCTTTCTTCCTCTTTCCCTTGGCTTTCGCCTTGGACCTAGAGGAAGAAGATCCTCCTACAAACAAAGCGGGTGTTTCCCTACCCTTCTGTAGGGTGCCCTCTGCGCTCCTCAACATGTTGAGGAGTTCTGAAAGTTCAACTTCCTTTTCTTGCAAGTTGAAATTCAGTATGAACTGGGCGTAAGTGGATGGAAGGGACTGGAGAATTAAATCCGTATAGAGTTCACTTTCCAACGTGGTCCCAAGTTCCACGATCTCCTCAATGTAGCCAATCATCTTAAGCACGTGGTCCGCTACCGATGATCCGACGGCCAACTTTGCCGAAAATAACTTCTTCGACACTTCGTATCTTGCGATACGAGACTGCTCTCCATACAATTCTTTTGTATGGAGAAATATGGACTCGAGGTCCATATTCTCATGCCTCCTCTGATGTTCGTTGTCCATAGAGGCAAGCATGAGGCACCTGGCCTTCGCGCAATCAATCTCCCAAGTCTTACGGATTTCCTTATCCGCGACGCTGGAGGTGGGACCTGGGACGGGGGGAGCTTTGGTGGTAAGAAGATACCCCAGCTTGTCGTAAGTCATTGCCATTTTGACATTCCTGAGCCAATCTTTGTAGTTTGGCCCTGTCAGTATGTTTTTATCTAGAAGTAACTTAAGTCCAGTCATTTCGATTTGGTCGCTGCAGGGGGGAGAGAAGAAACACTTTAGCATGATGCTCTTGCAAGTTTAGAATGGTTTTTAATTTGTCTAAACAGGATGGCTCCCACTGTCTCTCGAATCCCTCCTCAAACCATAAAGGAAGAATTAGCCGGGATCAATCCCACCGCACAATACTTGCTTAACCGTTCAGCCAAGCCAGTGTCGGTACTTCGAGGGAGGTTTTCCAACGCTTTCGCGAAGTTCCTTAATTTAAGAACCTCTTTCCCTGGGGGCGTAGCCCCGCTAACACCTTTCTAGGCACCTACTAGGTTTATAGCATTGATCGTTTAGTGAGAAATTTCCCGAGGAGTAGCATATACTCACAGTAGGATCGGGATCCAAATATCATCGCGTGACGAAACTGAAGGAATCCTACCAGAATCATCACACTCCAAATGGTATGCAAATCTAGCAAGTTTCAGTACTTATGAAACTCCCGATGTGGATTTTTGCCCCATGCTCTTATGACCTTGACTTTGGCCAAAATATCATAAGTCACATGTCAAGTTCTGCCCGTCACTATCCAGGTTAATTTGGATCCATCCGTGCCTACCCTTGACTTTGGCCAAAATGGCAGTACGAGTGTCCCAAACCAACGCATCTATCTATGCTACACATGAACACCCAATAGCTACCAATCACTATGCCTTGACTTTGGCCAACATACATAGCTTGAATACTATTGCCTATTCATGCGAAACGACGGAGGGCTACGAATGGTTTTGGTAAAACCGTGAACGTAGTGAACTTGATATAATCGATGGAACGAGATAGCTTTTAGAAGGAGTGGCTCAAGCTCCGCATTTAAAAGTTAGTTTTGAAAAGAACCGAGTGGTTTTTCGAAAGTGTTCCAACGACTTTAACTTGGTTTATTATCTTGCATTAGTTCTTTTAATGCGTGATATTCTTGCATTAGTTCTTTTAATGCGTCCCATCATTTAATCCTACCATTGCAGAAAACAACCAAAATATGACGTACGCTTATGCCATTCGCATTCGCCACGGGGTCCCGTCATCACCCGTTAGGTTACTTAACTAACGACAGAGCGGGGGCTGGGCTAGCGCGGCTGTAAAACATAAGCAACGCCTAAATATAAAGCAATGATAGACATTACAGATCACAGATGAATATATTGGATATACTAGCAATCCGCAATCCGTTCGAGCCTGCAACGAAAAGCGGATTACACGGTCGCGGTGAATAGCAAATACCCCACCCAAGACCCCTGCGGGTGCGGCAAACTACCCGCCAAGTACCCGGTAGTTTGTGCACCCCTCCATGGGTCTATCCTAGGAGCAAAAACAGTAAAAAGAATTATACAATGACGGCTACAACCCCGACCCGGTTGTGCGGCCATACAAATAATATTATTACATCAATTTACATTTTACAAATGAATGAAAGAAAAACAAAAGCTCATCTCACATCCACCCCGGCTATTCACCCACGACAGTCCAACACATTCATATATACATTCCAATATCAAACACAGATCACAGAGATGTATAACCCCGACTAATCGACTTATAGCGATTAGCCGACGTTCAATACATGCAAACATCACAGATATAACCAACATAGCCAAAGTGTAGCGAAGTTCGAAAAAAAATACGGATTTATAGGACCCCAAAAGTAAATTTCTTTTCTGGAAAATCTGGGCACATATAACATATTTGAAAAATCCCAAAACCCTACCAGAAGAACACTGCACAAAACACGATCGCATGAAGAGGCTAAACGGCGGCGGATCCGCGGCGAAGAGAATAGTTGAGGCCGCGGATCCGCGGCGGTTTGAATGAATCATGGGATCATTTTTCGTGGGTGTTCTCACAAAACCCTGAGCCGATTTTAGGAGTAAAAAGTTTTACTTTTAGAGCACAAAAAATTTCAACAGAAACTTAGGGTTTTAGATTTCCGTTTTTTGTGATTTTTCGGTTTCGAACTTCCATACACTTCGCTACCAAGCTAGTTTAAGTTTAGTTAGGCTCTGATACCACTGTAAGTCCACATTGCGACCCCCGGTTCTTACGGGGAGGCGGAAACGGTTTAAAAATCAAATTTTTAGCGCATGGGGCAACATGGACTAACAAAATCGGGATCTTTTCCTAAACTAAAACTAGCAAACAAGCTAAAGAGAGTTAGCTACTCGGAAAGATGGTTATACCTAAACTTGAACTCCTTCTTCTTCAAACTTTGTAGAGGTTGATGGTTCTTTCCTCGTCGCCTTCTTCCGTCAAAGATGGATCCACCTGAGGGTTCAACATTCGGGCTCTTTCTCGAACTTTGAGAGAACTAGAATCTTCGGCTTGCTAAACCTTTGATCCTAGAGTGAGTAGAGAGTGTCTAAGGGGTGTTTTCTTTTCAAGGAGAGGGATTCTCAACACATGAGAAGGATTCTCCTTGAGCTTGAGGAAGAAGAAGATGAAGTGAGGAGAGAGAATGAATATGATAGAATGAGCTATCTTTTTCCTTTTTGCAACCATATCAAAAGAAAAAGAATTATCTAATTAGTAATGATAATTCAAATGAGAATAGTTGATGGTTGTTTTGGAATGACCACTATCATCACTTCATTAAATGAATGTTTGCAAGAATCAAGGAGCATCCTTGCAAAATAATGATGATGGTCAAACATTCAACCATGGTCAACAAGTCAACCATGGTCAACAAGTCAACAAAACCAACCATAACATAATTTCATTTAATTACTATTACTAATTGATATCTCACTAATTCATTAGGGTTTGGAAAAAAGACGACTGTCAACTGTGCATGCGCACCCGTTCCGAAACCCTAATGAAAAACCTCTTCTTCCGCCTCAAACAACTGTGCATACACACCTGCATTCTTGTTCCGAGGAACATGAATACTGAGAGATAAAAGTAACCCCAAAACATATACCAGTATCCGGCTCAAACCAGAGCCCGCTGGCAATATCCGTCCGGACTCCAAACGTGCACAAGTGCGCGGAAGAGAACGAACCCTGTCGCAAAACCATGCGACCTCTACTCTGTTTTGCCCAGAGGCGAATACCCTCTGTGTGGGACTCTAAAGACTCGACACTACGCTGGCAGTGGGTTTAACCACAGACCGCAAGCGGCACTAGCTGTGCGTAACGGTCCCCAGGTAGAAGCCGACAAGAAGGCTGACGAGGTGAACCCCATCTGAACTCCTACTGAGTCTGAATGTGACATTCTCCGTACAGTCCGGTCTGTTCGTCTGATACATCGCATGGCGGGCCTAGGGGGCGGTAAACGTCAGTCCCCCAATAGCGGTACAAGTCGTGTCGGAGTGAAGCCCAAAACACCCTGAGATAACACTGGAAGCCTACCAGTATATCTCGCTTGCCCTGGCCAGGGACTACTCGTGTAATGGCTCTCCTAGACACAGCGCGATGTCAACCCCCAATACCGGGAGAGACGAATCCTGTCTAACCGGCACTGCCTCCAAGTGCTTCGGGACTGCACCCAACTACCACCTGTTTGCACGACTCCTTTGAGCCGTGGTAGGGTAGTAGTCAAAGTACAGTGGGAACACACTCGAGGAGAAGTGCCAGTGTCAAGTCAGCGGACTAAGCTGTACTCATGTCACCTGGGAACTGATAACTGACGATAGGTATAATACCAACCTGTCAGTTCCCGACGAGTCCTGTCCAGTGTACTCGTAACCCAACGAGCACCCGTATACTATCTCCAGTACGACGTACTGATGGCTGTGGGACAGACCATCTCCCACACTGGGATGAGAAGCGCATACGCTAGTCTACTCCGGGGTATCGATGCCCTGTCTCGATAGTCCTACGACTAGGGACCTGTATAAGGATGTGCTTATAGATTACCCAGCCCCCACTAGTGTGACTGCCATCACAACGCTGGTAATCAAGCAAAGATCCTAAGGGCTCCACTAATGTGTATAGGTGATATCGCAAAATAAACACATGTACACATTGAAGTAGAAACAAACCAAGTAGCATACTACTATATTGAGCAAGATTGTTTATACAAGGTGAATATCCCAAGCTTCCATTAAGTAATATACAAACTAGTATGATACAGTAATGGCCTCTAGGGCATATACACTAACAAGAGCTCCAAACATTTTACGTTCCTCCCAGGAGAAGAGGTGAACAGGCAATCCTATTCTACCGATCCACGGAAACAAGAGTGGAGAAAGAAGTTTGCAATGGCGCAGATTCTATACTTGACAGGCTCCAGCCCATCCGTCTACCTAGATATAACACAGAAGGCTTGAAAAGGCTATTGAAGCGCCAAGGGACACCCTTCAAACAGACCGCTCGAGAAGCTAAGTTCTATGACAGGATCTGGAACGTTCCCAGAACTCAGTGCAAGTTGCCTAACGGGAGAATGGAAGAGATCGGGCTTGGATATTTTCGATCCAAGAAACGGGGGCTACTCCACGACTGCTATGTCGTATATGACATTGATGAAGAAGGAGATGCTCAATGGGAGAATGCTAACCCTGAACCAGAAAGATCCCCCGACGTGAAAACGCCCAGTCTGTCGTTCGAAGAACAAAGGGACAAGCTTATAAGGGAAGCTGGTCAAAAAGTTCGAGATGACCATAATCACGAAATGTCCATCTACAAGAAAGCCAGGACTCAGCGCCTTCTTCAACAGGCTGCGAAAGATGAAAATGCCCCTCCCTGCCAACCTGTTGTATAAAAGGCTCGACGCAGAGGCCGAAACAAGTCAAAGAGCGGAAAACGCGTTCGACAGCGATAAAGCGGGACAAAGAAGTCACGCGATCGGGAATCGAGCGGTCCTGATTTGTCCCTTAAGAAGAAGATGAGTCGAGCATACTCTTTTCCTCAAGACAAGACAAAGAAGATACTTGATCTTGCCATAAGACATCAAATGCTTACACTCCCGGAGTCCAAGCACCCCGAGCAAGCTAACGAGGTCTCTCATCCAGACTACTGCTCTTATCAACGAGCAATAGGACACCCTCTCGAAGACTGCTTCACCTTTAAGAAATGGGTCGAAGACCAATATCAGCTCGGCAAGTTCGCTCTATCCGACAGTTGGAGGATAACTCCGCCGCAGAAGCATGAACCCAAATCTACGAGGGTAGACCAAGATCCACCTCGGACTTGGAAGCGAGCTCGTACCTATCATGTGATAACGCTGTCAGAAGAAGAGCCCGAGATTATGGATAACCTCCCCTGGTGCTTCGAAAACGATAATGACGTGGTGATCTCAGAGTTTCTACCGGCGCCGAAAGAGCTAGAAGATAGAATACAGACCACTGCAGATAACCTCAAGAAAATTTATTTCGTGACAGGAAATGACCCGGGACCGACATTCGTCTGTGAGCTGCTATCTGAAGAAAGGGTGGCTGCGCTAAAAGACGTGCTTATACAGCATAGAGATTGCTTCGTATGGAACTATTCTGAAATGCTAGAATTAGATCCAGAGATTCCAGTCCACAAATTGGCCATATCCCCGGACGTCAGGCCAATCATACAAGCACCTAGAAGAATGCGGCTCGAGCTTGAGATGAGCATCAACGTCGAGGTCAAGAAACTAATCGACTCCGGCTTCATCCAAGAAGTTCAGTATCCTGATTGGATCGCCAACATCGTCCCGGTGATGAAGAAAAATGAGACAGTGCGCATCTGCGTAGACTTTCGGGATCTCAATAAAGCTTGCCCGAAGGACGACTTCCCAGTACCGGTCACCGAGCTGATGATAGACAATACATCCACTCACGAAGTCTTCTCCTTCATGGACGGATCGTCGGGATACAATCAGATAAATATGCATCCCGAAGACCAGAAGTACACCGCTTTCCGGACTCCTTTGGGTATATTCTGCTACAAGGTGATGCCCTTCGGTCTAAAGAACGCCGGTGCCACCTATTAGAGGGCCATGACGAAGATCTTCGATGACTTCATACATGAAATCGTCGAATGCTATATCGACGACCTCGTGCTTAAAAGCAAATCATACGAGGAGCATTTAGAGCATCTGAAGACCGTATTTCAGTGCCTTCGGCAATACAACTTGAAGATGAACCCTCTCAAATGAGCATTCGGAGTTTCCTCAGGTAAATTCCTAGGATTCATCATCCGACACCGATGTATCGAGATAGATCCATCAAAGATCAAGGCGATCATGGAAATGCCTCCGCTATGGACTCTCAAACAATTGCGGTCTCTCCAAGGGAAGCTCGCGTATATCCGACGATTTATAGCCAATCTCTCTGGCAAGTGCCATCCTTATAGTCACCTGATGAAGAAGGGAATCCCGTTCGTCTGGGATCACAAATGCCAAGGCGCACTGAACGAAATCAAGCAGTATCTGCAGAACCCGCCAGTGCTGGCCGCTCCGATCAAGGGAAAGCCCCTTATTCTTTATACAACAGCCCTCGAAGGTTCCTTAGGCGCATTATGGGCACAAGAGAATGACCAAGGGAAAGAAAGAGCTCTCTTGGGGGCAGAAAGCAATTTTCTCCCATCGAAAAACATTGCCTGGCGTTGATCTTCGCGATAATTAAACTCCGGCACTATGCATTGGTGCATGAAGTCCGTCTCATATCGAAGGTGGACCCTCTCAAATATTTGATGTCAAAAGTCATATTGACAGGTCGGCTCGCTAAATGGGCCTTGCTCTTGATGGAGTTCTCAATAACCTATCAGCCTCTTAAGGCAGTGAAAGGCCAGGCCCTCGCCGACTTCCTCGGTGAACATCCGATACCGGCCGATTCTCCCTTGAATTGCGAACTGCCAGATGAACATACGTTTGATACGATCGACGGTGGTGATACCCGATGAGAACTTTATTTTGATGGAGCGTCTTCCATGAAGAAGCGCAAACAGAACACGCCCATAATCAAATCAGGGGTAGGCCTCATCTTCATGACTCCACATGGAGGGATAATGCGCTTTGCTTTCTCCTTAACAGAGCTGAGGACAAACAATGAAGCCGAGTATGAAGCTTTGATAGCAGGCCTCGAGATTGCCATCGACATGGGAATTGAAAACCTCCTCATATACGGAGACTCCTAACTGGTCGTTAATCAAGTAAATGTTGACTATCAAACGTGCAAACCAGAACTGGTTAAGTACGGCGAGAGGGTACAGCAACTGCTGACCCAAATTCCTTCCTATACCTTGGAAAGCATAACGCGTGCGGAAAATAGCAAAGCGGATGCACTAGCTAAGCTCGCTAAGGAACTGGCCGACGAGAATCTCGATGACGTGAGAATCGTTATGCAAAGCCGTAGGGTTCTTGCACCGGCGGAAATGTCCCCGGAATCATCCGAAGAAAAAGGAGTGACTGAGAAAATGGCTATACAAATAAAAGACCAGAAAAAGACCGAGGATTGGAGAGAAGTCTTTATAGAATACTTCAAATCCCGTTGAACGCCTAAAGATGCGTCCTCAAAACATCAGCTCATGAAGCGAGCCCTATTTTTCGCCTTCGTCAATGATACTCTGTACAAGAGGTCGTTTGATTCTCTGTGGTTGAGATACCTGGGACCTGAAGAGGCAAAAAGACTCATCCAAGAAGTTCACGACGGACTCTGCGGTTCTCACCAAGCAGGCCCGAAGATGAAGTTGAAGATCAAACGGATGGGTTATTATTGGCCCACGATGATCCAGAACTGCCTCGAGTATGCGAAGCAATGCCACTCATGCCAGATTCATGGGGACTTTATCCATCAGCATCCAAATCCACTAAATCCAACGGTGGCTACCTAGCCGTTCGAAATGTGGGGAACTGACATAATCGGCCCCATCGAACCAGCATCGTCAAGAGGACAACGTTTTATTTTGGCGACAACTGATTACTTCTCCAAATGGGCAGAAACAGTACCGCTGAGGGAAGTGAAGACGGAGAATATCCTTCACTTCTTCAAGACGCACAGTATTTATCGGTTTGGAACTCCGCGATGAATCATCTCCGATAACGGGCCAGCCTACAGAAGCCACAAGATCAGCCGCTTCGCACAACAGCACAACATAGACTGGAGATACTCCTCAGTTTATAATATCCGAGCTAACGGTATAGCGGAGGCTTTCAACAAGACCTTGACGAAGATCGTGAAGAAGACAGTGTCCCGAAATAAGAAGGACTGGCACGAAAGTCTGCATGAAGCTCTCTGGGCATATCGAACTACGTTCAAGATGGCCACGAACACAACGTCGTACACCTTAGTATTCGGTACAGAAGCGATACTCCCCCTCGAGATAGAGTTACCCTCTCTACGAGTGACAGTCCATTATGAGCTAACGGACCAAGAGAATGCTCACCTTCGGCTTGATGAGCTCGATGCCCTTGATGAAACCCGGCTCCTGGCGCCGCAAAATCTAGAAGCTTATAAAGCAAAGATGACGCGCTCATATAAGAGATTGACCAGGCCGAGGACATTCCGCCAAGGTGAACTCATGCTAGTGGTCAAAAGACCTATGATCCCCAATCGTGTTAAGCGGGGAAAATTCGAGCCGGACTATGAAGACCCGTATATCATAGACAAGGTCTACCAAAGAGGGGCTTATTGTTAGTTGTATGTATGCCCTAGAGGCCAGTATTTTACAGATGATGTATATTATATTGGATGCTTGGATATATATAGAGAGGACTTTCTTGCTCGATATGATAGTATGCTATCTGGTTGATTTTTATCTTAACATGTATACTTGTCTCTTGATACTGTCTTATAGTTACATGCTGGTAAAGCTCTTAGGATGTGTACTTGACTACCTGGACTATGATGCGGATCATAATAGTGGGGACATGGTAGTCCATAAGTACATCCTTCAAGGTCCCTAGTCGTGGGTATATCGAGATGGCGCATCGATATACCAGAGTAGACTAGCGTATACGCTTCTTGACCCATGAGATGGGCGATGGATGATCCCATATCCATTGGTGTTTGACATCAGAGATGGTATACGGGTGCTCAGTGGAGACTGGGTACACTGGACGGACTCGCCGAGAACTCCTAGATGGTATTATACCTCCCGTCAGATGGCAGTTCTCTGGTGACACTTATGCAGGTTAGTCTGTAGACCCGAGATCGTCATAGAGTTTTGTGTGATTCTCACTGTGCTTTGATTTCCACCTTACAACGTCCATGAGGGCGTGCAAAACGGTGGTTTTTAGGTACAGTCCCGAGTCACATGGAGGCAATGAGCGATAGGAGGGGTTTCGTCTCTCCCGGTATTGGGGGTTGATGTTGCGCTATGCTCGATTGGCCGTAACAGGGAAGTCCCTGGCCAGGGATGATTCAGAGATTTACTGGTAAGTGTTACCAGTAGTTTCTCGACCCGTTATGAGCCTCACATTGGCACGACTTATCGGTTATTATGGTCTGTCGATTTTCACCCCTAGACTTCATATGCGACATATCAGACGAGGAGACCGGACTGTACGGGAAGTGTTACCGGCAGGCTTTTACAAGAGTGGGAGCGGGCTTGCTTGCTGATCTTCTGATCGCTCAATAATCGGGTAGGCATTACGTCCAACTAGTACCGCTGACAGCATGTGGGTGCGTGATGTGATCATCACCTACTGCCGGCGTATTGACGAGTCTTTAGAGTACTACATAGAGGTTTTACTGGCTCAGGCAAAACGAAATAGGAGCACGTATGTGATATGTTCGGGACCGAGAATAATGCGTGTATGTGATACCGTATTCTATTCTCACGACTTTTTGTATCGGTCGGTTATATATGATATAGCCGGGTTATCGAATCAAGTGTTGATTCGATAAGTCGATACAATGGATGTTAGTCGGTTATATGAGATATGACCGGATTATTAAGTTAAGTGTTGATTTAATAATCAAGTGTATAATTGTATATTAGATATACTAGTTTACATTTACTAACACTTGTTCACTCTAGGTTTTTTTTCACACGAGCACAATTTTAATGTATATATGATATATATTAAAATGTGTTTTTCTTATTGTATCATGTTTGATGATACACTTGACATGGGTGTACAAGACATACACCATTCTATTTTTAAATGGTGGTTTATATTTATTTAAAGTAATTACAAATTAGTGGAATTTTTTCATAAGCATAAAGCTTGTAGAAGCTTGTGGATGTTTTGAAAAAGTCCACTAGTTTTGTTTTACTTTAGATTTTTATTGACCTAACCATTTACACTTAGCCATGGTTATGTCTTACCATGAGTTAGTATATGATACTCACTCACCATGGTTAGCTCACACACTTGATCATTATCCTCTCCTCTTTCTTTTGTTCATCTTCTTCATTTGAACAAAAGAAAAGGCAAACTAGGGTTTTGAAAAGAGAGCAACAGATTGTGAGAAATAAAATTCCAAAGTGAACCCACTTCGTATTTCTCCAACCTCTACTAGACTAGAACTTTAGTTTAGGGTGTTTACTTCACTAATTCTCTTGTTAGTGAAGTAGGAGCTTGAGTCGGAATTCCCTCGACGTAGATCATCTTCGGCCTCGGAGACTTCAAGCAAGGTCGCATCTTTCGCCTCGTGACGCCATGCTAGAGTACGGGAGAACCATGATCGCAGCGAAGGGACTTCATCAAGGAGCTTTAGAAGTGAAGGACCGATCTACAAAGGTTGTATTTCGTATTACCTTTAGAGTAAAGTTGTTTACTTGCTATTAGTTTCGCCTAAACTCTAGTATACGATCTTGCTTAGGGTTGTTCGGCACATAAAAATTTAATTTTGCCATGGTCGATGCCTTGTAGAGCCTTGTTAGTGTCCCTAGTAACCCAACAGTGGTATCAGAGCTTAGCTAGAGCATTAGACGATGTGTTAACAAAGTTAAAACTCCGAACGAACCCGAATACGCAAATTTAACCCCCTCTCTGGACAATTTCTAAAAACTGGATTTTTTCAGAATTAAAAATACCTAAAAAATTCAGCAGGGTTTTCTAAGAATTACGATGCAAATTTTATGACCAAAATCGTACGGACCGCCGCAGGTCCGCGGCAATACCCTGCTTGTGCCGCGGAACCGCGGCCGTACAGTGTCCTTGGGCTTCTCTGTTTGCATTGTAATGTTAAATTCTGTTATTGATATTTTATGGGTATTTTTAATCTGATTCAAGTGTTGAGTATTTTGGGGTTTATTTTGTAATCGTCGATTCGATCGGAGAATTTAATTTTGTTATGTTATTCCGGATAATTTAGAAAGTATTAAAATGTTCGAACGGATATCATTAACTCAATTTTTCCCGGCACGAAAAACATTCAAGTGCTGAATTTTTCTCGGGTTTAAATATTTTGAAAAAACGTGCTTGTGACGCGATGGACCCTCTAGAAGACAACAAACCTTAACTCGATTATGTGACTGTCTTCAACTGCCTTTTGAACCTTAGGGTTTGAGGCAGTACGGCATGCCACATGTGAGGCGTTGGCTTGACCCTTCTACGGCTGGACCGTTGCTACTGTGACGTATTCTGGAATTTTTGAACTCCGCTCAAGTGTTGAGCTATTATGGAAATCTTGGGTATTTGATTATTCGATCGGAAAGTTTAATACTGTCTATTTATCTGGAATGTGATACAATATGTGGAATTCATATAGTTAGGCATGAAATGCGAGGTATGTGATATTTCGGATTTACGATGTCTAAAGAGATTGTGGATTCCAAATGTTGTAGTTTTACACTTTCTTTTCTGTGACCGTAAGTGTAATATGTGATATCGCCGGTTTCGTTGCTATATGTCAACAACAATTGGGATGCGCATATTTACTTACGTTGATGACATGTGATGTTATGTGTTGCTGGATATGTTATATTGGATCGTCGCGTTCTGAATAGCCGGGGGGGTTTTATGTGAGATGAGCGTTTTTATTTTCATTCATGTAAAATAAAATGTATGTAATATTCTTTTATTGGGGCACTTCCGGGATGAGGTTGATGTCACCATTTGTATATTATTTACTTTTCCGCACTAGGATAGACCCAAGGAGGAGAGCACAAGTAACCGGTTTCTGGAGTCCAGTGGGAGACCAACTTGAGAAGTCGAGTCCGGGTCTCCTAACTCTAGAATTGGTAGGGTTGCTTGCTGCTCTTGTAGGGGTCTAGGGGTATGGGTTTGGCTATTATACGCGACCATGGAATCCGTGTTTTATAGAGGCTCAAAATAAAACACGGACGTCCTAGTATATCCAATGTTTCATATGTTTCTTCTGCTGCGATATCTGTGATGTGATCATTTGATGTGCTGTGATAAATACTGTATATAGTATATATGATATATTATATAGGCGTTACTTATGTTTTACACCCGCGCTAGCCCTGCCCCGCTCTGCCGTTAGTTACCTAACCTAACGGTGCACGAGGGGACATCGAGGCGAATGCGGATGGCATAAGTATACGTCGTATTTATCTGTGATGTTTAGGTGACTTAAATGATGGGACTTCATTAATGTGATTAATGAAAGAAAAGGAACCTAAAAGATGTTGTAGAATCAATTTTTTTTAAAAAAAGTGTAGCTACAGTTTTGCTTTGCATAGCGGTATATTGATATACCCTGCACATTATTCCATGAGGAAAGAGCCGAGATCCCTTCACCGGGAGTGACCTCTTTAGCAAAACTGGCAGATGCTACAACTCTAGGTTTGTTTTTTATTGCTTTTGGAGTTTTGCTTTGCATAGTGATGTTATATATATCCCGCACCTTATTCTAAAAGGAAAGAGCTGAGATCCCTTCACCGGGAGTGACCTCTTTAACAAAACTAATAAAAGCCTCAAAATCATTCCATTTCAAAATTTCACATGATTCTACGACGATATCAAGTTCATTACGCAATAGGTTTTCAGAAAAACCTGTCGTAGCCCTCCGTCAATTCAGATAAGTCCTGCTTAGTACTCGTGCTGCGTTTGTTGACCTTGTCAAGGCGTAGTGTGCGGTAGCTGACCAGTATTTATCTATTCATGCATATGATGCAGATTGATTTAGGGTAATCAAACGGCCTTGTTGACCTTGTCAAGGGTCGTGCGGGTGGGTTTAATTCAATCAAGAAATGACGGGTTGAACTTGACTTACGGTCTATAGTTTGTTGACCTTGTCAAGGTCATAGATCGTTTGGGGAAAAATATTATCGGGAATTTCAAGTGTTGAAATTTGCAATGAGATTGCATACCTTCTATGAGATAGTTGGATCCCGATACCCACTGCGAGTAATTGTTACTCCCGGGAGAGTTTTATACAGGACAATTAGCCGATCAAGTAGGTGTCTAGAAAGGTGTCAACGGGGTTACGCCTCTGGGAAAACGAGGTTTACTTTAATTAGGTCTGTGCGAAAGCACGGGGAACCTCCCTTAAAGTACCGACACTGTCCTGGCTGAAAGATTAGCGAACTTGTAGGGTGTAATTAATCCTGGCTAGTCTTTCCTTTTAGGGTTTAAAGAAAGATTTGATAAAAACAGTGGGAGCCATCCTGATTAGATAAAATAATAACCAATCTGATCTTGCAAGAGCATACGCTAAAGTGTTTTCTTCTTCTCTCTCTCTCCAGGTAGCGACCATATCATGCCTTAATCAAGATAATAATATGGATGTATTGACCGAACCAGCATGTTATACTGTGCTGGGGAACGTTGGTTCCGTTCTTTCTTATAAGAGTTATAAGACTGAACAGGATATAGGGGAATACCAGGATTCCCATGCCACCCGAATGAAGAAAGTACATGTTGATGCATTTTCTTCCGGTGTGTTCATTATAGAGAACTGTTTCTCCATTTCCTCTACGTCCTGGGTATTAGATACCGGGTCAGGATCCCATATATATAATCAGTTACATGGGCTTAGGAAAGGTAGAGAACTTGGAGAAGGTGATAAAGACATAAGGGTTAGAAATGGTGCAATTGTTGCAGCTGAAACCGTCGGGGAATATCACCTTGTATTGCCAACTGCTAATACATTGGTTCTGAACGAATGCTATTACATGCCGAACCTGATATGCAACATTATATCGGTTTCTTTGTTGAGTAAAGAGGGATATAATTTTGTATTACAGGATAATGTTAGGAACATTTTTCTAAACCAAAAGTTGGTTGGATCAGGCACGATGTGCAATCGCATTTATGTTCTAAATCAATCAACAGTTCTGAGTATAACAAACACACACAAGAGGAAGAGTTCAGAAATGAACGAATCCTTCTTATGGCATTGTAGACCGGGTCACATCAATGCGACACGACTAGCTAAGTTGCATAAGGATGGATATTTGAATCCGTTTGAATTTTCATCTTATGACACTTGCCAGTCATGTCTCAAAGGCAAGATGACCAAAACTCCATTTACGGGACACGGAGAAAGAGTTACTGAACTCTTAGGACTGGTACATAGTGATGTATGCTGCCCCATGTCTACACATGCCAGGGAAGGTTCTTCGTACTTCATTACATTCACTGACGATCTCTCTAGATTCGGATATGTGTTCCTGATGAAACACAAATCAGAAGCTTTTGAGAAATTTAGAGAATATAAAAAAGAAGTCGAGAACCAAACCGGGAAAAGTATTAAAATCCTTCGATCTGATCGAGGAGGTGAATACTTGAGTAATGAATTCCTGGACTTCCTAAAAGAGAATGGGATTCTCTCTCAGCTGACTCTGTCATATACACCACAGCACAACGGTGTATCTGAACGGAGGAACCGCACCCTATTAGATAAGGTGCGCTCTATGATGAGCACAGCTGAGTTACCTATTTCCATCTGGGGGTATGCGCTGGAGACAGCAGCATACCTATTGAATCAAGTTCCATCTAAATCTGTACCTACCACACCATATGAGATATGGAGTGGGAAGAGGCCATATCTTAAACGTGTTAAGATATGGGGTTGTCCGGCTTATGTCAAAAGACAAAATCCGGACAAATTCGAGGCACGGTCAGTTCTTTCCAAGATTGTGGGATATCCAAAGAACTCATATGGGTATTTTTTCTACCACAGTGAGGAACAAAAGGTGTTTGTTGCTCAACATGCCACCTTTTTGGAAAAGGAATTTCTTGTAAAAGAAATTAGTGGCAAAATGGTAGAGCTGGAAGAGGTTCCAGATACACAAACTGCAACTGAAGATTTAGTAGAACCGGAGGATTCGGTAGTTCTCGATGAACCCTAGCCACTCCGTCGATCTAGTAGGGTTCCTTGCCCACCTGAGAGATACTACGGTTTTCTCATGGATGGTGGGAGCGAGGATTGCATCAAGGTTGATGATGACCCAACTAGCTTCGAGCAGGCCATCACGAGTGGGGACTCAGTGAAATGGCTGGATGCAATGCGGTCCGAGATGGAATCCATGTACACCAACAAAGTATGGAATTTGGAAGATGATCCGGAAGGGGTAAAACCCATTGGGAGCAAGTGGATCTTCAAGAAAAAACTTAGTGTAGATGGGAAAGTGGAGACTTTCAAAGCTAGATTTGTTCCAAAGGGTTTTCGTCAGAGACCAGTTGTGGACTATGACGAAACCTTTTCTCTAGTGGCTATGCTTAAATCCATCTGGATCATGCTTGCCATCGCTGCATATCATGACTACAAAATCTGGCAAATGGATGTTATAACCGCCTTTCTAAACGGTGATTTAGAAGAGTGCGTGTACATGACTCAGCCAGAGGGCTTCGTAGATAGTGGGAGCAGCGGGAAGGTGTGCAAGCTGCTTAAATCCATTTATGGATTAAAGCAAGTATCGCGGAGTTGGAACATCTGCTTTGACGTCGTTATCAAAGAGTTTGATTTCATCAAAAACGTAGATAAACCTTGTATCTACAAGAAGGTGGCAGAGAGTAAGGTTGTCTTCCTCGTATTGTACGTGGACGACATACTCTTGATAGGAAATGACATTCCTATACTGCAATCGGTCAAGCTCTTCTTAACACAAAGATTCTCAATGAAATATCTTGGTGATGCCTCCTGCATATTGTGAATTATGATCTATAGAGATAGATCTAAACGTATATTGGGATTGTCCCAATCCAGGTACATTGACACCATACTAAAGAGGTTTAGTATGGAAGAGTCCAAACGTGGGTTTTTACCCACGATCTCAGGGCTCACTCTCTCCAAAGAGATGTCTCCCAAGAATGATTTGGAAAGAGCTCGCACGCAAGGGATACCCTATGCTTCGGCAGTAGGCTCTATCATGCACGCGATGCTATGTACCAGACCCGATGTAGCATACTCACTACGTATAGTGAGTAGGTATCAAGCTGATCCTGGAGAGAGTCACTGGACAGCTGTGAAGAGCATTCTCAAGTACTTACGATGGACTAAAGAGATGCTCTTGGTGTATGGTAACGGAGAACTCCAAGTGGTGTCCTTTACCGATTCAAGCTTCCAGAGTGATAAGGACGACTCTAAGTCACAGTCGGGATTTGTCTTTACCCTTTGCGGAGGGGCAGTTAGCTGGAAGAGTTCCAAGCAGGAAACCGTGGCAGACTGGACGATGGAGGCTGAATACATCGCTGCCAACAATGCTGCCAAAGAGGCTGTCTGGATCAAGAAGTTCATTACTGAACTTAGAGTGGTTCCATCCATTGAGTATCCAATACCTTTGTATTGCAATAACAATAGAGCGGTGGCTTTAGCCAAGGAACCCAGGTCCCATCAGCGATCCAGGCATATTCTGAGGCGGTATCACCTGATCCGGGAGATAGTTGATCGCCGGGAGATCGAGGTCAGGAGGGTTGACACGAAGAACAACACAGCGGATCCACTCACGAAGGCCATTCCCCAGATACAGTTTAAGAGACTCTTCAGGATGCTCGGTATGCGATACTACAGCAACTGGCCCTAGTGCAAGTGGGAGATTGTTAGTTGTATGTATGCCCTAGAGGCCAGTATTGTACAGATGATGTATATTATATTGGATGCTTGGACATATATAGAGAGGAATTTCTTGCTCGATATGATAGTATGCTATCTGGTTGCTCTTTATCTTAACATGTATACTTGTCTCTTGATACTGTCTTATAGTTACATGTTGGTAAAGCCCTTAGGATGTGTACTTGACTACCGGGACTATGATGCGGATCATACTAGTGGGGACATGGTAGTCCATAAGTACATCCTTCAAGGTCCCTAGTCATGGGTATATCTAGACGGGGCATCGATATACCAGAGTAGACTAGCGTATACGCTTCTCGACCCATGAGATGGGCGATGGGCGATCCCATATCCATTGGTGTTTGACATCAGAGATGGTATACGGGTGCTCAGTGGAGACTGGGTACACTGGACGGACTCGTCGAGAACTCCCAGATGGTATTATACCTCGGGTCAGATGGCAGTTCTCTGGTGACACTTGTGCAGGCTAGTCTGTAGACCCGAGATCGTTATAGAGTCTTGTGTGATTCCCACTGTGCTTTGATTTCCACCTTACCACGTCCATGAGGGCGTGCAAAACGGTGGTTTTTGGGTACAGTCCCGAGTCACATGAAGGCAATGAGCGATAGGAGGGGTTTCGTCTCTCCCGGTATTGGGGGTTGATGTTGCGCTGTGCTCGATTGGCCGTAACAAGGAAGTCCCTGGCCAGGGCTGATTCAGAGATTTACTGGTAAGTGTTACCAGTAGTTTCTCGACCCGTTATGAGCCTCACATCGGCACAACTAATCGGTTATTGGGGTCTGACGATTTCCGCCCCTAGACTTGATATGCGACATATCAGACGAGGAGACCGGACTGTACGGGAAGTGTTACCGGCAGGCTTTTACAGGAGTTGGAGCGGGCTTGCTTGCTTATCTTCTGATCGCTCAATACCCGGGTAGCCGTTACGTCCAGCTAGTACCGCAGACGGCTTGTGGGTGCGTGTTGTGATCATCACCTACTGCCGGCATATTGACGAGTCTTTAGAGTCCTACATAGAGCTTTTACTGGCTCAGGCAAAATGAAATAGGAGCACGTATGTGATATGTGCGGGACCGAGAATAATGCGTGTATGTGATACCGTATTCTATTCTCCCGACATTTTCTATCGGTCGGTTATATATGATATAGCCGGGTTATCGAATCATGTGTTGATTCGATAAGTCGATACAATGGATGTTAGTCGGTTATATGAGATATGACCAGATTATTAAGTCAAGTGTTAATTTAATAATCAAGTGTATAATTGTATATTAGATATACTAGTTTACATTTACTAACACTTGTTCACATTAAGGTTTTTCTCACATGAGCACAATTTTAATGTATATATGATATATATTAAAATGTGTTTTTCTTATTGTATCATGTTTTATGATACACTTGACATGGGTGTACAAGACATACACCATTCTATTTTTAAATGGTGGTTTAAATTTATTTAAATTAATAACAAATTAGTGGAATTTTTTCATAAGCATAAAGCTTGTAGAAGCTTGTGGATGTTTTGAAAAAGTCCACTAGTTTTGTTTTACTTAAGATTTTTATTGACCTAACCATTTAAACATAGCCATGGTTATGTCTCACCATGAGTTAGTATATGATACTCACTCACCATGGTTAACTCACACACTTGATCATTATCCTTTCCTCTTTCTTTTGTTCATCTTCTGCATTTGAACAAAAGAAAAAGAAAACTAGGGTTTTGAAAAGAGAGCAAAAGATTGTGAGAAATAAAATTCCAAAGAGAACCCACTTCCTTTTTCTCCATCCTCTACTAGGCAAGCACTTTAGTTTAGGGTGTTTACTTCACTAATTCTCTAGTTAATGAAGTAGGAGCTTGAGTCGGAATTCCCTCGATGTAGATCATCTTCGGCCTCGGAGACTTCGAGCAAGGTCGCATCTTTCGCCTCGTGAAGCCATGCAAGAGTCCGGGAGAACCATGATCGCAGCGAAGGGACTTCATCAAGGAGCTTTAGAAGTGAAGGACCGATTTACAAAGGTTGTATTTCGTATTCCCTTTAGAGTAAAGTTGTTTACTTGCTATTAGTTTCGCCTAAACTCTAGTATACGATCTTGCTTAGGGTTGTTCGGCACATAAAAATTTAATTTTGGCATGGTCGATTCCTTGTAGAGCCTTGTTAGTGTCCCTAGTAAGCCAACACTTATCTGCTCATGGACATGCATGGTGAAAGACCCTTCAGGCCAATAAATGGCCGCTTCCTGAAGAAATACTACGCCTAACTAGTCATGGCCTAGGTCAATGATAGATGACGACGACTATGTCCGCTCGCTATCTTCCAAAGCCCAAACTCTATAAGTAGTAACCGACTTACTTAACAGCGGACCGAAACTTCCTTAAACTAACAACGGAACGAAACGTCCTTAAACTAATGACGGACCACTATATCCTAAAACTAGCTGTTGACCGAGACGTCGAGAAACTACGGTGGATTGCAGCATCCTAAAGTTGATACAAAAAAAAGAGAAAAAAAAGAAAGAAAAAAAAAAAGGTATGTCCATAAGCAAAATGGGCACGGATGAAAACCTGAAAGGGCTCCTTGAATAAAAACAGCAGGGCTACCGGCGAGTCTTGTGAAAACTCGAAGGGACGCAACCTCGTTAGAATAAAAAAAAAGAGGAAAGAATAAAAAAGGGAAAACGGTATGCCCATAAGCAAAGTGGGCACGGATGAAAACCTGAAAGGGCTCCGTGAGTAAAAACAGCAGGGCTACCGGCGAGTGTTTGTGAAAACCCGAAAGGGCGCAACCTCGTTAAAAGACACTTGCAAGGTCCTCTCGACCTTGTAAAGAGAAATCACCCGCGTGAGATCCTTACGACTCACAAGGGAGAAACACACTTAGGGATCCCCATGATTCCTAAGGAGAAATTACGCTTGCGAGATACTCACGACTTGTAAGGAGAATCCTCTTATGAGACCCTCACGACTCATAAGATTCAAAAGTCTTAAACTACAGGGACCTGAACCTGTTCTTAAGCAGCCCCCACAACCTTCAATACTGCCCTACAAGCGTCTCAGTGTTGACCCTTGTATACAATCCATGGGTGCGAATAAACATTTCCCTAACCAAATCCCATCCGTGACTAAGGATATGTCTACACGGTGAACAACCCTTATAAGTCCTCTCGACTTATAAGGAGAAAACACTCTTGTAAGATCCTTACGACTTATAACAGAACATACACTTAGGAGTCCTCACGATTCCTAAGAAGAAAACACACCTACGAGATCCTCACGACTCGTAGGGAGAAATACCTTTGTGAGACCCTTACGGCTCATGAAGTCAAAAGCCTTAGTCGACAGGATCCTAACCCTGTTCGCTAAGCCATCTTTGTTCGATATCGGCAGAGGCAAATGATGATTCGCTCCTGGCAATATTCCAGGTGTAGCGGTGCTGATGCCGAAATCGGTGTCTAATCCCAAGCTTACAGCAAAAAGCTAGCAAGCCTCACATGCATACAAAATAGCCGAAATGATGGGGCAACTTGCAACAAAATCAGCAAGTAAAAATTTATGCATGCAAAATAGTCCAAATGATTAGGCAACTCGCAAAAAAAAAACTGCGAGTAAAAATAAAACAAATAGCCGAAATGATTGGTCACCGCGAAAAATAGCCGAAATGATGGGGCAATCGCGACCTTCGCGATATAAAAGCTGAAATGATAGAGCATCGCGAATAGAGATAAAATAAAAATATATAAAATCAAATTTATGCCCTACAGGTGATATCACATCGATCCCTGTATACAATCCAGGGGCGCAAACGAATAGGGAGTCACACTCCTCCTCCCCAGGTGGCACCAGAAGAAGAAGCCAAATCTCAACGGTTCACAGATAGCCTAGAGATCATCTCAACATTCATCTCATCACAACAGACATAACATCAGACAAAGCGGAACAGCGGCAACCCCGAGTTCCATGACTCGGCGGTGCATAGATAACCAAGAGTCAAACCCTGACTCCATGAAATACGGATAAAGAAAAATTTCTGGTTACGTAGAACGTGTGACCTCATGGAAAACGTCCTGAGCGGATCCTGGTCCTCGCAGAGCACGGCAGTGAACCCGTGTGATGCATCCAGAGCGGAGCCTAGTCCTCGCCGAACACGGCAGTGAACCCGTGGGAAGCATCTAGAGCAAAATTCTTGGCTACGTGGAACGCGGATTATGTCACTTTTGACCCCGTAGAAAACGTCTAGAGCGGATCTTGGTCCTCGCAGAGCACAGCAGTGAACCCGTGTGAAGCATCCATAGTAGAGCCTGGTCCTCGCCGAACACGGCAGTGAACCCATGGGAAGCATCTAGAGCAAAATTCATGGCTACATGGAACACGGATTATGTCACTTCTAACCCCGTGGAAAACGTCCAGAGCGGATCCCGGTCCTCGCAGAGCACGGCAATGAACCCGTGTGAAGCATCCAGAGCGGAGCCTAGTCCTCGCCGAACACGACAGTGAACCCGTGGGAAGCATCTAGAGCAAAATTCCTGGCTACGTGGAACACGGATTATGTCACTTCAGACCCCGTGAAAAACGACCAGAGCGGATCCTGGTCCTCGCAGAGCACGGCAGTGAACCCATGTGAAGCATCCAGAGCGGAGCCTAGTCCTCGCCAAACACGGCAGTGAACCCGTGGGAAGCATCTAGGACAAAATTCCAGGCTACGTGGAACGCGGATTATGTCACTTCTGACCCCGTGGAAAACATCCAGAGCGGATCCTGGTCATCGCAAAGCACGGCAGTGAACCCGTGCGAAGCATCCAGGGCGGAGCCAGGTCCTTGCCGAACACGGCAGTGAACCGATGGGAGGCATCCAAAGCAAACATCGGAGTTTGAGGTCTTAAAACTCATGTTCTATGATGTCCTTAACCTCGACCGTGATGTCTTAAAACTAACAATGGACCGTAATGTCCTTAAACTAATTTTACCTTGGTTCAAGGGTACATCTCTTCATTCCTTTGATATCTATCGTTGTAATTCCTCAACGTCTTCAAAGAGGTGACGGGTCTCGACGACCACACAAAACATTGGACTGTGGAGTCCTTAAATCAACAGACTATGACGTTCTTAACCTCGACCGTGATGTCTTAAAACTAACATTGGAATGTGGAGTCCTTAAATCCACGGACTATAATGTCCTTAACCTCGACCGTGATGTCTTAAAACTAACATTGGACTGTGGAGTCCTTAAATCCACGGACTATGACGTCCTTAACCTCGACCGTGATGTCTTAAAACTAACATTAGACCATGGAGTCCTTAAATCCACGGACTATGATGGCCTTAACCTCGACCGTGATGTCTTAAAACTAACATTGGACTGTGGAGTCCTTAAATCCACAGACTATGACGTCCTTAACCTCGACCGTGATTTCTTAAAACTAACATTGGACTATGATGTCCTTAACCTCGACCGTGATGTCTTAAAACTAACATTGGACCTTGGAGTCCTTAAATCCACGGACTATGACGTCTTTAACCTCGACTGTAATGTCTTAAAACTCGCATTGGACTATCGAGTCCTTAAATTCACGGACTATGATGTCCTTAACCTCGACCGTGATGTCTTAAAAGTAACAACGGACCGTGGAGTCTTTAAACCCACAGACTATGATGTCCTTAATCTCGACCGCGATGTCTTTAAACTACGGTATCTTGGAAAACGTCCAGAGCGGAGCCTGGTCCTCGTTAAACACGGCAGTGAACTCGTGTGAAGCATCCAGAGCAACCCTTAACTCCGTGAAATGCGGATAAAGACAACTTCATCCATCACTTGCGAGTCCTCACGACTCGTAAGGGAGTAAATTCTCTTGTGAGATCCTTACGACTTTCAAGAGAAAACGCCCTTGGGAATCCTCACAATTCTTAAGGAGAAATTACACCTACGGGATCCTCCCGACCGGTAGGGAGAAAATTCTTTATGAGACCCTCACGGCTCATAAAGTTGAAAAGTCTTAGGTGACAGATTCTAACCCTGTCTTCTAAGCCATCACTACCTAACAAAGAGTACAAGATTGACAGTTATATACTATCGAAAATCACATAGCAACAACACAGCAGGGAGAAGAAAGCAGCAGTATAACAAAAAGAAATGTGGCTTCATTCATGAACTCAATTGGATACAAAATACGTCATACAAAAAAATGGATACATATTATTCAAAGATTACAAGTATCCAACCTATATAAAAACAGCTATTGGGAGGGAGGCGCCTTTAATAGACCGGCTAGCTACTCGCGCGCTTTTCTCTACTCCTCCTCACGATCAGCCGCCGCGGCCAGCTCTGCTTCAACTTGGGCCCGTTGCTGCAAATAGGATGAGAGTTTCTGATCAGATTCCTGCTGGGCAGCCTCCTGACTCTGCGCAACCTGCTCGTTAAGATCAAGCTTCTTCCTCAACACCAGCCCGTCTGAGATACATCGTTTAAGGTTTTCAAAAATGGCATTCAGCTGGGTAGCATTAGCCGCAACCTCAGCCCGCAGTTGGGCAGATTCAGCAGCAGTCGCCTCACGTTCCTTTTGCTTAAGGGTTGCCTCTCGTTCGAAATGGCGGAAGAACAAAACACTTTGCTCAACCCATGCGGCCCGTTGGGAGTTCAGAGCCTGGGTCTCAAGGGCAGGACGCATAAGTTCAAGCTGATGCAGGCAGGCCTCGATCTTGCTGCAGTGATTAACCCAAGACTCGACGACGCCTTCATTATGGAAATTTACAAGCGTCGCCAGCATCGGATTGACCTTGGGAGAGAAATCTGCGGTAGATATAGGAGCTTCTACGTCAAGCTCCTCAATGTATTCACTTAGCATGCGCAGACTCGTCACAGCCCCCTTTGAGGATGGGCGTCTGGAGAAGGAGCCTGCCGGCATCATTATGCAAGATTCGAAAGAGGCCGGAGTTGAAGCGACCGCTGCAAAACAAGTCACAATCAGATAACGGATCAAAAAATATAGGAGATTCATGAACAATGGATTCACTATACCAGCTGCAGCAGGTGGCAAATCCGGGAGGACTAATGGCGCAACTGATCTCTCATCCCCTCCTTCAATCTGCAGCACTGCAATCAAGGCAAAGAAGACTCAGATATAATTTCATGGTCGGTAAAAGAAAGAGCCTTAATTGAAAACTGTATTCACCAGCGCCACTGGATGAAGCAATCTCCGACGGGAAGGAGAAGTGAGGATGCAACACCTGGTACAGGTGGTCAAAAAGGACTCCTGCAAAAACGGGATAACGCAATGTCAGTACATGAATTATATAGCCGAAAGGCAGGACTGATGGGTCACAAATCCATACCTTCCAGCATCTGCGACGGTACGAGAGAAGGCAGAGAGGTGGTTACCATCAGGGCGGTGACTGACGGCGCTGTCTCAAGTAGTTCGACATCTACACTAGCCGCAACTGCGTTAGAAACAAGATAAACCTTGTTTAGAAAGATTGCAGAATAAAAAGAAAGGAGGTAACCTAAAATCTACCTGAAGAGTCGCCAGCCGGAGCAGTGATGAGGGCGTCACTTGATTCAACAACTGCGTCTCCCTCTTCCATAGGGGCGGTCTCACCCCCCGTCGCTTTGTCCCCTGACTCGACGAGAGCCGTCGTCATACTTGCGACGCCAGGAGACGGCAAAGAACCGTAAGTGGGAAGAGCGATGACCGGGGCGATGCCCGACTCTTGAGAACGAGCGGCCATCTCGGGCCCAGCAACCGTACCCGTTTTGCTCGCCACTACCTCGGGCTTAGTGATCGCAGCCTTCTTATCCACCACGGACTAGGCTGGGCCATGGTAGCCGTCTTGTCCAACGCTGCCTCAGGCTCCGCCGTAGTAACTGTCTCACCCGACTCCACCTCGCGCTCGACAGTGGTTGCTATCTTGGGCATAGCAGTCGTGACTGTCTCGTCAGCCACTATCTCGGGCTCGGAAACTACGGTTATATCGCGTACCGTCGCCCCGGGTTCAGCGGCTACCTCCTCCACAGCCCCCTCAGGCTCAACGGTCGCCGCCACTCCTTCAATAAGGCTCGGCCCTGCACGACAAAATATATAAGAACTGATAGTTTAAAGCTTTGACAACGAAGCCTCAAAACACATTACCTGGGGTCGATTTACCATTGGCTTCCCGAGCCGCACGTGCCGCCCTTCTATGAGCAGTAGACAAGGCAACCGGGAACTCCTCTGAAGGAGTACAGTGGGAGTAACGGCGCTTGAACCTGCCCCCACAGCCAAAGCAGGACTACGTTCCCTTGCTGCGTGCCTCAGGCGCTTCCTTTCCTCCTGGGCCGTCACAACAGACATTTTAGAAGCCTATTTCAGAAAGGCATCGTCGTCCGCATTAAGGGTTACCTCCAGAGCCGTCAAGGATTCCATCATCGGTTTTTTGAGCAGTGCCTCCTTCAGCAGTACCGAAGAGGCCGGGACTTCGGTGGATGGCTCGGGAAGAGTCTCCACATCACCTTGCGGGACCGACATTGTGGTTCCTGTGATAAGATAAAGAAAGGGTTAGATTGTCCAGAAAAAGGAGAATGAAGACTCAATGAGCCGAAACATACCAATGCCCAATAGAGCACGATTCCTCTCCTCCTCCTCGAAAGTCCTGAGGGAAGCCGCCGGAGCCTCTTCAGTAGTAAAACCTGTTACAAAAGGAAAAATGTCAGTCAAGACATGATAATAAAAATAAAGATATAACGCAATGACAAAGGTGCGACTAATATTTACTTGATTGCACGAGGGCGGCTATTTTCGCTTGGTGCCTCGCGAGTCGCTCAGAAGCAGCAATAGCGGCATCGAGATTATTGTCTGCCTGCTTTATAAAGAGACCCTCATTGGTTCCATACTCACTTAGGCCTTCGGTAAGAGGAGCCTGAGGCTCTAGGCCGTGTGTGGCATCAAGGGAGAGGACCGACTTCTTCTTCTTCTGTGCGCGAGTTCTGGTCAAAGCCAAAACCAGCTTGCGCTTCATGGGCACTTTGGGCCGGCGAGTCCCGATATCGAGCCCACACCAGATTCGGGGGAAGCTACGTTCACCGTCTCCACTGGAGCATGGGGCACCGAAGGCATATTCACCATCTCTACAGGAATATGAGGCAATCCACTGTAGGGTTCCTAGGCACTCTTAAGAGGTCTCACAAGGCATCAACCATGCCAATTTCAAAATTTAACGGTGCCGAGAAACCCTAACAAGATCGTTGGCTAGATATATAGGCGATAAAGCAAACTAGTTAACACTTAACTACAAGAATACGGAAATACAACCTTTGTAGATCCGGTCCTCCACCTCCACGACTCCGTGATGAGGTCCTCTCCGCTGTCCAAATGCAATCCCGGGCTCTAGCGTCGGCTTCATCGCAGAAGAAGCGGGCTAGGTCATCGACGACGATGCCGAAGATGATCTACGTCGAGGCATCGCTAGATCAAGCTCCAACTTCACCAAGTCAAGAAAACTTATGAAGGAAACACACTCTACTACTTGGCAAGAGGTAGAGGATGAAGAAATAGAAAGTGGGTTCACTTTAGAATTGGATTTCTCACTCATTTTCATCAATCACCATTGATGAAGTGAAGCTTTCTTCATGAAAGAAGATGAAGAAGAAGCTAATATTATGATAAGTTATTTTTAAATCAAAAGAAAATGAAAACTTATCATAATGTAAACCATGGTCAAGTGTAGAGATTAAACCAAGGTTAGTTGGAATGGTTAGGGTTAAGGATGAGATAAAAATGGTTGACTTGATCAAAGCTTCAAGAAGCTTCAACATAAAACAAAATAAGCCACCATCCTTAAATAATTTCCAAAATGAATATATAAATAAACAACTAAGTAAATAATCAAAACCCTAACCATTCATATAACCATGGATTAATCTTTACACAAACCCAAGTGAGCAAGTATCATCAAACATGATACAAACTAGTGTACAAAAGTCTATCACATATACAATGTGCACACCAAGTGAGAAAATCCATTTAAATCCATTTAAAGTGAACCATATTAGTTAATGTAAATTAATATATCATATATATAATTATACATTAAATCATTAAATCAACACTTGATTTAACGATCCGGTCATATCGCATATGACCGGCTAATATTCAATGTATCGACTTATCGAATCAATCCTTGATTCGATAACTAGGTTATATCGCATACAACCATTCGATACAATCATCGCGAGAATGGAATACGGTATCACATACACGCATTATTCTCGGTCCCGCACATATCTCATATGCGCTCCTATTTCGTTTCGCTTGAGCCAGGAAACCTCTGTGTAGGACTCTAAAGACTCATCAATACGCCGGCAGCAGGTGATGATCATATCAAACACCCACAAGCCGCAAGCGGTCTGCTAAACGTAACGGCCACCCGGGTATTGAGCGATCAGAAGATCGACGAGCAAGCCCACTTACACTCCAGTGAATCCAACCAGTAACACTTCCGTACTGTCCGGTCTGATTGTCTGATATGTCGCATATCTCGCCTAGGGGTGGTAAACGTCAGACCCCAATAGCTCGATAAGTCGTATCGATATGAGGTCTATAACAATTCGATAAACTACCGGTAACACTTACCAGTAAATCTCAGCAACCCTGGCCAGGGATTTCCTGTTATAGCCAATCGAACACAGCGCAACATCAACTCCCTATACCGGGAGAGACGAATCCCCTCCTATCGCTCATTGCCTCCATGTGATTCGGGACTGTACCCAAAAACCACCGTTTTGCACGCCCTCTTGGACGTGGTAAGATGGAAATCAAAGCACAGTGGGAACCACACAAGACTCTATGACGATCTCGGGTCAACAGACTACTCTGTACCAGTGTCACCAGAGAACTGCCATCTGACGTAAGGTATAATACCATCTGGGAGTTCTCGGCGAGTCCGTCCAGTGTACCCAGTCTCTACTGAGCACCCGTATATCATCTCTGATGTCAAACACCAATGGATATGGGATCATCCATCGCCCATCTGTATGGGTCGAGAAGGTACACGCTAGTCTACTCTGGTATATCGATGCCCCGTCTCGATACACCCACGACTAGGGACTTTGAATGATGTACTTATGGACTACCATGTCCCCACTAGTATGATCCGCATCATAGTCCAGGTAGTCAAATACACATCCTAAGGGCTTTACCAACATGTAACAGAGAGACAATCAGTGTACACGTTAAGGTAAAGATCAACCAGATAGCATACTATCATGTCGAGCAAGAAAGTCCTCCCTATATATGTCCAAGCACCCACTACAATATACATCCTATGTATAGTAATGGCCTCTAGGGCATACATATAACTAACAATCACCCACTTGCACTAGGGCCATCTGATAGCAGTGGTTGCAGTATCTCATACTCAACCATCCCATAAAAGTCTCTCTCTGGGAACAGGCCTTTGTGAGTGGATCCGCTGTGTTGTCCTCTGAGTCTACTCTCCTAACCTTGATCCCTTGGAGATCAACCATCTCCACGATCAGGTGACACTTCCTTAGAATATGTCTGGATCACTGATGGGACGGACGTTCCTTGGCATAAGCCACAACTCCATTGTCACACAATGGAAGGAACTAAGTTCATCTCATGAACAAATATACACCCAGACTGCCTCTATGGTAGCATCTTTAGTAGCGATGTATCCTGCCTTTATCGTCTAGTATGCCACGGTATCTAGTTTGGAACTTTTCCAACATACCGTCCCTTTACTGAGGGTAAAGACAATTCCTGCGACTGACATTCAGTCGTCTTTATCACCCTGGAACCCTTCCAGTGATTCTCCCCAGGATCGGTTGATACCGTCTCACTACAACTAGTGAGAATCCTAACATCCATTTAGATCTATCTCATAGATCCAAAAACCCAGGATTTAGGAGGTATCACTTTGATCCTATGTGGAGAATCATTGTGATGAACGGAGATTGACCGAGCGTAGCATAGGAAACTCCTTCCCTATCAAGAGTATGTCATCCATGTACTCTACGAGGATCGTTACTATACTCCCTACTACCTTTTTGTTTATACAAGGTTCATCTACCATTTTGATGATGTCAAACTCTTTAACTAAGACATCAAAACAGATGTTCCAACTCCGCGATACCTGCTTTATCCTATAAAGCATCTTGTACACGTTTTCGCTGCTCCCACTGTCTACGAAGCCCTCTGGCTATGTACTTACAGACGTTCTCATCTAAAACATCATTTAGAAAAGCAGTCATGACACCCAACCGCCAGATATCGTAGTCATGGTATGTAGCCGTAGCAAGTAGGATCTGGATGGACTTATGCATAGCCACTTAGAAAAAGTTTCATCATGATCCATACCTGGTCAATGATGCAAACCTTTAACAAGTCTAGCTTTGAAAGTCTCAACTTTTCCATGTACACCAAGTAATCTTCTCAAGATATACTTGCTCCTGATGGGGATTTAACCCTTCAGATATAGCAACCAAAGTCCATACTTTGTTGGTATATAAGGATTCCATCTCAGATCGCTAAGCATCCAGCCATTCTTACAGAGTCCCACTCCTGATGGCCAGCTCGAAACTAGTTGGGTCATCATCTCATGATGCAATCCTTGCTCCCACTGTCATAGAGAAACCGAAGTATCTCTCAGGTGGGTGAGGAACCCTACTAGATCGGCGGAGAGGCTGAGGTTCGTTGGAATCTACTGAATCCTTTGGTTCTTTCAAATCATCAGCTGTAGTTTGTATAGATGGAACATTTCCAGTTCTACATAACAGACCTTGCCTCGAGCTTGTCCGGATTATACTTTTCAGACATAGGCTGGACAACCCCAAACCTTAACCAACTTAAGAGATGGGCTCTTCCCTTTCCATATCACATATGAAGTGGTAGGCAACTGATTTGATTTGAACCCTATTCAATAGGTATGCAGCTTCTCAAGTGCATAACTCCCAAAAAAAGAAACAGGTAACTCAGTAGTACTCATCATAGAGCACACACCTTATCACATAGGGTGTGATTGCTTCGCCCCGATATACCATCGTGCTATGGTGTATTCGGAGGAGTAATTCTGAGAGAGAATCCCATTCTCCTTTAGAAAAGTCCAAGAACTTCGTGCTCAAGTATTCTCCTCCTTGATCTCATCAAAGGATATAATACTTATACCCGTATTTTGGATCTCTACTTCTAACTTGTATTCTGTGAATATTTCAAAAGGTTCGGACTTGTGTTTCAACAGGAACAAAGGTCTGAATCTCGAAAGATTATCAAAGAATGTAACGAAGTACAAAGAACCGGTCTTGGTATGTGTAGACAGGGGACCTTCATACATCAACATGTATCATCCCAAGAGTTCACTAACTCTTTCTCTGTTTCCAGTAAACAGAGCTATGGTCATCGTATCTCTGTGACATGACTGGCAAGTTTCATAAGATGTAAATTCAAACTGCTTTAAATATGCATCTACATATAACTTCAGCTAGTCAGGTCGCATTGATATGACCTAGTCTACAATACCTCAAGAAGGATCCGTTCATTTCTGAACTCTTCCTCTTGTGTGTGTTCCATATACTAAGAACTGTAGTTTGATTTAGAACATCAATGCTTTTAGATAACGTGCCTGAATCGATCAACTTTTGATATAGGAAATGTTCAAAACATTATCCAACTATACAAAATTTTATCATTTCTTTACTAATAAAGAGATAGATATGATTTTGTATATCAGGTTCGGTATCTAATAACATTCGTTCAGAATCAATGTATTTGCAATACAAGGTGACATTGACCAACAGACTTGGCTGCAACACTTGCCCCGTTTTCTGCCTCATGAAACTTATCACCCGTTCTCAGTTCTCTACCTTTCTGCAGCCCAATGTAACTTCAGAATACATATCTGGGATCCTGATCTGGTATCACAAACCCAGGACGTAGAAGATACAGAGAAACAGTTCTTTGTAACGAACACACCCGAAGATGATGCATCAGCATGCACTCTCTTTGTTTGGGCGGCACGGGAAATCTGGTATTCCCCTATTTCCTGCTCTGTCTTATAACAATTATAAGTTGGAGCGGGACCAACATTCCCCAGCTCAGTATAACAAGCGGGTTCGGTCAATAATCCGTATTATTATCTTGATTAAGGCGTGATATGGTCGCTACCTGGAGAGAGAGAGAGAAGAAAACACTCAGCGTGCGCTCTTGCAAGAATAGATTGGTTATTTTTTATCTAATCAGGATGGCTCCCACTGCTTTTTATCAAATCTTCCTTCAAACCCTAAAAGGAAAGACTAGCAGGGATTAATTACACACTGCATGTTCGCCAATCTTTCAGCCAGGCCAGTGTCGGTACTTTGAGGGAGGTCCCCCGTGCTTTCGCACGAACCTAATTAATGTAAACCTCGTTTTCCCAGAGGCGTAACCCCGTTGACACTTTTCTAGACACCTACTTGATCGGCTAATTGTAATGTGTAAAACTCTCCCAGGAGTAACTCTTACTCGCAACGGGTATCGGGATCCAACTATCTCATAGAAGGTATGCAAACAACCCATAGTCCGCTAGTCAAGTTCAACCCGTCATTTCCTGATTGAATTAAACCCACCCGCACGACCCTTGACGGAGGCCAAACAACGCCGTACGAATACCTTAATCCAATCGCATCATATGCTAGCAGATAAGCACTAGTTAGCTACCGTACACTACGCCTTGACGGAGGCCAAACAACCGCAGCACGAATACTAACTAGTACTTATCTGAAATGACGGAGGGCTACGACAGGTTTTTCTGAAAACCTATTGCGTAATGAACTTGATATCGTTGTAGGATCGAATGAATTTTGAAATGGAGTGTTTTTGAGGCTTTTCTAGTTTTGCTAAAGGAGTCACACCCGGTGAAGGGATCGTCGGTCCTTTCCTCATCAAATAAGGTGCAGGATATATCACATATACCTCTGTGCAAAGCAGAACTCTTAAAAGCTATCAAAAGATAAACCGAGTTTGTAGCATCTGCCAGTTATTGCTAAAGGAGTCACTCCCGGTGAAGGGATCTCGGTCCTTTCCTCATCGAATAAGGTGCAGGATATATCACATATACCGCTGTGCAAAGAAAGAACTGTAGCTACCTGTTTTATTTTGAAATTCGATTCTACAACATCTTAGGTTTTTTTTCTTTCATTAATCAAATTAATGAAGTCCCATCATTTAAGTACCTAAACATCACAGATAAATACGACGTACACTTATGCCATCTGCATTCGCCTCGATGTCCCCTCTTGCACCGTTAGGTTAGGTAACTAACGGCAGAGCGGGGCAGGTCTAGCGCGGGTGTAAAACATAAGTAACGTCTATATAATATATCATATATACTATATACTGTATCTATCACAGAACATCACATGATCACATCACAGATATCGCAGCAGAAGAAACATATGAAATATTGGATATACTAGGACGTCCGTGTTTTCAATACGAGCCAGTATAAAACACGGATTCCACGGTCGCGATGAATAGCCAAACCCACACCCCTAGACCCCTACGAGAGCGGCAAGCAACCCTACCAATTCTGGAGTTAGGAGACCCGGACCCGACTCCTCGAGTTGGTCTCCCACTGGACCCCAAAACCCGGTTGCTTGTGCTCCCCTCCTTGGGTCTATCCTAGTGCGGAAAAGTAAATAATATACAAAAGGTGACAACTTCCGCAACCTGGAAGCGCCCCAATAAAAGAATATTACATACAAGTTTTTACATGAATGAAAATGAAAAACACTCATCTCACATAAAAACCCCCGGCTATTCAAACACGACGATCCAATATAACATATCCAGCAACACATAACATCACATTTCATCAACGTAAGTAAATATGCGCATCCCAATTGTCGTTGACATATAGCAACGAAACCGGCGATATCACATATTACACTTACGGTCACAGAAAAGAAAGTGTAAAACTACAACAGTTGGAATCCGCAACCTCTTTAGACATCGCATGCCTAATCAAATGAATTACTTAGACATCGCATGCCTAACAATTATAAACCCCGCATTTTAGTCTCATTATCGAAAATACTTTTCAATATTAAGTCGGGCAATTCAACAAGATTCCCGACATCCTGATCGAATGCTCGTCGCAAACTTTAGTAGGCAGCTGCACCCCCATACCGTCGACGAAGTGCACCAAGGCGGAACACCGCTGCCGCGAGCACCCGAACGGACGCTTTCGGCGACGGGGTTCTCCTACAGTCACTTAGTGTTAGTGTTTATGCCCTAGAAGGCCATTACTGTATCATACTAGCTTGTATATTACTTAATGGAAGCTTGGGATATTCACATGTATATAACAGTCTTGCTAAACATGGTAGTATGCTACTTGGTTTTTCTATCTTAATATGTGAGTGTACGTATTGATAGAGCTCTTAGGATCTTGCTTGTCTACCAGCGTTGTGATGGCAGTCACACTAGTGGGGGCTGGGTAGTCTACAAGCACATCCTTATTCAGGTCCCTGGTCGTTGGATTATCGAGACAGAGCATCGATACTCCGGAGTAGACTGGTGTGTACGCTTCTCATCCCAGTTGGGGAGATGGCCTGTCCCACAGCCATCAGTACGTCGTACTGGAGATAGTATACAGGTGCTCGTTAGGTTACGAGTACACCGGACAGGACTCACAGGGAACTGTTGGTTGGTTTGATACCAGTCGTCAGTGAACAGTTCCCAGGTGACATGAGTACAGCGTAGTCCGCAGACTTGACACTGCTACTTCGCCTCGAGTGTGTCCCACTGTTCTTAGATTGCTACCCTACCACGGCTCAAAGGAGTCGTGCAAACAGGTAGCAGTTGGGTGCAGTCCCGAGCACTTGGAGGCAGTGGCGGTTAGACAGGATTTGTCCCTCCCGGTATTGGGAGTAGATATCGTGCTGTGTCAGAGAGCCATTACGCAAAGTCCCTGGCCAGGGCAAGCGAGATTTGCTGGTAGGTTCCAGTAGTTTCTCAGGGTGTAATGGGCTTCACTCCGACACGACTTATACCGCTATTAGGGGACTGACGCTTGCCGCCCCCTAGGCCCGATATGCGATAGTCTTGGACGAACGGACCGGACTGTATGGAGATTGTCACATCAGACTCAGTAGGAGTTCGGATGGGTTTTCTCATCGGCCTTCTTATCGACAACTACCTGGGGACCGTTACGTACAGCTAGTGCCGCTTGCGGTCTGTGGTTAAACCCACTGCCAGCGTAGTAGTCGAGTCTCTAGAGTCCCACACAGAGAGTTTCCTACTCCAGGCGAAACGATATAGAGGTTGCATGGTTTTGCGACAAAGGGTTCGGACGCATACGTGCGTTTACGCACGTACGACTTTCGGACAGTTTTTACCAGTCGGCTTTGGTTTAAGCCAGTTACTGGTATCCGGTTATTGGATTTTTACAGTCTAAAGTTTTTCCGTATTTTTACGGATCGGAGGGGCGTTCTCGTAATTACTCGAGAAGCTTCTAGAAGATGTGACTAAGGAGGTTTCTTTTGGATAAGAGAGTGAGTCATGGTGGTGATTCATTCACTTCATTAATGCACATTTATTGCTTAATGACTCATGCTAATGAATCATCACAAGATATTTTATGAAGCATGCTTATTCATTTCTTTTATTCATTTGTTGAAAATAAGAATGCTTCATAATATTATGATACACTCTCTCTCTTCTCTCATTATCTTATCTCACATTCTCTCTCCTCAAGCTCTCATCTTCAAGATACTAACCTTAATCCTCATGTGTTGAGAACAAAGGTTTAGTTAGACTTAAGCATCCATAACCTACACTCTACATCATCCTTTCATCTTTGATTAGCAATCAAAGTTGATTAGTTACCTCAAGTTAGAGGTTTAGCTTGGAGTTTCGCTCTCGGGTGGATCGTCTACTACCTAGAGAAGGTCGAGGAGAACAAAGGAGGACGTAAAGAAGAAGGACCGGTTTCATTAGGTATAATCCCTAATCACTTGTGAAAAGAAACTCATAGAATACGGTTATTTAGAGTTTAGCTTCGATTTAAGCGGTTAGTCGATGTTCGTTCCTTAAACTTGATCGTTTTTGTAAAATCCGCCTCCCCACAAGTACTGGGGTGTACTACATCGACAAACAGTGGTATCAGAGCCTCGCTAAACACTAAATAACTTAATCGCAAATTTGTACGAATTTCGAACGGAAAAACGAAGCCGGAAAACCCTAAAAATTGTAAGTTTCTGTCGAATTTAAAATGATGTCAGAAAATTTTTCAGGTGAGTTCAGAGAGCTTAGCATGACACCAGTAGACTACACAAGAAAAACAGTCAGCTAACTCGTTCAACTCGGCGCGGAACCGCGGCCTCAGCCTACTGAGGCGCGGCGCTTCCGCGGCCGAGTCAACGATTCAGCGGCCGATTTTTCTTGTGTTGTCTCTTTATAATATTTGGGGTTTTCTGGAATGTTTAGTTATTGCTCAAGTTACTGTTTAACAGAGCAGATTTTGGAGCAATATTGAAGTTGTTTATTCGATCGAATTGTACAGTATTTGCGTATTGGATTATATCTGTGATTATTTGATGTGTTCGTAAACCTCCCCCAACTGCTAGTATGTCGGTTGGCAGGGGGTTGCACATTTCTGAAATGGTTATATCTGTTTGTGCATATAAACTGTATTGGACTGTTGTGGTGTATAGCCGGGGTTAGCAATGGGTTATTGATTAATTCATTTGTTGTAAATGTAATTTGTTGTAATATTATTTTCGCGGGGCACTTCCAGGTTGCGGTCGTAGCCACCGTTGTATTATTTCATTTTACTGTTTTTGCTCCTAGGACTGACCCAAGGTGGGGTACACAAACTGCCGGGTGGGTAGTTTGCCGTACCCGTAGGGGTCGAGGGTGGGGTAAACGGCTATTCATCACAACTGTGTAATCTGTCTTTTCTTGCAGGCTCAAAAGAAATACAGATTGCTTGCATATCCAATATTGTTTATCTGTGTTCTGGAATGAATATCATTGCGTCAGACGAATGTAAAATATCTATATTTATTGTAGCTATTTAGACGTCACTTATGTTTTACACCCGCGCTAGCCCAGCCCCCGCTCTGTCGTTAGTTAAGTAACCTAACGGGTGATGACGGGACCCCGTGGCGAATGCGGATGGCATAAGAGGACGTTGTATTTTCGTTGTTTTCTGCAATGATAGGTTAATGATGGGACGCATTATCTGTAATGCAAAGAAAACAAACCAAAGTTTAAATCGTTGGAACAATTTAAAAGAAACCACTCGGTTATTTTTAAAACAGATATTTTTAAATGCGGAGCTTTAACCACTCCTTTTAAAAGCTATCAGGTTCCTTCGATTATATCAAGTTCACTACGTTCACGGTCTCGCCAAGACCAGTCGTAGCCCTCCGTCATTTCTTATGAATGGTCAGTAGTATTCAAGCTATGTTTGTTTGGCCCTTAGTCAAGACATAGTGTTTGGTAGCTGCTGGGGTATTCATTTGTTGCATAGATAGATGAGTTGGTTTGGGACACTCGTATTACTTTGTTTGGCCCTTAGTCAAGAGTATACGGATGGGTTCAAATCAACAGGATAATGATGGGCAGAACTTGACATGTGACTTATGATTTGTTGGCCCTTAGTCAAGATCATAAGAGCATGGGGCAAAAACTTATATCGGGAATTTCTAAAGAAACTGAAATTTGCAAAGAGATGCATACCATTTTGAGTTTGATGAATGTTGGTAGCATTCCTACAACATTATCAGACGATGATATTTGGATCCCGATCCTACTGTGAGTATATGCTACTTATCAGGATATTCGTCACTTAACGATCAATGCTATAAACCTAGTAGGTGTCCAGAAAAGTGTCAGCGGGGTTACGCCCCCAGAGAAAAGAGGTTATTTAATTAAGGAACTTCGCGAAAGCGTTGGAAAACCTCCCTCGAAGTATCGACACCGGCCTGGCTGAACGGTTAAGCAAGTATTGTACGGTGAGAATAGTCCTGGCTAATTCTTCTTTTATGGTTTGAGGAAGGATTCGAGAAACAGTGGGAGCCATCCAGTTTAGATAAACTAAAAACCACTCTAAACTTGCAAGAGCATCATGCTAAAGTGTTTTCTTCTCTCTCTCCTAATTGCAGCGACCCTGAAAATGACTGGACTTAAGTTACTTTTAGAAAAGAATATACTGACGGGGCCAAACTATAAAGATTGGCTGCGGAATGTCAAGATGGCCTTGACCTATGACAAATTGGGGTACGTCCTCACCGCTACGGCACCTGCTGTCCCTGGTCCCAAATCCAGCAATGCGGATAAGGAAATCCGCAAAACCTGGGATTTAGATTGCGCGAGAGCCAAGTGCATCGTGCTTGCCTCGATGAACAATGAACATCAGAGGAGGCACGAGGATATGTCCCTAGATGGCATATTTCTCCATACAAAGGAACTTTATGGAGAGCAATCTCGTATTGCAAGATACGAGACCTCGAAGAAATTATTTCGAGCGAGGTTGGCTGTCGGGTCATCGGTAGGTGAACATGTCCTACAGATGATCGGCTATATTGAGGAGCTCGCAGACCTTGGGACGACTTTGGATAATGAGCTCTATACAGACCTTATTCTCCAGTCCCTTCCTCCCACCTACGCCCAGTTTATCCTCAACTTCAACCTTCAAGGAAAAGAAGTTGAACTTGCGGAACTCCTGAACATGTTAAGGAGTGCAGAGGGCACCTTACAGAAGGTAAGGGAAACACCCGCTATGTTTGTTGGCGGTTCATCTTCTTCAGGGTCCAAGGCTAGGGCCAAAGGAAGGAAGAAGAAGGCCGCACCCAAACCTAGAGGAGGTGTTAGTAAGGTGAGAGGGAAGGGAAAGATAAAGAAAGCAGTACCGATAGTTGGTCAGGATGAGTGCTTTCATTGTCACAGGAAAGGGCACTGGAAGAAGGATTGCAAGGCGTGGAACGCCAAGAACCAGGAACCGAAGCAAGCTGTGGCTTCGACTTCAGGTGTGTTTGTAATTGAGAATTGTCTGTCGATCAACTCTACTTCCTGGGTATTGGATACCGGATCAGGATCTCATATTTGCAATTCATTGCAGGCACTGAGAAACCGTAGAGTGCTGAAGGAAGGTGATATGATCCTCAGGGTTGCTAACGGAGCTAGCGTGGGAGCTGCGTCCGTCGGGGATTATCACCTAGGATTGACGAGTGGACATATTTTGGTTTTACATAACTGTTATTTTGTACCCAGCTTAACGTGTAATATCATATCAGTTTCCTTGTTATCAAATAAAGGTTATGATTTCACGTTTGTAAGAGATGTTGTTAACATCCACCTTAATCATGGTTTGATTGGGTCCGGTACTCTAAATAACGGCATATATGTGTTAAACCAACTCCAAATTTTCAACGTCCAGAACACACTAAAAAGAAAGTCTCCAGATTTAAATAAAGCTTTCTTATGGCATTGTAGACTGGGTCACATCAATGAGAGAAGGTTGACTAAGTTGCATAGAGAAGGATATTTGGACACGTTCGAATATCAATCCTATGACACTTGTCAATCTTGTCTCAAAGGAAAGATGACAAAGACTCCATTTACTGGACAAGGAGTAAGAGCGAGCGAGCTCTTAGGACTCATACACAGTGATGTATGCGGTCCAATGTCTACACATGCGAGAGGTGGTTATTCCTACTTCATTACTTTTACAGATGATTTCTCTAGGTTTGGACATGTCTTCTTAATGAAGCACAAATCCGAGGCCTTTGAGAAATTCAAAGAATACAAGAGTGAAGCGGAAAACCAAACAGGCAAAAGTATTAAGACACTAAGATCTGATCGAGGTGGAGAATACTTAAGTGCCGAGTTCCTAGGTTACCTAAAAGAGAAAGGAATTCTCTCTCAGCTTACTCCTCCATACACTCCACAGCACAACGGTGTATCGGAGAGACGGAATCGAACCCTATTGGATATGGTACGATCCATGATGAGTAATACTGAGTTACCGCGATCTTTCTGGGGTTATGCGCTAGAATCAGCAGCATATCTTTTGAACCAGGTTCCAACCAAGACTGTGCCTACCACACCATATCAGATGTGGAGTGGGAAGAAACCCTGTCTAAAACATTTTAGGACATGGGGGTGTCCAGCTTTTGTAAAAAAGCAGCATGTGGACAAGCTCGAGGCACGCTCAGTACTGTGTAAGCTTGTGGGATATCCAAAGAACTCCAAGGGATATTATTTCTATTACGCAGAGGAACAAAAGGTTTTTGTTTCTCGTCATGCCCACTTCTTAGAAACTGAATTTTTAGAAAATCAGAAGAGTGGGAGCGAAGTAGAACTGGAAGAAATTCCAGAACCACAAACTGCTACTGAAAGTTTGGTAGAACCAGAGGTTCAAGAAGAACAGAACATTCCCGCACCCCTCCGCAGGAGTAGTAGGCCGTCTCATCCGCCTAAGAGATACTACGGTTTTCTCATAGACGGGGATAGAGAGGATTGCATCATAGATGATGATGAACCTACTGACTTCCAGCAGGCCATCCAGAGCGGCGACTCGGTACGATGGCTAGATGCAATGCGGACCGAGATGGAGTCCATGTACACCAACAAAGTATGGACTTTGGACTTTGCTCCAGATGGGGTAAAACCCATAGGATGCAAATGGATCTTCAAGAAAAAGATTGGTGTAGATGGACAGGTGGAAACCTATAAGGCTAGACTTGTTGCAAAGGGTTTTCGTCAGAGACCTGGTTTGGACTATGACGAAACTTTTTCTCCAGTGGCTATGCTCAAATCCATTCGGGTCCTTCTTGCTATTGCTGCCTTCCATGATTATGAAATCTGGCAGATGGACGTAAAGACGGCTTTTCTGAATGGAAATTTAGAAGAGAGCGTCTATATGGATCAGCCAGAGGGTTTCAATCAGAGTGGGAGCAGCGGTAAAGTATGCAAGCTGCTTAAGTCCATTTACGGACTAAAGCAGGCATCGCGGAGCTGGAACATCTGTTTTGATGAGACAGTCAAAGAATATGACTTTATCAAAAATCCAGATGAACCGTGCATATATAGTAAAGCTGTGGCCAGAAGTGTCGTATTCCTCGTTTTGTACGTGGATGACATTCTATTGATAGGAAATGACATTCCTATGCTACAATCTGTCAAAGGATTCTTGTCACAAAGGTTCTCCATGAAAGACCTGGGTGATGCCTCTTACATTCTGGGGATCCGGATCTATCGTGATAGATCCAAGAGGATGTTGGGACTTTCGCAGTCCAGGTATATCGACACTGTACTGAAAAGATTCAGTATGGAAGATTCTAAGCGCGGTAATCTACCGGCTTGTCACGGAATCACCCTCTCCAAAGAGATGTCTCCCAAGACTGATTTGGAAAGGGAACGCATGTCTATTATACCCTACGCTTCTGCGGTAGGCTCTATAATGTATGCGATGTTGTGTACCAGACCAGATGTAGCTTACGCACTGAGCGTGGTAAGCCGGTATCAGTCAGACCCAGGGGAGAAACACTGGATAGCAGTAAAGAACATTCTCAAGTACCTGAGGAGGACTAAGGAGATGTTCTTGGTTTACGGCGCTAAAGACCTCAGGTTGGAGGCCTTTGCTGATTCCGGCTTCCAGAGTGATAAGGACGATTCCAAGTCCATGTCGGGTTATGTCTTTACCCTCAATGGAGGGGCGGTGTGCTGGAGGAGCTCCAAGCAGGACACCGTTGCTGACTCGACGATGGAAGCGGAGTATATAGCTGCTTGCGATGCCGCAAAAGAAGCAGTCTGGATGAAGAAGTTCCTAACAGAACTTCAGGTGGTTCCTACCATAGTTGATCCAATACCTCTGTATTGCGACAACAACGGAGCTATAGCTTTAGCGAAGGAACCAAGGTCCCATCAGAAGTCCAGACACATCTTGAGGCGGTATCACCTGATCAGGGAGATCATTGATCGTCAGGAGATCGAGGTTCGGAGAGTTGCTTCAGAAGAGAACATTGCTGATCCATTCACGAAGGCCCTTCCTCAGATTCAGTTCGAGAGGCTGCTCGAGATCATTGGTCTACGATATGCCAGTACATGGCCCTAGTGCAAGTGGGAGATTGTTAGTGTTTATGCCCTAGAAGGCCATTACTGTATCATACTAGCTTGTATATTACTTAATGGAAGCTTGGGATATTCACATGTATATAACAGTCTTGCTAAACATGGTAGTATGCTACTTGGTTTTTCTATCTTAATATGTGAGTGTACGTATTGATAGAGCTCTTAGGATCTTGCTTGTCTACCAGCGTTGTGATGGCAGTCACACTAGTGGGGGCTGGGTAGTCTACAAGCACATCCTTATTCAGGTCCCTGGTCGTTGGATTATCGAGACAGAGCATCGATACTCCGGAGTAGACTGGTGTGTACGCTTCTCATCCCAGTTGGGGAGATGGCCTGTCCCACAGCCATCAGTACGTCGTACTGGAGATAGTATACAGGTGCTCGTTAGGTTACGAGTACACCGGACAGGACTCACAGGGAACTGTTGGTTGGTTTGATACCAGTCGTCAGTGAACAGTTCCCAGGTGACATGAGTACAGCGTAGTCCGCAGACTTGACACTGCTACTTCGCCTCGAGTGTGTCCCACTGTTCTTAGATTGCTACCCTACCACGGCTCAAAGGAGTCGTGCAAACAGGTAGCAGTTGGGTGCAGTCCCGAGCACTTGGAGGCAGTGGCGGTTAGACAGGATTCGTCCCTCCCGGTATTGGGAGTAGATATCGTGCTGTGTCAGAGAGCCATTACGCAAAGTCCCTGGCCAGGGCAAGCGAGATTTGCTGGTAGGTTCCAGTAGTTTCTCAGGGTGTAATGGGCTTCACTCCGACACGACTTATACCGCTATTAGGGGACTGACGCTTGCCGCCCCCTAGGCCCGATATGCGATAGTCTTGGACGAACGGACCGGACTGTATGGAGATTGTCACATCAGACTCAGTAGGAGTTCGGATGGGTTTTCTCATCGGCCTTCTTATCGACAACTACCTGGGGACCGTTACGTACAGCTAGTGCCGCTTGCGGTCTGTGGTTAAACCCACTGCCAGCGTAGTAGTCGAGTCTCTAGAGTCCCACACAGAGAGTTTCCTACTCCAGGCGAAACGATATAGAGGTTGCATGGTTTTGCGACAAAGGGTTCGGACGCATACGTGCGTTTACGCACGTACGACTTTCGGACAGTTTTTACCAGTCGGCTTTGGTTTAAGCCAGTTACTGGTATCCGGTTATTGGATTTTTACAGTCTAAAGTTTTTCCGTATTTTTACGGATCGGAGGGGCGTTCTCGTAATTACTCGAGAAGCTTCTAGAAGATGTGACTAAGGAGGTTTCTTTTGGATAAGAGAGTGAGTCATGGTGGTGATTCATTCACTTCATTAATGCACATTTATTGCTTAATGACTCATGCTAATGAATCATCACAAGATATTTTATGAAGCATGCTTATTCATTTCTTTTATTCATTTGTTGAAAATAAGAATGCTTCATAATATTATGATACACTCTCTCTCTTCTCTCATTATCTTATCTCACATTCTCTCTCCTCAAGCTCTCATCTTCAAGATACTAACCTTAATCCTCATGTGTTGAGAACAAAGGTTTAGTTAGACTTAAGCATCCATAACCTACACTCTACATCATCCTTTCATCTTTGATTAGCAATCAAAGTTGATTAGTTACCTCAAGTTAGAGGTTTAGCTTGGAGTTTCGCTCTCGGGTGGATCGTCTACTACCTAGAGAAGGTCGAGGAGAACAAAGGAGGACGTAAAGAAGAAGGACCGGTTTCATTAGGTATAATCCCTAATCACTTGTGAAAAGAAACTCATAGAATACGGTTATTTAGAGTTTAGCTTCGATTTAAGCGGTTAGTCGATGTTCGTTCCTTAAACTTGATCGTTTTTGTAAAATCCGCCTCCCCACAAGTACTGGGGTGTACTACATCGACAAACACTTAGTCGGGGCTATGGAGCGAGGCTGTCTATTAAGTTTACCCGGCGAGTATCCGCGTACGCTACGTGATTGCGACGGACTTTTGATCACATCAAAATTCCGTGGCAAACGATCAAGTGAGACTAAACTGCTATGTTTATAACATTCATTCAGTTATCTCATAACTCATTGTGAATTCCAATTATTGTATCACATTCCAGATAATTAGAAAATGTTAAACTTTCCGATCGAACATTCAAACACCCAAGTTTTCCCGATACTGATCAACGCATGAAGCAAGTCTAAAAACATTCAGTTCGTGCCTCAGTACCAACGGTCCAGCCGTAGAAGGGTCAAGCCAACGCCTCACATGTGGCACGCCGTACTGCCCCAAACCCGAAGGTTCAAAGGGCAGTTCAAGACGGTCACATAATCGAGTTAAGGTTTGTTGTCTTCTAGAGGGACCATCGCGTTACTTGCACTACTTAGAACGTCTTTAAACCACGGAAAAATCCAACACTTGGAAATTTTCCGGCAGGGGAAAAATTGGGTATTTATATCCGGTCGAACTTTTTAACATATTCAAAAATTATCCGGAATCACACAGAGACAAAATTAGACAATCCGATCGAATCTACGAATTCCCTAAACAACCCCAGAAAACTCAACTGTAGAATAAATATTAAAATATTCCAGAAAATGCAGCACTAGAAATTATGAATTACTGTGCAAATGAAAAATGATGATGCGACTAGTTGGCCGCGGAACTGCCGCACAAGCCAGCTTGTGCCGCGGTTCCGCCGCACTTTAGAAGGATCATGAGCACGTGCTCCACAGTAATTCATCAAATTCCCTGCTGATTTTTCTGCATATTTTTAATTTCGAAAAAGACCAGATTTCAGAAAATGTACAGAGAGCATTCTTGAGTTAGGGTTTCGGTTCGATCGGACTTCTAACTCCGTCTACGCGTCGCCTAAGGCTCTAGCTAGGCTCTGATACCACTGTAGGGTTCCTAGGCACTCTTAAGAGGTCTCACAAGGCATCAACCATGCCAATTTCAAAATTTAACGGTGCCGACAAACCCTGACAAGATCGTTGGCTAGATATATAGGTGACAAAGCAAACTAGTTAACACTTAACTACAAGAATACGGAAATACAACCTTTGTAGATCCGGTCCTCTACCTCCACGGCTCCGTGATGAGGTCCTCTCCGCTGTCCAAATGCAATCCCGGGCACTAGCGTCGGCTTCATCGGAGAAGAAGCGGGCTAGGTCATCGACGACGATGCCGAAGATGATCTACGTCGAGGCATCGCTAGATCAAGCTCCAACTTCACCAAGTTAAGAAAACTTGTGAAGGAAACACACTCTACTACTTGGCAAGAGGTAGAGGATGAAGAAATAGGAAGTGGGTTCACTTTAGAATTGGATTTCTCACTTATTTTCATCAATCACCATTGATGAAGTGAAGCTTTCTTCATGAAAGAAGATGAAGAAGAAGAAGCTAATATTATGATAAGTTATTTTTAAATCAAAAGAAAATGAAAACTTATCATAATGTAAACCATGGTCAAGTGTAAAGATTAAACCAAGGTTAGTTGGAATGGTTAGGGTTAAGGATGAGATAAGAATGGTTGACTTGATCAAATCTTCAAGAAACTTCAACATAAAACAAAATAAGCCACCATCCTTAAATAATTTCCAAAATGAATATATAAATAAACAACTAAGTAAATAATCAAAACCCTAACCATGGATTAATCTTTACACAAACCCAAGTGAGCAAGTATCATCAAACATGATACAAACTAGTGTACAAAAGTATATCACATATACAATGTGCACACCAAGTGAAAAAATCCATTTAAAGTGAACCATATTAGTTAATGTAAATTAATATATCATATATATAATTATACATTAAATCATTAAATCAACACTTGATTTAACGATCCGGTCATATCGCATATGACCGACTAATATTCAATGTATCGACTTATCGAATCAATCCTTGATTCGATAACTAGGTTATATCGCATACAACCATTCGATACAATCATCGCGAGAACGGAATACGGTATCACATACATGCATTATTCTCGATCCCGCACATATCTCATATGCGCTCCTATTTCATTTCGCTTGAGCCAGGAAACCTCTGTGTAGGACTCTAAAGACTCGTCAATACGCCGGCAGCAGGTGATGATCATATCAAACACCCACAAGCCGCAAGCGGTCTGCTAAACGTAACGGCCACCCGGGTATTGAGCGATCAGAAGATCGACGAGCAAGCCTGCTCACACTCCAGTGAATCCAACCAGTAACACTTCCGTACAGTCCGGTCTGATCGTCTGATATGTCGCATATCTCGCCTAGGGGTGGTAAACGTCAGACCCCAATAGCTCGATAAGTCGTGTCGATATGAGGTCTATAACAATTCGAGAAACTACCGGTAACACTTACCAGTAAATCTCAGCAACCTTGGCCAGGGATTTCCTGTTATAGCCAATCGAACACAGCGCAACATCAACTCCCTATACCGGGAGAGACGAATCCCCTCCTATCGCTCATTGCCTCCATGTGATTCGGGACTGTACCCAAAAACCACCGTTTTGCATGCCCTCTTGGACGTGGTAAGATGGAAATCAAAGCACAGTGGGAACCACACAAGACTCTATGACGATCTCGGGTCAACAGACTACTCTGTACCAGTGTCACCAGAGAACTGCCATCTAACGTAAGGTATAATACCATCTGGGAGTTCTCGGCGAGTCCGTCCAGTGTACCCAGTCTCTACTGAGCACCCGTATATCATCTCTGATGTCAAACACCAATGGATATGGGATCATCCATCGCCCATCTGTATGGGTCGAGAAGGTACACGCTAGTCTACTCTGGTATATTGATGCCCCGTCTCGATACACCCACGACTAGGGACTTTGAAGGATGTACTTATGGACTACCATGTCCCCACTAGTATGATCCGTATCATAGTCCAGGTAGTCAAGTACACATCCTAAGGGCTTTACCAACATGTAACAGAGAGACAATCAATGTACACGTTAAGGTAAAGATCAACCAGATAGCATACTATCATGTCGAGCAAGAAAGTCCTCCCTATATATGTCCAAGCACCCACTACAATATACATCCTATGTATAGTAATGGCCTCTATGGCATACATATAACTAACAATCCACGCGTGGGGTTTAGCGCGCGTGGAGGCTCAACTGCAGCAAACTCTCTTAGCGGAGGGGTACAGCGATCTGTCGCTTCAAAGGGACTTTATGATCACTGACGGGAGGTGCACTTTTGCGATCAAGCAGTAAACGCCTTTCTTCCTTAATAACGGCGCCCGTCGAATGCTTATACCATGCCGTATATGTATTAAGGATCCATGGGACACAACGCGCCTCGCTGATAAAAAAGTGAGAGCCCGTATTCAGACGCATGAAGTGATGAAGCGCGCTCCGCATTCCCTCTTCGGTGGCAGTTGGTTCCAGCAAGAAAGCCTGCAATGCCACTCCTTGATTATAGCTCAATTGTTGGGCAAAATGATGCGGGTTATATCTCATGAAGAGCGCCGCATCATTTTGCCTAAACACCAGGAAGCCCGGTCTGATAGAATATAAATGGATGGTCTCCCGAGCTGTCAGAACTGAGGCTCCATCTTTGAAAATATCCTGTAATGACCGCACTGTTGTGGTAGACGCCTTTCCGATGGTTAATACCTTGTCGGTGAAGGTCATCCCATCTCCAACTGTGCGGGGACGAAGGAGCAAACCTCTGGCATCCCGTGGCGACGGATTTACAATTGAGGCGCTGACTAATCACATAATCCGAGGGAAGCTGCACCTGTCATAGAATGAAGGCCTTTTATGGATACCAAAAACGCCAAGTGCATGTACCTCGAGCCATGACATGAAGTAATGCATCGATAATATCACATGCGGTACTCTAAGTTCATTAGCATCCGCCACTTGACTAAGATCGTAATACAGATGGGCTAAGCCGGCGACCCCGACAGCCACATTTACCCCAATAGTCATCCGGTGAGCCGGGTAAAAGACAGATGGCCTCATACGGTGAAGGTGCATCGGGAGCGCGAACCAGCTCAACCATAGCCTAAGAAATCCCAAAAAGAATGCATCCTCATCCATCTCAGGGACTGCAATCTCCGCAAAAGGAACAACCGGGGAGTTAGGAAGGAAGAAACTCTTCTGATCTACCTCCGTCGCTGGCAGGTTATCCAAACCTAAACCGAAAGGGTCATCAAGCGTGGCGAATTTAGCAGCTTCCGTCGAGAAGACTTTCGGGTGAAGGAAGAGAGCGATGAAATCCTCAGAACTAACCGCGCGACTCCCAGATTCGAGAAAAAGGCGCTCGTAAATATTCAACACTTTTATCAGACTGGGAAACTGGTGTTGAACAGCATTCGCCAGAGTAAGGCCCATTACCACTGGCTTGGCACCGAAGACATATTCGTCCGTGGGAAGAAGCTCCTCATAATGCTCCCCTATGACCGGTAAGCCTGAAACTTCTGTAAACTCCTCTAAAGAGATTGACACTTCCCAGTTCAGTCCGAGGAAGGTGTGAGTAGGGATATTCCACTGTTCCAAAAAAGCCTTAACCCACCAGGTGGGAAGCGTAGGGTATTGGAAGAGAGAAGCATAAACAGCGGTATACAATCCAAGCCTTATCAACTGCGACTTCTTCGCTGACAGAATGTAGTGGGCCCATTGCAGATAACCGATCGGATGACGGGGAATAAGACCTATGTTATATGGTTGTCCCCACGGCCGCGCTTCGCCTTGACAAATACAGCGTCCCAAGGTATCTAAAACCATGGGAGGCTGAACAGGAATCGAAGCTATAGCGGGTTGAAGAAGGCCTTCTGAAGTCCAATTGACCATCTCCACGGCGTAGTTCACCGGGGGTGAGTTGGCGTAATGGATCGCCGTGATAGGCTCCAAAGGCACCGCGCATGAAAAGCTTTGTCGACCCCTGATAATCTGATTGTACCATGATTCCCAAAGGTGAAGATTCTTATGTTCCGGATCATGGTCTCTGATCAATGCTAGGACCTCCCGGTCTACGGGTGCTCCAGGGAATCCTCCCTCTGAACGAACGAATGGGAATGAAGCATTGAAAGACATGTTTCCTGCAAACAAGAGGACAGAAATCAACTGTCAGTGTTGTAATTTTTAATTTCTGACACTTGGTACTTTAAAATTTGTACCACACTGCAATGCAGTGGAAATGGGACCACAGAGGGACCCACAAAATTCAGATGACAATGCATCAATTGCTAAAACAGCCTCATCATTGGATGAGACTTTCAATTAATGAGGAAATTCTCAAAGAATATTTTCACTGAATGAGAAATCCCTCGGGAGAAGGAGAAAATCTCTCTTTCAGAGCAAAGCTCTGTAACAGAGTGACATGTGTCAAACTCTGGTCATGAAGGACGAAAATTCTTTAGAAGAGCCTAGCTCTGTAATCATGATAGAAAATCCATCAAGGATTATCAAAATTAATTCTTGAGAATTAAAATTCTGGGATCTAAAGATCCATGAAGAAACTCTCAAGAGTTCTTCATCAAAAGATCAAAAGATCTACGTATTATCAAAAGAGCAGAGCTCTGATCCATGGGATAAGAAACCCCAAGAAAAGATCTGTTTAGATCTATGGGTTCATGAGAGCAAGGCTCTATTAATGAAACCCTAAAAGGGTTTTCTTTAGATCAAAGATCTATGAAGAGCAAGGCTCTGTTTGAAAGGTTAGCCTAGCACCTCATGAAGGGTTTGGAAGCATCACATGAACCAAAGGGGGAGTCTTTAGGGTGCTAAGTTAACAAGCATCGGATCGTTCCTAGAAAAATTAGGGTTTCTAAATTTTTCACATCACCATATGAAAGAAAGGCTAGGGTTTTGAGAGTACAACCTTTGTAGCTCCTTACGCTAGACTACTCGGCTACTTGGGGTTTGAAAAAGCTCCGCTTGAACTCCTCGAGGTCACTGATGATCCACCCGGAGTCCGCTTTGTCCAAGCTTGCAACTTTATCCGATCAAGTGAACGAAATGAAGCTAACACTCTAAACAAGTTGGCTAAACTTATGTAGAATGATGTTGTGGTTCTTATTCTCATTTCAAAATCAAATCTTGATGAGTATATTGCTCACTACAAAAAACTAGAGAGCAAAATGAGAGAGGAAGAAGAAGATGATGGCAATTTGTGAAGAAGATAAGTTCAACTACAAGAAAGAAAATAGAAAATATATCAATATATATTTTTATCTCTCATCTCAAACCATGGTTGAATCATTATTGTACTTGAGTTAAAAACTAAAAGGAAGAGTAAACCATGGTTAAATGGTGGGTAAGAAAGGTTAGGTCAAGAAGAGTGTAGAAACAATCCAAAACTAACCCTTTTCTTTTTCCTTTTGTTTTTAGCTTAAAAACAATAATATTCCAAATAAAATACCCATGGTGTGAGTCTTATATTGCCACCATTTTCTTTGTATAAGCAACCATAATTGATGATGTATGTATGTATGTATGTATGCACATCCATATGTGCATGAATCTATAAAGAAACTATACATGCATGCATACATCCATCATACTGAAGAAAGGATTTCAAGCGAGAAGCTAATGGTTAAATGATAAATCAACACTTGATTTATCAATCCGGCCATATCACATATGACCCCTACCAAAAGCAAGCCGCCCGATCAATATACGGTATCCTATACGCGCATTTTAATCGGGTTCACGCGCATATCACATACGAGCACCACAACGTTTCGCCTAGACTAGGAAACTCCTTTGTAGGACTCTGAGACTCGTCAATACACCGGCAGTGGGTGATGATCATATCAAGCACCCCCAAGCCGCAAGCGGTTAGCTAAACGTAACGGCCACCTGGGTATTGAACGATCAGAAGAGAACAAGCGAACCTGCTACAACTCCCGTCGAGCCAACCGGCAACACTTCCCGTACAGTCCGGTCTCCTCGTCTGATATGTCGCATATAAAGTCTAGGGGTGGTAAACGTCAGACCCCAATAACCGATAAGTCGTGCCGATGTGAGGCTCATAACGGGTCGAGAAACTACTGGTAACACTTACCGGTAAATCTCTAATCAGCCCTGGCCAGGGACTTCCCTGTTACGGCCAATCGAGCACAGCGCAACATCAAACCCCAATACCGGGAGAGATGAAACCCCTCCTATCGCTCATTGCCTCCATGTGACTTGGGACTGTACCCAAAAACCACCGTTTTGCACGCCCTCATGGACGTGGTAAGGTGGAAATCAAAGCACAGTGGGAATCACACAAGACTCTATGACGATCTCGGCTCTACAGACTAACCTGCACAAGTGTCACCTGAGAATTGCCATCTGACGTGAGGTATAATGCCATCTGGGAGTTCTCGGCTAGTCCGTCCAACGTACCCAGTCTCCACTGAGCACCCGTATACCATCTCTGATGTCAAACACCAATGGATATGGGATCATCCATCGCCCATCTCATGGGTCGAGAAGCGTATACGCTAGTCTACACTGGTATATCGATGCCCCGTCTCGATACACCCACGACTAGGGACCTTGAAGGATGTACTTATGGACTACCATGTCCCCACTAGTATGATCCTCATCATAGTCCAGGTAGTCAAGTACACATCCTAAGGGCTTTACCAACATGTAATTATAAGACAGTATAAAGGGACTAGTATACATGTTAAGATAAAGAGTAACCGAAAGCATACTATCATATCGAGCAAGAAAGTCATCTCTATATATGTCCAAGCATCCAATATAATATACATGATCTGTACAATACTGGCCTCTAGGGCATACATACAACTAACAATCTCCCACTTGCGCTAGGGCCAGCTGCTGTAGTATCGCATACCGAGCATCCCGAAGAGTCTCTCAAACTGTATATGGGGAATGCCCTTCGTGAGTGGATCCGCTGTGTTGTTCTTTGTGTCAACCCTCCTAACCTCGATCTCCCGGCGATCAACTATCTCCCGGATCAGGTGATACCGCCTCAGAATATGCCTGGATCGCTGATGGGACCTGGGTTCCTTGGCCAAAGCCATCACTCAATGGATGGAACCACTCTAAGTTCAGTAATGAACTTCTTGATCCAAACAGCCTCTTTAGCAGCATCGTTGGCAGCGATGTATTCAGCCTCCATCGTCGAGTCTGCCACGGTTTCCTGCTTGGAACTCTTCCAGCTAACCGCCCCTCCGTAAAGGGTAAAGACAAATCCCGACTGTGACTTAGAGTCATCCTTATCACTCTGGAAGCTCGAATCGGTAAAGGACTCCACTTAGAGTTCTCCGTTACCATACACCAAGAGCATCTCTTTAGTCCTTCGTAAGTACTTGAGAATGCTCTTCACAGTTGTCCAGTGACTCTCTCCAGGATCAGCTTGATACCTACTCACTACACTTAGGGAGTATGCTACATCGGGTCTGGTACATAGCTTCGCATATATGATAGAGCTTACAGCCGAAGCATAGGGTATCCCTTGCATGCGAGCTCTCTCCAAATCTGTCTTGGGAGACATCTCTTTGGAGAGAGTGACTCCAGAGATCGTGGGCAAGTTCCCACGCTTGGATTATTCCATACTAAACCTCTTTAGTATGGTGTCAATGTACCTGGATTGGGACAATCCCAATATCCGTTTGGATCTATCTCTATAGATCCTAATTCCCAATATGCAGGAGGCATCACCAAGATCTTTCATTGAGAATCTTTGTGATAAGAAGAGCTTGACAGATTGCAGCATAGGAATATTATTTCCTATCAAGAGTATGTCGTCCACGTACAATACGAGGAAGACAACCTTACTCTCTGCCACCTTCTTGTAGATACAAGGTTCATCTGGGTTTTTGACGAAATCAAACTCTTTGATAACGACGTCAAAGCAGATGTTCCAACTCCGCGATGGTTGCTTTAATCCATAAATGGATTTAAGCAGCTTGCACACCTTCCCGCTGCTCCTACTGTCTACGAAGCCTTCTGGCTGAGTCATGTACACGCACTCTTCTAAATCACCGTTTAGAAAGGCGGTCTTAACATCCATTTGCCAGATTTCATAGTCATGATATGCAGCGATGGCAAGCATGATCCGGATGGATTTAAGCATAGCCACTGGAGAAAAGGTTTCGTCATAGTCCACACCTGGTCTTTGACGAAAACCTTTTGCAACAAGTCTAGCTTTGAAAGTCTCCACTTTCCCATCTACACCAAGTTTTTTCTTGAAGACCCACTTGCTCCCAATGGGTTTTACCCCTTCAGGAGCAACCTCCAAAGTCCATACTTTGTTGGTGTACATGGATTCCATCTCGGACCGCATAGCATCCAGCCATTTTACTGAGTCCCTACTCGTGATGGCCTGCTCGAAGCTTGTTGGGTCATCATCCTCCATGATGCAATCCTCGCTGCCACCATCCATGAGAAAACCGTAGTATCTCTTAGGTTGGAAAGGAACCCTACTAGATCGGCGGAGAGGCTGAGTTTCATTGGGAACTACTGAATCCTCTGGTTCAACCAAATCTTCTGTCGTAGTCTATATTGCTGGAACCTCTTCCAGTTCTACCTCCTTGCCACTAATCTCTTTTTCAAGAAATTCCTTTTCTAAAAAGGTGGCATGTCGAGAAACAAACACCTTTTGTTCCTCGGTGCGGTAGAAGATATACCCGCGCGAATGTTTGGGATATCCAATAAACTTACACAGAATGGACCTTACTGCGAGTTTGTCCGGATTTTGCGTTTTTACATATGCCGGACAACCCCATATCTTAACATTATTAAGACATGGTCCCTTTCCTTTCCATATCTCATATGGAGTGGTTGGCACGGATTTGGTGGGAACCATATTCAATAGGTCTGCAGCTGTTTCCAGTGCATATCCCCATAAGGAAATAGGTAACTCAGCAGTGCTCATCATAGAGCGTACCATATCTAATAGGGTGCGGTTCCTCCGTTCTGATACACCGTTGTGCTGTGGTGTATATGGAGGAGTCAGCTGAGAGAGAATCCCATTCTATTTTAGGAAGTCCAGGAATTCATTGCTCAGGTATTCACCTCCTCGATCAGATCGAAGGACTTTAATACTTTTTCCGGTTTGGTTCTCGACTTCTTGTTTATATTCTCTAAATTTCTCAAAAGTTTCTGATTTGTGTTTCATCAGGAACACATATCCGAATCTAGAGAGATCGCCAATGAATGTAATGAAGTACGAAGAACCATCCCTGGCATGTGTAGACATTGGACCACATACATCACTATGCACTAGTCCCAAGAGTTCCGTAACTCTTTCTCCGTGTCCCGTAAACGGAGTTTTGGTCATCTTGCCTTTGAGACATGACTGGCAAGTGTCATAAGATGAAAATTCAAACGGATTTAAATATCCATCCTTATGCAACTTAGCTAGTCGTGTCGCATTGATGTGACCCAGTCTACAATGCCACAAGAAGGATTCATTCAGTTCAGAACTCTTCCTCTTGTGTGTGTTTGTTATACTTAGAACTGTTGATTGATTTAGAACATTAATGCCATTGCACAACGTGCCTGATCCAACCAACTTTTGGTTACGAAAAATGTTCATAACATTATCCTGTAATAAAAAATTATATCCCTCTTTACTTAACAAAGAAACCGATATAATGTTGCATATCAGGTTCGGTATGTAATAGCATTCGTTCAGAACCAATGTATTACCAGTTGGTAATGCAAGGTGATATTCCCCGACAGTCTTAGCTGCAACAATTGCACCATTTCCAACTCTTATGTCTTTATCACCTTCTCCAAGTTCTCTACCTTTCCTAAGCCCATTTAACTGATTACATATATGGGATCCTGACCCGGTATCTAATACCCAGGACATAGGGCAAATAGAGAAACAATTCTCTGTAACGAACACACCCGAAGAAAATGCATCATCATGTACTTTCTTCATTCGGGTGGCATGGGAATCCTGGTATTCCCCTATGTCCTGTTCAGTCCTATAACTCTTATAAGAAAGAACGGAACCAACGTTCCCCAGCACAGTATAACATGCGGGTTCGGTCAATAAACCATATTATTATCTTGATTAGTTCATGACATGGTCCCTACCTGGAGAGAGAGAGAAGAAAACACTTTAGCATATCCTCTTGCAAGATCAGATTGGTTATTATCTTATCTAATCAGGATCGCTCCGACTGGTTTTTGTCAAATCTTCCTTCAAACCCTAAAAGGAAAGACTAGCCGGGATTAATTACACCCTACAACTTCACCAATCTTTCAGCCAGGCCAGTGTCGGTACTTTGAGAGAGGTTCCCCGTGCTTTCGCACGGACCTAATTAATGTAAACCTCGTTTTCCCAGAGGCGTAACCCCGTTGACACCTTTCTAGACACCTACTTGATCGGCTAATTGTAATGTGTAAAACACTCCCAGGAGTAACTCTTACTCGCAGTGGGTATTGGGATCCAACTATCTCATAGAAGGTATGCAATCTCATTGCAAATTTCAACACTTGAAATTCCCGATAATATTTTGCCCCTAGCGTCCTATGACCTTGACGCAGGCCAACAAACCACAGTGCGCTAGTCAAGTTCAACCCGTCATTTCCTGATTGAATTAAACCCACCCGTACGACCCTTGACGTAGGCCAACAAAGTCGCACGACTACCCTAATCCAATCTGCATCACATGCATTAACAGATAAATACTAGTTAGCTACCGCACACTACGCCTTGACGCAGGCCAACAAACGTAGCATGAATACTAAGTAGGATTTATCTGAAATGACGGAGGGCTACGACAGGTTTTTCTGAAAACCTATTGCGTGATGAACTTGATATCGTTGTAGAATCAAGTGAAGTTTTTAAATGGAGTGATTTTGAGGCTTTTCTAGTTTTGCTAAAGGGGTCACTCCCGGTGAAGGGATCGTCGGCCCTTTCCTCGTCGAATGAGGTGCGGGATATATCATATATATCACTGTGCAAAGCAGAAACTATAGAAGCAATCAAAAGACAAACCGAATGTGTAGCATCTGCCAGTTATTGCTAAAGGGGTCACTCCCGGTGAAGGGATCTCGGCCCTTTCCTCATCAAATAAGGTGCAGGGTATATCATATATACCGCTATGAAAAGCAAAACTGTAGCTACCCTTTTTATTTGAAAATTTAATTCTACAACATCTTTTAGGTTTCTTTTCTTTCATTAATCACATTAATGAAGTCCCATCATTTAAGTCACCTAAACATCATAGATAAATACGACGTACACTTATGCCATCCGCATTCGCCTCGATGTCCCCTCGTGCACCATTAGGTTAGGTAACTAACGACAGAGCAGGGCAGGGCTAGTGCGGGTGTAAAACATAAGTAACGCCTATATACTATATACTGTATCCATCAGAACATATCAAATGATCACATCACAGATATCGCAGCAGAAACATAGATATAATGTGGGATATACTAGGACGTCCGTATTTAGTACTTAGGCAATAATAGAAAATACGGATTCCACAGTCGCGATGAATAGCCAAGCCCACACCCTGGACCCCTACGAGAGCAGCAAGCGACCCTACCAATTCTGGAGTTTAGGAGACCCGGTCTCGACTCCTCGAGATGGCCTCCCACTGAACCCCAGAACCCGGTCACCCGTACTCCCCTCCTTGGGTCCATCCTAATGCGGAAAAGTAAATAATATACAATACAGGTGGCATCGACCTCAACCCGGAAGTGCCCCAAATAAAAGAATATTACATTACATTTGAATTTACATGAATGAAAATATAAAACTCTCATCTCACATTAAAAAAAACCCGACTATTCAATTGCGACAATCCTGCACATCATATCTCAGCAACACATGATATCACATATCATCAACGTAAGTAAGTATGCGTACCCCAATTGTTATGTATAGCAACGAAATCGGCGATATCGACATACTACACTTACGGTCACAAAAAAGAAAGTGTAAAACTGCAATATCTGGAATCCACATTCTCCTTAGACATCATAAATGTGAAATATCACATACCTCGTATTTCATGTCTTATAATATGAATTCCACACATTGCATCACATTCCAGATAATTAGACAGTATTAAAGTTTTCGAACGAACGATCAAATACCCAAGATTCACTAAAGCTCCACACTTGAGCGGAGTTCAAAAACTGGAGTGTGACACAGTAGTAGCGGTCCAGCCGTAGAAGGGTCTAGCCAACACCTCAGATGTGGCACGCCGTACTGCCCCAAACCCTAAGGTTCAAAGGGCAGTTTAAGACGGTCACATAATCGAGTTAAGGTTTTTTGTCTTCTAGAGGGACCACCACAAAACTTGCACGTAATTCCAAAATATTTAAACCCCGTGAAAAGTGAGCAAACGATACTCGTTCAAACACTTCAATACTTTCTAATTTATCCGGAAAAACCACGAAATGAAAATTCCGATCGAATCGACGAGTCCAAAACCAACTCCGGAATTTTTAGAACTAAATTCAGATTAAAAATACTCCAAAAACATAAACAAGCAGTGTCATGAGTTACTGTACAAAAGCCAGACCATGATTCAACAGAACGGCCGCGGAACCGCGGCCTAAGGAGGCTATTGCCGCGGTTCCGCACTCATATTTACTGTTCATGATCTCGTTTTTCACAGTAACTCTTATATTTACCTGCTGAATTTTTTGCATATTTTTAATTCTGAAAATAAACAGATTTTAAAAATTGTCCAGAGAGCATTCTGAAAGGACGTATTTCGGTTCGATCGGAGTTTTAACTTCGTAAAATTGTCGCCTAATGTTCTAGGTTAGCTCTGATACCAATGAAAGGTTAGCCTAGCACCTCATGAAGGGTTTGGAAGCATCACATGAACCAAAGGTGGAGTCTTTAGGGTGCTAAATTAACAAGCATCAGATCGCTCCTAGAAAAATTAGGGTTTCTAAATTTTTCACATCACCATATGAAAGAAAGGCTAGGGTTTTGAGAGTACAACCTTTGTAGCTCCTTACGCTAGACTCCTCGGCTACTTGGGGTTTGAAAAACTCCGCTTGAACTCCTCGAGGTCACTGATGATCCACCCGGAGTCCGCTTTGTCCAAGCTTGCAACTTTATCCGATCAAGTGAACGAAATGAAGCTAACACTCTAAACAAGTTGGCTAAACTTGTGTAGAATGATGTTGTGGTTCTTATTCTCACTTCAAAATCCAATATTGATGAGTATATTGTTCACTACAAAAAACTAGAGAGCAAAATGAGAGAGGAAGAAGAAGATGATGGCAATTTGTGAAGAAGATAAGTTCAACTACAAGAAAGAAAATAGAAAATATATCAATATATATTTTTATCTCTCATCTCAAACCATGGTTGAATCATTATTGTACTTGAGTTAAAAACTAAAAGGAAGAGTAAACCATGGTTAAATGGTGGGTGAGAAAGGTTAGGTCAAGAAGAGTGTAGAAACAATCCAAAACTAACCCTTTTCGTTTTCCTTTTGTTTTTAGCTTGAATACAATAATATTCCAAATAAAATACCCATGGTGTGAGTCTTATATTGCCACCATTTTCTTTGCATAAGCAACCATAATTGATGATGTATGTATGTATGTATGTATGTATGTATGTATGTATGCACATCCATATGTGCATGAATCTATAAAGAAACTATACATGCATGCATACATCCATCATACTGAAGAAAGGATTTCAAGTGAGAAGCTAATGGTTAAATGATAAATCAACACTTGATTTATCAATCCGGCCATATCACATATGACCCCTACCAAAAGCAAGCCGCCCGATCAATATACGGTATCCTATACGCGCATTTTAATCGGGTTCATGCGCATATCACATACGCATACCACAACGTTTCGCCTGGACTAGGAAACTCCTTTGTGGGACTCTGTGACTCTTCAATACGCCGGCAGTGGGTGATGATCATATCAAGAACCCCCAAGCCGTAAGCGGTCAGCTAAATGTAACGGCCACCCGGGTATTGAACGATCAGAGGAGAACAAGCGAACCTGCTACAACTCCCGTCGAGCCAACCGGCAACACTTCCCATACAGTCCGGTCTCCTCGTCTGATATGTCGCATATCAAGTCTAGGGGTGGTAAACGTCAGACCCCAATAACCGATAAGTCGTGCCGATATGAGGCTCATAACGGGTCGAGAAACTACTGGTAACACTTACCGGTAAATCTCTAATCAGCCCTGGCCAGGGACTTCCCTGTTACGGCCAATCGAGCACAGCGCAACATCAACCCCCAATACCGGGAGAGATGAAACCCCTCCTATCGCTCATTGCCTCCATGTGACCCGGGACTGTACCCAAAAACCACCGTTTTGCACGCCCTCATGGACGTGGTAAGGTGGAAATCAAAGCACAGTGGGAATCACACAAGACTCTATGACGATCTCGGGTCTACAGACTAACCTGCACAAGTGTCACCTGAGAACTGCTATCTGCTGTAAGGTATAATACCATCCGGGAGTTGTCGGCGAGTCCGTCCAGTGTACCCAGTCTCCACTGAGCACCCGTATACCATCTCTGATGTCAAACACCAATGGATATGGGATCATCCATCGCCCATCTCATGGGTCGAGAAGCGTATACGCTAGTCTACACTGGTATATCGATGCCCCGTCTCGATACACCCACGACTAGGGACCTTGAAGGATGTACTTATGGACTACCATATCCCCGCTAGTATGATCCTCATCATAGTCCAGGTAGTCAAGTACACATCCTAAGGGCTTTACCAACATGTAACTATAAGACAGTATAAAAAGACCAGTATACATGTTAAGATAAAGAGTAACCAGATAGCATACTATCATATCGAGCAAAAAAGTCATCTCTATATAAGTCCAAGCATCCAATATAATATACATGATCTGTACAATACTGGCCTCTAGGGCATACATACAACTAACACTGTTAATGGGTAAAAACCCTAATTTGTTAAAATTAAAATTTCTAAATTTTACCTAAGAGTTTTGACTCTTGAAAGTTCTTAACAAAAGAGCTGCGCTCTGAATGAAAATTCTCAAGAAGAACATGTTAATCGTCTAAAGGACCAAAGGTCCTATTTATAGGCACTGAACTGCCTCTTCAACTTCTGAGTTGATCTTAGGGCTCAGATGTTGCCACCGCTGCACTTACGTGTAAGCCATGTGAGCGCAACGGCGGGGGGGCATTTATTTCCCCAATCAGAGCAAAACTCTGTTTTGAATTTCAAAATTCAAAAATTGATGCAACGCTTCAGATCCTCCGCGCTGAGCGCCACGCATAAAAAACAGACACGCCAGCGCCAGGAGCGCTGAGCTCTAGACAGCGCACCACAATCAGAGTAAAGCACTGTTTTCAAAATTCAAAAATTAAAAAGTTAAAGCGACGCTTCAGATCCAGTGCTCTGCGCTGCGTGCCACGTGTTAAACACGGGTATGCTAGCGCAGTTGCGCTGCGCTTCGCGCTGCTTGCCACGTGTCTAACACAGGTATGCTAGCGCAGTTGCATTGCGCTCTGCACCACGTGTCAAGCACGGGTGCGCTAGCGCAGTTGCGCTGAGCTCTGCGCTGCGCGCCACATGTTTAGCGTAGGTGCGCCAGCGCTGGAATTAAAAATTCCCACCGTTGAATCAAAGGATCTAATAATAATAATAAATCATTAATTAACCAGAATTAAATTCTATTAAGGAAAGATTTCTCAAAATCTTTCCAAACAACAAGATTGTGTTTTAAGCACCGCTGGATCAATGATCCAATGGTAAATAAAATATTACCAAAACAGAACAAATTCTGCATGGAAAGATTTTTCAATCTTATTAAAACAAGAAGATTATCTTCTGACAAACAGGAGCCTTAGGATCAAAGATCCAACGGTGGGAAGTATTTCCCAAGCAATCAAGAGAAAGATCTCTCAAAACTGATTTAACAAATCAATCATCCCTATATAAAAGCCCCAAGACTTCAAGCCTCATAGAGAAAAAACCCTCTGCAAATTTTGAGAAAAAAAACTCAAAGAGAAAGAAAAGCAAGCCTTTAGAAAAAAGAAGATCTTTTCTTCATCTTTAAAGGTAAAGAATTATTTCTTGAACAACAGAGATGAAATCATCTCGTAAAAAGAAGAAACGTTTTCTAAAAAAGATCTTAGATCTATAAAAAAGGCCAAGGTCTTTGATTAAAAAGAAAAGATCAAAAGACCTAATCATAAAAATATAAAAAGAAGTATTTTTACTTCACAGATCTTCTGATCTATAAAGGCAGAGCCTTTTAATAAAAACAAGAACTTTTGTTCTTGGATGTTGAGGCAAGGCCTCCTTTAAAGAACATAAATTTGTTCTTTGATCTTAAATTGATCAATATGCGTGTTGGGCTATTGGAAAGTGCTTTGCACTCATGAACTGCGCCTTTGCGCTCTTTGGATCGGCGCTCGGTGCCAAAACATGCCACGTGTCAAGCATAGACACGATCTGCGCTTTGCGCGCTTGAAACAGCGCACTGCGCTCTTGGGTAGGCGCTCAGCGCCAAGCTCGCCACGTGTCACTCACTGGCGCACCCATAAGCTAGCGCAGCGTGCTCATAAATTAAAAGCGCGGTTCGCTAACAAACTAGCGCTTAGCGCTAAGCGACACGTGTCCTCCTCGTGTGCGCTAACCGACAGAAGCGCAACGCGCTGTTTGACTGGCGCAAAGCGCCTAGTGCGCCACGTGGCGTGCTGTTAGAAAGTACCTTGTTCTGATAAATGTTGTCCATTCAGTATAAGACAAAAATGTCAGAGCCCAATACTTGGCATTATTAAAAGGGCAGAGCCCAAATAAAGGCCTAACAGGAAGAATAAAAATAAAATGTTAAAACATTTTTAACTGGACTTAGCCCAATTCTGGCCATAAGTCCTCAATTTAAATTGAACTGAGATCATCTGCTCTTCCAATCAATTTAAACCCGGTTCGAGGGTACAATCTTTATGTAAGTGCACGGCGGCGCCCTGGCCGTCAATCCGACGCCGGAATGCGGAAACTAAAATTTTAAGGAACTTATAAACCGGCACCACCGCGTACTTTAAACCCGGATCGGGCCATTAACCTAATCCTAGCAAACTAGAGAAGGGGTAGGAAGATATACCGAGCGATCCGTGTCCTTCGGTATTCTCGTCATCGTCCCGATCTCCCCACGGAATCTCCAGTGTTCATCTCCTCGTCGGAAGGGCACCACATCGCCGGGCTCTTTTACGGTCTCCCACCTCTGGACCGAGGCAACTCGTGCACGAAGTTGGCAAGCCGACGTGCCCAAGAAATGCTGTAGGCTAACTGTAGTAGTTTTGTCTCATGGGGTATGAAGTTGCCATGATGGATGGAGGTGAAGGAAAAATGAAATTTTAAGTGGAGCTAATCTTTGTTGCATGAATGGAAAAATGAGATAGCAAAAATTCCTCACACACACAAAACTCTCATGCTCCCCTAAGTGGCCGGCCAAATGAGAGTGGGAAATATGAAGGGGGGTGAGCACCAGCTAGGTGGAAGGTGACCATAAGAAAATGTGAGGATAATGAGGAAATAATGTCACTTCCATTTCTAATCTAATCTAATCTCATTAAAGCAAGCCATCATGAAAGAAGAAAAGCAAAGATGCTAGATATATCATAATCCTTCATATGCAAATAAACCCTCCACAATTGCTAATTTGCAAATATGCAAATTAGCCCCTCCATCAGAAAAATCCGGCCGAGAAGGAACAAAGGAAAATTGGCCGAAACCGAATGCAAACTGGTAACTTCAGAAAACTGATCCCGTAATAAATTACAGGAAAACCCCTCGACTGTATATACATACCTGCATTTGTATTCCCACTGAATGCAAATGCAGAGAGACGAAATCTACACTGTACAATACTAGGATCCAGCTTAAACCAAAGCCCGCTAGTATAATCCGTCCGATCATGATCCGTGCAATACCGCACGTATAAGATCAAACTCTGCCATATCTCCATACGGCCTCTACAGCGTTTCGCCCAAAACTTGAGAAAACGGTCTGTGGAGGACTCTAAAGACTCGTCAATACTTTGGCTGTGGATTTAACCACTAGCACGTCAGAAGTATTAGCCATACGTGACAGGCTACCAGGTATTGACCAAAAGGGACGTCGATGAGCGAACTAATCCAGACACCCTACTGAGCCTGTCAGTGACAATATCCGTACAGTCCGGTCCGTTCGTCTATAAGCATCGCATGGCGGGCCTCGGGGGTTAGTAAAAGTCCGACCCCAAAAATCGGTACAAGTCGTGTCGGAGTGTAGCCCAGAACACACTGAGATACTACTGGAATACCTACCAGTAAATCTCCTGCCATGGCCGAGGACTTCATGTAATGGCTCTCCTAGACACAGCGCGACCTCACCCCCAATACCGGGAGAGACGAACCCCTGAAGATCCGCTCACTGCCTCCATGTGGCTCGGGACTGTACCCAACTAAAACCTGTTTGCATGTCTCCTTTGAGCGTGGTAGGGTAGTAATCAAAGTACAGTGGGAACTCACACGAGACAAATGACGATCTCAGGTCGATGAACTAACCTGTACACATGTCACCAGGGAACTGCTATCTGACGTCTGGTATAAGACCAACTAGCATGTTCCCGGCGAGTCCTGTCCGGTGTACTCATAACCCAAGGAGCACCTGTACACATCTTAGGTGAACCAACTGACACCAGTGGCTTGTAAGACCGGCCACCGCCCCACGTCGGGGTCTCGACTGTATACACTAGTCTACTCTGGAGTATCGATGCCCTGTCTCGAAACTCACACGACTAGGGACCTTTTAAGGATTTGCTTATAGACCCCTGCTCCCATGTATATGATCGCCCTCATACTGCTGGCAGTCAAGCAAGAATCCTAGGGGCTCTATCAACTTGCAATAGTGACCTGTAAGGTCATCCAAAGCAGTACACGATGATAAAGATAAACCAGATAGCATACTATCATTTTGAGTAAGACTGTCCTACCGGTATAGGTCCTCCCTCAATCATTGCAATCACGTGCCTGTGATCTAATAATTGACTCTGAGGGCACTATCTACAACAATCTCCCACTTGCACTCAAGGCTAATTATTGTGATGTCGCATACTCACAGCCCGTATGATACTGAACACCCAACTCCTCTACTAGTCAGTCTCACAAAGCTCGTTTGCGAAACTATTGCATTCGAGGAATAGCCTCAGTGATTGGATCCGCTGTGATGTTACTTTCTATGTCTCTCTTTATCTCAAGTTCGCGGAGAAAGCCATCTCCCGAAATGAGCAATACCTGTCTTAGAATGTGTCTGGATGTCTGATGGGACCTAACTCATAAATGAACTCCAAATCCAAACTTCTTAGACTGTATCGTCAACTGAACTTAATCAGTATCCTGCGTCATGCCTCCCTCAGTATCCCCTTGGACCACCTGTCCAAAATACTGCCCCTCGTCAGAAAGAAGACTATAACTCTGACAACCTCTCTGTCATCCATGTCACCTTGGAAGCCTGGAGTGATAACTGTCTCCTAAAAGAGATTGTTGTTATCATATCCCTATAACACGCACTTATGTTCTAAAACTGCTTCCGTTCGTTTCTCCACGATTGGATCAATATCAACATATTGTATCTACTGCAAAAAACAACATCTGGTGTGGTGCTTGACATCTCATGATTGACTCAATTGCCTAAGCAAATGATCTGGCAGTCATGCACATCCCTCTACCCTTTAGTCTGTAAGACTCCTTTAGAGAGGGTGACTCCATCACCTGCAGATATACTACCGTGCCAGGAGTCGTCCATTCTAAAAACTCTTAGAATGCTGTCTAAGTACCCTGATTGGGAAACCACCCAAATCTAGATCTATAGATCTAGTAACCAAAATGTTTTGATATTATATCCAAGTCCCATGTGGAGAAACCACTGTGTGACAACCAAAGTATAACCGATCGTAGTATAGGAATATCACTTCCTATTCTGTGTATGTCATCCAAATACCAGGACATCACACCCTACTACTTTCTTAACAGATCCATCCCCTATTCTGATGAAGTCAAACCTATGACTGTCACATCAGAAATAGATGATCTATCTCCGCTATATCTGCTTAAGTCTATGAGTAGACATAAGCCACTTGTCCACTATGCTTCCGCTGCTCTCAGTAACTACGACAACCCTCTGGCAGAGTCATATAGACGTACACTTCTAAAGCTAGTTTAGAACGACGCTATACCCATCCTCCTGCTGGGTCTCACAGTCTGGAACTACAGCAATGGCAAGTCTGGGTAAATAAGAACCTCCCTGTCACCGTCTTTGAGCATACCGAAGTACCTCTCGAATGCCTGAGGTTACCCAGCATATCTGCGGAGTGGCCAATGGAATGTCAAATCAGATTGAATCTTTATGTTCTTATCAAATTTTCAGTAATCGTTTGCGGTTCTGGAATCACTTCCAGTTCTACCATACTCCCACTACTGTTTTCTGAAAAAATCCATTTCTTTTAAAACTGTGGCGAGTCTAGAACAATATCACTATTGATCTTCCAGATGGTAGAAAGTCAACCCTCATCATAGCCTGGGTCAACCCACAAACAGCCATTACAGAAACGTGCCTTGAGTTATCCAGAGTCTGGTTTTAAGCATAAGCCGGACAACTCCCTGTACGTTAACATCGTTAAGATATGAACTGTTCTATATCCAATATAGAAGCAGAGGCACTGATTTAATTGGAACCAGATTTAAATCATGCAGCTGTCTCCAGTGCATGTCAACTAAATGGAGAAAGGGCCGATCAGCGTTACTCAACTTAGGAGTGCTTCCAATTATGAGTAACCTGAAAGAGAAGCAAGTTCTCTTAATATCCATTACTATCAACTGAATACCATACGTAAGTATCTACATCTTCGATCACCTTGAAGAATCCCGATACTTGCAACATCTGGTTCTCTACTTTACTCTTTTACCTATAACTTCTCAAAACATAGACCTTGCATTTCTACGAAACACGTGTCTAAGAATTAGAGAAGTCACAAGTAAACATAATATAGTACGAGGACCAACCCCTCCGTCCTAATGGACACTGGACAATATACAATCCTCTGTATAAGTCCCCTGAGTCGAATAACTCAAACCCTGTGCGTCGTAGGTTGAAAACTGTACTTATGGTTAAGAAGAATTACACCGCTGTTTAATGCTCCTTGCCTAACCATCAACTGATATAGGTAAATGTCATAGACATAATTTCAAAAAGATATATCTCACTCTATAAAAATAGACGTACATATGTATCAATTTGAAATTGATGCAGAACAGCGGATATTCAAAACCAAATATTTGCCGTCCGGCAAACTACCCAGGTGGTTTCCACAAATATCACCAATTACAACGAATTCCGATATAATAAGGACAATCACCTAATTCCCAATAACTTACTCCCACTCAACATTTGTAAAACCATACAGATATGAGAATCATACCTGATAAATACATACCCTGGAACAAGTGTCTAATTGGGAAATCAGTTTTCTTTTAATAGTACACAGTGAAACTGAAACATTGAAATGTTTCGTAGGGTATCCTGGTATTCCTAGTAATGCCTCTTCCATTATCCATATTCACAACTGTAACCGTATATTTCTATGCCATCTCTCCACATCCCTTCATATGTCTTTAGTCATTACCTTCTGCACACCCCTTTAGACCAAATGGTTTTCTTCCTTCCCTACCGTTCGGCACCAACCTATGGTTTTGAAGAAGACTATCCAATAAGCATAATGGGTGTACTGTCCTAATCCTAGGAGCACTCGCAACCCGAGAGAAGGTAAAGATAAAAGACAACTGAATAAACCTTATTCCTATTTCTCCTGAACCAGAATCCATCCCCGAACTGGAACGAGTTCCTTTCGAGTTCGTATATAACTATACGATGGAGTATCCAATAAACTGTGGATCTTCGTAGTGATACGGATTGTCCGAGAGAAATACAAAGGTGATGTAGAATTGGCGAAGAAATACTTGGTTTGGTCGTGAATAACAGTCGCAATTTACTTTGCCCTCCTTCTAATCCCTTTATTTGTCTTAACTTAATACCTTTTGTACACCGTTTAGGCTAATTGGTTTTCTTCATTCCCTACCGGTCGGCACCTGCCTATGGTTTGGAAGAAAACTATCCAATTTGCGTAATAGGTGTACTGTCCTAATCCAAGGAGCACTCGCAACCTGAGAGAAGGTAAAAGGAAAAGACAATTGAATAGTCATATTCGTTTTCTCCAGAACCTGAAACCATCCTCGAATTAATTCCTTCGAGTTCGTATATAACCATACGATGGTTTTGTCCAATGGAAGTGGACGTTCGTAGTAATACGGGGTGTCCTGGAGAAAAGGGTAAAAGTAGGAGTGGCAATGAGGTATGCAACTCTGACAATCCAAAAGCCAGTGTTTAAGAAGGTTCGGTCAACTTGGTCACTGAGTCATAGTCAAGGGTCGGGTCATGGTCGCTACTAAAGAGAGAGAGAAAAGAAACACTCAGCGTGCACTCTAACCTAGATCAGAATGGTTATCACTTTATCTAATCAGGAAACCTCCCACTGTAGCCTCAAATTCTCCTCCAAACCTGAAAGAAGAATTAGTCGGGATCACTGTCACGACCCAAAATTGGCCCGTGACGGCCCTAGTACTACGCAACGCCCTAAGACGTAACGTAGTAAAAGAAAGCCAAAACCCAGAAATCTAAACCATAAAAAAATACGGAAAAGATAATATAAGTTTTTGAAACATTTGAAATCGCAACCCAAATTCTTTAAAAGTCCTACTTTCTTTCTTTAAAATTTTGGCAAGACCACATTTTTTTAAAAACTAGCCAAGATGAATACAATACAAATATACGACGCCGTAGCGAAGAAATAAAGACAATAGAGAGAAAGCAGTATATAAAAAACAACAAATCCATAAATAATATACAATAGCGTCCTCACCAAGTCTCTAAGTCAACAATACAATAGTAGATGGAGAGTACAAAATACAATGAATGTACAATATGAAATACAGATAACCACCAACCCACCTAAGCAAAATAGTACTGTGAGCTGATGCGGTATCTGGAGCAAAAAATGATAGCTGAAAAAGCGGAATAGCCTGCCTCGACTACTCTGGGGAAAAACCTGAAACACCTGTGGCACAACGGGGGTGAGTTGCCAACTCGTGAATAGTAGATAACATATGCAGGTAATCGCAGGAATGCACGTACAGCATGAATCTAAGATATGCGATTACAGTAATAACATGTTATGCAAATGCTGAATAAAGGAAAGTACACTAGCATGTACAATCAATATGTGAAGCAATAGTAACATGACAATAATATGCAATAACCATGCAATAGGGATATGAGAATGTAAATATGCAACTATCATAAGGGTACACTAACAGGTACTACCAATATATGAATCTGTGCATAGAATAGATAAGTGTGAGGTATGGGGTGGAATATGTCATTTCCACGGAAACCTGATATCGTGGTAGGATCACAATCCATCAAGACACTCAAATCCCAATTCCTCAAATCAGCCCCCAAGCTGGGCTCTCACGTCATATAAGTCTCACATCACCTCAATGTACAATATCGAAAATCTCTCCTCTATCTCAAATGTACAAATCAACCATCTCTTTCATATCCAATATCCAATCTCAATGATTCACCTATATCCCAAGTCGAATCTCAAGTAAGTTTCTAACATCCTAAAGGTATGTATATATTTGCAGAAATAAATATGATGGGGGCAATACACATATATTAGTGTTCCATTCCACTAATATTGGTGTAAGGGCATATATAACAACGGCTAATCCCCTGTTATATATACAAAGGTATTAAAAGAAATATCATGAAAACAATGTGCCAAGCATCGACACAGAAATCCTGATAGGTACGTATCATAGGCTGTCCCGAAAGCACGAGTGCCTAGCTCTGACCCTCGCCTTTCGACGTATGCATACGTGCATGACTCCCAACGGTATCTCCATGATCCCCGCCGAGTCATTGGTACTGTCACCGGATGGTATGGTTCCCCTGCCGGGCTCATCGGCTCATAGCACATCGACATCCCTTTCTTGCCCCGGGGTACCTCCGGGTTCCAGCATGTCCCCTCTACGGCCTCGACGCCTCCTCGTAGGGGTATATATAATCAGCACCGATAAAACTCATGGTGGATGCGCGAATATCATATCAAGGAAACCGGGTTTTTCAATGTATGCATAATTTCATGAACTCCCGCAGTTCCCAAATCCAGAAAACATCATGTAAAATCCAAATAATAATGCGCAATCCAGGAATAAACATATGCGACCTACCTGAAATGCGAGCATATAAACGAGAATATGTAGCTGAAACCAGATGTATGCGAAACCAAAAAGGTACAGCTAAGTAACATTAGTAAAGGTAAATATGTGACAGCCACCAAAAATGTATGTAACATACAGGTGTAGCAATATATAGGTACCTACCTATAAGAACTGATGTCGTATACCCCCCTGGGTATAACTAAAATATGTAGGATATCCCCCCGGTATAAGTAAAATATATGTAAGGTATACCTGTAACTGTATCGTAAGGTGTATATATACCTATCACTAAAGGTATGATACACTATATATATACCGATAAGCTAGATGTCATGTGCGATAAGCAATAGAATCTATAAAGGTTATTGTGTGACATGGCAATTATTGACGGTGTGTGTGTAGCATGCAATCCGTGCTCGTGCAACATGAACCATCAATAATAGGTGCAGTGTCCTATGGCTGCTAGTCACAGTACAACTATATCTAAGTAAAAAGGGTAAAGGCGCAATTCTATCAATGACGTAAAATATGCGACAAGTATTGAATCCTAGCCCAGACGCATAACGCCATGCGGGCGATTCCCCTGTAGATGTTAAATCTACTCACCTACACTCCACGCTAGGTGAATCCTACCATCTGCTCCCCCCTGTAGTAGTGTCTGTAGTCTCCGCCTGCAAACCTACAATTTAGACTTGGAAAAATCATATATAAGCCAAATATTCTGCAAAATGCGATATCGAACCAAAACGAGAATCTCGCGTCGCGAATTAAACGCGCATGTGCACGATACGCTAAAACGTGTGTATACGCGTCTAAAACCATCGCGACACGCCGCGATACGCTGGATCACAGAATCCACTCACGTATCGCGCGTATCGCGCAAACACAACGGACATGCAAAACGATATTTGATCCCAGATTTTCCTACAGGCCAAATCTTACAAAACTATACATGCCAAAACACTAGACAACACAACAGAGAACCCTAGCCATGACCCCAATACCCCTGCCCCCTACTTGGCCGCAATTTGCAGCCAAACGCAATAAATCTGCGGCCAGGTTTGGGAGAGAGTGGCTCGTATTCTGGTTGTGGTATCTAGACCTAGTGACCATGCCCCAGTTTCCTCAATTTTACCCTGAAGGGTCCGGGTCAAAAGCAGATCACAAATAGCCAATATATCGCTTTAGAATCACCAATTTGCACAAAACACAAACCCTATGGTATTTTAGTGAAATCTGTGTTAAACTCAGTTCAAGTGACCCTAATAACACTTAAATAAGTAGGGTTAACCAACACAATCAACACTTTGCCACAACATCTCACAAAACACCATAATTAGCACTAAACTAGCTAATTTAACACTAATCGAAGCTAATTAAGCATACAAGCTAGGAAAAAGGGGACTTGGGTTCAGAAATATACCCTAAAGAATCTCAAGAAGCAGGAGGAGAAGTGAATGGAGGAAACGAGGGCTTGCTATTGCTGTTGGGCTCCTGTTGTTGCTGTTACAGAAGTTGCTGCTGCTTTTGATGCTGCTCTGCTGCTGTTGCTGTTGTTTAGTGCTGCTGGGGCTGCTGCTTCAGCTTCTGGTGTGAGTGTGTGTGTGTGTGTTTGAGAGTGAGAGAATGAGAGCAATGAGTGAGAATAAGAGAATGCAAACAACCCCCCCTTCTCACTCTCTCTCACTTCATTAATGAGGTATGGCTCTCTCTCCATGTAGCACCATACCCTCTCCCTCTCACAAAGTCAACACTTCAACCATAATTTTAAATCCTTTTTTTTTTCAAATTCATTTTCATTTTAAAACAACCATCGTGCTTAAAACCCATAACACTTAAAACAAAACTATAAAACTAGATTAGGGAATGGTTAGACCACACTTAACAACCTAGTTATCATGCACAAGTGTGTGTGTGCCTAGGAAAATACTAATAAAATACTCATTAAATAGGATAAAAATATTTAAAAACCAAATTGGTAAACTTTTTATCAAAAACTATATATAAAAAATATAATAAGCTACAAGACACATTCTGAGGTGTTACAATCTCCCCCCTAAAAGAAATTCGTCCCCGAATTTAAAAATATAACGATACGCGTACCTTCAAAGAGAAGATTAAAATCCTCAAATCTCGCTCGCGGCCTCCCAAGTGATTACCTCACTATACGGCTACGCCGAAGAAAACCCTTCACAGATGGCAAGACCCTTGACCGACGTTCCTTCACCTGCCGAGCCAATAACACGCATGGCTGCTGGTGAACAAAAGATCGCGTCCAAGCCCAATGGTCTGGTGCCAAATCATATGAGAAAGGTCATGAAGGTAATTGTAAAGCATCATCACAAGGAATACGGGGTGAAAATCCAATAATCTGGGCGGAAGTGCCAAATTAAGGGCAATGAAACTAACTCACTTATAGGATCTCAGAAGGACCAAAATTCATGGATAAGCTTCCCAAAATCCAACACATCTTTTATCGGAAAAATCCGCAGGAATATAAATGGTTTGCCATTGCGCACTTAAGTCTACGACCAACACGGTTGCATAAGACCTCTGTCCGCGATGAACAATTTTCATCCTGACCTGAATCAATTGGATCATCTCCGAAGTCTCTAGACATAGCTGGGGTCCAAAATCCTACTCACGCAGAGTCAGAAAAACAACAGACTGGTGATCGACACGACCTAACCCCTATGCCTAAGGGTGGCCAATTGGAGTGTCTCCTGATAACAGCTATCGAAGGAGAACCCAAACGATGGCGAGTGACGATCCCCAACCGCTGGCAAGAATAAAAAAAAACACACAACTTAACCTAGAACAACTGAGCAAACTGAGTATAACCGGACGACAAGAATCAGCATGGAGTCACACCCTAACTAATCCTGGATAGAAACCATAACGAAATTCATGGAGATCTTCTCCCACTCCTACTTCGGAACGGTAAAAGGTTGCAACACTCCAGCCGGCCTTAGATGCTCAACCCAAGCACACAACAAGATAGACACCTTGAAACGAAACCTGAAACTTCTCTTTACATCCCTATCCACCCGTAACTATCTCACAAGTCACGCTAAATGTTGGTGGAATTTGAATGCATCTAGAGAGTTGACTGATGTGCTTGCGCTAGGATTTCACGTCTCAAACACAGCACACCCTGTCACAAATCAAGGACTCCGAATCATTACCCAGCCGAGTATACTCAAGTATCTCTGACGAACGACCATCAGCGGGCAGTGTCTCGCGAAAACGATTTAAGGAAAGTGGTCGGGCGCGGACATGAGCAAGCTGTCCCCTCCGTAGAGACGAACTTAAGTTGTACTAGACGATCACACAAGAACTGTAAATCTGCAGAAGACTAACACAACATTCAAAATCCGCTGCAGGAAGATGTGCATTAAGCTCTGGTGGTCTGTGGAAAATCTGACACGACTCTCAACCAAGTAGTGTCCCTAAATTTCCAACGCAAAACCACCGCAGCCATCTCCAGATCATGAGTGGAATATCCTTCTCGTACTTCCTCCAAATGTAGGGAAGCAAAAGCGATAACTCTATAGTGTCACCTCAGTACACAATCGAGCCCCACTCAAGAACATTACAGTTACACAACAAGGTCGCCCGAACCAAAAGCAAAGAAAGGACTGATGCAGTTGTTAACCAGATCTTCAACTGCCGAAAACTCCGTACACATGCCTCAGTCCACAGAAAAGAAACCTCCCTTCCTGTCCATTCAGTCGACGGTGCAGCACTACTCTAGCAATCCTGCATGAAACGGCGGTAAGAACCTGCTAAGCCCAAAAATCTGCGGATCTCCGTCCTGCACACAAGTCTGGACCTAAGCTGTACGGCCACGATCTCCCTCGGAACCATACGAAACCGTCTCCCGTGACTACAAGATTTAGGAGTCAAACAAAAAAAGCCTGAAGAAACACTCCGAGAATCTAGCAAACTGCTGGTACTCTCCCAGTATCTGCACAATAAATCCTCAAGTGCTACTACTGTCCCTCAAGACACATTAGATAGACCAGAATGTCGTAAATAACACAACTACGACTAATCTACCTAACCACGGTACAAGCATGAAGAACAAACGAATACATCAAAGAACATACGAAATAAGGATACCTGAAGACTCTGCATTGGACGTTTGCGCGTCCCGATGAGTAGAAGCAAACTCCTGTGTCTGCCCTCTACTCGCAGCTGGATGAACTCCTGTGGTAGACTGAGCCCTCTGAGCGAATCTTCCATGTCCACGGCCTCTCTGAATACGACCCTGACGAGGTGCTAAGGAACAATTCCTGACGAAGTACAGAAGGCTTCCGCATCGAAAACATCCACGCGCTGACTGCTGACCATCCTGTGGATGAGAGCTGAACGACTGTCCTCGTCCAAAGCCTCTGCTACTCCCGCGACGGCCACGAAATCTGTCTCGATGACCAAACCTCTGTCTCTGGGCTGGTACACTGGTACGAGTCCTCTACTGTCCTGGAACTGTCTGAGCCTCTGGAATATGTGCCTCGTCAATTGGAGCTGCAACTACTGGTGCTATGTAGGTGACGGACTGTTGCATGCTGATCGTAAGGGACAGCTGAGTAACAGGGGTGACAACCTCCTGTCGTAGCTCCCGAACGACATCAACCAATGAACTCATAGTCTGGCGGAAGTCCTGCATCTCTGCCAAAAGTCTATCGATGGTATAAGTAGTAGGCTGATCCGTCAGCACTGGTCCAACTAGAGTGCCATCCTGGTCAGTACTCGTCTCACCCGAGCCAACTCTGACCTCGGCCCTCGCTGCATCACTCTGAGTCCCCATAGTCATCGGCGGCAAGGCTATAAATAGATATAAGATTCGATGAGAATAAGGAATCGAATCTTAAAGATATGAATCATCAAGGAAGGAATTTCAAGCAATTTGTACTTAGGTCACTTAAGGCGAAGTACCGCATCGTGGGTATGCTGCAGACATACACACACTACGTTACTCTGTTTAAGTTATCTACTCCATCATACTAAGGTCATCCTACACTCCGAAAGGTAAAACCTAGCGCTCTGATACCAACTTTGTCACGACCCAAAATTGGCCCGTGACGACCCTAGTACTACGCAACGCCCTAAGACGTAACGTAGTAAAAGAAAGCCAAAACCCAGAAATCCAAACCATAAAAAAAAGGGAAAAGATAATATAAGTTTTTGAAACATTTGAAATCGCAACCCAAATCTTTAAAAGTCCTACTTTCTTTCTTTAAAATTTTGGCAACACCCCATTTTTGTAAAAACTAGCCAAGATGAATACAATACAAATATACGACGCCGTAGCGAATAAATAAAGACAATAGAGAGAAAGCTGTATATAAAAGACAACAAATCCACAAATAATATACAATATCGTCATCACCAAGTCTCTAAGTCAACAATACAATAGTAGATGGAGAGTACAAAATACAATGAATGTACAATATGAAATACCGATAACCACCAACCCACCTAAGAAAAATAGTATTGTGAGCTGATGCGGTATCTGGAGCAAAAGATGATAGCTGAAAAAGCGGAATAGCCTGCCTCGACTACTCTGGGGAAGAACCTGAAACACCTGTGGCACAACGGGAGTGAGTTGCCAACTCATGAATAGTAGATAACATATGCAGGTTATCGCAGGAATGCACGTACAACATGAATCTAAGATATGCGATTACAGTAATAATATGTCATGCAAATGCTGAATAAAGGAAAGTACACCAGCAGGTACAATCAATATGTGAAGCAATAATAACATGACAATAATATGCAATAACCATGCAATAGGGATATGAGAATGTAAATATGCAACTATCATAAGGGTACACTAACAGGTACTACCAATATATGAATCTGTGCATAGAATAGAAAAGTGTGAGGTATGGGGTGCAATATGTCATTTCCACGGAAACCTGACATCGTGGTAGGATCACAATCCATTAAGAAACTCAAATCCCAATACCTCAAATCAGCTCCTAAGCTGGGCTCTCACGTCATATAAGTCTCACATCACCTCAGTGTACAATATCGAAAAGCACTCCTATATCTCGAATGTACAAATCAACCATCTCTTTCATATCCAATATCCAATCTCAATGAATCACCTATATCCCAAGTCGAATCTCAAGTAAGTTTCTAACATCCTAAAGGTAAGTATACAATTGCAGAAATAAATATGATGGGGCAATACACATATATTAGCGTCTCATTCCACTAATATTGGTGTAAGGGCATATATAACAACGGCTAATCCCCTGTTATATATACAAAGGTATTAAAAGAAATATCATGAAAACAATGTGCCAAGCATCGACACAGAAATCCTGATAGGTACGTATCATACACTGTCCCGAAAGCACGAGTGCCTAGCTCTGACCCTCGCCTTTCGACGTATGCATACGTGCATGACTCCCAACGGTATCTCCATGATCCCCACCGAGTCATTGGTACTGTCACCGGATGGTATGGTTCCCCTGCTGGGCTCATCGGCTCATAGCACATCGACATCCCTTTCTTGCCCCGGGGTACCTCTGGGCCCCACCATGTACCCTCTACGGCCTCGACGCCTCCTCGTAGGGGTATATATAATTAGCACCGATAAAACTCTTGGTGGATGCGCAAATATCAAATCAAGGAAACCGGGTTTTTCAATGTATGCATAATTTCATGAACTCCCGCGGTTCCCAAATCCAGAAAACATCATGTAAAATCCAAATAATAATGCGCAATCCAGGAATAAACATATGCGATATATCTGAAATGCGAGCATATAAACGAGAATATGTAGCTGAAACCAGATGTATGTGAAACCAAAAAGGTACAGCTAAGTAACATCAGTAAAGCTAAATATGTGACAGCCACCGAAAATGTGTGTAACATACAGGTGTAGCAATGTATAGGTACCTACCTATAAGAACTGATGTCGTATACCCCCTGGGTATAACTAAAATATGCAGGATATCCCCCCGGTATAAGTAAAATATGTGCAAGGTATACCTGTAGCTGTATCGCAAGGTGTATATATACCTATCACTAAAGGTATGATACACTATATGTATACCGATAAGCTAGATGTCATGTGTGATAAGCAATAGAATCTATAATGGTTAGTGTGTGACATGGCAATTATTGACGGTGTGTGCGTAGCATGCAATCCATGCTCTTGCAACATGAACCATCAATAATAGGTGCAGTGTCCTACAGCTGCTAGTCACAGTACAACTATATCTAAGTAAAAAGGGTAAAGGCGCAATTCTATCAATGACGTAGAATATGCGACAAGTATTGTATCCTAGCCCAGACGCATAACGCCATGCGGGCGATTCCCCTGTAGATATTAAATCTACTCACCTACACTCCACGCTAGGTGAATCCTAACATCTGTTCCCCCTTGTAGCAGTGTCCGTTGTCTCCGCCTGCAAACCTGCAATTTAGACATGGAAAAATCATATATAAACCAAATATTCCGCAAAACGCGATATCGAACAAAAACGAGAATCACACGTCGCGAATTAAATGCGCATGTGCACGATACGCTAAAACGTGTATATACGCGTCTAAAACCATCGCGACATGCCGCGATACGCTGGATCACAGAATCCACTCACGTATCGCGCAAACACAACGAACATGCAAAACGATATTTGATCCCAGATTTTCCTACAGGCTAAATCTTATAAAATTATACATGCCAAAACACTAGACAACACAATAGAGAACCCTAGCCAAGACCCCAACACCCCTACCCCCTACTTGGCCGCAATTTGAGGCCAAACCCAATAAATCTGCGGCCTGGTTTGGGAGAGAGTGGCTCGTATTCTGGTTGTGGTATCTAGACCTAGTGAGCATGCCCCAGTTTCCTCAATTTTACCCTGAAGGGTCCGGGTCAAAAGCAGATCACAAATAGCCAATATATCGCTTTAGAATCACCAATTTGCACAAAACACAAACCCTATGGTATTTTAGTGAAATATGGGTTAAACTCAGTTCAAGTGACCCTAATAACACTTAAATAAGTAGGGTTAACCAACACAATCATCATTTTGCCACAACATCTCACAAAACACCATAATTAGCACTAAACTAGCTAATTTAACACTAATCGAAGCTAATTAAGCATACAAGCTAGGAAAAAGGGGACTTGGGTTCAGAAATATAACCTAAAGAATCTCAAGAAGCAGGAGGAGAAGTGAATGGAAGAAACGAGGGATTGCTATTGCTGTTGGGCTCCTGCTGTTGCTGTTACAGAAGTTGATGCTGCTGTTGATGCTGCTCTGCTGCTGTTGCTGTTGTTTGGTGCTGCTGGGGCTGCTGCTTCAGCTTCTGGTGTGAGTGTGTGTGTGTGTTTGAGAGTGAGAGAATGAGAGCAATGAGTGAGAATGAGAGAATGCAAACAACCCCCCTTCTCACTCTCTCTCACTTCATTAATGAGGCATGGCTCTCTCTCCATATAGCACCATACCCTCTCCCTCTCACAAAGTCAACACTTCAACCATAATTTTAAATCCTTTTTTTTTCAAATTCATTTTCATTTTAAAACAACCATCATGCTTAAAACCCATAACACTTAAAACAAAACTATAAAACTAGATTAGGGAATGGTTAGACCACACTTAACAACCTAGTTATCATGCACAAGTGTGTGTGTGCCTAGGAAAATTCTAATAAAATAGGATAAAATATATAAAAACCAAATTGGTAAACTTTTTATTAAAAACTATATATATAAAATATAATTAGCTACAAGACACATTCTAAGGTGTTACAATCACCCGAGGAGTAAACCAACTCATCAGTAGGAATCGAGATCCAACTATCATCGCATGATAACATGACGGAATCCGCTCACGTTATCACACTCCAGAAGGTATGCGCATATCAGGAAAGTTTCAGTTTCTTTAGAAACTCCCGATATGATTTTTACCCCATGCTCTTATGACCTTGGCGTGAGGTCAAAATGTCATAAGTCACATGTCAAGTTCTACCCATCAATATCCAGGTTAATTTGAACCCACTCGTACATACCCTTGACGTAGGCCAAAATAGTAGTACGACTGTCCCAAACCAACGCATTCTATCTATGCAACAGATAAATATCCGGAAGCTACCAATCACTATGCCTTGGCGTGAGGTCAAAATACATAGCTTGAATACTACCGAATATTTAACTGAAATGATGGAGGGCTACGAATGGTTTCTGGCGAAAACCTTTAACGTAATGAACTTGATATCGTTGAAGGAACTGGATAGCTTTATAAAAATATAGTGGCGAAAACCTTTGCTAAAGAGGTCACTCCTGGTGAAGGGATCTCAGCTCTTTCCCCGTAGAATGAGGTGCAGGATATTCCAACTGAATACCACGATGCAAAGCAAAAGTAATCGACTATAGTGAAGTTATTTCCCTGACGCAAACTCCTCTCCAAGGGGTCACTCCCGGTGAAGGGATCTCGTCCCTTGCCTCGTCGACTGAGGTGCTGGATATTCATAACCGAATACCACTGAGCAAAACAAAAGAGAACGCCCTTGCAATAACAGCTTTTTGAAAAATGTTCCAACAAAATCAGAATAGGTTTGTTTAGCTTGCATTGATCCGAATCAACGTAGTCCCATCAATTGATCACACCACAAAAGAACGAAAATAATGATGTACGTATATGCCATCCACATTCGCCACTGGGTCCCATTATCACCCGTTAGGTTACTTAACTAACGACGGAGCGGGGACTGGACTAGCGCGGATGCAAAACATATACAACATCTACTAGTATATATATCAATATATAATATTCGCTTAAGGCGTGATAAAATGCAACATCACAGAAATGTAATAAGCATCACAGAACAATACAGATATCTGGGATCCCCGGGTTTCATAGAGGCGTTACTGAAACCCGACGTTCCCATGGTCGTGTGGATAGCCTATGCAATGAAAATCCTAGACCCCTACGGGCGCGGCAAGTCACCCGCCAAAACCTGAAGCGAGGCAGCCCCCTTCAGCAACGTGAATGGACCATCCAACACTTCACGGAATCCGGTAACTTGGGCACCCGTCCTTGGGTCAACCTATACCCCCTACGAGTGCGGCGAATAGCCCGCCAATTCTAGAGTAATGCCACCTCCATCTCAACGCCATGAGATGCGGGCCCGTTGCCCTCTAGAACCCGGCTATCCGTGCATCCCTCCGCGGGGCAATCCTAGTACAGACAGTAAAATATACATACAACGGGTACATCGACCTCAGCCCGGTCGTGCCCCAAAAGAATAATATACAAAGAGGTAGTAACGGCAGTGCACATGTCGGACGCTCGCCCCGCAATATCAAATGTACATAATAAGCCAAACCGTACTACCATTGCATCCAGGCTATCCCCCACGACCAATCCGCTACATCACAGCACAACACAGAACATCAACGTGAATGTCACATTCGCAAATCCGTCTAAAAGGGCTATAGCAGTTAGACAGGATTTACCGATCAAGTGACATTCACGGTCGCAGATATAATGTAAATACTGTGAACTAACATGTTTAAAATTTTTGATCGACCAAATTTTCCGTAATAGGCCCCAAGCACTACAGTTGTACTCAAAGAAAATCTTGGCCCAAAAAGAATATTCCAAAAACCACATTTTCAACTCTGAAGCCCACTGTAAAAATTTGGTGTAGTAAGGAGTCAAAGTGGCGGCGGAACCGCGGCCGATGCATGGGTTTGGCCGCGGTTCCGCTGTGGAACAGTGCCATCAGGGCACCAAATTTTCACAGAATGCATAAAAAACCCTGCTCATATTTTTACAATGTACCAAATAAATTTTTGAGCACTGCAAAAATTCGACAGAAACTGGACATGAAAACGCGGTTTTTAGAAAATCCGTTCGATCGAACTTGCAAACACGTTAGAGCAAGCTAGACTAGCTTAATGGCGTGGCTATGATACCAGTGTAAGTGCACGGCAGCGCCCCGGCCGTTAATCCGACGACGGAATGCGGATACTAAAATTTTACGGAACTTGTAAACCGGCACCACCCCGCACTTTAAACCCGGATCGAACCATTAACCTAATCCTAGCAAACTAGAGAAGGGGTAGGTAGATATACAGAGCAATCCGTGTCCTTCGGTCTTCTCGTCATCGTCCCGATCTCCCCGCGGAATCTCCGGTCTTCATCTCCTCGTCGGAAGGGCACCACATCGCCGGGCTCTTTTACGGGCTCCCACCTCTGGACTGAGGCAACTCGTGTACGAAGTTGGCAAGCCGACGTGCCCAAGAAATGCTGTAGGCTAAGTGTAGTAGCTTTGTCTCATGGGGTATGAAGTTGCCATGATGGATGGAGGTGAAGGAAAAATGAACTTTTAAGTGGAGCTAATCTTTGTTGCATGAATGGAAAAATGAGATAGCAAAAATTCCTCACACACACAAAACTCTCATACTCCCCTAAGTGGCCGGCCAAATGAGAGTTGGAAATATGAAGGGGGGTGAGCACAATCTAGGTGGAAGGTGACCATAAGAAAATGTGAGGATAATGAGAAAATAATGTCACTTCCATTTCTAATCTAATCTAATCTCATTAAAGCAAGCCATCATGAAAGAAGAAAAGCAAAGATGCTAGATATATCATAATCCTTCATATGCAAATAAACCCTCCACAATTGCTAATTTGCAAATATGCAAATTAGCCCCTCCATCAGAAAAATCCGGCCGAGAAGGAACAAAGGAAAGCTGGCCGAAACCGAATGCAAACTGGCAACTTCAGAAAACTGATCCCATAAAAAATTACAGGAAAACCCCGCGACTGTATATACATACCCGCATTTGTATTCCCACTGAATACAAATGCAGAGAGACAAAATCTACACTGTACAATACTAGGATCCGGCTTAAACCAAAGCCCGCTAGTATAATCCGTCTGATCATGATCCGTGCAATACCGCACGTATAAGATCTAACCCTGCCATATCTCTATACGGCCTCTACAGCGTTTCGCCCGAAACTTGAGAAAACGGTCTGTGGGAGACTCTAAAGACTCGTCAATACTTTGGCTGTGGATTTAACCACTAGCACGTCAGAGGTATTAGCCATACGTGACGGGCTACCAGGTATTGACCAAAAGGGACGTTGATAAGCAATCTCATCCTGACACCCTACTAAGACTGTCAGTGACAATATACGTACATTCCGGTCCGTTCGTCTATGAGCATCGCATGGCGGGCCTGTTAGTGTATATGCCCTAGAGGACATTACTGTATCATATTAGTTTGTATATTACTTAATGGAAGCTTGTGATATTCACCTTGTATATACAATCTTACTCAAAATAGTAGTATGCTACTTGGTTTGTTTCTACATCAATGTGTACATGTGTTTATTTTAGTATATCACCTATACACATTAGTGGAGCCCTTAGGATTTTTGCTTTATTACGAGCGTTGTATGGCAGTCACACTAGTGGGGGCTGGGTAATCTATAAGCACATCCTTATGCAGGTCCCTAGTCGCAGGACTATCGAGACAGGGCATCGATACTCTGGAGTAGACTAGCGTATGCGCTTCTCATCCCAGTATGGGAGATGGTCTGTCCCACAGCCATCAGTACGTCGTACTGGAGATAGTATGCTGGTGCTCGTTGGGTTACGAGTACACTGGACAGGACTCGTCAGGAACTGACCGGTTGGTATTATACCTATCGTCAGTTATCAGTTCCCAGGTGACATAAGTACAGCTTAGTCCGCTGATTTGACACGGTCACTTCGCCTCGAGTGTGTTCCTACTGTACTTAGATTACTACCCTACCACGGCTCAAAGGAGTCGTGCAAACAGGTAGTAGTTGGGTGCAGTCCCGAAGCACTTGGAGGCAGTGACGGTTAGACAGGATTCGTCTCTCCCGGTATTAGGGGTTGACATCGCGTTGTGTCTAGGAGAGCCATTACACGAGTAGTCCCTGGCCAGGGCAAGCGAGATATACTGGTAGGCTTCCAGTGTTATCTCAGGGTGTTTTGGGCTTCACTCCGACACGACTTGTACCGCTATTAGGGGACTGACGTTTACCGCCCCCTAGGCCCGCCATGCGATGTATCAGACGAACAGACCGGACTATACGGAGACTGTCACATTCAGGCTCAGTAGGAGTTCAGATGGGTTTCACCTCGTCAGTCTTCTTGTCGGCATCTACCTGGGGACCGTTACGCACAGCTAGTGCCGCTTGCGGTCTGTGGTTAAACCCACTGCCAGCGTAGTGTCGAGTTTTTAGAGTCCCACACAGAAAGCTATTCCCCTTTAGGCAAAAGAGTAGAGGTCGCATGGTTTTGCGACAGGTCGCATGGTTTTGCGACAGGATCCGGTCACATCCGTGCACTTGTGCACGTACAGTGTCCGGACAGTTAACACTAGCGGGCTTTGGGTTAAGCCAGATCCTATTGTATGTTTTGGGATTGGTTTTATCCAGTATGTATTCGTGTTCCTCGGAACGCGGATGCAGGTGTGTATGCACAGTTGAAGGAGAGACAGAGGCAGAGGATTCTCATTAGAGTTGTTGACCGTTGACTGTTGACTATTGACTTTTTGCTCAACCCTAATGAGAATATGATATGTAATTAACATTGATATTAATTAAGTATTATAGTGACAAGGTTGTTGAGGGTTGACTTTGTTGACTCGTTGACTTTGTTGACCGGTTGACTAGGTTGGACTAGTTGACCATCATGATGACAATGGCTATCATTTCATGGCAAAGACTTTTGCTTGCTTGTTCTCTTGTGCAAAATGAGTGCATGAAATGATATGGCTATTGTAGCTTAAACCATCACTAATACTTGATTGCTATTATTGGTTATGATGGTTTTGGATTATGTGAGCCAAGAGAGAAAAGTCTTGCTCATTCTTTCATTTTCTTTCTCTCTCTTGTGTTCTTGAGCTCTCATCTTCTTCCTCTTGCTCTCCCTCTCTTTAGTCTATGGTTCACTTGTCTCATGTGTTGAGAACCAAGAACAATAGAGAAAAATCCCAACACACTCTCCTCTACTCACTCTAGTTCACAAGGTTTAGCAAACCGAGTGAACTAGTTTCTTCAAAGTTCGAAGAAGAAGCCAAAGGTAGAAGCTTTCAGGTGGATCGATTTTCGGTGCAAGGAGACGACGGGGTGAAGCCAATCCGTACACCATCGATGTTTGAAGATGAAGGAGTTCAAGAAAGAAAGGTATAACCCCCTAACTGAGTAGTTAACAACTCTTAGTTAGGTTGTTAGGTAGATGTTTAACCAAGATCCGGTTTTGAGTCCATGTTACCGCCTCCAGAAAATTGATTTTCACAAAATTCCGCATGCCCGAAAGTACCGAGAGAGGTAGCATGGACTTACAGTGGTATCAGAGCCTAGTTAAACTCTATCTAACTTGTTAGCATAGTAGCTAGAAATTCGATCGGAGAAAAAGTCCCGAAATGAACCCGGAATTCATGCTTGCTGTCGATTTTTTTAAGTCTGTTAAAATAATAATCATGCTTTAAAAATCGACTTAGGGTTTTTTAAAGATACTGTAGAAAAATGATGCAGAGATTCCATCAAACCACCGCGGAAACGCGGCAATAGCTTGATATTGCCGCGGTTCCGCGGCCTTCTTGGCTCTTCTCTGGATCGTCTTTGCTACAGTATACTCAGTGGGTTATTTTGGGATTTTTGGTATATGTTTTTTCAGCCCAGATTTTCCAGAAAGAAAAATTTGTTTTTGGGTCTTTAAAAACCGTATTTTGATCGAGTTTCTAAAGACTTAAGCTGACGGGTATTTCTGTGATGTGATATTTGTATTGAACGTCTGCTAATCGCTATATGTCGATTACTGGGAGTTATACAAATCTGTGATCTGTAATGTTATTGGTTTGTGTATATGAATTCATTGGATTGTCACGGGTGAATAGCCGGGGGTTGTGAGACGAGAGTTTTCTTTTCTTTCAATTCATGTAAATTTGTAAATTGATATAATAATTATTTGTATGGCCGCACAACCGGGTCGGGGTTGTAGCCGTCATTGTATAATTTCTTTTTACTGTTTTTTCTCCCAGGATAGACCCATGGAGGGGGTGCACAAACTACCGGGTATCTCGAAGTGCCGAGTGGCCTACTGTTCATATCAGATTTTTGCATTTTCATACCGCCCAATTTTTATCACATTGCATATCGGTAGATACTCTTGAGCCGTATTTGCTAGTCAATTGCAGGATACAGGTTCTCGGTTCTAAAACGGTAAAATTCATGAAAAACACGATAAAATCCGGGTTCCTGCCAACCACAGATAAAACACGGTCTCCGCTCTTCATCCGTATGTTGCCAGATACCAGTTTGGAAGACAAAATGTCAAATCAATGTCACCTTCATGCACAAGGCTCAATGGCAACAACAAATTCCAAGAAATCTACGCGGAGCTCGAGGCAATCATGACAAAAAAATCCACAAAAAGTCCACCTTTCCTCAACAGAAATTCTGGAAGAAATGTGAAAGTATTTTCAGAAAATACATATACCAGAAAAGAGGGGACAGAAGACCAGGAAAGTACAAAAAAAACGAAGCCCCAACTCCTCCAAAGGGCCGCGGATCCGCGGCCAAAGGGGGGTCTAGGCCGCGGATCCGCGGCCGTTCTGGCGCCGCTTGTACAGTGTTTTTGGGGGCATTTTAGTCTTTTCATTTTAGTTCTGGTGGTTGCCCTAGGTTTTCATTTTTTGGCCTATAAATAGCCCAGAACTTTGTGAAGGAAAGGGTCCATTCTTGTATTTTCTTTTTGCTAGGTTTTAGTTTACATGTTCTTCTTCTTCTCATCTCTTCTCCATTAAACTTGTAGTAAGCTTTGTGAGTGAGGAATGGTGAATAAAGAAGATCATTTTATTATCATGCTTGTCTTACTTTTGCTATAATTGTTGTAACTTTAAATTCGTTAAGTAGTAGTTGTTATTTCCTTGTTGTTTCTTTCTTCTCTTTTTTCTTTATCCTTACATACGACAATGATGCTTACGCTTGATCCTCGCCAAGGTGAGGTCGCAAATAGTTAGTCGTATTCTTCTAATCTCCTTCTTTCTATCTTCCTCTTTTGTTTTGTTTGTTTTACCTTATCATGATGTGTGAGTAGTTAATACCTGTTAGGGTAGGATAAGGGAAGTTTGAGAGAAGGAAATCTCTCTCACTCTTTCCTTGCCCAACAGCTTAAATCGACTCCCGTTAATTGAACCACAATCCGCTCCTTACGGCACCCTATCCTACATGATAGCGGTGATTCCGTAGTGAGACCGGTTGTGGTTGAATTAACCGGAGGTTATGGCTAAGAGCCAAGAACGGACGGACAAGAACCAAAAGGAAGACTTATGCGTTGGAAAGCCTAGCTTATACTCGCAAAGTCCTTCCTAGTCGTGCTAATCCCCGTTGTTGCCGATTACCGTAACACCGATATTAAGAGGGGCAACGAAAGATGTGGAGACTCCTAACTCAAACTAACCTAATCCTAACCCTAACAAGCTCTCTTTAAATATCAACTCAACACTTAGATAATCCAACAAAATCTGAAAACAGGACTTAACTCGTTAAAACACTTTGAAAAAGACTCCCATCTCCCTGCGGACGACCCGTACTCAACCGGCTAGCTACAAGCGAAACCGTCTTGATTGCTGTATTTAAACTAGAACTTGAATACGAACATACTCTATCAATCACCTACTCACGTCGTTGAGGGAGGTTGCTCCGCTTCGGATATTTGGCGGGTAGTTTGCCGAACCCGTAGGGGTCTTAGGTGGGGTATTGGCTATTCACCGCGACCGTGTAATCTGCTTTTCGTTACAGGCTCGTACGAATTGCGAGTTCCTAGTATATCCAATGTATTCATCTGTGATCTGAAATGGCTATCATTCCAATATATCTATATATGATATTATTTAGGCGTTGCTTATGTTTTACAGCCGCGCTAGCCCAGCCCCCGCTTTGTCGTTAGTTAAGTAACCTAACGGGTAATGACGGGGCCCCGTGGCGAATGCGAATTGCATAAGCGTACGTCATATTTTGGTTGTTTTCTGCAATGGTAGGATTAAATGATGGGATGCATTAAAAGAACTAATGTAAGAATATCACGCATTAAAAGAACTAATGCAAGAAAATAAACCAATTAAAAGTCGTTGGAACACTTTCGTAAAAAAGCACTCGGTTCTTTTCAAAACCAACTTTTAAATGCGGAGCTTGAGCCACTCCTTTTAAAAGCAATCTCGTTCCCTCGATTATATCAAGTTCACTACGTTCACGGTTTCGCCAAAACCATTCGTAGCCCTCCGTCGTTTCACATGAATAGTCAATAGTATTCAAGCTATGTTTGTTGGCCAAAGTCAAGGCATAGTGATTGGTAGCTATTGTGTATTCATGTGCAGCATAGATAGATGCGTTGGTTTGGAACAGTCGTACTGCCTTGTTGGCCAAAGTCAAGGGTAGGTGCGGGTGGATTCAAATTAACCTGGAGAACGACGGGTAGAACTTGACATGTGACTTATGATTTGTTGGCCAAAGTCAAGGTCATAAGAGCATGGGGCAAAAATCCACATCGGGAGTTTCAAAAGAACCGAAACTTGCTAGTGTTGCATACCATTTGGAGTGTGATGATTCTGGTAGGATTCCTTCAGTTTCGTCACGCGATGATATTTGGATCCCGATCCTACTGTGAGTATATGCTACTCCTCGGGAAATTTCTCACTTAACGATCAATGCTATAAACCAAGTAGGTGTCTAGAAAGGTGTTAGCGGGGCTACGCCCCCAGGGAAAAGAGGTTATTTAATTAAGGAACTTCGCGAAAGCGTTGGAAAACCTCCCTCGAAGTACCGACACTGGCCTGGCTGAACGGTTAAGCAAGTATTGTGCGGTGAGATTGATCCCGACTAATTTTTCCTTTTTGGTTTGAGGAGGGATTCGAGAGACAGTGGGAGCCATCCTGTTTAGATAAACTAAAAACCACTCTAAACTTGCAAGAGCATCATGCTGAGTGTTTCTTCTCTCTCCTAATTGCAGCGACCAATCGACATGACTGGACTTAAGTTACTTCTAGATAAAAACATACTGACAGAGCCAAACTATAAAGATTGGCTCAGGAATGTCAAGATGGCAATCACTTACGACAAGCTGGGGTATCTTCTTACCACCAAAGCTCCCCCTGTCCCAGGTCCCAAAACCAGCGTCGCGGATAAGGAAATCCGTAAGACGTGGGAACTAGACTGCGCGAAGGCCAAGTGCCTCGTGCTTGCCTCTATGGACAATGAACATCAGAGGAGGCACGAGAATATGGACCTGGAATCCATATTTCTTCATACAAAAGAACTGTATGGAGAGCAATCTCGTATCGCAAGATACGAAGTGTCGAAGAAGTTATTTTCGGCAAGATTGGCCGTCGGATCATCGGTAGCGGAACACGTGCTTAAGATGATTGGCTACATTGAAGAGCTCGCGGACCTTGGAACCACGTTGGAGAATGAGCTCTATACGGACTTGATTCTCCAGTCCCTTCCTTCCACTTACGCCCAGTTCATACTGAACTTCAACTTACAAGAAAAGGAAGTTGAACTTTCAGAACTCCTCAACATGCTGAGGAGCGCAGAGGGCACCCTACAGAAAGGTAGGGAAACATCCACTTTGTTTGTAAGAGGATCTTCTTCTTCTAGGTCCAAGGCGAAAGCCAAGGGAAAGAAGAAGAAAGCCCCCGTCAAACCAAGAGGCGGTGTTAGTAAAGTGGATACGAAGGGAAAGGCAAAAGCAAAAGCAACAAGAAAAGCGGGGCAGCTTGTGGATAAAGAAGAATGCTTCTATTGTCATAAGAAGGGACACTGGAAGAATGATTGCAGGGCTTGGAAAGCCAGAACACGGGAACTGAAGCAAGTTGCGGCTTCAGCTTCAGGTGTGTATGTTATTGATAACTTTCTTTCAATAAAGTCTACTTCCTGGGTATTGGATACTGGATCAGGATCTCATATCTGTAATTCTTTGCAGGCGTTGAGAAACCGTAGGTTTTTGAAGGCAGGTGACATGACCCTCAAAGTTGCAAACGGAGCTAGCATGGATGCTATGGCCGTGGGGGACTATCACCTGGGAATGTCAGATGGACATGTTTTGGTTTTACATAATTGCTTTTTTGTACCCAACGCAACTTGTAATATCATTTCTGTATCTTTGGTTTCTAAAGAAGGTTATGAATTTGCGTTTGTAAGTAATGTTGTAAACATTCACCTTAATCAAGTCTTGATTGGGTCAGGTACATTGAGCAATGATATATACGTATTAAACCAACTACAGATTTTCAATGTCCAGAATACCCACAAAAGAAAGTCTCCAGAAATCAATCAGACTTTCTTATGGCATTGTAGACTGGGTCACATCAATGAGAGAAGGTTGACTAAGTTACTTACAGAAGGATATTTAGATCCATTCGAATATCAATCGTATGCCACTTGTCAATCCTGTCTCAAAGGAAAGATGACAAAGACTCCGTTCACTGGACACGGAGTAAGAGCGAGCGAGCTCTTGCGACTCGTACACAGCGACGTGTGCGGTCCAATGTCTACACATGCGCAAAGCGGTTTTTCATACTTCATTACTTTTACGGATGACTTTTCAAGGTACGGTTATGTCTTCTTAATGAAACATAAGTTCGAAGCATTTGGAAAGTTCCAGGATATAAGAATGAAGTAGAAAAACAAACCGGCAAAAGTATCAAGATTCTAAGATCGGATCGAGGTGGTGAATACTTGAGTGCCGAGTTCCTGGACTATTTAAAAGAGAACGGAATTCTCTCTCAGCTTCCTCCTCCATACACTCCGCAACATAACGGTGTATCGGAGAGACGGAACCGAACCCTATTGGATATGGTACGGTCCATGATGAGTAACGCTGAGTTACCGCGATCATTCTGGGGGTATGCGCTAGAATCAGCTGCATACCTTTTGAACCGAGTTCCCACTAAGACTGTGCCTACCACACCATATGAGATGTGGTGTGGGAAGAAACCCTATCGTAAGCACATTAAGATATGGGGATGTCCAGCTTTTGTCAAAAAGCAGCATGCGGACAAACTCGAGGCACGCTCAGTACAGTGCAAGTTCGTGGGATATCCAAAGAACTCCAAGGGATATTTCTTCTTCTGCGAAGAGGAACAAAAGGTTTTTGTTTCTCGTCATGCCTACTTCTTGGAAACTGAGTTTTTGGAAAACCAGATAAGTGGGAGCACAGTAGAACTGGAAGAAATTCCAGAACCACGAGCTATTACTGAAAGCTTAGTGGAACCAGAGGGTTCAAAAGAACAGGACATTCCTACGCCGCTCCGCAGGAGTAGTAAGCAGTCTCATCCGCCCGAGAGATACTACGGTTTTCTCATAGACGGGGATAGAGAGGATTGCATCATAGATTATGATGAGCCTACTAGCTTCCAGCAGGCCGTTCAGAGCGTTGACTCGGTAAAATGGCTGGATGCAAAGCGGACCGAAACAGAGTCTATGTACACCAACAAAGTATGGACGTTGGACATTGCTCCAGACGGGGTAAAACCCATAGGATGCAAGTGGATCTTCAAAAGGAAGATTGGTGTAGATGGACAGGTTGAGACCTATAAAGCTAGACTTGTTGCAAATGGTTTTCGTCAAAGACCTGCTTTGGACTATGACGAGACCTTTTCTCCAGTAGCTATGCCGAAATCCATTGGGATCCTTCTTGCCATTGCTGCCTTCCACGATTATGAGATTTGGCAGATGGACGTAAAGACCGCCTTTCTAAATGGAAATTTAGAGGAGTGTGTCTATATGGACCAGCCAGAGGGTTACATTCAGAGTGGGAGCAGCGGAAAAGTGTGCAAGTTGCTTAAGTCCATCTACGGACTAAAGCAGGCATCGCGGAGTTGGAACATCTGTTTTGATAAGACGGTCAAGGAATTTGGCTTTATCAAAAATCCAGATGAACCATGCATCTATAGTAGATTTGTAGCGAGAACTGTAGTATTCCTCGTTTTATACGTGGATGCCATTCTCTTGATAGGAAATGACTTTCCTATGCTACAATCTGTCAAGGGGTTCTTGTCACACAGCTTCTCCAAGAAAGACCTGGGTGATGCCTCATACATCCTGGGGATCCGGATCCATCGTGATAGATCCAAGAGGATATTAGGACTTTCACAGTCCAGGTACATCGACACCATACTGAAAAGATTCAGTATGGAAGATTCCAAGCGCGGTAACCTACAGGCTTGTCACGGGATCACCCTCTCTAAAGAGATGTCTCCCAAGACTGATTTGGAGAGGGATCGCATGTCTATTATACCCTACGCTTCTGCGGTAGGCTCTATAATCTATGCGATGTTGTGTACCAGACCGGATGTAGCTTATGCACTTAGTGTAGTAAGCCGGTATCAGTCAAACCCCGGGGAGAAACACTGGATAGCGGTAAAGAACATTCTTAAGTACCTGAGAAGGACTAAGGAGATGTTCTTGGTGTATGGCGGAAAAGACCTCCAGATCGAGGCCTTTGCTGACTCCAGCTTCCAGAGTGACAAGGATGATTCCAAGTCCATGTCGGGTTTTGTCTTTACCCTCAATGGAGGGGCGGTGTGTTGGAAGAGTTCCAAACAGGAGACCGTTGCAGACTCGACGATGGAAGCGGAATACACCGCTGCATCTGATGCCGCAAAAGAAGCCGTCTGGATGAGGAAGTTCTTGAAAGAACTTCAGGTGGTTCCGTCCATTGTTGATCCAATACCTCTGTATTGCGACAACAACGGGGCTATAGCTTTAGCGAAGTAACCCAGGTCTCATCAGAGATCCAGACACATCTTGAGGCGGTATCACCTGATCAGGGAGATCGTGGATCGCCAGGAGATCGAGGTTCGGAGGGTTGCTTCAGAAGATAACACTGTAGATCCATTCACCAAGGCCTTGCCCCAGACTCAGTTCGAGCGGCTGCTCGAGATGATAGGTCTTCGATACGCCAGTACATGGCCTTAGTGCAAGTGGGAGATTGTTAGTGTATATGCCCTAGAGGCCATTACTGTATTATACTAGTTTGTATATTACTTAATGGAAGCTTGGGATATTCACCTTGTATATACAATCTTGCTCAAAATTGTAGTATGCTACTTGGTTTGTTTCTACTTCAATGTGTACATGTGTTTATTTTAGTATATCACCTATACACATTAGTGGAGCCCTTAGGATCTTTGCTTGATTACCAGCGTTGTGATGGCAGTCACACTAGTGGGGGCTGGGTAATCTATAAGCACATCCTTATGCAGGTCCCTAGTCGCAGGACTATCGAGACAGGGCATCGATACTCCGGAGTAGACTAGCGTATGCGCTTCTCATCCCAGTGTGGGAGATGGTCTGTCCCACAGCCATCAGTACGTCGTACTGGAGATAGTATGCGGGTGCTCGTTGGGTTACGAGTACACTGTGTAGGGTTTCTAGGCACACTAATGTGGTCTCACAAGGCATCAACCATGCCAATTTCAAATTTTACATGTGCCGGGAAACCCTAATACTGATCGTTGACTAGAGTTTAGACGAAAAAAGAAACTATTTAACAACTTAACTAAAAGAAAGAGGCTACAACCTTTGTAGATCCGGTTCTCCACCTCCATGGCTCCGTGATGAAGTCCCCTCGCTGTCCATATCGGATCCCGGACTCTAGCGTCGGCTTCATCGGAGAAATGGGCTGGCTAGGTCGTCAACTTCGATACCGAAGATGATCTACGTCGAGGCAACACTAGATTAAGCTCCAACTTCACCAAGTCAAGAAACTTGTGAAGAAAACACCCTATACTACTTGGCAAGAGGTAGAGGATGAACAAATAGGAAGTGGGTTCACTTTAGAATTGGATTTCTCACTCTTTTTCACTAGTTGACATTGATGGAGGTAAGGTTTCTTCTTGAAGAATATGATAAGTATTATCTAAAATAGAAAATAAAATGAATACTTATCATATAGCAACCATGGTCAAGTGTAGAGAATGAACTAGGGTTAAGTGGAATGGTTAAGGTTAAGCAAGAAAACAAAAAAGGTTACTTAGTCAAAGTTTCATGAAGCTTCAACAAGCAAACAAAGAAATCCTCCATTCATTTATTTTGCAAAAATAAATAAACAAAATAAATGAATAAGTAAATCAAAACCCTAACCATTACACAACCATGGTTTAATCATACACTTACAAAGTAAGCATGTATCATCAAACATTATAATAAAATGAATACTTATCATATAGCAACCATGGTCAAGTGTAGAGAATGAACTAGGGTTAAGTGGAATGGTTAGGGTTAAGCAAGAAAACAAAAAAGGTCACTTAGTCAAAGTTTCATGAAGCTTCAACTAGCAAACAAAGAAATCCTCCATTCATTTATTTTGCAAAAATATATAAACAAAATAAATGAATAAGTAAATCAAAACCCTAACCATTACACAACCACGGTTTAATCATACACTTACAAAGTATGCATGTATCATCAAACATTATACAAACAAGTGCACAAAAATATATCACATATACAATATGCACACAAAGTGAGAAAATCCTTTTAAAGTGAACCTATACTAGTTAATGCAAAGTAATATATCAAATATATAATTATACATTAAATCATTAAATCAACACTTGATTTAACGATCCGGTCATATCGCATATGACCGACTAATATCCGATGTATCGACTTATCGAATCAATCTTTGATTCGATAACTAGGTTATATCGCATACAACCAATCGATACATTCATCGCGAGAATGGAATATGGTATCACATACACGCATTATTCTCGGTCCCGCACATATCTCATATGCGCTCCTATTTCGTTTCGCTTGAGCCAGGAAACCTCTGTGTAGGACTCTAAAGACTCGTCAATACGCCGGCAGCAGGTGATGATCATATCAAACACCCACAAGCCGCAAGCGGTCTGCTAAACGTAACGGCCACCCGGGTATTGAGCGATCAGAAGATCGACGAGCAAGCCCGCTCACACTCCTGTGAATCCAACCAGTAACACTTACCGTACAGTCATGTCTCGTCGTCTGATATGTCGCATATCTCGCCTAGGGGTGGTAAACGTCAGACCCCAATAGCTCGATAAGTCGTGTCGATATGAGGTCTATAACCATTCGAGAAACTACAGGTAACACTTACGAGTAAATCTCAGCAACCCTGGCCAGGGATTTCCGGTTATAGCCAATCGAACACAGCGCAACATCAACTCCCTATACCGGGAGAGACGAATCCCCTCCTATCGCTCATTGCCTTCATGTGATTCGGGACTGTTCCCAAAAGCCACCGTTTTGCACACCCTCTTGGACGTGGTACGGTGGAAATCAAAGCACAGTGGCAACCACACAAGACTCTATGACGATCTCGGGTCAACAGACTACTCTGTACCAGTGTCACCAGAGAACTGCCATCTGACGTAAGGTATAATACCATCTGGGAGTTCTCGGCGAGTCCGTCCAGTGTACCCTGTCTCCACTGAGCACCCGTATATCATCTCTGATGTCAAACACCAATGGATATGGGATCATCCATCGCCCATCTGTATGGGTCGAGAAGGTATACGCTAGTCTACTCTGGTATATCGATGCCCCGTCTCGATACACCCACGATTAGGGACCTTAAAGGATGTACTTATGGACTACCATGTCCCCACTAGTATGATCCGCATCATAGTCCAGGTAGTCAAGTATACATCCTAAGGGCTTTACCAACATGTAACAGAGAGACAATCAATGTACACGTTAAGGTAAAGAGTAACCAGATAGCATACTATCATGTCGAGCAAGAAAGTCCTCCCTATATATGTCCCAGCATCCACTACAATATACATCCAATGTACAGTAATGGCCTCTAGGGCATACATATAACTAACAATCTCCCACTTGCACTAGGGCCATCTGATCGCAGTGGTTGTAGTAACTCATACTCAACCATCCCATAAAAGTCTCTCTTTGGGAAAAGGCCTTTGTGAGTGGATCCGCCGTGTTGTCCTCTGAGTCTACTCTCCTAACCTCGATCACCCTGGAGATCAACCATCTCCATGATCAGGTGATACTGCCTTAGAATATGTCTGGATCACTGATGGGACGGGTGTTCCTTGGCATAAGCCACAACTCCATTGTCACACAATGGGAGGAACGAAGTTCATCTCATGAACTAATATACACCCAGACTGCCTCTTTGGTAGCATCTTAAGTAGCGATGTATCCAGCCTTTATCGTCTAGTAAGCCACGGTATTTAGCTTGGAACTCTTCCAACATACCGTCCCTCCAACGAGGGTAAAGACAATGCCTGTGACTGACATTCAGTCGTGTTTATCAGCCTGGAACCTTTCCAGTGATTCTCCCCAGGATCGATTGATACCATCTCACTTTTGCTAGTGAGAATCCTAACATCCAATTAGATCTATCTCATAGATCCAAAACCCAGGATTTAGGAGGTATCACTTTGATCCTATATGGAGAATCATTGTGATAAGCAGAGATTGACCAAGCGTAGCATAGGAAACTCCTTCCCTATCAAGAGTATGTCATCCACGTACTCTACGAGGATCATCACCATATTCCCTACTACCTTTTTGTGTATACAAGGTTCATCTACCATTTTGATGATGTCAAACTCTTTGACTAATCCATCAAAACAGATGTTCCAACTCCGCGATACCTGCTTTATCCTATAAAGCATCTTGTACACGTTTCCGCTGCTCCCACTGTCTACGAAGCCCTCTGGCTGTGTACTTATAGACGTTCTCTTCTAAAACATCATTTAGAAAAGAAGTCATGGCACCCAATCGCCAGATATCGTAGTGATGGTATGTAGCTGTGGCAAGTAGGATCTGGATGGACTTAAGCATAGCCACTTGAAAAGGTTTCATCATTATCCACGTCTGGTCGATGACGAAAAGCTTTAACAAGTCTAGATTTGAAAGTTTCAACTTTTGCATCTACACCAAGTAATCTTCTCAAGATATACTTGCTCCTGATGGGGATTTAACCCTTCAGATATAGCAACCAAAGTCCATACTTTGTTGGTGTACATGGATTCCATCTCAGATCGCTAAGCATCCAGCCATTCTTACAGAGTCCCACTCCTGATGGCCAGCTCGAAACTAGTTGAGTCATTATCTCATGATGTAATCCTCGCTCCCACTGTCATAGAGTAACCGAAGTATCTCTCAGGCGGGTGAGGAACCTTACTAGATCGGCGGAGAGGCTGAGGTTCGTTGGTAATCTACTGAATTCCTTGGTTCTGCCAAATCATTTGCTGTAGTTTGTATAGCTGGAACCTTTCCAGTTCTATATAACAGACCTGGCCTCGAGCTTATCCAGATTTTGCTTTTAGACATAGCTGGACAACCCCAAATCTTAACCATCTTAAGATATGGGCTCTTCCCTTTCCATATCATATATGAAGTGGTAGGCAACTGATTTGATTGGAACCCAATTCAATTGGTATGCAGCTTCTCAAGTGCATAACTCCCAAAAGGAAATAGGAAACATAGTAGTACTCATCATAGAGCACACCATATCACATAGGGTGCTATTGCTCCGCCCTGATATACCATCGTGCTATGGTGTATACGGAGGAGTAATGCTGAGAGAGAATCTCATTCTCCTTTAGAATAATCCAGGATTTCCGTGCTCAAGTATTCTCCTCCTCGATCACATCAAAGGACATAATACGTATACACGTATTTTGGTTCTCTACTTCTAACTTATATTCTGTGAATATCTCAAAAGGTTCGGACTTGTGTTTCAATAGGAACATATGTCTGAATCTTGAGAGATTATCAGAGAATGTAATGAAGTACAAAGAACCGGTCTTGGCATGTGTAGACAGGGGACCTTTATACATCAACATGTATCATCCCAAGAGTTCACTAACTCTTTCTCTGTTTCCAATAAACGGAGCTATGGTCATCTTATCTTTGTGACATGACTGGCGAGTTTCACAAGATGTAAATTCAAACTAATTTAAATATGCATCTTTATGTAACTCTAGCTAGTCGGGTCGCATTGATATGACCTAATCTACAATACCTCAAGAAGGATTTGTTCATTTCTGAACTCTTCCACTTGTGTGTGTTCCATATACTAAGAACTGTAGTTTGATTTAGAACATCAATGCTTTTAGATAACGTGCCTGATCCGATCAACTTTTGATATAGGAAATATTCAAAACATTACCCAACAATACAAAATTTTATCGTTTCATTACTATTAAAGAGACAGATATGATTTTGTATATCAGGTTCGGTATCTAATAACAATCGTTCAGAATCAATGTATTGGTAATACAGGGTGACAGTGACCAACAGACTTGGCTGCAACGCTTGCCCAGTTTTCTGTCTCATGAAACATATCACCCGTTCTCGGTTCTCTACCTTTCTATAGCCTTATGTAACAGATTACATATCTGGGATCTTGATCCGATATCAAATACCCAGGACGTAAAGGATACTGAGAAACAGTTCTTTGTAATGAACACACCCGAAGAAGATGCATCATCATGCACTTTCTTCGTTTGGGCGGCACGGGAATTCTGGTAATCCCCAATTTCCTGCTCTGTCTTATAACAATTATAAGTTGGAGCGGGACCAACGTTCCCCAGCTCAGTATAACAAGCGGGTTCGGTCAAATATTTGTATTATTATCTTGATTAAGGCGTGACATGGTCGCTACCTGGAGAGAGAGAGAAGAAAACACTCAGCTTGCGCTCTTGCAAGATAAGAATGGTTATTATTTTATCTAATCAGGATGGCTCCCACTGTTTTTAATAAATCTTCCTTCAAACCCTAAAAGGTAAGACTAGCTGAGATTAATTACACACTACAAGTTCGCCAATCTTTCAGCCAGGCCAGTGTCGGTACTTTGAGGGAGGTTCCCCGTGCTTTCGCACGGACCTAATTAATGTAAACCTCATTTTCCCAGAGGCGTAACCTCGTTGACACCTTTTTAGACACCTACATGATCGGCTAATTGTAATCTGTAAAACTCTCCCAGGAGTAACAATTACTCGCAGCGGGTATCGGGATCCAACTATCTCATAGAAGGTATGCAATCTCATTGCAAATTTCAACACTTGAAATTCCCGATATTCATTTTGCCCCTAGCGTGCTATGACCTTGACGCATGCCAAACAACCCATAGTCCGCTAGTCAAGTTCAACCCGTACATTTCTTGATTGAATTAAACCCACCCGCACGACCCTTGATGCATGCCAAACAACGCCGTACGAATACCCTAATCCAATCGCATCGTATGCTAGCAGATAAGCACTAGTTAGCTACCGTACACTACGCCTTGACGCATGCCAAACAACCGCAGCACGAATACTAACTAGTACTTATCTGAAATGACGAAGGGCTACGACAGGTTTTTCTGAAAACCTATTGCGTATTGAATTTGATATCGTTGTAGAATCAAATGATTTTAAAATGGAGTGTTTTTGAAGCTTTTCTAATTTTGCTAAAGGAGTCACTCCCGGTGAAGGGATCGTCGGTCCTTTCCTCGTCGAATGAGGTGCGGGATATATCATATATATCACTGTGCAAAGCAGAAACTATAGAAGCAATCAAAAGACAAACCGATGGTTGTAGCATCTGCCAGTTATTGCTAAAGGAGTCACTCCCTGTGAAGGGATCATCGAATAAGGTGCAGGATATATCATATATACCGCTGTGCAAAGCAAGAACTGTAGCTACTTATTTTATTTTGAAATTCGATTCTACAACATCTTTAGGTTTCTTTTATTTCATTAATCACATTAATGAAGTCCCATCATTTAAATACCTAAACATCACAGATAAATATGACGTACACTTATGCCATCCGCATTCGCCTCGATGTCCCCTCGTGCACCGTTAGGTTAGGTAACTAACGACAGAGCGGGGCAGGGCTAGCACGGGTGTAAAACATAAGTAACGCCTATATAATATATCATATATACTATATACATTATCTATCACAGAACATCACATGATCACATCACAGATATCGCAGCAGAAGAATCATATGAAATATTGGATATACTAGGGCGTCCGTGTTTTCAATACGAGCCAGTATAAAACATGGATTCCATGGTCGCGATGAATAGCCAAACACACACCCCTAGACTCCTGCGAGAGCGGCAAGCAACCCTACCAATTCTAGAGTTAGGAGACCTGGACTCGACTCCTCGAGTTGGTCTCCCACTGGACTCCAGAACCCGGTTACTTGTGCTCCCCTCTTTGGGTCTATCCTAGTGCGGAAAAGTAAATAATATACAAAGGGTGACATCTTCCGCAACCTGGAAGTGCCCCAATAAAAGAATATTACATACAAGTTTTTACATGAATGAAAAAGAAAAACACTCATCTCACATAAAAAACCCCGGCTATTCAAACACGACGATCCAATATAACATATCCAGCAACACATGACATCACATGACATCAACGTAAGTAAATATGCCCATCCCAATTGTCGTTGACATATAGCAACAAAACCGGCGATATCACATATTACACTTACGGTCACAGAAAAGAAAGTGTAAAACTACAACAGTTGGAATCCGCAAGCTCTTTAGACATCGCATGCCTAATCAAATGAAATACTTAGACATCACAAGCCTAACAATTATAAACCCCACATTTTAGTCTCATTATCGAAAACTCTTTTCAATATCAAGTCGGGCAATTCAGCAAGATTCCCGACATCCTGATCGAATGCTCGTCGCAAACTTTAGTAGGCGGCCGCACCCCCGATACCGTCGACGAAGTGCACCAAGGCGGAACACCGCTGCCGCGAGCACCCGAACAGACGCTTTCGGCGACGGGGTTCTCCTACAGTCACTTGGTCGGGGCTATGGAGTGAGGCTGTCTATTAAGTTTACCCGGCGAGTATCCGCGTACGCTACGTGATTGCGACGGACTTTTGATCGCCTCAAAATTCCGTGGCAACCGATCAAGTGAGACTAAACTGCTATGTTTATAACATTCATTCAGTTATCTCATAACTACTTGTGAATTCCAATTATTGTATCACATTCCGGATAAGATAGAAAATGTTAAACTTTCTGATCGAACAATCGAACACCCAGGTATTCCCAAAACAGCTCAACACATGAAATAAGTTCAAAGACATTCACTTCGTGCCTCAGTACCAACGGTCCAGCCGTAGAAGGGTCAAGCCAACGCCTCACATGTGGCACGCCGTACTGCCCCAAACCCTAAGGTTCAAAGGGCAGTTCAAGACGGTCACATAATCGAGTTAAGGTTTGTTGTCTTCTAGAGGGACCATCGCGTTACTTGCACTACTTAGAACGTCATTAAACTACGGAAAAGTCCAACAATTGGAAATTTCCCGGCAGGGAAAAAGTGGGTATTTATATCCGGCCGAACTTTTAACATGTTCTAAAATTATCCGGAAAAACACACAGACAAAATTAGACAATCCGATCGAAACACCGAGTCCCCAATACAACCCAGAAAACTCAACTCTTGAGTTCAGATTAAAAATTCCCAGGAAAACCAACACTGCAAAATAGGAATTACTGTGCAAAATTCATGAAACTAGGAGACTGTACGGCCGCGGAACCGCCGCACGAGCCATGCTCGTGCCGCGGAACCGCGGCGGTTTGATGGAATTAGGCTATCAAATTTCACAGTAACTCTTATAAACTCCTGCTGATTTTTCTGCATATTTTTAATTCTCAAAAATCCCCGAATTCAGAAAATGTACAGAGAGCATTTTTGGGTTAGGGTTTTGGTTCGATCGGACTTCTAACTCAGTCTACGCATCGCCTAAGGCTCTAGCATGGCTCTGATACTACTGTAGGGTTCCTAAGCACACTAATGAGGTCTCACAAGGCATCAACCATGCCAATTTCAAATTTTACATGTGCCGGGAAACACTAATACGGATCGTTGACTAGAGTTTAGGCGAAAAAAGAAACTAGTTAACAACTTAACTAAAAGAAAGAGGCTACAACCTTTGTAGATCCGGTTCTCCACCTCCATGGCTCCGTGATGAAGTCCCCTCGCTGTCCATATCGGATCCCAGACTCTAGCGTCGGCTTCATCGGAGAAATGGGCGGGCTAGGTCGTCGACTTCGATGCCGAAGATGATCTACGTCGAGGCAACACTAGATCAAGCTCCAACTTCACCAAGTCAAGAAACTTGTGAAGAAAACACCCTATACTACATGGCAAGAGGTAGAGGATAAAGAAATAGGAAGTGGGTTCACTTTAGAATTGGATTTCTCACTCTTTTTCACTAGTTGCCATTGATGGAAGCAAGGTTTCTTCTTGATGAAGAAGAAGAAGAAGATGATAGAATATGATAAGTATTATCTAAAATAGAAAATAAAATGAATACTTATCATATAGCAACCATGGTCAAGTGTAGAGAATGAACTAGGGTTAAGTGGAATGGTTAGGGTTAAGCAAGAAAACAAAAAAGGTCACTTAGTCAAAGTTTCATGAAGCTTCAACTAGCAAACAAAGAAAGCCTCCATTAATTTATTTTGCAAAAATAAATAAACAAAATAAATGAATAAGTAAATCAAAACCCTAACCATTACACAACCATGGTTTAATCATACACTTAACAAAGTATGCATGTATCATCAAACATGATACAAACAAGTGCACAAAAATATATCACATATACAATGTGCACACCAAGTGAGAAAATCCTTTTAAAGTGAACCTATACTAGTTAATGCAAAGTAATATATCAAATATATAATTATACATTAAATCATTAAATCAACACTTGATTTAACGATCCGGTCATATCGCATATGACCGACTAATATCCGATGTATCGACTTATCGAATCAATCTTTGATTCGATAATTAGGTTATATCGCATACAACCAATCGATACATTCATCGCGAGAATGGAATACGGTATCACATACACGCATTATTCTCGGTCCCGCACATATCTCATATGCGCTTCTATTTCGTTTCGCTTGAGCCAGGAAACCTCTGTGTAGGACTCTAAAGACTCGTCAATACGCCGGCAGCAGGTGATGATCATATCAAACACCCACAAGCCGCAAGCGGTCTGCTAAACGTAACGGCCACCCGGGTATTGAGCGATCAGAAGATCGACGAGCAAGCCCGCTCACACTCCTGTGAATCCAACCAGTAACACTTACCGTACAGTCCGGTCTCGTCGTCTGATATGTCGCATATCTCGCTTAGGGGTGGTAAACGTCAGACCCCAATAGCTCGATAAGTCGTGTCGATATGAGGTCTATAACAGTTCGAGAAACTACAGGTAACACTTACGAGTAAATCTCAGCAACCCTGGCCAGGGATTTCCGGTTATAGCCAATCGAACACAGCACAACATCAACTCCCTATACCGGGAGAGACGAATTCCCTCCTATTGCTCATTGCCTTCATGTGATTCGGGACTGTACCCAAAAGCCACCGTTTTGCACGCCCTCTTGGACGTGGTAAGGTGGAAATCAAAGCACAGTGGGAACCACACAAGACTCTATGACGATCTCGGGTCAACAGACTACTCTGTACCAGTGTCACCAGAGAACTGCCATCTGACGTAAGGTATAATACCATCTGGGAGTTCTCGGCGAGTCCGTCCAGTGTACCCAGTCTCCACTGAGCACCCGTATATCATCTCCGATGTCAAACACCAATGGATATGGGATCATCCATCGCCCATCTGTATGGGTCGAGAAGGTATACGCTAGTCTACTCTGGTATATCGATGCCCCGTCTCGATACACCCACGACTAGGGACCTTAAAGGATGTACTTATGGACTACCATGTCCCTACTAGTATGATCCGCATCATAGTCCAGGTAGCCAAGTACACATCCTAAGGGCTTTACCAACATGTAACAGAGAGACAATCAATGTACACGTTAAGGTAAAGAGTAACCAGATAGCATACTATCATGTCGAGCAAGAAAGTCCTCCCTATATATGTCCCAGCATCCACTACAATATACATCCAATGTACAGTAATGGCCTCTAGGGCATACATATAACTAACACACTGGACAGGACTCGTCGGGAACTGACCGGTTGGTAATATACCTATCGTCAGTTATCAGTTCCCAGGTGACATGAGTACAGCTTAGTCCGCTGACTTGACACTGTCACTTCGCCTCGAGTGTGTTCCTACTGTACTTAGATTACTACCCTACCACGGCTCAAATGAGTCGTGCAAACATGTAGTAGTTGGGTGCAGTCCCGAAGCACTTGGAGGCAGTGACGGTTAGACAGGATTCGTCTCTCCCGGTATTGGGGGTTGACATCGCGCTGTGTCTAGGAAAGCCATTACACGAGTAGTCCCTGGCCAGGGCAAGCGAGATATACTGGTAGGCTTCCAGTGTTATCTCAGGGTGTTTTGGGCTTCACTCCAACACGACTTGTACTGCTATTAGGGGACTGACGTTTACCGCCCCCCTAGGCCCGCCATGCGATGTATCCGACGAACTGACCGGACTGTACGGAGACTGTCACATTCTGGATCAGTAGGAGTTCAAATGGGTTTCACCTCATCAGTCTTCTTGTCGGCATCTACCTGGGGACCGTTACGCACAGCTAGTGCCGCTTGCGGTCTGTGGTTAAACCCACTGCCAGCGTAGTGTCGAGTCTTTAGAGTCCCACACAGAAAGCTATTCGCCTTTAGGCAAAAGAGTAGAGGTCGCATGGTTTTGCGACAGGTCGCATGGTTTTGCGACAGGATCCGGTCACATCCGTGCACTTGTGCAAGTACAGTGTCCGGACAGTTAACACTAGCGGGCTTTGGTTTAAGCCAGATCCTAGTGTACGTTTTGGGATTGGTTTTATCCAGTATGTATTCGTGTTCCTCGGAACGCGGATGCGGGTGTGTATGCACAGTTGACGGAGAGACAGAGGCAGAGGATTCTCATTAGGGTTGTTGACCGTTGACTGTTGACTATTGACTTTTTGCTCAACCCTAATGAGAATATGATATGTAATTAACAATAGTATTAATTAAGTATTATAGTGACATGGTTGTTGAGGGGTTGACTTTGTTGACTTTGTTGACCGGTTGACTAGGTTGGACTAGTTGACCATCATGATGACAATGGCTATCATTTCATGGCAAAGACTTTTGCTTGCTTGTTCTCTTGTGCAAAATGAGTGCATGAAATGATATGGCTATTTTAGCTTAAACCATCACTAATACTTGATTGCTATTATTGGTTATGATGGTTTTGGATTATGTGAGCCGAGAGAGAAAAGTCTTGCTCATTCTTTCATTTCCTTTCTATCTCTTGTGTTCTTGAGCTCTCATCTTCTTCCTCTTGCTCTCCCTCTCTTTAGTCTATGGTTCACTTGTCTCATGTGTTGAGAACCAAGAACCATAGAGAAAAATCCCAACACACTCTCCTCTACTCATTCTAGTTCACAAGGTTTAGCAAACCGAGTGAACTAGTTTCTTCAAAGTTCGAAGAAGAAGCCAAAGGCAGAAGCTTTCAGGTGGATCGATCTTCGGCGCAAGGAGACGACGGGGTGAAGCCAATCCGTACACCATCGAGGTTTGAAGACGAAGGAGTTCAAGAAAGAAAGGTATAACCCCCTAACCGAGTAGTTAACAACTCCTAGTTAGGTTGTTAGTTAGATGTTTAACCAAGATCCGGTTTTGAGTCCATGTTATTGCCTGTAGAAAATTGATTGTCACCAAATTCCGCATGCCCGAAAGTACCTGGAGAGGTAGCATGGACTTACAGGGCCTAGGGGGTTGGTAAAAGTCAGACCCCCAAAAGGGGTACAAGTCGTGTCGGAGTGTAGCCCAGAACACCCTGAGATACAACTGGAATACCTACCAGTAAATCTCCTGCCTTGGCCAAGGACTTCGTGTAATGGCTCCTAGACACAGCGCGACCTCACCCCCAATACCGGGAGAGACGAACCCCTGAAGATCCGCTCACTGCCTCCATGTGGCTCGGGACTGTACCCAACTAAAACCTATTTGTACGTCTCCTTTAAGCGTGGTAGGGTAGTAATCAAAGTACAGTGGGAACTCACACGAGACAAATGAAGATCTCAGGTCGATGAACTAACCTGTACACATGTCACCAGGGAACTGCTATCTGACGTCTGGTATAAGACCAACTAGCATGTTCCCGGCGAGTCCTGTCCGGTGTACTCATAACCCAATGAGCACCTGTATACATCTTAGGTGAACCAACTGACACCAGTGGCTTGTGAGACCGGCCACTGCCCCTCGTCGGGGTCTTGACTGTATACACTAGTCTACTCTGGAGTATCGATGCCCTGTCTCGAAACTCCCACGACTAGGGACCTTTTAAGGATTTGCTTATAGACCCCAGCTCCCACGTATATGATCGCCCTCATACTGCTGGCAGTCAAGCAAGAATCCCAAGGGCTCTATCAATGCGCAATAGTGACCTGTAAGGTCACCCAAAGCAGTACACGTTGATAAAGATAAACCAGATAGCATACTATCATCTTGAGTAAGACTGTCCTACCGGTATAGATCATCCCTCAATCATTGCAATCACGTGCATGTGATCCAATAATTAACTCTGAGAGCACTATCTCCAACACTTTACTCCTCTGATATCTGTCGTTGTAATCCCTCAACGTCGTCAGAGAGGTAACGGGTCCCGACTACCATACATTACTATGGACTGTGGAGTCCTTAAACCCATGGACTATGATGTCCTTAACCTTGACCGTGATGTATTAAAACTAATATCGGATTATGGAGTCCTTAAATCCACAGACTATGATGTCCTTAACCTCGACCGTGATGTCTTAAAAATAACATCGGACTGTGGAGTCCTTAAATCCATGGACTATGATGTCCTTAACCTCGACCGTGATGTCTTAAAACTAACGTCGGACTGTGGAGTCCTAAATCCACGGACTATGATGTTCTTAACCTCGACCGTGGTGTCTTAAAACTAACATCGGACTGTAAGGTACTTAAACTCACGGACTATGATGTCCTTAATCTCGACCGCGATGTCTTAAAACTAACAATGGACCGCAATGTCCTTACACTACTTGTCGACCGCAATGTCAGTAAACTAAACAATAGAGCCCAATTGCTGTCTTTTCGGATCTAAACGATCCCGTTAAGTGATCTTAGTCTAAAATTAGACTAACGTGTCCTTAACAAACGTTTAAGTTGATCTTAGCCTCAAATAATGCTAACGTATCCATAAACACAACCCCCCGAAACCTAAATCTAAGAAAGATACGAATTTGGACTAATCCACGTCCTACGGATGACAGCATAACTTAGTCTCTGTATACAATCCACGGGCAACCAAACACAAAACAAACACCCACGACACGAAGTGACCATATGGAGAAGGTGAAAGTTGTTACCGCGAGGCGGTAGCGTAATTAACTGCAGGGGCTTGCGCCTGCAGGGAAGAGCGTCCCCACAATCAAAAACCCCTCAAACGAGGGGGAATCTGACGAAGTCTGCTATATGATTGATCTCAAAAACTATCTATTTACCGCAATCAAGAACGGCGTCGCATGAAGCTAGCCGGTGAGTACGGGTCGGTCCACAGGGATGTTGTGAATCTCCTAATCGCGCTAACGTGTTAATTCCGAAGGGTGTTCGGATTAATTATTAAATCTAAAATCTAAATCTATCTATCTACGATTAACTAGATCTAGTCTTGCTAGGGTTATATTTAGGGATGGTTTGGAAATGCAAGTAAATCTCAACGCTTTCTCTACCCGAATGAAGATCTATGAGAAGTTATGGTAATTATCAATAAAGGGGATTAGATCCGTTCGGGAAGGTGTTCTTTCCTCTAGGTTCTTGTCCTTCCTTTAGAGATCCTTACCCTAACCTCCATGGAAAACGCGCACAACCGGGCTTTTATACTACGGTGTCACCGCTACCTCGAGGTATAGGGTGCCGTAGGGCGCGGTGTGTGCGTGTATGCATTGAGTCCTATTGAAAATGTATTATGGGTAAGAAAGGGATGAGAGATCTCATCTCTCAAAATCCTTCCCCAAAGCTAACTCTAAACAATTTATCTAAGGGAAGAAATTAAATATACCTAGGGCAAAGAATTGAAATCTAAACTAGAGCAAGGAATTAAATCTACTTACAGATGCATCTCTCCAATCATCAACGCAGGTTTGTCAGATCTGAATTCATGAGTTGAAAAGAAACACCGATGCTCTCCATAAAGAGATCTGTATTTTATTATTAAAAGGAGGCATAAGAAATTACAATGATTAGAGTTCCTATTTATAGAGAATAGGAAACCCTAGGTTACATTTGATTCGCATATCTGCATTTACAAAAATAGCCCTCTATAAAAAGACCTATTCAACGCTACACGCACCGCCACCAAAATCAACCAATACGGGCATATAACGGCCGCGGAACCGCGGCATGGGTGGGCTTGGGCCGCGGTTCCGCGTCCCATTGGTTAGCTCAGATGCTGATCTTTTGTGGGCTTCTTCTGGGTTTTTTTATTCTTCTGATTATTTGGTTCTTTTTTCATTTGGGTTTCTACGTTGGTTCCAGATCTCCAATGAACAATTTGCAATGGAATTTAACCGTTTGCCTTGTAATCTTGGACCTTGCATTGCCTTGTACTTTGTGAATTTTATCTTTGATGTAGGCTTGATCAAGGGTCTTCTGTTTGTTGATCAAAGTCCACTTTTGCATCGTCTTTTCATCGTTTTCACTGTTTTCTGTCCAAGAACCTGTAACCTGTAATATGTAGCAGACATGCGTCAAAAGCACCTGTTTATTTATAAAAAGAATAAGAATAGAAAATATAATAATGCAATATTCTGGTGTGAACAAATACCCCCAAACTTGTCTTTTGCTCGTCCTCGAGCAAACTTATTTTTTATTCTCGACAAAAACCTAACCGCACTTTTGCAGGGAAACGCGATTGCACTGAGCTCGTGCAACAAGCCGTTAAACCTCTAGGTGTCCCTAGTAGGAGGAGTGTTGTCTCCTGAGGGTTTTCAGTGGATACTACCCACAAAATCCTATCAATTCGGCTTTTCGACTTTTGTTCTCCAATTAGGTTTTCTAACAAGGAATTCTATTATCGTCGACTCATAAATTATCCACCCATATTCTTCACACTTCCTCATCATCTAACTTAAAATTATATATGTTCTGCAGACCTACTTAGCTTTCGGCATTTCTTAAGTTTTCCTTCTAGGGTTCCATCTCCACTTAGGAATTTCTATCAACTCTATTAAAGATACAAGTTCTATTCTTCATTCCTCTCTCTTATCTAAATCCCAATCACATACCCCTACGTGTGCGTATATATCACCCATACACTTAGAAATTCAAATCAAGCAATCGTACTCTTGTCCATTGTCCAAAGCACTTCTTAATTGGTGAATTTTAATGAATTTTGCTTACACATCCTTCATGCGACCGTTAATACTTCTTGAGGTACCAACGACCGATTACAAAATGCGTTTGCACTTTAAAGCGTAATTCCTAGTCTTGCAACACCCAAGTCTTTTAGCAGTGACTCCCAAACCAGTTGGTCTAAGGCACTAGGTGATGAAGCACCCTCGCTAAATATTTTTCCATTTTTGCATCCTTAAGTAATCACAAAAACCAGTGTTCATTTTTTTTCTTTATTCACACTTGTATATTTTTTTTCCATTGTACTAAGGACTTTAAACAAGAGCATTTCAAGGTCTCTTCTACTATTCCAAGTTTCAAGGTGCGTGATTGTGCAAATTGTAGGGTATACATTTTCAGAATCTTGACTTAAGCTATGAATTATTTTTCAAACTTATACTCTAATAAAATATCAATACTTTTCCTTCGTTTCGACTTAGCCCAAAAAGTGAACTCAAAATTTGCCTGTTTCTAAATAAAGTACAAAGGCATATACTTTCTACCGTTAAATTTTAAGAAAGGTTATTTTTAGGGTTTTTAATTTACTAAGTCTAAGATCTAGTTGTTCCTAGCTAGTTAACCTATCTGTCAAACTCTAGTCAAATAAGCCAAAATTGAATACAATAATTTTTATAATTTTTTAAAAAATTTCAATTTTTATGGGTTTTCAAATAAATATGCAAATGCAAAAAAAGTATATATGAATGCGAAGGAAGAAGACTTACCGAGCATACCCCCAAACTTAAACTTGACAGTGTCCTCGCTGTCATGCTACACCAAGAGGGTTAAAATGTCGGCACTCCCCTGTTTATTTATTTACAAAATATTATTTTTATATTTTTTTAATGTTTGAATTTTTTTTTAATTTTTTATAGAAAAAGAAAACAAAAAATACAAATACATATATACAACAAAGTTCCCCCCAAACTTAAGCTTGGCCTTACACAAGCCAAAGGTTAGCACCAACCATTCAAAAATCTTATCGTGGTAATGGTAGGGTTGGTGAAATAATGGGGTGTAGAGGAAAGAAATGAGAAACACACAAGACTGTATGGGAAGAAGAATGGAATATGGTCTCGGTGGAGGAGAAGAAGGGCGGAAAAGAGAAAGAAGGGTAGCACGATCTTGAGGGTGTAAATTGAGTGAATAAATTTGCACAATTTGTGATGACCGATGTGTTAAAAGCGATTGTGCAAATCTATCAACCCGTCGAGAAATGGGGTCAAATCCCTCAAGATTCGCAAGAAAGCATGGGTACGCCGAACTTGGTATAGGAGATGAAAGCGTAACGGTCATTTGTACGGTCGGGACAATAGGAGAGACGAAAGGGAGTGAATTAGGGATAGTATCTTTCTCACCGTAGTAAGCTGTTTCGAACTTCAAAGATTCCATTAATGGTTCGAAACTACTATAATCAACCGAGTCTGATGGCTCATCTGAAAATGTAAAGGACTCAAACTCGGGCAGTGAGTCATCAGCATCGTCCGAAAAAGTGAAACACTCGTAGGTGTTATCGTCTGTGAGAATTGTGTCAGATTCAAAGGAAAAGGTTTCAAGCTCACAGTCTTCAAGCGGGGTCGGAACGATGGGAAGGAGGGAGGGTGATATAACAGTCAAAGATTCAGGAAGATGAATTGGAAAATTAGACACATCAAACAAAAATGATTCAACCTCAATATTATCCTCAAGACTCTCCTCAGTACTATCCTTAATATTTAACTCATCCATGCCATTATCATCAAATTCAAGACGCATATTAGATTTGGGAGAAACCTTTAATAACCCGGGATGATGATTTGAACATAAAATCTCAATTAAATCGACAGGTTCATCATCCGAAATATTCCCGGCGTCTATATCCACAATCAAGTGAAAATCAATTTCCTTAGACACCTCATCAAAAGCATGGATATCTATCGATTTAGATTCTAGATGGGAGGTGTAAAGATCAAAAGGATTAGGTGCGGTTTGACTCGAAAGGGGTTCCTCACGATTTGGCAAATCAAACACTACAAAATCACACAACTCGTTTTTATTTTGAACTTGTGAATCATTTAGGACATTCGATGGAAATCTGGAGTTGTGGGCTTCAATCGGGTAAGGGTAGGTTTGATTTGGAAATCCTCTCTCATTCTCACTCTGTCCAATCGCCTCCTTATACATTGAAAAATTTCAAGCTAGCGGGAAACTAGCTATCGTTTCACTAGGTCGCATAAGGGCGGCCACGGACGCTTTCACATTCCTAGTCATTTTGCTTGTTGCTGCGATATATGCCTCCAACGACTCTTCCAAACTAGACTTGGGTGGTAAGGAGGTTTCGGTAAAAGATTCAAAATTGGTTGGATATGTGAAACTCCCTAATGGCTGTGTAGAAACAGTGTCTAGTGAAGGTGGGAAAGTCAGGTATGACTGGTAGGAAGTGGGTGATTGGACAGGGGTAGGGTCAACATATGGATAAAAAGGTGAATAGTCGTGTTGATTCCTAGAACTGGATGAGTGGAGAGGGGTGAAAGATCGGCTGGGAGATTGAGCAATATGCTCAGCAATGGACAACGGCTTAGAAGTTACAGCAGGACTTGGAAAAGTGGTGTCAACATATGAAGATGGTAAAGATGGACTTGGTCGACACAAAGTGGGTTGAAAAGTCAAATTGTTTCTCCTAGACGCCTCTATTTGATCTTTCAAAGAATTTTTAGGCAAGGAAGGTTCGTCTTTAAATTGACCGAACAAATTGACGTACGACGCAAAATTAGGTTCGGGATACCAAAGTTCGGCTAATGATTTATTATGTTGGGTACCCATGTTGTAAGAAAGGGGGAAAAGGAAAGAAAGTTTGTGGTGGCGGTGCAAGGATTTATTTGCGGCTAAAAAAAACTTTGCAAGTTTCTACAAAATTTTCCTTATTTTTTTTTTATTCCTTTTCTCGTTATTAGGAAAAAATTTTGTTGCAAAAAGATTTTCAACACAAGATATGCAACAGCAAAATATTACTTGCAATCTAATTTCTAATTTAAGCGGGGCACAAAAATCCTGCACAAGATCGTTATTTGGAAGGGAATATATTTCTAAAGTGCACAAAATCCTGCAGGCAATTTTCAGAAAATTTATTAAGAATTACAGAGGGGAAACAGAGAAAAGCTTACAGAGCAAAGTTGGTCAGAGGAAACGACCAAGGCGCCGCCTTTACATGGCAAAAGAGCGTTATCACCGCGGTTCTGCGGCTCTCTGGACAGATCGAATCCCAAAAAAAATTTTCAGAGTCTGATTTGACAATATGGCCGCGGTTCCGCGGCCTAAGGTGGGTTTTGGCCGCGGAATCGCGGCGGGTTGGGGGGTTTGGGGCTCCAAAATTTTTATGCTTCTCTGTTTTTTAAAATACCTTCTGTTCTGATATCTCTTTTTCCGTTTCGCTTTCTGGAAATTTCCAGATCCGAATTTGTATATCCTGCAAAAATTCGAACAAGAAAGAATCCCTTCCAAAAATAACAAATGATATATATTTTTATATTTTTTGATTTTTTCAGATTTTTATGATTTTTTTTAAAATTTTGATTAACCTAAAATTGCGAAAAGGAAATAACACGCCATCCCCGGCAGCGGCGCCTTTTGATTCGAATGTCAAAAACTATTTCTAAACCGCAATCAAGAACGGCGTCGCATGAAGCTAGCCGGTGAGTACGGGTCGGTCCACAGGGATGTTGTGAATCTCCGAATCGCGCTAACGAGTTAATTTCGAAGGGTGTTCGGATTGATTATTAAATCTAAAATCTAAATCTATCTATCTACGATTAACTAGATCTAGTCTTGCTAGGGTTAGGTTTAGGGATGGTTTGGAAATGCAAGTAAATCTCAATGCTTTCTCTACCCGAATGAAGATCTATGAGGAGTTATGGTAATTATCAATAAAGGGGATTAGATCCGTTCTGGAAGGTGTTCTTTCCTCTAGGTTCTTGTCCTTCATTTAGAGATCCTTACCCTAACCTCCATGGAAAATGTAAGTCCATGCTACCTCTCCCGGTACTTTCGGGAAAGAAGAATTTGGCAAAAAACGATTTTTATAGAGGTGGTAACATGGACCTAAAACCCGGATCTGGGTTAAACATCTATCTAACAACCTAACTACGAGTTTCTAGCTGTTAGTTATATGTATGGCCTAGAGGCCATTACTGTACATAGGATGTATATTGTAGTGGATGCTGGGACATATATAGGGAGGACTTTCTTGCTCGACATGATAGTATGCTATCTGGTTACCCTTTACCTTAACGTGTACACTGATTGTCTCCCTGTTACATGTTGGTAAATCCCTTAGGATCTGTACTTGACTACCTGGACTATGATGCGGATCATACTAGTGGGGACATGGTAGTCCATAAGTACATCCTTCAACGTCCCTAGTCGTCGGTGTATCGAGACGGGGCATCGATATACCAGAGTAGACTAGCGTATACCTTCTCGACCCATACAGATGGGCGATGGATGATCCCATATCCATTGGTGTTTGACATCAGAGATGATATACGGGTGCTCAGTAGAGACTGGGTACACTGGACGGACTCGCCGAGAACTCCCAGATGGTATTATACCTCACGTCAGATGGCAGTTCTCTGGTGACACTGGTACAGAGTAGTCTGTTGACCCGAGATCGTCATAGAGTCTTGTGTGGTTCCCACTGTGCTTTGATTTCCATCTTACCACGTCCAAGAGGGCGTGCAAAACGGTGGTTTTTGGGTACAGTCCCGAGTCACATGGAGGCAATGAGCGATAGGAGGGGATTCGTCTATCCCGGTATAGGGGGTTGATGTTGCGCTGTGTTCGATTGGCTGTAACAGGAAATCCCTGGCCAGGGTTGCTGAGATTTACTGGTAAGTGTTACCAGTAGTTTCTCGAATTGTTATAGACCTCATATCGACACGACTTATCGAGCTATTGGGGTCTGACGTATACCACCCCTAGGCAAGATATGCGACATATCAGACGATCAGACCGGACTGTACGGTAGTGTTACTGGTTGGATTCACTGGAGTGTGAGCGGGCTTGCTCGTCGATCTTCAGATCGCTCAATACCCGGGTGGCCGTTACGTTTAGCAGACCGCTTGCGGCTTGTGGATGTTTGATATGATCATCATCCGCTGCCGGTGTATTGATGAGTCTTTAGAGTCCTACACAGAGGTTTCCTGGCTCAAGCGAAACGAAATAGAAGCGCATATGAGATATGTGCGGGACCGAGAATAATACGTGTATGTGATACCGTATTCTATTCTCGCGATCAATGTATCGATTGGTTATATACGATATAACCTAGTTATCGAATCAAGGATTGGTTCGATAAGCCGATGCATAGGATACTAGTCGGTTACGTGCGACATGACCGGATCGTTAAATCAAGAGTTGATTTAATGATTTAATGCATAATTATATATATATTTGATATATTACTTTGCGTTAACTAGTATTGGTTCACTTAAGATAGATTTTCTCACTCGGATGTGCGCATTATATATGTGATATGATTTTGTGCACTTGCTTGTATCATGTTTGATGATACATGCTTTTTGGTTAAGTGTAAAGTATTAAACATTGGTTAATGAAATGGTTAGGGTTTATTATTTGTTATTCATTTATCTTATTTAATTATCCATTTATTTATGATAAATGAATAAAAAGAAAATGGAAATGAAATGGTGGCTTTCATTTGTTGTTTTCATGAAGCTTCATGAACACTTTGACTAAGTGACCATTTTGTCTCTAGCTTGACCCTAACCATTCCTTTAACCATGATTGATTCTCTACACATTACCATGGTTAATGTTATGATAAGAATGGATTATTCTTTTCTTTTTAAAAATGAACTTATCATATCATTTTCTTCTTCTTCTTCCTTGAACTCAAGAAGAAAACCTTGAGGTCATCAATGGTGATTGATGATAAAGAGTGAGAAATCCAATTCTAAATTGAACCCACTTTCTATTTCTTCATCCTCTACCTCTTGCCAAGTAGTAGAGTGTGTTTCCTTCACAAGTTTTCATGACTTGGTGAAGTTTGGAGCTTGATCTTGTGATGCCTCGACGTAGATCATCTTCGGCATGGACATCGACGACCTAGCCCGTCCATTCTCCGATGAAGCCGACGCTAGAGCCCGAGACTTGTTATGGACAGCGAGGAGACTTCATTGCGGAGCTATGGAGGTGGAGAACCGGATCTACAAAGGTTGTATTTCCGTATCAATTAGTTAAGTGTTAACTAGTTTATTGTTTCGCCTAGATTTCTAGCAAACGATCCGTAGTCGGATTTCTCGGCACCTAGAATTTTTGAAATTGGCATGGTTGATGCCTTGTGAGACCTCATTAGGGTGTCTAGGAACCCTACAGTGGTATCAGAGCCTAGCTAGAGCCTTAGGCGAAGTCTAGACGGAGTTTGAAGTCCGATCGAACCCGAAAGTCCAAAATTTCCATGCTCTCTGTACTTTTTTGAAAACAGTGAGTTTTTCAACATTAAAAATATGCAGAAAAATCAGCAGGTGAATTTAAGAGGTACTGTGAAATTCGTGCTAGTAACTCCATCAAACTGCCGCGGTTCCGCGGCACGAGCAAGGCTCGTGCGGCGGTTCCGCGGCCGTACGGCATTATTGTTCAGCGAATCTTACACAATAACTCCTAATAGATAGTGCTGGATTTTCTGGGAATTTTTAATATTTATTCAAGAGTTGAATTTTCTGGGGTTGTTTTGGGGATTCGGTGTTTCGATCGGAGTATCAGATTTTGTCTATGTGGCTTTCCGGATAAATTTTAGAATATGTTAAAAAGTTCGACCGGATATAAATACCCAATTTTTCCCCTGTCGGGAAATTTCCAAGTGTTGGATTTTTCCGTAGTCTAAAGACGTTCTAAGTAGTGCAAGTAACTATATGGACCCTCTAGAAAACAACAAACCTTAACTCGATTATGTGACCGTCTTGAACTGCCCTTTGAACCTTCGGGTTTGGGGCAGTACGGCGTGCCACATGTGAGGCGTTGGCTTGACCCTTCTACGGCTGGACCGTTGGTACTGAGGCACGAACTGAATGTTGTTAGACTTATTTCATGTGTTGAGCTGTATCGGGAAAACTTGGGTGTTCGATTGTTCGATCGGAAAGTTTAACATTTTCTATTTATCTGGAATGGGATACAATAATTGGAATTCACAATAAGTTATGAGATAACTGAATGAATGTTATAAACATAGCACTTTAGTCTCGCATGATCGGTTGCCACGGAATTTTGATGTGATCAAAAGTCCGTCGCAATCACGTAGCGTACACGGATACTCGCCGGGTAAACTTAATAGACAGCCTCACTCCATAGCCCCGACCAAGTGAGTGTAGGAGAACCCCGTCGCCGAAAGCATCCGTTCGGGTGCTCGCGGCAGCGGTGTTCCGCCTTGGTGCACTTCGTCGACGACGTCGGGGGTGCGGCCGCCTACTAAAGTTTGCGACGAGTATTCGATCAGGATGTCGGGAATCTTGTTGAATTACCCGACTTGATATTGAAAAGTGTTTTCGATTTTGAGACTAAAATGCGGGGTTTATAATTGTTAGGCATGTGATGTCTAAGGAATTCATTTGGTCAGGCATGCAATGTCTGAGGTGGTTGCGGATTCCAACTGTTGTTGTTTTACACTTTCTTTTCTGTGACCGTAAGTGTAATATGTGATATCGCCGGTTTCATTGCTATATGTCAACGACAATTGGGATGCGCATATTTACTTACGTTGATGACATGTGATGTTATGTGTTGCTTGATATGTTATATTGGATCGTCGTGTTTGAATAGCCGAGGGTTTTTATGTGAGATGAGTGTTTTTCATTTTCATTCATGTAAAAACTTGTATGTAATATTCTTTTATTGGGGCACTTCCAGGTTGCGGAAGTTGTCACCGTTGTGGTATATTATTTACTTTTCCGCACTAGGTTAGACCCAAGGAGGAGGGCACAAGTAACCGGGTTCTGGAGTCCAGTGGGAGACCAACTCGAGGAGTCGAGTCCGGGTCTCCTAACTCTAGAATTGGTAGGGTTGCTTGCCGCTCTCGTAGGGGTCTAGGGGTGTGGGTTTGGCTATTCATCACGACCGTGGAATCCGTGTTTTATATTGGTTCGTATTGAAAACACGGACGTCCTAGTATATCCAATATTTCATATGATTCTTCTGCTGCGATATCTGTGATGTGATCATGTGATGTTCTGTGATAGATACTGTATATAGTATATATGATATATTATATAGGCGTTACTTATGTTTTACACCCGCGCTAGCCCTGCCCCGCTCTTCCGTTAGTTACCTAACCTAACGGTGCACGAGGGGACATCGAGGCGAATGCGGATGGCATAAGTGTACGTCGTATTTATCTGTAATGTTTAGGTATTTAAATGATGGGACTTCATTAATATGATTAATGAAATAAAAGAAACCTTAGATGTTGTAGAATCGAATTTCAAAATAAAACAGGTAGCTACAGTTCTTGCTTTGCACAGCGGTATATGTGATATATCCTGCACCTTATTCGATAAGGAAAGGACCGAGATCCCTTCACCGGGAGTGACTCCTTTAGCAATAACTGGCTGATGCTACACACTCGGTTTGTCTTTTGATTGCTTTTAAGTGTTTTTGCTTTGCACAGTGATATATATGATATATCCCGCACCTCATTCGACGAGGAAAGGACCGACGATCCCTTCACCGGGAGTGACTCCTTTAGCAAAACTAGAAAAGCCTAAAAAACACTCCATTTTTAAAATCATTTGATTCTACAACGATATCAAGTTCATTACGCAATAGGTTTTCAGAAAAACCTGTCGTAGCCCTCCGTCATTTCAGATAAGTCATGTTTAGTATTCGTGCTGCGTTTGTTGACCTTGTCAAGGCGCAGTGTGCGGTAGCTAACCAGTATTTATCTGCTTATGCATATGATGCAGATTGGGTTAGGGTAGTCGTGCGGCCTTGTTGACCTTATCAAGGGTCGTGCGGGTGGGTTTGATTCAATCAAGAAATGACGGGTTGAACTTGACTTGCGGTCTATGGTTTGTTGACCTTGTCAAGGTCATAGATCGTTCGGGGCAAAATATTATCGGGAATTTCAAGTGTTGAAATTTGCAATGAGATTGCATACCTTCTATGAGATAGTTGGATCCCGATACCCGCTGCGAGTAATTGTTACTCCTGGGAGAGTTTTATACATTACAATTAGCCGATCAAGTAGGTGTCTAGAAAGGTGTCAATGAGGTTACGCCTCTGGGAAAACGAGGTTTACATTAATTAGGTTCGTGCGAAAGCACGGGGGACCTCCCTCAAAGTACCGACACTGGCCTGGCTGAAAGATTGGCGAATTTATAGTGTGTAATTAATCCCGGCTAGTCTTTCCTTTTAGGGTTTGAAGGAAGATTTGATAAAAAGCAGTGGGAGCCATCCTGATTAGATAAAATAATAACCAATCTATTCTTGCAAGAGCGCACGCTGAGTGTTTTCTTCTCTCTCTCTCCTGGAAGCGACCATATCACGCCTTAATCAAGATAATAATACGGATTATTGACCGAACCCGCTTGTTATACTGAGCTGGGGAACGTTGGTCCCGCTCCAACTTATAATTGTTATAAGACAGAGCAAGAAATTGGGGAATACCAGATTTCCCGTGCCGCCCAAACGAAGAGAGTGCATGCTGATGCATCATCTTCGGGTTTGTTCATTATACAGAACTGTTTCTCAGTATCCTTTACGTCCTGGGTATATGATACCGGATCAGGATCCCAGATATGTAATCTGTTACATAGGGCTACAGAAAGGTAGAGAACTGAGAACGGGTGATAAGTTTCATGAGGCAGAAAACGGGGCAAGTGTTGCAGCCAAGTCTGTTGGTCACTGTCACCCTGTATTACCAATACATTGATTCTGAACGAATGTTCTTAGATACCGAACCTGATATACAAAATCATATCAGTCTCTTTATTAGTAAAGAAAGGATATAATTTTGTATTGTTGGATAATGTTTTGAACATTTCCTATATCAAAAGTTGATCGGTTCAGGCACGTTATCTAAAAGCATTAATGTTCTAAATCAAACTACAGTTCTTAGTATACGGAACACACAAAAGAGGAAGAGTTCAGAAATGAACGAATTCTTCTTGAGGTATTGTAGACTAGGTCATATCAATGCGACCCGACTAGCTAGAGTTTCATAAAGATGCATATTTAAATTAGTTTGAATTTACATCTTGTGAAACTTGCCAGTCATGTCACAGAGATGAGATGACCATAGCTCCGTTTATTGGAAACAGAGAAAGAGTTAGTGAACTCTTGGGATGATACATGTTGATGTATGTAGGTCCCCTGTCTACACATGCCAGGACTGGTTCTTTATACTTCATTACGTTCTCTGATAATCTCTCAAGATTCAGGCATATGTTCCTGTTGAAACACAAGTCTGAACCTTTTGAGATATTCACAGAATATAAGTTAGAAGTAGAGAACCAAAATACGGGTATAAGTATTTTGTCCTTTGATGTGATCAAGGAGGAGAATACTTGAGCACGGAAATCCTGGACTTTTCTTAAGGAGAATGAGATTCTCTCTCAGCATTACTCCTCTGCATACACCATAGCACGATGGTATATCGGGGTGGAGCAATTACACCCTATGTGATAAGGTGTGCTCTATAATGAGTAATACTGAGCTACCTATTTCCTTTTGGGTATGATGCACTTGAGAAGTTGCATACCTATTGAATAGGGTTCGAATCAAATCAATGCCTACCACTTCATATGTGATATGGAAAGGGAAGAGCCCATGTCTTAAGTTAGTTAAGATTTGGGGTTGTCCGGCCTATGTCTAAAAGCAAAATCCGGACAAGCTCGAGGCAAGATCTGTTATGTAGAACTGGAAATGTTCCAGCTATACAAACAGCAGCTGATGATTTGGTAGAACCGAAGGATTCAGAAGTAACCAACGAACCTCAGCCTCTTCGCCGATCTAGTAGGGTTCCTCACCCACCTGAGAGATACTTCGGTTTCTCTATGACATTAGGAGCGAGGACTGCATCATGAGATGATGACCCAACTAGTTTCGAGCTGGCCATCAGGAGTGAGACTCTGTAAGAATGGCTGGATGCTTAGCGATCTGAGATGGAATCCTTATGCACCAACAAAGTATGGACTTTGGTTGCTATATCTGAAGGGTTAAATCCCCATCAGGAGCAAGTATATCTTGAGAAGATTACTTGGTGTACATGGAAAAGTTGAGACTTTCAAAGCTAGACTTGTTAAAGGTTTGCATCATTGACCAGGTGTGGATCATGATGAAACTTTTTCTAAGGATCTATGCTTAAGTCCATTCAGATCCTACTTGCCACGGCTACATACCATGACTACGATATCTGGTGGTTGGGTGTCATGACAGCTTTTCTAAATGATGTTTTAGAAGAGGGAGTCTATAAGTACACAGCCAGAAGGCCTCGTAGACAGTGGGAGCAGTGGAAACGTGTGCAAGATGCTTTATAGGATAAAGCAGGCATCGCGGAGTTGGAACATCTGTTTTGATGGATTAGTCAAAGAGTTTGACATCATCAAAATGGTAGATGAACCTTGTATAAACAAAAAGGTAGTAGGGAGTATGGTGATGATCCTCGTAGAGTACGTGGATGACATACTCTTGATGGGGAAGGAGTTTCCTATGCTACGCTCGGTCAATCTCCGCTTATCACCATAATTCTCCATATAGGATCAAAGTGATACCTCCTAAATCCTGGATTTTGGATCTATGAGATAGATCTAAATGGATGTTAGAATACTCATTAGCTGTAGTGAGATGGTATCAATCGACCCAGGGGAGAATCACTGGAATAGTTCCAGGGTGATAAAGACGACTGAATGTCAGTCATAGGCATTGTCTTTACCCTCAGTAAAGGGACGGTATGTTGGAAGAGTTCCAAGCTAGATACCGTGACATACTAGAAGATAAAGGCACGATACATCGCTACTTAAGATGCTACCAAAGAGGCTGTTTGGGTGTATATTGGTTCATAAGATGAACTACGTTCTTACCATTGTGTGACAATGGAGTTGTGGCTTATGCCAAGGAACGCCCGTCCTATCAGTGATCCAGACATATTCTAAGGCAGTATCACTTGATCATGGAGATGGTTGATCTCCAGGGTGATCGAGGTTAGGAGAGTAGACTCAGAGGACAACACAGCGGATCCACTCACAAAGGCCTGTTCCCAGAGAGAGACTTTCATGGGATGGTTGAGTATGAGATACTGCAACCACTGCTACAGATGGCCCTAGTGCAAGTGGGAGATTGTTAGTTATATGTATGCCCTAGAGGCCATTACTGTACATAGGATGTATATTGTAGTGGATGCTGGGACATATATAGGGAGGACTTTCTTGCTCGACATGATAGTATGCTATCTGGTTACCCTTTACCTTAACGTGTAAACTGATTGTCTCCCTGTTACATGTTGGTAAAGCCCTTAGGATCTGTACTTGACTACCTGGACTATGATGCGGATCATAGTAGTGGGGACATGGTAGTCCATAAGTACATCCTTCAACGTCCCTAGTCGTGGGTGTATCGAGACGGGGCATCGATATACCAGAGTAGACTAGCGTATACCTTCTCGACCCATACAGATGGACGATGGATGATCCCATATACATTGGTGTTTGACATCAGAGATGATATACGGGTGCTCAGTAGAGACTGGGTACACTGGACGGACTCGCCGAGAACTCCCAGATGGTATTATACCTCACGTCAGATGGCAGTTCTCTGGTGACACCGGTACAGAGTAGTCTGTTGACCCGAGATCGTCATAGAGTCTTGTGTGGTTCCCACTGTGCTTTGATTTCCATCTTACCACGTCCAAGAGGGCGTGCAAAACGGTGGTTTTTGGGTACAGTCCCGAGTCACATGGAGGCAATGAGCGATAGGAGGGGATTCGTCTATCCCGGTATAGGGGGTTGATGTTGCGCTGTGTTCGATTGGCTGTAACAGGAAATCCCTGGCCAGGGTTGCTGAGATTTACTGGTAAGTGTTACCAGTAGTTTCTCGAATTGTTATAGACCTCATATCGACACGACTTATCGAGCTATTGGGGTCTGACGTATACCACCCCTAGGCAAGATATGCGACATATCAGACGATCAGACCGGACTGTACGGTAGTGTTACTGGTTGGATTCACTGGAGTGTGAGCGGGCTTGCTCGTCGATCTTCAGATCGCTCAATACCCGAGTGGCCGTTACGTTTAGCAGACCGCTTGCGGCTTGTGGATGTTTGATATGATCATCATCCGCTGCCGGCGTATTGACGAGTCTTTAGAGTCCTACACAGAGGTTTCCTGGCTCAAGCGAAACGAAATAGGAGCGCATATGAGATATGTGCGGGACCGAGAATAATACGTGTATGTGATACCGTATTCTATTCTCGCGATCAATGTATCGATTGGTTATATACGATATAACCAAGTTATCGAATCAAGGATTGGTTCGATAAGCCGATGCATAGGATACTAGTCGGTTATGTGCGATATGACCGGATCGTTAAATCAAGAGTTGATTTAATGATTTAATGCATAATTATATATATATTTGATATATTACTTTGCGTTAACTAGTATTGGTTCACTTAAGATAGATTTTCTCACTCGGATGTGCGCATTATATATGTGATATGATTTTGTGCACTTGCTTGTATCATGTTTGATGATACATGCTTTTTGGTTAAGTGTAAAGTATTAAACCTTGGTTAATGAAATAGTTAGGGTTTATTATTTGTTATTCATTTATCTTATTTAATTATCCATTTATTTATGATAAATGAATAAAAAGAAAATGGAAATGAAATGGTGGCTTTCATTTGTTGTTTTCATGAAGCTTCATGAACACTTTGACTAAGTGACCATTTTGTCTCTAGCTTGACCCTAACCATTCCTTTAACCATGATTGATTCTTTACACATTACCATGGTTAATGTTATGATAAGAATGGATTATTCTTTTCATTTTAAAAATGAACTTATCATATCATTTTCTTCTTCTTCTTCCTTGAACTCAAGAAGAAAACCTTGAGGTCATCAATGGTGATTCATGATAAAGAGTGAGAAATCCAATTCTAAATTGAACCCACTTCCTATTTCTTCATCCTCTACCTCTTGCCAAGTAGTAGAGTGTGTTTCCTTCACAAGTTTTCATGACTTGGTGAAGTTTGGAGCTTGATCTTGCGATGCCTCAACGTAGATCATCTTCGGCATGGACATCGACGACCTAGCCCGTCCATTCTCCGATGAAGCCGACGCTAGAGCCCGGGACTTGTTATGGACAGCGAGGAGACTTCATTGCGGAGCTATGGAGGTGGAGAACCGGATCTACAAAGGATGTATTTCCGTATCTCTTAGTTAAGTGTTAACTAGTTTATTGTTTCGCCTAGATTTCTAGGAAACGATCCGTAGTCGGGTTTCTCGGCACCTAGAATTTTTGAAATTGGCATGGTTGATGCCTTGTGAGACCTCATTAGGGTGTCTAGGAACCCTACACTAGTTACTCGGTTAGGGGGTTATACCTTGCTTGTCTTGAACTCCTTCGTCTTCAAGCTCCGATGGTGGTCCGGATTGGCTTCTTCCCATCGTCTCCGTACGCCGAAGATAGATCCACCTGAAAGCTCCAACCTTTGGCTCCTTCTTCGTTCTTTGAAGAAACTAGTTCACTCGGTTTGCTAAACCTTGTGAACTAGAGTGAGTAGAGAAGAGTTTGTATGGAATTTTATCTATGGTTCTTGATTCTCAACTCATGAGACAAGAGAACCATAGAATCAAGAGAGGGAGCAAGAGGTTGAGGGTGAGAGCAAAACAAGAGAGCTCAAGAACAAGAGAGAGAGTGAGCAAGAAAGAATGAGCAAGTCTTTTGTCTCTCTCACCCTCTCATAATCCAAAGTCATGATAACTCATCATACCAAATAAGTGTTATGTGATGGTTGAAGCAACCATAACCATATCATTTCATGCACTCATTTTGCATAAATGTGCAAGCAAGCAAAAGTCTTTGCCATGAAATGATGGCTATGGTTATCATGATGGTCAACTAGTCAAGCCTAGTCAACCGGTCAACAAAGTCAACAAGTCAACAAAAGTCAACAAGTCAACAAAGTCAACAAAAGTCAACAACCATGTCACCATAATACTTAATTAATATAATAGTTAATTACATATCATATTCTCATTAGGGTTGAGCAAAAAGTCAATAGTCAACGGTCAACTGTCAACAACCCTAATGAGAATCCGCTGCCTCTGTCTCCCCGTCAACTGTGCATACACACCCGCATCCGCATTTCGAGGAACACGAATGCAAACTGGATAAATCCAATCCCAATATGTACACTACGATCTGGCTTAAACCAAAGCCCGCTAGTGTAAACTGTCCGGACACTGTACGTGCACAAGTGCACGGATGTGACCGAACCCTGTCGCAAAACCATGCGACCTGTCGCAAAACCATGCGACCTCTACTCTTTTGCATAAAGGCGAAAAGCTTTCTGTGTGGGACTCTAAAGACTCGACACTACGCTGGCAGTGGGTTTAACCACAGACCGCAAGCGGCACTAGCTGTGCGTAACGGTCCCCAGGTAATGCCGACAAGAAGACCGACGAGGCGAAACCCATCTGAACTCCTACTGAGCCTAAATGTGACATTCTCCGTACAGTCCGGTCTGTTCGTCTGATACATCGCATGGCGGGCCTAGGGGCGGTAAACGTCAGTCCCCCAATAGCGGTACAAGTCGTGCCGGAGCGAAGCCCAAAACACCCTGAGATAACACTGGAAGCCTACCAGTATATCTCGATTGCCCTGGCCAGGGACTACTCGTGTAATGGCTCTCCTAGACACAGCGCGATGTCAACCCCTAATACCGGGAAAGACGAGTCCTGTCTAACCGTCACTGCCTCCAAGTGCTTCGGGACTGCACCCAACTACCACCTGTTTGCACGACTCCTTTGAGCCGTGGTAGGGTAGTAATCAAAGTGCAGTGGGAACACACTCGAGGTGAAGTGACAGTGTCAAATCAGCGGACTAAGCTGTACTCATGTCACCTGGGAACTGATAACTGACGATAGGCATAATACCAACTAGTCAGTTCCCGACGAGTCCTGTCCAGTGTACTCGTAACCTAACGAGCACCCGCATACTATCTCAAGTACGACGTACTGACGGCTGTGGGACAGACCGTCTACCACACTGGGATGAGAAGCGCATGCGCTGGTCTACTCCGGAGTATCGATGCCCTGTCTCGACAGTCCTGCGACCAGGGACCTGCATAAGGATGTGCTTATGGATTACCCAGCCCCACTAGTGTGACTGCCATCACATCGCTGGTAATCAAGCAAAGATCCTAAGGGCTCCACTAATGTGTATAGGCGATATACTAAAATAAACACATGTACACATTGAAGTAGAAACAAACCAAGTAGCATACTACTATTTTGAGCAAGATTGTATATACAAGGTGAATATCCCAACCATCCATTAAGTAATATACAAACTAGTATGATACAGTAATGGCCTCTAGGGCATATACACTAACAATCTCCCACTTGCACTAAGGCCATGTACTGGCGTATCGAAGACCTATCATCTCGATCAGCCGCTCGAACTGAGTCTGGGGCAGGGCCTTGGTGAATGGATCTACAGTGTTATCTTCTGAAGCGACTCTCCGAACCTCGATCTCCTGGCGATCCACGATCTCCCTGATCAGGTGATACCACCTCAAGATGTGCCTGGATCTCTGATGGGACCTGGGTTCCTTCGCTAAAGCTATAGCCCCGTTGTTGTCGCAATACCGAGGTATTGGATCAACAATGGACGGAACCACCTGAAGTTCTTTCAAGAACTTCCTCATCCAGACAGCTTCTTTTGCGGCATCAGATGCAGCGATGTATTCCGCTTCCATCGTCGAGTCTGCAACGGTTTCTTGTTTGGAACTCTTCCAACACACCGCCCCTCCATTGAGGGTGAAGACAAAACCCGACATGGACTTGGAATCATCCTTGTCACTCTGGAAGCTGGAGTCAGCAAAGGCCTCGATCTGGAGGTCTTTTCCTCCATACACCAAGAACATCTCCTTAGTCCTTCTCAGGTACTTGAGAATGTTCTTTACCGCTATCCAGTGTTTCTCCCCAGGGTTTGACTGATACCGGCTTACCACACTCAGGGCATAAGCAACATCCGGTCTGGTACACAACATCGCATACATTATAGAGCCTACCGTAGAAGCGTAGGGTATAATAGACATGCGATCCCTCTCCAAATCAGTCTTGGGAGACATCTCTTTAGAGAGGGTGATCCCGTGACAAACCGGTAGGTTACCGCGCTTGGAATCTTCCATTCTGAATCTTTTCAGTACGGTGTCGATGTACCTGGACTGAGAAAGTCCTAATATCCTCTTGGATCTGTCACGGTAGATCCGGATACCCAGAATGTATGAGGCATCACCCAGGTCTTTCATGGAGAACCTGTGTGACAAGAACCCCTTGACAGATTGTAGCATAGGAATGTCATTTCCTATTAAGAGAATGTCATCCACGTATAAAACGAGGAATACTACAGTTCTCGCTACAAATCTACTATAGATGCATGGTTCATCTGGATTTTTGATAAAGCCAAATTCTTTGACCGTCTCATCAAAGCAGATGTTCCAACTCCGCGATGCCTGCTTTAGTCCATAGATGGACTTAAGCAACTTGCACACCTTTCCGCTGCTCCCACTCTGAATGAAACCCTCTGGTTGGTCCATATAGACACACTCCTCTAAATTTCCATTTAGAAAAGCGGTCTTTACGTCCATTTGCCAGATCTCATAATCGTGGAAGGCAGCAATGGCAAGAAGGATCCGAATGGATTTCAGCATGGCTACTGGAGAAAAGGTTTCGTCATAGTCCAAGCCAGGTCTTTGACGAAAACCCTTTGCTACCAGCCTAGCTTTATAGGTCTCAACCTGTCCATCTACACCAATCTTCCTTTTGAAGATCCACTTGCATCCTACGGGTTTTACCCCGTCTGGAGCAATGTCCAACGTCCATACCTTGTTGGTGTACATGGACTCCATTTCGGTCCGCATTGCATCCAGCCATTTCACTGAGTCAACGCTCTGAACGGCCTGCAGGAAGCTAGTAGGCTCATCATAATCTATGATGCAATCCTCTCTATCCCTGTCTATGAGAAAACCGTAGTATCTCTCGGGCGGATGAGTCTGCCTACTACTCCTGCGGAGCGGCATAGGAATGTCCTGTTCTCCCGAACCCTCTGGTTCCACTAAACTTTCAGTAATAGTCCGTGGTTCTGGAATTTCTTCCAGTTCTATTGTGCTCCCACTTATCTGGTTTTCCAATAACTCAGTTTCTAAGAAGTAGGCATGACGAGAAACAAGAACTTTTTGTTCCTCTTCACAGTAGAAGAAATATCCCTTGGAGTTCTTTGGATATCCCACAAACTTGCACTGTACTGAGCATGCCTCGAGCTTGTCCGCATGCTGCTTTTTGACAAAAGCTGGACATCCCCATGTCTTAATGTGCTTAAGATAGGGTCTCTTACCACATCACATCTCATATGGTGTAGTAGGCACAGTCTTAGTAGGAACTCGGTTCAAAAGGTATGCGGCTGATTCTAGCGCATATCCCCAGAATGATCGCGGTAACTCAGCGTTACCCATCATGGACCGCACCATATCCAATAGGGTGCGGTTCCGTCTCTCCGATACACCGTTATGTTGCGGGGTGTATGGAGGAGTAAGCTGAGAGAGAATTCCGTTCTCTTTTAAACAGTCCAGGAACTCGGCACTTAAGTATTCTCCACCTCGATCCGACCTTAGAATCTTAATACTTTTGCCGGTTTGTTTTTCTACTTCATTCTTATACTCCTGGAATTTTCCAAAGGCTTCGGACTTATGTTTCATTAAGAAGACATAACCGTACCTTGAGAAGTCATCCGTAAATGTAATGAAGTAAGAATAACCGCTTCGCGCATGTGTAGACATTGGACCGCACACGTCACTGTGTACGAGTCCTAAGAGCTCGCTCGCTCTTACTCCGCGTCCAGTGAACGGAGTCTTTGTCATCTTTCCTTTGAGACAGGATTGACAAGTGGCATACGATTGATATTCGAACGCATTCAAATACCCTTTAGTATGTAACTTCGTCAACCTTCTCTCATTGATGTGACCCAGTCTACAATGCCACAAGAAAGTCTGATTTATTTCTGGAGACTTTCTTTTGTGTGTATTCTGGACATTGAAAATCTGTGGTTGGTTCAATACGTATATACCATTACTCAATGTACCTGACCCAATCAAAACTTGATTAAGGTGAATGTTTACAACATTACTTACAAACGCAAATTCATAACCTTCTTTAGAAACTAAAGATACAGAAATGATATTACAAGTTGCGTTGGGTACAAAAAAGCAATTACGCAAAACCAAAACATGTCCATCTGACATTCCCAGGTGATAGTCCCCCACGGCTTTAGCATCCATGCTAGCTCCGTTCGCAACTCTGAGGGTCATGTCACCTGCCTTCAAAACCCTACGGTTTCTCAACGCCTGCAAAGAATTACAGATATGAGATCCTGATCCGGTATCCAATACCCAGGAAGTAGAGTTTATTGAAAGACAGTTTTCAATAACATACACACCTGAAGCTGAAGCTCCAACCTGCTTCAATTCCTGTGTTCTGGCCTTCCAGGCCCTGCAATCATTCTTCCAGTGTCCTTTCTTATGACAATAGAAGCATTCTTCCTTATCCATAAGCTTCCCCGCTTTCTTTGTTGCTTTAGCTTTTCCCTTCGTATCCACTTTACTAACACCGTCCCTTGGTTTGGCGGGGGCTTTCTTCTTCTTTCCCTTGGCTTTCGCCTTGGACCTAGAAGAAGATGATCCTCCTACAAACAAAGTGGATGTTTCCCTATCTTTCTGTAGGGTGCCCTCTGCGCTCCTCAGCATGTTGAGGAGCTCTGAAAGTTCAACCTCTTTTTCTTGTAAGTTGAAGTTCAGTATAAACTGGGCGTAAGTGGAAGGAAGGGACTGGAGAACTATGTCCGTATAGAGTTCACTCTCCAATGTGGTCCCTAGGTCCGCGAGCTCCTCAATGTAGCCGATCATCTTTAGCATGTGATCGGCTACTGATGATCCGACGGCCATTCTTGCCGAAAATAACTTTTTCGACGCTTCGTATCTTGCGATACGAGATTGCTCTCCATACAGTTCTTTTGTATGAAGAAATATGGATTCCAAGTCCATATTCTCGTGCCTCCTCTGATGTTCATTGTCCATAGAGGCAAGTACGAGGCATTTGGCCTTCGCGCTATCAATCTCCCAAGTCTTACGGATTTCCTTATCCGCGACACTGGAAGTGGGACCAGGGACAGAGGGAGCTTTGGTGGTAAGAAGATACCCCAGCTTGTCGTAAGTGATTGCTAACTTGACATTCCTGAGCCAATCTTTGTAGTTTGGCCCTGTCAGTTTGTTTTTATCTAGGAGTAACTTAAGTCCAGTCATGTCGATTTGGTCGCTGCAATTAGGAGAGAGAAGAAGAAACACTCAGCATGATGCTCTTGCAAGTTTAGAGTGGTTTTTAGTTTGTCTAAACAGGATGGCTCCCACTGTTTCTCGAATCTCTCCTCAAACCATAAAGGAAGAATTAGTCGGGATCAATCCTACCGCACAATACTTGCTTAACCGTTCAGCCAGGCCGGTGTCGGTACTTCGAGGGTGGTTTTCCAACGCTTTCGTGAAGTTCCTTAATTAAAGAACCTCTTTTCCCTGGGGGCGTAGCCCCGCTAACACCTTTCTAGGCACCTACTAGGTTCATAGCATTGATCGTTTAGTGAGAAATTTCCCGAGGAGTAGCATATACTCACAGTAGGATCGGGATCCAAATATCATCGCGTGACGAAACTGAAGGAATCCTACCAGAATCATCACACTCCAAATGGTATGCAAATCTAGCAAGTTTCAGTGCTTATGAAACTCCCGATGTGGATTTTTGCCCCATGCTCTTATGACCTTGACTTTGGCCAACAAATCATAAGTCACATGTCAAGTTCTGCCCGTCGTTCTCCAGGTTAATTTGAATCCACCCGCACCTACCCTTGACTTTGGCCAACAAGGTAGTGCGACTGTTCCAAACCAACGCATCTATCTATGCTGCACATGAATACCCAACAGCTACCAATCACTATGCCTTGACTTTGGCCAACAAACACAGCTTGAATACTATTGACTATTCATGTGAAACGACGGAGGGCTACGAATGGTTTTGGCAAAACCGTGAACGTAGTGAACTTGATATGGTCGATGGAACGAGACAGCTTTTAAAAGGAGTGGCTCAAGCTCCGCATTTAAAAGTTGGTTTTGAAAAGAACCGAGTGGTTTTTCGAAAGTGTTCCAACGACTTTAACTTAGTTTATTATCTTGCATTAGTTCTTTTAATGCGTGATATTCTTGCATTAGTTCTTTTAATGCGTCCCATCATTTAATCCTACCATTGCAGAAAACAACCAAAATATGACCTACGCTTATGCCATTCGCATTCGCCACGGGGCCCCGTCATTACCTGTTAGGTTACTTAACTAACGACAGAGCGGGGGCTGGGCTAGCGCGGCTGTAAAACATAAGCAACGCCTAAATAATATCATATATATATTTACTGCAATGATAAACATTTCAGATCACAGATGAATACATTGGATATACTAGGAATCTGTAATTCGCACGAGCCTGTAACGAAAAACAGATTACACGGTCGCGGTGAATAGCCAAATACCCCACCCAAGACCCCTACGGGTGCGGCAAACTACCCGCTATGTACCCGAAGCGTAGTAACCTCCCTCATCTCCATGAGTAGGCCACTCGACACTTCGGCATACCCGGTAGTTTGTGCACCCCCTCCATGGGTCTATCCTAGGAGCAAAAACAGTAAAAAAAAATTATACAATGACGGCTACAACCCCGACTCGGTTGTGCGGCCATACAAATAGTTATTACATCAATTTACAAATTTACATGAATTGAAAGAAAAGAAAACTCTCGTCTCACAACCCCCGGCTATTCACCCGCGACAATCCAACATATTCATATACACATTCCAGCAACATTACAGATCACAGATTTGTATAACCCCCACTAATCGACATATAGCGATTAGTAGACGTTCAATACAAATATCACATTACAGAAAAACCCGTTAGCTTAAGTCTTTTAGAAGTTCGATCAAAAATACGGATTTTCGGGACCCCAAAAATAAAATTTTCGTTCTGGAAAATCTGGGCAGAAAATATATATATCAAAAATCCCAAAATACCCCCAGAATAACACTGCACCAAAGATGGACCTCGGCCGAGTCAACTCGGCCGCGGATCCGCGGCGAGAGCGTGCTCCCGCCGCGTTTCCGCGGCGCTTTGACTCGATCGTTGGACCATCTTTGGTGGTTATTCACAGAAAAGCCTGAGCCGATTTTAGGTGTGAAAATAATCAACTTTTGAACAGTATAAAAATCGACAGAAACTTCGAATTTTGGGGTTCGTTTTCGGGACTTTTTCTTTGATCGATCTTCTAGTTACTTGCTAACATGTTCGATAGAGTTTAACTAGTCTCTGATACCACTGTAAGTCCATGCTACCTCTCCCGGTACTTTCGGGAAAGCAGAATTTGGCAAAAAACGATTTTTATAGAGGTGGTAACATGGACATAAAACCCGGATCTGGGTTAAACATCTATCTAACAACCTAACTACGAGTTTCTAGCTACTCGGTTAGGGGGTTATACCTTGCTTGTCTTGAACTCCTTCGTCTTCAAGCTCCGATGGTGGTCCGGATTGGCTTCTTCCCGTCGTCTCCGTACGCCGAAGATAGATCCACCTGAAAGCTTCAACCTTTGGCTCCTTCTTCATTCTTTGAAGAAACTAGTTCACTCGGTTTGCTAAACCTTGTGAACTAGAGTGAGTAGAGAAGAGTTTATATGGGATTTTATCTATGGTTCTTGATTCTCAACTCATGAGACAAGAGAACCATAGAATCAAGAGAGGGAGCAAGAGGTTGAGGGTGAGAGCAAAACAAGAGAGCTCAAGAACAAGAAAGAGAGTGAGCAAGAAAGAATGAGCAAGTCTTTTGTCTCTCTCACCCTCTCATAATCCAAAGTCATGATAACTCATCATACCAAATAAGTGTTATGTGATGGTTGAAGCAACCATAACCATATCATTTCATGCACTCATTTTGCACAAATGTGCAAGCAAGCAAAAGTCTTTGCCATGAAATGATGGCTATGGTTATCATGATGGTCAACTAGTGAAGCCTAGTCAACCGGTCAACAAAGTCAACAAGTCAACAAAAGTCAACAAGTCAACAAAGTCAACAAAAGTCAACAACCATGTCACCATAATACTTAATTAATATAATAGTTAATCATATATCATATTCTCATTAGGGTTGAGCAAAAAGTCAATAGTCAACGGTCAACTGTCAACAACCCTAATGAGAATCCGCTGCCTCTGTCTCCCCGTCAACTGTGCATACACACCCGCATCCGCGTTTCGAGGAACACGAATGCAAACTGGATAAATCCAATCCCAATATGTACACTACGATCTGGCTTAAACCAAAGCCCGCTAGTGTAAACTGTCCGGACACTGTACGTGCACAAGTGCACGGATGTGACCGAACCCTGTCGCAAAACCATGCGACCTGTCGCAAAACCATGAGACCTCTACTCTTTTGCCTAAAGGCGAAAAGCTTTCAGTGTGGGACTCTAAAGACTCGACACTACGCTGGCAGTGGGTTTAACCACAGACCGCAAGCGGCACTAGCTGTGCGTAACGATCCCCAGGTAATGCCGACAAGAAGACCGACGAGGCGAAACCCATCTGAACTCCTACTGAGCCTGAATGTGACATTCTCCGTACAGTCCGGTCTGTTCGTCTGATACATCGCATGGCGGGCCTAGGGGGCGGTAAACATCAGTCCCCCAATAGCGGTACAAGTCGTGCCGGAGCGAAGCACAAAACACCCTGAGATAACACTGGAAGCCTACCAGTATATCTCGATTGCCCTGGCCAGGGACTACTCGTGTAATGGCTCTCCTAGACACAGCGCGATGTCAACCCCCAATACCGGGAGAGACGAATCCTGTCTAACCGTCACTGCCTCCAAGTGCTTCGGGACTGCACCCAACTACCACATGTTTGCACGACTCCTTTGAGCCGTGGTAGGGTAGTAATCAAAGTGCAGTGGGAACACACTCGAGGCGAAGTGACAGTGTCAAGTCAGCGGACTAAGCTGTACTCATGTCACCTGGGAACTGATAACTGACGATAGGCATAATACCAACTAGTCAGTTCCCGACGAGTCCTATCCAGTGTACCCGTAACCTAACGAGCACCCGCATACTATCTCAAGTACGACGTACTGACAGCTGTGGGACAGACCGTCTCCCACACTGGGATGAGAAGCGCATGCGCTGGTCTACTCCGGAGTATCAATGCCCTGTCTCGACAGTCCTGCGACCAGGGACCTGCATAAGGATGTGCTTATGGATTACCCAGCCCCACTAGTGTGACTGCCATCACATCGCTGGTAATCAAGCAAAGATCCTAAGGGCTCCACTAATGTGTATAGGCGATATACTAAAATAAACACATGTACACATTGAAGTAGAAACAAACCAAGTAGCATACTACTATTTTGAGCAAGATTGTATATACAAGGTGAATATCCCAAGCATCCATTAAGTAATATACAAACTAGTATGATATAGTAATGGCCTCTAGGGCATATACACTAACAGAAAACGCGCACAACCGGGATTTTATACTACGGTATCACCGCTACCTCGAGGGATAGGATGCCGTAGGGCGCGGTGTGTGCGTGTATGCATGGAGTCCTATTGAAAATGTATTATGGGTAAGAAAGGGATGAGAGATTTCATCTCTCAAAATCCTTCCCCAAAGCTAACTCTAAACAATTTATCTAAGGCAAGAAATTAAATCTACCTAGGGCAAAGAATTGAAATCTAAACTAGAGCAAGGAATTAAATCTACTTACAGATGCATCTCTCCAATCATCAACGCAGGTTTGTCAGATCTGAATTCATGAGTTGAAAAGAAACATCGATGCTCTCCATAAAGAGATCTGTATTTTATTATTAAAAGGAGGCATAAGAAATTACAATGATTAGAGTTCCTATTTATAGAGAATAGGAAACCCTAGGTTACATTTGATTCGCATATCTGCATTTACAAAAATAACCCTCTATAAAAAGACCTATTCAATGCTACACGCACCGCCACCAAAATCAACCAATACGGGCATATAATGGCCGCGGAACCGCGGCATGGGTAGGCTTGGGCCGCGGTTCTGCTGCCCATTGGTTAGCTCAGATGCTGATCTTTTGTTGGCTTCTTCTGGGTTTTTTTAATCATCTGATTATTTGGTTCTTTTTTTATTTGGGCTTCTACGTTGGTTCCAGATCTCCAGTGAACAATTTGCAGTGGACTTTAACCGTTTGCCTTGTAATCTTGGACCTTGCATTGCCTTGTATATTGTGAATTTTATCTTTGATGTAGGCTTGATCAAGGGTCTTCTGTTTGTTGATCAAAGTCCACTTTTGCATCGTCGTTTCATCGTTTTCACTGTTTTCTGTCCAAGAACCTGTAACCTGTAATATGTAGCACACATGCGTCAAAAGCACCTGTTTATTTATAAAAAGAATAAGAATGGGTAATATAATAATGCAATATTCTGGTGTGAACACTATATCAGCCGCATCCGTTTAAACCTTCGATACATGGTGCCATAAATCAACTTGGCATCTTCGGAGAGGTGGACGGATAGCACCAATTAGCATCTGCCCCCAGATTCAGGCAAGACGTCCAGTCTTCCCGGCTTCTGGCGGTGAACACGTGCGTGCTTGAATTTGGTGGCAGTTGAGATCGTCACTTGCCGTTGATAGAGTTCTCCTACAATAACAGTTATCAGGAGATGATTCAGATGGCACCTTTTGAGGCTTTGTACGGTAGAAAGTGTCGATCGCCAGTCTGTTGGACCAAACTCAGCGAGAGCAGGATATTGGAATCCCAGCTAGTTCAAGAGACTACGGAGAAGGTCCGGTTGATTCAGGATAGGATGAGAGCAGTCCAGTGCAGACAGAAGTCTTAAGCTGACCGTCATCGTCGCAGGCTCGAGTTAACAGTAGGGGATATGTATTCCTATGGATTTCTCCAATGAAGGGCGTGATGAGATTTGGGAAGAAAGGGAAGCTTAGTCCCAGATTTGTCGGTCCTTTTGAGATCCTTGAGCGAGTTGGTACCGTTGCCTATCGTTTGGCACTTCCGCCCAGTTTTCCGGATGTTTACCCCGTATTCCATGTATCGATGCTTCGCAAGTACCTTCATGACCCTTCTCACATAATTCAGCACCAGACCGTTCAGCTAGAGCGTGATCTTTCGTTCACCAAGTAGCCGGTTGTTATATTGGATCGGCAGGTGAAGAAACTTCGGTCAAAGGCATTGCCATCTGTGAAGGTTCTTTGGCGTGGCCTGAATAGTGAAGAGGTCACTTGGGAGGCCGAGAGCAAGATGCGGAAGAAATTCTCTCATCTCTTTGAAGTTACGCAAAGTAAGGTTTTTAAATTCGGGGACCGAATTTCTTTAAGGGGGGAAGATTGTAATACCTTAGAATGCGATTGGTGTTAATTAAGTGATAGTGCGGGGATTTAGTAAAAATTTAACCAAAATAGTTTTCACATATTTTATAAAAATTAATTAATATTTTATTATTATTTGTTTTGGCTTGCACACACTTGTGCATGTTAACTTAGGGGTTATGGAGGTGTTAACCATGCTTAAGTGTTGGATATATGTATGCCCTAGAGGCCATTATATGTATAGTGGATGCTTGGACATGTATATATATAGATTACTTTCTTGCTCGACATGATAGTATGCTATCTGGTTTACTTTATCTGACATGTTAATTTGATCATGCTTTTATTCATTTACACATGTTGATAAAGCCCTCAGGATATTTGCTTGACTACTGTGACTATGATGCGGATCATACTAGTGGGGAATGTGTAGTTTATAAGCATATCCTTGAACTATTCCTAGTCGTAGGTGTATCGAGACGGGGCATCGATATTCCAGAGTAGACTAGCGTATACCATTGTTGTTCCATATGATGGGCGATTGATGATCCTATATCAATCTGGTGAGGTGACACCAAAGAATGTATGCGAGTGCTCAGTGGAGACTGGGTACACTGAACGGACTCACAGAGAACTCTTATGTGGTATTATATCTATCGTCGGGTAGCAGTTCTCAGGTGACACCGGTACAGGTTAGTCTGTAGACCCATGATCGTGATAGAGTCTTGTGTGTCCTCCCACTGTACTTTGATCTCCACCCTACCACGGCTCTACTGAGTCATGCAAACAGGTGGATTTTGGGTACGGTCCCGAGGCACATGGAGACGATGAGCGATAGGAGGGGTTTCGTCACTCCCGATATTGGGGGTTGATATTGTGCTATGGTCGATTGGCTATAACAGGAAGTCCCTGGGCAGTGCTGCTGAGATTTGCTGATAAATGTTATCAGTAGTTTCTCGATCTGTTTTGAGCCATATACCAGCATGACTTATTGAGTTATGGGGTTGACGATACCATCCCTAAACTCGATATGCAACATATTTGACGAGGAGACCGGACTGTACGGTAAGTGTTGCCAGATGGCTCGACGGGAGTTTTGACAGCTTTGCTGGTTTTCTTCTGATCGTTCAATACCCGGGTGGCCGTTACGTTTAGCTGACCGCTTGCGGCTTCTGGGTGTTTGATATGATCATCACCCACTGCCGGCGTATTGACGAGTCTTAGAGTCCTATACAGAAGTTTCCTAGCCCAGGAGAAAAGATGTGGTGTGCATATGAGATATGCGCGGGGACCCGATTGAATACGACTATGTGATGTCGTATATTAATCGGGCGTTTTTCTATTGGCCGGGTCGTATGTGATATGACCGGATTGTTAAATCAATTGTTGATTTAACATTTTGACTTTTAGTTTTATTCTTAATCTTTATTCAAACCCTTTTTTTTATTAAAGAAGAAGAATGCATGCATGTATGCATATGTTGATGTGCATAGATACATACATGCAAAGTGTCATGGTTGTTGATACATGTCACGACCCGAAATAGCACGTGACTGGCCCTTGAATCATATGAAATCTATAGGACCCCATCTAATTTAAGTAAGCCAAAAGCCCAGAAATCTAAAACCATTTTTAAGGAGTAAATAAGGAAAACTAGTTTAAAGAAGTGTAGAAAACATGTTTTAAAACAAGGTTTTTAAAATAAGCCGAATATGCATTTTTTAAAAAATCGATAGTCTTTTCTGAAAATTTCGGCAAAGATTCTTTTGTAAATACTGGCCCCGAACGGGGTACAACAAGAATAATATATATGCAATGATAAAAGACATCCCCAAGCGGGAGCTAGCTCTTCGTCAATCGACGGTCACAACCACGCAAGCAGTATAACATATAATGCCGAATGGCGAGGATCAAACTCAAAAAGAAACTCAAAACAGCATGAAAACCGTAATACTACAACGCGCGACTCTAAGGTCGAAATAATACATAACTGGTTTTCTAAGTGTGAAACAATATACAAGTTTGGTTGATGGAATTACTATATACAACTGATTAAAATAAATGCAAGGGTGGTCACGATGCGAGTGAGCCTACCTACTAAAGCAATCACCCAGAAAGGAAGTAGTGTGCCAGAAAAGACGCCATGAAACCTGTACCGCAAAACCTGCAAGAACTGTGGCACAACGGGGGTGTGTTGCCAACTTGTGAATAGAAAATATCGCAGAGTGGAAATCGTATGTATGACTCATCCTAGGTCAAAACGATCAAATATAATATATAAACCTCAAACGAATAAGTCTGAAGCATGATAAGGTGGCAATGTAACATATATACATGAGTGTAGTGCCAAGTGCTCATGCCAGTGCCCCAGGTAATAACATATCATGAAAATGAGGTATGATCAATGTAATCAACATGAATCAATGTCAACCATAACATGAAGTCTAGTAGTATGTAGATATCATCCAACTATGTAATCAATGTCTGTATGTATGTGGATTTCGTCCACGTGTCACCCAATGACAATAAGCATCATGCATGTAAATATCGTAAAGCATATGCATGGAAGTATGAGGATGTAAATCAACATGTGTCGCTCGCGACATATCAAAATCATAGAACCTGAGTGTCTAGTATCGACACTCGAAAACATCATGAAAACCGTGCCCATCATCGGCACGTAAATCCTCATATATCTTAGGCGCCGCACACCCTGGTCGGCCCTCATATCCATCTCATGACTCGGGTCCGTATCCTCCGGATATCCGCCGAGCCTAAATACTATCACCGGTAGGTAGTGGTCCCTCTGCCAGGCTCACTGTCTAGCTACACAGTAGATCCGTTCTCGCCCTGGGATACCATACCGGGTGCACCATGTACCCGCAATCGGCCTCATCCGCCTCCTCGAATCGGGTTTCACATGTCACTCTCAGCAGCGAGAAAACATATAGTGGACGCACTGAAATATCATATCAAGGGTAACCGGGTTTTTATAACAATTACATACTCTCCTTTGAAATATCCACGGTTTCCCAAATGGAGAAGTATCATGGAAACAACATATCTCAATGCGTATAATCATAAAGCATGATGTATGCGACATGTCAAGAAAATGTAAGCATATCAGTATATCATGCAGCATGGAATAATAATATGCACATATTGAGGAAAACCGCTCTTTTGAAATGAATCAGTTTTAAAAGTATTTTTCGGTTCCCAAATCTCTAATCAAGCCAGAATCATCTATGTATGTGCAAATATGTATGTACAAAGGGTATGTGCATAAGTATGAGTGTACAATAAGTATGTGCACAAGTATGACATGCAAGGGATCATATCCTGATGCAATAATCCTACGGTGTAGTGACATAGAAATTATCGATGATGAAGTGTGTGAGCCGGCAAGCAGGTGTACGTGGAACATACGCATCATCAATAATGGTGATGGTGTCCTAACAGCATAGTTTTAATACAACATTAAATATATTTAACATGCAATGCGATGCGAACAGCAAGAATATGCGGCAAATGAATAATAACAACAAGAATGCAGAATCTGCAACAATATATCTATGTCATACTGTTCTGCCATTTGAAAGAAGAAGAATCGGGGTTTTTAGGAAAATAAGGGCTACGGTGTTTTTTTAAGAAAAGATGCGTCCTTTGAAAATATCCGTATAATCCTTTTGCCTGTTTTTAAAATACTCCCGATTCGTTAGTTTTGAAATAGGTATGACTCGGGTCTAGTCTAACATCTACAAGGTAACTACAGATCTAACTAATAAGCTAATGGAAAGGGTATGGAAACCACCAAAATCTGAGTCGATACATATATAGATATAATAGTCGGTGATCCCGCCTCAGTGGTACCGCGTACGATACAATATTATATCACATCCTCGAGTCATGAGTGCGGATCTATCATCAATATAAAGCTCGTACGAAAAATCATCGTACGGCATCCCAAAAGCTGGGTACGGGTCAATATCACATTTATCTCATCAATTATCTGGCATCTTTATCATCATATCTCATGAACTGGGGTACTGATCTATGTCTAGTACAACTGATACCATCTATATAAATGCGTGTGTAAAACACACGTCCAAAGGCCCGCTAAAATCTCATGTCGTATCCCAAATACGAACCACACCATATCACCGATCTCATGGCACTATGCTCAATCTCATCGACTCATCTCCTATCCTCATCATCCAGGTATAAGTATAACAGTAAGCATGTGTGTGCGTGTGGGTGTAAACCTATTCTAGGGTTCGCAACTAAGAAGCTATACTAGTTTACTTCTAAAAACCCTAATCTTACCATAGTACACCTAATCACAACCTGAAAATCCTTGTCACACATAAAAGATATCATATAGTATATAGTATATATATATATATAGCGTCCTAAACATCGAACTGCAGGGTTGCTATACGCCATCCACCCGACTTCCCCCGTAGATATAATCTATTCACCTTGCTTTCGCTTTCTGTTGCAGACGCCGCCACGCGCTTTCTTGTCGTCTCGATGTTTTTGTGGCGTACCTACACATCATAACGTATCGCATCGCGTTAAAACCAAATCAAAACCAAAACGACACACGAAAACTAAAACGACACGCTTAAATGCCTATAGGTTAGAACCTATGGTTTGCTCTCGCAAAACAATCCGATATCACTCGATATAGACGTACGAACGTCACAAGATCTAGATAAAGCACAAATACCAAAATTCAGGATTTAAAATACAGAAAACTATAACTCAAATAAAACAACAAATTAAGTTTTTAGTCCCAGATTTTGTATAAGGTGAAAACAATGTTCCAAAACAATACTGAAGTGATGTATAAACTGTAAATAAGCTAAGGAAGCAACCAGGACCCCTGACTCTATAAGGTAACCGGCCCCCTACCCTAAAATTCTGGCGACGCCGGCCCAGGTAGAAAGTTAGGGTGTCATGTTTGTAGGGTAGTCTCCTGGTAGTCAATATGGGGTAATGGTCCTGCTAGTTTTTCCAGTAAGTGTCTAGGGTCACTCCACATTCCCTGTGGGCTACGAATCTAACACAAAAACCAAGATTGGATATATAAAGTTTAAGTCATGGCAATGTCGTAATACTACACTATAGGAAATTGGTCCCAGGTTTGGATTAGGGTGAAAACCAAGTGATCAAACAACACTAGGGTGATATATAGGGTATATGTGACCTGCAGAAGAAACCTGGACCCACACCCTCACCAAGTGGCCGAGCCCTCTTTCATGCCAAACCGGCCTCGCCGTCCCTGGGGACTCCTCTGGGGTTCGTGCTCTCAGGGTGTCTTCCTAGGGTCAATTCTAAACTCCTGAAGTTGTTTATTTTTCCAGTAAATGTCCAAGTTCATTCAAGATTTGCCTGCACACTCAAAGTTCATAAACCGACATTGCAAAGTTCTGAAATTCCGTATTTTTGTCTTTCAGGTTTGGTTAGGTCTGGATTTTGAACAATTGGGGAGTTTAAGGTCACTAATAAAGTCCAATAACACAACCACAACTCAAAATAACCTTAACCCTCTCTAGGTTTTTTTCCAAAGCTCACCAAACTTCGCCAAGTCAATATCAAACTTGAAATGAGGCTTAAGCACTTGAAACACTACACTAATTTTGAAAGGTTTTACCTCATTTAACTCCCATGAATCCTCTACAGCGCCAAAATCAAATTTTTCTTCGTCCATAAGGTAGCTTGTGAGCTTGTGCACCTTTTTTATGAAATGGGTGTGAGGTTTTGGAGTGTTTTTCATGGAGTATTGGGGGTTGGAGATGGAGGAGAATGAGGAGGCAGCAGCAGCAGCTGAAGAAAGAGAGGGAGAGGAAATGAGTGTTGGAAATTGTGTGGGAATGGCCAAGTCCAAGTCAAGGGTAAACCCTCCCTTTCTCTCTCTCACCCATACCTCATATAATATTCTTTATCTTTTTCTTTTCTTTTTCCCTTTTCTTTTCTCTAATACATTTTCCTTCTCTCCTCAATAGTAAACCCAAAATAAAAGCCAAGCAAAAATGTAACAAATGTAGAACAAGATATGGTGCATGTTTTGCACAAAATACGCTTAAAGCGCGATTAGCGATTTTTAATCGCGATTAGCACTAAATTAGCATATAATTAATCATAAAAACTTAAAATTTGCATAATTGACATGAAACACCCACTTTTAGTAATTTCTATAATTTTCAAAAAATTTCCCCAATTTATCGGTATTTAATTATACCGAAATATTAAAATATTCATTTAAAATTAATATTAAATTATAAAAATTCCCAAAAATAATATTTTATATTTCTGAAATGTTACAATACACATATGAAGGAAATATAAGAGTTACATGGAACTTAATTTATATATATTCATTTTGCATTTAAATTAAAAGGAAAAGGAAAGGATTATTCATCCATGGTTATCTTCTATACTCATCCAAAGTTAACCTTAGATCACCCACTTTTTAACCATGGATTAATTTTCCTTTTGCCTTTTAACTCAAATGCAATAATATCTAAATTAAGTGACCATGGTTTGTGATGACAAATAGAAAATATATATACATATCTTTTCTATTATTTTCATTAAGCTTTATCATTTCATTTAGACAAAAACTTTTGCCTTCATCTTCTTCTTCTTCCTTGCTCTCTTGATTTTTCCAAAGAGAGAGAGAGATAAAATGAAAGGGTTTTGATAAAAGAAAACACACCACCTCATCATTCTACTCTAATCTAGCCAATTAGTTTAGAGTGTTTAGCTTCAACATCTTGTTTGATCAATTGAAGCTAGGAGCTTGGACTAAGTGGACTTTGGGTGAATCATCGTGGACAAAGGACCTCACTTGCAAGCTTTTCCAACTCTCAACGATCCGAGGAGTCACTACAAAGAGGACTAACAAGGTTGTATTCTTTTCACTTAGTGACAGAATAGTTTTTGTATGAGATACTTGTGATGTTACCCTAGTATTCAAGTTAAAGATCCTTGCTTTGTTTGCTTAGCACCTCTAATTTTTTAAAGTGGCATGTGTGATGCTTCGATACTCTATAGTAGGTGCTAGGGAACCCTAACAATGGTAGCAGAGCCATGCTTGAATTCTGGACACAGTATTAGAACTAATACGAAAACGAAATCGACTCCGAAAATACGGTATTACGGAACCCTAAACTTGCTCTCTGGAAATTTTTTAAAAAGTCGTCTAAATTTTTTTTAACAACTTCAGAGTCATATTTGAGCTGTTATAAGAACAATGGGGAAATATGGAGGGGAGTGCTCGGATTTTGGCCGAGCACCCTCCCCCCCCAAAAACAGAGCAGGCCGGCCCCCTTCCCTCAGAACCCTCCCCCCCGTATTGCTCCAGTGCTCTTATGGGTTCATTTTGGGGTTTCTAGTATTTTTTGCTTAGCCCAATTTTCATGTGATGATTGTTTTTGACTTGGGGCTGATTCGTAGTGCTTCGTAGTCGTAAATTCTAGCACTGTATTCGTAACCTTGACAATGTTTAGCAGTTCGAACGAACTTCAAAACCCCACATCTTGACCCCGCTGAAATTTCTAAGTGTTTTTTTTTCCTAAGTTACCTTTGTTTTCAATAGTCGCACAAGTGTTCCTATGGGCCCTCTAGAAGATCATAATAACCTTAACTCGATTCTATGCCCACGGAACCGCGCTCGAACCTTCGGGTTTGCCGTAGTTCCGAGGTGTCATAGGTGAGGTGTTGGTTAACCACTTCTACGGCTAGACCATAGTCACTGTGGCGTGATTTTGGGTATTTGTAACTTTGCTAAAATGTTGAGCTCTTGGGGTAAAATGTGGGTGTAAGTTGTTTCGATCGAAATGTTAAACATCGTCTTGATTTCTGTGATTGCAATTGCTGTTTTTCACTTTCTTTTCTGCGACCGTAAGCGTAGTATGTGGTGTATCGCCGGCTTCGTTGCTATACATCAACGACAATCGGGATACGCATACTTACTTACGTTGATGATATGAGATATTATGTGTTGCTGAGATATGATGCAGGATTGTCGCGATCGAATAGCCGGGGGTTTTATGTGAGTTGAGTGTGTTTATTTTCATTCATGTAAAAGTCAATTGTATGTAATATTCTTTTATTTGGGACACTTCCGGGTTGAGGATGATGTCACCATTATTGTATATTATTTACTTTTCCGCATTAGGATAGACCCAAGGAGGGGAGCATAAGTGATCGGGTTCTAGGGTTCAGTGGGAGGCCGTCTTGAGGAGTCGAGACCGGGTCTCCTAAACTCTAGAATTGGCAGGATCGCTTTTCGTAGGGGTCTAGGGGTGTGGGCTTGGCTATTCATCGCGACCGTGGAATCCATATTTTCTATTACTGGCTGAATACAAAATACGGACCTCCTAGATATCCTTTTTACTTTCATATGGGCTTCTGCTGATGTTGATATTCTGTAATGTGATTACTTAGTATCTGAGACGAATGGATTATTATTATATATATGATATATAATAAACGTTGCTTATATTTTACACCCGCACTAGTCCAGCCAGCTATGCCGTTAACTAAGTAACCTAATGGTACATAACGGGACACTGTGGCGAATGCGGGTGGTATAAGTATACGTTCTATTTTCATTTCTTTTCTGTGATGGCTTAAGAACTTAAATGATGGGACTATATTAATGAGATTAATGTAAAGTAAAAGAAACCTAAAGATGTTGTAGAATCATATTTGAAACCCACGCGGCCTTTTTATGAAAAATGCAAGTTTCAAAAGATGCAGAGCTTAAGCCACTCCTTTTCTAAACTGTTTTGATTCTACAACGAGATCAAATTCAAAGCGTTAAAGGTTTTCATAAAAACCATCCGCAACCCTCCGTCATTTTAGGAAGCAGAGTACTTAGTATTCGTGCTGCGTATTTTGATTATAGTCAAGGCGTAGTGTACGGTAGCTAAGTGATGTCTTCCTACAAAGCTTATGATGCGATCAGTTACGACATTCATATGATTATGTTGATCATAGTCAAGGGTCATATGGGTGGGTCTAAATAATCTCGAAATGACGGGTAGAACTTGACTAGTACTTATGATATGTTGACCATGTTGGCTATAGTGCCCTCAAGGCAATTATCATAGTCGCGGACAGATGATTATGATGATTGAGGCAGGACCTATACTGATAAAACAGTCTTACTCAAGATGATAGTATGCTATCTGGTTTGTCTTTATCATCATGTACGTGTTGATAGAGCCCTTAGGATTCTTGCTTGACTGCCAGCAGTCTGATGGCGATCATATATGTGGGAGCTGGGGTCTATAAGTACATCCTTAAATGTCCCTAGTCGTAGGAGTGTCGAGACCGGGCATTGATACTCCAGTGTAGACTAGTGTATACTGATCGAGACCCCGACGAGGGGCGGTGGCTAGGTCTCACAAGCCATTGGTGTTAGTTTGTTCACCTAAGATAGTATGCAGGTGCTCATTGGGTTATGTGTACACTGGACGGACCCGCCGGGAACCTTCTAGTTGGTACTATACCTATTGTCATGTAGCAGTTCCCAGGTGACATGCGTACAGGTTAGTCTGTCGACCTGAGATCGTCGTTTGTCTCGTGTGAGTTCCCACTGTGCTTTGATTACTACCCTACCATGACTCAAAGGAGTCGTGCAAACAGGTTTTAGTTGGGTACAGTCCCGAGCCACATGGAGGCAGTGATCGGATCGTCGGGGATTCGTCTCTCCCGGTATTGGGGGTTGATGTCGCATTGTGTACGGATGGCCATCACCACAAATCGATAGCCATGGTAGACGAGGATTACCGATCTAGGATCGATAGATTCTCAGGAGGTGACGGGTATCATGCCGACACTAAATATCGCGTTGTTGGGGGTCTGACTTTATCCACCCCCCTAAACTCGATATGCGATACTCTTAGACGAACAGACCGGACTGTACGGATATTGTCACTGACAGGCTCAGTAGGGGTTCAGGATGAGTTTGCTCGTCGGCCTCCCTTTCGCTCAATACCTGGGTAGCCGTTACGTACAGCTAGTGCCGCTGACGTGCTTATGGTTAAATCCACTGCCAGCGTATTGACGAGTCTTTAGAGTCCCACACAGAGGGTTTTCACGGTTCAGGCGATATGGTGTACATGAGGTATGTCGATACAAACAGGTGTCCGATTAAATATGTGCAAGTGCTGCGCAGACTTTAATCGGACGGTTGGTAATATTAGCGGCTTAGGATTAAGCCGGATTATTAAATCGGGTTTTGATTTAGTAATTTATATATGTATTTGTATATAAGTATTCTAGTATTATTATTCACTATTCATTTTCTCTCTCGGCTATTCGTATTTTGGTACGAATACGCATATATGTGTTTCGATACATGTACCGGGAAGTATTCCGTATTTTATACGGAATAGCTTCTAGAAGATTCCACCTCATTTATATGATTTTTCATTTATGGAAATTCATTTGTTTTTATTAATGAGGTCGAAAAGGTGATGTGATTTGTGGCATGGGTTTGTGCATGTAGCATGGTATGGTTTCATTTGTTTAATGCAAAATGTTGGAAAAAGAAAATGATTTTTTTGTGTGGATGAGAGAGTGGGGCCGGCCACAATTTGGAGATGGGGATTCATTTACATGATTAATTACATTAGCTCTCACTCTCTCATTCACACAAAAAATGAGTTAGCAAATTTTGCTCATGCCAAAAGCCATCACCTCCTTCATCTTCGTCTATGGTTACTTCATGGAGCATATGAAAAGAGAGAAATTATAGTGACACTTTCATACACCCCCTACTCTCCATAGCTAGCGACTTTGGAGCGTCGGTTATCTCGTTTGTCGAGGTTGGAGATTGCGCCATTTCCCTCGGGTGGATCATCGGAGATGGAGGAAGACCGCCAACCAAACATCGTCAAAGGATCACTAGGAGTTTGGAATGAAGACCGAAGGACACGGATCAACTCGGTATAACCTTTCTAACTCTTAGTTAGTTTGCTAGAATAGGGTTTAAGGTAGATCCGGTGTTCGGGTAGCGGTAGCGCTGGTTTCAGAAATTTTTGTTCCGCAATTTGGCCGCGTTTCGACGGCCGGGACGCTGCCGGGACCCTACATAGTATCAAAGCCACCCTTTAAACCCCTTACTAGCTTGTTTAAACGTGCTTAAAAGATCGATCGACGGAAATTGCAAAAATCACGATTTCATTGTTCTGTTCTCTGCCGATTTTAAAAAGTGTTCAAAAAATATTTTCCAGTGGCTTAAAAATCCGTGCAGGCTTTTATTAGGGTACAGAAAAAATTTAGGCTCTTGATGCCTCCAAAGCGCCGCGGAACCGCCGCAATGACCCCCTATTGGCGGCGGATCCACGGCTAAATAGTGGCGACGGGCTTCGAAATTTCTCCTGTAGCCTACTGACTTGGAATTGTGATTTTTGACATATACGGTTTTGGCCCAGATTTCTGTGAAGTGTTGTTTTTGCTATTGGGGCCAATTTGGAACTTAGTCGATCGATATTTTAAGTGTGCGTTTAACAGTACATACATTTCTATCTGCGACCGTGAATGTCATTTGATTGGTAAACTCGTCTAATTGCTATATGTTCTTCTAGACGGGTTTGCAAACGTGACATTCACTTTGATGTTCTGTGTTGTGCTGTGATGTTGGTTGGATTGTCGTGGTGGATAGCTGTGGTGCAATGTTAGTACAGTTTTATTCAATTTGTACATTTGATATTGCGGGGCGAGCGTCCGACATGTGGACTGCCGTCACTGCCACACTTCTGGTTTTGGCGAGTAACATGCTGCGCTCGTAGGGGTCTAGGTTTCATTGCACATGCTATCCACACGACAGGGAACGTCGGGTCTCACTTGCGGCTCAAGAGAAAATTGGGGCTCCAGATTATCCACCATTCTGTGTTGTTTCTGTGATGTTTCTGTGATGTTGCTTTATATCATGCCTGGGACGAATGTTATATATATATTTATATATACTAGTAGATATTGTATATGTTTTGCACCCGCGCTAGCCCAGTCCCCGCTTTGTCGTTAGTTAAGTAACCTAACGGGTGATGACAGGACCCAGAGGCGAATGCGGATGGCATATACGTACATTTTATTTTAGTTCTTTTCTGGTGTGATTAATTGATGGGACTGCATTGATTCTTAACAATGCAAGGATAAAACAGACCTATTTATGATGTTGTTGGAACCAAGTTTTTTAAAAACTGACATTACAGACATTCTCTTTTGCTTTGCATCCATTTTGGAATATCCTGCACCTTATTCGACGAGGCAAGGGCCAAGATCCCTTCATCGAGAGGGATCCCTTGGGTAAAAGTTTGCGTCAACGTAATAACTTTACTATAGTCGATTATTTTTGCTTTGCATCGTGGTATTCAGTTTGGGATATCCTGCACCCCATTCGACGGGGAAAGAGCCGAGATCCCTTCACCGGGAGTGACCTCTTTAGTAAAAGTTTTTGCTACTTTATATTTATAAAACCACTTGGATTCCTTCAACGATATCAAGTTCATTACGTTAAATGTTTTTTGCCAAAAACCAGCCGTAGCCCTCCGTCATTTCAGACGACTATTGCTTAGTATTCGTGCTACGTATGTTGACCTAGTCAATGCGTAGTGTTCGGTAGCTCTGTAGTACTTTTCTGTTGCATGGATATGTGATTGGTTAGGACAGTCGTGTGGCCTTATAGACTCCGTCAAGGGCTCATGCGGGTAGGTTTAATGCAATCAAGATAATGACGAGTTGAACATGACTAGGACTCTTTGATTTGTTGACTCCGTCAAGGTCACTTGGGTCCTAGGGGTAAAAATCACATCGGGAGTTTCAAACATACAGGAAACTTGCTAGGCTTGCGCATACCTTCTAGAGTGTAGTGACTTGAGTGGCTTCCATCAGGTTATCATGCGATGATAGTTGGATCCCAATTCCCACTGATGAGTAAGATTACTCCTCGGGTGATTCTGACTAATTCTTCTTTCAGGTTTGGAGGAGAATTCGAGGATACAGTGGGATCCATCCAGATTAGATAACATGATTAACCATTGTGATATCGGTTAGAGTGCACACTGAGTGTTTCTTCTCTCTCTCTCTCTCTCCAGCTGCGACTATGACCCGATTTTTGACTAAAACTCATGAACCAAGTTAACCGAACCTTCTTTAAACACTTTGGCTTTTGGAATGTTACGGTGTCGCATACATCATTGCGATTTCTATATCACCTTTGCGTTTCTCCAGAACATCTCGTATCACTACGAACGTCCACTTCCATTAGATAAATCCATCGTATGGTTATATACGAACTCGAAGGATCTGATTCGAGGATGGATTCTGGTTCTGGAGAGATTGAATAGGATTATTCGGTTGTCTTTTCTCTTTACCTTCTCTCAGTTGTGAGGGCTCCTAGGATTAGGAGAGGGTACACCGATTGAGCTTATTGGATAGTCTTCCTCCAGACCATAGGTAGGTGCCGAACGGTAGGGAAGGAAAAAAACCAACAAGCTTAATTGTGGTGTACAGAAGATAAGAAGTAAAGACATATAAAGGGATTAGAATAATGGCGAAGAAAGTTGTGATCACCATCATTCACGACAAAGACCGTGTATACCCCTGCCACTCCTACATCCACTTTGATTTTCTATAGAACACTCCGTATCACTACGGATATCCACTTTCATTGGATAAATCCATCGTATAGTTACATACGAGCACGAAGGAATTTTTTCGAGGATGGATTCTGGATCAGGAGAAAAAGAATTGGATTATTCAGATGTCTTTTCTCTTTACCTTCTCTTAGGTTGCGAGGGATCCTAAGATTATGAGAGTACACTTATTACGCTTATTGGATAGTCTTCTTCCAAACCTTAGGCTGGTGCCGAAAGGTAGGGAATGAAGAAAACCAATTAGCGTAAAGGAGGTGTACAGAAGGTAATAAGTAAAGACATAATAAAGGGATTGCAGTGAGGGCAAATTAGTATATGGTTACTGTCATGATTCAGAATAATGGAAGAGGCGTTACTAGGAATACTAGTTGACCCTTTTTGAAACATTTTCATGTTTCGGTCTGACTGTGCGATGTTAATTGAAAATGAAAACTGTTTTCCCAGTTGGAATCTAACTCCAGGGTATGTATTTACCAGATCAGTTTCTCACATCTGTATGATATTATAGATGGTGAGTGGGAGTAAGATATTGGGAAATGGGTGATTAGGTCCTCATTATACCGGAATTCGTTATAATGTGTGATATTTGAGGAAATCATCTGGATTTTGCCGGATGGCAAATATTTGGTTTTGAATATCCGTTGTTACGCACCAATTTCAAACTGATATATCCGTACATTTATTTTATAAAGTGAGATGGAACTTTTTAATATTATGTCTATGACATTTACCTATATCAGTTGGTGATTAGGTAAGGTGCATTCAACAGCGGTGTAATCCATCTTAACTATACTATAGTTTTTTCAACCTACGACGCATAGGGTTTGAGTTATTGAACTCAGGGGATTTTTACAAAGTATTGTATGTTGTCCAGTGTTCATTACGACAAAGGGGTTGGTACTCGTACTATATTCTGTTTACTTATGACTTCTCCAGTTCTGGACATGTATTTCGTTGAAATGCAAGGTCCAGATATTCAGAAGTTATATGTATAAGAATAAAGTAGAGAACCATTTGTTGTAAGTATCAGGATTCTTCGAGGAAGTCGAAGATGTAGATACTTGTGTTTGGTATTCAGTTAATAGTAATGGTTTTGATAACTTGCTTCTCTTTCGGGTTACTCATATATGGATGCACTCCTAGATGAGTAATGCTGATTGTCCTCTTTCCATTTGGTTGATATGCACTGGAGACAGATGCATGTTTTTGAATCTGGTTCAAATTAGATTAGTGCTTTTGTTTCTATATTAGATTAATATAGAATCAATTTATATCTTAACGATGTTAAGGTATAGGGAGTTGTCCGGCTGATGCTTAAAACCAAAATCCGGATAAACTTAAGGCACGTTTCAGTAATGGCTGTTTGTGGGTTATCCCGGGCTTTGACGAGGGTTAACTTTCTACCATCAGGAAGATCAATATTTATATTGTTCTTGACTCGCCACAGTTTTAGTAAAATGGACTTTTTCAAAAAACAAAAGTGGGAGTATGGTAGAACTGGAAGTTATTCCACAATCACAAATGATTACTGAAAATTTAATAGAACCTAAGGATTCAATTGGATTTGATGTTCCATTAGCCACTCCGCAGATTTGGTGGGTAACTTCAGGCACCCGAGTGGTACTTCAGTCTTCTCAGAGACGGTGACAGGGAGGTTCTTGTTTACCCAGACTTGCCATTTCTGTTGTTCTAGACTATAAGACCCGGCAGGAGGATGAGCATACCGTCATTCTAAACTAGCTTTAGAAGTGCACGTGTATATGACTTTGCCAGAGGGTTGTTGTAGTCAGTGGGAGGAGCGGAAGAATAGTGGGAAGGTAGCTTATGTCTATTTATAGACTAAAGCAGGTATAGCAGAAATAGATCATCTAATTTTGATGTGACAGTCATAGGCTTTGACCTCATCAGAATTGGAGATGGATCTGGTAAGAAGGTGGTAGAGAGTGATGTCCAGGTATTTTGGATGACATGCACTTGATAGGAAGAGATATTCCTATACTACTATCGGTTATACTGTTGTTGTCACAAAGTTATTTCTCCGCAAAGGATGTGGATATAATATCAGGTTTTCTGGTTACTAGATCTATGGTTTTAGATCTAGATTTGGGAAGTATCCCAATCTGGGTACTTTGACATTAAATGGATGACTCCTGTTATGGTGGTGTACCTGCAGGTGATGGAGTCACCCTCTCTAAAGGTGTCTTATAGACTAAAGGGGAGAGGGATCTGCATGATTAGCATATCACTTGCTTAGGCAATTGAGTTAATCGTGAAATGTCAAGTACCACACCAGATATTGCGTTTGCACTAGATGCAATGTGCAGATATATTAATCCACTACTGGAGAAACATTAGGAAGCAGTTATTGAACATAAATGGATGTTCTTGCGATATGGTAATGGAAGCCTCCTTCTGGAGACGGTTATCATTTCAGGCTTCCAAGGTGACTTGGATGACAGAGTGACTGTCAGAGTTATAGTTTTCCCTCTTTTGAGGGACAGTATGTTGGACAGGTGGTCCAAGCGGATATTGAGGAAGGCATGTCGCATGTTACTGATTAAATTCAGTGGATGATACTGTCTAGGAGTTTTGCTGGATTTGGAGTTCATTAGTGAACTGGGTCCCATCAGATATCCAGACAAATTCTAAGACAAGTATTGCTCATTTTGGGAGATTGTTTTCTCCGTGAAGTTGAGATTAAGAGAGATACAGAAAGATACATTGGAGCGGATCCACTCACTGAGGCTATTTCTTGAACGCAATCATTTTCGCAAACAGCCTTTGCGAAACTGATTAGTAGAGAAGTTAGGTTTCGGTATCACACGGGCTGTGAGTATGCGACATCGCAATAATTGGCCTTAAGTGCAAGTGGGAGATTGTTGGCTATAGTACCCTCAAGGCAATTATTATAGTCACTGACAGATGATTATGATGATTGAGGTAGGACCTATACCGATAAAACAGTCTTACTCAAGAGGATAGTATACTATCTGGTTTGTCTTTATCATCATGTACGTGTTGATAGAGCCCTTAGGATTCTTGCTTGACTGCCAGCAATATGATGGTGATCATATATATGGGAGCTGGGGTCTATAAGTACATCCTTAAATATCCCTAGTCGCAGGAGTATCGAGACCGGGCATTGATACTCCAGTGTAGACTAGTGTATACTGATCGAGACCCCGACGAGGGGCGGTGGCTAGGTCTCACAAGCCATTGGTGTTAGTTTGTTCACTTAAGATAGTATGCAGGTGCTCATTGGGTTATGAGTACACTGGACGGACTCGCCGGGAACCTGCTAGTTGGTATTATACCTATTGTCAAATAGCAGTTCCCAGGTGACATGTGTACAGGTTAGTCTGTCGACCTGAGATCGTCATTTGTCTCGTGTGAGTTCCCACTGTGCTTTGATTACTACCCTACCATGGCTCAAAGGAGTCGTTCAAACAGGTTTTAGTTGGGTACAGTCCCGAGCCATATGGAGGCAGTGATCGGATCGTCGGGGATTCGTCTCTCCCGGTATTGTGGGTTGATGTCGCGTTGTGTACGGATGACCATCACCACAAATCCATGGCCATGGTAGACGAGGATTACCGATCCAGGATCGATAGTTTCTCAGGAGGTGATGGGTATCACGCCGACACTAAATATCGCGTTGTTGGGGGTCTGACTTTATCTACCCCACTAGACTCGATATGCGATACTCTTAGACGAACAGACCGGACTGTATGGATATTGTCACTGACAGGCTCAGTAGGGGTTCAGGATGAGTTTGCTCGTCAGCCTCCCTTTCGCTCAATACCTGGGTAGCCGTTACGTACAGCTAGTGTCGCTGACGTTCTTGTGGTTAAACCCACTGCCGGTGTATTGACGAGTCTTTAGAGTCCTACACAGAGGGTTTTCATGGTTCAGGCGATATGGTGTACATGAGGTATGTTGATACATACAGGTGTCCGATTAAATATGTGCAAGTGCTGCGCAGACTTTAATCGGACGGTTGGTAATATTAGCGGCTTGGGATTAAGCCGAATTATTAAATCGGGTTTTGATTTAATAATTTATATATGTATTTGTATATACGTATTCTAATATTATTATTCACTATTCGTTTTCTCTCTCGGCTATTCGTATTTTGGTACGAATACGCATATATGTGTTTCGATACATGTACCGGGAAGTATTCCATATTTTATACGGAATAGCTTCTAGAAGATGCCACCTCATTTATATGATTTTCCATTTATGGAAATTCATTTGTTTTTATTAATGAGGTGGAAAAGGTGATGTGATTTGTGGCATGGGTTTGTGCATGTAGCATGGTATGGTTTCATTTGTTTAATGCAAAATGTTGGAAAAAGAAAATGATTTTTTTGTGTGGATGAGAGAGGGGGGCCGGCCACAATTTGGAGGTGGGGATTAATTTACATAATTGATTATATTAGCTGTCACTCTCTCATTCACCGAAAAAATGAGTTAGCAAATTTTGCTCATGCTAAAAGCCATCACCTCCTTCATCTTCTTTTATGGTTGCACCATGGAGCACATGAAAAGAGAGAAATTATAGTGACACTTTCATACACCCCCCACTCTCCATAGCTAGCGACTTTGGAGCGTCAGTTACCTCGTTTGTCGATGTTGGAGCTTGCGCTTTTTCCCTCGGGTGGATCATCGGAGATGGAGGATGACCGCCAACCAAACATCGTCAAAAGATCACTAGGAGCTTGGAATGAAGACCGAAGGACGCGGATCAACTCGGTATAACCTTTCTAACTCTTAGTTAGTTTGCTAGAATAGGGTTTAAGGTAGATCCGGGATTCGGGTAGCGGTAGCGCCGGTTTCAGAAATTTTTGTTCCGCATTTTGGCAGCGTTTCGACGGCCGGGGCGCTGCCGGGACCCTACAGACCATAGCCAAGGTCATAAGTAATTAAGGGTAAAAACCATATCGGGAGTTTCAAGAGTTGAAATTTGCAATGAGATTGCATACCATCTATATGATAGTTGGATCCCGATCCCACTGTGAGTAAGAGTTACTCCCAGGAGAGTTTTGCACTTTACAATTAGCTAATCCGGTAGGTGCCTAAAAAGGTGTCAACGGGGTTTGACCTCTGGGAAAACGAGCTTTATTTTAATTAGCTCCGTGCGAAAGCACGGCGAACCTCCCTCAAAGTACTGACACTGGCCTGGCTGACCGGTTAGCGAAACTGTAGAATCTAATTAATCCTGGCTAGTTTTCTTTTTAGATTTTGAAAGAAAATTTGATTAAAGCAGTGGGAGACATCGATTAGATAAGATAATAACCAATCTAATTCTTTGCAAGAGCACTTCGCTGAGTGTATTCTTTTCTCTCTCCTAATGGCAGATACCGATGACGGGACTTAAGCTTCTACTAGAGAAAAATAAACCGACTGGGCTGAATTATAAAGAGTGGTTGAGGAACTTGAACATTGCACTCGCATATGATAAAGTATCATATGTCCTCACTACCAAAGCCCCACCTGTCCCAGGACCTGAATCATCTGTTTTGGATAGGGAGATCCGAAAAACATGGGATATTGATTGGAACACAGCCAGGTGCCTCGCGCTTGCTTCTATAGACAGCATCCATCAAAAAAAGCCCGAGAAGATGGATGTGCAATCCATCTTTCTTCATACAAAGGAGTTGTATGAAGAGCAATCTCGTACTTTGCGATACGCAGTATCTTGAAAGTTGTTTCAAATGCGAATGGCCCCCGGTGCATCAGTAGGAGACCATGTCCTGAAGATGATTGGTATTATAGAAGAACTTGAGGAACTGGGATGGACTATGGATAAAGAGCAATATACAGATGTTGTTCTGTAGTCTCTCTCCCCCGCCTTTGCTCCGTTCATAGTGAATTTCAATATGAACGATTTGGAGAAATCATTGCCTGAACTTCTCAATATGTTGAGAAGTGCAGAGAGCACGCTGAAAACAGCGAAGACTCCCGCTCTGCTTGCTGGGCCATCTTCCTCTTCCGTCCCAAAAGCCAAGGCCAAGTGAAAGAAGAAGAAGTCCATCAAACTGAAAGGTGGAGTCAAAAAGGCGAAGGGGAATGACATCCCTAGGGCCGCGGGAAGTGGAAAAGGAGAATATTTTTACTGCCACAAGTCGGGACATTGGAAACGCAACAATGTTGTGTATCTTGCTGATCTCATAAAGAAGAAGCATGGTGATGCTTCCACTTCAGGTGTGTTTGTAACTGAAAACTGTTTTTCATTAAACTCTGCATCTTGGGTATTAGACACCGGTTCTGGTTCTCACATCTGCAATTGTATGCATGGATTGAGAAACTGTAGAGTTTTGAAGACTGGAGACCATACTCTACGGGTTGAAAATAGTTCCAATGTACATGCTGTAACCGTAGAAGAGTATCATCTGGGGTTGACTTCAGGTTGTATATTGGTTTTGAATCCGTGTTATTTTGTACCAAGCATGCTATGTAATATAATATCCGTTTCTTTGTTAGACAATGAAGGATATCATTTTGTGTTGCAAAATAATGTTATGAACATTAACTCGAATCAAGAGTTGATTGGGTATGGTACACTAAATAACGGTATTTACGTCCTGAACCAACACACAGTTTTTAATATACAACATACTAATAAAAGAAAATTTTCAGATATAAATGAAACTTTTCTTTGGCATTGTAGACTTGGTCATATTAATGAAACAAGACTAAACAAGCTATATAAAGATGGATATTTGAATCCTTTTGAATATAAATCTTATGCAACTTGTCAGTCCCGCATCAAAGGTAAAATGACCAAAACTCCGTTTACTGGACACGTAGAAAGAGCTGTAGAACTCTTAAGCCTCAAACATAGTGATGTATGCGGACCAATGTCTACACATGCACGAGGCGGTTTTTCATACTTCATTACCTTTACTGATGATTTCTCGAGATTCGGACACGTGTTTTTGATAAAGTACAAATCCAAAGCTTTCGAGAAATTCAAGGAGTACAAACTTGAAGTAGAAAAACAAACAGGCTTAAGCATAAAAAAACTTCGATCGGATCGAAGTGGAGAGTATTTAAGTACAGAGTTTTCAGACTTCTTAAAAGAGAACGGGATTCTCTCTCAGCTCAGTCCTCCTTACACACCACAGCACAACGGTGTATCAGAACGGAGGAATCGTACCCTATTAAATATGGTACGGTCCATGATGTGTGATGCTGAGTTACCACTTTCCTTTTGGGGGCATGCATTGGAGACAACAATGTATCTGTTAAACAGGGTTCCAACCAAGACCGTGTCTACCACTCCATATGAGATATGGAGTGGAAAGAGACCATCTCTTAAAAGAGTTAGGATTTGGGGTTGTCCGGCTTTTGTTAAAAAGTAGAATCCAGACAAACTCGAGACACGATCGGTCTAGCTCCAGGGTATGTATTTACCAGGTATGATTCTCACATCTGTATGGTTTTACAGATGATGAGTGGTAGTAAGTTATTGGGAATTAGGTGATCATCCTCATTATATCGGAATTCGTTGTAATTGGCGATATTTTAGGAAATCACCTGGGTACAGTTTTCAACGTACGACGCACAGGGTTTGAAAGATTAAACTCAGGGGATTTATACAAAGTATTGTATGTTGTCTAGTGTCCATTAGGACAAAGGGGTTGGTCCTCGTACTATATTCTGTTTAATTGTGACTTCTCAAGTTTTGGACAAGTGTTTTGTGGAAATACAAGGTCCAAGTTTGAGAAGTTATAGGTACAAGAATAAAGTAGAGAACCAGGTGTCGCAAGTAATGGGATTCTTCAAGGTGATCGAAAATGTAGATGCTTGTATGAGGCATTCAGTTGATAGTAATGTTTTTGAGAAACTTGTTTCTGTTTCAGATTACTCATAATTGGACGCACTCCCATGTTGAGTAATGTTGATCGGCCTCTCTCCATTTGTTGACATGCACTGGAGACAGCTGCATGATTTGAATCTGGTTCCAATTTAATTAGTGGCTTTGTTTCTATATTAGATATATATAGAATCAATTTATATCTTAATGATATTAAGGTAAAAGGAGTCGTCCGGCTGATGCTTAAAACCAGAATCCGGATAAACTCAGGGCACGTTTCAGTAATGGTTGTTTGTGGGTTATCCCGGGCTTTGACGAGGGTTAACTTTCTACCATCTGGAAGATCAATAGTGATATTGTTCTTTACTCGCCACAGTTTTAGTAAAATGGACTTTTTTCAGAAAAATTGTAGCGGGAGTATTGTAGAACTGGAAGTGATTCCAGAACCACAAACGATGACGGAAAATTTAATAGGACCTAAAGATTCAATCAGGATTGACATTCCATTAGCCACTCTGCAGATTTGGGGGGTTACCTCAGGCACCCGAGAGGTACTTCGGTAGCCTCAAGAACGGTGACAGGGAGGTTCTTGTTTACCCAGACTTGACACTACTGTTGTTCCAGACTATGAGACCCGGCAGGAGGATAAGTATAGCGTCATTCTAAACTACCTTTAGAAGTGCACGTGTATATGACTCTGTCAGAGGGTTGTCGTAGTCAGTGGGAGCAGCGGAAGCGTAGTGGACAAGTGGCTTGTGTCTATTTATAGAATAAAACGGATATAGCGGAGATAGATCATCTATTTTTGATGTGACAGTCATAGGTTTTTGACTTCATCAGTATAGGAGATGGATCTGTTAAGAAGGTAGTAAGGTGTGCGTCCTGGTATTTGGGATGACATGCACTTTTTAGGAAGTGAAATTCCTATACTACGATCGGTTATACTTAGGTTGTCACACAGTGGTTTATCCACATAGGTTTTGGATATTATATCAGACATTCTGGTTACTAGATCTAGATTTAGGAAGTGTCCCAATCTGGGTAATTAGATAGTATTCTAAAGATATTTAGAATGGACGACTCCTGGCATGGTGGTGTACCTGGAAGTGATGGAGTCACCCTCTCTAAAGGTGTCTTACAGACTAAAGGGGAGAGGGGTGTGCATGATTGGCATATCACATGCTTAGGCAATTGAATCAATCATGAGATGTCAAGTACCACACCAGATGTTATTTTTGCACTAGATGCAATAAGTTATGATTTTAATCCAATCCTGGAGAAATGTTAGGAAGCAGTTTTAGAACATAAGTAGATGTTCTAGGGTTTTGATAACGGCAGTATCCTTCGGGAGACGGTTATCATTTCAGGCTTCCAAGGTGACCTGGATGACAGAGTGACTGTCAGAGTTACTATTTTCCCTCTGATGAGGGGCAGTATTTTGGACAGGTGGTCCAAGAGAATACTGAGAAAGGTATGGCGCAGCATACTGATTAAGTTCAATAGACGATATAGTCTAAGAAGTTTGCTGGATTTGGAGTTCATTTGTGAACTAGGTCCCATCAGATACCCAGAAATATTCTAAGATGGGTATTGCTCATTTCGGGAGATTGTTTTCTCCGCGAAATTGAGATAAAGAGAGACATAGAAAGTAACACTGGAGCGGATCCACTCACTGAGGCTATTTCTCGAACGCAATAGTTTTACAAACGAGGTTTGTAAAACTGATTAGTAGAGGAGTTGGGTGTTCGGTATCACACGGGCTGTGAGTATGCGACATCGCAATAATTAGCCTTAAGTGCAAGTGGGAAATTATTGGCTATAGTGCCCTCAAGGCAATTATCATAGTCGCAGGCATGTGATCATGATGATTGAGGGAGGACCTATACCGATAAAACAGTCTTACTCGAGATGATAGTATGCTATCTGGTTTGTCTTTATCATCATGTATATGTTGATAAAGCCCTTAGGATCTTGCTTGACTACCAGCTTTGTGATGGCGATCACATACGTGGGAGCTGGGGTCTATAAGCATATCCTTAAATGTCTCTAGTCGTAGGAGTATCGAGACTAGGCATTGATACTCCAGTGTAGACTGGTGTGTACTTATCTAGACCCTGACGAGGGGCGGTGGCCGGTCTCACAAGCCATTGGTGTCAGTTGTTCACCTAAGATAGTATGCAGGTGCTCATTGGGTTATGAGTACACTAGACGGACTCGCCGGGAACATGCTAGTTGGTATTATACCTATAGTCAGATGGTAGTTCCTTGGTGACATGTGTACAGGTTAGTCTGTCGACCTGAGATCGTCATTTGTCTCGTGTGAGTTCCCACTGTGCTTTGATTAGTACCCTACCATGGCTCAAAGGAGTCGTACAAACAGGTTTTAGTTGGGTACAGTCCCGAGCCATATGGAGGCAGTGAGCGGATCGTCGGGGATTCGTCTCTCTCGGTATTGGGGGTTGATGTCGTGTAGTGCACGGGTGGCCATCACTAGAAATCCTCGGCCGCGGTATGTGAGAACTACCGATCCAGGATCGATAGTTTCTCGAGTAGTGATGGGTTTCATACCGACACGAAATATCGTGTTGTTAGGGGTCTGACTTTATCCACCCCCCTAGACTCGATATGTGATACTCTTAGATGAACAGACCGGACTGTACGGATATTGTCACTGACAGGCTCAGTAGGGGTTCGGATGAGTTTGCTCGTCGGCCTTCCTTTCGCTTAATACTTGGGTAGCCGTTACGTACAGCTAGTGCCGCTGACGTACTTGTAGTTAAACCCACAGCCAGAGTATTGACGAGTCTTTAGAGTCCCACACAGAGGGTTTTCACGGTTCAGGCGATATGGTGTAGGTGACGTATGTTAATACATACAGGTGTCCGATTAAATATGTGCACGGACTGCACGGACTTTAATCGGATGGTTGATAATACTAGCGGCTTAGAATTAAGCTAGATTGTTAAATCAAGTTTTGATTTAACAATTTACATATGTATTTATATATATGTATTCTAGTATTATTGCTCACTATTCGTTTTCTCTCTTGGCTATTCGTATTTTCGTACGAGTACGCGTATGTGTATTCCGATACATATACCGGGAAGCATTCCGTATTTATACGGAATGGCTTCTATAAGGGGCCACATCATTATTGATTTTCTTTTGAAAATCATTTTGTTTATAATGAGGTGGAAAAGGTGACATTGTAAAGGCATGGGTCTTTTGGTCAAAGCATGGACATTGGCATTGTAGAGATTGGTATGGGTATTTGTTTAATGAAAATTGGGAATGACAATTTTTTAGTGGGCATGAGAGGGGGGCCGGCCACTTGCTTTGGGGCTTGCTTATTTTTGGTTAGATGATTTTTGGTGCTCTCTCACTCTCATGCGCACAAAAAATTACTTAGCCATTTTTCCATGCCATCTCTTTTGATCACCTCTTCTTCATCTTCACTTGATGCTTACTTAAGCTCATGGTTAAGAAAAACAATTATAATGACACTATCCTACACCCCCCACTCTCTACTACTAGCAATCCTAGAGAGTCGGTTGGTCTGCTTGACGAACCTGTAGCTTGTGCCGTTTCCCTCAGGTGGATCATCGGAGATGAAGGAAGACCGGCGACCAAAATCGATCCGCATCACTTGGAGCTTAAAAATGGTTGAAGACCCGAAGGACTTGGTTCATTAGGTATAACCATTCTATCTCCTTTTCTTAGATTGCTAGTTTTAGGGTTAATGGTTTCGTTCTTGCAAATCGGGTAATAGTAGCGCCGGGTTTTAAGAAATTTTTGTTCCGCATTTGGCCACGTTACGATGGCCGGGGTGCTCCCACTACAAAACAATGGTATCAGAGCCACCCATTCAACCCTACTAATTAGTTTGCACAAGCTTAAAATCTCGATCGATCAAACTTTCGAAAACAATTTTCCGTATTGTCAAGTTTCTGTCGATTTCTGAAAGTACTCCAAAAATTATTTCCAGAGGCCTAACAATCCGTGCAGGCGATTTTCTGAATGTGGAAAAAATTTGGGCTCCTAAAGCCTCCAAAGCGCCGCGGAACCGCCGCACTTACCCCCTATTGGCGGCGGTTCCGCGGCCGTTTTGTAGCGACGGGCCATGAAATTTTTCCTGTAGCTCAGAACATTGAATTATGATTTTTTGTGATATATGATTTTGGCCCAGATTTATTTGATTACTGGATTTGCTTTTGGGGCCTTTGCAGATAAATTTAGTCGATCGAAATTTTAACTGTGTAATTTTTCAGTACTTTACATTTCTATCTGTGACCGTAAATATCATTTGATCGGTAAACCGTGTCTAATCGCTATAGTCCTTTTAAATTGGTTTGCGAACGTGACATTCACGTTGATGTTCTGTATTGTGCTGTGATTTTGCGGATTGTCGTACTGTATAGCTTGTGTATATTGGTTGTGCAGCTCGGTCGGATTTAAAGTACATTAGATATTGCGGGACGAGCGTCCGACATGTGTACTGCCGTCACTGCCTGTTTGTATATTATTCGTTTGGGGCATGACTGGGCTGAGGTCGATGTCACCCTTGTATATTATTTTATTTTCTGTACTAGGATTACCCCAAGGTGGGGTGCACGAATAGCCGGATTCTAGAGGGCAACGGGTCCGCATCTTATGGCGTTGAAACGGAGGGGACCTTACTTTAGAATTGGCGGGCTATTCGCCGCACTCGTAGGGGTATAGGTTGACCCAAGGAGGGGTGCTCAACTTACCGGATTCTGTGAAGTGCTGGGTGGTCCATTCACTTTGTTGAAGGGGGCTGCCTCGCTTCTGGTTTTGGCAGGTAACTTGCCGCGCTCGTAGAGGTCTAGGAGTTCATTGCACAGGCTATCCACACGACCAGGGGAACGTCGAGTTTTCAGCAGTGGCTCGAAGGAAACCCGGGGCTCCCAGATTATCTGTATTGTTCTGTGATGCTTATTAATTTTCTGTGATGTTGCATTTATCATGCCTGGGACAATTGTTATATATATTTATATATACTAGTAGATGTTGTATATGTTTTGCACCCGCGCTAGCCCAGTCCCCGCTCTGTCTTTAGTTAAGTAACCTAACGGGTGATGACGGGACCCAGTGGCGAATGCGGGTGGCGTATACGTACATTTTATTTTCGTTCTTTTCTGGTGTGATTAATTGATGGGACTGTATTGATTCTTATCAATGCAAGGAAAAAAACCAATAAAAAAATTTTCTTGTTGGAACTAAGTTTTTTTAAAACTGACATTACAGACGTACGCTTTTGCTTTGCACAGTGGTATTCAGTTTGGAATATCCTGCACCTCATTCGACGAGGCAAGGGCCGAGATCGCTTCATCGGGAGTGACCCCTTGGGTAGAAGTTTGCGTCAACGTAATAACTTTACTATAGTCGATTACTTTTTGCTTTGCATCGTGGTATTCAGTTTGGAATATCCTGCACCTCATTCGACGGGGAAAGAGCCGAGATCCCTTCACCGGGAGTGACTTCTTTAGCGAAAGTTTTCGCTACTATACTTTTACAAAAACCGCTTGGATTCCTTCAACGAGATCAAGTTCATTACGTTGAGGGTTTTTCGCCAAAAACCAGCCGTAGCCCTCCGTCATTTCAAATTAGTATTGCTTAGTATTCGTGCTACGTTTGTCGTTGCTATTCACAGAGGCATAGTGTGCTGTAGCTCTGTAATGCTTTTCTGCTTATGGATATGTAAATTGGTTAGGACAGTCGTACGACTTTGTTGATTATTCTTCAAGGGTCGTGCGGGTGGGTTTAACGCAATCAAGATAATGACGGGTTGAACTTGACTAGGACCTTTTGATTTGTTGATTATTCGTCAAGGTCACTTGGGTCCTAGGGGTAAACATCATATCGGGAGTTTCAAACATACAGAAAACTTGCCAGGCTTGCGCATACCTTCTGGAGTGTGGTGACTTGAGTGGCTTCCATCAAGTTATCATGCGATGATAGTTGGATCCCGATTCCCACTGATGAGTAGGATTACTCCTCGGGTGATTCCGACTAATTCTCCTTTTAGGTTTGGAGGAGAATTTGAGAAAACAGTGGAAGCCATCCTGATTAGATAAAATGATTATCCATTCTGATCTAGGTTATAGTGCACGCTGAGTATTTCTTTTCTCTCTCTCTTTGGCATCGACCATACCCCGACCTTAGACATTGACTCAGTAACCAAGTTAACCGAACTTTCTTAAAAACACTGGCTTTTGTATTGTCCAAGTTGCATATATCATTGCCACTCCTTCTTTTAACCTTTGCTTTTCTCCAGAACACCCCGTATCAGTACGTATATCCACTTCCATTGGATAAAACCATCATATGGTTATATACGAACTCGAAGGAACTTTTTCAAGGATGGTTTCTGGTTCTGGAGAAAATAAATAGGACTATTCAGTTGCCTTTTTCTTTTACCTTTTCTCAGGTTGTGAGGGCTCCTAGTATTAGGAGACAGTACACCTATTACGCTTATTGGATAGTCTTCTTCTAAAGCATAGGCAGGTGCCGAAAGGTAGGGAATGAAGAAAACGAATTAGCCTATGTATGGTGTGTAGAAGATAATAAGTAAAGACAAATAAAGGGATTAGAAAGAGGGCAAAATAAAATGCGACTGCTATAATTCACGACCAAACCACGTATTTAAGTACAGAGTTTTCAGACTTCTTAAAAGAGAACGGGATTCTCTCTCAGCTCAGTCCTCCTTACACACCACAGCACAACGGTGTGTCAGAACGGAGGAATCGTACCCTATTAAATATTGTATGGTCCATGATGTGTGATGCTGAGTAACTACTTTCCTTTTGGGGGCATGCATTGGAGACAACAATGTATCTGTTAAACAGGGTTCCAACCAAGACCGTGTCTACCACTCCATATGAGATATGGAGTGGAAAGAGACCATCTCTTAAAAGTGTTAGGATTTGGGGTTGTCCGGCTTTTGTTAAAAAGAAGAATCCAGACAAACTCGAGACACGATCGGTCTAGCTCCAGGGTATGTATTTACCAGGTATGATTCTTACATCTGTATGGTTTTACAGATGATGAGTGGTAGTAAGTTATTGGGAATTAGGTGATCATCCTCATTATATCGGAATTCGTTGTAATTGGCGATATTTTAGGAAATCACCAGGGTACAGTTTTCAACCTACGACGCACAGGGTTTGAAAGATTAAACTCAGGGGATTTATACAAAGTATTGTATGTTGTCCAGTGTCCATTAGGACAAAGGGGTTGGTCCTCGTACTATATTCTGTTTAATTGTGGCTTCTCAAGTTTTGGACAAGTGTTTCGTAGAAATACAAGGTCCAAGTTTAAGAAGTAATAGGTACAAGAATAAAGTAAAGAACCAGGTGTCGCAAGTAATGGGATTCTTCAAGGTGATCGAAAATGTAGATGCTTGTATGAGGCATTCAGTTGATAGTAATGGTTTTGAGAAACTTGTTTCTCTTTCAGATTACTCATAATTGGACGCATTCCTATATTGAGTAATGTTGATCGGCCTCTCTCCATTTGTTGACATGCACTGGAGACAGCTGCATGATTTGAATCTGGTTCCAATTTAATTAGTGCCTTTGTTTCTATATTAAATATATATAGAATCAATTTATATCTTAACGATGTTAAGGTAAAAGGAGTCGTCCGGCTGATGCTTAAAACCAGAATCCGGATAAACTCAGGGCACGTTTCAGTAATGGTTGTTTGTGGGTTATCCCGGGCTTTGACGAGGGTTAACTTTCTACCATCTGGAAGATCAATAGTGATATTGTTCTTGACTCGCCACAGTTTTAGTAAAATGGACTTTTTTCAGAAAAATAGTAGCGGGAGTATTGTAGAACTGGAAGTGATTCCAGAACCACAAACAATTACGAAAAATTTAATAGGACCTAAAGATTCAATCAGGATTGACATTCCATTAGCCACTCCGCAGATTTGGGGGGTTACCTAGGGCACCCGAGAGGTACTTCGGTAGCCTCAAGAACGGTGACAGGGAGGTTCTTGTTTACCCAGACTTGACACTACTGTTGTTCCAGACTATGAGTCCCGGCAGGAGGATAAGTATAGCGTCATTCTAAACTAGCTTTAGAAGTGCACGTGTATATGACTCTGCCAGAGGGTTGTCGTAGTCAGTGGGAGTAGCGGAAGCGTAGTGGACAAGTGGCTTGTGTCTATTTATATACTAAAATGGATATAGCGGAGATAGATCATCTATATTTTACGTGACAGTCATAGGTTTTTGATTTCATCAGAATAGGAGATGGATCTGTTAAGAAGGTAGTAAGGTGTGCGTCCTGGTATTTAGGATGACATGCACTTTTTAGGAAGTGAAATTCCTATACTACAATCGGTTATACTAAGGTTGTCACAAAGTGGTTTCTCCACATAGGTTTTGGATATTATATCAGACATTCTGGTTACTAGATCTATGATTTTAGATCTAGATTTGGGAAGTGTCACAATCTGGGTAATTAGACAATATTCTAAAGATATTTAGAATGGACGACTCCTGGCATGGTGGTGTACCTGCAAGAGACGGAGTCACCCTCTCTAAAGGTGTCTTACAGACTAAAGGGGAGAGGGGTGTGCATGATTGGCATATCACTTGCTTAGGCAATTGAATCAATCATGAGATGTCAAGTACCACACCAGATGTTATTTTTGCACTAGATGCAATAAGTTATGATATTAATCCAATCCTGGTGGAACGTTAGGAAGCACTTTTAGATCATAAGTAGATGTTCTAGGGTTTTGATAACGGCAGTATCCTTCGGGAGACGGTTATCATTTCAGGCTTCCAAGGTGACCTGGATGACAGAGTGACTGTCAGAGTTACTATTTTCCCACTGATGAGGGGCAGTATTTTGGACACGTGGTCCAAGCGGATACTAAGAAAGGCATGGCGCAGCATACTGATTAAGTTCAATAGACGATACAGTCTAAGAAGTTTGCTGGATTTGGAGTTCATTTGTGAACTAGGTCCCATCAGATACCCAGAAATATTCTAAGACGGGTATTGCTCATTTCGGGAGATTGTTTTCTCTGCGAAATTGAGATAAAGAGAGACATAGAAACTAACACTGGAGCGGATCCACTCACTGAGGCTATTTCTCGAACGCAATAGTTTTACAAATGAGGTTTGTGAAACTGATTAGTAGAGAAGTTGGGTGTTCGGTATCACACGGGCTGTGAGTATGCGACATCGCAATAATTAGCCTTAAGTGCAAGTGGGAAATTGTTGGCTATAGTGCCCTCAAGGCAATTATCATAGTCGCAGGCATGTGATCATGATGATTAAGGGAGGACCTATACCGATAAAACAGTCTTACTCGAGATAATAGTATGCTATCTGGTTTGTCTTTATCATCATGTATATGTTGATAAAGCCCTTATGATCTTGCTTGACTACCAGCTTTGTGATGGCGATCACATACGTGGGAGATGGGGTCTATAAGCATATCCTTAAATGTCTCTAGTCGTAGGAGTATCGAGACTGGTCATTGATACTCCAGTGTAGACTGGTGTGTACTTATCTAGACCCTGACGAGGGGCGGTGGCCGGTCTCACATGCCATTGGTGTCAGTTGTTCACCTAAGATAGTATGCAGGTGCTCATTGGGTTATGAGTACACTAGACGGACTTGCCGGGAACATACCAGTTGGTATTATACCTATAGTCAGATGGTAGTTCTCTGGTGACATGTGTACAGGTTAGTCTGTCGACCTGAGATCGTCATTTGTCTCGTGTGAGTTCCCACTGTGCTTTGATTAGTACCCTACCACGGCTCAAAGGAGTCGTGCAAACAGGTTTTAGTTGGGTATAGTCCCGAGCCATATGGAGGCAGTGTGCGGATCGTCGGGGATTCGTCTCTCCCGGTATTGGGGGTTGATGTCGTGTAGTGCACGGGTGGCCATCACTAGAAATCCTCGGCCGCGGTATGTGAGAAATGCCGATCCAGGATCGATAGTTTCTCGGGTAGTGATGGGTTTCATACCTACACGAATTATCGTGTTGTTACGGGTCTGACTTTATCCACCCCCCTAGACTCGATATGTGATACTCTTAGATGAACAGACCGGACTGTACGGATATTGTCACTGATAGGCTCAGTAGGGGTTTGGATGAGTTTGCTCGTCGGCCTTCCTTTCGCTCAATATCTGGGTTGCCGTTACGTACAGCTAGTGCCGCTGACGTACTTGTAGTAAAACCCACAGCCAGAGTATTGACGAGTCTTTAGAGTCCCACACAGAGGCTTTTCACGGTTCAGGCGATATGGTGTAGGTGACGTATGTCGATACATACAGGTGTCCGAATAAATATGTGCACGGACTGCACGGACTTTAATCGGACGGTTGATAATACCAGCGGCTTAGAATTAAGCAAGATTGTTAAATCAAGTTTTGATTTAACAATTTACATATGTATTTATATATTTGTATTCTAGTATTATTGCTCACTATTCGTTTTCTCTCTTGGCTATTCGTATTTTCGTACAAGTACGCGTATGTGTATTCCGATACATATACCGGGAAGCATTCCGTATTTATACAGAATGGCTTCTATAAGGTGCCACATCATTATTGATTTTCTTTTGAAAATCATTTTGTTTATAATGAGGAGGAAAAGGTGACATTGCAAAGGTATGGGTCTTTTGGTCAAAGCATGGACATTGGCATTGTAGAGATTGGTATGGGTATTTGTTTAATGAAAATTGGGAATGACAATTATTTAGTAGGCATGAGAGGGGGGCCGGCCACTTGCTTTGGGGCTTGCTTATTTTTGGTTAGATGATTTTTGGTGCTCTCTCACTCTCATGCTCACAAAAAAATACTTAGCCAGTTTTCCATACCATCTCTTTTGATCACCTCTTCTTCATCTTCACTTGATGCTTACTTAAGCTCATGGTTGAGAGAAACAATTATAGTGACACTATCCTACACCCCCCACTCTCTACTACTAGCAATCCTAGAGAGTCGGTTGGTCTGCTTGACGAACCTGTAGCTTGTGCCGTTTCCCTCAGGTGGATCATCGGAGATGAAGGAAGACCGGCGACCAAAATCGATTCGCATCACTTGGAGCTTAAAAATGGTTGAAGACCCGAAGGACTTGGTTCATTAGGTATAACCATTCTATCTCCTTTTGTTAGATTGCTAGTTTTATGGTTAATGGTTTCGATCTTGCAAATCGGGAAATAGTAGCGCCGGGTTTTAAGAAATTTTTGTTCCGCATTTGGCCACGTTACGATGGCCGGGGTGCTCCCACTACCAAACAATGGTATCTGAGCCACCCATTCAACCCTACTAACTAGTTTGCACAAGCTTAAAATCTCGATCGATCAAAATTTCGAAAACAATTTTCCGTATTGTCAAGTTTTTGTCGATTTCTGAAAGTACTCCAAAAATTATTTCCAGAGGCCTAACAATCCGTGCAGGCGATTTTCTGAATGCAGAAAAAATTTGGGCTCCTAAAGCCTCCAAAGCGCCGCGGAATCGCCGCACTTACGCCGTATTGGCGGCGGTTCCGCGGCCGTTTTGTAGCGACGGGCCATGAAATTTTTCCTGTAGCTCAGAACATTGAATTATGATTTTTTGTGATATATGATTTTGGCCCAGATTTATTTGAGTACTGGATTTACTTTTGGGGCCTTTGCGAATAAATTTAGTCGATCGAAATTTTAACTGTGTAATTTTTCAGTACTTTACATTTCTATCTGTGACCGTAAATATCATTTGATCGGTAAACCTTGTCTAATCTCTATAGTCCTTTTAAATGGGCTTGGGAACGTGACATTAACGTTGATGTTCTTTATTGTGCTGTGATGTTGCGGATTATCGTGGTGGATAGCTTGTGTATAATGGTAGTGCAGTTCAGATTTAAAGTACATTAGATATTGCGACGCGAGCGTCCGACATGTGGACTGCCGTCACTGCCTGTTTGTATATTATTCTTTTGGGGCACGACCGGGCTGAGGTCGATGTCACCCTTGTATATTATTTTATTTTCTGTACTAGGATTACCCCAAGGTGGGGTGCACGAATAGCCGGATTCTTGAGGGCAACGGGTCTGCATCTCATGGCGTTGAGACGGAGGGGACCATACTCTAGAATTGGCGGGTTATTCGCCGCACTCTTAGGGGGTATAGGTTGACCCAAGGAGGGGTGCTCAAGTTACCGGATTCCGTGAAGTGCTGGGTGGTCCATTCACTTTGCTGAAGGGGGCTTCCTCGCTTCTGGTTTTGGCAGGTAACTTGCCGCGCTCGTAGAGCTCTAGGAGTTCATTGCACAGGCTATCCACACGACCAGGGGAACGTCGGGTTTTCAGCAGTGGCTCGAAGGAAACCCGGGGCTCCCAGATTATCTGTATTGTTCTGTGATGCTTGTTACTTTTCGGTGATGTTGCATTTATCATGCCTGGGACAATTGTTATATATAATTATATATACTAGTAGATGTTGTATATGTTTTGCACCCGCGCTAGCCCAGTCCCCGCTCTGTCTTTTGTTAAGTAACCTAACGGGTGATGACGGGACCCAGTGGCGAATGCAGGTAGCATATACGTACATTTTATTTTCGTTCTTTTCTGGTGAGATTAATTGATGGAACTGTATTGATTCTTATCAATGCAAGGAAAAAAAACCAATATAAAAATGATCTTGTTGGAACTAAGTTTTTTTAAAACTGACATTACAGACGTACGCTTTTGCTTTGCATAGTGGTATTCAGTTTGGAATATCCTGCACATCACTCGACGAGGCAAGGGCCGAGATCCCTTCATCGGGAGTGACCCCTTGGGTAGAAGTTTGCGTCAACGTAATAACTTTACTATAGTCGATTACTTTTTGCTTTGCATCGTGGTATTTAGTTTGGAATATCCTGCACCTCATTCGACGGGGAAAGAGCCGAGATCCCTTCACCGGGAGTGACCTCTTTAGCAAAAGTTTTCGCTACTATACTTTTACAAAAACCGCTTGGATTCCTTCAACGAGATCAAGTTCATTACGTTGAGGGTTTTTCGCCAAAAACCAGCCGTAGCCCTCCGTCATTTCAGATTAGTATTGCTTAGTATTCGTGCTACGTTTGTCGTTGCTATTCACCGAGGCGTAGTGTGCTATAGCTCTGTAATGCTTTTCTGTCGCATGGATATGTAGATTGGTTAGGACAGTCGTACGACTTTGTTGATTATTCGTCAAGGGTCATGCGGGTGGGTTTAACGCAATCAAGATAATGACGGGTTGAACTTGACTAGGACCTTTTGATTTGTTGATTATTCGTCAAGGTTACTTAGGTCCTAGGGGTAAAAATCATATCGGGAGTTTCAAACATACAGGAAACTTGCCAGGCTTGCGCATACCTTCTGGAGTGTGGTGACTTGAGTGGCTTCCATCAAGTTATCATGCGATGATAGTTGGACCCTGATTCCTACTGATGAGTAGGATTACTCCTCGGGTGATTCCGACTAATTCTCCTTTTAGGTTTGGAGGAGAATTTGAGAAAATGGTGGAAGCCATCCTGATTAGATAAAATGATTATCCATTCTGATCTAGGTTAGAGTGCACGCTGAGTATTTCTTTTCTCTCTCTCTTTGGCATCGACCATGCCCCGACCTTAGACATTGACTCAGTAACCAAGTTAACCGAACTTTCTTAAAAACACTGGTTTTGGATTGTCCAAGTTGCATACATCATTGCCACTCCTTCTTTTAACCTTTGCTTTTCTCCAGAACACCCCGTATCAGTACGTATATCCACTTCCATTGGATAAAACCATCGTATGGTTATATACGAACTCGAAGGAACTTTTTCAAGGATGGTTTCTGGTTCTGGAGAAAATGAATAGGACTATTCAGTTGTCTTTTCCTTTTACCTTTTCTCAAGTTGTGAGGGCTCCTAGGATTAGGAGACAGTACACCTATTACGCTTATTGGATAGTCTTCTTCTAAAGCATAGGCAGGTGCCGAAAGGTAGGGAATGAAGAAAACCAATTAGCCTAAGTATGGTGTGTAGAAGGTAATAAGTAAAGACAAATAAAGGGATTAGAAAGAGGGCAAAGTAAAATGCGACTGCTATGATTTACGACCAAACCACGTATTTCATCGCCACTCCTACTTCACCTTTGTATTTCTCCAGAAAACCCCGTATCACTACGAATATCCAATTCCATTGAATAAATCCATCGTATGGTTATATACGAACTCGAAGGAACTTTTTCGAGGATGGATTCTAGTTCAGGAGAAATATGAATAAGGTTTATTCAGTTGTCTTTTATCCTTACCTTCTCTCAGGTTGTGAGTGCTCCTAGGATTAGGAGAGTACACCTATTATGCTTATTGGATAGTCTTCTTCCAAACCATAGGCTGGTGCCGAGCGGTAGGGAAGGAAGAAAACCACTTAGCCTAACGATGGTGTACAGAAGGTAATGAGTAAAGACAAATAAAGGGAATTGGAGAGATGGCAAGGAAATATACGGTTTCAATTATGAATCTGATAATGCAAGAGGCATTACTAGGAATACCCGGATACCCCTTCGAAACATATTCATGTTTCAGTTTCACTGTGTATTGTTAATAGAAAACTTATTTCCCAATTAGACCCTTGCTCCAGGGTATGTATTTACCAGGTATGATTCTCACATCTGTATGGTTTTACAGATGATGAGTGGGAGTAAGTTATTGGGAATTAGGTGATCATCCTCATTATATCGGAATTCGTTGTAATTGGTGATATTTGAGGAAATCACCTGGGTACAGTTTTCAACCTACGACGCATAGGGTTTGAAAGATTAAACTCAGGGGACTTATACAAAGTATTGTATGTTGTCCAGTGTCCATTAGGACAAAGGGGTTGGTCCTCGTACTATATTCTGTTTACTTGTGACTTCTCAAGTTTTGGACAAGTGTTTCGTAGAAATACAAGGTCCAAGTTTGAGAAGTTATAGGTACAAGAATAAAGTAGAGAACCAGGTATCGCAAGTATCGGGATTCTTCAAGGTGATCGAAGATGTAGATGCATGTATGACGTATTCAGTTGATAGTAATGGTTTTGAGAAACTTGTTTCTCTTTCAGATTATTCATAATTGGATGCACTCCTAAGTTGAGTAATGTTGATCGGCCTCTCTCCATTTAGTTGACATGAACTGGAGACAGCTGCATGATTTGAATCTGGTTTCAATTCAATTAATGCCTTTGTTTCTATATTAGATATATATACAATCAATTTATATCTTAACGATATTAAGGTATACGGAGTCATCCGGCTGATGCTTAAAACCAGAATCCGGATAAACTCAGAGCACGTTTCAGTAATGGCTGTTTTTGGGTTATCCCGGGCTTTGACGATGGTTAGCTTTCTACCATCTGGAAGATCAATAGTGATATTGTTCTTGACTCGCCACAGTTTTAGTAAAATAGACTTTTTCAGAAAAACGTTAGTGGGAGTATGGTAGAACTGGAAGTGATTCCCGAACCATAAACGATTACGGAAAATTTAATAGGACTTAAAGATTCAATCAGAATTGACATTCCATTAGCCACTCCGCAGAATTGGAGGGTTACCTCAGGCACCTGAGAGGTACTTCGGTAGCTTCAAGAACGGTGACAGGGAGGTTCTTGTTTACGCAGACTTGACACTACTGTTGTTCCAGACTATGAGACCCGGCAGGAGGATAAGTATAGCGTCATTCTAAACTAGCTTTAGAAGTGCACGTGTATATGACTCTGCCAGAGAGTTGTCGTAGTCAGTGGGAGCAGCGGAAGCGTTGTGGACAAGTAGCTTGTGTCTATTTATAGACTAAAGCGGATATAGCGAAGATAGATCATCTATTTTTGATGTGACAGTCATAGGTTTTTGACATCATCAGAATAGGAGATGGATCTGTTAAGAAAGTAGTAGGGTGTGTGTCCTGGTATTTGGGATGACATGCACTTTATAGGAAGTGAAATTCCTATACTACGATCGGTTATACTATCGTTGTCACACAGTGTTTTCTCCACATAGATTTTGGATATTATATCAGACATTCTGGTTATTAGATCTATGATTTTAGATCTAGATTTGGGAAGTGTCCCAATCTGGGTACTTAGAAAGTATTCTAAAGATATTTAGAATGGACGGCTCCTGGCATGGTCGTGTACCTGCAAGTGATGGAGTCACCCTCTCTAAAGGTGTCTTACAGACTAAAGGGGAGAGGGGTGTGTATGATTGGCATATCACTTGCTTAGGCAATTGAGTCAATCATGAGATGTCAAGTACCACACCAGATGTTGTTTTTGCACTAGATGCAATAAGTTATGATATTAATCCAATCCTGGATAAACGTTAGGAAGCGGTTTTAGAACATAAGTTGATGTTCTATGGTTTTGATAACGGCAGTATCCTTCGGGAGATGGTTATCATTTCAGGCTTCCAAAGTGTCATGGATGACAGAGTGACTGTCAGAGTTATTGTTTTCCCTCAGACGAGGGGCGGTACTTTGGACAGGTGGTCCAAGCGGATACTGAGGAAGGCATGGCGCAGCATACTAGTTAAGTTCAATAGACGATACAGTCTAAGTAGTTTGCTGGATTTGGAGTTCGTTTATGAACTGGGTCCCATCAGATATCCAGAAATATTCTATGACGGGTATTGCTCATTTCGGGCGATAGTTTTCTCCGTGAAGTTGAGATAAAGAGAGACATAGAAAGTAACACTGGAGCGGATCCACTCACTGAGGCTATTTCTCAAACGCAATAGTTTTACAAACGAGATTTGTGAAACTGAGTAGTAGAGGAGTTGGGTGTTCGGTATCACACGGGCTGTGAGTATGCAACATCGCAATAATTAGCCTTAAGTACAAGTGGGAGATTGTTGGCAATAGTGCCCTCAAGACAATTATCATAGTCGCAGGCATGCGATCATGATGATTGAGGGAGGACCTATACCGATAAAACAGTCTTACTCGAGATGATAGTATACTATCTGGTTTATCTTTATCATCATGTATATGTTGATAAAGCCCTTAGGATCTTGCTTGACTACCACCATTGTGATGGCGATCACATACGTGGGAGCTGGGGGTCTATAAGCACATCCTTAAATGTCCCTAGTCGTGGAAGTATCGAGACTGGGCATCGATACTCCAGTGTAGACTGGTGTGTACTTATCTAGACCCTGACGAGGGGCGGTGGCCGGTCTCACAAGCCATTGGTGTCAGATTCTCACCTAAGATAGTATGCAGGTACTCATTGGGTTATGAGTACACTGGACGGACTCACCGGGAACATGCTAGTTGGTATTATACCTATAGTCAGATGGCAGTTCCTTGGTGACATGTGTACAGGTTAGTCTATCGACCTGAGATCGTCATTTGCCTCGTATGAGTTCCCACTATGCTTTGATTACTGCCCTACCACGGCTCAAAGGAGTCGTGCAAACAGGTTTTATTTGGGTACGGTCCCGAGCCACATGGAGCCAGTGAGCGGATCGTCAGGGATTCGTCTCTCCCGGTATTCGGGGTTGATGTCGCGTAGTGCATGGGTGGCCATCACTAGAAATCCTCGGCCGGGGCATGTGAGAACTACCGATCCAGGATCGATAATTTCTCGGGTAGTGATGGGTTTCATACCGACACGAATTATCGTGTTGTTAGGGGTCTGACTTTATCCACCCCCCTAGACTCGATATGCGATACTCTTAAACGAACAGACCGGACAGTGCGGATATTGTCACTGACAGGCTCAGTAGGGGTTCAGATGAGTTTGCTCGTCGGCCTTCTTTTCGCTCAATACCGGGGTAGCTGTTAAGTACAGCTAGTGCCGCTGACGTGCTTGTGGTTAAACCCACTGCCAGAGTATTGACGAGTCTTTAGAGTCTCACACAGAGAGTTTTCACGGTTCAGGCGATATGGTGTAGGTGACGTATTTTGATACATACAGGTGTCCGATTAAATATGTGTACGGACTGTACAGACTTTAATCGGACGGTTGATAATACTAGCGGTTTAGGATTAAGCCAGATTGTTAAATCAAGTTTTGATTTAACAATTTACATATGTATTTATATATATGTATTCTAGTATTATTGCTCACTATTCGTTTTCTCTCTTGGCTATTCGTATTTTCGTACGAATACGCGTATGTGTATTCCGATACATATACCGGGAAGCATTGCGTATTTATACGGAATGGCTTCTAGAAGGTGCCACATCATTATTGATTTTCTTTTGAAAATCATTTTGTTTAAAATGAGGTGGAAAAGGTGACATGGCAAAGGCATGGGTCTTTTGGTCAAAGCCTGGACTTTGGCATTGTAGAGATTGGTATGGATATTTGTTTAATGAAAATTAGGAATGGCATTTTTTGTGTGGGCATGAGAGGGGGGCCGGCCACTTGCTTTGGGGCTTGCTCATTTTTGGTTAGATGATTTTTGGTGCTCTCTCACTCTCATGCTCACAAAAAAATACTTAGCCAATTTTCCATGCCATCTCTATTGATCACCTCTTCTTTATCTTCACTTGATGCTTACTTAAGCTCATGGTTGGGAGAAACAATTACAGTGACACTATCCTACACCCCCCACGCTCTACTACTAGCAATCCTAGAGAGTCGGTTGGTCGGCTTGATGAACCTGGAGCTTGTGTGGTTTCCCTCAAGTAGATCATCGGAGATGAAGGAATACTGGCGACCAAAGTCGATCCGCATCACTTGGAGCTTGGAAATGGTTGAAGACCCGAAGGACTTGGTTCATTAGGTATAACCATTCTATCTCCTTTTATTAGATTGCTAGTTTTAAGGTTAATGGTTTCGATCTTGCAAATCGGGTAATGGTAGCGCCGGGTTTTAAGAAATTTTTGTTCCGCATTTGGCCACGTTACGATGGCCGGGGCGCTCCCGCTACCCAACATAGTCCTGCTCGGTACGAAAATAAATGGCAATTATCACAAAAACGTATTGCTCCATAAGAAACCAATCCCAAAATGTGTATATGAATGCAACGTGCGTCTGGTGCGCACGGAAATCAAAATCCATATATGTGCCATACATGTGCACAGAAACAACATCTAGGTGCAACGGGTGTGCACGAAACATCTGTCATGGGGAACGTGTATGCTTGACAGCAAAATCAGGTGCATCTGACATGCACGAAGAATCCCGATTTAGTGCATCTGGAGTTCACCAAAATCGTATCTCAAAACAAGCGCTCAACACGCGCGAAAATCCAAATTAGGTGCATCCATCATGCATGAATAAAATCTAAATCATGCGCACTCAACATGCACGAAATCCTGAAATCCAATATCAAGCGTCGAACACGTGCAAAGTCCAAATCAAATGCACGGAGTGCAAGAAATCAACATCTATATCAGAATCAAAATCGACGGTATACAATACGGCTCAATCAAAGTCAGGTATACCGCGGTATATAATCTCACAACCATATGCATCAGCGTGCACAAATCAAATCAGAACACTAAAAATGCATGAAAACTATGCCGAACTCTGATGTCAGTGGAGTAGAACATCATCTCGTCGAAATCTCGTGCGAACTCTTTACTCCACTTAGTTCCAATGTCGACTGATTCGGACTCGCCTCATCGTGGCTACATGGACTGTGCTCCAACGGCTATACTCGTGTCTGGAGTCTCTCAAGCAATGCATCCTATCATATGATATCCGAAAGATGTCGAATCTTTTGATCGATTCGTCAAAACCTCATAATCCCCCAAGAGCTTAACATCTTGGGTACAGGTTAATAGTATCGAGTACATACCACAGCGTCAGTGGACCAGCCGTAGAAGGGCAAACCCAAGCCTCACTAATAGCGCCGTGGAACTGCCGCAAACCCTAAGGTTCAAAGGCTTTCATACGGTCATTATGTCGAGTTAGGGTTTCATTCTTCTAGAGGGTCCATAGAATCGCTTGCATGTCTTTTCGAATACTTTAAACTTGGAATATGGGTTTCTGACATCCGATCGCCTCCATCGACTCTCAACGTATCTGCGTGAAGTCGTCTCTAACTGGAATCAATCTGTCTGATGACCTCGCATCGGGGTAAGCGAACGAACCATATGTCCTAGTCATTCATCCTCGGGTGACTAGCGACCTTCCATCATATCTCTAAGTATATACTAATGCAGCAGTAGCTCCAACATCTGGGCGATATCTCGTCATTTGCAGCAACAACTGGCTCATTGGTCTCTACGCTGAACAGCGCCTCAATCATCATGAATAAACCGTATATCAATGGTCATCACGTTCTGGCTGACCTCTAGCAGTAGCCTTATCTTCTGGTGCTGATCAGCACGTCCAGGAAATCTCATAAAGGCGATCTGTCAAACGCACATGGTGCGAAAATGCAATAAAGCGACGCCTCTATACAATCGTATGTCTCTGGAATCACGCCTTAGTTAGTCCTCGTCCGTGACGAGCTCATGCTGACGCAACTCTAGCCGTAGCTCTCTCTGCCCGTGTAGTCATGGCAGTAAAATCATAACCAATATCGATGAGGATAGATCATAGGAATGAATATAATACTGTGCAAGAAAATGTACATCCTAAGGTTTCTTAAGCGGAGTAGCGTATCGTAAGTATGCCGCGGAACATACGTATGGTACGTCACTCTACTCAAGCTACCTACCCCATCAACCAAGGGTCATCCAACGCGACGAAAGTTCGCGTATAATACCCCCTCGACTAAGTCTAAGTTCTGCAAGGTCAAGCCTAAATTCCGTATATATATAAATGCTCTTGGCTCCGCATAGTCAAACTTAGACTCGAACTAAGGTTAACCTAGCACTCTGATACCAACTTTGTCACGACCTGAAATAGCACGTGACTGGCCCTTGAATCATATGAAGTCTATAGGACCCCATCTAATTCAAGTAAGCCAAAAGCCCAGAAATCTAAAACCATTTTAAGGAGTAAATAAGGAAAACTAGTTTAAAGAAGTGTAGAAAACAAGTTTTAAAAACAAGGTTTTAAAAATAAGTAAGCCGAATATGCATTTTTTAAAAAATCGATAGTCTTTTCTGAAAATTTCGGCAGAGTTTCCTTTGTAAATACTGGTCCCGAACGAGGTACAACTAGAATAATATATATGCAATGATAAAAGGAATCCCCAAGCGGGAGCTAGCTCTTCGTCAATCGACGGTCACAACCACGCAAGCAGTATAATATACAACGCCGAATGGCGAGGATCAAACTCAAAAAGAAACTCAAAACAGCATGAAAACCGTAATACTACAACGCGCGACTCTAAGGTCGAAATAATACATAACTGGTTTTCTAAGTCTGAAACAATATACAAGTTTGGTTGATGGAATTACTAGATACAACTGATTAAAATAAATACAAGGGTGGTCACGATGCGAGTGAACCCACCTACTAAAGCAATCACCCAAAAAGGAAGCAGTGTGCCAGAAAAGCCGCCATGAAACCTGTACGGCAAAACCTGCAAGAACTGTGGCACAACGGGGGTGAGTTGCCAACTCTTGAATAGAAAATATCGCAGAGTGGAAATCGTATGTATGACTCATCCTCGGTCAAAACGATCAAATATAATATATAAACCTCAAATGAATAAGTCTGAAGCATGATAAGGTGGCAATGTAACATCTATACATGAGTGTAGTACCAAGTGCTCGTGCCAGTGCCTCAGGTAATAACATATCATGAATATGAGGTATGATCAATGTAATCAACTTGAATCAATGTCAACTATAACATGAAGTCTAATAGCATGTGGATATCATCCAACTATGTAATCAATGTCTGTATGTCTGTAGAGCTCGTCCACGTGTCACCCAATGACAATAAGCATCATGCATGTAAATATCATAAAGCATATGCATGGAAGTATGAGGATGTAAATCAACATGTGTCGCTCGCGACATATCAAAATCATGGAACCTGAGTGTCTAGCATCGACACTCGAAAACATCATGAAAACCGTGCCCATCATCGGCACGTAAATCCTCAAATATCTCAGGTGCCGCATACCCTGGTCGGCCCTCATATCCATCTCATGACTCTGGTCGGTATCCTCCGGATATCCACCGAGCCCAAATACTATCACCGGTAGGTAGTGGTCCCTCTGCCAGGCTCACCGTCTTGCTACACAACAGATCCGTTCTCGTCCTGGGATACCATACCGGGTCCACCATGTACCCGCAATCGGCCTCATCCGCCTCCTCGAATCGGGTTTCACATGTCACTCTCAGCACCGAGAAAAATATGGTGGACGCACTGAAATATCATATCAAGGGTAACCGGGTTTTTAAAAAAATTACATACTCTCCTTTGAAATACCCACGGTTTCCCAAATCAAGAAATATCATGGAAACAACATATCTCAATGCGTATAATCATAAAGCATGATGTATGCGACATGTAAAGGAAATGTAAGCATATCAGTATATCATGCAGCATGGAATAATAATATGCACATATTGAGGGAAACCTCACTTTTGAAATGAATCAGTTTTAAAAGTATCTTGCGGTTCCTAAATCTCTAATCAAGCCAGAATCATCTATGTATGTGCAAATATGTATGTACAATGGGTATGTGCACAAGTATGAGTGTACAATAAGTATGTGCACAAGTATGACATGCGAGGGATCATATCCTGATGCAATAATCCTACGGTGTAGTGACATGGAAATTATCGATGTTGAAGTGTGTGAGCCGGCAAGCAGGTGTACGTGGAACATACGCATCATCGATAATGGTGCTGGTGTCCTGACAGCATGGTTTTAATACAACATTAAATATATTTAACATGCAATGCGATGCGAACAGCAAGAATATGCGGCAAATGAATAATAACCATAAGAGTGCAGAATCTACAACAATATATCTATGTCATACTGTTCTGCCATTTGAAAGAAAACGAATCGGGGTTTTTAGGAAAATAAGGGCTACGGTGTTTTTTTTAAGAAAAGATGCGTCCTTTGAAAATATCCGTATGATCCCTTTGCCTATCTTTAAAATACTCCAGATTCGTTAGTTTTGAAATAGGTATGACTCGGGTCTAGTCTAACATCTACAAGGTAAGTACAGATCTAACTAATAAGCTAATGGAAAGGGTATGGAAACCACCTAAATCTGAGTCGATACATATATACATATAATAGTCGGTGATCCCGCCTCAGTGGTACCGCGTACGATACAATATCATATGACATCCTCGAGTCATGTGTGCGGATCTATCATCAATATAAAGCTCGTGCGGTAAATCATCGTACGACATCCTAAAAGATGGGTACGGGTCAATATCACATTCATATCATCAATTATCTGGTATCTTTATCATCATATCTGATGAACTGGGGTACTGATCTAAGTCTTGTACAACTGATACCATCTAAATAAATGCGTGTGTAAAACACACGTCCAAAGGCCCGCTAAAATCTCATGGCGTATCCTAAATACGAACCACATCATATCACCGATCTCATGGCACTATGCCCAATCTCATCGACTCATCTCCGATCCTCATCATCCAGGTATAAGTATAACTGTAAGCATGTGTGTGCGTGTGGGTGCAAACCTATTCTAGGGTTCGCAACTAAGAAGCTATACTAGTTTACTTCTAAAAACCCTAATCTAACCATAGCACACCTAATCACAACCTGAAAATCCATGTCACACATAAAAGATATCATATAGTATATAGTATATATATATAGCATCCTAAACATCGAACTGCGGGGGTGCTATATGCCACCCACCCGACTTCCCCCGTAGATATAATCTATTCACCTTGCTTTCGCTTTCCGTTGCAGACACCGCCACACGCTTGCTTGTCGTCTCGAAGTCTTCGTGGGTTACCTACACATCATAATGTATCGGATCGCGTTAAAACCAAATCAAAACCAAAACGACACACGAAAAATAAAACGACACGCTTAAAAGCCTATAGGTTAAAACCTATGGTTTGCTCTCGCAAAATAATCCGATATCACTCGATATAGACGTACGAACGTCATAAGATCGAGATAAAGCAAAAATACCAAAATTCAGGATTTAAAATACAGAAAACTATAACTCAAATAAAACAACAAATTAAGTTTTTAGTCCCAGATTTTGTATAAGGTGAAAACAATGTTACAAAACAATACTGAAGTAATGTATAAACTGTAAATAAGCTAAGGAAGCAACCAGGACCCCTGACTCTACAAGGTAACCGGCCCCCTACCCTAAAATTACAGCGACGCCGGCCCAGGTAGGATGTTGGGGTGTCATGTTTGTAGGGTGGTCTCCTGGTAGTCAATATGGGGTAATGGTCCTGCTATTTTTTCCAATAAGTGTCTAGGGTCACTCCAGATTCCCTGTGGGCTACCAATCTAACACAAAAATCAAGATTGGATATATAAAGTTTAAGTCGTGGCAATGTCGTAATACTATATTGTAGAAATTGGTCCCAGGTTTGGATTAGGGTGAAAACCAAGTGAGCAAACAACAATAGGGTGATATATAGGGTATATGTGACCTACAAAAGAAACCTGGACCCACACCCTCACCAAGTGGCCGAGCCCTCTCTCATGCCAAACCGACCCCGCCGGCCCTGGGTGTAGGGTTCCTAGGCACACCCATGAGGTTTCACAACAGATCAAACATGGCCAATTCAAAATTTTCTTTGTGCCGAGAAACCCTATTACGGATCGTTGACTAGAGGTAAGGAGATAAAGATGCTAGTTAACAACTTAGCTAAGAGTGAACGGAAAATACAACCTTTGTAGATCCGGTCCCCACCTCCATAGCTCCGTGATGACGTTCCTCCACTGCGATCATCGAATCCCGGACTCTGTTGATGGTTTCGTCGGAGAAATAATCGGGCTAGGTCGTCGACTTCGATACCGAAGATGATCTACGTCGAGGCAACACAAGATCAAGCTCCAACTTCACCAAGTCATGAAACATGTGAAGAAAACACCCTAAACTACATGGCAAGTGGTAGAGGATGAAGATATAGGAAGTGGGTTCACTTTGGTTTTGGATTTCTCACTCTTTTAGTCATGACACCATTGAAGGTAGCATAGTTTTCTTCTTCTTGAAGAAGAAGAAGAAGAAGAAGAAGAAGAAAATATGATATCTATATTAAAATCAATTGATAAATTATATTAAATCAAGTGATCTTATCATATAGCAACCATGGTTAAGTGTAGAGAATAAACTAGGGTTAGGTGAATGGTTAGGTTAAGGAAAAAACAAAATGGTAGATAAAGCTAAGAAGCTTCATGAAGCTTAAGTAAAGAACAAATTTTGCCACCATTTCATTTTTACCAAAAGATAACTAAAATGAATAAGTAATTAAGAAAAGATTAAAAAGCCCTAACCATTAACCTAAACACGGTTTAAAGCATACACATACCCAAGTTTGCATGTATCATCAAACATGATACAAACTAGTGCACAAAACTATATCATATATACAATGTGCACTTCAAGTGAGAAAATCCATCTTAAGTGAACCAATACTAGCTAATGCAAAGTAATATATCAAATATATAATTATGCATTAAATCATTAAATCAACACTCGATTTAATGATCCGGTCATACTGCATATAACCGACTAATATCAAGTGTATCAATGTATCGAATCAACGTTTGATTCGGTAACCCGGCTATATCACATATAACCGTCCCATGATACATATCGCGAGAATAGAATACAGTATCACATACTGGAATTATTCTCGGTCCCGCACATATCTCATATGCGCTCCTATTTCGTTTCGCTTGAGCCAGGAAACCTCTGTGTAGGACTCTAAAGACTCGTCAATACGCCGGCAGCAGGTGATGATCATATCAAACACCCACAAGCCGCAAGCGGTCTGCTAAATGTAACGGCCACCCGGGTATTGAGCGATCAGAAGATCGACAAGCAAGCCCGCTCACACTCCTGTGAATCCAACCAGTAACACTTACCGTACAGTCCGGTCTGTTCGTCTGATATGTCGCATATCTCGCCTAGGGGTGGTAAACGTCAGACCCTAGTAACTTGATAAGTCATGCCGATATAAGGTCAATAACATAGCATGAAACTACTGATAACACTTACCAGTAGATCACTGCAACCCTGGCCAGGGATTTCCAGTTATGGCCAGTCGTGCATTGCGCAAAATCAACCCCCAATACCGGGAGAGACGAATCCCCTCCTATCGCTCATTGCCTCCATGTGAATCAGGACTATACCCAAAAACCACCTGTTTGCACAACTCAGTAGAGCCGTTGTAGGGTGGAAATCAAAGCACAGTGGGAGACACACAAGACTCTATGACGATCTCGGGTCAACAGACTAAGCTGTACCAGTGTCACCAGAGAACTGCCATTTGACGTGAGGTATAATACCATCTGGGAGTTCTCGGCGATTCCGTTCTGTGTACCCAGTCTCCACTGAGCACCCGCATACCATCTCCGATGTCAAACACCAATGGATATGGGATCATCCATCGCCCATCACATAGGTCGAGAAGATATACGCTAGTCTACTCTGGAATGTCGATGCCCCGTCTCGATATTCCCATGACTAGGAACATTGAAGGTTGTACTCATGGACTACCCAGGCCCCACTAGTATGATCTACATCATAGTCCTGGAAGTCGAGTACACATCCTAAGGGCTTTATCAACATGTAACAGAGAGACAGAATGTATACATGTTAAGATAAAGAGCAACCAGATAGCGTACTATCATGTCGAGCAAGAAAGTCCTACCTATATATGTCCCAGCATCCACTACAATATACATCCAATGTACAGTAATGGTCTCTAGGGCATACATATAACTAACAATCTCTCACTTGCACTAGGGCCATCTGTAGCAGTGGTTGCAGTATCTAATACTCAACCATCCCATATAAATCTCTCTCTGGGAAAAAGCCTTTGTGAGTGGATCTGCCGTGTTATCCTCTGAGTCTACTCTCCTAACCTCGATCACCCTGGAGATCAACTATCTCCATGATTAGGTGATGCTGCATCAGAATATGTCTGGGTCACTGATGGGACCAGGGTTCCCAGGCTAAAGCCATACTTCCATTGTCGCACAATGGTAGGAACCTAGTTCATCTCATTAACCAATATACACCCAAAATGCCTCTTTGGTAGTATCTTTAATAGCCATGTTACCAGCCTTTATCGTCTAGTTTGCCACGGTATCTAGCTTGGAACTCTTCCAACATACCGTCCCTTCTCTGAGGGTAAAGATAATGCCTGCGACTGACATTCAGTCGTCCTTATCACCCTGGAACCTTTCCAGTGATTCTCCCCAGGATCGATTGATACTATCTTACTACAGCTAGTGAGAATCCTAACATCCATTTAGATCTATCTCATAGACCCAAATCCCAGGATTTAGGAGGTATCATCTTTATCCTATTGGAGAATCCATGTGATAAGTGGAGATCGACCGATCGTAGTATAGGAAACTCTTTTCTTATCAAGAGTATGTTGTCTATGTACAATACGAGGATGACCACCTTACTCTCTACTATCGTTTTGTATATACAAGGTTCATCTACCATTTTGATGAAGTCAAACACTTTGACTACCACATCAAAACAGACGTTCCGACTCCGCGATGCCTGCTTTATTCTGTAAAGCAACTTGCACACATTTCTGCTGCTCCCACTGTTTACGAAACCCTCTGGCTGTGTTCTTATAGACGTTCTCTTCTAAATCGTTATTTATAAAAGTAGTCATAGCACCCAACCACCAGATATCGTAGTCATGGTATGTAGCAATGGCAAGTAGGATCTGGATGGACTTAAGCACAGCTACTGGAAAAGGTTTCATCATTATTTATGCCTGGTCGATGACGAAAACCTTTAACAAGTCTATCTTTGAAAGTCTCAACCTTTCCATCTACACAAAGTAATCTTCTCAAGATATACTTGCTCCTGATGGGGATTTAACCCTTCAGATATAGCAACCAAAGTCCATACTTTGTTGGTGTACATGGATTCCATCTCAGATCGCTAAGCATCCAGCCATTCTTACAGAGTCCCTACTCTCGATGGCCTGCTCGAAACTAGTTAGGTCATCATCTCATGATGCATTCCTCGCTCCCACTGTCATCGAGAAACCGAAGTATCTCTCAGGCGGATGAGAAAACCTACCAGATCGGCGGAGAGGCTGAGGTTCGTCGGGAACTATTGAATCCTTTGGTTCTGTCAAATCATCAGCTGCAGTTTTGTATAGCTGGAACCTTTCCAGTTGTACAGAACTGACCTTGCCTCGATCTTGTCTGGATTTTGCTTTTGACATAGGCCGGAGAATTCCAAATCTTAACTTACTTAAGAGATAGGCTCTTCCCACGCCATATCTTATATGGAGTGGTAGGCATTGATTTGATTCGAACTTAATTCAATTGGTATGCAGCTTCTTAGGTGCATAACCCCCAAAAAGGAATAGGTAACTGAGTAGTACTCATCATAGAGCACACTATATCCAATATGGTGCGATTGCTCCGCCCCGATACACCGTTGCGCTGTGGTGTATTCAGAGGAGTAACACCGAGAGAGAATCTCATTCTCCTTTAGAACAGTCCAAGAATTCCATGCCTAAGTATTCTCCTCCATGATCTTATCATAGGACATAATACTTATACCAGTATTTTGGTTCTCTACTTCTAACTTATATTCTGTGAATATCTCAAAATGTTCGGACTTGTGTTTCAACAGGAACATATGTCTTAATCTTGAGAGATTATCAGAGAACGTAATGAAGTATAAAGAACCAGTCCTTGCATGTGTAGACAGGAGACCTTACATACATCATTATTTATCAATCTTAAGAGTTTACCAACTCTTTCTCTGTTTCCAATAAACAGAGCTATGGTCATCTTATCTTTATGACATGACTGGCAAGTTTCACAAGATGTAAATTCAAACTGATTTAAATATGCATCTAAAATGTAACTTAAGCTAGTCGGGTCACATTGATATGACCTAGTCTACAATGCCTCAAGAAGGATTCGTTTATTTCTGAACTCTTCCTCTTGTGTGTGTTCTGTATACTAGGAACTGTAGTTTGATTTAGAACGTCAATGCTTTTAGATAACGTGCCTGAACCGATCAAATTTTGATATAGGAAATGTTCAAAACATTATCCAACAATACAAAATTTTATCATTAGCATTTGTTCAGAATTTCTTTACTTCTAAAGAGACTGATATGATTTTGTATATCAGGTTCGGTATCTAATAGCATTTGTTCAGAATCAATGTATTTGTAATACAGGGTGACAGTGACCAACAGACTTGGCTGCAACACTTGCCCCGTTTTCTGTCTCATGAAACTTATCACCCATTCTCAGTTCTCTACCTATCTGTAGCCCTATGTAACAGATTACATATCTGGGATCCTGATCCGGTATCAAATACCCAGGATGCCAAGGATACTGAGAAACAGTTCTTTGTAATGAACGCACCCGAAGGAGATGCATCATATGCACTTTCTTCGTTTGGGCGGCATAGGAATTCTGGTATTCCCCTATTTCCTGCTCTGTCTTATAACAATTATAAGTTGGAGTGGGACCAACGTTCCCCAGCTCAGTATAACAAGCGGGTTCGGTCAATTCATCCATATTATTATCTTGATTAAGGCATGATATGGTCACTACCGGGAGAGAGAGAGAGAAGAAAACACTCTGCGTGCGCTCTTGCAAGATTAGATTGGTTATTTATTTTATCTGATCAGGATGGCTCCCACTATTTTTATCAAATCTTCCTTCAAACCCTAAAAAGAAAGACTAGCCGGTTATAATTACACTCTATAAGTTCGCCAATCTTTCAGCCAGGCCAGTATCGGAACTTTGAGGGAGGTTCCCCGTGCTTTCGCACGGACCTAATTAAAGTAAACCTCATTTCCCATAGGCGTAACCCCGTTGACACCTTTCTAGACACCTACTTGATCGACTAATTGTAAAGTGCAAAACTCCCCTAAGAGTAACAATTACTCGCAGTGGGTATCGGGATCCAACTATCATATAGAAGGTATGCAATCTCATTTCAAATTTCAACACTTGAAACTCCCGATAATGGTTTTCACCCCTAGCACCTATGACCTTGGCTAAGGTCAACAAATCATAAGCTCTAGTCAAGTTCTACCCGTCATTTCATGATTAGTTAGACCCACCCACATGACCCTTGGCTAAGGTCAACAAAGCCACATGACTGTCCTAACTAATCGCATCATATGCGGTGTAGGAAGACATCACTTAGCTACCGTACACTACGCCTTGGCTATGGTCGACAAACGTAGCACGAATACTAAGTACTCTACTTCCTAAAATGACAGAGGGTTGCGAATGGTTTTTATGAAAACCTTTAACGCTTTGAACTTGATCTCGTTGCGGAATCAACTGGTTTTTAAATGGAGTGTTTTTTAGGCTTTTCTAGTTTTGCTAAAGGGGTCACTCCCGGTGAAGGGATCGTCGGCCCTTTCCTCGTCGAATGAGGTGCGGGATATATCATATATATCACTATGCAAAGCAGAAACTATAGAAGCAATCAAAAGACAAACCGAGTGTGTAGCATCCGCTAGTTATTGCTAAAGGAGTCACTCCCGGTGAAGGGATCTCGGTCCTTTCCTCATCGAATAAGGTACAGGATATTCTACAAGGAACACCACGATGCAAAGCAAGAACTGTAGCTACCTATTTTTATTTTGAAATTCGATTCCAAAACATCAATTAGGTTTATTTTCTTTCATTAATCTCATTAATGAATGCCCCATCATTTAAGTCCACCTAAACATCACAGAAAAATATAATGTACGCTTATGCCATCCGCATTCGCCTCGATGTCCCGTCTGCACCGTTAGGTTAGGTAACTAACGCCAGAGCGAGGCTGGGCTAGCACGGGTGTAAAACATAAGCAACGTCTATATAATATATCATATATACAATATACAATATCTATCTGAACAAATCACATGATCACATCACAGATAACGTAGCAGAAAATATCATATGAAATATTGGATATACTAGGACGTCCGTGTTTTTAATACGAGCCAGTATAAAACATGGATTCCACGGTCGCGATGAATAGCCAAACCCACACCCCTAGACCCCTACGAGAGCGGCAAGCAACCCTACCAATTCTAGAGTTAGGAGACCTGGACTCGACTCCTCGAGTTGGTCTCCCACTGGACTCCAGAACACAGTTACTTGTGCCCTCCTCCTTGGGTCTATCCTAGTGCAGAACACTGGAAGTGCCCCAATAAAAGAATATTACATACAAGTTTTTACATGAATGAAAATGAAAAACACTCGTCTCACATAAAACCCCCGGGGTATTCAAACACGACGATCCAATATAACATATCCAGCAACACATAACATCACATGTCATCAACGTAAGTAAACATGTGTATCCCAATTGTCGTTGACATACAGCAACGAAACCGGCGATATCACATATTACACTTACGGTCACAGAAAAGAAAGTGTAAAAATACAACAGTTGGAATCCGCAAACTCTTTAGACATCGCATGCCTAACCAAATAAATTCCTTAGACATCGCATGCCTAACAGTTATAAACCCCGCATTTTAGTCTCATTATCGAAAACTCTTTTCAATATCTAGTCGGGCAATTCAACAAGATTCCCGACATCCAGAACGAATGCTCGTCGCAAACTTTAGTAGACGGTCGCACCCCCGATACCATAGACGAAGTGAACTAAGGCGGAACACCGCTACTGCGAGCACCCGAATGGATGCTTTCGGCGACGGGGTTCTCCTACAGTCACATGGTCGGGGCTATGGGGTGTAGCTGTCTATTAAGTTTATCCGGCGAGTATCCACGTACGTTACGCGATTGCGACGGACTTTTGATCACATCAAAATTCCGTGACAACCGATCAAGTGAGACTTAACCGCTAGATTTATAACATTCATTCAGTTATCTCATAACTACTTGTGAATTCCAATTATTGTATCAAATTCCGGATAAGTAGAAAATGTTAAACTTTCCGATCGAACAATCGAACACCAAAGTTTTCCCGAAACAGCTCAACACATGAAATAAGTTTTAAAACATTCACTTCGTGCCTCAGTACCAACGGTCCAGCCGTAGAAAGATCAAGCCAACGCCTCACATGTGGCACTCCGTACTGCCCCAAACCCTAAAGTTCAAAGGGCAGTTCAAGACGGTCACATAATCGATTTAAGGTTTGTTGTCTTCTAGTGGGACCATCGCGTTACTTGCACTACTTGGAACGTCATTAAACTACGGAAAAATCCAACACTTGGAAATTTCCCGGCAGGGGAAAAAGTGGGTATTTATATCCGGTCGAACTTTTTAACAGTTTCTAAAATATCCGGGAAAACTTAAACGAAGTTAAATTATCCGATCAAATTAACGAGTCCCCAATAAAACCCTAGAATACTCAACACTTGAGTCGAATTAAAAAATTCCCATAAAAAATTGCCAAGAAAGGACCTAATAATAAATATATGAAATTTCAGGGACTAAGTTCAAATTTTAGCCGCGGAACCGCCGCCAAACCCATGGTTTAGCCACGGTTCGGCGGTCAAATTATTGACTTAGTGGACCGTACTTCACTGTAATTCTTAGTTTTTCCTGATTGTTTTTCTGAGAATTTTTAATTCACAAAAATCCACTGTTTTGAAAAATGTACAGAGAAGGGTTTTGTCGGGGTTTACGGGTTCGATCGGACTTCTAACTTCGTCTACGCATCGCATAAGGCCCTAGCTAGGCTCTGATACCACTGTAGGGTTCCTAGGCACACCCATGAGATTTCACAACAGATCAAACATGGCCAATTCAAAATTTTCTATGTGCCGAGAAACCCTAATACGGATTGTTGACTAGAGGTAAGGCGATAAAGATGCTAGTTAACAACTTACCTAAGAGTGAACGGAAAACACGACCTTTGTAGATCCGGTCCTCCACCTCCATAGCTCCATGATGATGTTCCTCCGCTGCGATCATCGGATCCCGGACTCTGTTGATGGTTTCGTCGGAGAAATGATCGGGCTAGGTCGTCGACTTCGATGCCGAAGATGATCTACGTCGAGGCAACACAAGATCAAGCTCCAACTTCACCAAGTCATGAAACTTGTGAAGAAAACACCCTATACTACATGGCAAGTGGTAGAGGATGAAGATATAGGAAGTGGGTTCACTTTGGATTTGGATTTCTCACTCTTTTAGTCATGACACCATTGAAGGTAGCATAGTTTTCTTCTTCTTGAAGAAGAAGAAGAAGAAGAAAAAGAATATGATATCTATATTAAAATCAATTGATAAATTATATTAAATCAAGTGATCTTATCATATAGCAACCATGGTTAAGTGTAGAGAATAAACTAGGGTTAGGTGATTGGTCAGGTTAAGGAAAAAACAAAATGGTAGATAAAGCTAAGAAGCTTCATGAAGCTTAAGTAAAGAACAAATTTTGCCACCATTTCATTTTTGCCAAAAGATAACTAAAATGAATAAGTAATTAAGAAAAGATTACTAAACCCTAACCATTAACCTAAACAAGGTTTAAAGCATACACATGCCCAAGTTTGCACGTATCATCAAACATGATACAAACTAGTGCACAAAACTATATCATATATACAATGTGCACTTCAATTGAGAAAATCCATCTTAAGTGAACCAATACTATATAATCCAAAGTAATATATCAAATATATAATTATGCATTAAATCATTAAATCAACACTTGATTTAATGATCCGGTCATACTGCATATAACCGACTAATATCAAGTGTATCAATGTATCGAATCAACGTTTGATTCGGTAACCCGGCTATATCACATATAACCGTCCCATGATACATATCGTGAGAATACAATACAGTATCACATACTGGAATTATTCTCGGTCCCGCACATATCTCATATACGCTCCTATTTCGTTTCGCTTGAGCCAGGAAACCTCTGTGTAGGACTCTAAAGACTCGTCAATACGCCGGCAGCAGGTGATGATCATATCAAACACCCACAAGCCGCAAGCGGTCTGCTAAACATAACGGCCACCCGGTTATTGAGCGATCAGAAGATCGACGAGGAAGCCCGCTCACACTCCTGTGAATCCAACCAGTAACACTTACCGTACAGTCTGGTCTGTTCGTCTGATATGTCGCATATCTCGCCCAGGGGTGGTAAACGTCAGACCCCAGTAGCTTGTTAAGTCATGCCGATATAAGGTCCATAACATAGCATGAAACTACTGATAACACTTACCAGTAGATCACTGCAACCCTGGCCAGGGATTTCCAGTTATGGCCAGTCGTGCATAGCGCAACATCAACCCCTAATACCGGGAGAGACGAATCCCCTCCTATCGCTCATTGCCTCCATGTGAATCGGGACTGTATCCAAAAACCACCTGTTTGCACAACTCAGTAGAGCCGTGGTAGGGTGGAAATCAAAGCACAGTGGGAGACACACAAGACTCTATGACGATCTCGGGTCAACAGACTAAACTGTACCAGTGTCACCAGAGAACTGCCATCTTACGTGAGGTATAATACCATCTGGGATTTCTCGGTGAGTCCGTTCTGTGTACCAAGTCTCCACTGAGCACCCGCATACTATCTCCGATGTCAAACACCAATGGATATGGGATCATCCATCGCCCATCACATGGGTCGAGAAGATATACGCTAGTCTACTCTGGAATATCGATACCCCATCACGATATTCCCACGACTAGGAACATTGAAGGATGTACTCATGGACTACCCAGGCCCCACTAGTATGATCTACATCATAGTCCTGGAAGTTGAGTTCACATCCTAAGGGCTTTATCAACATGTAACAGAGAGACAGAAAGTATACATGTTAAGGTAAAGAGCAACCAGATAGCGTACTATCATGTCGAGGAAGAAAGTCCTACCTATATATGTCCCAGCATCCACTACAATATACATCCAATGTACAGTAATGGCCTCTAGGGCATACATATAACTAACACTGGGGACTCCTCTGGGGTTCGTGCTCTCAGGGTGTCTTCCTAGGGTCAATTCTAAGCTCCTGAAGTTGTTTATTTTTCCAGTAAAAGTCCCAGTTCATTCCAGATTTGCCTGCACACTCAAAGTTCATAAACCGGCATTGCAAAGTTCTGAAATTCCGTATTTTTGTGTTTGAGGTTTGGTTAGGTCTGGATTTTGGACAATTGGGGAGTTTAAGGTCACTAATAAAGTCCAATAACACAACCACAACTCAAAATAACCTTAACCCTCTCTAGGTTTTTTTCCAAAGCTCACCAAACTTCGCCAAATCAATATCAAACTCGAAATGAGGGTTAAGCACTAGAAACACTACACTAATTGTGAATGGTTTTACCTCATTTAGCTCTTATGAATCCTCTACAGCGCCAAAATCAAAATTTTCTTCGTCCATAAGGTAGCTTGTGAGCTTGTGCACCTTTTTTGTAAAATGGGTGTGAGGTTTTGGAGTGTTTTTCATGGAGTATTGGGGGTTGGAGATGGAGGAGAAAGAGGAGGCAACAGCAACAGCTGAAGAAAGAGAGGGAGAGTAAATGAGTGTTGGAAATTATGAGGGAATGGCCAAGTCCAAATCAAGGGTAAACCCTCCCTTTCTCTCTCTCACCCATACCTCATATAATATTCATTATCCTTTTCTTTTCTTTTTCCCTTTTCTTTTCTCTAATGCATTTTCCTTCTCTCCTCAATAGTAAACCCAAAATAAAATCCATGCAAAAATGTAACAAGTGTAGAACAAGATATGGTGCATGTTTTGCACAAAATACGCTTAAAGCGCGATTGGCAATTTTTATTCGCCATTAGCACTAAATTAGCATATAATTAATCATAAAAACTTAAAATTTGCATAATTCACATGAAACACCCACTTTTAGTAATTTCTATAATTTTCAAAAAATTTCCCTAATTTATCGGCATTTAATTATACCGAAATATTAAAATATTCATTTAAAATTAATATTAAATTATAAAAATTCCCAAAAATAATACTTTATTTTTCTGAAATGTTACAATACACATATGAAGGCATTATAAGACTTACATGGAACTTAATTTATATATATTCATTTTGCATTTAAATTAAAAGGAAAAGAAAAGAATTATTCATCCATAGTTATCTTCTACACTCATCCAAAGTTAACCTTAGCTCACCCACTTTTTAACCATGGATTAATTTTCCTTTTGCCTTTTAACTCAAGTGCAATAATATCTAAATTAAGTGACCATGGTTTGTGATGACAAATAGAAAATATATATACATATCTTTTCTATTATTTTCATTAAGCTTTATCATTTCATTTAGACAAAAGCTTTCGCCTTCATCTTCTTCTTCCACCATGCTCTCTTGATTTTTCCAAAGAGAGAGAGAGAGATAAAAAGAAAGGGTTTTGATAAAAGAAAACACACCACCTCATCATTCTACTCTAATCTAGCCAATTAGTTTAGAGTGTTTAGCTTCATCATCTTGTTTGATCAATTGAAGCTAGGAGCTTGGACTAAGTTGACTTCGGGTGAATCATCGTGGACAAAGGAGCTCACTTGCAAGCTTTTCCAACTCTCAACGATCCTAAGAGTCACTACAAAGAGGACTAAAAAGGTTCTATTCTTTTCACTTAGTGACAGAATAGTTTTTGTATGGGATACTTGTGATGTTACCCTAGTATTCAAGTTAAAGATCCTTGCTTTGTTTGCTTAGCACCTCTAATTTTTTAAAGTGGCATGTGTGATGTTTCCATACTCTATAGTAGGTGCTAGAGAACCCTAAAAATGGTATCAGAGCCATGCTTGAATTATGGACACAGTATTAGAACTAATACGAAAACGAAATCGACTCCGAAAATACGGTATTACGGAACCCTAAAGTTGCTCTCTGGAAATTTTTCAAAAATTTGTCTAAAATTTTTTTTAACAACTTCAGAGTCATATTTGAGCTGTTATAAGAACACTAGGGAAATACGTAGGGGAGTGCTCGTATTTTAGTGCTCTTATGGGTTCATTTTGGGGTTTCTAGTATTGTTTGCTTAGCCCAATTTTCATGAGATGATTGTTTTTGACTTGGGGCTGATTCGTAGTGCTTCATAGTCATAAATTCTAGCACTGTATTGGTAACCTTGATAATGTTTAGCAGTTCGAACGAACTTCAAAACCCCACATCTTGACCCCGCTGAAATTTCTAAGTGTTGTGTTTTTCCTAAGTTACCTTTGCATTCGATAGTCACGCAAGTGTTCCTATGGGCCCTCTAGAAGATCATAATAACCTTAACTCGATTCTATGCCCACGGAACCGCGCTCGAACCTTCGGGTTTGCCGTAGTTCCGTGGTGTCATGGGTGAGGCGTTGGTTAACCCCTTCTACGGCTAGAGCATAGCTACTGTGGCGCGATTTTGGGTATTTGTAACTTTCCTAAAATGTTGAGCTCTTGGGGTAAAAGGTGGGTGTAAGTTGATTCGATCGAAATGTTAAACATCGTCTTGATTTCTGTGATTGCAATTGCTGTTTTCACTTTCTTTTCTGCGACCGTAAGCGTAGTATGTGGTGTATCGCCGGCTTTGTTGCTATACATCAACGACAATCGGGATACGCATACTTGCTTACGTTGATGATATGAGATATTATGTGTTGCTAAGATATGATGCAGGATTGTCGCGATCGAATAGCGGGGGTTTTATGTGAGATGACAGTGTTTATTTTCATTCGTGTAAAAGTCAATTGTATGTAATATTCTTTTATTTGGGACACTTCCGGGTTGAGGATGATGTCACCATTATTGTATATTATTTACTTTTCCGCATTAGGATAGACCCAAGGAGAGGAGCACAAGTGATCGGGTTCTAGGGTTCAGTGGGAGGCCATCTCGAGGAGTCGAGACCGGGTCTCCTAAACTCTAGAATTGGCAGGATCACTTGTCGTAGGGGTCTAGGGGTGTGGGCTTGGCTATTCATCGCGACCGTGGAATCCGTATTTTCTATTACTGGCTGAATACAAAATACGGACCTCCTAGATATCCTTTTTATTTTCATATATGCTTCTGCTGATGTTGATATTCTGTAATGTGATTACTTAGTATCTGAGACGAATGGATTATTATTATATATATGATATATAATAAACGTTGCTTATATTTTACACCCGCACTAGTCCCGCCCGCTATGCCGTTAGCTAAGTAACCTAATGGTACATAACGGGACACTGTGGCGAATGCGCATGGTATAAGTATACGTTCTATTTTCATTTCTTTTCTGTGATGGCTTAGGAATTTAAATGATGGGACTACATTAATGAGATTAATATAAAGTAAAAGAAACCTAAAGATGTTGTAGAATCAGATTTGAAACCCACTCGGCCTTTTTATGAAAAATGCAAGTTTCAAAAGATGCGGAGCTTAAGCCACTCCTTTTCTAAACTGTTTTGATTCTACGACGAGATCAAATTCAAAGCGTTAAAGGTTTTCATAAAATCCATCCGCAACCCTCCGTCATTTTAGGAAGCAGAGTACTTAGTATTCGAGCTGCGTATTTTGAATATAGTCAAGGCGTAGTGTACGGTAGCTAAGTGATGTCTTCCTACAAAGCATATGATGCGATCAGTTACGACATTCATATGATTATGTTGATCATAGTCAAGGGTCATATGGGTGGGTCTAGTTAATCTCGAAATAACGGGTAGAACTTGACTAGTACTTATGATATGTTGTCCATAGCCAAGGTCATAAGTAATTAGGGGTAAAAGCCATATCGGGAGTTTCAAGAGTTGAAATTTGCAATGAGATAGCATACCATCTATATGATAGTTGGATCACGATCCCACTGTGAGTAAGAGTTACTCCTAGGAGTGTTTTGCACTTTATAATAGCTAATCCAGTAGGTGTCTAGAAAGGTGTCAACGGGGTTTGACCTTTGGGAAAATGAGGTTTATTTTAATTAGGTCCGTGAGAAAGCACGGGGAACCTCCCTTACAGTACTGACACTAGCCTAGCTGACCGGTTAGCGAAACTGTAGAACGTAATTAACCCTGGCTACTTTTCTTTTCAGGTTTTGAAAGAAAATTTGATTAAAGCAGTGGGAGACATCGATTAGATAAGATAATAACCAATCTAATTATTTGCAAGAGCACTTCGCTGAGTGTATTCTTTTCTCTCTCCTAATGGCAGATACCGATGACGGGACTTAAGCTTCTACTAGAGAAAAACAAACTGACAGGGCTGAATTATAAAGAATGGTTGAGGAACTTGAATATTGCACTCGCATATGATAAAGTATCATATGTCCTCACTACCAAAGCCCCACCCGTCTCAGGACCTGAATCATCTGTTTCGGATAGGGAGATCCGAGAAACATGGGATATTGATTGCAACACAGGCAGGTGCCTCGCGCTTGCTTCTATGGACAGCATCCATCAAAAACAGCATGAGAAGATGGATGTGCAATCCATCTTTCTTCATACAAAGGAGTTGTATGAAGAGCAATCTCGTACTTTGCGATACGAGGCATTTTGAAAGTTGTTTCAGATGCGAATGGCCCCCGGTGCATCAGTAGGAGACCATGTCCTGAAGATGATTGGTCTTATAGAAGAACATGAGGAACTGGGATGGACTATGGATAATGAGCAATATACAGATGTTGTTCTGCAGTCTCTCTCCCCCGCCTTTGCTCCGTTCATAGTGAATTTCAATATGAACGATTTGGAGAAATCATTGCCTGAACTTCTCAATATGTTGAGAAGTGCAGATAGCACGTTGAAAACAGCGAAGACTCCCGCTCTGCTTGCTGGGCTATCTTCCTCTTCCGTCCCAAAAGCCAAGGCCAAGGGAAAGAAGAAGAAGAAGTCCATCAAACCGAAAGGTGAAGTCAAAAAGGAGAAGGGGAAAGACATACCTGGGGCCGTGGGAAGTGGAAAAGGAGAATGTTTTTGCTGCCACAAGTCGGGACATTGGAAACGCAACTGTGCTGTGTATCTTGCTGTTCTCAAGAAGAAGAAGCATGGTGATGCTTCCACTTCAGGTGTGTTTATAACTGAAAATTGTTTTTCATTAAACTCTGCATCTTGGGTGTTAGATACCGGTTCTAGTTCTCACATCTGCAATTGTATGCATGGATTGAGAAACGATAGAGTTTTGAAGACTGGAGACCATACTCTGCGGGTTGAAAATGGTTCTAATGTACATGCTGTATCCGTAGGAGAGTATCATCTGGGGTTGCCTTCGGGTTGTATATTGGTTTTGAAGCCGTGTTATTTTGTACCAAGCATGCTATGTAATATAATATCCGTTTCTTCGTTAGATAATGAAGGATATAATTTTGTGTTGCAAAATAATGTTATGAACATTAACTTGAATCAAGTGTTGATTGGGTATGGTACACTAAATAACGGCATTTACGTCCTGAACCAACACACAGTTTTTAACATACAACATACTAATAAAAGAAAATTTTCAGATATAAATGAAGCTTTTCTTTGGCATTTTAGACTTGGTCAAACTAATGAAACAAGACTAAACAAGCTACAAAAAGATGGATATTTGAATCCTTTTGAATATAAGTCTTATGCAACTTGTCAGTCCTGCATCAAAGGTAAAATGACCAAAACTCCATTTACTGGACACGGAGAAAGAGCTGTAGAACTCTTAAGCTTCATACATAGTGATGTATGCGGACCGATGTCTACACATGCACGAGGCGGTTTTTCATACTTCATTACCTTTACTGATGATTTCTCGAGATTCGGACACGTGTTTTTGATAAAGCACAAATCCGAAGCTTTCGAGAAATTCAAGGAGTACAAACTTGAAGTAGAAAAACAAACAGGCTTAAGCATAAAAAAACTTCGATTGGATCGAGGTGGAGAGTATTTAAGTACAGAGTTTTCAAACTTCTTAAAAGAGAATGAGATTCTCTCTCAGCTCACTCCTCCTTGTAAGTCTACGCTAGCGCCCCGGCCGTCTACAGACGCCAAATGCGGAACAAAAACTTTTTAACTGGCGCTATTGTATACTTTAACCCGGATCTGCCATTATTGCTAAACTAACAAACTGTAAAGAGTGTAGAAAGGTTATACCGAACGATCCGAGTCCTTCGTTCTTTTAACCATCATCCCACGCTCCGTTGCGGCTGCTCCGATCTCGTCGATCTCCAATCTGCTCGTCCAGGTGGCACCACATCACCGATTCTTTAAACGGGTTCCCGCCTCTGACTCGAGGCAACTCGGTCGTCAAGTTTGCTAGAAGAGACGACCAAGAATGATGTAGAGAATGAGTAGATGACTTTGTCTCGTTCCGTCCAAAACTGTGGACGGACGGTTAATGAAGTTGCCGTGGGAATCGGGTGTTGGAATGAAATGAGCTGTGAAATTCCATACACCGATAAAACCTATCATAATCTTTTCTAGCAAAAATGAAACATCAAGTGAGAGAGAGTGTGAGGAGAGAGAGGGGGCCGGCCACTTATAGGAGTGGGGGGTGACCGTAGGAGAGGGGAGAGTAACCATAAGATAAATATCATAATGTGAACACAAAGTAATATCTTAAGGAAAACAAAACCTCATTGAAATCAAAGCATGAGTCATGAAGCCTAGTCATCATCTGGAACCTTCTAGAACCTTCTAGAAGCATGACTCACTCTCATCCAAGAAAAGATAAATCCGTCTTTAACCGAATGTTAAAAGACGGCTGATAGAAAACTGGAAACTGGCAACTTCCAAAAGTGATCCTGAAACGACTTTCAGGATAACCCCGAAACTGTAAAAATATACCCGCATTTGTATTACGACCGAATACAAATGCAACTGAGACAAAGATATTATACCTACTCAATATAATACTCGGATCCGGCTTAAACCAAAGCCGACCAGTATCAACTGCCCGAAAAATAACACGTGCGTAAACGCACGTGCATTTTCCGAACCCTGCCATAAAACCATACGGCCTCTACAACGTTTCGCCCGAACTTGGGAAACTGTCTGTGGGGGACTCTAATGACTCGTCAGTACCTTGGCAGTGGGTTTAACCACAAACCGTCAGCGGCACTAGCTATGCGTAACGGCTGCCCATGGACTGACCTCAAGGGAGGCCGATGAGCGCACTCAAGGGTGGCCGATGAGTGAACTTATCCAGAAACCCTACTGAGCCTAACAGTGACAATGTATATACAGTCCGGTCCGTTCGTCAATGAGTATCGCATATCCGCCTAGGGGGCTAGAAACGTCAGACCCCCAATAGCAGTATAAGTCGTGTCGGAGTGTAGCCCAAAAACACCCTGAGATACTACTGGAGTACCTACCAGTAAATCTCCTGCCATGGCTATGGACTTTGTGTAATGGCTCTCCTAGACACAGCACGACCTCGCCCCCAATACCGGGAGAGACGAATCCCCTGCCGATCCGCTCACATGCCTCCATATGGCTCGGGACTGTACCCAAAAGCTACCTGTTTGCACGACTCCTTTGAGCCGTGGTAGGGTAGAAATCAAAGCACAGTGGGAACTCACACGAGACAAATGACGACCTCAGGTCGATGAACTAACCTGTACACATGTCACCAGGGAACTGCTATCTGACGATAGGTATAGTACTAACTAGCAGATTCCCGGCGAGTCCTGTCCGGTGTACTCATAACCCAATGAGCACCTGTATACATCTTAGGTGATCCAACTAACACCAGTGGCTTGTGAGACCGGCCACCGCCCCTCGTCGGGGTCTCGACTGTATACACTAGTCTACTCCGGAGTATCGATGCCCTGTCTCGAAACTCCCACGACTAGGGACCAAAATTAAGGATATGCATATAAACTACCCAACTCTCACGTATATGATCGCCATCATACTGTTGGTAGTAAAGCAAGATCCTAAGGGCTCTATCAAAGTGTAACATGCAATCAGTCACCTGAACATGTACACGACTGATAAAGGCAAACCAGATAGCATACTATCATCTCGAGTAAGACTGTCCTACCGGGATAGGTCCTCCGCAATCATTGCAATCACGTACCTGCGATCCAATAATTGACTATGAGGGCACTATCTCCAACAATCTCCCACTTGCACTCAAGGCTAATATTGCGATGTCGACTACTCACAGCCCGTGTGAAACCGAACATCCAACTCCTCTACTAATCAGTTTCACAAAGCCCGTTTGTAAAACTATTGTGTTCGAGAAATAGCCTCAGTGAGTGGATCCGCCTAGAAGTTTCTTTCTATATCTCTCTTAATCTCAAATTCGCAGAGAAAACCATCTCCCGAATTGAGTAATACCTGTCTTAGAATATGTCTGGATATCTGATGGGACCTTAGTTCATAAATGAACTCCATATCCAAACTTCTTAGACCGAATCGATCACTGAACCTAATCAGTATCGGGCACCTTGCCTCCCACAGTATCCTCTTGGACCACCTGTCCATAATACTATCCCTCTTGGTCAGAGGGAAAACTATAACTCTGACAATCACTCTTTCATCCATGTCACCTTTGAAGGCTGGAATGATGATCGTCTCCCGAAGGAGGCTGCCGTCATCAAATCCGTAGAACATCCACTTATGTTCTAAAATTGCTTCCTTATGTCTCTCCAGGATTGGATTAATACAAACTTATTGCATCTAGTGCAAAAACAACATCTGGTGTGGTACTTGACATCTCATGATTGACTCAATTGCCTAAGCAAGTGATCTGTCAATCATGCACATCCCTCTCCCCTTTAGTCTATACGACACCTTTAGAGAGGGTGACCCCATCACCTGCAGGTACACCACCATGCTAGGAGTCAACTATTCCAAAAACCATTAGAATATCTGTCAAAGTACCCACATTGGGAAACTACCCAAATCCAGATCTAAAACCATAGATCCAGAAACCAGAATGTCAAATATTATATCCATATCCTGTCTGGAGAAACAACTGTGTGACGATCACAGTACAACCGATCGTAGTATAGGAATTTTACTTCCCACTCTGTGTATGTCATCCAGATACCATGACATCACACCCTACTACCTTCTTAACAGATCCATCCCCTATTCTGATTGAAGTCAAACCCATGACTGTCACATCAAAATTAGATGATCTATCTCCGCTATAACTGCTCTAGTCTATAAATAGACATAAGCATCTTGCCCACTATGCTTCCGCTGCTCCCACTGACTACGACAACCCTCCTACCGGGTCTCATAACCTGGAACAACAGTAGTGTCAAGTCTGGGTAGATAAGAACCTCCCTGTTACCGTCCTTGAGGCTACCGAAGTACCTCTCGGGTGTCTGAGGTTATCCACCATATCTGCGGAGTGGCTATTGGAATGTCAAACCTGATTGAATATATAGGTCCTATTAAATTTTCCGTAATCGTTTGCGGTTCTGGAATCACTTCCAGTTCTACCATACTCCCACTACTGTTTTCTGAAAAAATCCATTTTACTAAAACTGTGGCGAGTCAAGAACAATATCACTATTGATCTTCCAAATGGTAGAATATCAACCCTCGTCATAGCCAGGGTCAACCCACAAACAGCCATTACAGAAACGTGCCCTGAGTTATCCAGAGTCTGGTTTTAAGCATAAGCTGGACAACTCCCCATACCTTAGTATCTTTTTAAGGTACGATCCATTCTATATCCAATATAGAAACTTTGGCACTTATTTAATTGGAACTATATTCAAATCATGCAGCTGTCTCCAGTGCATATCAACTTAATGGAAAGAGGCTAATCAGCATTACTCAACTTAGGAATCCATCCAATTATGAGTAACCTGAAAGAGAAACTCGTTTTTCAAAACCATCACTATCATCTGAATACCAATCACAAAAATCTACATCATCGATCTCTTTGAAGAATCCCGACACTTGTGATACCTGGTTTTCTACTTTATTCTTATACCCACAACTTCTCAAAACTTAGACCTTGTATTTCTACGAAACACTTGTCTAAATACTAGAGAAGTTATAAGTAAACAGAACATAGTACGAGGACCTACCCCTTTGTCCTGAAGGACACTGGACAACATACAATACTCTGTATAAGTCCGCTGAGTCAAACAACTCAAAACCTGTGCGTCGTAGGTTGAAAACTGTACCCTGGCGATTTCCTCAAATATCACCAATTACAACGAATTCCGATATAATGAGGACAATCACCTAATTCCCAATAACTTACTCCCACTCATCATCTGTAAAACCATACAGATATGAGAATGAAACCTGGTAAATACATACCCTTGGAGTAAGTGTCTAATCGGGAAAACAGTTTTTCTTTAACAATGCACTGAAACATGAAAATGTTTCGTAGGGGTATCCTGGTATTCATAGCAATGCCTCTTCCATAATCCAATTCATGACTTCAACTGTATATTTTATTGCCATCTCTCCAAATCCCTTTATTTGTCTTTAGTCGTTACCTTCTGTACACCATCGTTAGGCTAAATGGTTTTCTTCCTTCCCTACCATTCGGCACCAGCCTATGGTTTGGAAGAAGACTATCCAGTAAGCATAATAGGTGTACCCTCCTAAACCAAGGAGTACTCGCATCTTGAGAGAAGGTGATAATAAAAGACAACTGAATAAACCAATTCTATTTCTCCTGAACCTTGATCCATCCTCGAAGAAGTCCCTTCGAGTTCGTATATAACCATACGATGGATCTATCCAATGGAAGTGGATATCCGTAGTAATATGGGTGTTCTGAGAAATTCAAAGGGTAAAAGAAGGAGTGGCAATGACTTATGCAACAATGACAATCCAAAAGCCAGTATATTTAAGAAGGTTCGGTCAACCTGGTCACTGAGTCATAGTCTAGGGTCGGTCAAAGGTCGCTGCCAAAGAGAGAGAGAGAAAAGAAACACTCTGCGTGCACTCTAACCTAGATCAGAATGGTCATCAATTTATCTAATCCGGAAACCTCCCACTGTCCTGTCAAATTCTCCTCCAAACCTAAAAGAAGAATCAATCGGGATCACCCGAAGAGTAAACCAACTCATCAGTGGGAATCGGGATCCAACTCTCATCGCATGATAACGTGATGGAATGCATCCACGTTACTCATACTCCAGAAGGTATGCGCATACTTGGCAAGTTTCAGTTTCGTTAGAAACTCCCGATATCAATTTTGCCCCATGCTCTTATAACCTTGGCGTTGGTCAAAATGTCATAAGTCACATGCCAAGTTCTACCCGTCACTATCTTGTCAATTTGAACCCACCCGCACATGCCCTTGACGTTGGCCAAAATGGCAGAACGACTGTCCCAAACTAACTCATCTATCTATGCAACAATTGAATACCCAGCAGCTACCAAACACTATGCCTTGGCGTTGGTCAAAATACATAGCTTGAATACTACTGAATACCCAAAAGAAGTGACGGAGGGCTACGGCTGGTTTTTGGCGAAAAACCTTTAGCGTAGTGAACTTGATATCGCTGAAGGAACCTGATAGCTTTTTTTAAAATATAGTGGCGAAAACCTTTTGCTAAAGAGGTCACTCCCGGTAAAGGGATCTCGGCTCTTTCCTCGTGGAATGAGGTGCAGGATATTCCACTGAATACCGCTATGCAAAGCAACTTGTAATCGACTATAGTGAAGTTATTACCCTGACGCAAACTTCTGCCCAAGGGGTCAGTCCCGGTGAAGGGATATCGACCCTTGCCCCGTCAAATGAGGTGCAGGATATTCCACTGAATACCGCTATGCAAAACAAAAGGAAACGTCTTTGCAATAACACTTTTTAAATTTGTTCCAACAACTGCAAACAGGTTTGTTTAACTTTGCATTGATCAGAATCAACGCAGTCCCATCAATCAATCACACCAGAAAAGAACGAAAATAAAATGTACGTATATGCCATCCGCATTCGTCACTGGGTCCTATTCATAACAGAATACTGCATTTTATACCGCCCATTCTTACGCTCGTGTGTTTATAGGTAGGTGCTTTTTATCCGTGTTTGTTATATATTTGCAGGATACAGGTTCTCGGTTCTAAAACGGTGAAATTCATAGAAAACACGACAAAATCCGGGTTCCTGCCAACCACTGATAAAACACGGTCTCCGCTCTCTATCCGTGTGTTGCCAGATATCAGTTTAAGAGACAAAATGTCAAATCATTGTCGCTTTCATGCACAAGGCTCAATGGTAGCACAAGATCCAAGAGATCTACGCGGAGCTCGAGGCAATCATTCCAAATCTTGACAAAAAGTCCACCTTTCCTCAACAGAAATTCTGGAAGAAATGTGAAAGTAATTTCAGAAACTACATGTACCAGACAACAGGGGATACAAAACCAGGAACCCACAAGAAATACCCAAGCCCAACTCCACCAAACGGCCGCGGAAGCGCGGCCAAAGGGGGGTTTTGGCCGCCCTTCCGCGGCCATGTGGGGCCCACTTGCCAACGGTTTTTGGGGGTATTCTTGGGACTTCATCTTTGGTCTGCTGGTTGCCCTAGAACCCCATTTCCCTGCCTATAAATACAGCAGAACTGAGCTCAACCAAGGGTCATTCTTTGCATTCTTTTTGTTCCTCTTTTGTAGTGTTTTGTATAGTTGTTCTTCTTCTTCTTCATTCCTCTTCCATGAATTGTAGTGAGAGCTTTTTGTGGATATGAATAAAGATGAGGGTTTTGTATCATTCTCTTGTGCTTCTTCTTCCCCTTTGAGATTTTTGCTTTCTCTTGCTCATTCAACCTCTTCATTGAGCTTGAATGGTTAAGGGTTAGTTATTGATCTCAAAGGTCGTATTTTCTCCCGGGACTAGTTCTTCACTTCACATGCGTTCTCTACCCTTCCCTTGATCTTGCAACCTCTTCATTGAGCTTGCAAGTTTAAGGGTTGGCTATTGAGCACATGCTTGGCTTGGGTTCTACTTCCGTGTTCTTTTCTTGTTCTTTTTATTACTCGCTTTTTATTACTTGTCTTTCTATTTCATGCAATTTTATTCATGCTCTTTATTACTTGTATCTTTTCTTTTCTTTGTTCTTTTCTTTTTGTTCTCTTTTGTTTATTTTGTGAATGTTGTAATTATTGTTGTTGTTAAGAATTAATACGGTTTTATAAGTTAACATTTCCTTCTCATTTCCTTTTCCCGTTATTTTCCTTTTGAACTCCGCCCAAACCATACGCAAGCGCTCCGTTAGGCACCGTACCCTGACAAGGTAACGGTGATTCCTAACCACGACCGGTTGCGTTCGGTTTGGCCGGAGGCGAAGGCAAGAGACAAGAACGGAAGGACAAGGGTAAATAAGCCGGATTCCTCGAATACCGCGCTTAAATCCCCTAATCCACGTTGTTGCCGATTGCTTAGCTTCAATTGGTCAAGACTCGGCTCAAAGGTTTTGAGTACGGATTTCTTAGCTTATAATTTCGTATTTTCTTAACAACTTTATACTTGCAGATAAACACATAGGTTAGAACAAACAAACATACAAGATTCTTTATTAACTCGTCTAAAGCAAGAAGGTAAGATAACACCATCTCCCTGTGGACCGACCCGTGCTTACCGGCTAGCTGCATAGCGACACCGTCCTGATCGCGGTTACACTTAAATTCTTTGAACATCCGACACGCCATCGGCGTGCGATCAGGTCCCGTCATCACCCGTTAGGTTACTTAACTAACGACAGAGCAGGGACTGGACTAGCGCGGGTGTGAAACATATACAACATCTAATAGTATATAAACCAATATACATAATCGCTCCAGGCGTGATAATATGCAACATTACAGAAAAGTAATAAGCATTACAGAACAATACAGATAATCTGGGATCCCCGGGTTTCACAGAGCCGCTGCTGAAACCCGACGTTCCCATGTCGTGTGGATAGCCTGTGCAATGAAACCTAGACCCCTACGGGTGCGGCAAGTTACCCGCCAAAACCTGAAGCGAGGCAGCCCCCTACAGCATAGTGAATGGACCACCCAGCACTTCACGGAATCCGGTAATCTTGGGCACCCCTCCTTGGGTCAACCTGTACCCCCTACGAGTGCGGCGAATAGTCTGCCAATTTTAGAGTGGGGCCCCTCTGCCTCTCAAAGCCATGAGATGCGGACCCGTTGCCCTCCAGAACCCGGCTATCCGTGCACTCCGTCGCGGGGCAAAACCTAGTACAGTAATGAAAAATAGTACAACAGGTACATCGACCGCAACCTGGTCGTGCCCCAAAAGAATATTATACAACAGGCAGTGACGGCAGTCCACATGTTGGACGCTCGCCCTGCAATATCAAATGTACAAATAAACTCAAACTGTACTAGCATTGCACACTGCTATCCACCACGACAAATCCGCAACATCACAGCACAACACAGAACATCAACGCGAATGTCACGTTCGCAAACCCGTCTAAAAGAACTATAGCAATCGGACGCGGTTTACCGATCAAATGACATTCCCGGTCGGAGATATAATGTAAGCACTGTAAACTAACATGTTTAAATTTCGATCGACCAAATATCAAAAAGTGGGCCCCACGACTTACTGGTGAACAGTAACAAAATCTGGGCCAAAACGATATTTACCAAAAACCACAAAATCCAACAGAGAACCCACTGTGAAAATTTGGGGCCACGACCTCACTGTATGGCCGCGGAAGCGCGGTAAAACCATAGGTTTGACCGCGTTTCCGCGGCGATATCATCGAATTACGTGCCCAAATTTCTACGTGGTTCTTAGAAAAGCCTGCACAGATTTTTAAGACATGTAGAATTAATTTTTGAGACCATTTAAAATCAACAGAAACTGTCGAGCTAGGATTTTGCAATTTTCGATTTCCGGTTCGATCGATGTTTTAAACGCGTTAGCACAAGTTAGTATAGCAAAATGGTTAGGCTCTGATACCACTGTAAGTCTACGCTAGCGCCCCGGCCGTCTACAGACGCCAAATGCGGAACAAAAACTTTTTAACTGGCGCTATCGTATACTTTAACCCGGATCTGCCATTATTGCTAAACTAACAAACTGTAAAGAGTGTAGAAAGGTTATACCGAACGATCCGAGTCCTTCGTTCTTTTAACCATCATCGCACGCTCCGTTGCGGCTGCTCCGATCTCGTCGATCTCCAATCTGCTCGTCCAGGTGGCACCACATCACCGATTCTTTAAACGGGCTCCCGCCTCTGACTTGAGGCAACTCGGTCGTCAAGTTTGCTAGAAGAGAGGACCAAGAATGATGTAGAGAATGAGTAGATGACTTTGTCTCGTTCCGTCCAAAACTGTGGACGGACGGTTAATGAAGTTGCCGTGGGAATCGGGTGTTGGAATGAAATGAGCTGTGAAATTCCATACACCGATAAAACCTATCATAATCTTTTCTAGCAAAAATGAAACATCAAGTGAGAGAGAGTGTGAGGAGAGAGAGGGGGCCGGCCACTTATAGGAGTGGGGGGGTGACCGTAGGAGAGGGGAGAGTAACCATAAGATAAATATCATAATGTGAACACAAAATAATATCTTAAGGAAAACAAAACCTCATTGAAATCAAAGCATGAGTCATGAAGCCTAGTCATCATCTGGAACCTTCTAGAACCTTCTAGAAGCATGACTCACTCTCATCCAAGAAAAGATAAATCCGTCTTTAACCGAATGTTAAAAGACGGCTGATAGAAAACTGGAAACTGGCAACTTCCAAAAGTGATCCTGAAACGACTTTCAGGATAACCCCGAAACTGTAAAAATATACCCGCATTTGTATTACGACCGAATACAAATGCAACTGAGACAAAGATATTATACCTACTCAATATAATACTCGGATCCGGCTTAAACCAAAGCCGACCAGTATCAACTGCCCGAAAAATAACACGTGCGTAAACGCACGTGCATTTTCCGAACCCTGCCATAAAACCATACGGCCTCTACAACGTTTCGCCCGAACTTGGGAAACTGTCTGTGGGGGACTCTAATGACTCGTCAGTACCTTGGCAGTGGGTTTAACCACAAACCGTCAGCGGCACTAGCTATGCGTAACGGCTGCCCATGGACTGACCTCAAGGGAGGCCGATGAGCGCACTCAAGGGTGGCCGATGAGTGAACTTATCCAGAAACCCTACTGAGCCTAACAGTAACAATGTATATACAGTCCGGTCCGTTCGTCAATGAGTATCGCATATCCGCCTAGGGGGCTAGAAACGTCAGACCCCCAATAGCAGTATAAGTCGTGTCGGAGTGTAGCCCAAAAACACCCTGAGATACTACTGGAGTACCTACCAGTAAATCTCCTGCCATGGCCATGGACTTTGTGTAATGGCTCTCCTAGACACAGCACGACCTCGCCCCCAATACCGGGAGAGACGAATCCCCTGCCGATCCGCTCACATGCCTCCATATGGCTCGGGACTGTACCCAAAAGCTACCTGTTTGCACGACTCCTTTGAGCCGTGGTAGGGTAGAAATCAAAGCACAGTGGGAACTCACACGAGACAAATGACGACCTCAGGTCGATGAACTAACCTGTACACATGTCACCAGGGAACTGCTATCTGACGATAGGTATAGTACTAACTAGCAGATTCCCGGCGAGTCCTGTCCGGTGTACTCATAACCCAATGAGCACCTGTATACATCTTAGGTGATCCAACTAACACCAGTGGCTTGTGAGACCGGCCACCGCCCCTCGTCGGGGTCTCGACTGTATACACTAGTCTACTCCGGAGTATCGATGCCCTGTCTCGAAACTCCCACGACTAAGGACCAAAATTAAGGATATGCATATAAACTACCCAACTCTCACGTATATGATCGCCATCATACTGTTGGTAGTAAAGCAAGATCCTAAGGGCTCTATCAAAGTGTAACATGCAATCAGTCACCTGAACATGTACACGACTGATAAAGGCAAACCAGATAGCATACTATCATCTCGAGTAAGACTGTCCTACCGGGATAGGTCCTCCGCAATCATTGCAATCACGTACCTGCGATCCAATAATTGACTATGAGGGCACTATCTCCAACACTCCTTACACACCACAACACAACGGTGTGTCAGAATGGAGGAATCGTACCCTATTAAATATGGTACGGTCCATGATGTGTGATGCTGAGTTACCGCTTTCCTTTTGGGGGCATGCATTGGAGACAACAACGTATCTGTTAAAAAGGATTCCGACCAAGACCGTGTCTACCACTCCATATGAGATATAAAGTGGAAAGAGACCATCTCTTAAAAGAGTTAGGATTTGGGGTTGTCCGGCTTTTATTAAAAAGTAGAATCCTGACAAACTCGAGACACGATCGGTCATGTTTAAATTTGTGGGATATCCAAAACACTCGTATGGATATCTATTCTACCACAAGGAGGAACAAAAGGTGTTTGTTGCTCAGCATGCCACATTTTTGGAAAATGAAATCTTTACAGACAGTACTGATGGCAATGCGGTAGAACTAGAAGAGGTTCTAGAGACACAAATTACTCAGGACGAATTGGTTGAAACTGATGTTGCAGTTGAACTTCAAGAACCTCAGCCGCTCCGGAGATCTAGTAGAACTTCTCGCCCACCAGAGAGATACTGTGGGTTTCTCATTGATGGTGATAGAGAAGATTGCATCACGGATGATGATGGCCCTACTAGTTTTTAGCAAGCTATCACGAGTGGTGACTCAGTGAAGTGGCTGGAAGCCATGTGATCCGAAATGGAGTCCTTGTACACTAACAAAATATGGACTTTGGACGTTGCACCTCCTGGGATTAAACCCGTTGGGTGCCAATGGATCTTTAAAAGAAAGATTGGTGTAGATGGACAGGTAGAGACCTTTAAAGCAAGGCTTGTAGCGAAAGGTATTCGTCAAAGGCCAGGATTGGACTATGATTAAACTTTCTCTCCAGTAGCAATGCTTAAATCCATTCGGATCCTACTTGCTATTGCTGCTCACCATGATTATGAAATCAGGCAGATGGACGTTAAAACTGCATTTCAAAATGGTGATTTAGAAGAATGCGTTTTTATGGATCAGCCAGAGGGCTTCATTGACAGTAGGAGCAGCGGGAAATCATGTAGGTTGCTTAAATCCATTTATGGATTAAACCAGGCCTCACGGAGCTGGAACATCTGCTTTGATGATACAATCAAAGTGTTTGATTTTATCAAAAATATAGATGAACCATGCATTTATAAGAAGATTGTAGGGAGTACTGTCACATTCCTCGTATTGTACGTGGATGACATTCTCTTGATAGGAAATGATATTCCTATGCTACAATCGGTCAAACTATTCTTATCACAAAGGTTCTCCATGAAGGACCTTGGTGATGCCTCGTGCATTTTGGGTATAAGGATCTATAGAGATAGATCCAAGAGGTTATTGGGATTGTCCCAATCAGAGTACATTGACACCATCCTAAAAAGGTTTAGTATGGAAGATTCCAAGCATGGTGCCTTGCCCACTTGTCATGGAATCACTCTCTCCAAAGACTTCTGTCCGAAGACTGATGAAGAGAGAGCTCGCATGAGCATTATACCCTACGCTTCAGCCGTAGGATCTATAATGTATGCGATGTTATGTACACGCCCTGATGTAGCTTATGTACTAGCTGTAGTAAGCAGGTATCAATCCAACCCAGGGGAGAAACATTGGATAGCAGTGAAGAACATTCTTAAGTACTTGCGAAGGACTAAAGAATTGTTCTTGGTGTATGGTAATAGGGATCTCCAAATGGAGGCCTTTACTGATTCCAGCTTCCAAAGTGATAAAGATGACAGCAAATCTATCTCAGGGTTTGTATTTACCCTCAATGGAGGGGCGGTGAGTTGGAAGAGTTCCAAACAGGATACCGTTACAGACTCCATGATGGAAGCTGAGTATATTGCTGCCAAGGAAGCCGTCTGGATGAAGAAGTTCGTCACGGAACTAGGAGTAGTTCCAACTATTGTTGATCCAATACCATTGTATTGTGATAATAATGGGGCTATGGCATTAACTAAAGAACCCAGATCCCATCAGAAGTCCAGACACATCCTAAGGTGATATCATTTGATCCGGGAGATAGTTGATCACCACGAGATCGAGATTCGGGGAGTAGATACAAAGAATAACACAGAGGATCCACTCACCACGGCCCTTCCACAGCCGCAGCATGAGCGACTTTTTGAGATGTTGGGTATGAGATACGCCAATAATTGGCCTTAGTGCAAATGGGAGATTGTTGGATATATGTATGCCCTAGAGGCCATTATATGTAGAGTGGATGCTTGGACATGTATATATATATATATATATATATATGTATATAGATTACTTTCTTGCTCGACATGATAGTATGCTATCTGGTTTACTTTATCTGACATGTTGATTTGATCATGCTTTTATTCATTTACACATGTTGATAAAGCCCTCAGGATATTTTCTTGACTACTGTGACTATGATGCGGATCATACTAGTGGGGCACATGTAGTTTATAAGCATATCCTTGAACAATTTCAAGTCGTGGGTATATCGAGACGGGGCATCGATATTCCAGAGTAGACTAGCATATACCATTCTTGTCCCATATGATGGGCGATGGATGATCCCATATCCATCTGGTGAGGTGACACCAAAGAATGCATGCGGGTGCTCATTGGAGACTGGGTACACTGAACGAACTCAAAGGGAACTCCTATGTGGTATTATATCTATCGTCGGGTAGCAGTTCTCAGGTGACACTGGTACAGGTTAGTCTGTAGACCGAAGATCGTCATAGAGTCTTGTAGGGTTACTAGGCACTCTCACAAGGTTCTACAAGGCATCAACCATGCCCGATTCAAAAATTAGACATGCCGAACAACCCTAACCAAGATCGTATACTAGAGATTATGTGAAAACTATAAGCTAGTAAACAACTTTACTTCTAAGAGTTTGGGATTACAACCTTTGTAGTCCGGTCCTTCACTTCAATAGCTCCATGTAGTAGTCCCTTCGCTGCGATCATGATCGTCCGGACTCTAGAGAGGCTCCCGCGAAGAAACGAACGTGCTTGCTTCGATGACTTCGAGGCCGAAGATGATCTACGTCGAGGAGACACTGAATCAAGCTATTCCTTCACTAGGTCATGAACTTTATGAAGAGAACACACTCTATTACATGACAAGTGGTAGAGGATGAAGAAGTAAGAGGTGGGCACACTTTAGAATTGATTTTCTCACACTTTATCTCAAAACTCCATTGAAGCAAGCAAGCATTTTCATGGAGCTTGAAGAAGAAGAAGAAGACTTGTGAATAATTCATTCAAATGAATTATTGCACCCTTGGTTGAGTTAAGCCCTCATGGCTAACTCATGTAGAGAATTAACTCATGGCTATTGTTAAAGGTTGGGTTTGATAAATATCTTAAATTAGACAAAAGTGTTGACTTTGTCAAAGCATATCCATAAGCTTTAGTGCAAGCTTTAGCATAACAAACTCAATCCCTTTTGAATTAGCTTAACATAAATAGAAACCCTAACTTAACCCTAGCATTATGTTAATCTCATACACCCATCTTTTATGTATCATCAAATATGACACAATCCATGTGCACAAATGTACATATCGCGTATATACATACAACGTGCACATCATGTGAGAAAAAGAAATCAATAGTGAGCTAAATATTAGTTAATGTATTATAATATATCAAATATATAATTATACATTAAATTATCAAATCAACTCTTGATATAATAATCCGGCTAAATCTCATATAACCGACTAATATCAAATGCAACATCTTATCGAATCAACGCCTGATCCGATAACTCGGCTAAATCACATATAACCTATCATGTCACACATCATGAGAATATAATGCGGTATCACATACTCGCATTAATCTCGTTCCCGCACATATCACATATGCGCTACGACTCCGTTTCGCTTGAGCCAGGAAACCTCTGTGTAGGACTCTAAAGACTCGTCAATACGCCGGCAGTAGGTGATGATCATATCAAACACCCACAAGCCGCAAGCGGTCTGCTAAACGTAACGGTCACCCGGGTATTGAGCGACCAGAAGATCAACAAGCAAGCCTATACATTCTCCTGCGAATCCAATCAGTAACACTCCCGTACAGTCCGGTCTCTTCGTCTGATATGCTGCAAATCTAGTCTAGGGGTGGTATACGTCAGACCCCAGTAACCGATAAGTCGTGTCGATGTGAGGCTCATAACAGGTCGAGAAACTACTAGTAACACTTACCAGTAAATCTCTATATCAGCCCTGGCCAGGGACTTCCGGTTATAGCCAATCGAACACAGCACAACATCAACTCCTTATACCGGGAGAGACGAATCCCCTCCTATCGCTCATTGTCTCAATGTGATTCGGGATTGTACCCAAAAGCCACCGTTTTGTATGCCCCATTGGACGTGGTATGATGGAAATCAAAGCACAGTGGGAATCACACAAGACCCTATGACGATCTCGGGTCTACAGACTAACCTATACCAGTGTCACCAGAGAACTGCCATCTGACGTGAGGTATAGTACCATCTGCGAGTCTCGGCAAGTCCGTCCAGTGTACCCTGTCTCTACTGAGCACCCGTATACCTTCTCTGATGTCAAACACCAATGGATATGGGATCATCCATCGCACATCATATAGGTCAAGAAGCGCATACGCTGATCTACACTGTAGTATCGATGCCCTGTCTCGGTACTCCCACGACTAGGAACATTTAAAGGATGTACTTGGCGACTACACTATCCCCACTAGTATGATCTGCATCATAGTCCTAGTAGTCAAGTACTTATCCTAAGGGTTTTATCAACATGTAACATAGAGACAATCAGAGCACATGTTAAGATAAAGAGCAACCAGATAGCATACTATCATGTCGAGCAAGAAAGTCCTACCTATATATTTCCAAGCATCCACTACAATATACATCGTATGTACAGTAATGGCTTCTAGGGCATACATATAACTTACAATCTCCCACTTGCACTAGGGCCATCTGTTATAGTATCGCATACCCAACAATCTGCAGTGGTTAAAGTATCTCATACTCAACCATCCCATAAATGTCTCTACTGGGAAATAGGCCTTTGTGAGTGGATCCGCATTGTTTGCCTCTGTGTCTACTCTCCTAACCTTGATCTCCCTGGAGATCAACCATCTACATGATCAGGTGATACTGCCTAAGAATTATATCTGGATTTCTGATGGGACGGGGGTTCCTAGGCCAAAGCCATATCTCCATTGTCACACAATGGTTGGAACTGAGTTCATCTCATGAACTATTTTCTATATCCAGACTTCCTCTTTGGTAGCATCTTTGGTAACGAAGTATCTAGCCTTTAATCGTCTAGTAAGTCACGGTATCTAGCTTGGAACTCTTCCAACATACCGTCCCTCCACTGAGGGTAAAGACAATGCCTGCGACTGACATTCAGTCGTCCTTATCATCCTGAAACCTTTCCAGTGATTCTCCTCAGGATCGATTGATACCAACTCACTACAACTAGTGAGAATCCTAACATCCAATTAGATCTATCTCATAGATATAAAACTTAGGATTTAGGAGGTATCACTTTGATCCTATATGGAGAATCCTTGTGATAAGCGGAGATTGGCAGAGTGCAGCATAGGAAACTCCTTTCCTATCAGGAGTATGTCATCCAGGTACTCTACGAGGATTACCACCATACTCCCTACTACCTTTTTGTATATACAAGGTTCATCTATCATTTTGATGAAGTCAAATTCTTTGACTACCAAATCAAAATAGACGTTCCAACTCCACGATACCTGATTTATCACATAAAACATCTTGCTCACGTTTCCGCTGCTCCCACTGTCTACGAAGCCCTCTGTCTGTGTACTTATAGATGCTCTCTTCCAAATCAGTATTTAGAAAAGCAGTCATGACACCCATCCGCCAGATATCGTAGTCATGGTATGTAGCCGTGGCAAGTAGGATCTGGATGGACTTAAGCATAGCTTTGAAAATCTCAACTTTTCCATGTACACCAAGTAATCTTCTCAAGATATACTTGCTCCTGATGGGAATTTAACCCTTCAGATAAAGCAACCAAATTCCATACTTTGTTGGTGGATAAGGATTCTATCTCAGATAGCTAAGCATCCAGCCATTCTTACAGAGTCCCACTCCTGATGGCCAGCTCGAAACTAGTTAGGCCATTATCTCATGATGCAATCCTCGCTCCCACTGTCATAGAGAAACCGAAGTATCTCTCAGGTGGGTGAGGAACCCTACTAGATCGGCGGAGAGGCTGAGGTTCCTTGGAAACTATTGAATCCTTCGGGTTTACCAAATCGTCAGTAGCAGTTTGTATAGCTGGAACTACTTCCAGTTTTACAGAGCTGACCTTGCCTCGAGCTTGTCCGGATTTTGCTTTAAGACATAGGCCGGACAACCCCAAATCTTAACTTACTTAAGATATGGGCTCTTCCCATTCCATATCACATATGAAGTGGTAGGCAACTGATTTGATTGGAACCCTATTCAATAGGTATGCAGCTTCACAAGTGCATAACTCCCAAAAGGAAATAGAAAACTCAGTAGTACTCATCATAGAGCGCACCATATCATATAGGGTGTGATTGCTCCGCCCCGATACACCAACGTGCGGTGGTGTATACGGAGGAGTAATGCTGAGAGAGAATCTTATTCTCCTTTAGAATAGTCCAGGAATCCCTTGCTCAAGTATTCTCCTCCTTGATCTCATCAAAGGACATAATACTTATACCCGTTTTTGGTTCTCTACTTCTATCTTATATTCATTGAATTTCTCAAAAGTTCCAGACTTGTGTTTCAACAGGAACATATGTCCGGATGTTGAGAGATAATCAGTGAATGTAATGAAGTATAAAGAACCAGTCGTGGCATGTGTAAACTGGGGACTTACACACATCATCATGTATCAATCCCAAGAGTTTACCAACTCTTTCTCTGTTTCCAATAAACAGAGTTATGGTCATTTTATCTTTGTGACATGACTGGCAAGTTTCATAAGTTGTAAATTCAAACAGATTTAAATATGCATCTAAATGTAACTTCAGCCAGTCGGGTCGCATTGATATGACCTAGTCTACAATGCCTCAAGAAGGATTCGTTCATTTCTGAACTCTTCCTCTTGTGTGTGTTCCATATACTAAGAACTGTAGTTTGATTTAGAACGTCAGTGCTTTTAGATAACGTGCCTGAACCGATCAACTCTTGATATAGGAAATGTTCAAAACATTATCCAACAATACAAAATTATATCCTTCTTTACTTAATAAAGAGACTGATATGATGTTGTATATCAGGTTCGGTATCTAATAACATTCGTTCAGAATCAATGTATTTGCTAATACAGGGTGATAACTACCAACAGACTTGGTTGCAACACTTGCACCGTTTCTGCCTCATGAAATTTATCACCCGTTCTCAGTTCTCTACCTATCTGTAGCCCATGTAACAAATTACATATGGCGTAACCCCGTTGACACCTTTCTAGACACCTACTTGATCGGCTAATTGTAATGTGTAAAACTCTCCCAGGAGTAACTCTTACTCGCAGCGGGTATCGGGATCCAACTATCTCATAGAAGGTATGCAATCTCATTGCAAATTTCAACACTTGAAATTCCCGATAATATTTTACCCCTAGCACTTATGACCTTAACTAAGGTCAACAGATCATAAGCACTAGTCAAGTTCTACCTGTCATTTCATGATTAGTCAGACCCACCCTACATGACCCTCAACTATGGTCGACATAATCACATGAATGTCCTAACTAATCGCATCATATGCTGTGTAGGAAGATATCACTTAGCTACCGTACACTACGCCTCAACTAAAGTCGACATACGCAGCACGAATACTAAGTACTCTACTTCCTAAAATGACGGAGGGCTACGACAGGTTTTTAAGAAAACCTTTTGCTTAATGAACTTGATATCGTTGTAGAATCAAGTGATTTTTAAATGGTGTGTTTTTGAGGCCTTTTCTAGTTTCGCTAAAGAGGTCACTCCCGGTGAAGGGATCGTCGGCTCTTTCCTCATCGAATAAGGTGCAGGATATTTAACAAATATCACTATGCAAAGTAAGAACTATAGAAGCAATCAAAAGACAAACCGAGTTTGTAGCATTTGCTAGTTCCACTAAAGAGGTCACTCCCGGTGAAGGGATCTCGGCTCTTTCCTTATCGAATAAGGTGCTGGATGTTCTACAAGGAACACCGCTATGCAAAGCAAGAACTAGAGCTATCAGTTTTTAAGACAAGTTTCTACAACATCTTTAGGTTTCTTTTAGTTTCATTAATCTCATTAATGAAGTGCCATTTTATTATGCTTCACAAGCATCTCATTTGAAACGAAATCTGCAATATAATATGTATCTCATATATATAATATAAACATTCTTCTCAGGCAGTAATATAATCTCATCACAGAACATTACAGCAGAAGAACATATATGAAATATTGGATATACTAGGACGCCCGTGTTTTATTACGAGCCTACATAAAACACGGATTCCACGGTCGTAATGAATAGCCAAACCCACATCCCTAGATCCCTACGAGAGCGGCAAGCAACACTGCCAATTCTAGGGTTAGGAGACCCGGTCTCGACTCCTCGAGATGGTCTCCCACTGGACCCTTGAACTCGGTTACTTGTGCTCCCCGCCTTGGGTCTACCTAATGCGGAAAAGTAAATAATATACAATGGTGACATCATCCTCAGCCCGGAAGTGCCCCAATAAAAGAATATTACATACAAATGAATTTTACATGAATGCAAAAGAAAAACTCTCATCTCACATAAAACCCCCGGCTATTCAAAACGCGACGATTCAATATAACATATCACAGCAACACATAATATCTCACATCATCAACGTAAGCAAGTATGCGTATCGCGATTGTCGTTGATGTATAGCAACGAAGCCGGCGATACAACACATACTACGTTTACGGTCACAGAAAAGAAAGTGTAAAACTACAACAGTTGGAATCCGCAACCTTGTTAGACATCGCATGCCTAACCAAATGAATTCCTAAGATATTGCATGCCTAACAATTATAAACCCCGCATTTTAGTCTCATTATCGAAAACTCTTTTCAATATCAAGTCGGGCAATTCAACAAGATTCCCGAAATCCTGATCGAATGCTCGTCGCAAACTTTAGTAGACAGCCGCACCCCCGATGCCATCGACGAAGTGAACTAAGGCGGAACACCGCTGCCGCGAGCACCAAAACGGATGCTTTTGGCTACGGGGTTCTCCTATAGTCACTTGGTCGGGGCTATGGGGCATGGTTGTCTATTAAGTTTTCCCGGCGAGTATCCACGTATGCTACGTGATTGCGACGGGCTTTTGATCATATCAAAATCCCGTGGTAACCGATCAACTGAGACTGGACTGCTAGATTTATAACATTCAAATTAGTTATCTCATAACTACTTGTGGATTCTAAATATTATATCACATTCCAGATAAAAAGACAGTGTTAAATTTTCCGATCGAATAATCAAACACCCAAGATTTCCTAAATAGCTCAACACTTGAGCGGAGTTCAAAAAATATCCATCACATGCCACAGTAGCAGTGGTCCAGCCGTAGAAGGGTCAAGCCAAAGCCTCACATGTGGCACGCCGTACTGTCCCAAACCCTAAGGTTTAGAGGCAGTTCAAGACGGTCACATAATCGAGTTAAGGTTTGTTGTCTTCTAGAGGGTCCACCGCGTTACTTGCATGATTTTCCGGAAGTTTCAAACTCGAGAAAAAATGCAACTTTTGAAAAATTTTCCGACAGGGGAAAATGTGTGTTATTGATATCCGTTCGAACTTTTTAACGGTTTCTAAAATTATCCAGAAAAACTAAAACGAAGTTAAATTATCCGATCGAATCAACAAGTCCCTAATACACCCTAGAAAACTCAACACTTGAGTATAATTAAAAATTCCCAGAAGAATCAGGAATTACCTACGGAGGTTACTGTGCAAACCCTATCCCTCAATCCTCATTACCTGCCACGGAACCGCCGCCAATGCCTTGGTTTGGCCGCGGTTCCGCGGCGGTTTGGGTGATTTAGGGGGTCGGGTTTCACACTAATTCCTATAATTCACTGCTGATTTTTTTGAGTATTTTTAATGCAGAAAAAATCAACTTTTTGAAAAATATCCAGAGAAGGGTATAAACGGGGTTTTCGGAGTTCGATCGGACTTTAGACTTCGCCTAAAGCTCTAGCTTGGCTCTGATACCACTGTAGGGTTACTAGGCACTCTAACAAGGTTCTATAAGGCATCAACCATGCTCGATTCAAAAATTAGACGTGCCGAACAACCCTAACAAAGATCGTATACTAGAGATTATGCGAAAACTATAAGCAAGTAAACAACTTTACTTCTAAGAGTTTGGGATTACAATCTTTTTAGTCCGGTCCTTCACTTCAATAGCTCCATGTAGTAGTCCCTTCGCTGCGATCATGATCGTCCGGACTCTAGAGAGGCTCCCGCGAAGAAACGAACGTGCGTGCTTCGATGACTTCGAGGCCGAAGATGATCTACGTCAAGGAGATACTGAATCAAGCTATTCCTTTACTAGGTCATGAACTTTGTGAAGAGAACACACTCTACTACATGGCAAGTGGTAGAGGATGAAGAAGTAGGAGGTGGGCTCACTTTTGAATTGATTTTCTCACACTTTATCTCAAAACTCCATTGAAGCTACCAAGCTTTTTCATGGAGCTTGAAAAAGAAGAAGAAGACTTGTGAGTAATTCATTCAAATGAATTATTGCACCCTTGGTTGAGTTAAGCCCTCATAGCTAACTCATGTAGAGAATTAACTCATGGCTATAGTTAAAGGTTGGGTTTGATAAACATCTTAAACTAGACAAAAGGGTTGACTTTGTCAAAGCATATCCATAAGCTTTAGTGCAAGCTTTAGCATAACAAACTCAATCCCTTTTGAATTAGCTTAACATAAATAGAAACCCTAACTTAACCCTAGCATTATGTTAATCTCATACACCCATCTTTTATATATCATCAAACAAGACACAATCCATGTGCATAAATGTACATATCGCGTATATGCATACAATGTGCACATCATGTGAGAAAAAGAAATCAATAGTGAGATAAATATTAGTTAATGTATTATAATATATCAAATATATAATTATACATTAAATTATCAAATCAACTCTTGATATAATAATCCGGCTAAATCTCATATAACCGACTAATATCAAATGCAACATCTTATCGAATCAACGCTCGTCCGATAACTCGGCTATATCACATATAACCTATCATGTCACACATCACGAGAATATAATGCGGTATCACATACTCTCATTAATCTTGTTCCCGCACATATCACATATGCGCTACTACTCCATTTCGCTTGAGCCAGGAAACCTCTGTGTAGGACTCTAAAGACTCGTCAATACGCCGGCAGTAGGTTATGATCATATCAAACACCCACAAGCCGCAAGCGGTCTGCTAAACGAAACGGCCACCCTGGTATTGAGCGATCAGAAGATCAACAAGTAAGCCTATACATTCTCGTGCTAATCCAATCAGTAACACTCCCGTACAGTCCGTTCTCTTCGTCTGGTATATTGCATATCTAATCTAAGGGTGGTATACGTCAGACCCAAGTAACCGATAAGTCGTGTCGATGTGAGGCTCATAACAGGTCGAGAAACTACTGGTAACACTTACCAGTAAATCTTTATATCAGCCTTGGCCAGGGACTTCCAGTTATAGCCAATCGAACACAGCACAACATCAACTTCCTATACATGGAGAGACGAATCCCCTCCTATCGCTCATTGTCTCCATGTGATTCGGGACAGTACCCAAAAGCCACCGTTTTGCACGTCCCATTGGACGTGGTATGATGGAAATCAAAGCACAGTGGGAATCACACAAGACTCTATGACGATTTTGGGTCTACAGACTAACATGTACCAGTGTCACCAGAGAACTGCCATCTGACGTGAGGTATAGTACCATCTGGGAGTTCTCGGCGAGTCCGTCCAGTGTACCCAGTCTTTACCGAGCACCTGTATACCTTCTCTGATGTCAAACACCAATGGATATGGGATCATCCATCGCCCATCATATAGGTCAAGAAGCGCATACGCTAATCTACACTGGAGTATCGATGCCCTATCTCGGTACTCCCACGACTAGAAACATTTGAAGGATGTACTTGGCGACTACACTGTCCCCACTAGTATGATCTGCATCATAGTCCTAGTAGTCAAGTACTTATCCTAAGGGTTTTATCAATATGTAACACAGAGACAATCAGAGTACATGTTAAGATAAAGAGGAACCAGATAGCACACTATCATGTCGAGCTAGAAAGTCCTACCTATATATGTCCAAGCATCCACTACAATATACATCGTATGTACAGTAATGGCCTCTAGGGCATACATATAACTAACAAGTCTTGTGTGTCCTCCCACTGTACTTTGATCTCCACCCTACCATGGCTCTACTGAGTCGTGCAAACAGGTGGATTTTGGGTACGGCCCCGAGGCACATGGAAACGATGAGTGATAGGAGGGGTTTCGTCACTCCCGGTATTGGGGGTTGATATTCTGCTATACTCGATTGGCTATAACAGGAAGTCCCTGGCCAGGGCTGCTGAGATTTGCTGATAAGTGTTATCAGTGGTTTCTCGATCTGTTATGAGCGATATACCAGCATGACTTATTGAGTTATTGGAGTCGACGATACCATCCCTAGACTCGATATGCAACATATTTGACGAGGAGACCGGACTGTACGGTAAGTGTTGCCAGATGGCTCGACGGGAATTTTGACAGCTTTGCTGGTTTTCTTCTGATCGTTCAATACACGGGTGGCTGTTACGTTTAGCTGACCGCTTGCGACTTGTGGGTGTTTGATATGATCATCACCCACTGCCAGCGTATTAACTAGACATAGAGTCCCACACAGAAGTTTCCTAGCCCATGCGAAAAGATGTAGTGTGCATATGAGATATGCGCGGGGAACCGATTGAATATGACTATGTGATGTCGTATGTTAATCGGGCATTTTTCTATTAGTCGGGTCCTATGTGATATGACCGGATTGTTAAATCAATTGTTTGGTTTAACATTTTGACTTTTAGTTTTATTCTTATTCTTTATTCAAACCCTTTTTTTATTAAAGAGGAAGAATGCATGCATGTATGCATATGTTGATGTGCATGTATGCACATGTTGATGTGCATAGATACATACATGCAAAGTGTCATGGTTGTTGATACACAAATGAAGGCAATATAAGACTTACATGGAACTTAATTTACATATATTCATTTTGCATTAAATTAAAAGGAAAAGAAAAGGATTATTCATCCATGGTTATCTTCTACACTCATCCAAAGTTAACCATAGCTCACCCACTTTTTAACCATGGATTAATTTTCCTTTGCCTTTTAACTCAAGTGCAATAATATCTAAATTAAGTGACCATAGTTTGTGATGACAAATAGAAAATATATATACATATCTTTTCTATTATTTTCATTAAGCTTTATCATTTTATTTAGACAAAAGCTTTTGCCTTCATCTTCTTCTTCCACCTTGCTCTCTAGATTTTTCCAAAGAGAGAGAGAGATAGAAAGAAAGGGTTTTGATAAAAGAAAACACACCACCTCATCATTCTACTCTAATCTATCCATTTAGTTTAGAGTGTTTAGCTTCACCATCTTGTTTGATCAATTGAAGCTAGGAGCTTGGACTAAGTGGACTTCGGGTGAATCATCATGGACAAAGAAGCTCACTTGCAAGCTTTTCCATCTCTTAACGATCCTAGGAGTCACTACAAAGAGGACTACAAAGGTTGTATTCCTTTCACTTAGTGATTGAATAGTTTTTGTATGAGATACTTGTGATGTTACCCTAGTATTCAAGTTAAAGATCCTTGCTTTGTTTGCTTAGCACCTCTAATTTGTTAAAGTGGCATGTGCGATACTTCCATACTCTATAGTAGGTGCTAAGGAACCCTAACATTAAGTAGCCTTGGCACCCTAAACCAATTTTTAGCCATCTTAACCCATCTCACTTAATTTTTGCTAAAGGTTGACTTGAGAGAGAGGGGGAGAGAGAGTTGACAATGAAGTATTATGTGGCATGGGGCAAGCATGGGAGCATTTAATGAGGAGAGAGAAAGGGCATGGCTCACTCCTAACCACACACCCCCATTTTTCTTCACCACTCTCACACCCTCTCATTTTCCCTCAACACTCATACACTATCATTTCTTGTTTACCTTCTCATTTTCCTCATCCCCAAACTGAAACCTACCTAGGTCATCACTAAACCAAGCCAAATCTTTACTAAACTTCATTAAAACCCTTACAAAGTCAAGTTAAGCCTCTAGAGATGACTTGGAGCATGGAAAGCTAGGGGTTTTAGACAAGTTTGGTAAGGTAGTGATCTATAACTGTTAACATGGCCTTTAAAATGTTGTGTTGCTTATTAGTTGCTGTTTAGAACACTAAAGTTATAGTTTTTATGCAATATTGTATTTTTAGTGACAAATTGGTGTCTCTGTGATCTGCTATCACTACGTTAGGTTACTGTAAAATCTAGCAATGCAGTAGTATTGTGTTAGAGGCCTTGAGTGTTCAACTGAAACTCAGACCCCATCCAACCTAGTTGACCCGGCGAGATGTGGTGAAATTCCGGCATCACCGGATTTTTTTGAGCTTGGGGAGTTATGGTTTTGAGGGTAGCTGTCTGTAAGCTATCCTGGGTGTTTGGTACTGCTTGATTTTCCAATTTTGACTGTAGGCAAAATCTGGGACCACTTTACTAGTTTCTAATGTTTTGGCAACGCACGATGCGGTATCCGACACGGTTTGCGTACTTTGTGTAGCTTGCTGCACTTAGATTTGATTTAGGATGTCGCTACACACGTTAGCCACTAAGCTAACACTTGAGAGTTTGTAGGAGTCGGTGCGTTGATCTAAACGCAGTTTGTATGTTTTACAAGACGGTTTCTAAGTTGCACTTGTTATGTTTTGTGTGATATTTGGATCGATTTCGGGGGCTTCGGACGCTACAAGGAAAGGGAAGCAGGTGGTTGGATTTACCTAGCTCGAGATCATCGGTGAGTAAATTTAACATCTACGGGGGAATCGCCAGCATGGCGTTAAGCATCGAGGGCTAGATATGATGTTATAGCCACATGTTTATATGCATATGCGTTGATTGTACATGAGCATCATTTGCATACCATTACTTTTTGTACATTGACTTAGTACCTATTGGACACTGCATCATTACTGACGGTTCATGTAGCACGAGCACTGAATTGTAGGCCACACATACTGTTAGTGCATGTTAGTTATATGTATGCCCTAGAGGCCATTACTATGCGTAGGATGTATATTGTAGTGGATGCTTGGACATATATAGGGAGGACTTTCTTGCTCGACATGATAGTATACTATCTGGTTGCTCTTTACCTTAACGTGTACACTGATTGTCTCTCTGATACATGTTGGTAAAGCCCTTAGGATGTGTACTTGACTACCTGGACTATGATGCGGATCATACTAGTGGGGACATGGTAGTCCATAAGTACATCCTTCAAAGTCCCTAGTCGTGGGTGTATCGAGACGGGGCATCGATATACCAGAGTAGACTAGCGTATACCTTCTCGACCCATACAGATGGGCGATGGATGATCCCATATCCATTGGTGTTTGACATCAGAGATGATATACGGGTTCTCAGTGGAGACTGGGTATACTGGACGGACTCGTCGAGAACTCCCAGATTGTATTATACCTTACGTCAGATGGCAGTTCTCTGGTGACACTGGTACAGAGTAGTCTGTTGACCCGAGATCGTCATAGAGTCTTGTGTGGTTCCCACTGTGCTTTGATTTCCACCTTACCACGTCCAAGAGGGCGTGCAAAACGGTGGTTTTTGGATACAGTCCCGAATCACATGGAGGCAATGAGCGATAGGAAGGGATTCGTCTCTCCCGGTATAGGGGGTTGATGTTGCGCTGTGTTCGATTGGCTATAACCGGAAATCCCTGGCCATGGTTGCTGAGATTTACTGGTAAGTGTTACCAGTAGTTTCTCGAACTGTTATAGACCTCATATCGACACGACTTATCGAGCTGTTGGGGTCTGACGTTTACCACCCCTAGGCGAGATATGCGACATATCAGACGACGAGACCGGACTGTACGGTAAGTGTTACTGGTTGGATTCACAGGAGTTTGAGCGGGCTTGCTCATCGATCTTCTGATCGCTCAATACCCGTGTGGCCGTTACGTTTAGCAGACCGCTTGCGGCTTGTGGGTGTTTGATATGATCATCACCTTCTACCGGCGTATTGACGAGTCTTTAGAGTCCTACACAGAGGTTTCCTGGCTCAAGCGAAACGAAATAGGAGCGCATATGAGATATGTGGGGGACCGAGAATAATGCGTGTATGTGATACCGTATTCCATTCTCGCGATGAATGTATCGATTAGTTGTATGCGATATAACCTAGTTATCGAATCGAGGATTGATTCGATAAGCCGATACATTGGATATTAGTCGGTCATATGCGATATGATCGGATCGTTAAATCAAATGTTGATTTAATGATTTAATGTATAATTATATATTTGATATATTACTTTGCATTAACTAGTATTGGTTCACTTTAAATGGATTTTCTCACTTGCATTGCACAAGTTGTATATGTGATATACTTTTGGGCACTTGATTGTATCATGTTTGATGATACATGATTGCTAGGGTTTGTGTAAAGAATTAAACCTTGGTTAAGTAAATGGTTAGGGTTTTTATTTTGTTATTCATTCATTTATCTTTTTAATTGGATTAAAAAGAAATGGGATAAGAAAACAAAGTGGTTGCTTTCATTCTTGAAGCTTGTTGAAGCTTCATGAAGGTTTGACCAAAGTGACCATTTTGTCTTCATCCTAAACCCTAACCATTCATCTAATCTTAGTCAATTCTCTACACATAACCATGGTTCATATTATGATAAGTATTCATTTTCTTTTGATTTTTAATTAACTTATCATAATAATCATCTTCTTCTTCTTGTTCTTCTTCAAGAAGAAAACCTAGCTTTCATCAATGGTGATTTGATGAAAAGAGTGAGAAATCCAATTCTAAAGTGAACCCACCTCCTATTTCTTCATCCTCTACCTCTTGCCAAGTAGTATAGGGTGTTTTTCTTCACAAGTTTCATGACTTGGTGAAGTGGGAGCTTGATCTTGTGATGCCTCGACGTAGATCATCTTCGGCATCATAGTTGATGACCTAGCCCGCCCATTTCTCCGATGAAGCCGACGCTAGAGCCCGGGATTTGATTTGGACAGCGAGGAGACTTCATCATGGAGCTATGGAGGTGGAGGACCGGATCTACAAAGGTTGTATTTCCGTTCTTTTAGTTAAGTTGTTAACTGGTTTCATTGTTTCGCCTAAAATTCTAGTTAACGATCCGTATTAGGGTTTCTCGGCACTCGTAAAATTTGAAATTGGCATGGTTGATGCCTTGTGAGACTTCATTAGCATGCCTAGGAACCCTACAGTGGTATCAAAGCCTAGCTAGAGCCTTAGGCGTTCCGTAAACGAAGTTAGAATTCCGATCGAACCGAAACCCGAACTCCAAAATGCTCTCTGGACTTTTTTCAAAAACTGGGATTTTTCCAGATTAAAAATTCTTTAAAAATTCAGCAGGAAATTCTAAGAATTACAATGCAAAATTGACCAAGTGATGCTGCTAAAGTGCGGTGGAACCGCGGCAGAAGCTTGGCTTCTGCGGCGGTTCCGCGGCCAAATTAAGTGATCCCACTTCAATTTTTGCACAGTAACTCCTATACTTTGGTTCTGGATTTTCTGGGATTTTTTAATATTTATTCAAGAGTTGAATATTCTGGGGTGTTTTGGAGCTTCGTTGATTCGATCGGAAATTTCAAACTTTGTCTATGTGGCATTCCGGGTATTTTTGAATATGTCAAAAAGTTCGACCGGATATAAATACCCACTTTTTCCCCTGCCGGAAAATTTCCAAGTGTTGGATTTTTCTGTGGTTTAAGGACGTTCTAAGTAGTGCAAGTAACGCGATGGTCCCTCTAGAAGACAACAAACCTTAACTCGATTATGTGACCGTCTTGAACTGCCCTTTGAACCTTCGGGTTTGGGGCAGTACGGCGTGCCACATGTGAGGCGTTGGCTTGACCCTTCTACGGCTGGACCGTTGGTACTGAGGCATGAAGTGAATGTCTTTGAACCTATTTCATGTATTGAACGGTTTCGGGAAAACTTGGGTGTTCGAATGTTCGATCGGAAAGTTTAATATTTTCTATTTATCCGGAATGGGATACAATAATAGGAATTCACAAGCAGATATGAGATAACTGAATGAATGTTATAAACATAGCACTTTAGTCTCACTTGATCGGTTGCTACGGAATTTTGATGTGATCAAAAGTCCGTCGCAATCACGTAGCGTACGCGGATACTCGCCGGGTAAACTTAATAGACAGCCTCACGCCATAGCCCCGACCAAGTGACTGTAGGAGAACCCCGTCGCCGAAAGCATCCGTCCGGGTTCTCGCGGTAGCGGTGTTCCGCCTTTGTGCACTTCGTCGACGGTATCGGGGGTGCGGCCGCCTACTAAAGTTTGCGACGAGCATTCGAGCAGGATGTCGGGAATCTTGTTGAATTGCCCGACTTGATATTGAAAAGAGTTTTCGATAATGAGACTAAAATGCGGGGTTAATAATTGTTAGGCATGCGATGTCTAAGGAATTCATTTGATTAGGCATGCAATGTCTAAAGGGGTTGCGGATTCCAACTGTTGTAGTTTTACACTTTCTTTTCTGTGACCGTAAGTGTACTATGTGATATCGCCGGTTTCGTTGCTATATGTCAACAACAATTGGGATGCGCATATTTACTTACGTTGATGACATGTGATGTTATGTGTTGCTGGATATGTTATATTAGATCGTCGTGTTTGAATAGTCGGGGGTTTTTATGTGAGATGAGTGTTTTCTTTTTCATTCATGTAAAAAATTGTATGTAATATTCTTTTATTGGGGCACTTCCAGGTTGCGGAAGATGTCACCCTTTGTATATTATTTACTTTTCCGCACTAGGATAGACCCAAGGAGGAGGGCACAGGTAACCGGGTTCTGGGGTCCAGTAGGAGACCAACTCGAGGAGTCGAGTCCGGGTTTCCTAACCCTAGAATTGGTAGGGTTGCTTGCCGCTCTCGTAGGGGTCTAGGGGTGTGGGTTTGGCTATTCATCACGACCGTGGAATCCGTGTTTTATACTGGCTCGTATTGAAAACACGGACGTCCTAGTATATCCAATATTTCATATGTTTCTTCTGCTGCGATATCTGTGATGTGATCATGTGATGTTCTGTGATGGATACTGTATATAGTATATATGATATATTATATAGACGTTACTTATGTTTTACACCCGTGCTAGCCCTGCCCCGCTCTGTCGTTAGTTACCTAACCTAACGGTGTACGAGGGGACATCAAGGCGAATGCGGATGGCATAAGTGTACGTCGTATTTATCTGTGATGTTTAGGAACTAAAAGGATGGGACTTCATTAATGTGATTAATGAAAATAAAAGAAACCTAAGATGTTGTAGAATCGAATTTCAAAATAAAACAGGTAGCTACAGTTCTTGCTTTGCACAGCGGTATATGTGATATATCCTGCACCTTATTCGATAAGGAAAGGACCGAGATCCCTTCACCGGGAGTGACTTCTTTAGCAATAACTGGCAGATGCTACACACTCGGTTTGTCTTTTTATTGCTTTTAAGAGTTATGCTTTGCACAGTGATATATATGATATATCCCGCACCTCATTCGACGAGGAAAGGGCCGACGATCCCTTCACCGGGAGTGACCCCTTTACCAAAACTAGAAAGGCCTCAAAAGCACTGCATTTTAAAATCATTTGATTCTACAACGATATCAAGTTCGTTACGCAATAGGCTTTCAAAAAAACCTGTCGTATCCCTCCGTCATTTCAGATAAGTACTAGTTAGTATTCGTGCTACGTTTGTTGACTATGTTAAGGCGTAGTGTGCGGTAGCTAATTAGTGCTTATCTGCATAAGCATATGATGCGATTGGATTAGGGTAGTCGTGCGACTTTGTTGACTATGTTAAGGGTCGTGCTGGTGGGTTTAATTCAATCGGGAAATGACGGGTTGAACTTGACTAGCACTTATGATTTGTTGACTATGTTAAGGTCATATAGCTGCTAGGGGCAAAATATTATCGGGAATTTTAAGTGTTGAAATTTGCAATGAGATTGCATACCTTCTATGAGATAGTTGGATCCCGATACCCGCTGCGAGTAATTGTTACTCCTGGGAGAGTTTTACACATTACAATTAGCCGATCAAGTAGGTGTCTAGAAAGGTGTTAACGGGGTTACGCCTCTGGGAAAACGAGATTTACATTAATTAGGTTCGTGCGAAAGCACGGGGGACCTTCCTCAAAGTACCGACACTGGCCTGGCTGAAAGATTGGCGAACTTGCAGTGTGTAATTAATCCCGGCTAGTCTTTCCTTTTAGGGTTTGAAGGAAGATTTGATAAAAAGCAGTGGGAGCCATCCTGATTAGATAAAATAAAAACCAATCTGATCTTGCAAGAGCATACGCTGAGTGTTTTCTTCTCTCTCTCTCCAGGTAGCGACCATATCACGCCTTAATCAAGATAATAATACGGAATATTGACCGAACCCGCTTGTTATACTGTGCTGTGGAACGTTGGTCCCGCTCCAACTTATAATTGTTATAAGACAGAGCAGGAAATTGGGGATTACCAGAATTCCCGTGCCGCCCAAACGAAGAGAGTGCATGCTGATGCATCATCTTCGGGTGTGTTTTTTACAGAGAACTGTTTCTCAGTACCCTTTACGTCCTGGGTATGTGATACCAGATCAGGATCCCAGATATGTAATCTGTTACATAGGGCTACAGAAAGGTCGAGAACAGAGAACGGGTGATAAGTTTCATGAGGCAGAAAACGGGGCAAGTGTTGCAGCCAAGTCTGTTGGTCAATGTCACCCTGTATTACCAATACATTGATTCTGAACGAATGTTATTAGATACCGAACCTGATATACAAAATCATATCAGTCTCTTTATTAGTAAAGAAATGATAAAATTTTGTATTGTTGGATAATGTTTTGAACATTTCCTATATCAAAAGTTGATCGGTTCAGGCACGTTATCTAAAAGCGTTGATGTTCTAAATCAAACTACAGTTCTTAGTATACGGAACACACATAAGAGGAAGAGTTCAGAAATGAACAAATTCTTCTTGAGGCATTGTAGACTAGGTCATATCAATGCGACCCGACTAGCTGAAGTTACATGTAGATGCATATTTAAATCTGTTTGAATTTACATCTTATGAAACTTGCCAGTCATGTCACAAAGATACGATGACCATAGCTCTGTTTACTGGAAACAGAGAAAGAGTTAGTGAACTCTTGGGATGATACATGTTGATGTATAAAGGTCCCCTGTCTACACATGCCAAGACCGGTTCTTTGTACTTCATTACATTCTCTGATAATCTCTTTAGATTCAGACATATGTTCTTGTTGAAACACAAGTCCGAACCTTTTGAGATATTCCCAAAATATAAGTAAGAAGTAGAGAACCAAAGCGGGTATAAGTATTATGTCCTATAATGAGATCAGGGAGGAGAATACTTGTGCACGGAATTCTTGGACTTTTCTATAGGAGAATGAGATTCTCTCTCAACATTACTCCTCCGTATACACCATAGCACGATGGTATATCGGGGTGGAGCAATCACACCCTATATGATAAGGTGTGCTCTATGATGAGTACTACTGAGTTACCTATTTCCTTTTGGGAGTTATGCACTTGAGAAGCTGCATACCTATTCAATAGGGTTCAAATCAAATCAGTTGCCTACCACTTCATATGTGATATGATAAGGGAAGAGCCCATGTCTTAAGCTAGTTAAGATTTGGGTTGTCCAGCCTATGTCTGAAAAGCAAAATCCGGACAAGCTCGAGGCAAGGTCTGTAATGTAGAACTGGAAAGGTTCCAGCTATACAAACTACAGCAGATGATTTGATAAAACCAAAGGATTCAATAGTTACCAACGAACCTCAGCCTCTCCGCCGATCTAGTAGGATTTCTCACCCACTTGAGAGATACTTCTGTTTCTCTATGACAGTGGGAGCGAGGATTGCATCATGAGATGATGACCCAACTAGTTTCGAGCTGGCCATTAGGAATGGGACTCTGTAAGAATGGCTGGATGCTTAGTGATCTGAGATGGAATCCTTATACACCAACAAAGTATGGACTTTGGTTGCTATATCTGAAGGGTTAAATCCCCATCAGGAGCAAGTATATCTTGAGAAGATTACTTGGTGTACATGGAAATGTTGAGACTTTCAAAGCTAGACTTGTTAAAGGTTTTCGTCATCGACCAGGCGTGGAGAATGATAAAACCTTTTCCAGGGGCCTATGCTTAAGTCCATCCAGATCCTACTTGCCACGGCTACATACCATGAATACGATATCTGGTGGTTGGGTGTCATGACAGCTTTTCTAAATGATGTTTTAGAATAGAGCGTCTATAAGTACACAGCCAGAGTGCTTCGTAGACAGTGGGAGCAGCGGAAACGTGTACAAGATGCTTTATAGGATAAAGCAGGTATCACGGAGTTGGAACATCTGTTTTGATGTGTTAGTCAAAGAGTTTGATATCATCAAAATGGTAGATGAACCTTGTATAAACAAAAAGGTAGTAGGGAGTATGGTGATGATCCTCGTAGAGTACGTGGATGACATACTCTTGATAAGAAAGGAGTTTCCTATGCTACGCTCGGTCAGTCTCCGCTTATCACAATGATTCTCCATATAGGATCAAAGTGATACCTCCTAAATCCTGGGTTTTGGATCTATGAGATAGATCTAACTGGATGTTAGGATTCTCACTAGTTGTAGTGAGATGGTATCAACCGATCCTGGGGAGAATCACTGGAAGGGTTCCAGGGTGATAAGGACGACTGAAAGTCAGTCACAGGTATTGTCTTTACCCTCAGTAAAGGGACGGTAAGTTGGAAGAGTTCCAAGCTAGATACTATGGAATACTAGACGATAAAGGCTCGATTCATCGCTACTTAAGATGCTACCAAAGAGGCAGTCTGGATGTATATTTGTTCATGAGATGAACTTAGTTCCTCCCATTGTGTGACAATGGAGTTGTGGCTTATGCCAAGGAACGTCCTTCCCATCAGTGATCCAGACATATTCTAAGGCAGTATCACCTGATCATGGAGATAGTTGATCTCCAGGGTGATCGAGGTTAGGAGAGTTGACTCAGAGGACAACACGGCGGATCCACTCACAAAGGCCTTTTCCCAGAGAGAGAATTTTTATGGGATGGTTGAGTATGAGATACTACAACCACTGCTATCAGATGGCCCTAGTGCAAGTGGGAGATTGTTAGTTATATGTATGCCCTAGAGGCCATTACTATGCATAGGATGTATATTGTAGTGGATGCTTGGACATATATAGAGAGGACTTTCTTGCTCGACATGATAGTATGCTATCTGGTTGCTCTTTACCTTTACGTGTACACTGATTGTCTCTCTGATACATGTTGGTAAAGCCCTTAGGATGTGTACTTGACTACCTGGACTATGATGCGGATCATACTAGTAGGGACATGGTAGTCTATAAGTACATCCTTCAAGGTCCCTAGTCGTGGGTGTATCGAGACGGGACATCGATATACCAGAGTAGACTAGCGTATACCTTCTCGACCCATACAAATGGGCGATGGATGATCCCATATCCATTGGTGTTTGACATCAGAGATGATATACGGGTGCTCAGTGGAGACTGGGTACACTGGACGGACTCGCCGAGAACTCCCAGATGGTATTATACCTTACGTCAGATGGCAATTCTCTGGTGACACTAGTACAGAGTAGTCTGTTGAACCGAGATCGTCATAGAGTCTTGTGTGGTTCCCACTGTGCTTTGATTTCCACCTTACCACGTCCAAGAGGGCGTGCAAAACGGTGGTTTTTGGGTACAGTCCTGAATCACATGGAGGCAATGAGCGATAGGAGGGGATTCGTCTCTCCCGGTATAGGGGGTTGATGTTGCGCTGTGTTCGATTGGCTATAACCGGAAATCCCTGGCCATGGTTGCTGAGATTTACTGGTAAGTGTTACCAGTAGTTTCTCGAACTGCTATAGACCTCATATCGACACGACTTATCGAGCTGTTGGGGTCTGGCGTTTACCACCCCTAGGCGAGATATGCGACATATCAGACGACGAGACCGGACTGTACGGTAAGTGTTACTGGTTGGATTCACAGGAGTTTGAGCGGGCTTGCTCATCGATCTTCTGATCGCTCAATACCCGGGTGGCCGTTACGTTTAGCAGACCGCTTGCGGCTTGTGAGTGTTTGATATGATCATCACCTGCTACCGGCTTATTGACTAGTCTTTAGAGTCCTACACAGAGGTTTCCTGGCTCAAGCGAAACGAAATAGGAGCGCATATGAGATATGTGCGGGACCGAGAATAATGCGTGTAGGTGATACCGTATTCCATTCTCGCGATGAATGTATCGATTGGTTGTATGTGATATAACCTAGTTATCGAATCGAGGATTGATTTGATAAGCCGATACATTGGATATTAGTCGGTCATATGCGATATGACCGGATCGTTAAATCCAATGTTGATTTAATGATTTAATGTATAATTATATATTTGATATATTACTTTGCATTAACTAGTATTGGTTCACCTTAAATGGATTTTCTCACTTGCATTGCACAAGTTGTATATGTGATATACTTTTGGGCACTTGATTGTATCATGTTTGATGATACATGATTGCTAGGGTTTGTGTAAAGAATTAAACATTGGTTAAGTAAATGGTTAGGGTTTTTATTTTGTTATTCATTCATTTATCTTTTTAATTGGATTAAAAAGAAATGGGATAAGAAAACAAAATGGTTGCTTTCATTCTTGAAGCTTGTTGAAGCTTCATGAAGCTTTGACCAAAGTGACCATTTTGTCTTCATCCTAAACCTTAACCATTCATCTAACCTTAGTCAATTCTCTACACATAACCATGGTTCATATTATGATAAGTATTCATTTTCTTTTGATTTTTAATTAACTTATCATAATAATCATCTTCTTCTTCTTGTTCTTCTTCAAGAAGAAAACCTAGCTTTCATCAAAGGTGATTTCATGAAAAGAGTGAGAAATCCAATTCTAAAGTGAACCCAACTCCTATTTCTTCATCCTCTACCTCTTCCCAAGTAGTATAGGGTGTTTTTCTTCACAAGTTTCATAACTTGGTGAAGTGGGAGCTTGATCTTGTGATGCCTCGACGTAGATCATCTTCGGCATCTTAGTCGATGACCTAGCCCGCCCATTTCTCCGATGAAGCCGACGCTAGAGCCCGGGATTTGATTTGGACAGCGAGGAGACTTCATCATGGAGCTATGGAGGTGGAGGACCGGATCTACAAAGTTTGTATTTCCGTTCTTTTAGTTAAGTTGTTAACTGGTTTCATTGTTTCGCCTAAAATTCTAGTTAACGATCCGTATTAGGGTTTCTCGGCACTCGTAAAATTTGAAATTGGCATGGTTGATGCCTTGTGAGACTTCATTAGCATGCCTAGGAACCCTACAGTGCATATGCCCTAGGGGGCATTATTGTATCATACTAGTTTGTATATTACTTAATGGAAGCTTGGGATATTCACATGTATATAACAGTCTTGCTAAACATAGTAGTATGCTACTTGGTTTTTCTATCTTAATATGTGAGTATACGTATTGATAGAGCTATTAGGATCTTGGTTGACTACCAGCGTTGTGATGGCAGTCACACTAGTGGGGGCTGGGTAGTCTACAAGCACATCCTTATTCAGGTCCCTAGTCGTTGGATTATCGAGACAGGGCATCGATACTCCGGAGTAGACTAGTGTGTACGCTTCTCATCCCAGTTAGGGAGATGGTCTGTCCCACAGCCATCAGTTCGTCGTACTGGAGATAGTATGTAGGTGCTCGTTAGGTTACGCGTACACCGGACAGGACTCACCGGGAACTGTTGGTTGGTTTTATACCAGTCGTCAGTGAACAGTTCCCAGGTGACATGAGTACAGCATAGTCCGCAGACTAGACACTACTACTTCGCCTCGAGTGTGTCCCACTGTTCTTAGATTGCTACCCCACCACGGCTCAAAGGAGTCGTGCAAACAGGTAGCAGTTGGGTGCAGTCCCGAGCACTTGGAGGCAGTGGCGGTTAGACAGGATTCGTCTCTCCCGGTATTGGGGGTTGATATCGCGCTGTGTCTGAGAGCCATTACGCAAAGTCCCTGACCAGGGCAAGCGAGATTTGCTGGCAGGTTCCAGTAGTTTCTCAGGGTGTAATGGGCTTCGCTCCGACACGACTTATACCGCTATTAGGGGACTGACGCTTGCCTCCCCCTAGGCCCGATATGCAATAGTCCTAGATGAACGGACCGGACTGTACGGAGAATGTCACATCAGACTCAGTAGGAGTTCGGATGGGTTTCCTCATCGGCCTTCTTATCGACATCTACCTGGGGACCGTTACGTACAGCTAGTGCCGCTTGCGGTCTGTGGTTAAACCCACTGTCAGCGTAGTAGTCGAGTCTCTAGAGTCCCACACAGAGAGTTTCCCTACTCCGGGCGAAACGATATAGAGGTCGTATGGTTTTACGACAACGGTTCGGACGCATACGTGTGTTTACGCATGTACGACTTTCGGACAGTTTTTACCAGTCGGCTTTGGTTTAAGCCAGTTACTGGTATCCGGTTATTGGATTTATACAGTCTAAAGTTTTTCCGTATTTTTGCGGAAAGGAGGGGCGTTCTCGTAATTGCGCGGGAAGCTTCTAGAAGGTGGTGACTAAGGGGGTTTAGGTGGCATATACAATGAATGTGATTAGTGAGTCATATGGATGATTCATCCATGTCATTAATGCATCATAAATGCTTAATGACTCATGGAGATGAATCATCACTAGATATTATCAAGCATGGTTGTTAAATTGATTTATTTTCTTTTCTTGATAAAAAGAAATGCTTGATATATATTATGATAACTCATTATTCTCACTTCATTATTATGTTCACCTTCTCTCTCCTCAAGCTCTCCCTCTTCAAACCCTAATCCTCCCCTCTCATGAGTTGAGTACAAGGATTAGTTAGACTTATTAAACCATAACCCTCACTCTATTTCACCTAGCTTCTTTGATTAGCACTTAAAGAAGTTTAGTTGCCTCAAGTTTAGAGGCTAAGCTTGGAGTAAAGCTCTCGGGTGGATCGTTTACTACTTCGAGAAGGCCGAGGAGGAGGTGGAGTTCGTAAAGACGAAGGACACGGTTCTTTAGGTATAATCCCTTTACATAGTAGTTGTTAACTTCTATGTTTGATGTTAGTTATCGTTTAGCTTCGATTCTTGCGGTTAGTCGATGTTTAAGCAAAGAACAAGATCGTTTTTCATATTTCCGCCTCCCCCGCAAGTCGTGGGGTGTTGTACATCGACTTACAGTGGTATCAGAGCCTCGCTAAACAATAAATAACTTACTTGCAAATTTGTATGGATTTCGAACGGAAAAAACGAAACCGGAAAAGCCCGAAATCATAAGTTTCTGTCGATTTTTAAATGAAGTCCAAAAATTTTTCAGGGATGTTCAGAAAGCATGAAAAGACAGTAGAAGAACACCCAAGAAAATTGGGCCCCTGAATCGCCTAAAGCGCCGCGGAACCGCGGCGGATCCCACCGATCCACCGCGATTCCGCCGCCGAGTTGGCGATTCAGGAACCCAATTTTTCTGTGTTGGTTCTCTGAGATATTTGGTATTTTCTGGAATTTTTAATTTTTGCTCAGGTTTCAGATTTACAGAGAAGTATTGGAGCAAAATTAAAAGTGTTTAATTGATCGAAATTATACAGTATTTGCTTGTTGGATTATATCTGTGTTTGTATAATGTGTTCGTAAACCTCCCCTAAATGCTAGTATGTCGGTTGGCAGGGGGTTGCATATTTCTGTAATAGATTTTATCTGTTTGTGTATATGAACTGTGTTGGACTGTTGTGATGTATAGCCGGGGTTATGTGATGGGTTTTTATTTAATTCATTTGATGTAAATGTAATTTGTTGTAATATTATTTTGCGGGGAACATCCAGGTTGCGGTTGTAGCCACCGTTGTATTATTTCATTTTACTGTTTTTGCTCCTAGGACAGACCCAAGGTGGGGTTCACAAACTGCCGGGTGGGTAGTTTGCCGTACCTGTTGGGGTCTTGGGTGGGGTAATGGCTATTCATCACAACTGTGTAATCCGTCTTTTGTTGCAGGCTCAAAACAAACACGGATTGCTTGCAAATCCAATAAAGTTCATCTGTGATCTGGAATGCCTATTATTGCGTCTGACGAATGTACAATATCTATATATGATAGCTATTTAGACGTCACTTATGTTTTACACCCGCGCTAGCGCAGCCCCCACTCTGTCGTTAGTTAAATAACCTAACGGGTGATGACGGGACCCCGTGGCGAATGCGGATGGCATAAGAGGACGTTGTATTTTCGTTGTTTTCTGCAATGATGGGTTAATGATGGGACACATTATTTATAATGCAAATAAAATAAACCAAAAAGTTTAATCGTTGGAACAATTTAAAAGAAACCACTCGGTTAATTTTAAAAACAGATATTTTTAAATACGGAGCTTTAACCACTCCTTTTAAAAGCTATCAGGTTCCTTCGGTTATATCAAGTTCACTACGTTCACGGTTTCGCCAAAACCATTCGTAGCCCTCCGTCATTTCATCTGGGTATTCAGTAGTATTCAAGCTATATATTTTGACCTAACGCCAAGGCATAGTGTTTTGGTAGCTACTGGGTATTGATTTGTTGCATAGATAGATGAGTTAGTTTGGGACAGTCGTATTATCATTTTGGCCGAACGTCAAGGATATATACGGATGGGTTCAAATTGACAAGATAATGATGGGTAGAACTTGACATGTGACTTATGACATTTTGACCGAACACCAAGGTCATAAGAGCATGGGGCAAAAATATATATCGGGAATTTCTAAAGAAACTGAAATTTGCAAAGAGTTGCATACCATTTGGAGTTTGATGAATGTTGGTCGGATTCCTTCAACATTATCATACAATGATATTTGGATCCCGATCCTACTGTGAGTATATGCTACTTATCAGGATATTCGTCACTTAACGATCAATGATATAAACCAAGTAGGTGTCAAGATAGGTGTCAGCGGGGTTACGCCCCCAGAGAAAAGAGGTTATTTAATTAAGGAACTTCGCGAAAGTGTTGGAAAACCTCCCTTGAAGTATCGACACTGGCCTGGCTGAACGGTTAAGCAAGAATTGTACGGTGAGAATAGTCCTGGCTAATTCTTCTTTTATGGTTTGAGGAAGGATTCGAGAAACAGCTGGAGCCATCCAGTTTAGATAAACTAAAAACCACTCTAAACTTGCAAGAGCATCATGCTAAAGAGTTTTCTTCTCTCTCTCCTATTTGCAGCGACCCTGAAAATGACTGGACTTAAGTTACTTTTAGAGAAAAATATACTGACAGGGCCAAACTATAAAGATTGGCTGCGGAATGTCAAAATGGCTTTGACCTATGACAAACTGGGGTACGTCCTCACCGCTACGGCACCTGCTGTCCCTGGTCCCAAATCCAGTAATGCGGATAAGGAAATCCGCAAAACCTGGGATTTAGATTGCGCGAAAGCCAAGTGCATCGTGCTTGCCTCGATGAACAATGAACATCAGAGGAGGCACGAGGATATGAACCTAGATGGCATATTTCTCCATACAAAGGAACTTTATGGAGAGCAATCTCGTATAGCAAGATACGAGATCTCTAAAAACTTGTTTCGAGCGAGGTTGGCTGTCGGGTCATCGGTAGGAGAACATGTCCTAAAGATGATCGGCTATATTGAAGAGCTCGCAGACCTTGGGACGACTTTGGATAATGAGCTCTATACAGACCTTATTCTCCAGTCCCTTCCTCACACCTACGCCCAGTTTATCCTGAACTTCAACATTCAAAAAAGAGAAGTTGAACTTCCGGAACTCCTAAACATGTTAAGGAGTGCAGAGGGCACCTTGCAGAAGACAAGGGAAACACCCGCTATGTTTGTTGGCGGTGCATCTTCTTCCGGGTCCAAGGCTAGGGCCGAAGGAGGGAAGAAGAAGGCCGCCACCAAACCTAAAGGAGGTGTTAGTAAGGTGGGAGGGAAGGAAAAGAAAAAGTTTGCAGTACCGGTAGTGGGCCAGGATGAGTGCTTCCATTGTCATAGGAAAGGGCACTGGAAGAAAGATTGCAAGGCGTGGAACGCCAAGAACCAGGAACCGAAGCAAGCTGTGGCTTCGACTTCAGTTGAGTTTGTAATTGAGAATTGTCTGTCAATTAACTCTACTTCCTGGGTATTGGATACCGGATCAAGATCTCATATTTGCAATTCATTACAGGCACTGAGAAACCGTAGAGTGCTGAAGGAAGGTGATATGACCCTAAAGGTTCCTAACGGAGCTAGCGTAGGAGTTGCGTCCGTCGGGGATTATCACCTAGGATTGACGAGTGGACACATTTTGGTTTTACATAACTGTTTTTTTGTACCAAGCTTAACGTGTAATATCATATCAGTTTCCTTGTTATCAAATAAAGGTTATGATTTCACGTTTGTAAGAGATGTTGTTAACATCCACCTTAATCATTGTTTGATTGGGTCCGGTATACTAAATAACGGTATATATGTTTTAAACCAACTCCAAATTTTCAATATCCAGAACACACTTAAAAGAAAGTCTCCAGATTTAAATAAAGCTTTCTTATGGCATTGTAGACTGGGTCATATCAATGAGAGAAGGTTGACTAAGTTGCATAGAGAAGGATATTTGGACTCGTTCGAATATAAAACTTATGACACTTGTCAATCTTGTCTTAAAGGAAAGATGACAAAAACTCCATTTACTGGACAAGGAGTAAGAGCGAGCGAGCTCTTAGGACTCATACACAGTGATGTATGTGGTCCAATGTCTACGCATGCAAGACGTGGTTTTTCCTATTTCATTACTTTCACGGATGATTACTCAAGATACGGATTCATTTATCTGATAAAACATAAATCCGAGGCTTTTGTGAAATTCCAAGAGTATAAGAATGAAGTAGAAAACCAAACCCGCAAAAGTATCAAGACACTTAGATCTGATCGAGGTGGTGAATACTTGAGTGCCGAGTTCCTAGGTTACCTAAAAGAGAAAGGAATTCTCTCTCAGCTTACTCCTCCATACACTCCACAGCACAACGGTGTATCGGAGAGACGGAATCGAACACTATTGGATATGGTACGATCCATGATGAGTAATGCTGAGTTACCGCGATCTTTTTGGGGTTATGCGCTAGAATAAGCAGCATATCTTTTGAATATGGTTCCTACCAAGACTGTGCCTACCACTCCATATCAGATGTGGAGCGGGAAGAAACCCCATCTACAGTATATAAAGATTTGGGGATGTCCAGATTTTGTTAAAAAGCAGCATGTGGACAAGCTCGAGGCACGATTAGTAAAGTGTAAGTTTGTGGGATATCCAAAAAACTCCAGGGGATATCTATTCTATTACGCAGAGGAACAAAAGGTATTTGTTTCTCTTAATGCCCATTTTCAAGAACATCAGTTTTTAGAAAAGGAATCAAGTTGGAGGGAAATAGAACTGGAAGAAATTCCAGAACCACAAACTAATACTGAAAGTTTGGTAGAACCGGTAGTTCAAGAAGAACAGGACATTCCCGCACCCCTCCGCAGGAGTAGTAGGCCGACTCATCCGCCTGAGAGATACTATGGTTTTCTCATAGATAGGGATAGAGAGGATTGCATCATAGATGATGATGAACATACTGACTTCCAGCAGGCCATCCAGAGCGGCGACTCGGTACGATGGCTAGATGCAATGCGGACCGAAATGGAGTCCATGTACACCAACAAAGTATGGACTTTGGACTTTGCTCCAGATGGGGTAAAACCCATAGGATGCAAATGGATCTTCAAGAAAAAGATTGGTGTAGATGGACAGGTGGAAACCTATAAGGCTAGACTTGTTGCAAAGGGTTTTCGTCAAAGACCTGGTTTGGACTATGACGAAACTTTTTCTCCAGTGGCTATGCTCAAATCCATTCGGGTCCTTCTTGCTATTGCTGCCTTCCATGATTATGAAATCTGGCAGATGGACGTAAAAACAGCTTTTCTGAATGGAAATTTAGAAGAGTGCGTCTATATGGATCAGCCCGAGGGTTTCAATCAGAGTGGGAGCAGCGGGAAAGTATGCAAGCTGCTTAAATCCATTTATGGACTAAAGCAGGCATCGCGGAGTTGGAACATCTGTTTTGATGAAATAGTCAAAGAATATGACTTTATCAAAAATCCAGATGAACCGTGCATATATAGTAAAGTTGTAGCCAGAAGTGTCGTATTCCTCGTCTTGTACGTGGATGACATTCTACTGATAGGAAATGACATTCCTATGCTACAATCTGTCAAAAGATTCTTGTCACACAGGTTCTCCATGAAAGACCTGGGTGATGCCTCTTACATTCTGAGGATCCGGATCTATCGTGATAGATCCAAGAGGATGTTGGGACTTTCGCAGTCCAGGTATATCAACACTGTACTGAAAAGATTCAGTATGGAAGATTCTAAGCGCGGTAATCTACCGCCTTGTCATGGAATCACCCTCTCCAAAGAGATGTCTCCCAAGACTGATTTGGAAAGGGAACGCATGTCTATTATACCCTACGCTTCTGCGGTAGGCTCTATAATGTATGCGATGTTGTGCACCAGACCAGATGTAGATTACGCACTGAGCGTGGTAAGCCGGTATCAGTCAGACCCAGGGGAGAAGCACTGGATAGCAGTAAAGAACATTCTCAAGTACCTGAGGAGGACTAAGGAGATGTTCTTGGTTTACGGCGGAAAAGACCTCAGGTTGGAGGCCTTTGCTGATTCCGGCTTTCAGAGTGATAAGGACGATTCCAAGTCCATGTCGGGTTATGTCTTTACCCTCAATGGAGGGGCGGTGTGCTGGAAGAGCTCCAAGCAGGACACCGTTGCTGACTCAACGATGGAAGCGGAGTATATAGCTGCTTGCGATGCCGCAAAAGAAGCAGTCTGGATGAAGAAGTTCCTAACAGAACTTCAGGTGGTTCCTACCATAGTTGATCCAATACCTCTGTATTGCGACAACAACGGAGCTATAGCTTTAGCAAAGGAACCAAGGTCCCATCAGAAGTCCAGACACATCTTAAGGCGGTATCACCTGATCAGGGAGATCATTGATCGTCACGAGATCGAGGTTCGGAGAGTTGCTTCTGAAGAGAACATTGCTGATCCATTCACAAAGGCCCTACCTCAGATTCAGTTCGAGAGGCTACTCGAGATCATCGGTTTTCGATATGCCAGTACATGGCCCTAGTGCAAGTGGGAGATTGTTAGTGCATATGCCCTAGGGGCCATTATTGTATCATACTAGTTTGTATATTACTTAATGGAAGCTTGGGATATTCACATGTATATAACAGTCTTGCTAAACATGGTAGTATGCTACTTGGTTTTTCTATCTTAATATGTGAGTATACGTATTGATAGAGCTCTTAGGATCTTGCTTGACTACCGGCGTTGTGATGGCAGTCACACTAGTGAGGGCTGGGTAGTCTATAAGCACATCCTTATTCAGGTCCCTAGTCGTTGGATTATCGAGAGAGGGCATCGATACACCGGAGTAGACTAGTGTGTACGCTTCTCATCCCAGTTAGGGAGATGGTCTGTCCCACAGCCGTCAGTACGTCGTACTGGAGATAGTATGCAGGTGCTCGTTAGGTTACGGGTACACCGGACAGGACTCACAGGGAACTGTTGGTTGGTTTTATACCAGTCGTCAGTGAACAGTTCCCAGGTGACATGAGTACAGCATAGTCCGCAGACTTGACACTGCTACTTCGCCTCGAGTGTGTCCCACTATTCTTAGATTGCTACCCTACCACGGCTCAAAGGAGTCGTGCAAACAGGTAGCAGTTGGGTGCAGTCCCGAGCACTTGGAGGCAGTGGCGGTTATACAGGATTCGTCTCTCCCGGTATTGGGGGTTGATATCGCGCTGTGTCAAAGAGCCATTACGCAAAGTCCCTGGCCAGGGCAAGCGAGATTTGCTGGTAGGTTCCAATAGTTTCTCAGGGTGTAATGGGCTTCGCTCCGACACGACTTATACCGCTATTAGGGGACTGACGCTTGCCGCCCCCTAGGCCCGATATGTGATAGTCTTAGATGAACGGACCGGACTGTACGGAGATTGTTACATCAAACTCAGTAGGAGTTCGGATGGGTTTCCTCATCGGCCTTCTTATCGACATCTACCTGGGGACCGTTACGTACAGCTAGTGCCGCTTGCGGTCTGTGGTTAAACCCACTGCCAGCATAGTAGTCGAGTCTCTAGAGTCCCACACAGAGAGTTTCCCTACTCCGGGCGAAACGATATAGAGGTCGTATGGTTTTACGACAAGGGTTCGGACGCATACGTATGTTTACGCACGTACGAATTTCGGACAGTTTTTACCAGTCGGCTTTGGTTTAAGCCAGTTACTGGTATCCGGTTATTGGATTTATACAGTCTAAAGTTTTTCCGTATTTTTGCGGAAAGGAGGGGCGTTCTCGTAATTGCGCGAGAAGCTTCTAGAAGGTGGTGACTAAGGGGGTTTAGGTGGCATATACAATGAATGTGATTAGTGAGTCATATGGATGATTCATCCATGTCATTAATGCATTATAAATGCTTAATGACTCATGGAGATGAATCATCACTAGATATTATCAAGCATGGTTGTTAAATTGATTTATTTTCTTTTCTTGATAAAAAGAAATGCTTGATATATATTATGATAACTCATTATTCTCACTTCATTATTATGTTCACCTTCTCTCTCCTCAAGCTCTCCCTCTTCAAACCCTAATCCTCCCCTCTCATGAGTTGAGTACAAGGATTAGTTAGACTTATTAAACCATAACCCTCACTCTATTTCACCTAGCTTCTTTGATTAGCACTTAAAGAAGTTTAGTTGCCTCAAGTTTAGAGGCTAAGCTTGGAGTAAAGCTCTCGGGTGGATCGTCTACTACTTCGAGAAGGCCGAGGAGGAGGTGGAGTTCGTAAAGACGAAGGACACGGTTCTTTAGGTATAATCCCTTTACATAGTAGTTGTTAACTTCTATGTTTGATGTTAGTTATCGTTTAGCTTCGATTCTTGCGGTTAGTCGATGTTTAAGCAAAGAACAAGATCGTTTTTCATATTTCCGCCTCCCCGCAAGTCGTGGGGTGTTGTACATCGACTTACACATACATCGTTGGTAATGACCATGACACACACAACATATACTTATATGTGGTACTGCATTCGTTATTGACATTGAGGCTGTTGTTCTTGTACCACCTTACTAATGGAATATGTATCATACCGCTTTCATTATTATCAATAGTTAGACGTTGATTCTTGTTCTATTACGCTTATGAAATGCATCATGCATACATACCAACATGCATACACACATACCTTGCTATAGCTATATATACACCTTTATTTGATGTTGCATTTGACTATGGGGAATTTGGGAACCGCATGATATCTTTAAAATCTTGATTTATTTAAAAGAGCGGTTTTCCCTTGATATGCTCATATTACTGTTCTATATTGCATACATCATATTTCATGGATTTAGGCATTGAGATACTGATTTCATGTGATTTATGGATTTGAGAACCGTGGTACTTTTCAAGAAAGTATATATTGTTTTGAAAACCCGGTTTCTCTTGATATGATATTTCGATGCGTCCACCATGAGTTTTCTCGGGTCTGAGATTGGTTTTAGAAACCCGATTCGAGGAGATGGATGATCCATTTGCGGGTTCATGGTGGACCCGGTATAGTACCCCGGGACAAGAAAGGATTGTTGTGCAGTAGACGATGAGCCTGGTAGAGGGACTACTACCTACCGGGGATAGTTTGGACCCGGCGGTTATCCGGAGGATACCGACCGGAGTCGTGAAATGGATATGGGCCGATCCGGACTAACGGAGCCCGTGGGCCGATCCGGACTGACGGAGGCCGAGTTATGTGGATTTACGTGTCGATGTTGAACACGGATTTTCATGATGTTTCGAGTGTCGATGTTGGGCACACAGGTTCCATGAGATTTACGGATATGAGGGCCGATAAGAGTGACGGCGCCTGAGATATTGAGATTTGGGGTGTCGTTGATGGACACCGGCCTTTCCACGATGATGATTCATTGATGATGATATGTTTCATCCCACACTCAGTAATTATTTGATATGCATTGTTTTATGTAATTGTAGTACCCTGATGGTGTACCTTGACCATGATTGTAACATTTTGGAAAATTATAAATATTAATTTATAATTTTAAATATAAAAATAATGAATTTATAAAAGTGATATCACTTACAACTTTTGGTATCGGAATTATATCTGTAAAAATGTTGTTATTTCGGTAAATATGAATAAAAGTGTGTCATGTCATAAAAATAATATTTTAATTATTCTAACAACACATTGTATTTTTCATTAAGCTAATGACAATTAAGTGATAGATTTATCATTTGATATCTTTTATGTTACATGGATTTAAATTGTAAAATGGAATTAAATTGTAGCATGAAAGGTCTTAATAATTGATAATTCTTTTAATGATTGTTATATTTTAACCTAGGCTAAACCCTCACAACACTACATCCTCAACCATGTTCAACTTCGTCCACCTCCTTCTTCTTAACTTTACACCTCCTCCTTCATAATTGACACATCCTACTTCACCATGCCACCTCCGCCTCACAACCCTCCACCTCGTGCTCTTTCTACACAACACAACACATAGGAAATTCTTTAGCTTCTCAACTGAACAAAAAAAACTCAACTCTTCAAGCTCCAACACCTAAATTCCTATGTTTTCCTAATATCAAAAGAGAAAGCCAAGATCTCCTTCATCAAGTGTGCACTTCATTAAGCTTAATACACGACAAACCATAGATGCTTCACCATAGAATTCTTGAGCTGCTGTTCTTTGGTAAATTATCTCCATAGGTATAATTCTTTACTTCTTTTCAAATATCAATTTTGTCCATGATCTGTTTTGATATGCAGTATTATAAAAACTGTTGTTTTGTGATATTTAGCTTACTGTAATTGAATCTGGAACCAATAGCTGTAACCACTAGAAAAACTATTAATACCACAAGTATCATAAGACCACTATGAGACTTTACTCAAAGCCCGAGACCCTATCTCCATGATTGACCCGACGAGAATCCCTTTTTGTCCGATGTCGCCGGATTTTTGGGGGTATTTGGTGTTGGTTTTTCTTCTGTAGTTTTAGTTTGGTATTTTATAAGTTACTGTATTTTTTGATTTGTTCCAATAATTATACAGTAAAATCTGCGAATGTTTTAGTAAGGGTTTTATCAAGTTCCGATATTCCGACACGGATTTTTCGTATTTTGTACTACGACTAAAACATCGACGTTCGTACATTGATTTGAGTGGAATTTGTTCGTTTTTGGGTTATGTATGCTGTAGGTTCTAACCTATGGGTGCCTATCTCATTGTTTTGAGTTTTGATATGATATTTACGTCGATATGATATAACTACGATTATAGGAACTATCGCGAAGGTTTTCGAGACGGAGTTGGCGGACATAGCAGCGTGGATTTCGGCATGCTCATCAAGTTGGTGAGTAGATTACATTTACGGGGGAAGTCGGGTGGATGGCGTATAACACCCCCGCAACCTTATAAATAGTATTATGATATATAGTTAGTTTTAGTAATTATTCAAGATGTGGATATTGGAGTTAATTTGCGTCTAGCATGATACTCATTTACATGTAATTTACTTATGGTTTGGTAAATTGGTATGAAGGATCATGCCGTATTGCAGATGATTTAGATATAGTGATAATATAAGATATTATACGAGGAATTATACCGTATTGGTGGTGATGAGTTTCGTATGCCGAATAACGGCCCAGTTTCCCTTAGGCTTGTAAAACAATGTTTTCTTTTGTTTTAGAACGTAATACTTGAGTGAGCTATACTCTTTTAAAAACTAACGTTTCGTTTCCCATTTTGATGTTAAAAGACAAGGATGCGATGCCAATTTCCAAAACAAATATTCATTTTCAATCCGAGGCAGCTTCCAAATTTCAAAACCAACGTTTCGTTCATTTTCAAAGGAAATGGTATAGCTTATGGCAAGTAGTTACGATTATTAGTTATGCTTATATTTACTTTACTTGTTCACGTTATAATTATTGATATTATACGTTTCCGTAATACGAACACTCTGATAGATCACTGCACAACTACCAATGAGTAGTATGATGCACAAGCAAGTACACATATATTACACTACACCTCATTGGTACTGCCATGTCACTGTAGAACCGGTATGTTATGTAATGAGTATGTAGATGTTGATATGAGTAGGCTATTACACTTTTAGAACATTTGCACAAATACTAATGATTGCCATGCTGCATGATCACAGACGCGTATGCTACACTACACGTCATTAGTAGTGCCATGACACAGTAGAATTGATATCTTTGTGCATGTATAATTTATTTACGCAGTCTTTCTTTATTACCTGTTGCGTATTGTGAATACCAGTATTATGGATGTTCATATTTGATTCTTATGGATTTTCTGGATGTTTTACTCTTGATGATATATATCAGTGGTATGGGACGCTGTTATATATGTAAATATATAATATATCATCAGAATAATTAATGCAAGTATTCTTCTTCTTTACTTGTTATATTTGGATACGATGAGTTAATGTCCACCATGAGTCATTTTTATGTTTTGTTTTACTCCGAACCAAGTGGGGGGGCTATACGGTTACGGATTACTACGTTATCTATATTGAGTGGGGAGATATATAGTCGGATACATGATGGACCCGGTCGAGACCGAGGGGCAGGATAGCCGCAGTAAAGGCGGGGAGCCTAGCGAGGATACTCGATACCGGAGATAAAGATGAGCACGGCAGATATTCAGGGGATACTGACCGGGGCTAGATTGGGCATGGCGGATATCCAGGGGATACTGACCGAGGCTAGATTGGGCATGGCGGATATCCAGGGGATACTGACCGAGGCCAGGGATATCGGGTGGCGATCCATCTGTTGAGACGGTTTCGACGATATCTGCATTCGCGTGTCGGTGATGGACACGAGAGATTTGACGATTTGCGTGTCGGTGATGGACATGAGGGACTTCTGATTTCGGGTGTCGATACTGGACATCCAGATGTTGATATGTTGCTATCATATGAGATATACAGTTATGTTATGAGTTATTGTAGCCGACCAGGACTGATCCGGGGGAAAGTACCTGCATACCATTTTACGAGTATTTGCATATAAAAAAGAATTTAAAATCGAGCTATAGTCTCATTATTTTGACGTGTCTGGTATGACATTGGAATCTTTTAAATTGTAAACCTCTTAAACCTATTCATTAAAACAGCAGGACGCATATCTTAAATAAGATACCTATTATATTTCATACTATCATGTCTGCTTTTATGCCGTGACATCTGTATTACGCGGCTATTTTAAAGAAGAGGTTTTACATATATATTTTCGGCTACTTATGGGCTTATCCCTAGATACAGGTCATTTGCATTCATACATTCTATTTTGGGTTTATGTGATGGATAGAGTTACATTTATAATACATATGCATATCATATATTATATTAGTGCAGGATATGATGGAATTATATTTATGACCTAGGTATCGTTGTGCTTTTCGATTTCTACCTTGTGATGTACTTTTATTCACTGAGTTGGCAATTCACCCCCGTTGTGCCACAGTCTCTTGCAGGTTTTACCGCTTGAATTATCAACGGCTTGAGCACACACTCCTTTCGGTGATTGCATGGTAAGTGGGTTACTATTGTATCGTACTCACATTTGGTTATTCATATATTCTTGTATCTAGTAAAAACTCCATCAACTTAGAAATGGTATATTGTGGGCTTAGAAGCGAGAGTTAGAATTTGTATGTTGTGATGTCGCACTCATTGGAGTCGACATTTTATATCGTTTGCTTGGTTGCTCCTCCGTTTAGGTGTGGAAGATAGCTCCCGTTGGGATGCTATTCTATTGTTATGTTTTATTGGGTTTTTATGCAAAATTTACAAAGGAGGTGCTGTAGAATTTCAAAATGTCATAGATGCTCTTTAAACATACATAATTAAAATCAAATGATTATTTTAAAACAATTCCATCTGATGATTATTTAAAACTTCACCTCCAATGTTTTAAAAAAGAAAAGGGTTTAGATTCCGGGTTTCGGCTTACTTAGACCGTGTCGACATCTCTTGATGTCACGTGATTTAAGTGTCGGTCATGTGCCATATTTGGGTCGTGACAATGTTGGCATCAGAACGTTTGTTTTAACCTTTGTTCGAGTCTAGGGTTAGCTATATGGGATCTAGGCAGGTAATTTTATTACCTAGACTTTACCTTATAGGACAAAGACTTGACTTTGGGGGTCTTATACCCGAACTTTCGTTATATAGGATGACATTTATTGATGGAGTAGGTACTAAGTAGAGTGACGTACCGTAAATATGTTCCGCGGCATATTTACGATATGATACTCCGCCTAAGTTATCTTAGGATTTATATCTTGAGATCCCCCTTCTATTCGATCCGTTGATCTATCCTCATCAATGCATGCTGATTGTTTCGGTCGCCATGTTTACATGAGCCGAGAGGGCTGCGATTAGAGATACGGTCAGAGCAGACTTGTCTGGGACAAGGAATAAACAGGATGACATTCCGATGATATAGAGACATGTCGTTTATTCAGATTCGATCGGGTTCTAATGTTGAAGTGAGTTTCTTCGGGATCCGCACCAGATGGTCGAGTCATTGCGGGAGATCAGCCGGACTTGAGGCGTGATGCATTCCTTCTATGAAGATCGTAAGGTTGTGTACTGTTCAGATAGCGGTACCAATCATTGCTGAGGTTTTCGAGATGTTGCTTTTAGAGTTCATGAAGTTAAAAGACGGCGATGTTTACAAGTGTAGATGGATCAGAAGGATTTGTAGCCGTTCAGATGTGGGATGGTTAGGACTTTTAATCCGTTGTGGCGCTCCGATATGAGATCGGTGAAATTGATTATCTTCTTCCAATGGGTCTTGCTCAGACCAGGTGCAAGTCGCTCGAGAAGAGACCGTGTAGTAAGTTTTCCTTCGACGAATTAGGATGAGTTTTCGAAGATGAGCTTAGCCAGATTCTTTTACAGACTATCATAGATGCCGAATTCGTGTTTTTGGAAGTTTTATAAGACTCCGAGCTTAGTCATAACCAAGTATGACTTGCAATTCGCATGATTATCGTGATACGCTCCTTAAGTGATTGATATTGGAGAGCAATGGGACAAGAGATTGGTGCAAAGTTTCAGTGGACAGGTGTTCTTCACCATCTATATTGAAGATTTGATGCATATGCAGAGGCGTGTACGACCACACTTTCAAGGAAAACCTGGAGGAAATAGCAGTTGATACGAAAAAGAAAGTGGATTCAGTAATGAGTGCTAGTTCCGGGCAGGCTGGATTGCTGAGATCAGCAGGAGACTTGAAGGGGTTCTTTCTAGAAGTTGATAATAAGTAAGATTGGACCCAGAATCAGTTGTTGTCACACAAGCAGAGGATAGTGATTTCCGTCATCAACATGTGGTGTTACGAGAGACTGGACTACTGGTCAAGAAGTTGTGGTGAGAGGTATCAGCAATAGGACGGATGGTGTCGTTGCTCCTCACCGAACGATTGTATAAAGAAGCCATGGTATTAGAGGCCCGCAAGAAAAACCAGAATTCAGAAACAGAGAACGTTAGATCATGGCAGACGGCAAGTCGTAATCCTTGCTATGCCATTTCCGGGTGAATAAACACCATTCGATATTGAAGAAGATATACTTCGATGTCCTTTGATTTCGATTTTCATTTTTATGATCCAAATATTTTTTCTTCAACATTGAAGAAAGAACAACTCAACGTCCGTTATTTTGACATATGTATTTTTGAAGATTTGAGGGTCACATAATGTTTTGTGCACACCAGGTGCACTTGATGAGATTTCCGTGCACAGTGATTTCACTTTGCTTTATGTTTTGTGCACACTAGGTACGCTTGTTTAGGATTTTCGTGCAAGGTGACTGCACTCGATTGGAGTGTTGTGTACACCGGATGCACTAAACTGATATTTTCCGTGCACATCAGATGCACATGATTAAGAGATTTTATATATATACACTCTAGGTATACTCGGTATGGTTTCGTGCACACCAGTTGCAAGTTTTGATTTTTATGCACCCTGATGCACTTGGATTAGATTTTGTGCACCCCGATGCACTTGATACTATTTTGTACACTTTTGCTCCATGCAAAATGGATGCAGTGGATATCGTTTGGTGCACGCCTGTTGCACTTAGCGCTGTTTTGTTTTCATGCACACCGTGACGTGTGGCTTGAGATTTGCATGCAAACCGTTAGGATTGATTTGTTTTCGTGCTTAGCACTTGATACGATATGTTATAGATTTGATTTCTATATTTTTGCTTGGTCGTGTGCTACCGATATTGCACTACTACTATGGCATTGATTGTGTACTTGGTATACACAACGGTTTTTGTATTTGGTATTCTGTATCATAACTAATGTAATTCTCATAGCAACCGCTAGAGTTATAGTTATGCGAATTTACATCCTTTGAGTTTTCACGCACACTGTTGTGTTATTTTACGTTTTAGCTTGTATGGAACTTTGGAGTTCCATTATATTGGGCGGACGATGTATTTTAAAATTTTGGACCCCGACAAAATGATTTGAAAAGGGTTGATTTATTGAGAAAAAAGTTTTATGATGGGGGTTCAATTAAATTCGGGGACCGAATTTCTTAAGGTAGAGAGATTGTTACATTTTGAAAAATTATAAATATTAATTTATAATTTTAAATATAAAAATAATGATTTTATAAAAGTGATATCGCATACAACTTTTGGTATCGGAATTATATCCGTACAAATGTAGTTATTTACGTAAATATGAATAAAAGTGTGTGATGTCATAAAAATGATATTTTAATTATTTTAACATGACATTGTATTTTTCATTAAGCTAAAGACATTTAAGCGATAGATTTATCATTTCATATCTTTTATGTTACATGTATTTAAATTGTAAAACGGAATTAAATTGTAGCATGAAAGGTCTTGATAATTGATAATTCTTTTAATGATTGTTATATTTTAAGCTAGGCTAAACCCTCACAACACTATATCCTCAACCATGCTCAACTCCGTCGACCTCCTTCTTCTCAACTTTACACCTCCTCCTTTATAATTGACACATCCTACTTCACCATGCCACCTCCGCCTCGCAACCCTCCACCTCATGCTCTCTCTACACAACACAACACATAGGAAATTCTTTAGCTTCTCAACTGAACAAAAAAAAAAACTCAACTCTTCAAACTCCAACACCTAAATTTCTATGTTTTCCTAATATCAAAAGAGAAAGTCATGATCTCCTTCATCAAGTGTGCACTTCATCAAGCTTAATACACTACAAACCATAGATACATCACCATACAATTCTTGAGCTGGTGTTCTTTGGTAATTATCTCCATAGGTATAATTCTTTCCTTCTTTTCAAATATCAATTCTATCCATGATCTGTTTTGATATGCAGTATTATAAAAACTGTTGTTTTGTGATATTTAGCCTACTGTAATTGAATCTGGAACCAATAGGTGTAACCACTAGAAAAACTAGTAACACCACAAGTATCATAAGACCCCTAGGAGACTTTACTCAATGCCCGAGACCCCATCTCCTTGATTGACCCGGTGAGAATCCCTTTTTGTCCGATGTCGCCGGATTTTTGGGGGTATTTGGTGTTGGTTTTTCTTCTGTAGTTTTTGTTTGGTATTTTATAAGTTACTGTATTGTTTGATTTGTTCCAATAATTATACAGTAAAATCTGGGAATGTTTTAGTAAGGGTTTTATCAAGTTCCGATATTCCGATACGTATTTTTCGTATTTTGTACTACGACTGAAACATCGACGTTCGTACGTTGATTTCAGTGGCATTTGTTCGTTTTTGGGTTAAGTATGCTATAGATTCTAACCTATGGGTGCCTATCTCATTGTTTTGAGTTTTGTTATGATATTTACATTGATATGATATAACTACGATTATAGGTACGATCGCGAAGGTTTTCGAGACGGAGTTGGCGGACATAGCAGCATGGATTTCAGCAAGCTCATCAAGTTGGTGAGTAGATTTACATCCACGGGGGAAGTTGGGAGGATGGCGTATAGCACCCCCGCAACCTTATAAATAGTATTATGATATATAGTTAGTTTTAGTAATTATTCAAGATGTGGATATTGGAGTTAATTTGCATCTAGCATTATACTCATTTGCATGTAGTTTACTTATGGTTTGGTAAATTGGTACGAAAGATCATACCGTACTGGAGATGATTTATATATAGTAATAATGTGAGATATTATACGAGAAATTATACCGTATTGGTGGTGATGAGTTTCGTATGCCAAATAACGACCCGGTTTTCCTTAGGCTTGTAAAATAATGTTTTATTTCGTTTTAGAACGTAATAATTGAGTGAGCTATACTCTTTTAAAAATTAATGATTCGTTTCCCTTTTTGATGATAAAAGACAAGGATGCGATGCCAATTTCAAAAACAAATATCCATTTTCAATCCGAGGCAGCTTCCAAATTTCAAAACCAACGTTTCGTTCATTTTCAAAGGAAATGGTATAGATCATGGCAAATAGTTACGATTATTAGTTATGCTTATATTTACTTTACTTGTTCACGTTATCATTATTGATATTATACGTTTCCGTAATATGAACACTCTGATAGAACACTGCACAACTACCAATGGGTTGTATGCTGCACAAGCACGTACACATATGTTACACTGTACCTCATTAGTACTGCCATATCACTATAGAACCGTTATGTTATGTAATGCGCATTTAGATGTTGATATGAGTAGGCTATTACACTTTTAGAACACTTGCACAAATACTATTGATTTCCATGCTGCACGAGCACAGAGGCGTATGCTACACTACACATCATTAGTAGTGCCATGTCATAGTAGAATTGATATCTTTGTGCCTGTATAATTTATTTACGCAGTCTTCCTATTTTACATGTTGCGTATTGTGAATACCAATATTATGGATGTTCATATTTGATTCTTATGGATTTTCTGGATGTTTTACTCTTGATGATATATATCAGTGGTATAGGACGCTATGATATATGTATATATATAATATATCATCAGAATGATTAATGCAAGTATTCTTCTTCTTTACTTGTTATATTTGGATACGATGAGTTAATATCCACCATGAGTCATTTTTATGTTTTGTTTTACTCCAAACCGAGTGGGGGGCTATACGGTTGCGGATTACTACGTTATCCAGATTGGGTGGTGGAGGATATACAGTCAGATAAATGGTGGACCCGGTCGAGACCGAGGGGCAGGATAGACGCAGCAGAGGCAGGGAGCCTAGCGAGGATACTCGATACCGGAGATAGAGATGAGCACGGCAGATATCCAGAGGATACTGACCGGGGATAGATTGGGCACGGCGGATATCCAGGGGATACTGACCGAGGACATAGATATCGGGTGGCGATCATCTGTTGAGATGGTGTCGACGATATCTGCATTTGCGTATCTGTGATGGATACGATAGATTTGAGGATTTGCGTGTCGGTGATGGACATGAGAGATTTCTGATTTCGGGTGTCGATGCTGGACATCCAGATGTTGATATGTTGCTATCGTACGAGATATACAGTTATGTTATGAGTTATTTTAGCCGACCAGGACTGATCCGGGGGACAGTTGTAAGTCCATGTCACGCACCCCACTAACTCGCGGGGAGGCGGAATATATGAAAAACAATTGTCAAAGCTTCGTAACACGGACTTGAGCGCCTGAATCGTAATCTAAACCATTGCTAACGATATACTAGAGGTTTAACTACTCGGTACCGGAGTTATACCTCACGTTACATGTCCTTCGGGTCTTCATCGCTGTCCTCCACTCCTCGTAGGCTCCTTGGAACATCGGCAACTTCACAGCCTCCTCGAATCAAAGACGATCCACCCGAAAGCTTCTACGCCAAGCTTAATCTCAAACTTGAGATAACTAGATTGCTTAAAGTGCTAATCTAAGCTACCTAGAGGATATAGAGTGAGGTTATGAATGTTTTAGTCTAGCTAACCCTTGATCTCAACACATGAGAGGTTAGGGTTAGGGTTTCAAGAGAGAGTGAGCTTGAGGAGAGAGAAGGAGAAGATGAGAATGAGAACCAAAATCCTTCTCACTTGAATATATGATACATAATGAATTATCAAATAATATCAATTAATTGATTATTCACCATGTTTCATTTAATCAAGGAGAGTGATTCATCATGTGAGTCATTAGATCATTAATGAAGCATTAATGATATGATGAATCATATAAATGAGTCATACAAAGTAATCATGAAAAAGCCACCTCAACCCCTCATGTCACCACTCTTCTAGAACCTTCTCGACAAATTACGAGAACGCCCCTCCAATCCGTGAAAACACGGAAAAACTTTAGACTGTATAAATCCAATAACCTTATACTAGAATCTGGCTTAAACCAAAGCCTGCTAGTATAAACTGTCCGAAAAGTCGTACGTGCGAAAACACACGTATATATCCGAACGCTAGTCGTAAAACCATACGACCTCTATATCGTTTCGCCTGGAGCAGGAAAACTCTCTGTGTGGGACTCTAAAGACTCGACACTACGCTGGCACTGGGTTTAACCACAGACCGCAAGCGGCACTAGCTGTACGTAACGGTCCCCAGGTAGATGTCGATAAGAAGGCCGATGAGAAAAATCATCCGAACTCCCACTGAGCCTGATGTGACAATCTTCGTACAGTCCGGTCTGTTCGTCTAAGACTATCGCATATCAAGCCTAGGGGGCGGCAAGCGTCAGTCCCCTAATAGCTGTATAAGTCGTGTTGGAGCGAAGCCCATTACACCCTGAGAAGCTACTAGAACCTACCAGTATATCTCATTTGCCGTGGCCAGGGACTTTGTTTAATGGCTCTCTGACACATCGCGATATCATCTCCCAATACCGGAAGAGACGAATCCTATCTAACCGCCACTGCCTCCAAGTGCTCGGGACTGTACCCAACTGCTACCTGTTTGCACGACTCCTTTGAGCCGTGGTAGGGTAGCAATCTAAGAACAGTGGGACACACTCGAGGCGAAGCAGCAGTGTCAAGTCTGCGGACTATGCTGTACTCATGTCACCTGGGAACTGACAACTGACGATGGGTATAATACCAACCAATCAGTTCCTCGGCGAGTCCTGTCCGGTGTACCCGTAACCTAACGAGCACCTGTATACTATCTTCAGTACGGTGTACTGATGGCTGTGGGACAGACCATTTCCCCAACTGGGATGAGAAGCGTATACACTTAGTCTACTCTGGAATATCGATGCCCTATCTCGACAATCCAACGACCAGGGACCTGTATAGGATGTTGCTTACAGACTACCCAGCCCCCACTAGTGTGACTGCCATCACGACGCTGGTAATCAAGCAAAGATCCTATGGGCTCTACTAATATGTATAAGTGATACGTTACAAGAAACATATGCACATATTAAAGTAGACACAAACCAAGTAGCATACTACCATTTTTAGCAAGACTGTATATATAACTGTGAATATCCCAAGCTTCCATTAAGTAATATACAATCTAGTATGATACAATAATGGCCTCTAGGGCATATACACTAACAATCTCCCACTTGCACTAGGGCCATGAGCTGGCATATCGTAGACCTATCATCTCGAATAGCCTCTCGAACTGCGTCTGAGGAATGGCCTTTGTGAATGGATCAGCAATGTTATCCTCCGTCTTTACTCTCTTCACCTCGATCTCCCGGCGATCTATGATCTCCCTGATCAGGTGATACCGCCTTAAGATGTGTCTGGATTTCTGATGGGACCTGGGTTCCTTCGCTAAAGCTATAGCGCCGTTGTTGTCACAATACAGAGGTATTGGATCAACACTGGTAGGAACCACCTGAAGTTCTGTGAGGAACTTCTTCATCCAGACTGCTTCTTTTACGGCATCGCAAGCAGCTATGTACTCTGCTTCCATCGTTGAGTCTGCAACGGTCTCCTGCTTGGAACTCTTCCAACAGACCGCCCCTCCATTGAGGGTAAAGACATAACCCGACATGGACTTGGAGTCATCTTTGTTACTCTGAAAGCCGGAGTCGGCAAAGGCCTCCATCTGAAGGTCTTTTCCGCCATACACCAAGAACATCTCCTTAGTCCTTCTTAGGTACTTGAGAATGTTCTTTACTGCTATCCAGTGATTCTCCCCTCGGTTTGCTTGATACCGGCTTACTACGCTCAATGCGTATGCTACATCTGGTCTGGTACATAACATCGCATACATTATAGAGCCTACCGCAGAAGCGTAGGGTATAATCGACATGCGATCCCTTTCCAAATCAGTCTTGGGAGACATATCTTTTGAGAGGGTGATTCCGTGACAAGCCGGTAGGTTACCGCGCTTAGAATCTTCCATACTGAATCTCTTCATTATGGTGTCTATGTACCTGGACTGTGAAAGTCCCAATATCCTTTTTGATCTATCACGACAGATCCGGATCCCGAGAATGTAGGTGGCATCACCCAAGTCTTTCATGGAGAATTTATGTGACAAGAATCTTTTGACTGACTGTAATATAGAAATATCATTTCCTATTAGGAGAATGTCATCCACGTACAAGACGAGGAATACTACAGCTCTCCCTACAATCTTACTGTATATGCATGGTTCATCTGGATTTTTGATAAAGTCAAATTCTTTGACAGCATCATCAAAACAGATGTTCCAACTCCGCGATGCCTGCTTTAGTCCATAAATGGACTTAAGCAGTTTGCATACTTTACCGCTGCTCCCACTCTGAATGAATCCTTCTGGCTGATCCATATAGACGCTTTCTTCCAAATTACCATTTAGAAAGGCCGTCTTTACGTCCATCTGCCAGATTTCATAATCGTGGAAGGCAGCAATAGCAAGAAGGACCCGAATAGATTTAAGCATAGCCACTGGAGAAAAGGTTTTGTCGTAGTCCAAACCAGGTCTTTGACGGAAACCCTTTGCAACGAGTCTAGCCTTATAGGTTTCAACCTGTCTATCTACACCAATCTTCTTTTTGAAGATCCATTTGCATCCTACGGGTTTTACCCCATCTGGAGCAATGTCCAAAGTCCATACTTTGTTGGTGTACATGGACTCCATTTCGGTCCGCATTGCATCCAGCCATTTTACTGAGTCACCGCTCTGAATGGCTTGCTGGAAGCTAGTAGGCTCATCGTAATCAATAGTGCAATCCTCTCTATCCCCGTCTATGAGAAAACCGTAGTATCTCTCGGGCGGATGAGATTGCCTCTACTCCTGCGGAGTGGCGTTGGGATGTCCTGTTCTTCTTGAACTTCTGGTTCTACCAAACTTTCAGTAACAGTTTGTGGTTCTGGAATTTCTTCCAGTTCTACTGTGCTCCCACTCTTCTGATTTTCTAAAAATTCAGTTTCCAAGAAGTGGGGATGCTGAGAAACAAAAACCTTTTGTTCCTCTGCGGAATAGAAAAGATACCCCCTGGAGTTCTTTGGGTATCCCACAAACTTACACAGTACTGAGCGTGCCTCGAGCTTGTCCGCATGCTGCTTTTTTTACAAAAGCTGGACATCCCCAAGTCTTAAGATACTTAAGACAGGGTTTCTTCCCACTCCACATCTGATATGGGGTGGTAGGCACAGTTTTGGTTGGAGCTTTGTTTAAGAGATATGCAGCTGTTTCTAGTGCATAACCCCAGAAAGATCGCGGCAACTCAGCCTTACTCATCATGGAACGAACCATATCTAATAGGGTTCGATTCCTCCTTTCCGATACACCGTTGTGTTGTGGTGTGTATGGAGGAGTAAGCTGAGAGAGAATTCCATTCCCTTTTAAGTAACCCAGGAACTCGGCGCTTAAGTATTCACCACCTCGATCAGATCTCAGTGTCTTGATACTTTTGCCGGTTTTTTTTTCCACTTCATTCTTGTATTCTCGAAATTTCTCAAAGGCCTCGGATTTATGCTTCATTAAGAAGATATAACCATACCTAGAGAAATCATCTGTAAAAGTAATGAAGTATGAATAACCACCTCGCGCATGTATAGACATTGGACCGCACACATCACTGTGTATGAGCCCTAAGAGCTCGCTTGCTCTTACTCCGTGTCCAGTAAACGGAGTCTTTGTCATCTTTCCTATGAGACAAGATTCACAAGTTGCATAAGATTGATATTCGAACGGATTTAAATATCCTTCTCTATGTAACTTAGTCAACCTTCTCTCATTGATGTGACCTAGTCTACAATGCCATAAGAAAGCCTGATTTGTTTCTGGAGACTTTCTTTTAAGTGTGTTCTGGACACTGAAAATCTGAGCTTGATTTAATACGTATATTCCGTTTTCTAATGTACCTGACCCAATCAAATCTTGATTTAGGTGGATGTGAACCACATCTCTTGTAAAAGCAAAATCATACCCTTCCTTAGAAAGTAAGGGTACAGATATGATATTACAAGTCGTACCTGGTACTTAAAAACAGTTACGCAGAATCAATATCTGCCCAGTTGTCATCCCAAGATGATATTCCCCTACGGATTCAGCGTCCATGCTCATTCCGTTAGCAACTGTGAGGGTCATATCACCTATCCCGATAACCCTACGGTTTCTCAGAGCCTGTAAAGAATTACAGATGTGAGTTCCTGACCCGGTATCCAATACCCAGGAAGTAGGGTTAACTGACATACAGTTTTCTATCATAAACACACCCGAAGATGAAGCCACAACATGCTTCGAATCCTGGCTACTGGCTTCTAAAGCCCTGCATTCTTTCTGCCAATGCCCAATCCCATAGCAATAGGAATGTCCCTCAATAGGGTGGTCCAGCTTGTCATAGGTAATGGACATCTGGACAGACTTTTGCCAGTCATATAAGTCAGATTCAGTCAAATTATTATCTAGATGTAACATATGTGTGGTCACAGGGTCGCTGCAATTTTAAGAGAGAGAAGAAGATACTATTAGCATGATGCTCTTGCAAGTTTAGAGTGGTTTAATTTATCTAAACAGGATGGCTCCCACTATTTCTCGAATCCCTCCTCAAACCATAAAAGAAGAATTAGCCAGGACAATTCTCACCATACAATACTTGCTTAACCGTTCAGCCAGGCCAGTGTCGATACTTCGAGGGAGGTTTTCCAACGCTTTCGCGAAGTTCCTTAATTAAATAACCTCTTTTCTCTGGGGGCGTAACCCCGCTGACACCTTTCTTAGCACCTACTTGGTTTATAGCATTGATCGTTAAGTGACGAATCCCCTGATAAGTAGCATGTACTCACAGTAGGATCGGGATCCAAAATATCATCGTAAGATAATGTTGAAGGAATCCTACCAACATTCATCAAACTCCAAAATGGTATGCATCTCTCTGCAAATTTCAGTTTCTTTTGAAACTCCCGATATGGATTTTTGCCCCATGCTCTTATGACCTTGACGAAGGTCAACAAATCATAAGTCACATGTCAAGTTCTACCCGTCATTGTCCAGGTTAATTTGAACCCATCCGTACATACCCTTGACGAAGGTCAACAAGGTAATACGACTGTCCCAAACCAACACATCTATCTATGCTACATATGAACACCCAACAGCTACCAATCACTATGCCTTGATGAAGGTCAACAAACATAGCTTGAATACTATTGAATATCCATATGAAATGACGGAGGGCTACGAATGGTTTTGGCAAAACCGTGAACGTAGTGAACTTGATATAATCGAAGGAACCTGATACTTTTTAAAAGGAGTGGTTAAAGCTCCGCAATTTAAAAAATTCTGCTCTTTTAAAATAACCGAGTGGTTTCTTTTAAATTTGTTCCAACGATTAAACTTTAGTTTATTTTCTTTGCATTATAATAATGCGTCCCATCATTTATCCTATCATTGCAGAAAACAACGAAAATACAACGTCCTCTTATGCCATCCGCATTCGCCACGGGGTCCCGTCATCACCCGTTAGGTTACTTAACTAACGACAGAGCGGGGGCTGGGCTAGCGCGGGTGTAAAACATAAGTGACGTCTAATAGCTATTTATATATAGATATTGTACATTCGTCAGACGCAATAATAAGCATTCCAGATCACAGATAAACTTTATTGGATATGCAAGTAATCCGCGTTTCTTTTGAGCCTGCAAGGAAAGACGGATTACACAGTTGTGATGAATAGCCATTACCCCACCCCAGACCCCTACGGGTACGGCAAACTACCCGCCAAATACCAGAAGTGAAGCGGTCCGCCTCAACACTTCAAAATACCCGGTAGTTTGTGCACCCCACCTTGGGTCTATCCTAGGAGCAAAAACAGTAAAAAGAAATAATACAACGGTGGCTACAACCGCAACCTGGATGTGCCCCGCAAAATAATATTACAACATATTACAATTACATCGAATGAATTAATACAATAACCCATCACAAAACCCGGCTATTCACCACAACAGTCCAATACAGTTTATATACACAAACAGATAAAATCCATTACAGAAATGTGCAACCCCCTGCCAACCGACATACTAGCAGTTAGGGGAGGTTTACGAACACATTAAACATTACAGATAAAGATCCAATTAGCAAATTGATTAGAACATCGATCGAATACCAAATTCCGTGTCTACCCCAAAAGCAAACCTGTACTGAAGTAACCTGGGTAGAAACAGAACATACAGGAAAACAAAAAACCCAAAAATATGAATTACTGTGAAACTCCGAGTCAACTCGGCGTTGACTCGGCGGCGGATCCGCGGCAGAAGCTCTCTATTGCCGCGGATCCGCGGCCGTTTAGTCGAGTTGCCTCCTCGAATTTTCCCAGATTTCTTATAATTCCCTGCTGTGAATTTTAAGGTATGTAAAAAAAATTTTGCGACACTTTTAAAATTAACAGAAACTGTCAAGGATTAGGGTTTTGTTTTTCGTGTTTTTCGGTCGATCGAACTTCTAATCAGTTGCTAACAAGCTAGTAATGGTTTAGTTGGCTCTGATACCACTGTAAGTCCATGTCACACAACCCACTAACTCGCGGGGAGGCGGAATATATGAAAAATGATTGTCAAAGCTTCGTAACACGGACTTGAGCGCATGAATCGTAATCTAAACCATTGCTAACGATATACTAGAGGTTTAACTACTCGGTACCGGAGTTATACCTCACGTTACATGTCCTTCGGGTCTTCATCGCTGTCCTCCACTCCTCGTAGGCTCCTTGGAACATCGGCAACTTCACGGCCTCCTCGAATTAAAGACGATCCACCCGAAAGCTTCTACGCCAAGCTTAATCTCAAACCTGAGATAACTAGGTTGCTTAAAGTGCTAATCTAAGCTACCTAGAGGATATAGAGTGAGGTTATGAATGTTTTAGTCTAGCTAACCCTTGATCTCAACACATGAGAGGTTAGGGTTAGGGTTTCAAGAGAGAGTGAGCTTGAGGAGAGAGAAGGAGAAGATGAGAATGAGAACCAAAATCCTTCTCACTTGAATATATGATACATAATGAATTATCAAATAATATCAATTAATTGATTATTCACCATGTTTCATTTAATCAAGGAGAGTGATTCATCATGTGAGTCATTAGATCATTAATGAAGCATTAATGATATGATGAATCATATAAATGAGTCACACAAAGTAATCATGAAAAAGCCACCTCAACCCCTCATGTCACCACTCTTCTAGAACCTTCTCGACAAATTACGAGAACGCCCCTCCAATCCGTGAAAACACGGAAAAACTTTAGACTGTATAAATCCAATAACCTTATACTAGAATCTGGCTTAAACCAAAGCCTGCTAGTATAAACTGTCCGAAAAGTCGTACGTGCGAAAACACACGTATATATCCGAACGCTCGTCGTAAAACCATACGACCTCTATATCGTTTCGCCTGGCGCAGGGAAACTCTCTGTGTGGGACTCTAAAGACTCGACACTACGCTGGCAATGGGTTTAACCACAGACCGCAAGCGGCACTAGCTGTACGTAACGGTCCCCAGGTAGATGTCGATAAGAAGGCCGATGAGAAAAATCATCCGAACTCCCACTGAGCCTGATGTGACAATCTTCGTACAGTCCGGTCTGTTCGTCTAAGACTATCGCATATCAAGCCTAGGGGGCGGCAAGCGTCAGTCCCCTAATAGCTGTATAAGTCGTGTTGGAGCGAAGCCCATTACACCCTGAGAAGCTACTGGAACCTACCAGTATATCTCGTTTGCCCTGGCCAGGGACTTTGTGTAATGGCTCTCTGACACATCGCGATATCATCTCCCAATACCGGGAGAGACGAATCCTATCTAACCGCCACTGCCTCCAAGTGCTCGGGACTGTACCCAACTGCTACCTGTTTGCACGACTCCTTTGAGCTGTGGTAGGGTAGCAATCTAAGAACAGTGGGACACACTCGAGGCGAAGCAGCAGTGTCAAGTCTGCGGACTATGCTGTACTCATGTCACCTGGGAACTGACAACTGACGATGGGTATAATACCAACCAATCAGTTCCTCGGCGAGTCCTGTCCGGTGTACCCGTAACCTAACGAGCACCTGTATACTATCTTCAGTATGGTGTACTGATGGCTGTGGGACAGACCATTTCCCCAACTGGGATGAGAAGCGTATACACTTAGTCTACTCTGGAATATCGATGCCCTATCTCGACAATCCAATGACCAGGGACCTGTATAGGATGTTGCTTACAGACTACCCAGCCCCCACTAGTGTGACTGCCATCACGACGCTGGTAATCAAGCAAAGATCCTATGGGCTCTACTAATATGTATAAGTGATACGTTACAAGAAACATATGCACATATTAAAGTAGACACAAACCAAGTAGCATACTACCATTTTTAGCAAAACTGTATATATAACTGTGAATATCCCAAGCTTCCATTAAGTAATATACAATCTAGTATGATACAATAATGGCCTCTAGGGCATATACACTAACAACAGTACCTACATATCTTTTTATGAGTAGTTGCATATAAAATGGAATTCAAAATCGAGCTATAGTCTCATTATTTTGACGTGTCTGGTATGACATTGGAATCTTTTAAATTGTAAAGCTCTTAACACTATTCATTAAAACACCATGACGTATATCTTAAATAAGATACCTATTATATTTCATACTATCGCGTCTGCTTTTATGCCGTGACATATGTATTCCGCGGCTATTTGAAAGAAGACGATTTACATATATATTTTCGGCTACTTATGGGCTTATACCTAGATACTGGTCATTTGCATTGATGCATTCTATTTTGAGTTTAGGTGATGGATAGAGTTACATTTATGATACACATGTATATCATATATTATATTAGTGCAGGATATGATAGTATTATATTTATGACCTAGGTATCGTTGTGGATTTCGATTTCTACCATATGATGTACTTTTATTCACTGAGTTGGCAACTCACCCCCGTTGTGCCACAGTTTCTTGCAGGTTTTACTGCTTGGATTATCAGCGGCTTAGGCACACACTCCTTTCGGTGATTGCGTGGTAAGTGGGTTACTATTGTATTGTACTCGCACTTGGTTATCATATATTCTTGTATCTAGTAAAAACTCCATCAACTTAGAAATGGTATATTGTGGACTTAGAAGCGAGACTTAGAATTTGTGTGTTGTGATGTCGCACTCATTGGAGTCGACTTTTTATATCGTTTGCTTGGTTGCTCCGCCGTTTGGGCATGGAAGCTAGCTCCCATTGGGATGTTATTCTATTATTATGTTGTATTTGGTTTTTATTCAAAATTTACGAAGGAGGTGCTATCGAATTTCAAAATGTCATAGATGCTCTTTAAACATACATAGTAAAAATCAAATGATTATTTTAAAACGATTCCATCTGATGATTATTTAAAACTTCACCTCCAATGTTTTCAAAAAGAAAAGGGTTTATATTCCGGGTTTTGGCTTACTTGGACCGCGTCGACATCTTTAGATGTCACGTGATTTAAGTACCGGTCACATGCCATATTTGGGTCATGATAATGATTGTTGCATATCCATATTGCCATACTTATGCTATCAGATTGCATGTGATAGATTATCGCTGTTCGTGCATACTTGCGATTATCTGTATGATTTTATTTACTATTCCCGAGTTGGCAACTCACCCCCGTTGTGGCACAGTGTTTTGCAGGCTTGACCCTCAAAGTAGTCGCAGTAGGGCTCCTTATTGTATCTATTTCTGCGGATATCGCTGCGGTTGGCTGTGAGGCTTTTTGGTCTAGGTGGGTTTGCAGTTATCCGATTACATCTATTGTATATCTCATTGTATCTAGTACTCTCCATCTACCACTTTCATGTATTGACATAGAGACGAGTTGTGGGGATCGATATTGTATTATATGTGATTTTGGGTGTCGTGCTCGTGTGAGCCGACTTTTCCTATGTAGCTTTAACTTTTTATGTTGTTTTCATTTTTATTGTCTATTTCATCGCTACGGCGTCATATATATGCTTGTGGTGATTGTTTTCTGCCTTTGGGCGTGATTTGCCCCCGTTTGAGAATGCTTTATTTATATCCTGTGTTTGTACCCATTTCGGGGCTAGTTTTACAAAGGAGGTGCTGCCAAAAGTTGTAAGAAAATAAACTTAAGCTTTAAGATTTTTACTTGAGATTTCCAAATGTTTTAACAATGTTTTTATCACTTCTTTTTATGATTTAGATTTCTGGGTTTTCGGCTTACTTAAATTGCGTTACGCCTGTTGACGTCACGAGGTCTAAGTGCCGGTCACATTCCTAAATTGGATCGTGACACAACGCCATGAGATGCGGGCTCGTTGCTCTCTATAACACGGCTATCTGTGCACTCCATTGCGGGGTAATCCTAGTACAGAAAATAAAATATGTACAACGGTGACATCAACCTCAACCCGGTCGTGGCCCAAATAAATAATATACAAACACGCGGTGACGGCAGTCCACATGTCGGACGCTCGCCCCGCGATATCAAATGTACAAATAAATCCAAACTGAACTAACATTGCACCCAAGCTATCCACCATGACAATTCCGCAACATCCACAGCACAACACAGAACATCAACATGAATGTCACGTTCGCAAACCCGTCTAAATGAACTATAGCAATTAGACAAGTTGTACCGCTCTAATGACATTCACGGTCGCAGATAATAATGTAAGTACTGTAAACTTTAAACAGTGTTAGAAATATTGACTTTGAAATACCCCGAACAGCCCCAAACTAATAGATAAAACCATATCCAAACTAGGCTAAACTAGCAAAACCACTAAACAAATATTTCAGAGACTAGACCACACAACAAATTCCAAGTCCTAACCCCTCACAAAAACCGGCCACCTCGGATATTTCATGAATCTGGCCGGCCAAGTTAAGTCATTTCGAGCTCGTATTTGGTGTGTGTTCTAGTGGTCATCATAGCAGTCTTCTGCAGTTACTTAAATATTTTTAGAAGACTCAGAAAAAATTGACAGAGAATGGAATACATCGGGTATTGTTTCGGAGTTGTTTCGGTTTCGATACTTTAACATCGTCTAAACCAACTAGTATATGGTTAATGGGTTGGCTTTCATACCATGTTGGGTTACGCCAGTGCCCCGGCCATCAATCTGTTAGTTATATGTATGCCCTAGAGGCCATTACTGTACATTGAATGTATATTGTAGTGGATGCTGGGACATATATAGGGAGGACTTTCATGCTCGACATGATAGTATGCTATCTGGTTACTCTTTACCTTAACGTGTACATTGATTGTCTCTCTGTTACATGTTGGTAAAGCCCTTAGGATGTGTACTTGACTACCTGGACTATGATGCGGATCATACTAGTGGGGACATGGTAGTCCATAAGTACATCATTCAAGGTCCCTAGTCGTGGGTGTATCGAGACGGGGCATCGATATACCAGAGTCGACTAGCGTATACCTTCTCGACCCATACAGATGAAAGGTTTGTTTAGTACCTTATGAAGAGTTTTGAAGCATCACATAACCCAAAGATTTATTTTTTATGGTGCTAAACTAACATGCAAAGGGATCGATCCTAGAAAATTAGGGTTACGAAATAAAAAGCGAACTAATCTAGGGTTTGAAGGCTACAACCTTTGTAGCTCCCTTTCGCTGGACTCCTTGGTCTCTAGGGTGTTGAACGAAGGTCCTCTTGAAGTCCCCTTGTGTCCACGACGATCCACCACGGAGATCTCCGTCCAAGCTCGCAACTTCGTCAAACCGAAGAGAACACTCTAAACAAAATGGCTAAGCTTGTGTAGAATGATGTTGTGGTTAGGTTTCTCACTTCAAAAGCCTATTTTTAAGTGGTATTTGCTCACTAGAAAAAACTAGAGAGCAAAAGAGCAAGAGGAAGAAGATGGTGGCAATTTTTGACAAGAGGTAAAAAAATAACTCAAGTGAAGAAAAAGAAATATATCAATATATATTTTATTCCTTCATGCTATGAACCATGGTTAAAGTGATGGAGACATTATTTAACTTTAGTTTGGAATGATAAAGAGAAGGATAACCTTAGGTTAGTGGTAGTTGAGCATGGTTAGGTCAAAGGAAGAATGTAGAAGCAAGAATGATTATCCTTTCCTTTTTCATTTTCTTTTAAATCCAAAATTAAATAATAATCCATTATATAATCCATGGTGTGAGTCTTATATTGCCACCATTTCCATATGCTAACAACTATGATGGATGAGTGTATGTATGTGTGCATGTATGCACATCCACATGTGCATGAAACTAGCATGAAAGAAAGAAAGAAAAGCACACATGCATGCACACATCTATCATCTAAGAAAAGGTTTTAAGTGAGAAAACTAATGGTTAAATGATAAATCAACACTTGATTTATCAATCCGGTCATATCTTATATGACCCCACCAAAAGCAGTTCACCCGATCAATGTTCGGTATCATATACGCACATTTCAATCGGGTGCATGCGCATATCGCATATGCGCACCACAACGTTTCGCCTGGACTGGGTAACTCCTTTGTGGGACTCTAAGACTCATCAATACGCCGGCAGAGGGTGATGATCATATCAGGTTGTTAGTTATATGTATGCCCTAGAGGCCATTACTGTACATTGGATGTATATTGTAGTGGATGCTGGGACATATATAGGGAGGACTTTCTTGCTCGACATGGTAGTATGCTATCTGGTTACTCTTTACCTTAACGTGTATACTGATTGTCTCTCTGCTACATGTTGGTATAGCCCTTAGGATGTGTACTTGACTGCCTGGACTATGATGCGGATCATACTAGTGGGGACATGGTAGTCCGTAAGTACATCCTTCAAAGTCCCTAGTCGAGGGTATATCGAGACGGGGTATCGATATACCAGAGTAGACTAGCGTATACCTTCTCGACCCATACAGATGGGCGATGGATGATCCCATATCCATTGGTATTTGACATCAGAAATGATATACGGGTGCTCAGTGGAGACTGGGTACACTGGACGGACTCGCCGAGAACTCCCAGATGGTATTAAACCTGACGTCAGATGGCAGTTCTCTGGTGACACTGGTACAGAGTAGTCTGTTGACCCGAGATCGTCATAGAGTCTTGTGTGGTTCCCACTGTGCTTTGATTTCCACCCTACCACGTCCAAGAGGGCGTGCAAAACGGTGGTTTTTGGGTACAGTCCCGAATCACATGGAGGCAATGAGCGATAGGAGGGGATTCGTCTCTCCCGGTATAGGGAGTTGATGTTGCGCTGTGTTCGATTGGCTATAACCGGAAATCCCTAGCCAGGGTTGCTGAGATTTACTGGTAAGTGTTACCAGTAGTTTCTCGAACTTCTAAAAACCTCATATCGACACGACTTATCGAGCTATTGGGGTCTGACGTTTACCACCCCTAGGCGATATATGCGATATATCAGACGATCAGACCGGACTGTACGGTAAGTGTTACTGGTTGGATTCACAGGAGTGTGAGCGGGCTTGCTCGTCGATCTTCTGATCGCTCAATACCCGGGTGGCCGTTACGTTTAGCAGACCGCTTGCGGCTTGTGGGTGTTTGATATGATCATCACCTGCTGCCGGCGTATTGACGAGTCTTTAGAGTCCTACACAGAGGTTTCTTGGCTCAAGCGAAACGAAATAGGAGCTCATATGAGATATGTGCGGGACCGAGAATAATGCGTGTATGTGATACCGTATTTCATTCTCGTGATGAATGTATCGAATGGTTGTATGCGATATAAGCTAGTTATCGAATCATGGAATGATTCGATAAGTCGATACATTGGGTATTAGTCGGTTATATGCGATATGACCGGATCGTTAAATCAAGTGTTGATTTAATGATTTAATGTATAATTATATATTTGATATATTACTTTGCATTAACTAGTATTGGTTCACTTTATATGGATTTTCTCACTTAAAGTTCATAAGTTGTATATGTGATATACTTTTGTGCACTTGATTGTATCATGTTTGATGATACATGCTTACTTGAGTTTGTGTAAAGATTAAACCATGGTTATATGAGTGGTTAGGGTTTTGTTTATTTACTTATTCATTTATTTATTTCTTTTGTTCATTTTGGCAAAAGAAAAATGATAAATAGAAATGAAATGGTTGCAAGTTTTGTTTTTTCTTTGAAGCTTCATGAAGCTTTGACTAAGTGACCATTTTGTCTCATGCTTAACCCTAACCACTTCACTTAACCTTAGTTTAGTCTCTACAGTTGACCATGGTTATTATTATGATAAGTATTCTTTTTCTTTTCTATTCTAATTAACTTATCATAATATATACTTCATCTTCTTCTTCTTCTTCTTCAAGAAGAAGCTTGCCTCCATCAATGGCAACTTGGGAAAATGAGTGAGAAATCCAATTCTAAAGTGAACCCACTTCCTATTTTTTCATCCTCTACCTCTTGCCAAGTAGTATAGGGTGTTTCCTTCACAAGTTTCATGACTTGGTGAAGTGGGAGCTTGATCTTGTGATGCCTCGACATAGATCATCTTCGGCACGAAGCCGACGACCTTGCCCGCCCATTTCTCTGATGAAGTCGATGCCAGAGTCATGGTTCGATTTGGACAGCGGAGAGGACTTCATTGCGGAGCTATGGAGGTGGAGGACCGGATCTACAAAGGTTGTATTTTCGTTCTTTTAGTTTAGTTGTAAACTAGTTGAATGTGTTCGCCTAAATTTCTAGTTAACGATCCGTAGTCTAGGGTTTCTCTGCTCCGTAAATTTTGAAACGGGCATGGTTGATGCCTTGTGAGACCTCTTGAGAGTGCCTAGGAACCCTACACAGGTACCCTCAAGCCGCAAGCGGTCAGCTAAACGTAACGGCCACCCGGGTATTGAGCGATCAGAAGACAGCAAGCGAACCTGCTACAACTCCCGTCGAGCCATCCGGCAACACTACCGTACAGTCCGGTCTCTTCGTCAGATATGCTGCATATCGAGCCTAGGGATGGTCACGTCGACCCCAATAACTCAATAAGTCGTGTCGGTGAATGGTCTATAACAGATCGAGAAACTACTGATAACACTTATCAGCAAATCTCAGCAGCCCTGGCCAGGGACTTGCTGTTATAACCAGTCGGGCACAGCACAGCATCAACTCCCAATACCGGGAGAGACGAAACCCCTCCTATCACTCATCGTCTTCGTGTATCTCGGGACTGTATCCAACGGCCACCTGTTTGCACGACTCAGTAGAGCCGTGGTAGGGTGGTAATCAAAGTACAGTGGGAGAACACACAAGACTCCATGACGATCTCGGGTCTACAGAGTAACCTGTACCAGTGTCACCTGAGAACTGCTATCCGACGATAAGTATAATTCCATATAGGATTTCTCGGTGAGTCCGTCCAGTGTACCCAGTCACCACTGAGCACCCGTATATGATCTTGATGTCAAACATCGATGAATGTGGGAACATCCATCGCCCATCATATGGGTGTAGTATCAAATACGCTAGTCTACTCTGGTATATCAATGCCCCGTCTCGATATACCTACGACTAGGGACGTTCCAGGATATGCTTATAGACCACAAATGTCCCACTAGTATGATCTCCATCATAATCAGAGTAGTCAAGCCGATATCCTCAGGGCATTATCAGCATGTATGAATGAATAAAAGCATGATCAAATCAACATGTCAGATAAAGAAGAACCAGATAGCATACTATCATGTCGAGCAAGAATGCAAACTGAATATATATATATACATGTATATATATATATACATGTATAGATACATCCACTATCACATAATGGCCACTAGGGCATACATATATCCAACAATCTCCCACTTGCACTAAGGCCAGTTATTGGCGTATCTCATACCCAACATCTCAAAAAGTCGCTCATGCTGTGGCTGAGGGAGGGCCTTGGTGAGTGGATCCGCGGCGTTGTTCTTTGTATCTACTCTCTTAATCTCGATCTCGCGGCGATCTACAATCTCCCGGATCAAATGAAAGCGCCTCAGGATATGTCTGGACCGCTGATGGGATCTGGGCTCCTTGGCTAACGACATCGCCCCATTATTGTCACAATACAAAGGTATTGGATCAATAATGGTTGGAACTACTCCTAGCTCCGAGACGAACTTCTTCATCCAGACGGCTTCCTTGGCAGCATCATTTGCAGCAATGTACTCAGCTTCCATCGTAGAGTCTGCAACGGTATCTTGTTTGGAACTCTTCCAACTTACCGCCCCTCCATTGAGGGTAAATACAAACCCTGAGATAGATTTGCTGTCATCCTTATCGCTCTGGAAGCTCGAATCGGTAAAGGCCTCCATTTGGAGATCTTTATTACCATAAACCAAGAACAATTCTTTAGTCCTTCGCAAGTACTTAAGAATGTTCTTCACAGCTGTCCAGTGGTTCTCCCCTGGGTTGGATTGATACCTGCTTACAACACTAAGTGCATAAGCTACATCTGGGCGTGTACATAACATCGCATACATTATAGATCCTACTGCCGAAGCATAAGGTATAATGCTCATGCTAGCTCTCTCTTCATCGGTCTTTGGACAAGAATCCTTTGAGAGAGTGACTCCATGGCAAGCAGGTAAGGCACCCCGCTTGGAGTCTTCCATACTAAACCTCTTTAGGATGGTGTTGATGTACCTGGTTTGGGACAATCCCAATAACTTTTTGGATCTATCCCTATAGATCCTTATGCCCAGGATGTATGTGGCATCACCCAGGTCCTTCATGGAGAACCTTAGTGATAAGAATGATTTGACCGACTGTAGCATAGGAATATCATTTCCTATCAGAAGAATATCATCCACATACAATACGAGGAATGTGACAGCTCTTCCTACAGCCTTCTTATAAACACAAGGTTCATCTGGATTTTTGATGAAATCAAACTCTTTGATAACATCATCGAAACAGATGTTCCAACTCCGAGATGCCTGCTTTAACCCATATATGGATTTAAGCAACCTACATGCTTTCTCGCTGCTCCCATTGTCAATGAAGCCCTCTGGCTGATCCATATAAACGCATTCTTCTAAATCTCCATTTAGAAATGCTGTTTTAACGTCCATCTGCCAGATTTCATAGTCGTAGTGAGCAGCAATAGCAAGTAGGATCCGAATGGATTTAAGCATGGCTACGGGCGAAAAAGTTTCGTCATAGTCCAAACCTGGTCTTTGACGAAAACCTTTCGCCACAAGTCTTGCCTTATAGGTCTCTACCTGCCCATCCACACCAATCTTTCTTTTAAAGATCCACTTGCACCCTACAGGTTTTACCCCAGGAGGTACAACGTCCAAAGTCCATACTTTTTTGGTGTACATAGACTCCATTTCGGATCTCATGGCATCCAGCCACTTCACAGAGTCACCACTTGTGATAGCTTGCTGAAAACTGGTAGGATCATCATCATCCATGATGCAATCTTCTCTGTCACCATCAATGAGGAAACCGTAGTACCTCTCCGGTGGGCGAGAAGTCCTACCAGACCTACGGAGTGGCCGAGGTTCTTCAGTTTCTGTTGCAACAGCCGGTTCAACCAAATCGTCATTTGTAGTTTGTGTCTCCAGAACCTCTTCTAGATCTACTACCTTGCCATCATCTTTATCTGTGAAAAACTCTTTTTCCAAGAATGTGGCATACTGAGAAACAAACACTTTTTGTTCCTCTTTGTGGTAGAATAGATATCCATAAGAATTCTTTGGATATCCCACAAAGTTACACATGACTGACCGTGTCTCGAGTTTGTCCGGATTCTGCTTTTTAACATAGGCCGGGCAACCCCAAATCTTAATTCTCTTAAGAGATGGTCTCTTCCCATTCCATATCTCATATGGCATGGTAGACACGGCTTTGGTTGGAACCCTGTTTAGCAGAAACGCTGCAGTCTCCAATGCATGTCCCCAAAATGAGACTGGTAACTCAGCGTCACTCATCATGGACCGGGCCATATCTAATAGGGTCCTATTCCGTCGTTCTGACACACCGTTGTGCTGTGGTGTGTAAGGAGGAGTGAGCTGAGAGAGAATCCCATTCTCTTTTAGGAAGTTTGCAAATTATGTACTGAGATACTCTCCACCTCGATCTGATCGAAGCATCTTAATACTCAAGACGGTTTGTTTTTCTACTTCTTGTTTATATTCAATGAATTTCTCGAAAGCGTCGGACTTGTGCTTTAATAAAAATACATGACCGAATCTTGAGAAATCGTCAGTGAATGTAATGAAGTATGAAAAACCGCCTCTAGCCTGTGTAGACATAGGTCCACATACATCACTATGTATGAGGCCCAGAAGCTGAGTAGCTCTTTCTCGGTGTCCGGTAAACGGAGTTTTGGTCATTTTACCCTTGATACAAGACTGGCAAGTCGCATAAGATTTATATTCAAAAGAATTTAAATATCCATCTTTGTGTAACTTGTTTAGTCTTGTTTCGTTAATATGACCAAGTCTACAGTGCCAAAGAAAAGCTTCATTTAATTCTGAAAGTTTTCTTTTATTAGTGTGTTGTATACTGAAAACTGTGTGTTGATTTAGGACATATATTCCGTTATTAAGCGTACCATACCCAACCAACATTTGATTTAGGTGAATGTTCATAACATTGTTCTGCAACACAAAATTATATCCTTCATTGTCCAACAAAGAAATGGATATTATATTACATAGCATACTTGGTACAAAATAACATGGATTCAAAATCAAAATACATCCAGATGGCAACCCCAAGTGATACTCTCCCACTGCGACTGTATGTACATTGGAACCATTTCCAACGCGGAGAGTATGGTCACCTGTCTTCAAAACCTTGCTATTTCTCAGCCCCTGCATAGAATTGCAAATGTGAGAACCTCAACCGGTATCCAATACCCAGGAAGCAGAGTTTATAGAAAAACAGTTTTCAGTTACAAACGCACCTGAAGCAGAAGCATCACCATGCTTCTTCTTGAGACTTAAGTACTCCGTACAATTGCGCTTCCAGTGTCCTGTCTTGTGGCAATAGAAACATTCGCCCTTCCCTGAGTCTCCAGCCTTGGACTTTCCCTTTCCCTTCACCTTTTTAACTCCCCCTTTAGGATTAGTGGGTTTCTTCTTTTTCTTTCCCTTGGCCTTGGCTTTCGGGCGAGAAGAGGAAGACTGTCCAATAGTCATAACGGGAGTTTTTGCTAACTTCATAGTGCTCTCTGCACTCCTTAACATATTAAGGAGTTCAGGGAGGTCCTTCTCCATGCCATGCATGTTGAAGTTCACTATGAACTGAGCAAAGGTGGAGGGGAGGGACTGCAGAATAATATCTATATATTGTTCATTGTCCATCGTCCATTCAAGGTCCTCAAGCTCTTCTATAAGAGCTATCATCTTCAGAACATGGTCTCCTACTGGTGTGCCAGGGGCCATTCGCATCTGAAACAATTTCTTTGATGCTTCGTATCGTAATACGCGGGATTGCTCCCCATACAACTCCTTTGTATGGAGCAATATACCGTGAATGTCCATGTCCTCGTGCTGCTTTTGATGTGTGTTATCCATCGATGCAAGCGCGAGGTATGTGGCCGTGACACAGTCAGCGTCCCATGTCTTTCGGACTTCAATGTCCGCAACTGAGGATTTTGGACCAGGGACGGGCGGGGCTGAAGCCGTGAGGACATATGATACTTTATCATAAGTCAAGGCGATTTTCAGATTCCTCAGCCAGTCTTTATAGTTGGTCCCATTCAGTTTGTTTTTATCTAGTAGAAGCTTAAGTCCAGTCATTGGTATCTGCCATTAAGAGAGAGAAAAGAATACACTTAGCGAAAGCTCTTGCACAGATTAGATTGGTTTATTATCTTGTCTAATCGATGTTTCCCACTGCTTTTTATCAAGTTTTTCTTTCAAACATTAAAAAGAAAAACTAGCCAGGATTAATTACAGTCTACAACTTCGCTAACCGTTAAGCCAGGCCAGTGTCGGTACTTTGAGGGAGGTTCCCCGTGCTTTCGCACGGACCTAATTAGAGTAAACCTCGTTTTCCCAGAGGCGGAGCCCCGTTAACACCTTTCTAGACACCTAATGAGTTAGCTAATTGTAAACTGTAAAACTCTCCTAGGAGCAATTATTGCCCACAGTGGGATCGGGATCCAACCATCACATGGAAGGTATGCAATCTCATTGCAAATTTCAACACTTGAAATTCCCGATGTAATTTTTTACCCCTAGTACTTATGACCTTAACTATGGTCAACAAATCATAAGTACCAGTCAAGTTCTACCCGTCATTTCTTGATTAATTAGACCCACCCATATGACCCTTAACTATGGTCAACAAAGTCGCATGAATGTCCTAATTAATCAGCCTCATATGCAGTGTAGGAAGACATCACTTAGCTACCGTACACTACGCCTTAACTAAAGTCAACAAACGTAGCACGAATACTAAGTACTCTACTTCCTAAAATGACGGAGGGTTGCGAATGATTTTTAAGAAAATCTTTGACGCTTTGAACTTGATATCGTTGTAGAATCAAACAGTTTTTCAAAAGGAGTGGCTTAAGCTCCGCAGTTTTGAAATGTAGCTTTTTCATAAATAGCCGAGTAGTTTTTAAATCCGATTCTACAACATCTTTTTAGGTTTATTTTCTTTACATTAATCACATTAATGTAATCCCATCATTTAAGTCCTTAAGCCAATCACAGAAAAGAAACGAAAATAACACGTACGCTTATTCCATCCGCATTCGCCGCAATGTTCCGTTATGCACCGTTAGGTTACTTAACTAACGGCATACCGGGACGGGACTAGCGCGGGTGTAAAACATAAGCAACGTCTACTATATATCATATATATAATATGTCATTCATCTCAGATATCACAGAACACAGGCAACAGAAACATAGATATAACGTGGGATATCCTAGGACGTCCGTATTTAGTATTTAGCCAGAATAGAAAATACGGATTCCACAGTCGCGATGAATAGCCAAGCCCACACCCTGGACCCCTACGAGAGCGGCAAGTGACCCTACCAATCCTGGAGTTTAGGAGACCCGGTCTCGACTCCTCGAGATGGCCTCCCACTGAACCCCAGAACCCGGTCACCAGTGCTCCCCTCCTTGGGTCCATCCTAATGCGGAAAAGTAAATAATATACAACACTGGTGACACAACCGCAACCTGGAAGTGCCCCAAATAAAAGAATATTACATTTGAATTTACATGAATGAAAATATAAAACTCTCATCTCACAAAAACCCCCCGGCTATTCGATCGCGACAATCCTGCACATCATATCTCAGCAACACATAATATCACATATCATCAACGTAAGTAAGTATGCGTACCCCGATTGTCGTTGATGTATAGCAACGAAAATGGCGATATCATACATACTACACTTACGGTCACAGAAAAGAAAGTGTAAAACTACAATATTTGGAATCCAGATTCTCTTTAGACATCATAAATGCGAAATATCACATATTTCGTATTTCATGCCTAAACTATATGAATTCCACATATTGTATCACATTCCAGACAAACTGACAGTATTAAAGTTTTCGAACGAACGATCAAGCACCCAAGATTCACTAAAGCTCAACACTTGAGCAGGGTTCAAAAATCCGGAGTGTGACACAGTAGTAGCGGTCCAGCCGTAGAAGGGTCAAGCCAACGCCTCACATGTGGCACTCCGTACTGCCCCAAACCCTAAGGTTCAAAGGGCAGTTCGAGACGGTCACATAATCGAGTTAAGGTTTGTTGTCTTCTAGAGGGACCACCGCAAAAAGACTTGCACGTATCTCCAAAGTATTTAAACCCCGTGAATAGTGAGTAAATGATACTCGTTCAAACACTTCAATACTTTCTAATTTACCCGGAAAAGCTACGAAATAAAAATCCCGATCGAAATGACGAGTCCAAAACCATCTCCAGAATTTTTCAAAACCAAATACAGATTAAAAATATTCAAAAAAATTATACAAGCAGATTCATGAATTACTGTACAAAAAATATTCATCAATACATATATACGGCCGCGGAACCGCGGTCTAAGCAGGCTTAGGCCGCGTTTCCACGGCAAGAATCACTGTTCACTGAAAAATTTTTGTACCGTAACTCTTATTTTTTCCTGCTGTATTTTTTACATATTTTTAATTCTGCAAATTATCAAATTTTAGAAAATTTCCAGAGAGCACCCAAAAATACCGTATTTTTGTCCGATCGGGGTTTTCACTTCGTAAAAACGTCGCCTAATGTTCTAGGTCGTCTCTGATACCAATGAAAGGTTTGTTTAGCACCCTATGAAGAGTTTTGAAGTATCACATGACCCAAAGTTTTATTTTTTATGGTGCTAAACTAACATGCAAAGGGATCGATCCTAGAAAATTAGGGTTACCAAATAAAAAGCGAACTAATCTAGGGTTTGAAGGCTACAACCTTTGTAGCTCCCTTTCGCTGGACTCCTTGGTCTCTAGGGTGTTGAACGAAGGTCCTCTTGAAGTCCCCTTGTGTCCACGACGATCCACCACGGAGATCTCCGTCCAAGCTCGCAACTTCGTCAAACCGAAGAGAACACTCTAAACAAAACGGCTAAGCTTGTGTAGAATGATGTTGTGGTTAGGTTTCTCACTTCAAAAACCTATTTTTAAGTGGTATTTGCTCACTAGAAAAAACTAGAGAGCAAAAGAGCAAGAGGAAGAAGATGGTGGCAATTTTTGACAAGAGGTAAAAAAATAACTCAAGTGAAGAAAAAGAAATATATCAATATATATTTTTTTCCTTCATGCTATGAACCATGGTTAAAGTGATGGAGACATTATTTAACTTTAGTTTGGAATGATAAAGAGAAGGATAAGCTTAGGTTAGTGGTAGTTGAGCATGGTTAGGTCAAAGGAAGAATGTAGAAGCAAGAATGATTATCCTTTCCTTTTTCATTTTCTTTTAAATCCAAAATTAAATAATAATCCATTATATAATCCATGGTGTGAGTCTTATATTGCCACCATTTCCATATGATAACAACCATGATGGATGAGTGTATGTATGTGTGCATGTATGCACATCCACATGTGCATGAAACTAGCATGAAAGAAAGAAAGAAAAGCACACATGCATGAACACATCTATCATCTAAGAAAAGGTTTTAAGTGAGAAAACTAATGGTTAAATGATAAATCAACACTTGATTTATCAATCCGGTCATATCTCATATGACCCTACCAAAAGCAGTTCACCCGATCAATGTTCGGTATCATATACGCACATTTCAATCGGGTGCATGCGCATATCGCATATGCGCACCACAACGTTTTGCCTGGACTGGGTAACTCCTTTGTGGGACTCTAAGACTCGTCAATACGCCGGCAGAGGGTGATGATCATATCAGGTACCCTCAAGCCGCAAGCGGTCAGCTAAACGTAACGGCCACCCGGGTATTGAGCGATCAGAAGACAGCAAGCGAACCTGCTACAACTCCCGTCGAGCCATCCGGCAACACTACCGTACAGTCCGGTCTCTTCGTCAGATATGCTGCATATCGAGCCTAGGGATGGTCACGTCGACCCCAATAACTCAATAAGTCGTGTCGGTGAATGGTCTATAACAGATGGAGAAACTACTGATAACACTTATCAGCAAATCTCAGCAGCCCTGGCCAGGGACTTGCTGTTATAACCAGTCGGGCACAGCACAGCATCAACTCCCAATACCGGGAGAGATGAAACCCCTCCTATCGCTCATCGTCTTCGTGTGTCTCGGGACTGTACCCAACGGCCACCTGTTTGCACGACTCAGTAGAGCCGTGGTAGGGTGGCAATCAAAGTACAGTGGGAGAACACACAAGACTCCATGACGATCTCGGGTCTACAGACTAACCTGTACCAGTGTCACCTGAGAACTGCTATCCGACGATAGATATAATTCCATATATGAGTTCTCGGTGAGTCCGTCCAGTGTACCCAGTCACCACTGAGCACCCGTATATGATCTTGATGTCAAACATCGATGCATGTGGGAACATCCATCGCCCATCGTATGGGTCTAGTATCATATACGCTAGTCTACTCTGGTATATCAATGCCCCGTCTCGATATACCTACGACTAAGGACGTTCCAGGATATGCTTATAGACCACAAATGTCCCACTAGTATGATCTCCATCATAATCAGAGTAGTCAAGCCGATATCCTCAGGGCTTTATCAGCATGTGTGAATGAATAAAAGCATGATCAAATCAACATGTCAGATAAAGAAGAACCAGATAGCATACTATCATGTCGAGCAAGAATGCAAACTGAATATATATATATACATGTATAGATACATCCACTATCACATAATGGCCTCTAGGGCATACATATATCCAACAACAGATGGGCGATGGATGATCCCATATCCATTGGTGTTTGACATCGGAGATGATATACGGGTGCTCATTGGAGACTGGGTACACTGGACGGACTCGCCGAGAACTCCCAGATGGTATTATACCTTACGTCAGATGGCAGTTCTTTGGTGACACTGGTACAGAGTAGTCTGTTGACCCGAGATCGTCATAGACTCTTGTGTGATTCCCACTGTGCTTTGATTTCCACCTTACCACGTCCAAGAGGGCATGCAAAACGGTGGTTTTTGGGTACAGTCCCAATTCACATGGAGGCAATGAGCGATAGGAGGGGATTCGTCTCTCCCGGTATAGGGAGTTGATGTTGCGCTGTGTTCGATTGGCTATAACCGGAAATCCCTGGCCAGGGTTGCTGAGATTTACTGGTAAGTGTTACCTGTAGTTTCTCGAACTGTTATAGACCTCATATTGACACGACTTATCGAGCTACGTTTACCACCCCTATGCGAGATATGCGACATATCAGACGACGAGACCGGACTTTATGGTAAGTGTTACTGGTTGGATTCACAGGAGTATGAGCGGGCTTGCTCGTCGATCTTCTGATCGCTCAATACCCGGGTGGCCGTTAGGTTTAGCAGACCGCTTGCGGCTTGTGGGTGCTTGATATGATCATCATCTGCTGCCGGCGTATTGACGAGTCTTTAGAGTCCTACACAGAGGTTTCTTGGCTCAAGCGAAACGAAATAGGAGGGCATATGAGATATGTGCGGGACCGAGAATAATCCGTGTATGTGATACCGTATTCCATTCTCGCGATGAATGTGTCGAATGGTTGTATGCGATATAACCTAGTTATCGAATTAAGGATTGATTCGATAAGCCGATACATTGGATATTAGTCGGTTATATGCGATATGACAGGATCGTTAAATCAAGTGTTGATTTAATGATTTAATGTATAATTATATATTTGATATATTACTTTGCATTAACTAATATTTGTTCACTTTAAATGGATTTTCTCACTTGATGTACACAGGTTGTATATGTGATATACTTTTGTGCACTTGTTTGTATCATGTTTGATGATACATGCTTAGTTGTGTTTGTGTAAAGATTAAACCATGGTTATTTAAATGGTTAGGGTTTTGATTTTCATATCTATTTTTTTATTCTTTTATTAAGGAAAAGATAAAGAGAAAAATGGTGGCTTTCTTTGTTTGTTGTTGAAGCTTCATGAAGCTTTGACTAAGTGACCATTTTGTCTCATGTTTAACCCTAACCATTCCACCTAACCATAGTCTATTCTCTACACATAACCATGGTTAGTATATGATAAGCATTCATATTATTTTCCTTTTAAAAAAATACACTTATCATATTCTATCATCATCTTCTTCTTCTTCTTCAAGAAGAAACCTTGCCTTCATCAATGGCAACTACTGAAAAAGAGTGAGAAATCCAATTCTAAAGTGAACCCACTTCCTATTTCTTCATCCTCTACCTCTTGCCAAGTAGTATAGGGTGTTTTCTTCACAAGTTTCTTGACTTGGTGAAGTTGGAGCTTGATCTTGTGATGCCTCGACGTAGATCATCTTCAGCATCGAAGTCGACGACCTAGCCTGCCCATTTCTCCGATGAAGCCGACGTTAGAATCCGGGATCCGATATGGACAGCGAGGGGACTTCATCACGGAGCTATGGAGGTGGAGAACCGGATCTACAAAGGTTGTAGCCTCTTTCTTTTAGTTAAGTTGTTAACTAGTTTCATTATTCGCCTAAACTCTAGTCAACGATCCGTATTAGGGTTTCTCGGCACTTGTAAAATTTGAATTTGGCATGGTTGATGCCTTGTGAGACCTCTAGTGTGTGCCTAGGAACCCTACAGTGGTATCAGAGCCTAGCTAGAGCCTTAGGCGATGCGTAGACGGAATTTGAAGTCCGATCGAACCGAAACCCTAATTTAAATATGCTCTCTGGACTTTTTTCAAAAACTGGATTTTTTCCAGATTAAAAATGCTTAAAAAATTCAGCAGGGAATTCTAAGAATTACGGTGCAAAAATTACCTCATGAAGTGTCAAAAGTGCGGCGGAACCGCGGCAGAAGCCTGGCTTCTGCGGCGGTTCCGCGGCCAATTGATGGGATTTGCCTCCATGTTTTGCACAGTAATTCATGTTTTCAGGTGCTGAGTTTTCTGGGAATTTTTAATATTTATTCAAGAGTTGAATATTCTGGGTTGTATTGGGAATCAAAGATTCGATCGGATTATCAAACTTTGTCTGTGTGTTTTTCTGGATAATTTTAAAATATGTTAAAAAGTACGACCGGATGTAAATACCCAATCTTTCCCCTATCGGGAAATTTCCAAGTGTTGGATCTTTCCGTGGTTTAAGAACGTTCTAAGTAGTGCAAGTAACGCGGTGGTCCCTCTAGAAGACAACAAACCTTAACTCGATTATGTGACCGTCTTGAACTGCCCTTTGAACCTTAGGGTTTGGAGCAGTACGACGTGCCACATGTGAGGCGTTGGCTTGACCCTTCTACGGCTGGACCGTTGGTACTGAGGCACAAAGTGAATGTTTTTAAACTTGTTTCATGTGTTAATCTGTTTCGGGAAAACTTGGGTGTTTAAATGTTCGATCGGAAAGTTTAACATTTTCTATTTATCTGGAATGTGATATAATACTTGGAATCCACAAGTAGTTATGAGATAACTGATTTGAATATTATAAACATAGCAGTTTAGTCTCACTTGATCGGTTGCCACGGAATTTTGATGTGATCAAAAGTCCGTCGCAATCACGTAGCGTACGCGGATACTCGCCGGATAAACTTATTAGACAGCTACATCCCTTAACCCCGACCAAGTGACTGTAGGAGAACCCCGTCGCCGAAAGCATCCGTTCGGGTGCTCGCGGCAGCGGTGTTCCGCCTTGGTGCACTTCGTCGGAGGCATCGGGGGTGCAGCCGTCTATTGAAGTTTGCGACGAGCATTCGATCAGGATGTCGGGAATCTTGTTGAATTGCCCGACTTGATATTGAAAAGTGTTTTCGATAATGAGACTAAAATGCGGGGTTTATAATTGTTAGGCATGCGATGTCTAAATAATTCATTTGATTAGGCATGTGATGTCTAAGGAGGTTGCGGACTTCAACTGTTGTAGTTTTACACTTTCTTTTCTGTGACCGTAAGTGTAATATGTGATATCGCCGGTTTCGTTGCTATATGTCAACGACAATTGGGATGCGCATATTTACTTACGTTGATGACATGTGATGTTATGTGTTGCTGGATATGTTATATTGGATTGTCGTGTTTGAATAGCCGGGGGTTTTTATGTGAGATGAGTGTTTTTCATTTTCATTCATGTAAAAACTTGTATGTAATATTCTTTTATTGGGGCACTTCCAGGTTGCGGAAGATGTCACCCTTTGTATATTATTTACTTTTCCGCACTAGGATAGACCCAAGGAGGGGAGCATAAGTAACCGGGTTCTGGAGTCCAGTGGGAGACCAACTCGAGGAGTCGAGTCCGGGTCTCCTAACTCTAGAATTGGTAGGGTTGCTTGCCGCTCTCGTAGGGGTCTAGGGGTGTGGGTTTGGCTATTCATCGCGACCGTGGAATCCGTGTTTTATACTGGCTCGTAATGAAAACACGGACGTCCTAGTATATCAAATATTTCATATATTTCTTCTGCTGCAATATCTATGATGTGATCATGTGATGTTTTGTGATGGATACTGTATATAGTATATATGATATATTATATAGACGTTACTTATGTTTTACACCCGCGCTAGCCCTGCCCTGCTCTGCCGTTAGTTACCTAACCTAACGGTGCACGAGGGGACATCGAGGCGAATGCGGATGGCATAAGTATACGTCGTATTTATCTGTGATGTTTAGGTACTTAAATGATGGGACTTCATTAATGTGATTAATGAAATAAAAGAATCCTAAAGATGTTGTAGAATCGAATTTCAAAAATAAAACAGGTAGCTACAGTTCTTGCTTTGTACAGCGGTATATATGATATATCCTGCACCTTATTCGATAAGGAAAGGACCGAGATCCCTTCACAGGGAGTGACTCCTTTAGCAATAACTTGCAGATGCTACAACCCTCGGTTTGTCTTTTTGATTGCTTCTATAGTTTCTGCTTTGCACAGTGATATATATGATATATCCCGCACTTCATTCGACGAGGAAAAGACTGACGATCCCTTCACTGGGAGTGACTCCTTTAGCAAAACTAGAAAAGCTTCAAAAACACTCCATTTTAAAATCATTTGATTCTACAACGATATCAAGTTCATTACGCAATAGGTTTTCAGAAAAACCTCTCGTAGCCCTCCGTCATTTCAGATAAGTACTAGTTAGTATTCGTTCTGCGGTTGTTTGGAATGCGTCAAGGCGTAGTGTACGGTAGCTAACTAGTGCTTATCTGCTAGCATACGATGCGATTGGATTAGGGTATTCGTACGGCGTTGTTTGCCATGCATCAAGGGTCGTGTGGGTGGGTTTAATTCAATCAAGAAATGTACGGGTTGAACTTGACTAGCGGACTATGGGTTGTTTGGCATGCGTCAAGGTCATAGCACGCTAGGGGCAAAATGAATATCGGGAATTTCAAGTGTTGAAATTTGCAATGAGATTGCATACCTTCTATGAGATAGTTGGATCCCGATACCCACTGCGAGTAATTGTTACTCCTGGGAGAGTTTTACACATTACAATTAGCCGATCAAGTAGGTGTCTAGAAAGGTGTCAACGAGATTACGCCTCTGGGAAAACGAGGTTTACTGTAATTAGGTTCGTGCGAAAGCACGGAGAACCTCCCTCAAAGTACCGACACTGGCCTGGCTGAAAGATTGGCGAACTTGTAATGTGTAATTAATCCCGGCTAGTCTTTCCTTTTAGGGTTTGAAGGAAGATTTGAAAAAAACAGTGGGAGCCATCCTGATTAGATAAAATAATAACCAATCTTATCTTGCAAGAGCGCACGCTGAGTGTTTTCTTCTCTCTCTCTCCAGGTAGCGACCATGTCACGCCTTAATCAAGATAATAATACGGATTATTGACCGAACCCGCTTTTTATACTGAGCTGGGGAACATTGGTCCCGCTCCAACTTATAATTGTTATAAGACAGAGCAGGAAATAGGGGATTACCAGAATTCCCGTGCCACCCAAACGCAGAGAGTGCATGTTGATGCATCATCTTCGGTTGTGTTCTTTATACAGAACTGTTTCTCTATTCTCTACGTCCTGGGTATTTGATAGCGGATCAGGATTGTAGATATGTAATATGTTACATAGGGCTACAGAAAGGTAGAGAACTGAGAACGGGTGATAAGTTTCATGAGGCAGAAAACGGGGCAAGTGTTGCTGGTCACTGTCACCCTGTATTACCAATACATTGATTCTAAACGAATGTTATTAGATACCGAACCTGATATACAAAATCATATCAGTCTCTTTATTAGTAAAGAAAGGATATAATTTTGTATTGTCGGATAATGTTTTGAACATTTCCTATATCAAAAGTTGATCGGTTCAGACACGTTATCTAAAAGCATTGATGTTCTAAATCAAACTACAGTTCTTAGTATACGGAACACACACAAGAGGAAGAGTTCAGAAATGAACGAATCCTTCTTGAGGCATTGTAGACTAGGTCATATCAATGCGACCCGACTAGCTGAAGTTACTTGTAGATGCATATTTAAATCAGTTTGAATTTACATCTTTTGAAACTTGCCAGTCATGTCACAAAGATACGATGACCATAGCTCTGTTTACTGGAAACAGAGAAAGAGTTAGTAAACTCTTGGGATGATACATGTTGATGTATGTAAGGTCTGTAAGGTTAGTCTAGCACGCTATAATGAGTTTTGAAGCATCATATGTCTCAAAGTATGTATTTTGATGGTGCTAAACAAACACGCAAAGGAATCGATCCTAGAAAATTAGGGTTGCTAAACTTTAAGCTAATAAAAATAAGGGTTTCGAGACTACAACCTTTGTAGCTCCCTTTTTGCTTGACTCCTTAGATTCTTGGGTGTTGGAAGAAGGTCCACTTGTAGTCCTCTTACGTCCACGACGATCCACCCGGAGTTTCCCGTCCAAGCTAGCAACTTTGGAAAAACCAAGAGAACACTCTAATCAAGTTGGCTAAACTTGAGTAGAATGATGTTGTGGCTAAAGATCTCACTTCAAAATCCTATTTTTATGAGTATTTTGTTCTCTTGAAGGAACTAGAGAGCAAAGCATCAAGGTTGATGAAGATGGTGGTTTTTGTGAAGAAGAGAATAATAGAACCCTTGAAAGAGAAAGGAAAAATAAGCATATATATATTTTTTCTTTCTCATACCCAACCATGGTTAGATCTAAAGATATTATTGGATTTAAGTTAAAAGCACAAAAAGAAAATAAACCATGGGTTAAAAGTTAGGTGAGCATGGTAAGGTTAAGAAGAGTGTAGAAACCCTTAATGATTTAACCCATTTTCATTTCCTTTTTGCTTTAATTTAAAAACAATAATAATCCAAAAAAATAACCATGGTGTGATTCTTATATTGCCACCATTCTCATTGTATAAGCAACCATGATCAAATGATGTATGTATGCATGTGTGCATGCACATCCATATGTGCATGAACAAGAATGAATACATACATGCATGCATACATCCAAAATAAACAAGATAGGATTTGTAGTGAGAAGCTAATGATAAATCAACACTTGATTCACTAATCCGGTCATATCACATACGACCCGACTATTAGCGAGCCGCCCAATTAATATTCGGTATCCCATACACGCATTTTAATCGGGTCCAAGCGCATATCACATACGCGCACCACAACGTTTCGCCTGGACTAGGTAACTCCTATGTGGGACTCTAAGACTCGTCAATACGCCGGCAGTGGGTGATGATCACATCAAGCACCCCCAAGCCGCAAGCGGTCAGCTAAACGTAACGGCCACCCGGGTATTAAGCGATCAGAAGAAAACAAGCGAACCTGTTACAACTCCCGTCGAGCCATCCGGCAACACTACCGTACAGTCCGGTCTCTTCGTCAGATATGCCGCATATCGAGTCTACGGATGGTCACGTCGACCCTAATGACTCAATAAGTCGTGCCGTTGAATGGTCTATAACAGTTCGAGAAACTGCTGATAACACTTACCAGTAAATCTCATCAGCCCTGGCCAGGGACTTTCTGATATTACAAGTCGGGCACAGCACAGCATCAAATCCCTATATCGGGAGAGACGAAACCCCTCCTATCGCTCATCGCCTTCGTGTGTCTCGGGACTGTACCCAACGGCCGCCTGTTTGCACGACTCAGTAGAGCCGTGGTAGGGTGGCAATCAAAGTACAGTGGGAGAACACACAAGACTCCATGACGATCTCGGGTCTACAGACTAACCTGTACCAATGTCACCTGAGAACTGCTATCCGACGATAGATATAATTCCATATAGGAGTTCTCGGCGAGTCCGTCCAGTGTACCCAGTCACCACTGAGCACCCATATATGATCTTGATGTCAAACATCGATGAATGTGGGAACATTCATCGCCCATCGTATGGGTCTAGTATCATATACGCTAGTCTACTTTGGTATATCAATGCCCCGTCTCGATATACCTACGACTAGGGACGTTCCAGGATATGCTTATAGACTACAGATGTCCCACTAGTATGATCTCCATCATAATCAGAGTAGCCAAGCCGATATCCTCAGGGCTTTATCAGCATGTATGAATGAATAAAAGCATGATCAAATCAACATGTCAGATAAAGAATAACCAGATACCATACTATCATGTCGAGCAAGAATGCATACTGAATATATATATATATATATATATATATATACATGTATAGATACATCCACTATCATATAATGGCCTCTAGGGCATACATATATCCAACAAGGTCCCATGTCTACACATGCCAAGACCGGTTCTTTGTACTTCATTACATTCTCTGATAATCTCTTTAGATTCAGACATATGTTCTTATTGAAACACAAGTCCGAACCTTTTGAGATATTCACAGAATATAAGTTAGAAGTAGAAAACCAAAACGGGTATAAGTATTATGTCCTTTGATGTGATCAAGGAGGAGAATACTTGGACTTTTCTAAAGGAGAATGAGATTCTCTCTCAGCATTACTCCTCCGTATACACCATAGCACGATGGTATATCGGGGCGGAGCAATAGCACCCTATGTGATATGGTGTGCTCTATGATGAGTACTACTGTGTTTCCTATTTCCTTTTGGGAGTTATGCACTTGAGAAGCTGCATACAAATTGAATTGGGTTCCAATCAAATCAGTTTCCTACCGCTTCATATGTGATATGGTAAGGGAAGAGCCCATATCTTAAGTTGGTTAAGATTTGGGGTTGTCCGGACTATGTCTAAAAGCATAATCCGGAAAAGCTCGGGGCAAAGTCTGTTATGTACAACTGGAAAGGTTCCAGCTATACAAACAACAGTAGATGATTTGGTAGAACCAAAGGATTCAGTAGATTCCAACGAACCTCAGCCTCTCCGTCGATCTAGTAGGGTTCCTCACCCACCTGAGAGATATTTCGGTATCTCTATGACAGTGGGAGCGAGGATTGCATCATGGGATGATGACCCAACTAGTTTCGAGCTGCCCATCAGGAGTAAGACTCTACGAGAATGGCTGGATACTTAGCAATCTGAGATGGAATCCATGTACACCAACAAAGTATGGACTTTGGTTGCTATATCTGAAGGGTTAAATCCCCATCAGGAGCAAGTATATCTTGAGAAGATTACTTGGTGTAGGTGGAAATGTTGAGACTTTCAAAGCAAGACTTGTTAATGGCTTTCGACATCAACCAGGCGTGGATAATGATGAAACCTTTTCCAGTGGCTATGCTTAAGTCCATCCAGATCCTACTTGCCACGGCTACATACCATGACTACGATATCTGGCGGTTGGGTGCCATGACTGCTTTTCTAGATGGTGTTTTAGAAGAGTGCGTCTATAAGTACACAGCCAGAGGGCTTCGTAGACAGTGGGAGCAGTGGAAACGTGTGCAAGATGTTTTATGTGATAAAGCAGGCATCGCGGAGTTGGAACATCTGTTTTGATGGGATAGTCAAAGAGTTTGACATCATCAAAATGGTAGATGAACCTTGTATATACAAAAAGGTAGTAGGGAGTATGGTGATGATCCTCGTAGAAGACGTGGAAGACATACTCTTGATAGGGAAGGAGTTTCCTATGCTACGCTCGATCAATCTCCGCTTATCACAATGATTCTCCACATAGGATCAAAGTGATACCTACTAAATCCTGGGTTTTGGATCTATAAGATAGATCTAAATAGATGTTAGGATTCTCACTAGATGTAGTGAGAAGGTATCAATCGATCCTGGGGAGAATCACTGGAAGTGTTCCAGGGTGATAAGGACGACTGAAAGTCAGTCACAGGCATTGTCTTTACCCTCAGTAAAGGGACGGTATGTTGGAAGAGTTCCAAGCTAGATACCGTGGCTAACTAGACGATAAAGGCTGGATGCATCGCTACTTAAGATGCTACAAAAGAGGCTGTTTGGGTGTATATTAGTTCATGAGATGAACTTCATTCCTCCCATTGTGTGACAATGGAGTTGTGGCTTATGCCAAGGAACACCCGTCCCATCAGTGATCCAGACATATTCTAAGGCAGTATCACCTGATCATGGAGATGGTTGTTCTCCAGGGTGATCGAGGTTAGGAGAGTAGACTCAGAGGACAACACGGCGGATCCACTCACAAAGGCCTTTTCCCAGAGAGAGACTTTTATGGGATGGTTGAGTATGAGATACTACAACCACTGCGATCAGATGGCCCTAGTGCAAATGGGAGATTGTTAGTTATATGTATGCCCTAGAGGCCATTACTGTACATTGGATGTATATTGTAGTGGATGCTGGGACATATATAGGGAGGACTTTCTTGCTCGACATGATAGTATGCTATCTGGTTACTCTTTACCTTAACGTGTACATTGATTGTCTCTCTGTTACATGTTGGTAAAGCCCTTAGGATGTGTACTTGACTACCTGGACTATGATGCGGATCATACTAGTGGGGACATGGTAGTCCATAAGTACATCCTTCAAGGTCCCTAGTCGTGGGTGTATCGAGACGGGGCATCGATATACCAGAGTAGACTAGCGTATACCTTCTCGACCCATACAGATGGGCGATGGATGATCCCATATCCATTGGTTTTTGACATCGGAGATGATATACGGGTGCTCAGTGGAGACTGGGTACACTGGACGGACTCGCCGAGAACTCCCAGATGGTATTATACCTTACGTTAGATGGCAGTTCTTTGGTGACACTGGTACAGAGTAGTCTGTTGACCCGAGATCGTCATAGAGTCTTGTGTGATTCCCACTGTGCTTTGATTTCCACCTTACCACGTCCAAGAGGGCGTGCAAAACGGTGGTTTTTGGGTACAGTCCCGAATCATATGGAGGCAATGAGCGATAGGAGGGGATTCGTCTCTCCCGGTATAGGGAGTTGATGTTGCGCTGTGTTCGATTGGCTATAACCGGAAATCCCTGGCCAGGGTTGCTGAGATTTACTGGTAAGTGTTCCTGTAGTTTCTCGAACTGTTATAGACCTCATATCGACACGACTTATCGAGCTATTGGGGTCTGACGTTTACCACCCCTAGGCGAGATATGCGACATATCAGACGACGAGACCGGACTGTACGGTAAGTGTTACTGGTTGGATTCACAGGAGTATGAGCGGGCTTGCTCGTCGATCTTCTGATCGCTCAATACCCGGGTGGCCGTTACGTTTAGCAGACCGCTTGCGGCTTGTGGGTGCTTGATATGATCATCATCTACTGCCGGCGTATTGACGAGTCTTTAGAGTCCTACACAGAGGTTTCCTGGCTCAAGCGAAACGAAATAGGAGGGCATATGAGATATGTGCGGGACCGAGAATAATGCATGTATGTGATAGCGTATTCCATTCTCGCGATGAATGTGTCGAATGGTTGTATGCGATATAACCTAGTTATCGAATCAAGGATTGATTCGATAAGCCGATACATTGGATATTAGTCGGTTATATGCGATATGACCGGATCGTTAAATCAAGGGTTGATTTAATGATTTAATGTATAATTATATATTTGATATATTACTTTGCATTAACTAATATTTGTTCAATTTAAATGGATTTTCTCACTTGATGTACATAAGTTGTATATGTGATATACTTTTGTGCACTAGTCTGTATCATGTTTGATGATTCATGCTTACTTGTGTTTGTGTAAAGAATAAACCATGGTTATTGAAATGGTTAGGGTTTTGATTTTCATATCTATTTTTTTATTCTTTTATTAAGGAAAAGATAAAGAGAAAAATGGTGGCTTTCTTTGTTTGTTATTGAAGCTTCATGAAGCTTTGACTAAGTGACCATTTTGTCTCATGTTTAACCATAACCATTCCACCTAACCATAGTCTATTCTCTACACATAACCATGGTTAGTATATGATAAGTATTCATATTATTTTCCTTTTTGAAAAAACACTTATCATATTCTATCATCTTCTTCTTCTTCTTCTTCAAGAAGAAACCTTGCCTTCATCAATGGCAACTAGTGAAAAAGAGTGAGAAATCCAATTCTAAAGTGAACCCACTTCCTATTTCTTCATCCTCTACCTCTTGCCAAGTAGTATAGGGTGTTTTCTTCACAAGTTTCTTGACTTGGTGAAGTTGGAGCTTGATCTTGTGATGCCTCGACGTAGATCATCTTCAGCATCGAAGTCGACGACCTAGCCCGCCCATTTCTCCGATGGAGCCGACGCTAGAGTCCGGGATCCGATATGGACAGCGAGGGGACTTCATCACGGAGCCATGGAGGTGGAGAACCGGATCTACAAAGGTTGTAGCCTCTTTCTTTTAGTTAAGTTGTTAACTAGTTTCATTTTTCGCCTAAACTCTAGTCAACGATCCGTATTAGGGTTTCTCGGCACTTGTAAAATTTGAATTTGGCATGGTTGATGCCTTGTGAGACCTCTAGTGTGTGCCTAGGAACCCTACACAATCCGTGGCCAAACGCGGAACAAAAACTTTTAAAACCCGTCGCTAACGGAACCCTAATCGACGGATCGTACCATTAACCCTTTACTAGTTCTATGTAAAGGAGTTTAAAGAGGTTATACCGATCGATACGTGTCTTTCGGTCTTCAACCTCTGTCCCAAGCTCTTCGCGGCTTCCTCGATCATGTTTGATCTTCGGTCTCCCCACATCGAAGAAGATCTACGTTGAGGGTTAGTAATACGGGTTCCCGCCTCAAAACCGAAGCAACTCGGGTATCTAGTTTACTATCCTAGATAGCCAAGATGAAGTAGAGTGTGTTTGTGATTACTTTGTCTCAATACACCTAAGGATTCTCAACTCATGAGAGTGTTAGTGTATATGCCTTATAGGCCATTACTGTATCATACTAGTTTGTATATTACTTAATGGAAGCTTGGAATATTCACCTTGTATAAACAATCTTGCTCAATAGAGTAGTATGATACTTGGTTTGTTTCTACTTCAATGTGTACATATGTTTATTTTAGTATATCACCTATACACATTAGTGGAGCCCTTAGGATCTTTGCTTGATTACCAGCGTTGTGATGGCAGTCACACTAGTGGAGGCTGGGTAATCTATAAGCACATCCTTATGCAGGTCCCTAGTCGCAGGACTATCAAAACAGGGCATCGATACTCCGGAGTAGACTAGCGTATGCGCTTCTCATCCCACTGTAGGAGATGGTCTGTCCCACAGCCATCAGTACATCGTACTGGAGATAATATGCGGGTGCTCGTTGGGTTACGAGTACACTGGACAGAACTCGTCGGGAACTGTTGGTTGGTACTATACCTATCGTCAGTTATCAGTTCCCAGGTGACATGAGTACAGCTTAGTCCGCTGACCTGACACTGTCACTTCGCCTCGAGTGTGTTCCCACTGTACTTAGATTACTACCCTAGCAGGGCTCAAAGGAGTCGTGCAAACAGGTAGTAGTTGGGTGCAGTCCCGAAGCACTTGGAGGCAGTGACGGTTAGACAGGATTCGTCTCTCCCGGTATTTGGGGTTGACATCGCGCTGTGTCTAGGAGAACCATTACATGAGTAGTCCCTGGCCAGGGCAAGCGAGATATACTGGTAGGCTTCCAGTGTTATCTCAGGGTGTTTTGGGCTTCACTCCGACACGACTTGTACCGCTATTAGGGGACTGACGTTTACCGCCCCCTAGGCCCGCCATGCGATGTATTAGACGAACAGACCGGACTGTACGGAGATTGTCACATTCAGGCTCAGTAGGAGTTCAGATGGGTTTCACCTCGTCAGTCTTCTTGTCGGCATCTACCTGGGGACCGTTACGCACAGCTAGTGCCGCTTGCGGTCTGTGGTTAAACCCACTGCCAGCGTAGTGTCGAGTCTTTAGAGTCCCACACAGAGAGCTATTCGCCTTTAGGCAAAAGAGTAGAGGTCGCATGGTTTTGCAACAGGTCGCATGGTTTTGCGACAGGGTTCGGTCACATCCGTGCACTTGTGCACGTTTAGTGTCCGGACAGTTAACACTAGCGGGCTTTGGTTTAAGCCAGATCCTAGTGTACGTTTTGGGATTGATTTTATCTCGTATGTATTCGTGTTCCTCGGAACGCGGATGCGGGTGTGTATGCACAGTTGACGGAGAGACAGAGACAGAGGATTCTCTTTAGGGTTGTTGACTGTTGACTGTTGACTATTGACTTTTTGCTAAACCCTAATGAGAATATGATATATGATTAACAATAATATTAATTAAGTATTATAGTGACATGGTTGTTGAGGGGTTGACTTTGTTGACTTGTTGACTTTGTTGACCGGTTGACTAGGTTGGACTAGTTGACCATCATCATGACAATAGCTATCATTTCATGGCAAAGACTTTTGCTTGCTTGTTTATCTTGTGCAAAATGAGTGCATGAAATGATATGGCTATTTTGACTTAAACCATCACATAATACTTGATTGCTATTATTTATTATGATGGCTTTGGATTATGAGAGCCAAGAGGGAAAAAGTCTTGCTCATTCTCTGATTTCCTTTCGCTCTCTTGGCTTGAGCTCTCATCCTCTTCCTCTTGCTCTCCCTCTCTCTAGTCTATGGTTCACTTGTCTCATGTGTTGAGAAGCAAGAACCATAGAGAAAAATCCCAACACACTCTTCTCTACTCACTCTAGTTCACAAGGTTTGGCAAACCGAGTGAACTAGTTTCTTCAAAGTTCGAAGAAGAAGCCAAAGGTAGAAGCTTTCGGGTGGATCGATCTTCGGCGCAAAGGGACGATGGGGTGATGCCGATCCGTACACCATCGAGAGTTGAAGATGAAGGAGTTCAAGAAAGAAAGGTATAACCCCCTAACCGAGTAGTTAACAACTCCCAGTTAGGTTGTTAGGTAGATAGTTTAACAAAGATCCGTTTTGAGTCCATGTTGCCGCCTCTAGAAAATCGTTTTTCACCAAATTCCGCAAGCCCGTAAGAACCGGGAGAGGTAGCATGGACTTACATGTAGGGTTCCTAGGCACTCTCAAGAGGTCTCACAAGGCATCAACCATGCCAATTTGAAATTTTATGTGTGCCGAGAAACCCTAACACGGATCGTTAACTAGAAATCTAGGCGATATACTAAACTAGTTAACAACTTAACTAAAGGAGAGAGGATACAACCTTTGTAGATCCGGTTCTCCACTTCCTTAGCTCCACGTAGGCGTACTCTCGCTGTCCATCTCGAATCCTAGACTCAATCATCGGCTTCATCGGAAAAACGAGCGGAATAGGTCGTCGGCTTCGTGCCGAAGATGATCTACGTCGGGGTTGCACAAGTTCAAGCTCCAACTTCACCAAGTTGAGAAACTTGTGAAGAAAACACCCAAAACCACTTGGCAAGAGGTAGAGGATGAAGAAATAGGAGATGGGTTCACTTTAAAATTGGATTTCTCACTTTAGAACTCAAGATGCCATTGATGGCATCAAGCTTTCTCTCTTGAAGATGAAGAAGAAGAAGTAAATAGAATATGATAAGTATGTCTAAAAAGAATAATAAAATCAATACTTATCATCTTCTAACCTTGGTTATGTGTAGAGAATAAACCATGGTCAAATGAGAATGGTTAGGGTTAAGGATGATGACAAAAATAGTCACTTTAGTCAAAGCTTCATGAAGCTTCATCAAGCTTCATGAAAGAAACCATTTTGTTATCTTTTATTTATTTATCAAAAAGAATAGATAAATAAATAAGTAAATAAATAAAAACCCTAACTATTATCATGACCATGGTTTAAGTCTTAACACAAAACCAAACTACATGCATCATCAAACATGACACAAAGATGTGCATAAAAATATATCACATATACAACATGTACATCAAGTGAGAAAATCCATTTAAAGTGAACCAATACTAGTTAATGCAAAGTAATATATCAAATATATAATTATACATAAAATCATTAAATCAACATTTGATTCAATGATCCGGTCATGTCGCACATAACCGACTAGAATCCAAGGTATCGATTTATCGAATCAATGATTCGATAACTAGGTCATATCGAATATAACCAATCGAAACATATATCGCGAGAATGAAATGCGGTATCACATACACGCATTGTTCTCGGTCTTGCGCATATCTCATATGCGCTCCTATTTCGTTTCGCTTGAGCCAGGAAACCTCTGTGTAGGACTCTAAAGACTCGTCAATACGCCGGTAGCAGATGATGATCATATCAAGCATCCACAAGCCGCAAGCGGTCTGCTAAACGTAACGGCCATCCGGGTATTGAGTGATCAGAAGATCGACGAGCTAGCCCGCTCACACTCCTGTGAATCCAACCAGTAACACTTACCGTACAGTCCGGTCTGTTCGTCTGATATGTCGCATATCAAGTCTAGGGGTGGTAAACGTCAGACCCCAATAACCGATAAGTCGTGCTGATGTGAGGCTCATAACGGGTCGAGAAACTACTGGTAACACTTACCAGCAAATCTCTGATCAGCCCTGGCCAGGGACTTCCCTGTTACGGCCAATCGAGCACAGCGCAACATCAACCCCCAATACCGGGAGAGACGAAACCCCTCCTATCGCTCATTGCCTCCATGTGACTCGGGACTGTACCCAAAGACCACCGTTTTGCACGCCCTCATGGACGTGGTAAGGTAGAGATCAAAGCACAGTGGGAATCACACAAGACTCTATGACGATCTCGGGTCTACAGACTAACCTGTACAAGTGTCACCTGAGAACTGCCATCTGACGTGAGGTATAATACCATCTGGGAGTTCTCGGCGAGTCCGTCCAGTGTACCCAGTCTCCACTGAGCACCCGTATACCATCTCTGATGTCAAACACCAATGGATATGGGATCATCCATCGCCCATCTCATGGGTCGAGAAGCGTATACGCTAGTCTACTCTGGTATATCGATACCCCGTCTCGATACACCCACGACTAGGGACCTTGAAGGATGTACTTATGGACTACCATGTCCCCACTAGTATGATCTGCATCATAGTCCAGCTAGTCAAGTACACATCCTAAGGGCTTTACCAACATGTAACCATAAGACAGTTTAAAGAGACAAGTGTACATGTTAAGATAAAGAGCAACCAGATAGCATACTATCATATCGAGCAAGAAATTCATCTCTATATATGTCCAAGCATCCAATATAATATACATCATCTGTACAATACTGGCCTCTAGGGCATACATACAACTAACAATCTCCCACTTGCACTAAGGCCAACTGCTGTAGTATCGCATACCGAGCATCCCGAAGAGTCTCTCAAACTGTATCTGGGGAATGGCCTTCGTGAGTGGATCCGCTGTGTTGTTCTTCGTGTCAACCCTCCTGACCTCGATCTCCCGGCGATCAACTATCTCCCGGATCAGGTGATACCGCCTCAGAATATGCCTGGATCGCTGATGGGACCTGGGTTCCTTGGCCAAAGCCACCGCTCCATTGTTATCGCAATACAAAGGTATTGGATGCTCAATGGATGGAACCACTCCAAGTTCAGTAATGAACTTCTTGATCCAGACAGCCTCTTTGGCAGCATCGTTGGCAGCGATGTATTCAGCCTCCATCGTCGAGTCTGCCACGGTTTCCTGTTTGGAACTCTTCCAGCTAACCGCCCCTCCGTAAAAGGTAAAGACAAAGCCCGACTGCGACTTAGAGTCGTCCTTATCACTCTGGAAGCTCGAATCGGTAAAGGATTCCACTTGGAGTTCTCCGTTACCATACACCAAGAGCATCTCTTTAGTCCTTCGCAAGTACTTGAGAATGCTCTTCACAGCTGTCCAGTGACTCTCTCCAGGATCAGCTTGATACCTGCTCACTACACTTAGTGAGTATGCTACATCGGGTCTGGTACATAGCATCGCATACATGATAGAGCCTACTGCCGAAGCATAGGGTATCCCTTGCATGCGAGCTCTCTCCAAATCAGTCTTGGGAGACATCTCTTTGGAGAGAGTGACTCCAGAGATCGTGGGCAAATTCCCACGCTTGGATTCTTCCATACAAAACCTCTTTAGTATGGTGTCAATGTACCTGGATTGGGACAATCCCAATATCCGTTTGGATCTATCTCTATAGATCCTAATTCCCAATATACAGGAGGCATCACCAAGATCTTTCATTGAGAATCTTTGTGATAAGAAGAGCTTGACCGCCTGCAGCATAGGAATATCATTTCCTATCAAGAGTATGTCGTCCACGTACAATACGAGGAAGACAACCTTACTCTCTGCTACCTTCTTGTAGATACAAGGTTCATCTGGGTTTTTCACGAAATCAAACTCTTTGATAACGACGTCAAAGCAGATGTTCCAACTCCGCGATGCTTGCTTTAATCCATAAATGGATTTAAGCAGCTTGCACACCTTCCTACTGCTCCAACTGTCTACGAAGCCCTCTGGCTGAGTCATGTACACGCACTCTTCTAAATCACCGTTTAGAAAGGCGGTCTTAACATCCATTTGCCAGATTTCGTAATCATGATATGCAGCGATGGCAAGCATGATCCGGATGGATTTAAGCATAGCCACTGGAGAAAAGGTTTCGTCATAGTCCACACCTGGTCTTTGGCGAAAACCTTTTGCAACAAGTCTAGCTTTGAAAGTCTCCACTTTCCCATCTACACCAAGTTTCTTCTTGAAGATCCACTTGCTCCCAATGGGTTTTACCCCTTCAGGAGCAACTTCCAAAGTCCATACTTTGTTGGTGTACATGGATTCCATCTTAGACCGCATAGCATCCAGCCATTTCACTGAGTCCCCACTCGTGATGGCCTGCTGGAAGCTAGTTGGGTCATCATCCTCCATGATACAATCCTCGCTCCCTCCATCCATGAGAAAACCGTAGTATCTCTCAGGTTGGTGAGGAACCCTACTAGATCGGCGGAGTGGCTGGGGTTCATCGGGAACTACGGAATCCTCTGGTTCCATCAGATCTTCTGCTGTAGCTTCTGCAGCTGGAACCTCTTCCAGTTCTACCTCATGACCAATAATCTCTTTTTCAAGAAATTCCTTTTCTAAAAAGGTGGCATGTCGAGAAACAAACACCTTTTGTTCCTCGGTGTGGTAGAAGATATACCCGCGCGAATGTTTGGGATATCCAATAAACTTACACAGAATGGACCTTGCCGCGAGTTTGTCCGGATTTTGCGTTTTTATATAGGCCGGACAACCCCATATCTTAACATAATTAAGACATGGTCTCTTTCCTTTCCATATCTCATATGGAGTGGTCGGCACGGTTTTGGTGGGAACCATATTCAATAGGTCTGCAGCTGTTTCCAGTGCATATCCCCAGAAGGAAATAGGTAACTCAGCTGTGCTCATCATAGAGCGCACCATATCTAATAGGGTGCGGTTCCTCTGTTCTGATACACCGTTGTGCTGTGGTGTATATGGAGGAGTCAGCTGAGAGAGAATCCCATTCTCTTTTAGGAAGTCCAGGAATTGATTGCTCAAGTATTCACCTCCTCGATCAGATCGTAGGATTTTAATACTTTTTCCGGTTTGGTTCTCAACTTCTTGTTTATATTCCCTAAATTTCTCAAAAGCTTCTGATTTGTGTTTCATCAGGAACACATACCCGAACCTAGAGAGATCGTCAGTGAATGTAATGAAGTATGAAGAACCATCCCTGGCATGTGTAGACATGGGACCGCATACATCACTATGTATCAGCCCCAAGAGTTCAGTAACTCTTTCTCCGTGTCCCGTAAACGGAGTTTTGGTCATCTTGCCTTTGAGACATGACTGGCAAGTGTCATAAGATGAAAATTCAAACGGATTTAAATATCCATCTTTATGCAACTTAGCTAGTCGTGTCGCATTGATGTGACCCAGTCTACAATGCCACAAGAAGGATTCGTTCAGATCTGAACTCTTCCTCTTGTGTGTGTTTGTTATGCTCAGAACTGTTGATTGATTTAGAACATAAATGCCATTGCACAACGTGCCTGATCCAACCAACTTTTGGTTACGGAAAATGTTCATAACATTGTCCTGTAATACAAAATTATATCCCTCTTTACTCAACAAAGAAACCGATATAATGTTGCATATCAGGTTCGGCATGTAATAGCATTCGTTCAGAACCAATGTATTACCAGTTGGTAATACAAGGTGATATTCCCCGACAGTCTTAGCTGCAACAATTGCACCATTTCCAACTCTAATGTCTTTATCACCTTCTCCAAGTTCTCTACCTTTCCTAAGCACATGTAACTGATTACATATATGGGATCCTGACCCGGTATCTAATACCCAGGACGTAGAGCAAATGGAGAAACAGTTCTCTGTAACGAACACACCCGAAGAAAATGCATCAACATGTACTTTCTTCAATCGGGTGGCATGGGAATCCTGGTATTCCCCTATTTCCTGTTCATTCCTATAACTCTTATAAGAAAGAACGGAACCAACGTTCCCCAGCACAGTATAACATGCGGGTTCGGTCAATACATCCATATTATTATCTTCATTAGGGCATGAAATGGTCGCTACCTGGAGAGAGAGAGAAGAAAACACTTTAGCGTATGCTCGTGCAAGATCAGATTGGTTATTATCTTATCTAATCAGGATGGCTCCCAATGCTTTTTATCGAATCTTCCTTCAAACCCTAAAAGGAAAGACTAGCCGGGATTAATTACACACTACAGGTTTGCCAATCTTTCAGCCAGGCCAGTGTCGGTACTTTGAGGGAGGTCCCCCGTGCTTTCGCACGAACCTAATTAATGTAAACCTCGTTTTCCCAGAGGCGTAACCTCATTGACACCTTTCTAGACACCTACTTGATCGGCTAATTGCAATGTGCAAAACTCTCCCAGGAGTAACTCTTACTCGCAGTGGGTATCGGGATCCAACTATCTCATAGAAGGTATGCAATCTCATTGCAAATTTCAACAATTGAAATTCCCGATAATATTTTGCCCCTAACGTCCTATGACCTTGACGCAGGCCAACAAACCATAGTGCGCTAGTCAAGTTCAACCCGTCATTTCCTGATTGAATTAAACCCACTCGTACGACCCTTGACGCAGGCCAACAAAGTCGCACGACTACCCTAATCCAATCTGCATCATATGCATAAGCAGATAAATACTAGTTAGCTACCGCACACTACGCCTTGACGCAGGCCAACAAACGTAGCACGAATACTAACTACTACTCATCTGAAATGACGGAGGGCTACGACAGGTTTTTCTGAAAACCTATTGCGTAATGAACTTGATATCGTCGTAGAATCAAATGTAGTTTTGAAATGGAGTGATTTTGAGGCTTTTCTAGTTTTGCTAAAGGGGTCACTCCCGGTGAAGGGATCGTCGGCCCTTTCCTCGTCGAATGAGGTGCGGGATATATCATATATATCACTGTGCAAAGCAGAAACTATAGAAGCAATAAAAACCAAACTGAGTGTGTAGCATCTGCCATTTATTGCTAAAGGAGTCCTTCCTGGTGAAGGGATCTCGGTCCTTTCCTCATCGAATAAGGTGCAGGGTATATCATATATACCGCTATGCAAAGCAAGAACTGTAGCTACCTGTTTTATTTAAAATTTGATTCTACAACATCATTTGGTTTCTTTTCTTTCATTAATCACATTAATGAAGTCCCATCATTTAAATACCTAAACATCACAGATAAATACGACGTACACTTATGCCATCCGCATTCGCCTCGATGTCCCCTCGTGCACCGTTAGGTTAGGTAACTAACGACAGAGCAGGGCAGGGCTAGCGCGGGTGTAAAACATAAGTAACGTCTATATAATATATCATATATACTATATACTGTATCTATCACAGAACATCACATGATCACATCACAGATATCGCAGCAGAATAAATATATGAAACATTGGATATACTAGGACGTCCGTGTTTTCAATACGAGCCAGTATAAAACACGGATTCCACGGTCGTAATGAATAGCCAATCCCAAACCCCTAGACCCCTACGAAAGCGGCAAGCAACCCTACCAATTCTAGGGTTAGGAGACCCGGACTCGACTCCTCGAGATGGTCTCCCACTGGACCCTAGAACCCGGTTACTTGTGCTCCCCTCCTTGGGTCTATCCTAGTGCAGAAAAGTAAATAATATACAAAGGGTGACAGCTTCCGCAACCTGGAAGTGCCCCAATAAAAGAATATTACATACAAGTTTTTACATGAAAGAAAATGAAAAACACTCATCTCACATAAAACCCCCGACTATTCAAACGCGACAATCCAATATAACATATCCAGCAACACATAACATCACATGTCATCAACGTAAGTAAACATGCGTATCCCAATTTTCGTTGACATATAGCAACGAAACCGGCGATATCATATATTACACTTACGGTCACAGAAAAGAAAGTGTAAAACAACAGCAGTTGGAATCCGCAACCTCTTTAGACATCATATGCCTAATCAAATGAAATACGTAGACATCACATGCCTAACAGTTACAAACCCCGCATTTTAGTCTCATTATCGAAAACTCTTTTCAATATCATATGGGACTAAACTGCTAGATTTATAACATTCATTCAGTTATCTCATAACCGTTTGTGAATTCCAATTATTGTATCCCATTCCGAATAAATAGAATATATTAAACTTTCCGATTGAACATTCGAACACCCAAGTTTTCCCGAAACCGTTCAACACATGATATAGGTTCAAAGACATTCACTTCATGTCTCAGTACCAACGGTCCAGCCGTAGAAGGGTCAAGCCAACGCCTCACATGTGGCACACCGTACTGCCCCAAACCCTAAGGTTCAAAGGGCAGTTCAAGACGGTCACATAATCGAGTTAAGGTTTGTTGTCTTCTAGAGGGACCATCGCGTTACTTGCATTACTCAGAACGTCCTTAAACCACACAAAAATCCAACACTTGGATAGTTTCCGGCAGGGGAAAAGTTGGGTATTTATATCCGGTCGAACTTTTTAACATATTCTAAAGTCATCCGGAAAAACACAAAGAAGAAATTTGATAATCCGATCGAAACATCGAAGCTCTAAAACACCCCAGAAAATTCAACTCTTGAAAAAATATTAAAAATACCCATAAAACTCAGCTACTGAAATTATGAATTACTGTGCAAAGAATGAGGTCTGACGTCATCATACTGCCGCGGAACCGCCGCAGAAGCCAGGCTTCTGCCGCGGTTCCGCCGCACTATTTACTTTTCATGGAATAATTTTTGCATCGTAATTCTTAGATTTCCCTGCTGAATTTTTTAAGCATTTTTAATCTGGAAAAATCCCAGTTTTTAGAAAAAGTCCAGAGAGCATGATGTGTTAGGGTTTCGATGCGTATTCGGGTTTCAAACGTCGTCTAGACTTCGCCTAAGGCTCTAGCTAGGCTCTGATACTACTGTAGGGTTCCTAGGCACTCTCAAGAGGTCTTACACGGCATCAACCATGCCAATTTCAAATTTTATGTGTGCCGAGAAACCCTAACACGGATCGTTAACTAGAAATCTAGGCGATATACTAAACTAGTTAACAACTTAACTAAAGGAGAGAGGCTACAACCTTTGTAGATCCGGTTCTCCACTTCCTTAGCTCCACGTAGGCGTCCTCTCGCTGTCCATCTCGAATCCTAGACTCAATCGTCGGCTTCATCGGAAAAACGAGCGGAATAGGTCGTCGGCTTTGTGCCGAAGATGATCTACGTCGAGGTTGCACAAGTTCAAGCTCCAACTTCACCAAGTTGAGAAACTTGTGAAGAAAACACCCAAAACTACTTGGCAAGAGATAGAGGATGAAGAAATAAGAGATGGGTTCACTTTAGAATTGGATTTCTCACTTTAGAACTCAAGATGCCATTGATGGCATCAAGCTTTCTCTCTTGAAGATGAAGAAGAAGAAGTAAATAGAATATGATAAGTATGTCTAAAAAGAATAATAAAATCAATACTTATCATCTTCTAACCTTGGTTAAGTGTAGAGAATAAACCATGGTCAAATGAGAATGGTTAGGGTTAAGGATGATGACAAAAATGGTCACTTTAGTCAAAGCTTCATGAAGCTTCATCAAGCTTCATGAAAGAAACCATTTTGTTATCTTTTATTTATTTATCAAAAAGAATAGATAAATAAATAAGTAAATAAATAAAAACCCTAACTATTATCATAACCATGGTTTAAGTCTTAACACAAAACCAAACTACATGCATCATCAAACATGACACAAAGATGTGCACAAAAATATATCACATATACAACATGTACATCAAGTGAGAAAATCCATTTAAAGTGAACCAATACTAGTTAATGCAAAGTAATATATCAAATATATAATTATACATTAAATCATTAAATCAACATTTGATTCAATGATCCGGTCATGTCGCACATAACCGACTAGAATCCAATGTATCGATTTATCGAATCAATGATTCGATAACTAGGTCATATCGAATATAACCAATCGAAACATATATCGCGAGAATGAAATGCGGTATCACATACAGGCATTGTTCTCGGTCCTGCACATATCTCATATGTGCTCCTATTTCGTTTCGCTTGAGCCAGGAAACCTCTGTGTAGGACTCTAAAGACTCGTCAATACGCCGGTAGCAGATGATGATCATATCAAGCATCCACAAGCCGCAAGCGGTCTGCTAAACGTAACGGCCATCCGGGTATTGAGCGATCAGAAGATCGACGAGCTAGCCCGCTCACACTCCTGTGAATCCAACCAGTAACACTTACCGTACAGTCCGGTCTGTTCGTCTGATATGTCGCATATCAAGTCTAGGGGTGGTAAACGTCAGACCCCAATAACCGATAAGTCGTGCTGATGTGAGGCTCATAACGGGTCGAGAAACTACTGGTAACACTTACCAGCAAATCTCTGATCAGCCCTGGCCAGGGACTTCCCTGTTACGGCCAATCGAGCACAGCGCAACATCAACCCCCAATACCGGGAGAGACGAAACCCCTCCTATCGCTCATTGCCTCCATGTGACTCGGGACTGTACCCAAAGACCACCGTTTTGCACGCCCTCATGGACGTGGTAAGGTAGAGATCAAAGCACAGTGGGAATCACACAAGACTCTATGACGATCTCGGGTCTACAGACTAACCTGTACAAGTGTCACCTGAGAACTGCCATCTGACGTGAGGTATAATACCATCTGGGAGTTCTCGGCGAGTCCGTCCAGTGTACCCAGTCTCCACTGAGCACCCGTATACCATCTCTGATGTCAAACACCAATGGATATGGGATCATCCATCGCCCATCTCATGGGTCCAGAAGCGTATACGCTAGTCTACTCTGGTATATCGATGCCCCGTCTCGATACACCCACGACTAGGGACCTTGAAGGATGTACTTATGGACTACCATGTCCCCACTAGTATGATCTGCATCATAGTCCAGCTAGTCAAGTACACATCCTAAGGGCTTTACCAACATGTAACCATAAGACAGTTTAAAGAGACAAGTGTACATATTAAGATAAAGAGCAACCAGATAGCATACTATCATATCGAGCAAGAAAGTCATCTCTATATATGTCCAAGCATCCAATATAATATACATCATCTGTACAATACTGGCCTCTAGGGCATACATACAACTAACATTACAGTGGTATCAAAGCCTAGTTAAACACTACCTAACATGTTAGCATAGTAACTAGAAATTCGATCGGAGAAAAAGTCGCGAAATACACCCGGATATCAAACTTGCTGTCGATTTTCAAAGTGCTGTAAAAATAATAAATCATGCTTTAAAAATCGACTCAAGGTTTTTATAGTCTACTGTAGAAAAACGGTCCAGAGAACCCACCAAACCGCCGCGGAAACGCGGCAATAGCTTGCTATTGCCGCGGTTCCGCGGCCGATTTAGCTCCTCTCTGGATCGTCTTCACTGCAGTTTGTTCTATGGGGTATTTTGGGATTTTTGGTATATGTTTTTTCAGCCCAGATTTTCCAGAAAGAAAATTTTGTTTTGGGGGCTTTAAAAACCATATTTTGATCGAGTTTCTAAAGACTAAGGCTAACGGGTTTATATCTGTGATGTGATATTTGTATTGAACGTCTGCTAATCGCTATATATCGATTAGTGGGGGTTTTACAAATCTGTGATCTATGATGATGTTGGTATGTGTATATGAATTCATTGGATTGTCGCGGGTGAATAGCCGGGGGTTGTGAGACGAGAGTTTTCTTTTCTTTCAATTCATGTAAATTTGTAAATTGATCTAATATTATTTATATGGCCGCACAACCGGGTCGGGGTTGTAACCGTCATTGTATAATTTCTTTTTACTGTTTTTGCTCCTAGGATAGACCTATAGAGGGGGTGCACAAACTACCGGGTATCTCGAAGTGCCGAGTGGCCTACTCACAGTGTTGAGGGAGGTTGCTCCGCTTCGGGTACTTGGCGGATAGTTTGCCGCACCCGTAGGGGTCTTGGGTGGGGTATTGGCAATTCACCACGACCGTGTAATCTGCTTTTCATTACAGGCTCGTACGAATTGCGGGTTCCTAGTATATCCAATGTATTCATCTGTGATCTGAAATGTCTATCATTGTAATATATCTATATATGATATTATTTAGACGTTGCTTATGTTTTACAGCCGCGCTAGCCGAGCCCCCGCTCTGTCGTTAGTTAAGTAACCTAACGGGTAATGACGGGGCCCCGTGGCGAATGCGAATGGTATAAGCGTACGTCATATTTTGGTTGTTTTCTGCAATGGTAGGATTAAATGATGGGACGCATTAAAAGAACTAATGCAAGAAAAATACACATTAAAAGAACTAATGCAAAGAAAAATAAACCAAGTAAAAGTCGTTGTAACACATTGAAAACCACTCGGTTCTTTTCAAAACCAAACTTTTAAATGCGGAGCATGAACCACTCCTTTTGAAAGCTATCTCATTCCATCGATTATATCAAGTTCACTACGTTCACGGTTTCACCAAAACCATTCGTAGCCCTCCGTCGTTTCACATGGATGGTCAATAGTATTCAAGCTATGTTTGTTGGCCAAAATCAAGGCATAGTGATTGGTAGCTATTGGGTATTCATGTGCTGCATAAATAGATGTGTTGGTTTGGGGCAGTCGTTCTACCTTATTGGCCAAAGTCAAGGGTATGTGCGGGTGGGCTCAAATTAACCTGGAGAATGACGGGTAGAACTTGACATGTGACTTATGATTTGTTGGCCAAAGTCAAGGTCATAAGAGCATGGGGCAAAAATCGACATCGGGAGTTTCAAAAGAACTGAAACTTGCTAGTCTTGCATACCATTTGGAGTGTGGTGATTCTGGTAGGATTCCTTCAGTTTCGTCACGCGATGATATTTGGATCCCGATCCTACTGTGAGTATATACTACTCCTCGGGAAATTTCTCACTTAACGATTAATGCTATAAACCAAGTAGGTGTCTAGAAAGGTGTTAGCGGGGCTACGCTCACAGGGAAAAGAGCTTATTTAATTAAGGAACTTCGCGAAAGCGTTGGAAAACCTCCCTCGAAGTACCGATACCAGCCTGGCCGAACGGTTAAGCAAGAATTGTACGGTGAGATTGATCCTGACTAATTCTTCCTTTTTGGTTTGAGGAGGGATTCGAGAGACAGTGGGAGCCATCTTGTTTAGACAAACTAAAAACCACTCTAAACTTGCAAGAGCATCATGCTGAGTGTTTCTTCTCTCTCTCCTAATTGCAGCAACCAATCGACATGACTGGACTTAAGTTACTTCTAGATAAAAACATACCGACAGGGCCAAACTACAAAGATTGGCTCAGGAATGTCAAAATGGCAATCACTTATGACAAGTTGGGGTATCTCCTTACCACCAAAGCTCCCCCTGTCCCAGGTCCCAAAACCAGCGTCGCGGATAACGAAATCCGTAAGACCTGGGAACTAGACTGCGCGAAGGCCAAGTGCCTCGTGCTTGCCTCTATGGACAATGAACATCAGAGGAGGCACGAGAATATGGACCTCGAATCCATATTTCTCCATACAAAAGAACTGTATGGAGAGCAATCTCGTATCACAAGATACGAAGTGTCGAAGAAGTTGTTTTCGGCAAGGTTGGCCATCGGATCATCGGTAGCGGAACACGTGCTTAAGATGATTGGCTACATAGAACAGCTCGCAGACCTTAGGACCACGTTGGAGAATGAGCTCTATACGGACTTGATTCTCCAGTCCCTTCCTTCCACTTACGCTAAGTTTATCCTGAACTTCAACTTACAAGAAAAGGAAGTTGAACTTTCAGAACTCCTCAACATGCTGAGGAGCGCAGAGGGCACCCTACAGAAAGGTAGGGAAACATCCACTTTGTTTGTAGGAGGATCTTCCTCTTCTAGGTCCAAGGCGAAAGCCAAGGGAAAGAAGAAGAAAGCCCCTGCTAAACCAAGGGGCGGTGTTAGTAAAGTGGATACGAAGGGAAAGGCAAAGGCAACAAAGAAAGTAGGGAAGCTTGTGGATAATGAAAGATGCTTCTACTGTCATAAAAGTGGACACTGGAAGAATGATTGCAGGGCTTGGAAAGCCAGAACATAGGAACTGAAGCAAGTTGAGGCTTCAGCTTCAGGTGTGTATGTTAATGAAAACTGTCTATCAATAAACTCTACTTCCTGGGTATTGGATACCGGATCAGGATCTCATATCTGTAATTCTTTGCAGGCGTTGAGAAACCGTAGGGTTTTGAAGGCAGGTGACATGACCCTCAAAGTTGCAAACGGAGCTAGCATAGATGCTAAGGCCGTGGGGGACTATCACTTGGGAATGTCAGATGGACATGTTTTGGTTTTACGTAATTGCTTTTTTGTACCCAACGCAACTTGTAATATCATTTCTGTATCTCTGATTTCTAAAGAAGGTTATGAATTTGCGTTCGTAAGTAATGTTGTAAACATTCACCTTAATCAAGTTCTGATTGGGTCAGGTACATTAAGCAATGGTATATACGTACTAAACCAACCACAGATTTTCAATGTCCAGAATACACACAAAAGAAAGTCTCCGGAAATAAATCAGACTTTCTTATGGCATTATAGACTGGGTCACATCAATGAGAGAAGGTTGACAAAGTTATATACAGAAGGATATTTGAATCCGTTTGAATATCAATCGTATGCCACTTGTCAATCCTGTCTCAAAGGAAAGATGACAAAGACTCCGTTCACTGGACACGGAGTAAGAGCGAGTGAGCTCTTGGGACTCATACACAGCGACGTGTGCGGTCCAATGTCTACACATGCGCGAAGCGGTTTTTCTTACTTCATTACTTTTATGGATGACTTTTCAAGGTACGGATATGTCTTCTTAATGAAACATAAATCCGAAGCCTTTGGAAAGTTTCAGGAATATAAGAATGAAGTAGAAAAACAAACCGGCAAAAGTATCAAGATTCTAAGATCGGATCGAGGTGGTGAATACTTGAGTGCCGAGTTCCTGGACTATTTAAAAGAGAACGGAATTCACTCTCAGCTTACTCCTCCATACACTCCGCAACATAACGGTGTATCGGAAAGACGGAACCGAACCCTATTGGATATGGTACGGTCCATGATGAGTAACGCTGAGTTACCGCGAACATTCTGGTGATATGCACTAGAATCAGCTGCATACCTTTTAAACCGAGTTCCAACTAAGACTGTGCCTACTACACCATATGAGATGTGGTGCGGGAAGAGACCCTATCTTAATCACATTAAGACATGGGGATGTCCAGCTTTTGTCAAAAAGCGGCATGCGGACAAGCTCGAGGCACGCTCAGTACAGTGCAAGTTTGTGGGATATCCAAAGAACTCCAAGGGATATTTCTTCTATTGCGAAGACGAACAAAAGATTTATATTTCTCGTCATGCCCACTTCTTGGAAACTGAATTTTTGGAAAATCTGATAAGTGGGAACGCAATAGAACTGGAAGAAATTCCAGAACCACGAGCTATTACTGAAAGCTTAGTAGAACCAGAGGGTTCGAAGGATCAGGACATTCCTACGCCGCTCCGCAGAAGTAATAGGCAGTCTCATCCACCCGAGAGATACTACGGTTTTCTCATAGACGGGGATAGAGAGGATTGCATCATAGATTATGATGAGCCGACTAGCTTCCAGCAGGCCATTCAGAGCGTTGACTCGGTAAAATGGCTGGATGCAATGCGGACCGAAATGGAGTCCATGTACACCAACAAAGTATGGACGTTGGACGTTGCTCCAGATGGGTTAAACCCATAGGATGCAAGTGGATCTTCAAAAGGAAGATTGGTGTAGATGGACAGGTTGAGACCTATAAAGCTAGACTTGTCGCAAAGGGTTTCCGTCAAAGACCTGGCTTGGACTATGACGAAACCTTTTCTCCAGTGGCTATGCTGAAATCCATTCGGATCCTTCTTACCATTGCTGCCTTCCACGATTATGAGATTTTGCAGATGGACGTAAAGACCGCTTTTCTAAATGGAAATTTAGAACCGTGTGTTTATATGGACCAGCCAGAGGGTTTCATTCAGAGTGGGAGCAGCGAAAAGGTGTGCAAGTTGCTTAAGTCCATCTATGGACTAAAGCAGGCATCGCGGAGTTGGAACATCTGTTTTGATGAGACGGCCAAGGAATTTGGCTTTATCAAAAATCCAGATGAACCATGCATCTATAGTAGATTTGTAGCGAGAACTGTAGTATTCCACGTTTTATACGTGGATGACATTCTCTTAATAGGAAATGACATTCCTATGCTACAATCTGCCAAAGGGTTCTTGTCACACACGTTCTCCATGAAAGACCTGGGTGATGCCTCATACATTCTGGGGATCCGGATCTATCGTGACAGATCCAAGAGGATACTGGGACTTTCACAGTCCAGGTACATCGACACCATACTGAAAAGATTCAGAATGGAAGATTCCAAGCGCGGTAATCTACCGGCTTGTCACGGGATCACCCTCTCCAAAGAGACGTCTCCCAAGACGGATTTGGAAAGGGATCGCATGTCTATTATACCCTACGCTTCTGCGGTAGGCTCTATAATGTATGCGATGTTGTGTACCAGACCGGATGTAGCTAATGCACTGAGTGTGGTAAGCCGATATCAGTCAAACCCTGGGGAGAAATACTGGATAGCGGTAAAGAACATTCTCAAGTACCTGAGAAGGACTAAGGAGATGTTCTTGGTGTATGGCGGAAAAGACCTCCAGATCGAGGCATTTGCTGACTCCAGCTTCCAGTGTGACAAGGTTGATTCCAAGTCCATGTCGGGTTTTGTCTTTACCCTTTATGGAGGGGCGGTGTGTTGGAAGAGTTCCAAACAGGAAACCGTTGCTGACTCGACTATGGAAGCGGAATACATCGCTGCATCTGATGCCGCAAAAGAAGCCGTCTGGATGAGGAAGTTCTTGAAAGAACTTCAGGTGGTTCCGTCCATTGTTGACCCAATACCTCTGTATTGCGACAACAACGGGGCTATAGCTTTAGCCAAGGAACCCAGGTCCTATCAGAAATCCAGACACATCTTGAGGCGGTATCACTTGATCAGGGAGATCGTGGATCGCCAGGAGATCGAGGTTCGGAGGGTTGCTTCAGAAGATAACACTGCAGATTGATTCACCAAGGCCTTGCCCCAGACTCAGTTCGAGCGGCTGATCGAGATGATAGGTCTTCGATACGCCAGTACATGGCCTTAGTGCAAGTAGCAGATTGTTAGTGTATATGCCCTAGAGGCCATTACTGTATCACACTAGTTTGTATATTACTTAATGGAAGCTTGGGATATTCACCTTTTATAAACAATCTTGCTCAATATAGTAGTATGCTACTCGGTTTGTTTCTACTTCAATGTGTACATGTGTTTATTTTAGTATATCACCTATACACATTAGTGGAGCCCTTAGGATCTTTGCTTGATTACCAGCGTTGTGATGGCAGTCACACTAGTGGGGGCTGGGTAATCTATAAGCACATCCTTATGCAGGTCCCTAGTCGCAGGACTATCGAGACAGGGCATCGATATTCCGGAGTAGACTAGCGTATGCGCTTCTCATGCCAGTGTGGGAGATGGTCTGTCCCACAGCCATCAGTACGTCATACTGGAGATAGTATGCAGGTGCTCGTTGGGTTACGAGTACACTGGACAGGACTCATCGAGAACTGTTGGTTGGAACTATACCTATCGTCAGTTATCAGTTCCCAGGTGACATGAGTACAGCTTAGTCCGCTGACTTGACACTGTCACTTCGCATCGAGTGTGTTCCCACTGTACTTAGATTACTACCCTACCACGGCTCAAAGGAGTCGTGCAAACAGGTAGTAGTTGGGTGCAGTCCCGAAGCACTTGGAGCCAATGACGGTTAGACAGGATTCGTCTCTCCCGGTATTGGGGGTTGACATCGCGCTGTGTCTAGGAGAGCCATTACACGAGTAGTCCCTGGCCTAGGCAAACGAGATATACCGGTAGGGTTCCAGTGTTATCTCAGGGTGTTTTGGGCTTCACTCCGACACGACTTGTACCGCTATTAGAGGACTGACGTTTACCGCCCCCTAGGCCCGCCATGCGATGTATCAGACGAACAGACCGGACTGTACGGAGATTGTCACATTCAGGCTCAGTAGGAGTTCAGATGGGTTTCACCTCGTCAGTCTTCTTGTCGGCATCTACCTGGGCACCGTTACGCACAGCTAGTGCCGCTTGCGGTCTGTGGTTAAACCCACTGCCAGTGTAGTGTAGAGTCTTTAGAGTCCCACACAGAGAGCTATTCGCCTTTAGGCAAAAGAGTAGAGGTCGCATGGTTTTGCGACAGGTCGCATGGTTTTGCGACAGGTCGCATGGTTTTGCGACAGGGTTCGGTCACATCCGTGCACTTGTGCACGTTTAGTGTCCGGACAGTTAACACTAGCGGGCTTTGGTTTAAGCCAGATCCTAGTGTACGTTTTGGGATTGATTTTATTTCATATGTATTCGTGTTCCTCGTACGCGGATGCGGGTGTGTATGCACAGTTGACGTTGAGACAGAGGCAGAGGATTCTCATTAGGGTTGTTGACTGTTGACTGTTGACTATTGACTTTTTGCTAAACCCTAATGAGAATATGATATATGATTAACAATAATATTAATTAAGTATTATAGTGACATGGTTGTTGAGGGGTTGACTTTGTTGACTTTGTTGACCGGTTGACTAGGTTGGACTAGTTGACCATCATCATGACAATAGCTATCATTTCATGGCAAAGACTTTTGCTTGCTTGTTTATCTTGTGCAAAATGAGTGCATGAAATGATATGTCTATTTTGACTTAAACCATTACATAATACTTGATTTCTATTATTTGTTATGATGGCTTTGGATTATGAGAGCCAAAAGGGAAAAAGTCTTGCTCATTCTCTCATTTCCTTTCTCTCTCTTAGCTTGAGCTCTCATCCTCTTCCTCTTGCTCTCCCTCTCTCTAGTCTATGGTTCACTTGTCTCATGTGTTGAGTAGCAAGAACCATAGAGAAAAATCCCAACACACTCTACTCTACTCACTCTAGTTCACAAGGTTTGGCAAACCGAGTGAACTAGTTTCTTCAAAGTTCGAAGAAGAAGCCAAAGGAAGAAGCTTTCGGGTGGATCGATCTTCGGCGCAAGGAGATGACGCGGTGAAGCCGATCCGTACACCATCGAGAGTTGAAGACGAAGGAGTTCAAGAAAGAAAGGTATAACCCCCTAACCGAGTAGTTAACAACTCCCAGTTAGGTTGTTAGGTAGATAGTTTAACAAAGATCCGTTTTGAGTCCATGTTGCCGCCTCTAGAAAATCGTTTTCCACCAAATTCCGCAAGCCCGTAAGAACCGGGAGAGATAGCATGGACTTACAGAGTGGGTTTGGGTGGATGTTAAAGAAGAAGTCATGGAGTGAAGAGTGTGAGCTCAAGAAAAATCATGTAAAGAAAATGGGCTAAGTCTTGTGAGGTATTTTGTTGTGAGCAATATATATTAGCAACTCAAGAAAAGCAACCCAAGAAAAAAGATGTGCCTTTAGCCCACTTGCTCACTACAAAATATCTCAGACCAAACAAAAACTCACCCATGCATGAATCATCTCATGACTCAACACCATGGGTCACCAAGTGCACATGCATGAGTTAATGCAAACCATGGCTCACACTCACCACCATATTAAACATTTAAAACCCTAAATGTTTAATACAATAAAAGAAATGGCATTTACTAAAGTAATCTTGCAACGGAATTACAAGAATACCCATCATCCGTATATACATACCCCCATCCGTATTCCGACTGAATAAAAATACAACGAGACGAAAATAATCCTACAATATAATACTAGGATCCGTCTTAAACCAAACCCCACTAGTATTATCTGTCCGATCATGATCCGTGCACAAGTGTACGTATATGATCGAACCCTGCCATAAAACCATACAGCCTCTACAACGTTTCGCCCGAATCAGGGAAAGCCTCTGTGTGGGACACTAAATACTCGTCAATACGCTGGCAGTGGGTTTAACCACAAGCACGTTAGTGGCACTAGCTGTACATAACGGCTGCCCAGGTACTGAGCGAAAGGGAGGCCGACGAGTAAACTCATCCTGAAACCCTACTGAGCCTGACAGTGACAACATCCGTACAGTCCGGTCCGTTCGTCAATGAGTATCGCATATTGAGTCTTGGAGGATAGATAAGGTCAGACCCCTAATAACGCGACATTTAGTGTCGGTATAAAACCTATCACCACCTGAGAAACTACCGATCCTAGATCAGTAATTCTCAACTAGCTTGGCCAAGGATTTCTAGTGATGGCCAACCGTGCACAACGCGACATCAACCACCAATACCAGGAGAGACAAATCCCCTGACGATCCGCTCACTGCCTCCATGTGGCTCGGGGCTGTACCCAACTAAAACCTGTTTGCACGACTCCTTTGAACCGTGTTAGGGTAGTAATCAAAGCACATTAGGAACTCACACGAGACAAATGACGATCTCAGATCGATAGACTAACATGTACACATGTCACCAGGGAATTGCTATCTGACAATATGTATAACACCAACTAGCATGTTCCCGGCGAGTCCGTACGGTGTACTCATAACCCAATGAGCACCTGTATACATCTTAGGTAAACCAACTGACACTAATGGCTTGTGAGACCGGCCTCCGCCCCATGTCGGGGTCTCGATCAGTATACACTAGTCTACTCTTGGAGTATCGATGCCCAGTCTCGAAACACCCATGACTAGGGACATTTTAAGGATGTGCATATAGACCACCCAACTCTCACGTATATGATCTCCATCATACTGCTGTTAGTCAAGTAAGAATCCTATGGGCTCTATCAACAAGTAATAGTGATCTGTATGTACAGGATGATAAAGACAAACCAGATAGTATACTATCATCTCGAGTAAGACTGTTCTACCGGTATATGTCTTCCCTCAATCATTGCAATCACGTGCCTGCGATCCAATAATTGACTTGAAGGTACTATAGCCAACACTTCCATACCAAATCTTTTCAGTATGATGTGGATGTACCTTGACTATGAAAGACCCAATATCCTTTTAGATTTATCATGATAGATCTGGATCCCCAGAATGTAGGAGGCATCACCCATGTCCTTCATTGAGAACCTTTGTGATAAGAATCCTTTGACTGATTGTAGCATAGGAATTTCATTTCCTATCAAGAGAATGCCATCTATGTACAAGACGAGGAACCCACAGTTCTCGCTATAATTATACTATAAATGCTTGGTTCATCTGGATTTTTGATAAAGTCGAATTCCTTGACCGTCTTATCAAAACAGATGTTCCAACTCCGCGATGCCTGCTTTAATCTACAAATGGATTTAAGAAACTTGCACACTTTCCGTTGCTCCCACTCTCTATGAACCCTCCGGCTGATCTATATAAACACACTCTTCAAAATTTCCATTCAGAAAAGCGATCTTTACGTCCATCTGCCAAATTTCATAATCGTGGAAGGCTGCAATGGCAAGTAGGATCCAAATGGATTTGAGGAAAGCCACTGGAGAAAAGGTTTCATCATAGTCCAAACCAGGTCTTTGATGAAAACCTTTGCATCAAGTCTAGCCTTATAGGTTTCCACCTGTCCATCTACACCAATCTTCTTTCTGATGATCCATTTGCAGCCTACGGGTCTTACCCCTTCTGGAGCAATGTCCAAAGTCCATAATTTGTTGGTATACATGGAATCCATTTCGGTCCTCATTGCATCCATCCATTTTACCGAGTCTCTGCTCCTGATGGATTGCTGGAAACTAATTGGCTCATCATCGTCGATGATGCAATCCTCTCTATCCCCGTCTACAAGAAAACCGTAGTGTCTCTCAGGCGGATGAGACCGCCTACTAGTCCTGCGGAGTGGCGCGAGGATGTCCGGTTCTTTCGAAACTTCTGGTTCCACCATGCTTTTAGTAATAGCTTGTGGTTAAGGAATTTCTTCCAACTCTACTGCTCTCCCACTTATTTCTTTTTCAAAAAACCGAGTTTCCAAAAAGTGGGCATGCCGAGAAATAAAGACTTTTTGTTCCTCTTCGTAATAGAAATGATACCCTCTGGGATTTTTTGGGTATCCCACAAACTTACACAGTACTGAACATGCCTCGAGCTTGTCGGCATGCTGGTTTTTTACAAAAGCTGGACATCCCCATATATTAAGGTACATAAGATTGGGTTTCTTCCTATTCCACATCTGATATGGTGTGGTAGGGACTGACTTAGTAGGAAACTTGTTCAAAAGATATGCAGCTGATTTTATTGCATAACCCCAGAAGGATCGCGGTAACTCAGCGTTACTCATCATGGAACGGACCATATCCAATAAAGTTCGGTTCTGCCTTTCCGATACACTGTTGTGTTGAGGTGTGTATGGAGGAGTAAGCTGGGAGAGAATTCTATTCTCTTGTAAGTAATCCAGGAACTCGGCACTGAAGTATTCACAACCTCGATCATATCTAAGTGTCTTAATACTTTTGTCGGTTTGTTTTTCAACTTCATTCTTATATTCCCGTTTCTCAAAGGCCTCGGATTTATGTTTCATCAAGAATACATGTCCGTACCTTGAGAAATCATCCGTAAAAGTAATGAAGTAGGAATAACCACTTCTTGCATGTGTAGACATTGGACCACACACGTCGCTGTGTATGAGTCCCAAGAGCTCGCTGGCTCTTACTCCGTGTCCAGTGAATGGAGTCTTTGTCATCTTTCTTTTGAGACATGATTGACAAGTTGCATAAGACTGATATTCAGACGGATCCAAATATCCTTCTTTATGTAACTTCGTCAACCTTGATTCATTGATGTCACCCAGTCAACAATGCCATAAAAAAGCCTGATTTAATTCTGGAGACATCCTTTTAAGTGTGTTCTGGACGTTGAAAACCTGAGCTTGATTTAATACGTATATACCGTTATCTAGTGTACCTGACCCAATCAAAGCATGATTTAGGTGGATGTGGACGACATCGCTTACTGTCACGACCCAAAATTTGGTACATGACCGGCACTTAAACCACGTAACGTCTAAAGGCGTAACGCAATTTAAGTAAGCCGAAAACCCAGAAATCTAAACCTTCAAAATTAGTAAGTGATAAAAACATTTAGAAATATCAAGTAAAAATCTTTATTTCTTAAAAAATTCGGCAGCACCTCCTTTATAAAAACTAGCCCCGAAACAGGTACAAACATAAGATATAAGTAAAGCAACATGTGATATAAATAAAACATCCCCAAACGGGAGCAAATCACGCCCAAAAGCGGAATTAATCACCATAAGAATAATATACGACGCCGTAGCGAAGAAATAGACAATATAAGTGAAAAACAACATAAAGAGATAAAACTGCATAATAAAAGTCGCCTCACATGAGCTCGACACCTAGAGTCACAAAATATACAATATCGTCCTCACAACTCGTCTCTAAGTCAATACATAAAGGTGGTAGATGGAGAGTACTAGATACAATGAGAAATATACAATGAATATAAATGGATAACCGTAAAACCCACCTATAGCAAACGGCTCACAACCAATCTTAGCGGTATCCGCTGCAAAAAGATACAATAAGAAGAAGCCATGCCGCGACTACTCTGAGGGTCAAACCTGCAAAACACTGTGGCACAACGGGGGTGAGTTGCCAACTCGTTAGTAGTAAGTAACATCGTACAGATAATCGCAGGTTTGTACGTACTGCGATACTCTATCACATGCAATCTGATAGTATCAATATGCTAATATAGATATGCAACAATCATGAAAGCTACTCTATCAGGTAGAACAAATACATGAAGCAATGCATATCAAATGAATGCTGAGTATGGGATAAAACATGTCATCGTCAATGAATCATCATCGTGGAAAAACCGGTGTCCATCAATGACACCCAAATCCCAGTACCTCAGGCGTCATCACTCTGATCGGCCCTGATATCCTGTAAATCTCATGGAACCTGGGTGCCCAACATCGGCACTTGAAAATATCATAAAATTCTCGTGTCCAATATTGGCACGCAAATACTCATCTCTCAGGCGCCGCATACCCAGATCGGCCCTCAATATATCTTATGTCATAACTCCCAAACGGTATCCTCCGAATATCCGTCGGGCTCTATACTATCACCGGTAGATAGTAGTCCCTCCGCTGGGCTCACCGCCTTTCTATACGAGTCTTCTTGCCCTGGAGTACCTTACCGGGTCCACCATGTACCCGCAGACGGTACCTACCGCTCCTCGAATCGGGTATCTAACACAAGTCTCAGAACCGAGAAAACTCATGGTGGATGCACTGAAATATCATATCAAGAGAAACTGGGTTTTCAAAACAATGCTTACTTTCTTGAAATAATATCGCGGTTCTCAAATCCATAAATCACATGAAATCCGTATCTCAATACGTAAATCCATGAAATATGATATATGCAACATAAAACAGTAATATAAGCATATCAAGGGAAAACCGCTCTTTTTTAAATGAATCACTTTTTTAAATATATCATGCGGTTCCCAATTTCTCCAAACTCAAATTCAACATCATATAAAGGTGTACATGTGGCTATAGCAAATATGGGTGTACACATGTAAGTATGTATGGACGATGTATTTCATATGCGTAATAGAATAATAATCAATGTGTCAATATCAATAACAATACAATACTGCATATGTGTATAGGTTGTGCGTGTCATGGCAATTACCGACGGTGTGAGTGTAGCATACAATTTAGTGCCCGTGCAACATGAACCGTCGGTAATGGTGCAGTGTCCACTAGAGACTAGTCGAGGCACAACAAGTAATGGTATGTAAAGATGCTTATGCATAATCAACATATATGAATATAAACATACAGCTATAATATCATATCAAGCCCTGACGCATAACGCCATATGGGAAATTTCCCCGTAGATGTTAAATCTACTAACCGGTGATCTTGAGCTAAGTAAATCCGACCACCTGCTTCCCTTTTTTCATAGCGTCCGAAGTCCCCGCCTGCGATCCTATTAAAACAAAACACAATAACACGTAGATTTAGCAAACTATGCAATAATAACGAACATAACGCCAATTTAACGAATTGGACCCCTTAGGCTACAAAAGGGTTCGCTTAGCGGCTAACGTGTGTGGCGGCATCACCAAAATAAACCCAAGACAGCAAGCTACCCGAAACACTAAAACTACGTCGAATCAATCGTAACGCGCATCGTCGAAACACTAAAAACTAGCAAATTGAACCCAGATTTTAGTTACTGTCAATAACTAAAAATCTAGGAGTACCAAGCACCTAGGATAGAACACAGGTAGCAACCCTAAAATTTATAACATCCCATTCACCAAGATGGCCGAGCTCGCTATATTTACCCCCTATGTCGCCGGCCAAAACCGCTCAGGCGAGGTTCGTGCTTCAGGTAAACAATCAGGGTCTCTAACACTACACTACTACACTGCTAGATTTCACAGTAAACACTCATAGTCACAGCAGATCACAGACATCCTAAAACGACACTAAAAACACGATACGTGCACAAAACTATATCTTTATCGTTCTAAACTGAAACTAATTAGCAACACAACAATAAAAGAACCTAATTAAAAGTAGAGAGATTATTACCTATCCACACTTGCTCAAAACCCTATCTTTCCATGCTCCAAGTGATCCTAGTGGCTTGATCTTGACTTGTGAAGGGTTTAAGTGAAGTTTAATGAAGATTTTGCTTGGGTTTGTGAGGGTTGGGTTAGGGTTTCAGTTGAGGGAGTGAGGAAAGAGATGAGGTGAAGAAAAATGAAGAGGAGAAATACATGAGTGAATGAGAGAATGTGAGTGAGAGTGTGTATGAGTAAGGGTGTATTTGTGAGTGAGGGATGAGGGAATAAGGGGGTGAGAGTAGCATGAGCCATGCCTCCCTCTTCTTTCTCCTCATTTAATGCATGGCATGCTTGCCCCATGCCTCATGATGCCCCCCCTCTCTCTTCCTCTCTCAAGTCAACAAATTCAAACCTTATATATTTTTAAAACTAAATTATTTATATAAATACATATTATAACCTAATTGAAATGGGGTTAGGTGCCATGGCTACTTAAGCATGGTTAACCCCTAATCAACCCTAGGTTAACATGCACATGTGTGTGCAAGCCCGCAATAAATATTAATAAAATATTAATTATTTTTTATAAAATATTTGAAAACTATTTTGGTAAACTTTTTACTAAAAACCAGCATTATCGCTTAATTAACACTAATCGCAAATCTAAGGTGCTACAATCTTCCCCCCTTAAAGAAATTCATCCCCGAATTTAAAAATCTTACTATGCATACCTTCAAAGAGATGATGGAATTTCTTCCGCATCTCGCTCTCGGCCTCCCAAGTGACCTCTTCACAATTCGGGATACGCCAAAGTACCTTAACAGATGGCAAGACCGTTGACCGAAATTTCTTCACCTGTCGATCCAATATACTTACCGGCTGCTCAGTAAACGAAAGATCGCGCTCTAACTGAACGGTCTGGTCATGAATCATGTGAGAAGGGTCATGAAGGTACTTGCGAAGCATCGATACATAGAATACGGGGTGAACATCCGGAAAACTGGGTGGAAGTGCCAAATGATAGGCAATGGCACCAACTCGCTCAAGGATCTCAAAAAGACCTAAAATCTGGGACTAAGCTTCCCTTTCTTCCCAAATCTCATCACGCCCTTCATTAGAGAAATCTGTAGGAATACCTGACCCCCCACTGCGAACTTGAGCCTGCGACGACGACGGTCGGCATAAGACTTCTGTCTGCACTGGGCTGCTCTCATCCTATCCTGAATCAACTGAATTTTCTCCATAGTCTTTTGAACTAGCTGGGGTCCTAAAATCCTGCTCTCGCTAAGTTCGGTCCAACAGACTGGCGATCAACACTTTCTACAATGCAAAGCCTCAGAAGGTGCCATCTGAATCGTCTCCTGATAACTGTTATTTTAGGAGAACTCTATCAATGGCAAGTGACAATCCCAACTGCAACAAAAATCAAGCACGCACGCACGAAGCATATCCTCCAGAGTTTGTATAGTCCGCTCTGTCTGACCATCGGTCTGCGGATGGAAAGCGGTGCTAAAGCTCAAATGGGTACCCAAGGCTTCTTGAAGCATCTGCAAAAGACGGCTAGTGAATTGGGTGCCCCTGTCGGATACGATGCATATGGGAACGCCGAGCAAACACATAATATTACCAATGTAAAACTGAGCAAACTGAGCATAACCGAAAGTGGTCTTCACTGCAAGGAAGTGAGCCGCTTTCGTTAACCGGTCAACAATCACCTAAATGGAGTCATACCCTCGACTAGACCTGGGTAGACCCACAACGGAATCCATGGAAATTTGTTCCCATTTCCACTCCGGAACGGGTAAAGGCTGCAACTCTCCTGCCGGTCTCTGATGCTCAGCCTTGACTTGCTGACAAGTCAGGCATCTCGAAACGAAATCCAAAACATCACTCTTCATTCCTGTCCACTAGTAGATATCTCTCAAGTCACGATATATCTTAGTGGAATCTGGGTGAACTCTAAAAGCTGACTGATGTGCCTGCTCTACGATCTCGCGTCTCAACCCATCGGTATCAGGTACACACAAACGAGTCCCAAAATGTAGCACACCCTGGTCATTAATCAAGAACTCCAAATATCTACCCTGCCGAACATGCTCCCGAATCTCAGACAAATGGGTATCGGTGGGTTGTTCCTCACGATTACGTTCAAGTAGAAGTGGACGGGCGTGGACATGAGCAAGATGTCCCCTAGTGGAAGTGAACTCAAACTGTACTCTACTGTCGTTCAAGATCTGCCAATTTGCAGAAGACTGTCTCTGAACTACGCTCAACTGGGACAAGCTACCCCCGGACCTACGACTCAAGGCATCGGCTACCATATTCGTCTTGCCCAGGTGATAAAGGATCTAACAACCAGAATCCTTCACTACCTCCATCAAACAGCGCTGTCTCAAATTCAGATTCCGCTACAGGAAGATGTACTTTAAGCTCTGGTGGTCTATGAAATCTAACACGACTCCCCGTACAAGTAGTGTCTCCAAATCTTAAGCGCAATACCACCGCGGCCATCTCAAGATCATGAGTGGGATAATTCTGCTCGTACTTCTTCAACTGTCGGGAAGCATAAGCGATAACTCTATCATGCTGCATCAATACACAACCGAGCCCCACTCGAGAAGCATCACAGTAAACGACAAAACCGCTCGATCCAAAAGGCAAAGATAAAACGGGTGCAGTCATCAACCGAGTCTTCAACTACTGAAAACTCAGCTCGCATGTCTCAGTCCAAAGAAAAGGAACTCCCTTCCTGGTCAGTCCTGTCAGTGGTGCAGCGATACCCAAGAAGTCCTGCACGAAACGGCTGTAATAATCGGCTAAGCCCAAAAAGCGGCGGATCTCTGTCACTAATACAGGTCTGGGCCAAAGCTGTACAGCCTCGATCTTCCTCGGGGCCACACGAATACCATCTCCCAAAACCACATGACTTAGGAAGTCAACACTATCAAGCCAGAAGGCACACTTCGAGAATTTAGCAAACAGCTGGTGCTCTCTCAATGTCTGCAAAGCAATCCTCAAGTGTTGCTCATGCTCCTCTCGACTCTTGGAATAAACCAGAATGTCATCAATAAACACAATAATAAATTGGTCGAAGAACGACCTAAAGATCCGGTTCATCAAATCCATGAACGCTGTTGGGGAATTGGTGAGTCCGAACAACACGACCAAAAACTCATAATGCCCATAGCGCGTACGAAAAGCAGTCTTCGGAACGTCATCATTCCGAACCCGCAACTGATCATAACCTGATATCGAATCAATCTTAGAAAAATGTCCCGCACCCTAGAGCTGATCAAACAAATCTTCAATGCGAGGTAAAGGATACCTATTCCGCACCGTAACTCGGTTCAATTGACGATAATCAATGCACAACCTCAAACTGCCGTCCTTCTTTTTGACGAACAGAATTGGAGATCCCCAAGGCGAAACACTCGAACGTACAAGTCCCCCATCAAGCAACTCAAGGAGCTGATCTTTAAGCTCTTTAAGCTCCGCCGGGGCCATCCAGTAAGGCGGTAGAGAAATAACCCCCGTGCCGGGGATCAGATCAATGCAAAATTCAATCTCACGCTCTGGCGGCAATCCAGGTAACTTATCGGGAAAAACGTCAGGAAGCTCTCGCATGATAGGAACCCGGTCCAATAAATCTACTTGGCTCTGGTATCACGAATGAAAGCTATGAATCCCCGATATCCTCTCCTCAAAAGCCAACCAGCGCAAAAGGCTGAAATCAAACCGTGAAGGACGGCACCACGGTCCCCCTGCACGACAAGAACTGACTTACCGGGAAAACAAAACCTGACTGTCTCCACGCATCAATCCACGGACGCATAGGAAGTAGTTAACCAGTCCATGCCTAGGAGAATGTCGAAGTCGAACATCTTAAGAAGGATCAAGTCGACAGACGACTCTCTATCTCCTATACGGACGGCACACGACCGAAACACGTGTCGTGCAACAAACGACTCTCCAACAGGAGTAGTCACGACAAGCTGCTGATCTAGCAAACATGACTCTCGGCCCAACCTCGGCACGAAGTGTGTAGAAACATACGAGTGCGTAGATCCCAGACCAAACAAAACGTGTGCATCAAAAGAACATACGGAAAGAGTACCTGAAACACTGCATTGGATGCCTGCGCGTCCTGATTAGTCAAAGCAAATACTCGTGCCTGCCCTCTACCTGCAACTGGCTGTCCTCCGCCTCTGCCACCCCGTCCTCTCTGAACAAACCCTCTGCGACCATGACCTCTCTGAGCAAATGTCTGACGCGGAGCATCAACAAGCATTGGAGGTAACGCTCTCTAAGGTGAAGGTGGTAAGATAACATGTGGAACCGCTGCCACTTTCTGGCGTATCTCAGTACAATCTCGAACGCGATGATAGGAACTCCCGCACCGGAAACATCCAGATGATGACTGCTAACCCTCCTGGGGATAAGAGCTAAACAACTGTCCTCGTCCCAAGCCTCTGCTACCCCCACGACCTGGACGAAATCTGTCGCGGCGTCTAAACATCTGCCTCCGGGCTGATACACCAGTATGAACCCTCTTCGGTTCCGGAACGACCGACGTCTCGGGAAGACGCTCCTCAACTAGTAGGGCATCGTCCACTGCTGCTGCATACGTGTCACAATGCTGAGCACTGATAGCGAGGAATAACTGGGTAACAGGTGGGACAACCTCCTGTCGCTGCGCTCGACTGGCCTCAACCAACGATCCCATCATCTGGCGCAAATCCTGCATATCGGCCTCTAGCCTAGTAATACGATCTAGCGAAAGTGGATCAACCTGCTCCTGTACAACGGGCGTACCACCCTGGTCTGTCATCGTCTCTGACGAGCCAACTCTGACCTCGGCTCTCGCGGACGCACTCTATGCCCTCGTACACTTTGGCGGCATAATGGCTGGAAATGGAAACTGGATTCGATAAGAACACGGAAATCAAATCACAAGGATGTATAAAATCATGGAAGGAATTTCAACCAACAAGTTCTAATGTCACTTAGGCGGAGTACCGTGTCATAAGTATGCCATGGAACATACACACGCTACGTCACTCTGCTTAAGCCACCTAGTCCATCATACCATGGTCATCCTATATTCCGAAAGGTAAAACCTAGCGCTCTGATACAACTTTATCACGACCCAAAATTTGGTACGTGACCGGCACTTAAACTACGTAACGTTTACAGGCGTGACACAATTTAAGTAAGCCGAAAACCTAGAAATCTAAACCATCAAAAGTAATAAGTGATAAAAACATTAATAAAAACATTTGGAAATCTCAAGTAAAAATCTTTAAACTTAAATTTATTTTTCTTTAAAATTTCGGCAGTATCTCCTTTGTAAAAACTAGCCCCGAAACGGATACGAACATAAGATATAAGTAAAGCAACATGTGATATAAATAAAGCATCCCCAAACGGAAGCAAATCACTCCCAAAGGCGGAAACAACCACCACAAGCATAATATACGACGTCGTAGCGAAGAAATAGACAATATAAGTGAAAAACACCATAAAGAGATAAAACTGCATAATAAAAGTCGGCTCACATGAGCTCGACACCCAAAGTCACAAAATATATAATATCGTCCTCACAACTCATCTTTAAATCAATACATAAAGGTGGTAGATGGAGAGTACTAGATAAAATGAGAGATATACAATGAATATAAATGGATAACCGCAAAACCCACCTATAGCAAGCGGCTCACAGCCAATCGTAGCGGTAACCGCTGCAAAAAAATACAATAAGAAGGAGCCCTGACGTGACTACTCAGAGAGTCAAACCTGCAAAACACTGTGGCACAACGGGGGTGAGTTGCCAACTCGTGAGTAGTAAGTAACATCGTACAGATAATCGCAGGTTTGCATGTACTACGATACTCTATCACATGTAATCTGATAGTATCAATATGCTAATATGGATATGCAACAATCATGAAAGGTACTCTATCAGGTACTACAAATACATGAAGCAATGCATATCAAACGAATACTGAGTATGGGATAAAACATGTCATCATCAATGAATCATCATCGCGAAAAAACCGGTGTCCATCAACGACACCCAAACCCCAGTACCTCAGGCACCGTTACTCTGATCGGCCCTCATATCCTGTAAATCTCATAGAACCTGAGTGCCCAACATCGGCACTCGAAAACATCATGAAATACTCGTGTCCAACATCGATATGCAAATACTCATCTCTCAGGCGCCGCATACCCAGATCGGCCCTCAATATATCTCATGTCATAACTCCCAAATGGTATCCTCCGGATATCCGTCGGGCTCTATACTATCACCGGTAAGTATTAGTCCCTTCGCGCTCACCGCCTTTCTATACGAGTCTTCTTGCCCCGGGGTACCTTACCAGGTCCACCATGTACCCGCAGACGGTCCCTACTGCTCCTGGAATCGGGTATCTAACACAAGTCTCAGAACCAAGAAAACCCATGGTGGACGCACTGAAATATCATATCAAGAGAAAACTGGTTTTCAAAACAATGCATACTTTCTTGAAATAATACCACGGATCTCAAATCCATAAATCACATGAAATCTGTATCTCAATGCGTAAATCCATGAAATATGATATATGCAACATAAAAAATTAATATGAGCATATCAAAGGAAAACCGCTCCTTTTTAAATGAATCGCGTTTTTAAATATATCATGCGGTTCCCAATTTCTCCAAACTCAAATCCAAAATCATATAAAGGTGTACATGTGGCTATAGAAAGTATGGGTGTGTACATGTAAGTATGTATGCACGATGTATTTCATATGCGCAATAAAACAAGAATCAATGTGTCAATATCAATTACAATACAATACTGCATATGTGTATAGGTTGTGCGTGTCATGGCAATTACCGACGGTGTGGGTGTAGTATACAATTTAGTGCTCATGCAACATGAACCGTCAGTAATGGTGCAGTGTCTACTAGGGACTAAGTCAAGGCACAACAAGTAATGGTATGTAAGGTTGCTCATGCACAATCAACATATATGAATATAAACATACAGCTATAATATCATATCAAGCCCTGACGCATAACTCCATACGGGAGATTTCCCCGTAGATGTTAAATCTACTCACCGGTGCTCTCGAGCTAAGTAAATCCGACCACTTGCTTTCCTTTCTTCGCAGCGTCCGAAATCTCCGCCTGCGATCCTATTAACACAAAACACAATAACGCGTAGATTTAGCAAACTACACAATAATAACGAACATAACGCCAATTTAACGAATTGGTCCCCTTAGGCTACAAAAGGGCTCGCTTAGCAGCTAACGTGTGTGGCGACATCACCAAAACAAACCCACGACAGCAAGCTACCCGAAACACTAAAACTACGTCGGATCAATCGTAACGCGCGTCGTCGAAACACTAAAAACTAGCAAATTGAACCCAGATTTTACATACTATCAATAACTAAAAATCTAGTAGTACCAAGCACCTAGGATAGAACACAGGAAGCTACCCTAAAATTTATAACATCCCAGTCACCAAGATGGCCGAGCTCGCCGGATATACCCCTATGTTGTCGACAAAAACCACTCAGGTGGGGTTCGTGCTTCAGGTAAACAATCAAGGTCTCTAACACTACACTACTACACTGCTAGATTTCACTGTAAACAGTCGTAGTCACAGCAGATCACAGACATCCTAAAACGACACTAAAAACACGATGCGTGCACAAAACTATATCTTTATCGTTCTAAACTGAAAAAAATTAGCAACACAACAATAACAGAACCTAATTAACAGTCGAGAGGTTATTACCTATCCACACTTGCTCAAAACCCTATCTTTCCATACTCCAAGTGATCCTAGTGGCTTGATCTTGACTTGTGAAGGGTTTAAGTGAAGTTTAATGAAGATTTTGCTTGTGTTTATGAGGGTTGGGTTAGGGTTTGAGTTGAGGGAGTGAGGAAAGAGATGAGGTGAAGAAAAATGAAGAGGAGAAATAAATGAGAGAATGTGAGTGAGAGTGTGTATGAGTGAGGGTGTATTTGTGAGTGAGGGATGAGGGAATAAGGGGGTGAGAGTAGCATGAGCCATGCCTCCCTCTTCTCTCTCCTCATTTAATGCATTGCATGCTTGCCCCATGCCTCATAATTCCCTCTCTCTCTCTCTCTCTTCCTCTCTCAAGTCAACAAATTCAGACCTTACATATTTTTAAAACTAAATTATTTAGATAAATACATATTATGACCTAATTGAAATTGGGTTAGGTGTCATGGCTACTTAAGCATGGTTAACCCCAAATCAACCCTAGGTTAACATGCACATGTGTGTGCAAGCCCGCAATAAATATTAATAAAATATTAATTAATTTTTATAAAATATTTGAAAACTATTTTGGTAAACTTTTTACTAAAAATCCGCATTATCGCTTAATTAACACTAATCACAAATCTAAGGTGTTACACATACAAATGTAAAATGATAACCTTCTTTAGAAAGTAAAGATACAGAGATGATATTACATGAAAAACTAGGTACACACAAACAGTTACGCAAAATCAAAATCCGCCCACTTGTCAATCATAGGTGATATTCCCCTACGGATACAGCATCCACGCTTATTCCGTTAGCAACCCTGAGAGTCATATCACCGGCCATGATAACTCTACAGTTTCTCAGAGCCTATAATGAATTACATATATGAGATCCTGATCCGATATCTAGTATCAAGAAAGTAGAGTTAATTGATAGACAGATTTCAATCGTAAACACACTTGAAGCCAAAGCCACAACGTGCTTCGAATCCTGGTTTCTGGCTTTCCAAGCCCTGCAGTCTTTCTTCTAATGCCCTTTCCCATGACAATAGAAACATTCCTCCTTCCCTACTGTTAACCCCAAAACTTTTGTCCTGCCTTTTCCCTCTACTTTACTGACACCGCCTTTCGGTTGGGTGGAGGCCTTCTTCCTCTTTCCTTTGGCTTTCGCCTTGGATCTAGAATGGAAGATTCTCCAATAAGCAGAGCGGGTGTCTCCCTGGATTTCTGCAGGGTGCCCTCAGCACTCCTCATTATGTTGAGGAGATATGGAAGTATAACTTCTTTCTCTTGAATATTGAAATTCAAGATAAACTGGGCGTAAGTAGAAGGGAGGGACTGTAGAATCAAGTCAGTATATAACTCGTTCTCCAATGTAGTCCCAAGGTGCGCGAGCTCTTCAATGTAGATGGTCATCTTAAGGACGTGGTCCCCTAGCGATGACCCGACAGCCAACTTCGCCTGAAATGATTTCTTCGAGGTCACATATCTTGCGATACGAGATTGCTCTCCATTTAAATCCTTGTATAGAGTAAGATGGAAGATAAGTCCATTTTCTCGTGCCGCCTCTAGTGTTCATTATCCATTAAATCCAACACGAGGCACTTGGCTATCGTAATGTCTATTTCCCATGTCTTACGAATATCAACATCCGCGACGGTGGAATCTAGACCTGGGACGGCGGGGGCTTTGGTAGTAAGGAGGTAGCCCATCTTGTCATAGGTAATGGCCATTTAGACATTCCTTAGCCAATCTTTATAGTTTGGCCCAGTCAATTTATTATTATCTAGTAGTAACCTAAGCCTGGTCATTTTGGTCGCTGCAATTTGGAGAGAGAGAAAAAACTCTCAGCATGATACTCTTGCAAGTTTAGATTGGTTTTTAGTTTATCAAAACTGGATGGTTCCCACTATTCCTCGAATCCTCCTTCAAACCGTAAAAGAAGAATTAGTCAGGATTAATCTCACCCTACAATTCTTGCTTAACATTTCGTCCAGGCTAGTGTCGGTACATCGAGAGAGCTTTTTCAACGCTTTCGCGAAGTTCATTAATTACATAACCTCTTTTCCCTGGAGGCGTAGCCCCGTTAACACCGTTCTAGACACTTACTTGGTTTATAGAATTGATTGTTTAGTGAAAAAATCTCCCGAAGAGTAGCGGATACTCACAGTAGGATCGGGATCAAAATATCAATGTATGTCAACCTTGAAGGAATCCTACCAAAATCATCACTGTCACGACCCGAAATATTAGCTCGTGACCGGCACTTAAATCACGCAACGTCTAAAGGCGTAACGTAATTCAAGTAAGCCGAAACCCAGAAATATTAACCTTTTTAATAAATAAATGAGGTGAAGTTTTGAAATAAAGGTATAATGAAATCAAATGTTTTACTAAATGCATGGATAATAGAACATGAAAAATGCAAGTGGATTTTATTAGTTGGAAAACATATTTCGTCTTTTGAAAATTTGGGTAGCACATCCATTGTATATTTTGATCCAAAACCATAAATACATGGTAATATAAAAGGCATCACCAAGCGGGAGCTAGCTCTTCGCCAATCGGCGGATTCACAACCACGAAAGTCACAATATAGTATACGACGCCCAACGGCGAAGATCAACACCAAAAAGAGAATGTAAAGCAAGACATCAAACCCACCAAGCGAATATAAACCCTCGCTCTAAGTCTCGCAACTACAAGTCTCACTATGTCTTACTAATTATACAAATACTATTTTCTAATTTGATGGAGTTAACTAGATACAACAGGAATAATAAATACAAGAGGGGTACGATCCAACATGTACCACCTACCAAAACAAGTCACCCAAATTCAGCTATATGCCAGCGATGCCGCTACTGATCCATGCGGTCAACCTGCAAGAACTGTGGTACAACGTGGGTGAGTTGCCAACTCGTGAGTAGAAAACATCAACAGGTAGAAATCGAATAAACAACGATTCCTAGGTCAACTATATCATAAAGGTAATACTAAGATATCTAGGGTGACCGTATCTACATATGTGCCAACAATATACTCAAGGCCTATATGAATGCGGATATCATCCAACCATATAATCAATGCTTGTATGCATGTGTTTCTCATCCATGTGTCGACCAATGACACACCAACATCATGCATATAAATATCATGAAAGTATATGCATGAAACTATGAGGATATAAATCAACGTGTGTCCCTCGCGACACATCGAAATCATGGAAACTGAGTGTCCAGCATCGACACTCGAAACATCATGAAACCCGTGTCCAACATCGATACGTAAATTCTCATATCTCGGGATCCGTCAGTCCGGATCGGCCTACGGGCTCCGTCTGCGGGATCGACCCTCGGGCTCAGGCAGAACGGGTCGGCCCATATCAATCTCTCGACTCCGGTCGGTATCCTCCGGATAATCGCCAGGTCTAACCAATCACTGATAGGTAGTGCTCTCCCTGCCAGGCTCATCGTCATCCCCACGAAATCTCTCTCTCTCTCGTCTCGGGGTACCATACCGGGTCCACCATGAACCCGCAAACGGATCATCCTACTCCACGAATCGGGTTTCACATATCACACGTCTCAGAACCGAGAAAATGCATGGTGGACGAACTGAAATATCATATCAAGAGAAATCGGGTTTTTAAAACAATACATGTTTTCTTTTGAAATAACCACAGTTCTCAAATCCAGAAATCTCATGAAAACAGGATATCTCAATACGTATAATCATAAAGCATGATGTATGCGATATATAACAGAATGTAAGCATATCCATATATCATGCAACATGGAACGGTGATGTGAACATAGTAAGTAAATCATGCACGGAGTCATATCATGATGCAGCAATTCTACTGTGTAGGTGACATAGCAATTATCGATGATGAAGTGTGTGAGCCGGCCAATCTGTGTAAGTGTAACATACGCATCATTGATAATGGTGTAGGTGTACTAGCACAGGAACATATAATGCAATGAGAGTGACATGAACGTAGCATAAAGTAAATCGTGGACGAAATGCTATAAGGTATACGTCTCTATCACATATCCGAGTCGGTGAATCTAACAATCGGCATTCAGCCTCACAACATCACGTACGGTATAATACATCGTACGGCATCCTCTAGTCAATGGTATGGATCACTCATCATAAAACTCGTCACGTACGATAAACTATCGTACGGCGGCATTAAACCATTAGGGATCCTATCATCCTATATGAAAATGAGGGTACGGACCTAACGTCTCGTACGGCATATCACTCGTGATTCACAACAATATCTATCTGTATACCTATATCACAGGTCACATACATATTAATCTCATATCAGGGGGACCGGCAAGGTATCAATTATCATATATCGACTCGCATCCGTATACCGACATATCAATCAAGTCACCATATCACATCGTATATTCCTTTCATCACATGAAGTCATTCTTACATATATATTCTATCTTAGATCTCATGTCATGCTATTATAAATCTCATACTTATTCTAGGGCAACTACATATCTATAAGTCGTGATTCACATTCACTTTTCATATCTATATATATTAATTCGAGATATCATTTTCTAGCATATCATGTCAAAGAGTCATATCCCTATAGTTTTACATCTTATATCCCGATATATATAGTCAATCATTCATATCATCTCTAACTATATTTTATTCCTATCACATCTAACTATCTTAATAACCATCTCCATAGTTTTCTAATATAGGTTTTCTTACCATATTCTATATATCGGTTTCCATCAAATTTGCAGGGGTGCTATACGCTATCCACCCGACTTCCCCCGTAGATATAGATCTACTCACATGCGGAACTCCTTGTCCAGCCATAGTCGATGCGCTTCGTCGTCTCGGAATCCACACGAGGGCACCTATAATAAAAACACAATCGAAACGCTTATTAAAATCTAGTCCAAAATCCGAGACGGCACACGGTGCACTCATAGGTTAGAACCTATAGCCTACGCATGCAAAAACAACCAAACAACCCTTGTTGTTGAGGTTCAAATGCCCAAAAACCAAATACAATATCAAATACTAAAACCAAGAATTTCAAAATACGGAAAACATAACCAAAACCACTCACAATAGCTCCCAGATTTTCTCTATGGTAAAATGGGGATAAACAAACGGTACTATGAGGTAGTATATGGAGTGTGTGAACTACTAGACCAACCTAGACCTAAACCCCCTCAAAGTGGCCGGCCACATAGCCCCAAAATCCGGCCACCTCGGCCCAGACTGTTCCATTGGGGTTTGTTTTGTCAGGGGGGTCTCCTGGTGTTCAGCCTAGGTCAATGGTTTTGTTTGTTTTTCTCATAAACTCCCCGGTCGCTACAGATTCCCTGTAGGCTACTCAAATTCCACAAAACCGACACGGGTAATTCCTAAGTTCGTATTCTCTGTTCTAGGCCGTACAACCCACACTAATGTCTTGTAACATCCACTACACATCACCACAACACAACTCAAACCCTAATCCTCCTCTAAGAATTTCCAAACATCGCAATCTAAATCGATTTAACTCTAAACTACTATAGAATGCTAAGAAACTAAAAACTAAACTAAATGAAATGATTTATACCTCATGGATGCATCCAAGCAAAAACCTAGAAGTCCAAAGTTTCCAAAATCCAATTTTGATGGGTCCAAAGTGTTGAGGGTGAGGTGGGGATCATTTTTTGTGAAAAGGGTTTAGAGTTTTGAGGAAGGTTTTGAGATGGTTTCATGGGATAGAGGTGGAAGGAGATGAGGAGTTAAAGAAGATGAAGGACAATGGAGGAAATGTGAATGAGGCAGCCCCTCCCTCTCTCCTACTCTCACTCTCTCTTATTCTCACCCCCACAATCATGATGTGGTCCCCTCTCTCTCCTTAATAATCCACTCTCATTTCTTTCTTTTCTCACCAAAAATAGAATTAAAAGAAATGAACAAACACGAAGGAAATAATATGTAACAAAATGCAACATGTCATGGAGCACTAACTATAATAAAAATGTAAAAACACGGATTTGGCTTAATCGCGATTAGTAGTGCACTAATCGATTTTTATCCAAACTGCATAAAAAAAATTATAAAAATGCCAAATCCGATAAATATACTTTTAAATGAATAAATCATTTTAATCACCAATTATTTCATAATTATTGGTATATATTTATACCCTTTTTCGAAAACACCAATTTCGTAAATCGGGTTATTTTCGCAAAATATATTATTTTAATATTAAATTCCAAAAATAATATTTTATATTTTCTTAAATGTAACAATCTTCCCCCCTTAAAAAAAATTCGGTCCCCGAATTTAAATTTAAACCCCGAAATATTAAAAAATTTCAATAATCAACTCAAATCGACGGGGCTCCGAAATCACGGATGATACAGAAATACCGCAACGCATCATGTGCGCCTGAAAACGAGTACAAAACTCAAAATCAAAATCCGTAAAGCGTCACGCAATTCGTCGGATTTGTACACATATCATCGGAGTTACAATGGAGACACAAATCTCGAAATCCACTACTGAAATCTAATATACATTAGTCAAATACTATAAAACATATATAGTACGCATCCTTGGAAAAATCTTAAAACTGAATAAAAAACATTCAAAATCTCTTCTGAATCGCCGTGTGATGCGTAACTCACGGCACAAGTGACAAACGCTCATTGTAAGGTAATATATATATGTTCATATAGGTTTTGCTAAAATATACGTTCCGCCCTTTTGAAATATCCCAAAAGGTTTTCTTTTATAAACGTTCGTGTCGCTCACGGACACGTAGGAAATAGCGAGACTATAGCACCTTTTTGAAAATCTCTTGTTAATATTTTAATGCATGCAAAGTACTCAGGTACTTTCCTCGGATCAGTCCTGTTCGGCTACTACAGAATATAGTGCCCATCATGAAAGCAAAATGCTCAAAAGCAAAATCAACCTCGAAAGGCGTATCCAATAATCACGTGCGTCCGGTGCGCATGGAAATCAAATCCATTTACAAGTGCTACGAATGTGTACAAAATCAAAAACTAAGTGCAACGGGTGTGCACGAAAGCATCTGTCCAGTGCAACGGGTGTGCACGACAACAATATCAAGTGCATCTAGAGTGCACGAAAATCTCAAACCAGTGCATCCCACATGCTTGAATAAAATCTAAGTCAAGTGCATCCAACATGCACAAATGAAATCGCATCCAATATACACGGATAAAAATCTAAATCAAGGGCATCCAACATGCATGAGTAAAATCTCACTCAAGTGCATCCGATACGCACAAAATCTAATATCAAGCGCCTAATATACGCAAAATCCAACCCAAGCGTGTCAGGTCCATATAAATGCCCAGTGCGGTAAAGCGCACGAAAAACGAACGTCAAGTGCAACACGTACAAAAACATAAATCTGGTAAAACGAATGCTCAAAGATAAAAATCGGTGCAGCTAATGCACAAAATATATGTAACAAATGCACGAAATATAAATCTGGTGCGACAAATACACGAAATGAAAATCTAGTGCAACAAATGCACGAGAATGCATTAATAACTCAAATGCGTATAAAAACAACACCGAGTGTACCAAGGTGTACAAAATCATAAACGTGTGCAACTGCGTGCACAAAACATATATCAATGCACTGCAAGCATATGTAAGCTATACCGAGTGCATAAATCAAATCGAGTGCGTACCATATGCATAAAATCAAATCATCCGTATGAAATCCATGATATCATAATTACGTTCTACCAAGGCACAAAACCGATATCAAGTGCAATCAATATGCACAAATCATAAACCAACACAACGGTGTATAAAACATATATCAAGTGCAATAACTATGCACAAAAATGTAAATACCCAGTAGGTGCAGCCATGGTGCACGAAAATAATATCATGAAACACAATCATCAAAACTCAAATCTAAGAGATATAAGTGTGATACTCGGATCACAAACGCAAATCACATCAAATGACATTTAGGTACACCTCCTACAATGTTGAAAAATATTGGTGCGCCCAAGACTGGCAAAGCAAGATCATCTACTTGCCTCCTTCTCACGGTCTAGCGTCTTCTGCCTCTGGGTCCTCATTTTCTCTATGGAATACCAATCTTGCAATTCATCGGCTCGTAGGCCCGGTCCGGTGTACCAACGGAAACGATTCCGCTCTGACACTCCTCTGGTCTTCTCTCGGCCAATTGGTATGACCATTCGCAAAGCAGCACGTTACTGGCGTTAGAGCCCTGTAAATGCACGTGACACAACTGATTCTCGGTGCAATTCTTATCGCAGCAGTGTCCTGGAATGTACCTGCTCAAGGTCTCTTCCGATCTCGCCAATGCCGAACTATACGGAGGCTGGTACTCTTGCATAATCTTTTCTCGCTTTCTGGACATCTGCGTTCTTAGCACAGTATTTCCTCAGGAAGTGGTCGTATCTCACGCCTCTGTATACATATCCTATCTCTAATCTCAACGGGGAGTAACAACAGCTCGTTAATATCTCGCACGAACCACTTGTTCCACTCGTTTTTATCATCGTCCACTTCGATGTCACGTCATGCTATATGTAAGTCAACGTTACACACCCCACAAGATGCGGGGAGGCGGAATAGGTAAAACAATCATTTTGTTCAAAGTAACATCGACTATCAAATGGATCATTGCTAAACCCTAACTAACAAACTATCTAGAAGTGGTTAACTACTATGACAGATGATTATACCTCAAGATACTAGTCCTTCTTGTTCTTCATGTTCACCTCCTCGTCGGCCTCCTCGATGTAATAGAAGATCCACCTGAGAGTTCCTTCTTAAGCTTTAACCTCTAACTTGAGGTAGATAAGTGGTTAGGATTGCTAATCCAAGTGACCTAGAGGATATAGAGATGGATTAAGGATCTATTAGTCTTGCTTACCCTATGGTTCTCAATTCATGAGAGGATTGGGGTTAGGTTGAAGAAGATGAGAGCTTGAGGAGAGAGAATGTATTTGTGATAATCAATTGAACTTGAGTCATTTGGATAATATTATGAAGCATGAAAATATCTAAGCAATAATATATTAAATCATCAACCATGCTTCATTAATTACCTTGAGATGAATCACCTCATGACTCATAGTGCAATTAATAAAAATAACACATCATCTCTCCACCTCATTAAGTTTAATTCACAAATGAATTTAAACTAAATGAGTCACCTTTCTTCTAGAAGCTTCCCGACTAATTACGAGAATGCCCCTCCCATCCATATTTACGAAAAACACGGATATACTGAGACTGCATAAATCCAATAATCCAATACTAGAATTTGGCTTAAACCAGAGCCTGCTAGTATAATCTGTCCGAACATCATACATGCACAAGTACACGTATATGTCCGAACCCAGTCATAAAACCATACGACCTCTATATCGTTTCGCCTGAAGCAGGGAACCCCTCTGTGTGGGACTCTAAAGGCTCGACACTACGCTGGCAGTGGGTTTAACAACAGGCCGCAAGCGGTACTAGCTGTATGTAACGGTCCCCAGGTAGATGTCGATAAGAAGGTCGATGAGTAAACCAATCCGAACTCCTACTGAGCCTGATGTGACAATCTCCGTACAGTCTGGTCTGTTCATCTATGACTATCGCATATCGGGCCTAGGGGGCGGCAAGCGTCACTCCCCTAAAAGCGGTATAAGTCGTGTCGGAGTGAAGCCCATTACACCTTGAGAAACTACTGGAACACCTACCAGTAAATCTCGCTTGCCCTGGCCGGGGACCTTGCATAATGGCTCTCCAAACACAGCGTGATATCAACCCCAAATACCGGGAGAGACGAATCCTATCTAACCGCCACTGCCTCCAAGTGCTTCGGGAATGCACCCAACTTCTACCTGTTTGCACGACTCGGTCGAGCCATGGTAAGGTTGCAATCTAAGAACAGTGGGAACACACTCGAGGCGAAGCAGCAGTGTCAAGTCAACGGACTATGCTGTACACATGTTACCTGGGAACTGTTAACTGACGACGGGTATAATACCAACCAACAGTTCCCTGCGAGTCCTGTCCGGTGTACCCATAACCCAACGAGCACCTGCATACTATCTCCAGTACAACGTACTAATGGCTATGGGACAGACCATTTCCCCTGCTTGGACGAGAAGCGTATACACTAGTCTACTCCGGAGTATCGATACCCTGTCTCGATAATCCTACGACTAGGGACCTGAAAAATGATGTGCTTGTAGACTACCCAGCCCCCACTAGTGTGACTGCCATCACAACGCTGGTAGTCAAGCAAGATCCTAAGGGCTCTATCAATATGTACTCGCGATATGCTAAAAGAAACATATACACATATTAAGATAGATATAAACCAAGTAGCATACTATTATATTGAGCAAGACTGTTATAATCTCATGTATATATCCCAAGCTTCCAAAATGTAATATACAAGCTAGTATGATACAATAATGACCTCTAGGGCATATAACACTAACAATCTCCCACTTGCACTAAGGCCACGTGCTGGCGTATCGCAGACCTATCATCTTGAATAGCCTCTCGAACTGCGTCTGAGGTAAGGCCTTTGTGAATGGATCTGCAGTGTTCTCCTCTGTAGCAACTCTCCGGACCTCGATCTCCTGGCGATCTATGATCTCCCTGATTATGTGATACCGCCTCAAGATGTGTTTGGACTTTTGATGGGACCTGGGTTCCTTCACTAAAGCTATAGCCCCGTTGTTGTCACAATACAGAGGTATTGTATCAACAATGGATGGAACCACCTGAAGTTCTGTTAAAAACTTCTTTACCTAGACTGCTTCTTTTGCGGCATCAGAAGCTGCGATATACTCTGCTTCCATCGTCGAGTCAACAACGGTGTCCTGCTTGGAACTCTTCCAGCACACCGCCCCTCCATTGAGGGTAAAGACATAACCTAACATCGAATTGGAGTCATCCTTGTCACTCTGAAAGCCGGAGTAAGCAAAATCCTCGATCTGGAGGTATTTTCCGCCGTAAACCAAGAGCATATCCTTAGTCCTTCTCGGGTGCTTGAGAATGTTCTTTACTGCTATACAGTGCTTCTCCCCTGGGTCTGACTGATACCGGCTTACCACGCTTAGTGCGTAAGCTACATCTGGTCTGGTACACAACATCGCATACATTATAGAGCCTACCGCAGAAGCGTAGGGTATAATCGACATGCGATCCCTTTCTAAATCAGTCTTAGGAGACATCTCTTTGGAGAGGGTGATTCCGTGAAAAGCCGGTAAATTATCGCGCTTAGAGTCTTCCATACTGAATCTTTTCAGTATAGTGTTGATATACCTGGACTGCGAAAGTCCCAACATCCTTTTAGATCTATCACGATAGATCGGGAACCTCAGAATGTAAGAGGCATCACCCAGGTCTTTTATGGGGAACCGGTGTGACAAGAATCCTTTGACAGATTGTAGCATAAGAATGTCATTTCCTATCTAGAGAATGTAATCCACGTACAAGACGAGGAATACGACAGTTCGTGATACAATCTTACTATATACACATAGCTCATCTGGATTTTTGATAAAGTCATATTCTTTGACCATTTCATCAAAACAGATGTTCCAACTCCACGATGCCTGCTTTAGTCCATAAATGGACTTAAGCAACTTGCACACTTTCCTGCTGCTCCCACTCTGATTGAAACCTTCTGGCTGATCCATATAGACGCGCTCGTCCAAATTTCCATTTAGAAAAGCTGTCTTTAAGTCCATCTGCCAGATCTCATAGTCGTGGAAGGCAGCAATGGCAAGAAGGATCCTAATGGATTTGAGCATAGCCACTGGAGAAAAAGTTTCGTCATAGTCCAAACCAGGCCTTTGACGAAAACCCTTTGCAACAAGTCTAGCCTTATAGGTTTCCACCTGTCCATCTACACCAATCTTCTTTTTGAAGATCCACTTGCATTCTATGGGTTTTACCCCATCTGGAGCAAAGTCCAAAGTCCATACTTTGTTGGTGTACATGGACTCCATCTCGGTCCGCATTGCATCCAGCTATCTTACCGAGTCGTCGCTCTGAATGGCCAGCTGGAAGCTAGTAGGTTCATTATTATCAATGACGCAATCCTCTCTATCCCCATCTATGAGAAAACCGTAGAATTGTAAGGTTTGCGTAGCACCCTATGAAGAGTTTTGAAGCATCACATGTCCCAAAGTATGTATTTTTATGGTGCTAAACGAACATGCAAAGGAATCGATCCTAGAAAATTAGGGTTTCGAAACTTTAAGCTAATAAAAATTAGGGTTTGAAGGCTACAACCTTTGTAGCTCCCCTTTTGCTTGACTCCTTAGTCTCTAGGGTGTTGGAAGAAGGTCCACTTGCAGTCCTCTTTCGTCCACGACGATCCACCCGAAGTTTCCCATCCAAGCTTGCAACTTTGGAAAAGCAAAGAGAACACTCTAATCAAGTTGGCTAGACTTGAGTAGAATGATGTTGTGGCTAAGGATCTCACTTCAAAAACCTTTCTTTATTTGTGTTTAACTCACTAGAAAAAACTAGAGAGGAAAAAGATGAAGGAGGATGAAGATGGTGGCTATTTTTTAACAAGAGGTAAAAAGATAACCCTTAGTTGCAAAGAAATGAAATATAACCTTTTATATTTTTATTCCTTCTTGCTTTCAACAATGATTAAAATGATGGATAGTTAATTTAACTTGGGTTTTGAATGATAAAGAGAAGGATAACCCAAGGTTAGTGGTAGTTGAGCATGGTTAGGTCAAAGGAAGAATGTAGAAGCTAGAATGATTATCCTTTCCTTTTCATTTTCTTTTAAATCCAAAATCAAATAATAATCCATTATTTAATCCATGGTGTGAGTCTTATATTGCCACCATTTCCATATGCTAACAACCATGATGGATAGGTGTATGTATGTATGCATGTATGCACATCCACATGTGCATGAAACTAGAATGAAAGAAAGAAACACATGCATGCTTACATACATCCATCACATACAAGAAAGGTTTCAAGTGAGAAAACTAATGGTTAAATGATAAATCAACACTTGATTCATCAATCCGGCCATATCACATATGACCCCACCAAAAGCAAGCCGCCCGATCAATGTTCGGTATCATATACGCACATTTCAATCGGGTGCATGCGCATATCGCATACGCGCACCACAACGTTTCGCCTGGACTGGGTAACTCCTTTGTGGGACACTAAGACTCGTCAATACGCCGGCAGAGGGTGATGATCATATCAGGTACCCTCAAGCCGCAAGCGGTCAGCTAAACGTAACGGCCACCCAGGTATTGAGCGATCAGAAGAAAACAAGCGAACCTACTACAACTCCCGTCGAACCAACCGGCAACACTACCGTACAGTCCGGTCTCTTCGTCAGATATGCTGCATATCGAGCCTAGGGATGGTCACGTCGACCCCAATAACTCAATAAGTCGTGCTGGTGAATGGTCTATAACAGATCGAGAAACTACTGATAACACTTATCAGCAAATCTCAGCAGCCCTGGCCAGGGACTTGCTGTTATAACCAGTCGGGCACAGCACTGCATCAACTCCCAATACCGGGAGAGACGAAACCCCTCCTATCGCTCATTGCCTTCGTGTGTCTCGGGACTGTACCCAACGGCCACCTGTTTGCATGACTCAGTAGAGCCGTGGTAGGGTGGCAATCAAAGTACAGTGGGAGAACACACAAGACTCCATGACGATCTCGGGTCTACAGACTAACCTGTACCAGTGTCACCTGAGAACTGCTATCCGACGATAGATATAATTCCATATAGGAGTTCTCGGTGAGTCCGTCCAGTGTACCCAGTCAGCACTGAGCACCCGTATATGATCTTGATGTCAAACATCGATGAATGTGGGAACATCCATCGCCCATCACATGGGTCTAGTATCATATACGCTAGTCTACTCTGGTATATCGATGCCCCGTCTCGATACACCTCCGACTAGGGACATTTCAGGATATGCTTATAGACTACAAATGTCCCACTAGTATGATCTCTATCATAATCAGAGTAGTCAAGCCGATATCCTCAGGGCTTTATCAACATGTATGAATGAATAAAAGCATGACCAAATCAACATGTCAGATAAAGAAGAACCAGATAGCATACTATCATGTCGAGCAAGAATGCATACTGAATATATATACATGTATAGATACATCCACTATCATATAATGGCCTCTAGGGCATACATATATCCAATAATCTCCCACTTGCACTAAGGCCAGTTATTGGCGTATCTCATACCCAACATCTCAAAAAGTCGCTCATGCTGCGGCTGAGGGAGGGCCTTGGTGAATGGATCCGCGGCGTTGTTCTTTGTGTCTACTCTCTTAATCTCGATCTCGCGGCGATCTACAATCTCCCGGATCAAATGAAAGCGCCTCAGGATGTGTCTGGACCGCTGATGGGATCTGGGCTCCTTGGCTAACGCCATCGCCCCATTATTGTCACAATACAAAGGTATTGGATCAATAATGGTTGGAACTACTCCTAGCTCCGAGACGAACTTCTTCATCCAGACGGCTTCCTTGGCGGCATCATTTACAGCAATGTACTGAGCCTCCATCGTAGAGTCTGCAACGGTATCCTGTTTGGAACTCTTCCAACTTACCGCCCTTCCATTGAGGGTAAATACAAACCCTGAGATAGATTTGCTGTCATCCTTATCGCTCTGGAAGCTCGAATCGGTAAATGCCTCCATTTGGAGATCTGTATTACCATACACCAAGAACAATTCTTTAGTACATCGTAAGTACTTAAGAATGTTCTTCACAGCTGTCCAGTGGTTCTCCCCTGGGTTGGATTGATACCTGCTTACAACACTGAGTGCATAAGCTACATCTGGGCGTGTACATAACATTGCATACATTATAGATCCTACTGCCGAAGCATAGGGTATAATGCTCATGCGAGCTCTCTCTTCATCGGTCTTTGGACAAGAATCCTTGGAGAGAGTGACTCCATGGCAAGCGGGTAAGGCACCCCTCTTGGAGTCTTCCATACTAAATCTTTTTAGGATGGTGTTGATGTACCTGGTTTGGGAAAATCCCAATAACATTTTGGATCTATCCCTCTAGATCCTTATGCCCAGGATGTATGTGGCATCACCCAGGTCCTTCATGGAGAACCTCAGTGATAAGAATGATTTGACCGACTGTAGCATAGGAATATTATTTCCTATCAGAAGAATGTCATCCACGTACAATACGAGGAATGTGACAGCTCTTCCTACAGCCTTCTTATAAACACAAGGTTCATCTGGAATTTTGATGAAATCAAACTCTTTGATAACATCATCGAAACAGATGTTCCAACTCCGAGATGCCTGCTTTAACCCATATATGGATTTAAGCAGTCTACATGCTTTCTCGCTGCTCCCACTGTCAATGAAGCCCTCTGGCTGATCCATATAAACGCATTCCTCTAAATCTCCATTTAGAAATGCTGTTTTAACGTCCATCTGCCAGATTTCATAGTCGTAGTGAGCAGCAATAGCAAGTAGGATCCGAATGGATTTAAGCATGGCTACGGGTGAAAAAGTTTCGTCATAATCCAAACCTGGTCTTTGACGAAAACCTTTCGCCACAAGTCTTGCCTTATAGGTCTCTACCTGCCCATCCACACCAATCTTTCTTTCAAAGATCCATTTGCACCCTACTGGTTTTACCCCACGGGGTACAACGTCCAAAGTCCATACTTTGTTGGTGTACATAGACTCCATTTCGGATCTATAGCATCCAGCCACTTCACAGAGTCACCACTCGTGATAGCTTGCTGAAAACTGGTAGGATCATCATCATCCATGATGCAATCTTCTCTGTCACCATCAATGAGGAAACCGTAGTACCTCTCCGGTGGGCGAGAAGTCCTACCAGACCTCCGGAGTGGCCGAGGTTCTTCAGTTTCTGTTGCAACAGCCGGTTCAACCAAATCGTCATTTGTAGTTTGTGTCTCCAGAACCTCTTCTAGATCTACCATCTTGCCATCATCTTTATCTGTGAAAAACTCTTTTTCCAAGAATGTGGCATACTGAGAAACAAACACTTTTTGTTCCTCTTTGTGGTAGAACAGATATCCATATGAATTCTTTGGATATCCCACAAAGTTACACATGACTGACCGTGTCTCGAGTTTGTCCAGATTCTGCCTTTTAACATAGGCCGGGCAACCCCAAATCTTAATTCTCTTAAGAGATGGTCTCTTCCCATTCCATATCTCATATGGCGTGGTAGACACGGCTTTGGTTGGAACCCTGTTTAGTAGAAACGCTGCAGTCTCCAATGCATGCCCCCAAAACGAGACTGGTAACTCAGCGTCACTCATCATGGACCGGACCATATCTAATAGGGTCCTATTCCGTCGTTCTGACACACCATTGTGCTGTGGTGTGTAAGGAGGAGTGAGCTGAGAGAGAATCCCATTCTCTTTTAGGAAGTTTGCAAATTCTGTACTGAGACACTCTCCACCTCGATCTGATCTAAGCATCTTAATACTCAAGCCGGTTTGTTTTTCTACTTCTTGTTTATATTCAATGAATTTCTCGAAAGCGTCGGACTTGTGTTTTAATAAAAAGACATGACCGAATCTTGAGAAATCGTCAGTGAATATAATGAAGTATGAAAAACCGCCTCTAGCCTGTGTAGACATTGGCCCACATACATCACTATGTATGAGGCCCAGGAGCTGAGTAGCTCTGTCTCCGTGTCCGGTAAACGGAGTTTTGGTCATTTTACCCTTGATACAAGACTGACAAGTCGCATAAGATTTATATTCAAATGAATTTAAATATCCATCTTTGTGTAACTTGTTTTGTCTTGTTTCGTTAATATGACCAAGTCTACAGTGCCAAAGAAAAGCTACATTCAATTCTGAAAGTTTTCTTTTATTAGTGTGCTGTATACTGAAAACTGTGTGTTGATTTAGGACATATATTCCGTTATTAAGCGTACCATACCCAACCAACATTTGATTCAGGTGAATGTTCATAACATTGTTTTGCAATACAAAATTATATCCTTCATTGTCCAACAAAGAAACGGATATTATATTACATAGCATACTTGGTACAAAATAACATGGATTCAAAATCAAAATACATCCAGATGGCAACCCCAAGTGATACTCTCCCACTGCGACTGTATGTACATTGGAACCATTTCCAACATGGAGAGTATGGTCACCTGTCTTCAAAACCTTGCTATTTCTCAGCCCCTGCATAGAATTGCAAATGTGAGAACCTGAGCCGGTATCCAATATCCAGGAAGCAGAGTTTATAGAAAAACAGTTTTCAGTCACAAACGCACCTGAAGCAGAAGCATCACCATGCTTCTTCTTGAGACTTAGGTACTCCGTGCAATTGCGCTTCCAATGTCCTGTCTTGTGGCAATGAAAACACTCGCCTTTCCTCGGGTCTCCAGCTTTGGACTTTCCCTTTCCCTTCACCTTTTTAACTCCGCCCTTAGGATTAGTGGGTTTCTTCTTTTTCTTTCCCTTGGCCTTGTCTTTCGGGCGAGAAGAGGAAGACTGTCCAATAGTCATAACGGGAGTTTTTGCTAACTTCATAGTGCTCTCTGCACTCCTTAACATATTAAGGAGTTCAGGGAGGTCCTTCTCCATGCCATGCATGTTGAAGTTCACTATGAACTGAGCAAAGGTGGAGGGGAGGGACTGCAGAATAATATCTATATATTGTTCATTGTCCATCGTCCATCCAAGGTCCTCAAGCTCTTCTATAAGAGCTATCATCTTAAGAACGGGTCTCCTACTGGTGTGCCAGGGGTCATTCGCATCTGAAACAATTTCTTTGATGCTTCGTATCGTAATACGTGGGATTGCTCCCCATACAACTCTTTTGTATGGAGCAATATACCGTGAATGTCCATGTCCTCGTGCTGCTTTTGATGTGTGTTATCCATCGATGCAAGCGCGAGGCATGTGGCCGTGGCACAGTCAGTGTCCCATGTCTTGCGGACTTCAATGTCCGCAACTGAGGATTTTAGACCAGGGACGGGCGGGGCTGAAGCCGTGAGGACATATGATACTTTATCATAAGTCAAGGCGATTTTCAGATTCCTCAGCCAGTCTTTATAGTTAGTCCCATTCAGTTTGTTTTTATCTAGTAGAAGCTTAAGTCCAGTCATTGGTATCTGCCATTAAGAGAGAGAAAAGAATACACTCAGCGAAAGCTCTTGCAGAGATTAGATTGGTTTATTATCTTGTCTAATCGATGTTTCCCACTGCTTTTATCGAGTTTATCTTTCAAACCTTAAAAAGAAAAACTAGCCAGGATTAATTACAGTCGACAACTTCGCTAACCGTTCAGCCAGGCCAGTGTCGGTACTTTGAGGGAGGTTCCCCGTGCTTTCGCACGGACCTAATTAGAGTAAACCTCGTTTTCCCAGAGGCGGAGCCCCGTTAATACCTTTCTAGACAACTAATGAGTTAGCTAATTGTAAACTGTAAAACTCTCCTAGGAGCAACTGTTGCCCACAGTGGGATCGGGATCCAACCATCACATGGAAGGTATGCAATCTCATTGCAAATTTCAACACTTGAAATTCCCGATGTAATTTTTACCCCTAGTACTTATGACCTTAACTATGGTCAACAAATCATAAGTACCAGTCAAGTTCTACCCGTCATTTCTTGATCAATTAGACCCACCCATATGACCCTTAACTATGGTCAACAAAGTCGCATGTAACGTTTTAAAAATAATTAAATAAATAATTAAATGAATAAAATTGTTTAAGTGAATTTTATGATTTTCGGTAAAGCAAAATGTATTTTTCGTAAAATCAAAACGCAATTGTTTTTCATTATAAATTCAAAAATACCTATTTAATTATGTAATTACTGTTAAATAGTGTTTATTTAGCCACTTATAATTTTTTAGTTTAATTAAAAAAAATTCCTAAATTAATTATTTTAAATATTAACATAAGATTTATTTTTACACTAAATTAGTGTAAATTACAAATTTAAATGGTTTTAATTTGTAAAAATGAACCATGGCATGTTAGAATTTAGTATGTATCATGCAAAAATTATTTGCAAATTTTTCCTATTTTCTAGAGCTTTCTTGAGTTGCTATAGTAAACAAATAAATAAATAATTAAATAAACCATGAAAAGACCTTTAAGTGATAATTCTCCTCTTGAAACTTCTACACTTTTCCTTAATCATTTCTTTCTCTCCCTCACTCCCTCAAGGCCGGCCACAACCCCCTATGGCTGCCCCCCCCCCCCCATTTCCCACCTCATTTTTGCACAAAAATCCATCAAATTACATCAAAAATTCAACAAAAAATACACAAAATCCTAATTATTTCATACCCTTTATTCTCTACTCTTCTTTACATGGATTTTGGAGTGGGAAATCATGTATTTTTGAGGCTCATTTTTAAGTTGGACATGAGATTGTGGAGGTATAAATCTTTCTCTTTTGAATTATTTCTATTAAATGTTCTTTTAAAGCATAATTAGATTTATTATATTAATACTATGTTTAATTTTTAAAATGCAAGTTAGGGTTGTAAATTCAAGTTAGGGTTTTTAATAATTAATTAGGGTTATAATAGTTAGTTTAACACTTTTAGAATTGGAAAATATTGCATGGTTGTTAAATTGTAAAATTTTCATTTAAAATTGTTTTAAATAAGGAAATTAGCTAACTAGTTTTTTCTAAAATGTGTTTGTGGGTAATATAAAATTCCAATTAAAGTTGCTATCATTAGATTGTAGTTTTAGTGAGAGTATTAGCATGTAAATGGAAAGAAAAACTTAGTTTGATCACTAGATTACTTTGAGAATTGGAAAATCCTAATAAAATGCTATTATTTTGTAAACTAGATTTTGAAAATTCCTAAATAAATGAGATTGAAAATATAATTTATGGTTTCATTAAATAATTATCATCATGAATTGTGGTTTAATACATTAATTCATGCAAAATCATGTTTTGTGGTGGGATTGTGGTATTTTGCTTGAAAAATGTTAAAATTGTTAAAAATTGCAAACTAGAAATTTCAAATAAATGCAAAATTGTGTAATAAAAATATAGTAATAGTTTGTATAGTCTAGTTATTCTATTTAATGAGTTTTATGACCTTTGGTTTCATTTAAATGTCAAGTTTGGATGAAAAACGATAAATTGGCATTTTCGGGTTTTTCGAAAACGGACGATTTGATCGATTTTAATGTTTCGATGAATTTGATCATGTTTAACAATATAAGTAATGTGCTTTAAAACTACGAGTTATCTGTTGATATTTATCTCGATCCATCGGAGTTTGTACGCCGATATCGAGCGATATTTGGTTCTTTTGCGTGGACGGAACATAGGTTTTAACCTATGCTTGTTCCTTGTATCGTTTGACTTATGTATGTGATTCGGTTTACGATAATATTTATATGTTTGCGTTTAGGTACCCTTCAAGTGGACTGCGGGCGATGAAGAGGAGGATGGCGACACCGTCGTCGGCAGACATGGACCAGGTGAGTAGATGTATATCTACGGGGGGAAGTCGGGTGGATGGCGTAGGCACCCCCGCAACGTAGAATAGGAATAGTACTTATTGACATTAGGAAACCCGATGTGACCCTAGATTCTTACTGAGCAGGACCCTAGTAATGACCCTAGGCGGGACTAGACTGATTTAGGAAAACCATACGTGAGGATGAATACTTTGGAAAAGGTTCGTAGGTTTCTGATAGAAACACACACGCACACACTAAAACTCGACATGGAGTATACGTATATGTGTATATATATATATAAAACTAGGTATAGGTGTATATATATATATACAACACGTATATGGGACTCATTGATGTGATATGATATTTGAGGCATGATGAAACAGTATAACTGGGCTTGATGCCGTGATTCTTGACTATACAGTCGTATTAAAGTGTTAGCGGATCATTAGAGAATGAGATATTGAACATGAACATATAAATTATAAAGAGTGGTGGTGATATTGAGGTACATGGGACGCTAAAATAGTACCTGGGCTGTAGCTTGTGACTGATTACGATATGATATATGTATGACTTGATTACGACATCATATAGGTGTGACCTGATGTCGATATCGTATAGGTGTGACTTGATGATATTATACGAATGAGGAGACACCTAGGCGATACTTGACCGTACCCCGATATTGGGATGCCGTACGATGGATTTTACCGTACGAGGCTTAGATTTGATGATTGATCCGCACTCTTGATTCGAGGAAGCCGTACTACGTACGTGACGCTATTGAGGCAGGATCGCCGACTATTAGAGATATTGATTTAGACCTTAGGTAGACTCTAGTTTCTTACTGACTAGTCTATTAGGTCTAGTTCCTTAGGATGTTAGATGGACACTGGTTTAGGTTCGACTCACATAGTGGTAGTTGTACTCGTATCTCGCAGAGGAGTGGATAATGCACACCTGTATTTACATTCATACTGTAATCATCATGGTGCATGTTCTTTTATATGTTGCTATAATCAGTATAAACTTTACCCGTTAGGACACCAGCACCATTACCGATGATGCGCATATTCCACGCACACTTATTCGCCGGCTCACACACATCATCATCGGTAATTGCTATGTCACGTACACTTTAGATCATATTATCTTTTATTGATAGAATCAGTTAACAACTAAACCGATATAATATTGTGATCACTCTCTGATGTTAGTATAAGACATGATATTTATTACTTAGACATTCATGCATTCATATTTTCATGTTAACGCACAGTAGTATGGGCATATGCCGACACTTATCATATACTTACTCATGATTTTGAGATTTGGATTTCTATGAGATTTCTGGATTTTTGGGGAAAACCGCAAAAATATACAAAACTTCTCTCTCTCTCCTCTTCTCTTTTTAAAATAAGATGCGGTTTTCTCGTGATGTATGTGTCTTCCACCATGAGATTTCATGTTTTCTGTTGGATTTCGAGACCCGATTCGAGGAGTGGATGAACCGTCTCGGGTACATGGTGGGCCCGGTATGGTACCCCGGGGCAAGAAGATCGAGTTGTAGACGATGAGCCTGGCAGGGGAAGACTACCTACCGGTGATGTCTGGCGCGGCGGATATCCGGAGGATACCGACCGTTGTCGTGGGATTTGATGATATGGGCCGATCCGGACTGACGGAGCCCGACATATTGAGACTTGAGGTTACATGTGTTGTGTCGATGCTTGACACGGATTTCCATAGATTTCATTGTTGAGATTTCAGATGCTTATACACACTTTACTATGATAACAGCTAAAGAGTTCTTATACATATATATCTGGATTTCAGGATTTGTTACTTTACATTCATAGTGCATGCATTTCATTTCATATGACATAGTACCATATGAGGCACTGACACGACACGGAGTATTTGCACTTACACGTAGTATTACCCTGCTATTCTAGATGATTGAGATATAGTAGTGTATTATTATGACCTAGGATAGCGTCGTGCATTCGATTTCTTTTCGTAGATGTCTTCTACTCACGAGTTGGCAACTCACCCCCGTTGTGCCAAATTTTATTACAGGTTCGATGTACAGGTTTCCTTGGCAGCTTGCTGGCACATCTATTCTTTCAGGGTGATTTGCAAGGTAGGTTGGTTCACTTGTATCCGAACCACCATTGTACTTTTATTCTTTCATTTGTATCTCGTAAGCTCCATCAACCATATTTGTATTACTTGATAAGTTATTGGATCAGTCTTTTATTTCGACCTTAGAGTCGCGCATGTATTATTCTGATCTGGTGGTTTTGTTTTCTTTTGAGTTTTGAGCCTCGCCTATTGGCGTTGTATATTATTGTGCTTGTTGTGGTTGTTTCCGCCTGTTGGCGTTGATGCTAGCTCCCGTTTGGGGATGCTTTTTATTGTTTATGTATATTATACTTGTTGTACCCGTTTGGGGCCAGTTTTTACAGAGGAGACTCTGCCGAAATTTTTGGTAAAATTTGCTGATGTTTTTATACTTGTTTTCTTTTCTTTTCTTCTTTTTCTTCTCTTATGGTTTAGATTTCTGGGCTTCGTCTTACTTAGGTTATGTGGCGCCTCTAGATGCTTCGTAATCTAAGTGCCGGTCACGTTCCGTACTTTCGGGTCGTGACAAAGTTGGTATCAGAGCGCTAGGTTTAACCTTGTATAAGTCTAGGTGACCCTTGGTTGATGGAGTAGGCGATTTAGGTAGAGTAACGTACCGTGGGTATGGTCCGCGGCATACTTACGATACGCTACTCTGCTTAAGGAGCCCTAGGATTTACATTGTTTGCACCGTATTCCATTCGTTCTTTTGATCTATCTTCGTCAATGTCGGATGGTGGTTTCTGTTACCACGGGCGCACAGGCAGAGGAAGCTGCAGCTCGAATGCGATAACCATTAGAGTATTGGTTATTCTTGAGGATTGAAGCATTGCTTAGCGTGCGGACGAAGGGTATTCACATGCCGTCCGGATGAAGTTAAAGGGTTCGAACGATTATCAGAAAACCATTTTCCTAAGTTTAAAGTATTCGGAAGAACATGCAGGTATTTCGATGGACCCTCTAGAAGAATGAAACCCTAACTCGACATAATGACCACGAGAACGCCCTTGAACCTTAGGGTTTACGGCAGTTCCGCTGTGCCATTAGTGAGGCTTGGGTTTGCCCTTCTACAGCTGGATCATCGATGCTGGGGTATGTACCGGATATTTTTAAACTGTACTTGAGTGTTGAGCTCTCGGGGAATTATGGGATTTTGATGGATCGATCGAAAAGTTTAATGTAGCCCGGATATCAGGTGAAGTGATCGACTACGTGGGAGACTCTAGATATGAGTATTGCCGTTGGTAGCGCAGTCAGCACAGCTACGAAGAGACGAGTTCGAAGCAACCGACATCAGAGGAAAGAGGCGGACATTGACGATCGTGCTTACGATTGTGATTTAGTGATTTGAATTTCATATTTTCTCTTATTGGATTTTGGCATTTTAAGGAATTCGTTTTACGATTGGTATTTCATGTGTGTACCTTCATTACATTCTAGTTGTGTTTCATACACCGGTTGTATTGATGTTGTTTAGTACATACCCAGTGCACTTGATTTGGTTTTAATACCTTTTGTAATTTTGATTTGATTTCGTGCATATGGGTTACACATGATTTTGATATATGCTTCGACCTAGTTTTTATCCATTTTCGTACTGTGATTCGAGTCTGATATTCGATGTATGTTTTCGTGCTCCATGTGCACCTGATTAGGATTCTTGCGCATACTTGGCGCACTTGATGCGATTTTGTGCACACCAGATGCACTAAATCGGGGTTTTGTGCAGATTAGATGCACCTGATTTTGCGTCGTGCACGCCCGTTGCACTTGACAGATGTTTTTGGTGCACACCTGTTGCACTTAGTTTTGTTTTGTGGGTATTCATGGTTTCTGCATTTGGTTTCGATTTCAATGCGCACCGGACGCACATGACATTTTATTGATGTGATTGGGATTGATTTTAGTTTGAGCAGTATGTTTTCATAATCATTATTATTTGATTTAGTAACCAGGCGGGACGTGTATGTTAAATAAAAGATATATATATAGCTATTTTTTTAAATTTAACGTCCGCTACTTAGACCGTGACATGTGCATTGCACGGCGATTTTCAAGAAGGGGTTTTTGTCTGCTTCTTTATTATGATGATTCGGCGATTTTACTAGGATGCGAACTATATATAAGTTATAGATTGATGTATATTATGATGGATTTCACATTGGGTTATGATATTTTATTATCGCCATAACTCCGATGATCGCGTCATGCTTGACGGAGTTGATTTTTGTTATATATTGATGATTTCGGAGCCCCGACGATATGAGTGTTTTGCTAAATGTTTTAGTATTTGGAAGGGGAGTTTTAATTTCAATTCGGGGACCGAATTTCCTAAAGGGGGAAGATTGTAACGTTTTAAAAATAATTAAATAAATAATTAAATGAATAAAATTGTTTAAGTGAATTTTATGATTTTCGGTAAAGCAAAATGTATTTTTCGTAAAATCAAAACGCAATTGTTTTTCATTATAAATTCAAAAATACCTATTTAATTATGTAATTACTGTTAAATAGTGTTTATTTAGCCACTTATAATTTTTTAGTTTAATTAAAAAAAATTCCTAAATTAATTATTTTAAATATTAACATAAGCTTTATTTTTACACTAAATTAGTGTAAATTACAAATTTAAATGGTTTTAATTTGTAAAAATGAACCATGGCATGTTAGAATTTAGTATGTATCATGCAAAAATTATTTGCAAATTTTTCCTATTTTCTAGAGCTTTCTTGAGTTCCTATAGTAAACAAATAAATAAATAATTAAATAAACCATGAAAAGACCTTTAAGTGATAATTCTCCTCTTGAAACTTCTACACTTTTCCTTAATCATTTCTTTCTCTCCCTCACTCCCTCAAGGCCGGCCACAACCCCCCATGGCTGCCCCCCCCATTTCCCACCTCATTTTTGCACAAAAATCCATCAAATTACATCAAAAATTCAACAAAAAATACACAAAATCCTAATTATTTCATACCCTTTATTCTCTACTCTTCTTTACATGGATTTTGGAGTGGGAAATCATGTATTTTTGAGGCTCATTTTTAAGTTGGACATGAGATTGTGGAGGTATAAATCTTTCTCTTTTGAATTATTTCTATTAAATGTTCTTTTAAAGCATAATTAGATTTATTATATTAATTCTATGTTTAATTTTAAAATGCAAGTTAGGGTTGTAAATTCAAGTTAGGGTTTTTAATAATTAATTAGGGTTATAATAGTTAGTTTAACACTTTTAGAATTGGAAAATATTGCATGGTTGTTAAATTGTAAAATTTTCATTTAAAATTGTTTTAAATAAGGAAATTAGCTAACTAGTTTTTTCTAAAATGTGTTTGTGGGTAATATAAAATTCCAATTAAAGTTGCTATCATTAGATTGTAGTTTTAGTGAGAGTATTAGCATGTAAATGGAAAGAAAAACTTAGTTTGATCACTAGATTACTTTGAGAATTGGAAAATCCTAATAAAATGCTATTATTTTGTAAACTAGATTTTGAAAATTCCTAAATAAATGAGATTAAAAATATAATTTATGGTTTCATTAAATAATTATCATCATGAATTGTGGTTTAATACATTAATTCATGAAAAATCATGTTTTGTGGTGGGATTGTGGTATTTTGCTTGAAAAATGCTAAAATTGTTAAAAATTGCAAACTAGAAATTTCAAATAAATGCAAAATTGTGTAATAAAAATATAGTAATAGTTTGTATAGTCTAGTTATGCTATTTAATGAGTTTTATGACCTTTGGTTTCATTTAAATGTCAAGTTTGGATGAAAAACGGTAAATTGGCATTTTCGGGTTTTTCGAAAACGGACGATTTGATCGATTTTAATGTTTCGATGAATTTGATCATGTTTAACAATATAAGTAATGTGCTTTAAAACTACGAGTTATCTGTTGATATTTATCTCGATCCATCGGAGTTTGTACGCCGATATCGAGCGATATTTGGTTCTTTTGCGTGGACGGAACATAGGTTTTAACCTATGCTTGTTCCTTGTATCGTTTGACTTATGTATGTGATTCGGTTTACGATAATATTTATATGTTTGCGTTTAGGTACCCTTCAAGTGGACTGCGGGCGATGAAGAGGAGGATGGCGACACCGTCGTCGGCAGACATGGACCAGGTGAGTAGATGTATATCTACGGGGGGAAGTCGGGTGGATGGCGTAGGCACCCCCGCAACGTAGAATAGGAATAGTACTTATTGACATTAGGAAACCCGATGTGACCCTAGATTCTTACTGAGCAGGACCCTAGTAATGACCCTAGGCGGGACTAGACTGATTTAGGAAAACCATACGTGAGGATGAATACTTTGGAAAAGGTTCGTAGGTTTCTGATAGAAACACACACGCACACACTAAAACTCGACATGGAGTATACGTATATGTGTATATATATATATAAAACTAGGTATAGGTGTATATATATATACAACACGTATATGGGACTCATTGATGTGATATGATATTTGAGGCATGATGAAACAGTATAACTGGGCTTGATGCCGTGATTCTTGACTATACAGTCGTATTAAAGTGTTAGCGGATCATTAGAGAATGAGATATTGAACATGAACATATAAATTATAAAGAGTGGTGGTGATATTGAGGTACATGGGACGCTAAAATAGTACCTGGGCTGTAGCTTGTGACTGATTACGATATGATATATGTATGACTTGATTACGACATCATATAGGTGTGACCTGATGTCGATATCGTATAGGTGTGACTTGATGATATTATACGAATGAGGAGACACCTAGGCGATACTTGACCGTACCCCGATATTGGGATGCCGTACGATGGATTTTACCGTACGAGGCTTAGATTTGATGATTGATCCGCACTCTTGATTCGAGGAAGCCGTACTACGTACGTGACGCTATTGAGGCAGGATCGCCGACTATTAGAGATATTGATTTAGACCTTAGGTAGACTCTAGTTTCTTACTGACTAGTCTATTAGGTCTAGTTCCTTAGGATGTTAGATGGACACTGGTTTAGGTTCGACTCACATAGTGGTAGTTGTACTCGTATCTCGCAGAGGAGTGGATAATGCACACCTGTATTTACATTCATACTGTAATCATCATGGTGCATGTTCTTTTATATGTTGCTATAATCAGTATAAACTTTACCCGTTAGGACACCAGCACCATTACCGATGATGCGCATATTCCACGCACACTTATTCGCCGGCTCACACACATCATCATCGGTAATTGCTATGTCACGTACACTTTAGATCATATTATCTTTTATTGATAGAATCAGTTAACAACTAAACCGATATAATATTGTGATCACTCTCTGATGTTAGTATAAGACATGATATTTATTACTTAGACATTCATGCATTCATATTTTCATGTTATCGCACAGTAGTATGGGCATATGCCGACACTTATCATATACTTACTCATGATTTTGAGATTTGGATTTCTATGAGATTTCTGGATTTTTGGGGAAAACCGCAAAAATATACAAAACTTCTCTCTCTCTCCTCTTCTCTTTTTAAAATAAGATGCGGTTTTCTCGTGATGTATGTGTCGTCCACCATGAGATTTCATGTTTTCTGTTGGATTTCGAGACCCGATTCGAGGAGTGGATGAACCGTCTCGGGTACATGGTGGGCCCGGTATGGTACCCCGGGGCAAGAAGATCGAGTTGTAGACGATGAGCCTGGCAGGGGAAGACTACCTACCGGTGATGTCTGGCGCGGCGGATATCCGGAGGATACCGACCGTTGTCGTGGGATTTGATGATATGGGCCGATCCGGACTGACGGAGCCCGACATATTGAGACTTGAGGTTACATGTGTTGTGTCGATGCTTGACACGGATTTCCATAGATTTCATTGTTGAGATTTCAGATGCTTATACACACTTTACTATGATAACAGCTAAAGAGTTCTTATACATATATATCTGGATTTCAGGATTTGTTACTTTACATTCATAGTGCATGCATTTCATTTCATATGACATAGTACCATATGAGGCACTGACACGACACGGAGTATTTGCACTTACACGTAGTATTACCCTGCTATTCTAGATGATTGAGATATAGTAGTGTATTATTATGACCTAGGATAGCGTCGTGCATTCGATTTCTTTTCGTAGATGTCTTCTACTCACGAGTTGGCAACTCACCCCCGTTGTGCCAAATTTTATTACAGGTTCGATGTACAGGTTTCCTTGGCAGCTTGCTGGCACATCTATTCTTTCAGGGTGATTTGCAAGGTAGGTTGGTTCACTTGTATCCGAACCACCATTGTACTTTTATTCTTTCATTTGTATCTCGTAAGCTCCATCAACCATATTTGTATTACTTGATAAGTTATTGGATCAGTCTTTTATTTCGACCTTAGAGTCGCGCATGTATTATTCTGATCTGGTGGTTTTGTTTTCTTTTGAGTTTTGAGCCTCGCCTATTGGCGTTGTATATTATTGTGCTTGTTGTGGTTGTTTCCGCCTGTTGGCGTTGATGCTAGCTCCCGTTTGGGGATGCTTTTTATTGTTTATGTATATTATACTTGTTGTACCCGTTTGGGGCCAGTTTTTACAAAGGAGACTCTGCCGAAATTTTTGGTAAAATTTGCTGATGTTTTTATACTTGTTTTCTTTTCTTTTCTTCTTTTTCTTCTCTTATGGTTTAGATTTCTGGGCTTCGGCTTACTTAGGTTATGTGGCGCCTCTAGATGCTTCATAATCTAAGTGCCGGTCACGTTCCGTACTTTCGGGTCGTGACATCGCATGAATGTCCTAATCAATCTGCATCATATGCAGTGTAAGAAGACATCACTTAGCTACCGTACACTACGCCTTAACTAAAGTCAACAAACGTAGCACGAATACTAAGTACTCTACTTCCTAAAATGACGGAGGGTTGCGAATGATTTTTAAGAAAATCTTTAACGCTTTGAACTTGATGTCGTTGTAGAATCAAATGGTTTTCAAAAGGAGTGGCTTAATCTCCGCAGTTTTGAAATATAGCTTTTTCATAAATAGCCGAGTGGTTTTCAAATCCGATTCTACAACATCTTTTTAGGTTTATTTTCTTTACATTAATCATATTAATGTAATCCCATCATTTAAGTCCTTAAGCCAGTAACAGAAAAGAAACGAAAATAACACGTACGCTTATGCCATCCGCATTCGCTGCAATGTTCCGTTATGCACCGTTAGGTTACTTAACTAACAGCATACCAGGACGGGACTAGCGCGGGTGTAAAACATAAGCAACGTCTACTATATATCATATATATAATATGTCATTCGTCTCAGATATCACAGAACACAGGCAGCAGAAACATAGATATAACGTGGGATATCCTAGGACGTCCGTATTTAGTATTTAGCCAGAATAGAAAATACGGATTCCACAGTCGCGATGAATAGCCAAGCCCACACCCTGGACCCCTACGAGAGCAGCAAGTGACCCTACCAATCCTGGAGTTTAGGAGACCCGGTCTCGACTCCTCGAGATGGCCTCCCACTGAACCCCAGAACCCGGTCACCTGTGCTCCCCTCCTTGGGTCCATCCTAATGCGGAAAAGTAAATAATATACAACACTGGAGACACAACCTCAACCCGGAAGTGCCCCAAATAAAAGAATATTACATTACATTTGAATTTACATGAATGAAAATATAAAACTCTCATCTCACAAAAAACCCCCGGCTATTCGATCGCGACAATCCTGCACATCATATCTCAGCAACACATAGTATCTCATATCATCAACGTAAGTAAGTATGCATACCCCAATTGTCGTTGATGTATAGCAACGAAACCGGCGATATCGTACATACTACATTTACGGTCACAGAAAAGAAAGTGTAAAACTGCAATATCTGGAATCCACATTCTCTTTAGACATCTCAAATGCAAAATATCACATATTCCGTATTTCATGTCTAGTAATATGAATTCCACACATTGCATCACATTCCGGATAAACAGACAGTATCGAAGTTTTCGAACGAATGATCAAATACCCAGGATTCACTAAAGCCCAACACTTGAGCAGAGTTCAAACACCTAGAGTGTGACACAGCAGTAGCGGTCCAGCCGTAGAAGGGTCAAACCAACGCCTCACATGTGGCACGCCGTACTGCCCCAAACCCTAAGGTTCAAAAGGCAGTTCAAGACGGTCACATAATCGAGTTAAGGTTTGTTGTCTTCTAGAGGGACCACCACAAAAAGACTTGCACGTATCTCCAAAGTATTTAAACCCCGTGAATAATGAGAAAATGATACTCGTTCAAACACTTCAATACTTTCTAATTTACCCGGAAAAGTAATGAAATGAAAATACCGATCGAATCTATGCGTCCAAAACCATCTCCAGAAGATACAGAACTATATTCAGATTAAACATACCTAAAATAGTATACTAGCAGACCTAGGAATTATGGTGCAAATTTCATAGCATGACGTCACTGTATGGCCGCGGATCCGCGGTCTAAGCAAGGAATTGCCGCGGTTCCGCGGCCATATGAACAGTACACTTCATCGTGTTTCACCATTATTCTTAGTTTTCCCTGCTGTATTTTTTAAGTATTTTTAATTCTGAAAAATGTCAGGTTTTAAAAAATGTCTAGAGAGGGTCCAAAAAATCGTATTTTTTTGTCCGATCGGGATTTTTACTCCGTAAAAACGTCGCCTAATGTTCTAGGTCGGCTCTGATACCAATGTAAGGTTTGTGTAGCACCCTATGAAGAGTTTTCAAGCATCACATGTCTCAAAGTATGTATTTTTATGGTGCTAAACGAACATGCATAGGAATCGATCCTAGAAAATTAGGGTTTCGAAACTTTAAGGTAATAAAAATTAGGGTTTGAAGGCTACAACCTTTATAGCTCCCCTTTTGCTTGACTCCTTAGTCTCTAGGGTGTTGGAAGAAGGTCCACTTGCAGTCCTCTTTCGTCCACGACGATCCACCCGAAATTTCCCGTCCAAGCTTGCAACTTTTGAAAAGCAAAGAGAACACTCTAATCAAGTTGGCTAGACTTGAGTAGAATGATGTTGTGGCTAAGGATCTCACTTCAAAAACCATTCTTTATTTGTGTTTAACTCACTAGAAAAAACTAGAGAGGAAAAAGATTAAGGAGGATGAAGATGGTGGCTATTTTTTAACAAGAGGTAAAAAGATAACCCTTAGTTGCAAAGAAATGAAATATAACCTTTTATATTTTTATTCCTTCTTGCTTTCAACCATGATTAAAATGATGGATAGTTAATTTAACTTGGGTTTTGAATGATAAAGAGAAGGATAACCCTAGGTTAGTGGTAGTTGAGCATGGTTAGGTCAAAGGAAGAATGTAGAAGCTAGAATGATTATCCTTTCCTTTTCATTTTCTTTTAAATCCAAAATCAAATAATAATCCATTATTTAATCCATGTTGTGAGTCTTATATTGCCACCATTTCCATATGCTAACAACCATGATGGATGGGTGTATGTATGTATGCATGTTTGCACATCCACATGTGCATGAAACTAGAATGAAAGAAAGAAACACATGCATGCTTACATACATCCATCACATACTTGAAAGGTTTCAAGTGAGAAAACTAATGGTTAAATGATAAATCAACACTTGATTCATCAATCCGGCCATATCACATATGACCCCACCAAAAGCAAGCCGCCCGATCAATGTTCGGTATCATATACGCACATTTCAATCGGGTGCATGCGCATATCGCATACGCGCACCACAACGTTTCGCCTGGACTGGGTAACTCCTTTGTGGGACTCTAAGACTCGTCAATACGCCGGCAGAGGGTAATGATCATATCAGGTACCCTCAAGCCGCAAGCGGTCAGCTAAACGTAACGGCCACCCGGATATTGAGCGATCAGAAGAAAACAAGCGAACCTGCTACAACTCCCGTCGTGCCAACCGGCAACACTACCGTACAGTCCGGTCTCTTCGTCAGATATGCTGCATATCGAGCCTAGGGATGGTCACGTCGACCCCAATAACTCAATAAGTCGTGCCGGTGAATGGTCTATAACAGATCGAGAAACTACTGATAACACTTATCAGCAAATCTCAGCAGCCCTGGCCAGGGACTTGCTGTTATAACCAGTCGGGCACAGCACAGCATCAACTCCCAATACCGGGAGAGACGAAACCCCTCCTATCGCTCATTGCCTTCGTGTGTCTCGGGACTGTACCCAACGGCCACCTGTTTGCATGACTCAGTAGAGCCGTGGTAGGGTGCTAATCAAAGTACAGTGGGAGAACACACAAGACTCCATAACGATCTCGGGTCTACAGACTAACCTGTACCAGTGTCACCTGAGAACTGCTATCCGACGATAGATATAATTCCATATAGGAGTTCTCGGTGAGTCCGTCCAGTGTACCCAGTCAGCACTGAGCACCCGTATATGATCTTGATGTCAAACATCGATGAATGTGGGAACATCCATCGCCCATCACATAGGTCTAGTATCATATACGCTAGTCTACTCTGGTATATCGATGCCCCGTCTCGATACACCTCCGACTAGGGACATTTCAGGATATGCTTATAGACTACAAATGTCCCACTAGTATGATCTCTATCATAATCAGAGTAGTCAAGCCGATATCCTCAGGGCTTTATCAGCATGTATGAATGAATAAAAGCATGATCAAATCAACATGTCAGATAAAGAAGAACCAGATAGCATACTATCATGTCGAGCAAGAATGCATACTGAATATATATACATGTATAGATACATCCACTATCATATAATGGCCTCTAGGGCATACATATATCCAACAATTATCTCTCAGGCGGATGAGATGGCCTACTACTCCTGCGGAAGGGTGCGGGAATGTCCTGTTCTTCTGGAACTTCTGGTTCTACCAAGCTTTCAGTAGTAGCTTGTGGTTCTGGAATTTCTTCCAGTTCTATTGCGCTCCCACTTGTTTCCTTTTCTAAAAACTGTTGTTCTAGAAAATGGGCATTACGAGAAACAAAAACCTTTTGTTCCTCTGCGTAATAGAAAAAATACCCCTTGGAGTTCTTTGGATATCACACAAACTTACATTGTACAGAGCGTGCCTCGAGTTTGTCCGCATGCTGCTTTTTAACAAAAGCTGGGCATTCCCATATCTTGAGATACTGAAGATAGGGTTTCTTCCCACTCTATATCTGATATGGTGTGGTAGGCACAGTCTTGGTAGGAACTCTGCTCAAAATATATGCAGCTAATTCTAGTGCATAACCCCAGAAAGATCGCGGTAACTCAGCATTACTCATCATGGAACATACCATATCCAATAGGGTTCGGTTCCGTCTCTCTGATACACCGTTGTGTTGTAGAGTGTATAGAGAAGTAAGCTGAGATAGAATTCCATTCTCTTTTAGGTAACCCAGGAACTCTGCTCTTAAGCATTCACCACATCGATCAGATCTCAGTGTCTTGATACTTTTTCCGGTTTGGTTTTCTACTTCATTCTTATATTCTCGGAATTTCTCAAAGGCCTCGGATTCATATTTCATCAAGAAAATGAATCCATACCTAGAGAAATCATCCGTAAAAGTAATGAAATATGAAAAACCGCTTCTTGCATGTGTAGACATTGGACCACATACATCGCTGTGTATGAGTCCTAAGAGCTCACTCGCTCTTACTCCATGTCCAGTGAATGGAGTCTTTGTCATATTTCCTTTGAGACATGATTGACAAGTGGCATAAGATTGATATTCGAACGGATCCAAGTATCCTTCTTTATGTAACTTAGTTAACCTCGTCACATTGATGTGACCTAGTCTACAATCCTAAAAGAAAGCCTGATTTATATCTGGAAACTTTCTTTTTAGTGTGTTCTGGACTTTGAAAATATGCAATTGGTTTAACACGTATATATCGTTATCTAGTGTACCGGACCCAATCTAACCATGATTAAGGTGGATGTTAACAATATCGCTTACAAACGTGAAATCATAACCTTCTTTTGATAACAACGATACTGATATGATATTACACGTTAAACTAGGGACACGAAAACAGTTGCGCAAAACCAAAATATGTTCACTCGTCAATTCAAGGTGATAATCCCCTACGAACACAGCATCCATGCTTGCTCCGTTAGAAACTGGAGGGTCATATCAGCAACCTTCAGTACTCTACGGCTTCTCAGGGCCTGCAATGAATTGCATATATGAGATCCTGATCCGGTATCCAATACCATGAAGTAGAGTTGATTGACAGACAATTTTCAATTACAAACACACCTGAAGCCGAAGCCACAACTTGCCTCGGGTCCTGGTTCTTTGCATTCCAAACTTTGCAATCCTTCTTCCAATGGCCTTTCTTACGACAGTGGAAGCACTCATCCTTTGCTACTACCGGCACCGCAACCTTTGCCTTTCCCTTGACTCCCACCTTACCAACACCACCTCTCGGTTTGGTAGTGGCCTTCTTCCTTCCTTTGGCCCTTGCCTTAGACCTGGAAGAGGAAGCACCACGAACAAACATAGCGGTTGTTTCTTTTGCTTTCTGCAAGGTGCCTTCTGCACTCCTCAACATGTTAAGGAGTTCTGTAAGTTCAACTTCTTTACCTTGAATATTGAAATTCAAGATAAACTGGGCTTAGGTGGAAGGAAGAGACTGGAGAACCAATTCTGTATACAGCTCGTTCTCTAATGTTGTCCCGAGGTCCGCAAGCTCCTCAATGTAGCCAATCATCTTAAGGACATGTCCCCATACAGATGATCCGACGGTCAGCCTCGACTGAAACAAGTTCTTCGAGGTCTCGTATCTAGCTATACGAGATTGCTCTCCATACATTTCCTTGGTATGGAGAAATATGGATTCAAGATCCATATTCTCGTGCCTCCTCTGATGTTCAATGTTCATAGAGGCAAGCACGATGCATTTGGCTTTCGCACAGTCAATCTCCCAGATCTTATGGATTTCCTTATCCGTGACGCTGGATTCTGGACCTGGGACGGCAGGGGCTTTAGTAGTAAGGACATACCCTAATTTGTCTTGAGTGATTGCCATCTTGACATTCCTGAACCAATCTTTATAGTTTGCCCCTTTCAAAACTTTTTTATCTAATAGTAACTTAAGGCCCGTCATGTTCTTGGTCGCTGCAATTAGGAGAGAGAGAAGAAAACACTTTAGCATGATGCTCTTACAAGTTTAGAGTGGTTTTTAGTTTATCTAAACAGGATGGCTCCCACTGTTTCTCGATTCCTTCCTCAAACCATAAAAGAAGAACTAGCCAGGACTATTCTCACCGTACAATACTTGCTTAACCGTTCAACCAGGCTAGTGTCGGTACTTCGAGGGAGGTTTTACGACGCTTTCGCAAAGTTCCTTAATTAAATAACCTCTTTTCCCTGGGGGCGTAGCCCCGCTGACACCATTCTCGACACCTACTTGGTTTATAGCATTGATCTTTAAGTGAAAGAATCTCCCGATGAGTAGCATATACTCACAGTAGGATCGGGATCCAAATATCATCGTGTGATAAAGCAGAAAGAATCCTACCAAAATTATCACAATCCAAATGGTATGCAACTCTAGCAAGTTTCAGTTTCTTTAGAAACTCCCGATATTGATTTTTGCCCCATGCTCTTATGACCTTGACGTTGGCCAAAATATCATAAGTCACATGTCAAGTTCTACCCATCATTATCTTGTTAATTTAAACCCACCCGTACATACCCCTGACGTTGGCCAAATGGCAGTACGACTGTCCCAAACCAACTCATCTATCTATGCAACAGATGAATACCCAGCAGCTACCAAACACTATGCCTTGGTGTTGGTCAAAATACATAGCTTGAATACTACTGAATACCCAAATGAAATGACGGAAGGCTACGAATGGTTTTGGCAAAACCGTGAACGTAGTGAACTTGATATAATCGAAGAAACCTGGTAGCTTTTAAAAGGAGTGGTCTTAAGCTCCGCAATTAAAAAATCTGCTGTTTTAAAATAACCGAGTGGTTTCTTTTAAATTGTTCCAACGATTCAACTTTGGTTTATTTTCTTTGCATTAATATAATGCGTCCTATCAATTAACCTGTCATTGCAGAAAACAACAAAAATACAACGTCCGCTTATTCCATTCGCATTCGCCACTGGGCCCCGTCATACACCCGTCAGGTTACTTAACTAACGTGTCACGACCCGAAATTGGCACGTGACGGCCCTAATACTACGCAACGTCTACAGGCGTAACGTAGTAAAAGAAAGCCAAAACCCAGCAATCTAAACCATCAAAAGTAGCAAAAAAGTGATAATAGTATTTTCAAAACCTTTGAAATCACAACCCATATTCTTTGAAGTCTCACTTTTATTCCTTAAAATTTTGGCAGCACCCCCTTTGTAAAACAAGCCCTCAAAATGGGTACAACATAATATAAATAAAAGCATCCCAAACGGGAGCAAAATCCACGCCCAACGGCGGAAAACAATCACCACAACAGATATACGACGCCGTAGCGAAGAAAGAGACGATCTAAATAAAACTGCATAAAAACCTCAAAGTCACAAATAATGTACAATATCGTCCTCACATCATGTCTCTAAGTCATACAATAAAATGGTAGATGGAGAGTACAGGATACAATGAATATACAACAAGCAACATCGGATAACCGAAAGACCTACCTAAGCAAAATTGCACATTGTCAGGCGTAGCGGTATCCGCAGCAAAAGATGATACGATGGATGAAAATAGCTCTGCCATTGACTATCCTGAGGAACACCTGCAACACACTGTGGCACAACGGGGGTGAGTTGCCAACTCGTGAATAGTAAATAACATATGCAGGTAATCTCAAGTATGCACGTACAGCGCGAATCTAACAAATACAAACTATCAGCAGTAAATGGTCATATGTAATGCATCAGTCATGAAAGGAACACTAGCAGGTACTAGTAGCACATGAAGCAATAATATGACGATCTGTATGCAATAATCATATAAGGTGCTCTAACAGGTACAAATAATACATGAAGCAACGCATAATAGCATGTAAATGCAACAGTCATGGAAAGTACTCTATCCGGTACAAATAATACATCGAGCAGTGTGTTCCCCTCCGAATCACGCAGACGCGATAAACGTCTTGCTTGAAATTCGGGGCAGATGCTAATTGGTGCTATCCGTCCACCTCTCCGAAGATGCCAAGTTGATTTATGGCACATGTATCGAAGGTTTAAACGGATGCGGCCGATGTAGCAGACTTCACCAGATTCACCCTCGCCTGAGGGGTTTTTGATTGTGGGGATGCTCTTCCCTGCAGGCGCAAGCCCCTGCAGTTAATTACGCTACCGTATCGCGGTAACAACTTTCTCCTTCTCCATATGGTCACTTCGTGTCGTGAGTGTTTGTTTTGTTTGTGGTTGCCCGTGGATTGTATACGAAGACTAATTTATGTTGTCGCCCGTAGCGCGTGGATTGGTCCAAATCCGTATCTTCTTAGATTTGGGTTTGGGGGTTTGGTTTAAGGATACGTTAGCCTCATTTGAGACTAAGATCAACTTAAACGTTTGTTAAGGATACGTTAGTCTAATTTCTAGAATAAGATCAACTTAACAGGATCATTTAGATCCAACAAAAGAGCATTTAGACTCTATTGTTTAGTTTACGGACATTTCGGTCGATTACCAGTTTAAGGACATGGTGGTCCAATGTTACTTTAAAGACATCCCGGTCAAGGTTAAGGACATCATAGTCCGTGGAATGTATGGCTGTCGGGACCCGTCACCTTTCTGAAGACGTTGAAGGATTACAACGTCAGATATCAGAGGAGTTCAGAGATGTACCCTTAAGCCAATGTTTGTTGGGAGATCTATAGTCCAATTAGGGACTAAAGTCTGTTTGCAGGTTTATAAGCATATGGGCTCAGTTGATATGAGTTGAACATTTTATTGTTCTGGCTATTGAGCCTTCATCTGGGCTCAGCCCTTTTAATAATGCATAGCATTTATCAGAACAAAGTATGTTCTGACAATGCGCCACGTGGTGCTTCAGGCGCTTTGCGCCAAGGAAAGAGCGCATTGCGCTTATGTTGGATAGCGCACACGAGGAGGACACGTGTCGTGCTTAGCGCTGAGCGCTAGTTTATTAGCGTATTGCGCTTTTAGTGTATAAGCGCGTTGCGCTAGTCTGTTGGCATACCAGTGAGTGACACGTTGTGCGCTCGGCGCTGAGCGCCAGCCCATGAGCGCAGTGCTCTGTTTTTAGAAGCGCAAAGTGCAGATTGTGTCCCTGGTTGACACATGGTAGGTTTTGGCGCCGAGCGCCGGCCCAAGGAGTGCGAGGGCGCAGTTCATGAGTGCAAGGCACTTTTTAATAGCGCAAAGCGCTTCTGATCGATTTTAAGATCAAAGAACAGATTTATGTCCTTCAAAGGAGGCTTTGCCTCAAGATCAAAGAACAAAAGTTCTTATTTTTTATAAAAGGCTCTGCCTTTATAGATCAAAAGATTTGTGAATGAAGTAAAATACTTCTTTTAATCTTTTTATGATTAGATCTTTTTGATCTTTTCTTTTAAATCAAAAGACCTTGGTCTTTTTTATATATCTAAGATCTTCTTAGAAGATGGTTCTTCTTTTTATGAGATGTTTCATCTCTGTTGTTCAAGAACATAGTTCTTTACCTTTAGGATGAAGAAAAATCTTCTTTTTCTTAAGAGTTTGCTCTTTTTGCAGGGGTTTTTTTCTCTCTTTTTCTGTATGTGTCTCTCTATCTTTTAGACTTGAAGTCTAGGGTCCTTTATATAGGGCCAAATGATTTGTTGAATTGGTTAGAGAGATCTTTCTCTGATTGATCTTGGAATATTTTCCACCGTTGGATCTTTGATTCTAAGGCTTCTGATTTACAGAAGATAATTTTCTTGTTTTTAACAAGATTGGAAAGATCTTTCCATAACAGAATTTTAGTTCTGATTAATTAATAATTTATTATTAATAGATCTTTTGATCTGACGGTGGGGGAATTTTAATTCTAGTGCTGGCGCACCTTGCGCAGAGCGCAGCGCAACTGTGCTAGCGCTTCCGTGCTTGACACGTGGCACGCAGCGCAGAGCGCAGCGCAACTGCGCTAGCACGCCTATATTTGACACGTGGCACGCAACGCAACTGTGCTAGCGCGCCCGTGTTTGACACGTGGCGCACAGCGCAGAGCGCTGGATCTGAAGCGTTGCTTCAATTTAAATTTTGGAATTTTAACAGAGCTTTGCTCTGATTGGGGGTGAGCTGTCTTGGGCGCAGCACTCCTGGCGGTGGCATGTCTGCTTTTGACACGTGGCGCGCAGCGCGCAAAGTCTGAAGCGTTGCTTCAATTTTTACTTTAGATTTTTAATACAGAGCTTTGCCCTTGTTGGGAAAAGGAAGCGTCTCTTCATTTCAAATCTTGGAATTTGAACAGAACTTTGCTCTGATTGGGAAAACAAATACCCCCCCCACCGTTGCGCTTACGTGGCCCAAGCGTGATTGAAGCGATGGTTCGATCAACTTATTGGAAGTAAAAACGTCTCTGAATGCCTATAAATAGAACCTTTGGCCTCTTAGATGATTCCCATCTTCTTTCTTTAGAATTTTCTCTTATTCAGAGCATTGCTCTTCAATTTAAGAACTTTTCAAGAGTAAAACTCTGTCAAAACTTAGGTAAAGTTTAAAAAAAAACTTTTAATAAACTAGGGTTTTACCCTTTAACAGAGTTTTGCTCTTCATAGATCTTTGATCTAAAAAGAACCCTTTTAGGGTTTCATTAATAGAGCTTTGCCCTCTAAAAGGTTTTTATTTATGATTTCTTAATTCATTAATGGAGCTTTGCTCTTTTCAAATCATATAGAAGAACTCTTAAGAGTTTGTTCATGGATCTTGAAGAGCAAAAAAATGAAATTTTATTTTTGATGGGTTATATCATCTTCTTAGAGCAAGGCTCTCAGCGTTCTCGGGGAATTTCTTTAAATTCTCCCCATAACTGATTTTGACAGGTGTCGCTCCTGTCCGCAGAGCATTGCTCTTGAGGAGTTTAAATCCCTGTGTCTGGTCTTTCCTCATTGCTAATCTTCTAATAATGTTTCTTTCAGGCACTATGGCTGTTCATTTATACAGTCTGAACGAGTTCATTACTTGTGAGGATATCCGCGTACAGGTCCGTCACCAAAACCAAGAGTTTACAGATGCCTAGTGTGCGGAGATTATGGGTCGTCTGTATGCACGCGTTGGTTGGTTGCTTCCTCGCCGTTCTACTCTCTTGAAAGTCGTACTGGGAGCAATTTGGAGAGCACTTCCGGGGTTTCACGAGGCCATGCCACTTAATGTGCTGGATGACGTCGAAGACAAGGTGCATTCAGTATATCTGTCGGGACTAATCTCGAAGAAACGGCGAGATAGCCTCATTGATATTTTGCATCAAATTTTTCAACAGACGATGATAATTGCTTTATATCAAAAGGTGGAGGGCATTGCCGAAGATCTTGAAATGCGTGAGCGCGAGAGGATGCACACGAGAATGGTCAGAAAGGCTAGAAAGACTCTAGACGGCCTTAGTTTCAATTTTCTCAATCCATGCCCTGGATCCGAGGTTTTGCCATTGTAATCATTTCAATAATGTTGCTTTTGTTTATTGTCTTTATGGATGTAAGAATTTTCTGAGTATGAATGACAAATCTTTTGCCTCCTTCCTTTTATTTTCTGCTTTGTTAATGGCATATTCCTTAAGTAAGTGTAGCCTGTAGGTGATATAGAACATCCCGTCTTGAATACTTCGAGGAGTAGTGATGGTTTAGGAAGCAGGTTCAGATCTGCTACCTAAGGCTTTTTCAACTTTATGAGCCGTGAGGGTCTCATAAAGACTTTTCTCCCTACGAGTCGAGAGGATCTCGTAGGTGTATTTTCTCCTTAGGGGTCGTGAGGACTCCTAAGTGCATTTTCTTTTGAAAGTCGTAAGGATCTCACAAGAGAATTTTCTCCCTTATAAGTCGAGAAGACTCATAAGTGATTGTTTCCCTCCTTGTCGATGTTCGACTTTGGAGAGTGTGGCCTGCAGATAGTCTATCTTGACCACCTTGTTGGGCATTGATGGCTTAGGAAACAGGGTTAGGACCTGCCACTTAAGACTTTTCAAATTTATGTGCCGTGGGGTCTCATAAAGACTTTTCTCCCTACGAGTCGAAAGGATCTCATAGGTGTATTTTCTCCATAGGGGTCGTGAGGACTCCTAAGTGCATTTTCTCTTGAGAGTCGTAAGGATCTCAATAGAGAATTTTCCCTCTTACAAGTCGAGAGGACTCGTAGGTGGTCGTTTCCCTCCTTGTCGAGATTCGACTTTGGAGAGTGTGGCCCGTAAATAGTATGCAAGAGTCTATTTTTGACCAACTTGCAGGGCCCCAGTACTTAGGAAACAGGTTTTTTAATTCTCGCTGCCTAAGGCTTTTCCTTACGAGTCGAGACGAATCGAGTATTTCTCGCAAGAATATTCTAACGTCACAGTTAACCTCTGCTCTTTACGACAGTGGTCCGTTAGGGTCTGTGGTACTAGGGTTTTGTCCGTCGTACCGTCGCGTTGGATGATGTATTCCTCGAAAGGCAACCTTGCTGTTCGAGTAGCTTTGCGACTGTCGTGTCTCCGATCCCTTCGGGGGCTGGACAAGACGTCTTCAAGCAATCCTCCTAGGCAGTTTGACCGTCGGAAGAGCAAGCGTTAGGAATTTTGCTATGCCGCTTTTTACTTGAGGTTAGGCTCATTTTGGAGAGCCCCGATGAGTCATAACCACTCCGCGCTGGTGTGGGATGATCTCCGATAGTCTTTCAGGTTTTATATAAGTTGCCGTCAAGACCCTGAAGCTAGGAATTTGTCCTTCGCTTCGTTTGCTGGCATTGTGTCTGCTGTATCGAGACGAATGTCACGGTTGTCTCTAGGTTGCTAGTGAACCGTCGAGGTTTGGAACTAGGTATTTTGCCGTGGCTCTGTTGTTTGATTGTCGCATCTGAATCCTGCTGGAAGAAGAACGCTGTGGTGACATCTCGTCTGTTGTGTCGAGATGAACGTCGAGGTGGTGACCACTCCATGTGGGATGATCTCCGGTTGTTTTTCAGGTTTTATATGAGTTACCGTCAAGACCCTGAAGCTAGGAATTTGGCCTTCGCTTCGTTTGCTTTGGCGTGTCCGAATCCTGTTGGAGGAAGGATGCTGTAGTGACATCTCGTCTGCTGTATCGAGACGAACGTCGTGGTGGTGACCACTCCATGTGAGATGATCTCCGGTAGTATTTCAGGTTTTATATGAGTTACCGTCAAGACCCTGAAGCTAGGAATTTGGCCTTTGCTTCGTTTACTTTGGCGTGTCTGAACCCTGCTGGAGGAAGGACGCTGTGGTGACATCTCGTCTACTATATCGAGAAAAATATCGAGGTGGTCTCCACTCCGCACTGGTGTGGGATGATCTCCGATAGTCTTTCAGGTTTTATATGAGTTACCGTCATGACCCTGAAGCTAGGAATTTGTCCTTAGCTTCATTTGCTTGCATTGTGTTCGCTGTATCGAGACGAATGTCGTGGTTGTCTCTAGGTTGCTGGTGAATCGTCGAGGTTTGGAACTAGGTATTTTGCCGTGGCTCCGTTGTTTGATTGTTGCATCTGAATCCTGCTGGAAGAAGAAAGCTGTAGTGACATATCGTTTGTTGTATCGAGACGAACGTCGAGGTGGTGATCACTCCATGCTGGTATGGGATGATCTCCGATAGTCTTTCAGGTTTTATATGAGTTACCGTCAAGACCCTGTAGCTAGGAATTCGGCCTTCGCTTCGTTTGCTGGCATTGCGTCTGCTGTATCGAGACAAATGCCCCGGTTGTTTCTAGGTTGCTGGTGAACCGTTGAGGTTTAGAACTAGGTATTTTGCCGTGGCTCCGTTGTTTGATTGTCACGTCTGAATCCTGCTGGAAGAAGAACGCTGTAGTGACATATCGTCTGTTGTATCGAGACGAACGTCGCGGTGGAGTTGGAATTTTTCCATCACTCCGCTTTGTTTCGACCATGGGGTCTTTTGTTGACATTGCATCTGCATCATGCTGGACTACGAAGGAACGCCGTTGTTGACACTGCGTCTGGTGTAACGAGACGAATGCTGTGGTGGAGCTGGGATTTTGCCATCACTCCGCTTTGTTTCGACCATGAGATCTTTCATTGACGTTGCATCTGCCTCCTGCTGAACTGCGAAGGAACGCCATTGTTGACATTGCGTCTGGTGTAACGAGACGAATGCTGAGGTGGAGCTGGGATTTTGCCATCACTCTGCTTTGTTTCGACAATGGGGTCTTTTATTGACGTTATATCTGCATCCTGCTGGACTACAAAGGAACGCAGTTGTTAACATTGCGTCTGGTGTAACGAGACGAATGCTGCGGTGGAATTGGGATTTTACCGTCACTCCGCTTTGTTTCGACCATGAGGTCTTTCGTTAACGTTGCATCTGCATCCTGCTAGACTACGAAGGAACGCCGTTGTTGACATTTCGTATGGTGTAACGAGATGAATGCTGCGGTAGAGCTGGGATTTTGCCGTCACTCCGCTTTGTTTTGACGTGAGATCTTTTGTTGACGTTGTGTCTGCGTCCTGCTGGACTGCAAAGGAACGCCGTTGCTGAATTTTTTTTAGCCTGCAGATATTGCCGTTAAGATTTGGAATTAGGGACTATGTCGTCGCTCCATTTCGTTGTGTCGCTTCCGTGCCTTGCTGGCATAAGGAGGAATGCTGTTGTTGGTCTTCTGGGATGCAGATGTGACCATCGAGACTTGGCTCTCTTTTTGATAGAGCCTGGGGAGGGAAGGTGTGTTTCCTTCTTTGTTTATGCCCCTGGATTGTATACAGAGATTGATGTGAATCGCCTGTAGGGCATAAATTTCATTTTATTCTATTTCTTACCGTGATGCTCTATCATTTCAGCTTTTATATCGCGATTCGGCTATTAATTTCATTTTTACCCGTTGCTTTTTATTGCGAGTTGCCCAATCATTTCTGCTATTTGGCATGCATACATTTTTGCTTGCTGATTTTATTTGCAAGTTGCCCCATCATTTCGGCTGTTTCATACGCATGTATGGCTCGCTAGCTTCTTACTGCAAGCTTAGGATTAGACACCGATTTCGGCATCAGCACCGCTACAACTGGGATATTGCCAGGATCGAATCATCATTTGCCTCTGTCGATATCGAACAAAGGTGGCTTAGCGAACAGGGTTAGGATCCTGTCGACTAAGGCTTTTGACTTCATGAGCCGTAAGGTCTCATAAAGGTATTTCTCCCTACGAGTCGTGAGGATCTCATAGGTGCGTTTTCTTCTTAGGAATCGTGAGTACTCCTAAGTGTATGTTCTCTTATAAGTCGTAAGGATCTTACAAGAGTGTTTTCTCCTTATAAGTCAAGGGGACTCATAAGGGTTGTTCACCGTGCAAACATATCCCTAGTCGCGAATGGGACTTTGTTAGGGAGATGTTTATTCGTGCCCGTGGATTGTATACAAGGGTCAATATTGAGCCGCTTGTAGGGCAGTATTGAAGGTTGTGGGGGTTGCTTATGAACAGGCACAGATCCCTGTAGCTTGAGACTTTTGAATTTTATGAGCCGTGAGGGTCTCATAAGATGGTTCTCCTTATGAGTCGTAAGGATCTCGCAACTGTAATTTCTCCTTAGGAATCGTGGCGATCCCTAAGTGTGTTGCTCCCTTGTGGGTCGTAAGGATCTCACGCAGGTGGTTTCTACTTACAAGGTCGAGAGGACCTTGCAAGTGTCTTTTAACGAGATTGCGCCATTTGGGTTTTCACAAACACTCGCCGGTAGCCCTGCTGTTTTTACTCACGGAGCCCTTTCGGGTTTTCATCCGTGCCCATTTTGCTTATGGAAATACCGTTTTTTTAACTAGGTTGCGCCCTTTCGTGTTTTCACAAGACTCGCCGGTAGCCCTGCTGTTTTTACTCACGGAGCCCTTTCTGGTTTTCATCCGTGCCCATTTTGCTTATAGACATACCGTTTTTTTAACGAGGTTGCGCCCTTTCGGGTTTTCACAAAACTCGCCGGTAGCCCTGCTATTTTTACTCACGGAGCCCTTTCGGGTTTTCATCCATGCCCATTTTGCTTATGGACATACCGTTTTTTTTACGTCAGCCTGAGGATGCCGCGGGTTGGTAGTAGTTTAACGACATTTCGGTCATTTGCAAGTTTTAGGAAATTGCGGTCCGTTGTTAGTTTAGGGACATTTTGGTCTTTTGCAAGTTTTAGGACATTGCAGTCCGCCGTTGCCGTATTTGAGGCGAATTTCTAGTTTACGGGCTTTTCGGTCCATGGGGATTTCCCTATGGATGAGCATGATGCCTCAGGCATATCCATCTTTTTCAGAGCATGTGGTTGTAGCGGGCTTACCTTCCAGTTTTTGGACAGCGCGAACTTGCCCTGTTGGTATTGGTCTTCAACCCAGTTTTTTAAGACGTAGCAGTTTTCGATCGGATGGCCCAATACTCGGTGGTAAGGGCAGTAATTAGGATTGTTGACAATGTTCAGTTGTAGTGGGTGTTTCAGCTCCGGTAGAGTGATAAGCCTGTTGCACACTGCTAGTTTGAACAGTCTCCTTGTTTCATCGCGGGGAAATGAGTAAGGACGTTTCAACTTCTCATAGAGGGATTACCGCTTGTTGCTTTGGCGAACAACCGGTTTAGGGCCACTCGATTGTTGTTGAGCGTTGGCGACGAAGGCCGTTTTTCCCTTCCCCATATCCTTTTTGTTTGATCCCTTGTTTGCGGGTCTGAGATTCTCTCCAGGTAGCGTGCGATTGCACGGCTGAATGTTCTCGCAACTCCTCAGTTCTTTCGTTTCAGAGATGGATTCCTTGAAGAGAGGGCCGAGGGCTACTTCTTCGTCGGAGTCGGTCCCGAAGATGAGAACTCGCGATCCCCCGGGATCAACCCTATGACAATTGCTGGCAATTCTTTTACACTCATCTGTCGCATTTTTCCGCTGTCTACGAGCTTTACGCTTTGTCCTCTTGAAGTGTTGCCTGTGAGCGACATACCGTTACCACCAACACTTAAAGGAGTTGCAGTCTTCAGTAGGATGTGCGATCTTCTGATGATATAAGCAGAAGTTAGGATGTACGCCCGCTTCATCAAGATGTATATCGCCAGGAGAATTTTCTCTGAAAGGGGGCAGCTTCGTCCCCATCGATATGGCTTTGGCGAATCGTTTCCTTGTCATGATCCTGTTTTCATTTGTGGCGGATGTATTTTGATCTGGTGGGAGTGTTTCGACCCTTTTGTCCAGTCGCCGGCGTTTGGCCTTTTCAAATATGGCCATCTCGCGCTCCCGATCAGCTTTGCTTTTTAGACGGGCTTCGTTCAGGAATGCGTCAATTATTTCGTCTGATAGCCCTAGAAGTTCTGGTTCGGGATCTGCCCCCGGTTTCTCTGCGTCAGGAGCTTCTTCATTGTCTTTCGATGAGTAAGAGATCATATGGCAGCTTGCCACATAATCCTCAGGTTCATCCGAAGAGTCTTCGTCATCATCTCCGTCCTCAAGGACGTGGCTGAGGAATTCTCGGAATGTGGTTGGGGTCCGCGCCTTCTGATTAGATTCTTCCAGTGCGTCAATATGTTTTCGCAGATCCGTGCGCTTGTCATCAAACTACGCGAGCTTTCTGGTCTTCTTCTTTTTCTTTGAAGACTTTGACGACTGTGCCTGGGTGTTTTGCCCACTGCTATCAATTCTCGGTATTGGGCATGGTTTCAGCATCCCATCAATGACCTCGGGCTCTGGTGGACTTTTCCACCTGACGGCTGGGCATGTGTGAAGATCCTTCAGCATTCTTTTCGTCTTGGCTGAAAGTGCGACCTCCCATGGAGATTTTTCTATAAAAGAGCACGATGCCCCCGGCATGTCCACTTTTTTAGGGGCATGAGGTTGTGGCGGGTTCACCTTCCAGTTTTCGGATAATGCGAACTTGCCTTGTTGGTATAGGTCCTCAATCCAGCCTTTGAAAACGAAACAATCATCGATTGGATGGCTTACTGCTTGATGGTAAGTGCTGTAATTAGGATTGTTGAGATCGCTTGGGTGCAACGGACGTTTTGGACTCGGCAGATTGATGAGTCTGTTGCGCACTGCCATCTCGAACAGTCTTCTCGTTTTATCCTGAGGAAACGAGTAAGGACGTCCTAATCTTTCCTCAAGGGATGGGCGTGGACGCATATTGTTTTTACGGACAACCAGCTTTAAGTTGCTCGGCTATTGTTGAGTATTAGCGACGAAAGTTGCTTTTCCTTTCCCGTTTTCATTCCGAGGATCCGTTTTTGAAGGAGATGGTCTATGACCCATCTGATCCATTTAGGCCAACTTGTGAATCAAGGCCTTGAAAGTAGTTGGCTTGAAGAACATCATGAATTGCGAGATGGTCGCTTGTGGATCAAGAGTGCCCATGAACATGCCTACCGCAGGTGCTTCTTCGATACGTTGTTCGCACTTGGACCATAAGTTTCGCCACCGTATTGCGTATTGAACCTACGTTTCGCCTGGCCTTACCCTAGCGTTGGTCGATGCGGTAACCGGGGTGCGCTCACTGGCGCTTGCAAATCTTTGTGTAAACAGAAGCTCCATCTCCGCAAATGTTTTGACAGAGTCGTTTGGTAGCTCCGAATACATTCGAAGGCCGTTTCCGCTAAGCTGCCGATGAATTGGCGAAGCAACATTTTGTCGTCACCTCCAGTGTTGCCGCATAGAGCACTGAATTGAGCAACATGCTGATGTGGATTCCCCGTCCCTTTATACACATGGAACTTAGGGATCGTATATCCCGGCGGGTAACTTATTTCGTCATACCAACCCGGATAGGGTCGTCCGGTCTTGACAACTTGGCCAGCCGTTTCGTTTTCTCGGTGAGCTCGTATTTGCTGAGCTATATAATCATCGAGTGCGGCCTTGGAGATGGTTTCCTCTTTGGCTGCCGAAAGAGCCGGAGGAGGATTAGATGTCTCCCCTCTATCGTCTTAAACAATGATCGGAGGGTCTTCAGCTGGAGGATTCGGCTGTAACATCATCCCTATCATGTCTTGGAAGAGAAGCGCCATTTGCTTTATATTAGCCGCTTGTTCTGCTGCTTCTCTGTCCTTCTTTTCGAGGACTCTGCGGAGGAAGTCAGCATCAGTTTCTTGTTCGTGACGCTGTTCTGATGATGCCTCCAGGCTTTCTTTTGGCTCTGTAAGTGCGGCCATTGTATTCAGCATCTCTTGAAGCTTCTGCTGCTGCTGTTCTTGAACCCTTGTTATTGATCGGGTGAGCTGTCGGTGGCCCGTCGAAGCGCGGCTATCCTCTTTCCCGGACACCATGTAAACAGTATGGACCGTTATGCCCCCAGACTTAGGGCGTTTGGTCTCGGTGTCTTTACGTTCTGTCGTATTCATATAGGCTTTGTTAGTTATATGTATGCCCTAGAGGCCATTACTGTGCATAAGATGTATATTGTAGTGGATGCTGGGATATATATAGGGAGGACTTTCTTTCTCGACATGATAGTATGCTATCTGGTTGCTCTTTACCTTAACGTGTATACCGATTGTCTCTCTGTTACATGTTGGTAAAGCCCTTAGGATGTGTACTTGACTACCTGGACTATGATGCGGATCATACTAGTGGGGACATGGTAGTCTATAAGTACATCCTTCAAAGTCCCTAGTCGTGGGTGTATCGAGACGGGGCATCGATATACCAGAGTAGACTAGCGTATACCTTCTCGACCCATACAGATGGGCGATGGATGATCCCATATCCATTGGTGTTTGACATCAGGGATGATATACGGGTGCTCAGTGGAGACTGGGTACACTGGACGGACTCGCCGAGAACTCCCAGATGGTATTATACCTCACGTCAGATGGCAGTTCTCTGGTGACACTGGTACAAAGTAGTCTGTTGACCCGAGATCGTCATAGAGTCTTGTGTGGCTCCCACTGTGCTTTGATTTCCATCTTACCACGTCCAAGAGGGCGTGCAAAACGGTGGTTTTTGGGTACAGTCCCGAGTCACATGGAGGCAATGAGCGATAGGAGGGGATTCGTCTCTCCCGGTATAGGGAGTTGATGTTGCGCTGTGTTCGATTGGCTATAACAGGAAATCCCTGGCCAGGGTTGCTGAGATTTACTGGTAAGTGTTACCAGTAGTTTCTCGAATTGTTAAGACCTCATATCGACACGACTTATCGAGCTATTGGGGTCTGACGTTTACCACCCTTAGGCGAGATATGCGACATATCAGACGATCAGACCGGACTGTACGGTAGTGTTACTGGTTGGATTCACTGGAGTGTGAGCGGGCTTGCTCGTCGATCTTCAGATCGCTCAATACCCGGGTGGCCGTTACGTTTAGCAGACCGCTTGCGGCTTGTGGGTGATTGATATGATCATCACCTGCTGCCGGCGTATTGACGAGTCTTTAGAGTCCTACACAGAGGTTTCCTGGCTCAAGCAAAACGAAATAGGAGCGCATATGAGATATGTGCGGGACCGAGAATAATGCGTGTATGTGATACCGTATTTCATTCTCGCGATCAATGTGTCGAATGGTTGTATGCAATATAACCTAGTTATCGATTCAAGCGTTGATTCGATAAGCCGATACATTGGATACTAGTCGGTTATATGCGATATGACCGGATCGTTAAATCAAGTGTTGATTTAATGATTTAATGTATAATTATATATTTGATATATTACTTTGCATTAACTAGTATTGGTTCACTTTAGATGGATATTCTCACTCGGATGTGCGCATTATATATGTGATATGATTTTGTGCACATGCTTGTATCATGTTTGATGATACATGTTTACTTGGTTAAGTGTAAAGAATTAAACCATGGTTAAACTTATGATTAGGGTTTTATTTCCTTTTTCCCATTTATTTATCTATTTATTCATTTTGGAAAATAGATGGAAAAAGGAGAAAAGAATGGTGGCTTTTTTTGTTGTTTAGTGGAAGCTTCATGAAACCTTGACCCTAACCATTTATTTAACCTAAGTTAATTCTCTACACTTTACCATGGTTACTTTTATGATAAGAATGATTATTCTTTTCTTTTCTAATTAATCTTATCATAATATTCTTCTTCTTCTTCCTTGAACTCAAGAAGAAACCTTCACTTCATCAATGGTGGATTGATGAAATGAGTGAGAAATCCAAAACTAAAGTCTACCCACTTCCTATTTCTTCATCCTCTACCTCTTGCCAAGTAGTAGAGTGTGTTTCCCTCACAAGTTTTCAAGACTTGGTGAAGGTGAAGCTCGATCTAGCGATGCCTCGACGTAGATCATCTTCGGCATGGACATCGACGACCTAGCTTGCCCATTCTCCGACGAAGCCGACGCTAGAGCCCGGATTTGATTTGGACAGCGGAGAGGACCTCATCTCGGAGCCGTGGAGGTGGAGGACCAGATCTACAAAGGTTGTATTTCCGTTTCTTTGTAGTTAAGTTGTTAACTAGTTTACTTTTCGCCTAGATTTCTAGCAAACGATCCGTACACTAGGATTTCTCGGCACCATAATATTTGAAATTGGCATGTTCGATGCCTTGTGAGACCTCTTGAGAGTGCCTAGGAACCCTACAGTGGTATCAGAGCCTAGCTAGAGCCTTAGGCGAAGTCTAGACGGAATTTGAAACCCGAACGAACCCGAAACCCGATCACAAACATGCTCTCTCATGCCGCGGAACCGCAGCCGTACGGCCCCAGTATTTAAATTTATTTGCACAGTAATTCTTAGTTTCCAGTGGTGATTTTTCTGGGAATTTTTAATATTTATTCAAGAGTTGAATTTTCTGGAGTTGTTTTGGGGATTCGGTGTTTCGATCGGAGTATCAAATTTTGTCTGTGTGGCTTTCCGGATAAATTTTAGAATATGTTAAAAAGTTCGACCGGATATAAATACCCAATTTTTCCCCTGTCGGGAAATTTCCAAGTGTTGGATTTTCCCGTAGTTTAACAACGTTCTAAGTAGTGCAAGTAACGCGATGGACCCTCTAGAAGACAACAAACCTTAACTCGATTATGTGACCGTCTTGAACTGCCCTTTGAACCTTCGGGTTTGGGGCAGTACGGCGTGCCACATGTGAGGCGTTGGCTTGACCCTTCTACGGCTGGACCGTCGGTACTGAGGCACGAACTGAAAGTTGTTAGACTTATTTCATATGTTGAGCTGTATCGGGAAAACTTGGGTGTTTGAATGTTCAATCGGAAAGTTTAACATTTTCTAATTATCCGGAATGTGATACAATAATTGGAATTCACAAATAGTTATGAGATAACTGAATGAATGTTATAAACATAGCAGTTTAGTCTCACTTGATCGGTTGCCACGGAATTTTGATGTGATCAAAAGTCCGTCGCAATCACGTAGCGTACGCGAATACTCACCGGGTAAACTTAATAGACAGCTACACCCCATAGCCACGACCAAGTGACTGTAGGAGAACCCCGTCGCCGAAAGCATCCGTTCGGGTGCTCGCTGTAGCGGTGTTCCGCCTTGTTGCACTTCGTCGACGGTATCGGGGGTGCGGCCGTCTACTGAAGTTTTCGACGAGCATTCGATCAGGATGTCGGGAATCTTGTTGAATTGCCCGACTTGATATTGAAAAGTGTTTTCGATAATGAGACTAAAATGCGGGGTTTATAATTGTTAGGCATACGATGTCTAAGTAATTCATTTGGTCAGGCATGCGATGTCTGAGGAGGTTGCGGATTCCAACTGTTGTAGTTTTACACTTTCTTTTCTGTGACCGTAAGTGTAATATGTGATATCGCCGGTTTCGTTTCTATATGTCAACGACAATTGGGATGCGCATATTTACTTACGTTGATGACATGTGATGTTATGTGTTGCTGGATATGTTATATTGGATCGTCGTGTTTGAATAGCCGGGGTTTTTTATGTGAGATGAGTGTTTTTCATTTTTCATTCATGTAAAAACTTGTATTTAATATTCTTTTATTGGGGCGCTTCCAGGTTGCGGAAGTTGTCACCGTTTGTATATTATTTACTTTTCCGCACTAGGATAGACCCAAGGAGGAGGGCACAAGTAACCGGGTTCTGGAGTCTAGTAGGAGACCAACTCGAGGAGTCGAGTCCGGGTCTCCTAACTCTAGAATTGGTAGGGTTGCTTGCCGCTCTCGTAGGGGTCTAGGGGTGTGGGTTTGGCTATTCATCGCGACCGTGGAATCCGTGTTTTATACTGGCTCGTATTGAAAACACGGACGTCCTAGTATATCCAATATTTCATATGATTCTTCTGCTGCGATATCTGTGATGTGATCATGTGATGTTCTGTGATAGATACAATATATTGTATATATGATATATTATATAGATGTTACTTATGTTTTACACCCGCGCTAGCCCTGCCCCGCTCTGCCGTTAGTTACCTAACCTAACGGTGCATGAGGGGACATCGAGGCGAATGCGGATGGCATAAGTGTACGTCGTATTTATCTGTAATGTTTAGGTAATTTAAATGATGGGACTTCATTAATGTGATTAATGAAATAAAAGAAACCTAAGATGTTGTAGAATCAAATTTCAAAATAAAACAGGTAGCTACAGTTCTTGCTTTGCACAGCAGTATATGTGATATATCCTGCACCTTATTCGATGAGGAAAGGACCGAGATCCCTTCACCGGGAGTGACTCCTTTAGGAATAACTGGCAGATGCTACACCCTCGGTTTGTCTTTTGATTGCTTTTAAGAGTTTTTGCTTTGCACAGTGATATATATGATATATCCCGCACCTCATTCGACGAGGAAAGGACCGACGATCCCTTCACCGGGAGTGACTCCTTTAGCAAAACTAGAAAAGCCTCAAAAACACTCCATTTCAAAATTCATTCGATCCTACAACGATATCAAGTTCATTACGCAATAGGTTTTCAGAAAAACCTGTCGTAGCCCTCCGTCATTTCAGATAAGTAGTAGTTAGTATTCGTGCTACGTTTGTTGGCCTGCGTCAAGGCGTAGTGTGCGGTAGCTAACTGGTGCTTATCTGCATAAGCATATGATGTGATTGGATTAGGGTAGTCGTGCGACTTTGTTGGCCTGCGTCAAGGGTCATGCGGGTGGGTTTAATTCAATCAGGAAATGACGGGTTGAACTTGACTAGCGGACTATGGTTTGTTGGCCTGCGTCAAGGTCATAGGACGCTAGGGGCAAAATATTATCGGGAATTTCAAGTGTTGAAATTTGCAATGAGATTGCATACCTTCTATGAGATAGTTGGATCCCGATACCCGCTGCGAGTAAGAGTTACTCCTGGAAGAGTTTTATACATTACAATTAGCCGATCAAGTAGGTTTCTAGAAAGGTGTTAACGAGGTTACGCCTCTGGGAAAACGAGGTTTACATTAATTAGGTTCGTGCGAAAGCACGGGGGACCTCCCTCAAAGTACCGACACTGGCCTGGCTGAAAGATTGGCGAACTTGTAGTGTGTAATTAATCCCGGCTAGTCTTTCCTTGTAGGGTTTGAAGGAAGATTTGATAAAAAGCAGTGGGAGCCATCCTGATTAGATAAAATAAAAACCAATCTATTCTTGACAGAGCGCACGCTGAGTGTTTTCTTCTCTCTCTCTCCAGGTAGCGACCATATCACGCCTTAATTAAGATAATAATACGGATAATTGACCGAACCCGCTTGTTATACTGAGCTGGGGAACGTTGGTCCCGCTCCACCTTATAATTGTTATAAGACAGAGCAGGAAATTGGAGAGTACCAGATTTCCCGTGCCGCCCAAACGAAGAGAGTGCATGCTGATGCATCATCTTCGGGTGTGTTCATTACAGAGAACTGTTTCTCAGTATCCTCTACATCCTGGGTATATGATACCGGATCAGGATCCCAGATATGTAATCTGTTACATAGGGCTACAGAAAGGTAGAAAACTGAGAACGGGTGATAAGTTTCATGAGGCAGAAAACGGGGCAAGAGTTGCAGCCAAGTCTGTTGGTCACTGTCACCCTGTATTATGAATACATTGATTCTGAACAAATGTTATTAGATACCGAACCTGATATACAAAATCATATCTATCTCTTTATCAGTAAAGAAATGATAAAATTTTGTATAGATGGATAATGTTTTGAACATTTCCTATATCAAAAGTTGATCGGTTCAGGCACGTTATCTAAAAGCATTAATGTTCTAAATCAAACTACAGTTCTTAGTATACGGATCACACACAAGAGGAAGAGTTCAGAAATGAACGAATCCTTCTTGAGGTATTGTAGACTAGGTCATATCAATGCGACCCGACTAGCTGAAGTTACATTTAGATGCATATTTAAATTAGTTTGAATTTACATCTTATGAAACTTGCCAGTCATGTCACAAAGATATAATGACACCAGCTCTGTTTATTGGAAACAGAGAAAGAGTTAGTGAACTCTTGGGATGATACATGTTGATGAATGTAAGGTCCCCTGTCTACACATGCCAAGACTGGTTCTTTGTACTTCATTACATTCTCTGATAATCTCTCAAGATTCAGACATATGTTCCTGTTGAAACACAAGTCCGAACCTTTTGAGATATTCACAGAATATAAGTTAGAAGTAGAGAACCAATACGGGTATAAGTATTATGTCCTATAATGAGATCAAGGAGGAGAATACTTAAGCACGGAAATCCTGGATCATTCTAAAGGAGAATGAGATTCTCTCTCAGCATTACTCCTCCGAATACACCATAGCACGATGGTATATCGGGGCGGAGCAGATACACCCTATTTGATATGGTGTGCTCTATGATGAGTACTGCTGAGTTACCTTTTTCCTTTTGGGAGTTATGCACTTATGAAGTTGCATACCTATTGAATAGGGTTCCAATCAAATCAGTTGCCTACCATTTCATATGTGATATGGAAACGGAAGCGCCCATATCTTAAGTCAGTTAAGATTTAGGGTTGTCCGGCCTATGTCTAAAAGCAAAATCCGGACAAGCTCGAGGCAAGATCTGTTATGTAGAACTGAAAATGTTCCAGCTATACAAACAACAGCAGATGATTTGGTAGAACCAAAGGATTCAATAGATACCAACGAACCTCAGCCTCTCCGCCGATCTAGTAGGGTTTTCTCACCCACCTGAGAGATACATCGGTTTCTCAATGACAGTGGGAGCGAGGATTGCATCATGAGATGATGACCCAACTAGCTTCGAGCTGGCCATCAGGAGTGAGACTCTGTAAGAATGGCTGGATGCTTAGCGATCTGAGATGGAATCCTTATACACCAACAAAGTATGGACTTTGGTTGCTATATCTGAAGGGTTAAATCCCCATCAGGAGCAAGTATATCTTGAGAAGATTACTTGGTGCACATGGAAAGGTTGAGACTTTCAAAGCTAGAATTGTTAAAGGTTTTCGTCATCAACCAGGCGTGGATAATGATGAAACCTTTTCCAGTAGCTATGCTCAAGTCCATCCAGATCCTACTTGTCATGGCTACATACCATGACTACGATATCTGGTGGTTGGGTGTCATGACTGCTTTTCTAAATGATGTTTTAGAAGAGTGCGTCTATAAGTACACAGCCAGAGGGCTTCGTAAACAGTGGGAGCAGCGGAAACGTGTGCAAGATGCTTTATTTGATAAAGCAGGCATCGCGGAGTTGGAACATCTGTTTTGATGAAGTAGTCAAAGAGTTTGACATCATCAAAATGGTAGATGAACCTTGTATATACAAAAAGGTAGTAGGGAGTATGGTGACGATCCTCGTAGAGTACGTGGATGACATACTCTTGATAGGGAAGGAGTTTCCTATGCTACGCTCGATCAATCTCCGCTTATCACAATGATTCTCCATAAAGGATCAAAGTGATACCTACTAAATCCTGGATTTTGGATCTATGAGATAGATCTAATTGGATGTTAGGACTCTCACTAGTTGTAGTGAGATGGTATCAATCGATCCTGGGGAGAATCTCTAGAAGTGTTCCAGGGTGATAAAGACGACTGAATGTCAGTCGCAGGCATTGTCTTTACCCTCAGTAAAGGGATGGTATGTTGGAAGAGTTCCAAGCTAGATTCCGTGGCATACTAGACGATAAAGGCACGATACATCGCTACTTAAGATGCTACCAAAGAGGCTGTTTGGGTGTATATTGGTTCATGAGATGAACTATGTTCCTCCCATTATGTGACAATGGAGTTGTGCTTATGCCAAGGAATGCATGTCCCATCAGTGATCCAGACATATTCTAAGGCAGTATCACTTGATCATGAAGATGGTTGATCTCCAGGGTGATCAAGGTTAGGAGAGTAGACTCAGAGGACAACACGGCGGATCCACTCACGAAGGCCTGTTTCCAGAGAGAGACTTTTATGGGATGGTTGAGTATGAGATACTACGACCACTGCTACAGATGGCCCTAGTGCAAGTGGGAGATTGTTAGTTATATATATGCCCTAGAGGCCATTACTGTACATAGGATGTATATTGTAGTGGATGCTGGGACATATATAGGGAGGACTTTCTTGCTCGACATGATCGGGTGAGCTGTCGGTGGCCCGTCGAAGCGCGGCTATCCTCTTTCCCGGACACCATGTAAACAGTATGGACCGTTATGCCCCCAGACTTAGGGCGTTTGGTCTCGGTGTCTTTACGTTCTGTCGTATTCATATAGGCTTTGTTAGTTATATGTATGCCCTAGAGGCCATTACTGTGCATAAGATGTATATTGTAGTGGATGCTGGGATATATATAGGGAGGACTTTCTTGCTCGACATGATAGTATGCTATCTGGTTGCTCTTTACCTTAACGTGTATACCGATTGTCTCTCTGTTACACGTTGGTAAAGCCCTTAGGATGTGTACTTGACTACCTGGACTATGATGTGGATCATACTAGTGGGGACATCGTAGTCTATAAGTACATCCTTCAAAGTCCCTAGTCGTGGGTGTATCGAGACGGGGCATCGATATACCAGAGTAGACTAGCGTATACCTTCTCGACCCATACAGATGGGCGATGGATGATCCCATATCCATTGGTGTTTGACATCAGGGATGATATACGGGTGCTCAGTGGAGACTGGGTACACTGGACGGACTCGCCGAGAACTCCCAGATGGTATTATACCTCACGTCAGATGGCAGTTCTCTGGTGACACTGGTACAGAGTAGTCTGTTGACCCGAGATCGTCATAGAGTCTTGTGTGGCTCCCACTGTGCTTTGATTTCCATCTTACCACGTCCAAGAGGGCGTGCAAAACGGTGGTTTTTGGGTACAGTCCCGAGTTACATGGAGGCAATGAGCGATAGGAGGGGATTCGTCTCTCCCGGTATAGGGAGTTGATGTTGCGCTGTGTTCGATTGGCTATAACAGGAAATCCCTGGCCAGGGTTGCTGAGATTTACTGGTAAGTGTTTTCAGTAGTTTCTCGAATTGTTATAGACCTCATATCGACACGACTTATCGAGCTATTGGGGTCTGACGTTTACCACCCCTAGGCGAGATATGCGACATATCAGATGATCAAACCGGACTGTACGGTAGTGTTACTGGTTGGATTCACTGGAGTGTGAGCGGGCTTGCTCGTCGATCTTCAGATCGCTCAATACCCGGGTGGACGTTACGTTTAGCAGACCGCTTGCGGCTTGTGGGTGATTGATATGATCATCACCTGCTACCGGCGTATTGACGAGTCTTTAGAGTCCTACACAGAGGTTTCCTGGCTCAAGCAAAACGAAATAGGAGCGCATATGAGATATGTGCGGGACCGAGAATAATGCGTGTATGTGATACCGTATTTCATTCTCGCGATCAATGTGTCGAATGGTTGTATGCAATATAACCTAGTTATCGATTCAAGCGTTGATTCGATAAGCCGATACATTGGATACTAGTCGGTTATATGCGATATGACCGGATCGTTAAATCAAGTGTTGATTTAATGATTTAATGTATAATTATATATTTGATATATTACTTTGCATTAACTAGTATTGGTTCACTTTAGATGGATATTCTCACTCGGATGTGCGCATTATATATGTGATATGATTTTGTGCACATGCTTGTATCATGTTTGATGATACATGTTTACTTGGTTAAGTGTAAAGAATTAAACCATGGTTAAACTTATGATTAGGGTTTTATTTCCTTTTTTCTATTTATTTATCTATTTATTCATTTTGTAAAATAGATGGAAAAAGGAGAAAAGAATGGTGGCTTTTTTTGTTGTTTAGTGGAAGCTTCATGAAACCTTGACCCTAACCATTTATTTAACCTAAGTTAATTCTCTACACTTTACCATGGTTACTTTTATGATAAGAATGATTATTCTTTTCTTTTCTAATTAATCTTATCATAATATTCTTCTTCTTGTTCCTTGAACTCAAGAAGAAACCTTCACTTCATCAATGGTGGATTGATGAAATGAGTGAGAAATCCAAAACTAAAGTCTACCCACTTCCTATTTCTTCATCCTCTACCTCTTGCCAAGTAGTAGAGTGTGTTTCCCTTACAAGTTTTCAAGACTTGGTGAAGGTGGAGCTCGATCTAGCGATGCCTCGACGTAGATCATCTTCGGCATGGACATCGACGACCTAGCTTGCCCATTCTCCGACGAAGCCGACGCTAGAGCCCGGATTTGATTTGGACAGCGGAGAGGACCTCATCTCGGAGCCGTGGAGGTGGAGGACCGGATCTACAAAGGTTGTATTTCCGTTTCTTTGTAGTTAAGTTGTTAACTAGTTTACTTTTCGCCTAGATTTCTAGCAAACGATCCGTACACTAGGGTTTCTCGGCACCATAATATTTGAAATTGTCATGTTCGATGCCTTGTGAGACCTCTTGAGAGTGCCTAGGAACCCTACAGGCTTTCATTGGCCTCCTTCTCCTTTGAGCAGTTGATGTTGAGGGGGCCATCGTGTAAGTCCACGTTGCTCACCTCGGTTCTTACGGGGAGGCGGAAACGACGAAAAACAATGATTTTGGCTCAAGGCAACATGGACTAAAAGTCGGGATCTTTGCTAAACTAGAAACTAGTAAACACTAAGAGGTTTTAACTACTATGCTTGTAGAAAGTATACCTCACGGAACCGGTCCTTCGGGTCTTCATTCCGCTGTCCCGCTCGTCTATCCAAGCTCCAAGCGTCGATCCGGACCTTAGGCACCTCCGCGGCCTTCTTGAGTCGAAGACGATCCACCCGAGAGTTGTACACTAAGCTCCGCCTCAAGCTAAGGCAACTAGGGCAAAGTGATTGCTAGTCAAGAAGCCCTAGAATGTGTAAAGGAGATGTATGGATGTATTTGTCTTTGTGGGATCTTTTTCTCTCAACACATGAGATCAAAAGATAAGATCAAGAGGAGGAAGAAGAAGGAGAAAAGTTAGCAACCATGGAGCTTTTCTTTTCTTCTTATTTCAAGAGAGAGAATGAGAAAAGAATAATGAAAAGATTAAGCCAAATGAAATGAACCATGGTTGCAATAATACACAAGAATCATCATTACTAATCCTATCATGAAAGAGTTGATGGCACATTGAATTGACCATTATCATAACTCAAGAATTAAAAAGAAAATAAAAGAAGAGTGTAGATCCCTCTTGAAAGTCAATGGTCAATACGGTCAACGGGTCAACAAAATCAAGAGGGGTTTAAGTGGTCAAATGGTCAATGCAATTAGCCATCACTAATCTATCACTAAAAGGATTAATAAACAATGTCTCCGACTCATAACGGTTTTGACCAAACAAATTGTCAAAGCCCTAATGAGTGTGCCACATTATGGTTTTGGCCAAACTATCTACAAAAACCCTAATGGGGAACCTCCTCCTTCATCGCTCCTCAAAACTGTGCATACACACCTGCATCCGCATTCCGTAGAATGCGAATGCACAGAAGACAAAACAAATCCATCTGTGCAATACTAGGATCTGGCTTATACCAAAGCCCACTAGTATTGCCTGCCCGAACAGCATACGCACACAAGTGCATGTAAGTGATCGTAGCCCTGCCGTAAAACCATACGGCCTCTACACGTTTCGCTCAGTGCAGGGAAACTTTCTGTGTGGGACTCTAAAGACTCGACACTACGCTGGCAGTGGGTTTAACTATAGACCGCAAGCGGCACTAGCTGTACGTAACGGTCCCCAGGTAGATGTCGATAAGAAGGACGATGAGGTAAACCCATCCGAACTCCTACTGAGCCTGTATGTGACAATCTCCGTACAGTCCGGTCTGTTCGTCTGATACATCGCATGGCGGGCCTAGGGGGCGGTGAACGTCAGTCCCCTAATAGCGGTACAAGTCGTGTCGGAGTGTAGCCCAGAACACCCTGAGATAACACTGGAAACCTACCAGTATATCTCGCTTGCCCTGGCCAGGGACTACTTGTGTAATGGCTCTCCTAGACACAACGCGATGTCAACCCCCAATACCGGAAGAGACGAATCCTGTCTAACCGTCACTGCCTCCAAGTGCTTCGGGACTGCACCCAACTACTACCTGTTTGCACGACTCCTTTGAGCCGTGGTAGGGTAGTAATCTAAATACAGTGGGAACACACTCGAGGCGAAGTGACAGTGTCAAGTCGGCGGACTAAGCTGTACTCATGTCACCTGGGAACTGATAACTGACGATAGGTATAATACCAACCAACAGTTCCCGACGAGTCCTGTCCAGTGTACTCGTAACCTAACGAGCACCCGCATACTATCTCAAGTACGACGTACTGACGGCTGTGGGAAAGACCGTCTCCCCCGCTGGGATGAGAAGCGCATACGCTAGTCTACTCCGGAGTATCGATGCCTTGTCTCGATAGTCCTACAACTAGGGACCTGTATAAGGATGTGCTTATGGATTACCCAGCCCCCACGAGTGTGAGCGCCATCACAACGCTGGTAATCAAGCAAAGATCCTAAGGGCTCTACTAATATGTATATAAGCGATATGCTAAAAGAAACACATGCACATATTGAAGTAGAGACAAACCAAGTAGCATACTACCATTTTGAGCAAGATTGTCTATACAACTGTGAATATCCCAAGCTTCCATCAAGTAATATACAAGCTAGTATGATACAGTAATGGCCTCTAGGGCATATACACTAACACGTCGCAGCGGGCACCTAGGCAGTCGTCGTCCTTTATGGCTTGCTAGGACGATTCTCTTCCTGCTGAACCTTCAGCTTCTTTTGTCGGCGAGGATAGTCTTGATCGACCACTGACTCTCGGACTTGTCGCCAGATTTTATAAACTTTGGAAGACAGCCGTTGAGGGGACTGCTTTGGCTTCATTTCTGTGACTGTCTCTACCGGTGGAGGAGATCTCTTCAGCACGGCGGTAGGAGAGTTCCTGCGCACCTTATTCAGCAGCTCGAAGCTGTTCCCGGTTGGAACAGCAGCATTAATTTCCGCCGTTGGGGCTGGTGGAGTTAGCCCAGAAGGGGAGTTGCCCCCGGCCTTCCTTACCCGGCGCCAGTGGCGACGTTGAGCGTGTCGAGCTGATGGAGTTGGTTCGGTGACAGGGATAGCTATGCCTTGCCCCCCTGTTCAGGTCAGGCGCTGCTGGTACCAGCCTCTTGAAGACTGACGTTCGCCGAGAAGTAATGTCCAGTCTATCGAATATAGACCTCTGGGCAGAGGTGACTTTGCCTGGAGCGGGAGCCGGAGTGGCCAGCCTTATGAAAACTGACTTCCTGGCAGGAGAAGCCTTTCCGATGATTTCGTCTGCTTGAGCCGGGATGGCTATCCGCTTTGGGATGGCTACTTCAGGTATTGCGGGCTTGTTCATGGGCCCGTTGGAGCTTTGGCCCAGTCTATTGAAAACCGATGCATTGGATTTGGACGACCCGTTGAGAGGGGCCGCAGTAGTTGTGAGCCGGTTACAGACCGAGCTCTTTGGGGCTTCTTGCGATGGTACAGGGGCGTTGAAGCTCATCGGTAGGATCATGGTCCCAAAGAATAGCCCAGTGGTGGCCTGAGTTACCTATTCCACTAGCATCTTGAACAGGGAGGCCGCTTGAGGCCCGTAGGTCACTCCTCCCGCGAGGATGCAGTGGGAGTTGTAGTTGCAGTTAGTGCAGTTTGAAGCCATTGATCTTCTGTTTTCTGCACGGAGCAAGACACCAAATCTAAGTACCTCGAATCCATAGGCAACAATAGCAAACCGCGATTCGTTCGCGAACACGACACAAGAAGTGTGGAGTGGAAAGAGGAAGAGGTCCCACCCGACGTGCCAGAATCTGTTCCCCTCCGAATCACGCAGACGCGATAAACGTCTTGCTTGAAATTCGGGGCAAATGCTAATTGGTGATAACCGTCCACCTCTCCGAAGATGCCAAGTTGATTTATGGCACCATATATCGAATGTTTAAATGGATGCGGCCGATGTAGCAGACTTCGTCAGATTCCCCCTCACCTGAGGGGTTTTTGATTGTGGGGACACTCTTCCCTGCAGGCGCAAGCCCCTGCAGTTAATTACGATACCGCATCGCGGTAACAACTTTCTCCTTCTCCATATGGTCACTTCGTGTCGTGGGTGTTTGTTTTGTTTGTGGTTGCCCGTGGATTGTATATGGAGATTAACTTATGTTGTCGCCCGTAGGGCGTGGATTAGTCCAAATCCGTATCTTATTAGATTTGGGTTTGGGGGTTTGGTTTAAGGGTACGTTAGCCTCATTTGAGACTAAGATCAATTTAAACGTTTATTAAGGATACGTTAGTCTAATTTCTAGACTAAGATTAATTTAACAGGATCGTTTAGATCCGACAAAAGAGCATTTAGACTCTATTATTTAGTTTACGGACATTTCGGTCGATTACCAGTTTAAGGACATGGTGGTCCAATGTTAGTTTAAAGACATCCCGGTCAAGGTTAAGGACATCATAGTCCGTGGAATGTATGGCTGTCGGGACCCATCACCTCTCTGAAGACGTTGAAGGATTACAACGACAAATATCAGAGGAGTTCGGAGATGTACCCTTGAACCAATGTTGGTTGGGAGATCTATAGTCCAATTTGGGACTAAAGTCTGTTTGCAGGTTTATGAGCATATGGGCTCAGTTGATATGAGTTGAACATTTTATTGTTCTGGCTATTGAGCCTTCATCTGGGCTCGGCCATTTTAATAATGCATAGCATTTATTAGAACAAAGTATGTTCTGACAATGCGCCACGTGGCGCATCAGGCGCTTTGCGCCAAGGAAAGAGCGCATTACACTTCTGTTGGATAGCGCACACGAGGAGGACACGTGTCGTGCTTAGCGCTGAGTGCTAATTTATTGGCGCATTGCGCTTTTAGTGTATGAGCGCGTTGCGCTAGTCTGTTGGAGCACCAGTGAGTGAGACGTGGCGCGCTTAGCGCTGAGCGCCAGCCTATGAGCGCAGTGCTCTGTTCTTAGAAGCACAAAGCGCAGATTGTTTCTCTGGTTGACACGTGGTAGGTTTTTGCGCCGAGCACCGGTCCAAGGAGCGCAAGGGCGCAGTTCATGAGTGCAAGGCACTTTTTAATAGCGCAAAGCGCTTCTGATCGGTTTTAAGATCAAAGAACAGATTTATGTTCTTCAAAGGAGGCTTTGCCTCGAGATCAAAGAACAAAAGTTCTTGTTTTTTATAAAAGGCTCTAACTTTATAGATCAAAAGATCTGTGAATGAAGTAAAATACTTCTTTTAATCTTTTTATGAATAGATCTTTTTGATCTTTTCTTTTAAATTAAAAGACCTTGATCTTTTTTATAGATCTAAGATCTTTTTAGAAGATGGTTCTTCTTTTTATGAGATGTTTCATCTCTGTTGTTCAAGAACATAGTTCTTTACCTTTAAGATGAAGAAAAATCTTCTTTTTCTTAAGACTTTGCTCTTTTTGCAGGGGGGTTTTCCCTCTTTTTCTGTATGTGTCTCTCTATCTTTTAGACTTGAAGTCTAGGGTCTTTTATATAGGGCCAAATGATTTGTTGAATTGGTTAAAGAGATGTTTATCTGATTGATCTGGGAATATTTCCCACAGTTGGATCTTTGATCCCAAGGCTTCTGTTTTACAGAAGATAATCTTCTTGTTTTTAACAAGATTGGAAAGATCTTTCCATAACAGAATTTTAGTTCTGATTAATTAATAATTTATTATTAATAGATCTTTTGATCTGACGGTGGGGGAATTTAATTCCAGTGCTGGCGCACCTTGCGCAGAGCGCAGCGCAACTGTGCTATCGTGCCCGTGCTTGACACGTGGCACACAGCGCAACTGCGCAAGCGCGCCCGTGTTTGACACGTGGCACGCAGCGCAGAGCGCAGCGCAACTGCGCTAGCGCGCCCGTGTTTGACACGTGGCACGCAGCGCAACTGCGCTGGCGCGCCCGTGTTTGACACGTGGCACGCAGCGCAGAGCGCAGCGCAACTGCGCTGGCGCGCCCGTGTTTGACACGTGGTGCACAGCCCAGAGCGCTGGATCTGAAGCGTTTTCTTCAATTTAAATTTTGGAATTTGAACAGAGCTTTGCTCTAATTGGGGGTGCGCTGCCTAGGGCGCAGCGCTCCTGGCGCTGGCGTGTCTGCTTTTGACACGCAGTGCGCAGCGTGCAGAATCTGAAGCGTTGCTTCAATTTTTACTTTAGATTTTTAATACAGAGCTTTGCTCTTATTGGGAAAAGGAAGCGTCGCTTCATTTCAAATCTTGGAATTTGAACAGAGCTTTGCTCTGATTGGGGAAACACGGTGCATAAACAATAAATATGGAGTATGGAATAAAACATGTCATTCCCACGGAAATCCTAAGCTCGTGGTAGGAAAAAAATCCAACAAGGCAATCCAATTCCCAATTTCCACAATCAGCCCCTAAATTGGCTCTCATATCATGTAAGTCTCGTATATCCTGTATGTACAACTTCGGTATATCTCACGTATCCTGTATATCCAGTATCAGTATGTCTCACATATATTGTATGTCCAATATCAATATATCTCACATATCCTGTATATCCAATATCAATATATCTCACATATCCTGTATATCCAATATCAATATATCTCACATATCCTGTATGTCCAATATAAGGTGAATGTACAGTATCGACACCCAAAAACATCATGAAATAAGTGTCTAGCATCGACACAAAAATACATGTTTATACGTCCTCGAATATTAAGTGCCAAACACCGACACTCTCGATCCCCGTATTGGTAATATACGTCCTCGAATCTTAAGTGCCAAACACCGACACTCTCGATCCCAGTATCGGTAATATACGTTCTCGAATCTTAAGTGCCAAACACCGACACTCTCGATCCCCGTATCGGTAATATACGTCGTAGAATCTTAAGTGCCAAACACCGACACTCTCGATCCCCGTATCGGTAATATACGTCCTCGAATCTTAAATGCCAAACACCGACACTCTCGATCCCCGTATTGGTAATATACGTCCTCGAATGTTAAGTTCCAAACACCGACACTCTCGATCCCCGTATCGGTATAAAACAAATATTAAGTGGATCCATCCAATATCAAGTAAAGAAATAGAATACTTGCATAATTCCATGAAACCACCAAGGTTCTCAAATCCAGAAAACATCAAGTAGTGAATACGTATGAATGCAAGAATCAATACACATATATTAGCGTCCTATTCCACTAATATTGGTGTAAAAGCATATATAACAGCGTCCCATTCCACCGTTATATATACAGGAGTAAAAATATCAGAGACATCATATGAAATCCATGAATGTAATATATGCAACATGAAACAATAATATGAGCATATAAAGGAAAATAGCTATTTAACTGCAACAATTTACTAAATATATCACGCGGTTCCTGATTTCCCCGAAATTAGATGCAACATCATAGACAGGTGAACATGTAGTTATAATAAGGTGTGCGTAACCATGTCGGTATAGCAAGATATGTGTGTCCCAATGTAAGTATGTATGATGTCAAAGTAGCTGTAGCAAGGTATGTGTCTATACCTATCCATAATACCCTCCAAGTATATGTTTGTATGTATGTCAGATGTATAGGTAGCTATGTCTCATATGTGTATATACCTATCACAATGGTACAATACCATATAGGTATATGGGTAACTAGCATGTAAGTATACAAGTATGCTATATATCATAAGCACAATTAAAATATGAATCAATGTCTCAATATCCCTAACCAAACAGTATTATATCTATAAGGGTATTGTGCGTGTTACGGCAACTATTGACGGTATGCGTGGCATACAATCAGTGCTCGTGCAACACAAGCCATCGATAATAGTGCAGTGTCCTAAGGATACTAGTCCAAGCACAACACTAACCAAGTAGTAATATGTGTATGCGCAATTCTATATATGCAATAGAATACGCGACAAAACATAACAACTCTAGCCCAGACGCATAACGCCATGCGGGCGATTCCCCTGTAGATGTTAAATCTACTCACCAACGCTCGTGGCTAAGTGAAGCCAACCACTTGTTTTTCCCCTTGTAGCAGTGTCCGAAGTCCCTGCCTGCGAACCTACCACAACACAACGATAACACAAGTATATATATTAATAAACGACCAAAAACATGCACAAACTAAGTTTTTACCGACACACCAACTCCAACCCTACTCCCAAGTGTTCGTATTGTGGCTAACGTGCGTAGCGACACGACGAAAACAACCTAAGAGCAAAAACACACAAAGTGCACGGTCCGTGTCGTATAACGTATCGCGCGGACACAAAACACTAGATTATAGGAAAACGATCCCAGATTTTTCATACAGTAAATACTAAAAAAGTAAACAGCACCAAACACCCCTAACCAACAGCAGACAACTACCCACAAAAGCCAAACTCCATCACCTCCCCCCATAGCCGACGTCGCCGGAATTTGCCAGAGGGTCGCCGGCCCATGCCGGTGGGGTGGGTCTCGTGTCTCAGGTGGTACTCCAGGGTCACTAGTACATCACTATAATTTTGTTTGGTTACTCACTAAAATTTCCAGGTCACAGCAGTTCTCAGAGGTTCAAAAAGACACTAAAAAATACGATATTTCACAAATCGATTACTTTAACTGTCCTACGCTACAACCAACGAGCTACACAATATAAAACTCCTATTTAACAGAGTAGGGAGTTATACCTATCAAAGCTAGTTCCCAAGATCCAAGCTTTCCTAAATCCCAGATGATAATTCAAGACTTATGGTATTTTTGTGATATATTTTAGGATTTTGGGGATTTATTGGCTTGGATTGATGCAAAAGGAGAAAGAAGGGATCAAGGGCAGAAGGGGGAAGAGGGATTTCGGCCAAGTGAGGAAATGGGGAGAGTTGTGTGGAGTGTTCTAGCATAAATCAACAATGAATGCCATTAAATGCATTCACACATGCATGCATGAATCTCCTTTAATTCTTTTCTCATTTTCTCTAAATTTTAATCCTAATAACCAAACAAATATCTAGATAAGATGTGAGGGTTTAATAACTCAACTTAATTTGTTAAAAAGATCACTTCAGAGAAATTTCCCAAAATGTGAATACCGCATTAAAATAATATTTAAATTGGGAAAAAAATCAAATTGAACCAAAACGTCTCATATACCGCCAAATCTTGCACACCGGCTTTATTTTAGCTAAACTAGATGCTGGCAAGTCTATATGGTCGTTTGATCACAGTCGGTTTAAAACGGAAAATACCGATAATTTTACCCAAAAACGGAAAAATTCGCATAACGATATTCCAAAACGTTACATAACAACTGAGTGGAGGCTGGGCTAGGGCGGATGCAAAACATAAGCAACGCCTACTAGATATCATATATAGATATTGTACATTCGTCAGACGCAATAATAGGCAATCCAGATCACCGATGAACAAATTGGATATTTTAGGAATCCGTATTTCCTTTGATCCTGCAATGAAAGACGGGTTACATAGTCGTGATGAATAGCCAACCCCACCCTAGACCCCTACGGGTACGGAAAAATACCCGTCAAGTACCCGAAGTGAAGCGGTCTCCCTCAAGGACGTGAGTAGGCCACTAAGCACTTCAAAGTACCCGGTAGTTTGTGCACCCACCTTTGGTCTATCCTAGGAGCAGAAAAAAGTAAATGAAATAATAAAACGGTGGCTACAACCTCAACCCGGATGTGCCCCGCAAAAGAATATTACAACAATTTACAATTTATAAATGAATGAAAGAAACACTCGTTTCACATCCCAGGCTATCCATTCACGACAATCCAACATGTTCATATTCACAAACATAAAGTAACCATTACAGAAATGTGCAACCCCCTGCTAACCGACATATAGCAATTAGAGGAGGTTTACGAACACATTAATCACAACACAGATATAATCCAGTTAGCCAAAGTTCTTAGAATTTCGATCAATCACAACATTTGAATCTACTCCAAAAACTTCTCTGTGCACAAAAAACCTGATCAGAAACAAAATAATCTCAGAAAACCCATAGAAGAATAACTGAGGAAATTTGGGTTGACTCGGTATCAACTCGGCAGCGGATCCGCGGCGGATCGCTCAGATCGGTCGCAGTTCCACGGCTGTTTGGCCGAGTCACAATCCCAAATTTCATTATAATTCTTTAAAAACCCTGCTTGTATTTTTAAGGTCCCTGAAAAAAAATTTAGACCTCTATTTAAAATCGGCAGAAACTTGGTGAAAATATTGTTTTTTCGGGAATAAATCGCGATCGAATTTTTAAAGACTTTGCTAACATGTTAGTTATGGTTTAGCTAGGCTCTGATACCACTGTAAGTCAACGTTACACACCCCACAAGATTCAGGGAGGCGGAATAGGTAAAACAATCATTTTGTTCAAAGTAATATCGACTATCAAACGGATCTTTGCTAAACCCTAATGAATAAACTATCTAGAAGTGGTTAACTACTATGACAGATGATTATACCTCAAGATACTAGTCCTTCTTGTTCTTGATATTCACCTCCTCATCGGCCTCCTCGATGTAATAGAAGATCCACCCGAGTGTTCCTTCTTCCAGATTTAACCTCTAACTTAAGGTAACTAAGTGGCTAGGATTGCTAATCTAAGGGACCTAGAGGATATAGAGATTGATTAAGGATCTATTAGTCTTGCTAACCCTATGATTCTCAACTCATGAGAGATTTAGGGTTATGTTGAAGAAGATGAGAGCTTGAGGAGAGAGAATGCATTTGTGATAATCAATAGAACTTGAGTCATTTGGATAATATTATGAAGCATGAAAATATCTAAGCAATAATATATTAAATCATCAACCATGCTTCATTAATTACCTTGAGATGAATCACCTCATGACTCATGTGCAATTAATGAAAATAACACATCATCTCTCCACCTCATTAAGTTTAATTCACAAATGAATTAAAACAAAATGAGTCTCCTTTCTTCTAGAAGCTTTCCGACTAATTACGAGAATGCCCCTCCCATCCGTATTCACGAAAAACTCGGATATACTGAGACTGCATAAATCCAATAATCCAATAGTAGAATCTGGCTTAAACCAAAGCCTGCTAGTATAATCTATCCGAACATCATACGTGCACAAGTACAAATATATGTCTGAACCCTGTCGTAAAACCATACGACCTCTATATCGTTTCGCCTGTAGCAGGGAAGCCCTCTGTGTGGGACTCTAAAGACTCGACATTATGCTAGCAGTGGGTTTAACCACAGGCCGCAGGCGGTACTAGCTGTACGTAACGATCCCCAGATAGATGTCAATAAGAAGGTCGATGAGGAAACCCATCCGAACTCCTACTGAGCCTGATGTGACAATCTTCGTACAGTCCGGTCTATTCGTCTAGGACTATCGCATATCGGGCCTAAGGGCGACAACCGTCAGTCCCCTAAAAGTAGTATAAGTCGTGTCGGAGTGAAGGCCGTTACACCTTGAGAAATTACTAGAACACCTACCAGTAAATCTCGCTTGCCCTGGCCAGGGACCTTGCGTAATGGCTCTCCAAACACAGCACGATATCAACCCCCAATACCGGGAGAGACGAATCCTATCTAACCGCCACTGCCTCCAAGTGCTTCGGGACTGCACCCAACTGCTACCTATTTGCACGACTCAGTCAAGCCGTGGTATGGTAGCAATCTAAGAACAGTGGGAACACACTCGAGGCGAAGCAGCAGTGTCAAGTCAACGGACTATGTTGTACACATGTCACCTAGGAACTTTTAAATGAGGACGGGTATAATACCAACCAACAGTTCCCTGCGAGTCCTAACCGGTGTACCCGTAACCCAATGAGTACCTGCATACTATCTCCAGTACAACGTACTAATGGCTGTGGGTCAGACCATTTCCCCTGCTGGGACGAGAAGCGTATACACTAGTCTATTCCGGAGTATAGATGCCCTGTCTCGATAATCCTACAACTACGGACCTGAAAAAGGATGTGTCTGTAGACTACCCAGCCCCCACTAGTGTGACTGCCATCACATCGCTGGTAGTCAAGAAAGATCCTAAGGGCTCTATCAATATGTATTCGCGATATACTAAAAGAAACATATACACATATTAAGATAGATATAAACCAAGTAGCATACTACTATGTTGAGAAAGACTGTTATAAACCCGTGTATATATCCCAAGCTTCCAAAATGTAATATACAAGCTAGTACGATACAATAATGGCCTTTAGGGCATATAACACAAACACTATCTGCGTACTGAAATTCTCCTCGGCTACTGTCAATCCAGAGTCTCTCACACGGACTCGAAATTACGAACTCGGTACCTTCATCACTCTGTAAAATATCTCTAGCTGAACACGTCCTCGGGAACTCGTCCCAACCATCGGAGGAATACTCCATATTCGTCCGTTCTCGATCAACTCACAATACATCTTGGTCAGGTCCTCTATCCGAAGCTGGTCCACTTACTGATCTCCTGTCGGAGCATCCAACGTACAACGTCCTCTCTGGATCGATCTACTCTAGATCTGAGTAAGACTCTCCACACTGGAATTCTTCAACTCAACTGGGCCTGCGTCGGTGTATCAAATCTGACGAATCACTTCCGTCTCTCAACTCAAGATAGACTAGCTACCATCTGTCGCATCTCTGCCTAAAAGCTCCAGCGATCTCACCACGTAAGCTCTGGAAGCGGTATCCCATCAATCTCAGCAACAGCTAGGTCATCTGTCTGCAAGGTAGACGACATCACAAACTTTGATGTAGGCTGTACATCAACGGTCCTCTCACAATAGGCAGCCTCTAACAATGGCCCGATCAACCGGTGCAAAACCGAACACTCGCCTCAAACGAGAGGTCACAACACAACACTAAATCGATACGTTCCCATGTCACCAGAAAACACGATGGTCAGTCCTCGTCCATGACGAGCTCGCCCTGACCGCTTCACTAGCAACAGCTCAATCTGTGCTCAAACCATGGTGACAGGAACTTCAATCAAGTATCGACGAAAATAGATCAAAGTGATGAAAAGAATTAACATATCCCAAAAGGATGTAAGTCCACGTTACCTACCCCGGTGCTTACGGGGAAGCGGAATAGGTAAAAAACGGTTTTTTAACACAAGGTAACATGGACTAGAACTAGAGGATCTTTGCTAAACAAAAACTAACAAACTAACTACAAGTTTAGCAACTCAGTTAGAAGGTTATACCTAGGTCTTGAACTCCTTCTCTTCTTGTTGTGGTCCTCTTTCTTGCTTGCTCCTTGGAGTGGTGTAGACAGCTCCTCCTCTTCGTCTTCTCTTTGCCGAAGAAAGATCCACCCGAAGGCCTCTACCTTGAGCTCCTACCTCAACCAAGAGGTAACTAGAGTGCTTGGCTTGCTAAACCTAGAACCCTAGAATGAGTAGAGTGAAATCTTGATGGTTTTATCTCACAAGCTCATGGTTCTCAACACATGAGAGATGAGAGCTTTGAGAGAGGAAGAGGATGAGCTAAAACGTGAGAGAGAAAGAGCAAGATCATATGAGAGAAAATGATAATAATAATAATAATTAAAAGAAATTGTGATGGTTAGTTTGGAATGACCATTATCATTTTACATTAAATGAAATTTGCAAGAATCAAGAAGCATCTTTCAAATGAAATGATGATGGTCAAAATGTCAACAAAAGTCAACCGGTCAACCAAAGTCAAAAGGTCAACAAAAGTCAAATGGTTAACCTAACCATGGCACAATTATCCATAATTAATATCATTAATCATTATCCTTAATTAATATCAATAATCATATCTCTTATTCTCATTAGGGTTAAGAAAAAGTCAACGGTCAATAACCCTAATGAGGTTCCTCTGCCTCTGTCAACTGTGCATACACACCAGCATCCGTGTTCCGAGGAACACGAATACAACGAGACAAAACCAATCCCAAAACAAATACTAGGATCTGGCTTAAACCAAAGCCCGCTAGTAATAACTGCCCGGAAACCAAACGTGCATAAGTGCGCGGATGTGAACGAACCCTGTCGCAAAACCATGCGACCTCTACTCTGTTTTGCCCAAAGGCGAATAACCCTCTGTGTGGGACTCTAAAGACTCGACACTACGCTGGCAGTAGGTTTAACCACAGGCCGCAAGCGGTACTAGCTGTATGTAACGGTCCCCAGGTAGATGCCGATAAGAAGACTGATGAGGTGAACCCATCCGAACTCGTACTGAGCCTGAATGTGACAATCTCCGTACAGTCCGGTCTGTTTGTCTAAGACTATTGCATAGCGGGCCTAGGGGCGGTAAACGTCGGTCCCCCAATAGCGGTACAAGTCGTGTCGGAGTGTAGCCCAGAACACCCTGAGATAACATTGGAAACGCTACCAGTATATCTCGCTTGCCCTGACCAGGGACTTTGTGTAATGTCTCTCCTAGACACGGCGCGAAATCAACCCCCAATACCGGGAGAGACGAATCCAGTCTAACCGTCACTGCCTCCAAGTGCTTCGGGACTGCACCCAACTACTACCTGTTTGCTTGACTCTTTGAGCCGTGGTAGGGTAGTAATCAAAGAACAGTGGGAACACACTCGAGGCGAAGTGACAGTGTAAAGTCAATGGACTAAGATTTACTCATGTCACCTTGGAACTGATAACTGACGATAGGCATAATACCAACTAACAGTTCCCAGCGAGTCCTGTCTAGTGTACTCGTAACCTAACGAGCACCCGCATAGTATCTCAAGTACGACGTACTAATGGCTGTGGGATAGACCATCTCCCCTGCTGGGATGAGAAGCGCATACGCTAGTCTACTCCGGAGTATCGATGCCCCGTCTCGATAATCCTATGACTAGGGACCTGTATAAGGATGTGCTTGTAGGTTACCCAGCCCCCACTAGTGTGACTGTCATCACAACGCTGGTAATCAAGCAAAGATCCTAAGGGCTCCACTAATGTGTATAGGCGATATGCTAAAAGAAACACATGCACACATTAAAGTAGAAACAAACCAAATAGCATACTACCATTTTGAGCAAGATTGTTTATACAACTGTGAATATCCCAAGCTTCCATTAAGTAATATACAAACTAGTATGATAGAGTAATGACCTCTAGGGCATATACACTAACAATCTCCCACTTGCACTAAGGCCATGTACTGGCGTATCGAAGACCTATCATCTCGATCAGCCGCTCGAACTGTGTCTGGGGTATGGCCTTCGTGAATGGATCTGCAGTGTTATCTTCTGTAGCAACCCACCGAACCTCGATCTCCCAGCGATCCACGATCTCCCTGATCAGGTGATACCGCCTCAAGATGTGTCTGGACTTCTAATGGGACCTGGGTTCCTTCGCTAAAGCTATAGCCCCGTTGTTGTCACAATACAGAGGTATTGGATCAACAATGGACGGAACCACCTGAAGTTCAGTCAAGAACTTCCTCATCCAAACGGCTACTTTTGCGGCATCAGATGCTGCGATATATTCTGCTTCCATCGTCGAGTCAGCAACAGTTTCCTGTTTGGAACTCTTCCAACACACTGCCCCTCCATTGAGGGTAAAGACATAACCCGATATGGATTTGGTGTCATCCTTATCACTCTGGAAGCTGGAGTCAGCGAAGGCCTCCATCTGGAGGTCTTTTCCGCCGTAAACCAAAAAAATATCCTTAGTCCTTCTCAGGTACTTCAGAATGTTCTTTACCGCTATCCAGTGCTTCTCCCCAGGGTTTGAATGATACCGGCTTACCACACTCAGTGCATAAGCTACATCTGGTCTGGTACACAACATCGCATACATTATAGAGCCTACCGCAGAGGCGTAGGGTATAATAGACATGCGATCCCTTTCCAAATCAGTCTTGGGAAACATCTCTTTGGAGAGGGTGATCCCGTGACAAGCCGGTAAATTACCGCGCTTGGAATCTTCCATACTGAATCTTTTCAGTATGGTGTCGATGTACCTGGACTGTGAAAGTCCTAATATCCTCTTGGACCTATAACAATGGATTCGGATCCCCAGAATGTAAGAGGCATCATCCAGGTCTTTCATGGAGAACCTGTGTGACAAGAACCCTTTGACAGATTGTAGCATAGGAATGTCATTTCCTATCAAGAGAATATCATCCACGTATGAAAAGAGGAATACGACAGTTCGTGCTACAATTTTACTATAAATGCATGGTTCATCTGGATTTTTGATAAAGCCAAATTCTTTGACCGTCTCATCAAAACAGATATTCCAACTCCGCGATGCCTGCTTCAGTCCATAAATCGACTTAAGCAACTTGCACACCTTCTCGCTGCTCCCACTCTGAATGAAACCCTCTGGCTGGTCCATATAGACACACTCCTCTAAATTTCCATTTAGAAAAGCGGTCTTTACGTCCATCTGCCAAATCTCATAATCGTGGAAAGCAGCAATGGCAAGAAGGATCCGAATGGATTTGAGCATAGCCAGTGGAGAAAAGGTTTCGTCTAAGTCCAAACCAGGTCTTTGACGAAAACCCTTTGCAACAAGTCTAGCCTTATCTGTCTTAACCTGTCCATCTACACCAATCTTCCTTTTGAAAATCCATTTGCAGCCTACGGGTTTTACCCCTTCTAGAGCAACGTCCAAAGTCCATACTTTGTTGGTGTACATGGACTCCATTTCGGTCCGCATTGCATCCAGCCATTTTACCAAGTCAGTGCTCTGAATGGCCTGCTGGAAGCTAGTCGGCTCATCATTATCAATGATGCAATCCTCTCTATCCGCGTCTATGAGAAAACCGTAGTATCTCTCGGGCGGATGAGACTACCTACTACTCTTACGGAGTGGCACAGGAATGTCATGTTCTTTCGAACCCTGTGGTTCTACTAAGCTTTTAGTAATAGCTTGTGGTTCTGGAATTTCTTCCAGTTCTATTGCGCTCCAACTTATCTGATGTTCCAAAAATTCAGTTTCCAAGAAGCAGGCAGGACGAGAAACAAAAACCTTTTGTTCCTCTGCGTAATAGAAGAAATATCCCATGGAGTTCTTTGGACATCCCACAAACTTGCACTCTACTGAGCGTGCCTCGAGTTTGTCCGCATGCTGCTTTTTGACAAAAGCTGGACATCCCCATGTCTTAATGTGTTTAAGATAGGGTTTCTTTCCACTCCACATCTGATATGGTGTGGTAGGCACTGTCTTAGTTGGAACTCGGTTCAAAAGATATGCAGCTGATTCTAGTGCATATCCCCAGAAAGATCGCGGCAACTCAGCGTTACTCATCATGGAACATACCATATCCAATAGAGTTCGGTTCCATCTCTCTGATACACCATTATGTTGTGGGGTGTACGGAGGAGTAAGTTGAGAGAGAATTCCATTCACTTTTAGGTAACCAAGGAACTCGGCACTCAAGTATTCACCACCTCGATCAGATCTCAGTATCTTGATACTTTTGCCTGTTTGTTTTTCTACTTCATTCTTGTATTCCTGGAATTTTTCAAAGGCTTCAGATTTATGCTTCATTAAGAAGACATGTCCATACCTCGGAAAATCATCCGTGAAAGTAATGAAGTAAGAATAACCACTTCGCGCATGAATAGACATTGGACCACATACATCGCTGTGTACAAGTCCCAAGAGTTCGCTTGCTCCTACCCCGTTTCCAGTGAAGGGAGTCTTTGTCATCTTTCCTTTGAGACATAATTGACAAGTTGCATATGATTGATATCCGAACGGATCCAAATATCCTTCTTTATGCAACTTAGTTAACCTTGTCTCATTGATGTGACCCAGTCTACAATGCCATAAGAAAGCATGATTTATTTCTGGAGACTTTCTTTTGTGTGTATTCTGGACATTGAAAATTGTGGTTGGTTCAATACGTATATAACGTTGCTTAATGTACCTGACCCAATCAGAACATGATTAAGGTGAATGTTTACAACATTGCTTACAAATGCAAAATCATAACCTTCTTTAGACATTAAAGATACAGATATGATATTACGAGTCGCACTGGGTACAAAATAACAGTCACGCAAAACCCAAACATGTCCATCTGACAATCCCAAGTGATAGTCCCCTACGGACTCAGCATCCATGCCAGCTCCGTTTGCAACTCTGAGGGTCATATCACCTGCCTTCAAAACCCTACGCTTTCTCAGTGCCTGCAAAGAATTACAGATATGAGATCCTGATCCGGTATCCAATACCCAGGAAATAGAGTTTATTGATAGACAGTTTTCAATAACATACACACCTGAAGCCGAAGCCACAACTTGCTTCGGGTCCTGGTTCTTGGCCTTCCAAGCCCTGCAATCTTTCTTCCAGTGTCCTTTCTTATGACAATAAAAGCACTCTTCCTTCCCCACAAGCTGTCCCGCAACCTTTCCTACCTTTGCCTTTCCCATGGCTTCCACTTTACTAACACCGCCTCTTGGTTTGGTGGGGGCCTTCTTCTTCTTTCCTTTGGCTTTCGCCTTGGACCTAGAAAAGGAAGCTCCTCCAACAAACAAAGTGGATGTTTCCCTTACTTTCTGTAGGGTGCCCTCTGCACTCTCAACATGTTTAGGAGTTCCGAAAGTTCAACTTCCATTCCTTGCATGTTGAAGTTCAGGATAAACTGAGCGTAAGTGGAAGGAAGGGACTAGAGAATCAAGTCAGTGTAGAGCTCGTGTCGCGACCCAAGTTTGTATGTGACCGACACTTAGATTGTATCACATCTAAAGATATGCACACCGTCCAAGTAAGCTGAAAACCAAGATCAAAACCCTTTTTGCGGAATTCTTTATATAGAAATTTAGTTTTAAGTAAAAATCACATTTTATGACGTTAAAATATTAAAGAAGTATAAAGTGTTAAGTTTGGTTGCATCCCTAGTTGGGATCAACAATATCAACAGCGGAAATAAAATCTCAGAATATTGGACATCAATACTAATCCAGACATAAAGAAAAGAAACAACAATTTATAGAACTAAACGATCTCAACTGTCAATATACAAATAACCATTTCTCACTCTAAGTCAAAATACAGATCTGATGGAGATCTTCTAGATACAAAATACCATACCCAAAAAAGAAGGTTACTAAATATATTACCCACCTATCAAAAGTTGCGATAAAAGCGGAAAGAGTAGATCTGCACTGCTGCTAACCGTCCACTCTACCCCTGCAAGGAACTGTGACACAACGGGGGTGAGTTGCCAACTCAGTGAATATAACTAACATATAACGGTTAATAATGTAAATATGACGATCATACTGACTGAAATGTGAACAAGCATAATGTATGATTATCTGTGGAAATCATGAATCTATAATACGAATCTCATGATCCAAAACCGAAATCTCATCATTTATTTCCAATAAAATTTCATTTCCCCGTGTCCATCATCGACACAAAACATCCATTTCTCACAGGCATCATTCCTCGAATGATCCTGAAATCAACAATACCGGTCGTTATCATCTAGATATACGACGTAATTTTCCACTATCTCCGGTATCGAGTAACCTCGCTAGGCTCCCCCGCCTGAAGCCGAAGCCACAACTTGCTTCGGGTCCTGGTTCTTGGCCTTCCAAGCCCTGCAATCTTTCTTCCAGTGTCCTTTCTTATGACAATAAAAGCACTCTTCCTTCCCCACAAGCTGTCCCGCAACCTTTCCTACCTTTGCCTTTCCCATGGCTTCCACTTTACTAACACCGCCTCTTGGTTTGGTGGGGGCCTTCTTCTTCTTTCCTTTGGCATTCGCCTTGGACCTAGAAGAGGAAGCTCCTCCAACAAACAAAGTGGATGTTTACCTTACTTTCTGTAGGATGCCCTCTGCACTCTCAACATGTTTAGGAGTTCCGAAAGTTCAACTTCCATTCCTTGCATGTTGAAGTTCAGGATAAACTGAGCGTAAGTGGAAGGAAGGGACTAGAGAATTAAGTCAGTGTAGAGCTCGTGTCGTGACCCAAGTTTGTATGTGACCGGCACTTAGATTGTATCACATCCAAAGATATGCACACCGTCCAAGTAAGCTGAAAACCAAGATCAAAACCCTTTTTGCGGAATTCTTTATATAGAAATTTAGTTTTAAGTAAAAATCACATTTTATGAAGTTTAAATATTAAAGAAGTATAAAGTGTTAAGTTTGGTTGCATCCCTAGTTGGGATCAACAATATCAACAGCGGAAATAAAATCTCAGAATATTGGACATCAATACTAATCCAGACATAAAGAAAAGAAACAACAATTTATAGAACTAAACGATCTCAACTGTCAATATACAAATAACCATTTCTCACTCTAAGTCAAAATACAGGTCTGTTGGAGATCTTCTAGATACAAAATACCATACCCAAAAAAGAAGGTTACTACATATATAACCCACCTATCAAAAGATGCGATAAAAGCGGAAAGAGTAGATCTGCACCGCTACTAACCGTCCACTCTACCCCTGCAAGGAACTATGACACAACGGGGGTGAGTTGCCAACTCAGTGAATATAACTACATATAACGGTTAATAATGTAAATATGACGATCATACTGACTGAAATGTGAACAAGCATAATGTATGATTATCTGTGGAAATCATGAATCTATAATACGAATCTCATGATCCAAAACCGAAATCTCATCATTTATTTCCAATAAAATTTCATTTCCCCGTGTCCATCATCGACACAAAACATCCATTTCTCACAGGCATCATTCCTCGAATGATCCTGAAATCAACAATACCGGTCGTTATCATCTAGATATACGCCGTATTTTTCCACTATCTCCGGTATCGAGTAACCTCGCTAGGCTCCCCCGCCTCAAATGCGGCTATCCTGCCCCTCGGTCTCGACCGGGTCCACCATATACCCAACTGTATATCTCCCCCACTCAGTATGGATAACGTAAAATCCACGACCGTATATCTCCCCCACTCAGTCCGGAATAAAACCAAATCATAAAACATCTCATGGTGGACATGACACATCAATCATGAAAATCACTGGATTTATGTAATAGTATTCAAAACTCAAAACCATAAATCCTCAATAATACATGTACCTCTTATCTCATCATGAAATACTCAAATACTAAACATGATATTAATAATGCAATTTACTACTGTTATTGGTGTTTAAGATATGATATGAATCATTTTTAACAAGAAACTTACTAAGTGTAAAAGTGACATGGCAATATCGACGGGGTGTGTGTAACATGTAAGATGTGCACGTGGCATAACTCGTCGATACTTGTGCAATGTACTAGAAAATAAGCAAAATATATGTGAAGGGTGAATGCATATTTTCAATTTAGCATAACAAAATAACTCATTAAGTTAAATAAAACTACGGGCGTAACACGCCATCTTTATAAAATTCCCCGGTAGATGTTTAGTCTACTCACCGGAAAATGTCGAATCTATTCAGGAATTGCCAATCCTTTCCCTTTCCTCGCTGCCTCCGAAAATACCTTATTCGAATCTAACATCACAATTTATCTTATATAAGGAAACGGCTGCTCCGACATGACGGAAATGAAAAACACCCGTTCCTACGTACTAGTTATATCGCATACGATTATATCAAGCTATTTAACACTTAACCTTACTGGATTTCAACCCTAACCTGTATCGCTACAGAAAACAGATCGTGATATTCATTAACCATGTCGTATTTTGATTTTCTTAGATAACTTTTCTGATATTAACTTCTAGATTCTATCTGCAGTGAAACTAATCTGTTTAAATAACAGCAAATTAGCCAAAATTATACACTGAAACCTACCCAACAAGCCAAATCCACCTAGCTTCCTATAAATCCGGCGACGCCGGATTTTTCCTTGTAGTCCCCGGCCCATCTCCGAGCCCTCTGGTTCGTGTTCCTATGGTTTGCTCTGTGTTCCACATATAACATTCTAGCACTGTTTTGCTAAGTTTATTTTTCTCTGAATAAAAGCAGATTACTACAGAGCTAAGTTTTTGACTAAAATACGAATTTATAGAACTTTATTCATTTCAAATTAAACTGAGTACAGAACCTTAATTTCCTACTGTGATTAAGAATTTTACCCACAATAAGTTGTTGGAATAACCTCTCCAAGATGCTAAGCCCCTTGTCCTAGCTTGATGGTGATGAAAACCTAGAACCTAGCTTCCTTCTTCTTCTTCTTCCTCTTGTTCTTTCTCTCTCTTTAGTTTTTATTTTTCTTTCAGAAATTTTCAGATTTAATTTTGGTAATTGATCTGAACATATCCTATATATGAGAAGAAGGAAGGGTGAGGTGGTAGAAGGAGGTGTCAAGGGTTAAAGAGGAGGTGGTGTGTGTGTGTGCATGCAAGTAAGAGGTGTGCTTGCATTATCCCTTAATTTTTATTTAATCTACACTAAATTCTGAGCTAAAATGTGTTCTATCCCCTTTTTCATTTACACCCCTAACAATTTTCCTTTTCCACAAAAACCTAAACTTTACCTAAAACCCCCTCACAACTTAGTTTATTATAAACACTCATTTTCTCAAAATGAAGCTAAAGTTATCACTAAAACCCTTATAACTTATTTATATTGCATACTAAAATTTTTATTTAATTTGTTTTACATAGAACATTATGAAATGACTTATTTGCTTTTAATAACCTTTTGATTTATCACTTTGTTATTAATTTAATTAATTTTATTTATTTCTAAATTTTCAAAATGTTACAGCTCATTCTCTAACGTGGTCCCGAGGTCCGCGAGCTCTTCAATGTAGCCAATCATCTTAAGCACGTGTTCCGCTACAGATGATCCGACGACCAATCTCACCGAAAACAGCTTTTTCGAGACTTCGTATCTGGCGATATGGGATTGCTCTCCATACAGATCCTTAGTATGGAGAAATATGGATTCAAGGTCTATATTCTCGTGCCTTCTCTGATGTTCATTGTCCATAGAGGCAAGCACGAGGCACTTGGCCTTCGTGCAGTCAATCTCCCAGGTCTTACGGATTTCCTTATCCGCGACGCTAGATTGAGGACCTGGGACAGGGGGAGCTTTGGTGGTAAGGAGATACCCCAACTTGTCATAAGTGATTGCCATTTTGACATTCCTGAGCCAATCTTTGTAGTTTGGCCCTGTCAGTATATTTTTATCTAGTAGTAACTTAAGGCCGGTCATGATGTTTGGTCGCTGCAATTAGGAGATAGAGAAGAAACACTTTAGCATGATACTCTTGCAAGTTTAGAGTGGTTTTTAGTTTGTCTAAACAGGATGGCTCCCACTGTTTCTCGAATCCTTCCTCAAACCAAAAAAGAAGAATTAGTCGGGATCAATCTCACCGTACAATACTTGCTTAACCGTTCAGCCAGGCGAGTGTTGGTACTTCAAGGGAGGTTTTAATACGCTTTCGTGTAGTTCCTTAATTAAATAACCTCTTTTCCCTATGGGCGTAGCCCCGCTAACACCTTTCTAGACACCTACTTGGTTTATAGCATTGATCGTTAAGTGAGAAAGTTTCCCGAGGAGTAGCATATACTCACAGTAGGATTGGGATCCAAATATCATCGTGTGATAAAGTTGAAGGAATCCTACCAAAATCATCACACTCCAAATGGTATGCAGCACTAGCAAGTTTCAGTTTCTTTAGAAACTCCCGATGTGGATTTTTGCCCCATGCTCTTATGACTTTGACTTTGGCCAACAAATCATAAGTCATATGTCAAGTTCTACACGTCATTATCAGGTTAATTTGAACCCACCCGTACCTACACTTGACTTTGGCCAACAAGGCAGTACGACCGTCCCAAACCAATGCATCTATCTATGCTACATATGAATATCCAATAGCTACCAATCACTATGCCTTGACTTTAGCCAACAAACACAGCTTGAATACTATTGACTGTCCATATGAAATGACGGAGGGTTACGAATGGTTTTGGCGAAACTGTGAACGTAGTGAACTTGATATAATCGAAGGAACGTTATAGCTTTTAAAAGGAGTGGTTCAAGCTCCGCGTTTTAAAAGTTTTCTGTTTTGAAAAGAAACCGAGTGGTTTTGAAATTGTTCCAACGATTTAACTTTAGTTTATTTTCTTGCATTAATTTAATGTGTTCCATCAATTAATCCTACCATTGCAGAAAACAACGAAAATATGACGTACGCTTATGCCATCCGCATTCACCACGGGGCCCCGTCATCACCCGTTAGGTTACTTAACTAACGACACGGCGGGGGCTGGACTAGCGCGGATGCAAAACATAAGCAACGCCTACCATATATCATATATAGATATATACATTCATCAGATGCAATGATAGACATTCCAGATCACAGATGAACACATTGGATATGCTAGGAATCCGCGTTTCGTTCGAGCCTGCAACGAAAGACGGATTACACGGTCGCGATGAATAGCCAAACCACACCCTAGCCCCCTACGGGTGCGGCAAACTACGCGCCAAGTAGCCGAAGTGAAGCAAGCTCGCTCAACAACGTGAGTAGGCCACTCGGCACTTCAAAGTACCCGGTAGTTTGTGCACCCCACCTTGGGTCTATCCTAGGAGCAAAAACAATAAAAGAAGTAATATACAATGACGCTTACAACCTCATCCCGGATGTGCGGCCATAAAAATAATATTACATCAATTTACATATTACATAAAATGAAAGATAAAGAAACTCTCATCTCACAACCACCGGCTATTATATACACAATCCAACATCACAAATCACAGATATGCACAACCCCCACTAATCGACGTATAGCGATTAATCGACGTTCAGTGCATATATCACATTACAGATATAACCAATTAGCCAAAGTTTGTAGAACTTCGATCAAAATACCAATTTGTAACTACCCCAAACACAACATTGTTCTCTGGATAATCTGGGCAGAAAAAAGTATCTTAAAAATCCCAAAACATCATGCTGAACAAACTGCAGGAAAAACGAGTCGCGATCGAGTCAACTCGGCCGCGGATCCACGGCGAAACGCTTGGTTTCGCCGCGCTTCCGCGGCGCTTTGACCGTGTCATGGGCTCGTTTTTCTTGGCTGTTCCTAAAATACCCTGCACGGATTTTTAAGGTGTGTGGAAATATTTTTAGGGATGTTTTTAAAATCGGCAGAAAGTAAAGGATTTTGATGTTTTTTTGCGATTTTTTTCCGAATCGAATTTCTAAACACTTTGCTAACATGCTAGTTGTTGTTTAGCTAGGCTCTGATACCACTGTAAGTCCACGTTACCCACCCGGTGCTTAAGGGGAGGCGGAATAGGTAAAAAAATGGTTTTTTAACACAAGGTAACATGGACTAGAACTAGAGGGTCTTTGCTAAACAAAAACTAACAAACTAATTAAAAGTTTAGCTACTCGGTTAGAAGGTTATACCTAGGTCTTGAACTCCTTCTCTTCTTGTTGTGGTCCTCCTTCTTTCTTTCTCCTTGGAGTGCTGTAGACGGCTCTTCCTCGTCGTCTTCTCTTTGCCGAAGAAAGGTCCACCCGAAGGCCTCTACCTTGAGCTCCTACCTCAACCAAGAGGTAACTAGAGTGCTTGGCTTGCTAAACCTAGAACCCGAGAAAGAGTAGAGTGAAGTCTTGATGGTTTTATCTCACAAGCTCATGGTTCTCAATGTTAGTTATATGTAAGCCCTAGAGGCCATTACTGTACATTGGATGTATATTGTAGTGGATGCTGGGACGTATATAGGGAGGACTTTCTTGCTCGACATGATAGTATGCTATCCGGTTACTCTTTACCTCAACGTGTACATTGATTGTCTCTCTGTTACATGTTGGTAAAGCCCTTAGGATGTGTACTTGACTACCTGGACTATGATGCGGATCATACCAGTGGGGACATGGTAGTCCATAAGTACATCCTTCAAAGTCCCTAGTCGTGGGTGTATCGAGATGGGGCATCGATATACCAGAGTAAACTAGCGTATACCTTCTCGACCCATACAGATGGGCGATGGATGATCCCATATCCATTGGTGTTTGAAATCAGAGATGATATACGGGTGCTCAGTGGAGACTGGGTACACTGGACGGACTCGCCGAGAACTCCCAGATGGTATCATACCTTACGTCAGATGGCAGTTCTCTGGTGACACTGGTACAGAGTAGTCTGTTGACCTGAGATCGTCATAGAGTCTTGTGTGGTTCCCACTGTTCTTTGATTTCCACCTTACCACGTCCAAGAGGGCGTGCAAAACGGTGGTTTTTGGGTACAGTCCCGAGTCACATGGAGGCAATGAGCGATAGGAGGGGATTCGTCTCTCCCGGTATAGGGGGTTGATGTTGTGCTGTGTTCGATTGGCTATAACCGGAAATCCCTGGCCAGGGTTGCTGAGATTTACTGGTAAGTGTTACCAGTAGTTTCTCGAAATGTTATAGACCTCATATCGACACGACTTATCGAGCTATTGGGGTCTGACGTTTACCACCCCTAGGCGAGATATGCGACATATCAGACGATCAGACCGGACTGTACGGTAAGTGTTACTGGTTGGATTCACAGGAGTATGAGCAGGCTTGCTCGTCGATCTTCTGATCACTCAATACCCGGGTGGCTGTTACGTTTAGCAGACCGCTTGCGGCTTGTGGGTGTTTGATATGATCATCACCTGCTGCCGGCGTATTGACGAGTCTTTAGAGTCCTACACAGAGGTTTCCTGGCTCAAGCGAAACGAAATAGGAGCGCATATGAGATATGTGCGGGACCGAGAATAATGCGTGTATGTGATACCGTATTCCATTCTCTTGATGAATGTATCGAATGGTTGTATGTGATATAACCTAGTTATCGAATCAACGATTGATTCGATAAGCCGATACATTGAATATTAGTCGGTTATATGCGATATGACCGGGTCGTTAAATCAAGTGTTGATTTAATGATTTAATGCATAATTATATATTTGATATATTACCTTGCATTAACTAGTATTGGTTCACTTTAAATGGATTTTCTCACTTGTTGTGCACATTGTATATGTGATATATTTTTTTGTGCACTTGATTGTATCATGTTTGATGATACATGTTAGTTTGGGTGTATGTTTGGTTTAAACCATGGTTGGTTAATGGTTAGGGTTTCACTTGATTTATTTATTTCTTTCTTTCTTTTTGGCAAATGAAAAGAAAATGGTGGCTTGATTTGTTTTCTAGATGAAGCTTCATGAAGCTTTGACGAAGTGACCATTTTGTCTTCATGCTTAACCCTAACCCTTCAAACTAACCATGATTTATTCTCTACACCTAACTATGGTTTATATATGATAAGTATTCATATTATTTTCCTTTATAAAAACACTTATCATATCTTTTCTTCTTCTTCTTCATCTTGAGCAAGAAAGAAAACCTAGCTACCATCAATGGCAACTAGTGAAAATGAGTGAGAAATCCAATTCTAAAGTAAACCCACCTCCTATTTCTTCATCCTCTACCTCTTGCCAAGTAGTATAGGATGTTTTCTTCACAAGTTTCATGACTTGGTGAAGTGGGAGCTTGATCTTGTGATGCCTCGACGTAGATCATCTTCGGCATCGAAGCCGACGACCAAGCCCGCCCATTTCTTCGATGGAGCCGATGCTAGAGTCCGGGATCCGATTTGGACAGCGGAGGGACATCGTCGCGGAGTTTAGGAAGTGGTGGACCGGATCTACAAAGGTGGTAGCTCCTTTCCTTTAGCATTTAAGTCGTTAACTTGCATCGCATAGCCTATAAATCTAGTTAACGATCCGTATTAGGGTTTGTAGGCACATGTAAAATTTGAATTAGCCATGTTTGATTACTTGTGAGACTTCATTAGTGTGTCTAGGAGCCCTACAGTGGTATCAGAGCCTAGCTAGAGCCTTAGGCGATGCGTAGACAGAGTTAGAAGTCCGATCGGACCGAAACCCTAACACAAAAACGGCTCTCTGTACATTTTTTAGAAACTGGGTTTTTTCCAGATTAAAAATATGCAGAAAAATCAGCAGGTATTTCTAAGAATTACTGTGAAGTTCGAGCTCATGAATCGCTTAAAGAGCGGCGGAACCGCGGCAATAGCATGCCTATAGCGGCGGTTCCGCGGCCAATTTGTCTCTTCAGACAATTATATTTACACAGTAATTCCTAGTATTTAGTGCTGGTTTTTCTGGGAATTTTTAATTTGAACTCAAGAGTTAAGTTTTCTGGGTTGTATTGGGGGTTCGGAGATTCGATCGGACTGTCTAATTTTGTCAATGTGTTTTCCGGATAATTTGTTGAATATGTTAAAAGGTTCGACCGGATATAAATACCCACTTTTTCCCTTGCCGGGAAACTTCCAATTGTTGGATTTTTCCGTAGTTTAATAACGTTCTAAGTAGTGCAAGTAACGCGATGGTCCCTCTAGAAGACAACAAACCTTAACTCGATTATGTGACCGTCTTGAACTGCCCTTTGAACCTTAGGGTTTGGGGCAGTACGGCGTGCCACATGTAAGGCGTTGGCTTGACCCTTCTACGGCTGGACCGTTGGTACTGAGGCATGAACTGGATGTTTTTTAAACTTGTTTCATGTGTTGAACTGTTTCGGGTAAACTTGGGTGTTCGATTGTTCGATCGGAAAGTTTAACATTTTCTATTTATCTGGAATGGGATACAATAATTGGAATTCACAATAAGTTATGAGATAACTAAATGAATGTTATAAACATAGCAGTTTAGTCTCATTTGATCGGTTGCCACGGAATTTTGATGTGATCAAAAATCCGTCACAATCACGTAGCGTACACGGATACTCGCCGGATAAACTTAATAGACTGCTACACTCCATAGCCCCGACCAAGTGACTGTAGGAGAACCCCGTCGCCGAAAGCATCCGTTCGGGTGCTCGCAGCAGCGGTGTTCCGCCTTGGTGCACTTCGTCGACGGCGTCTGGGGTGCGGCCGCCTACTAAAGTTTGCGACGAGCATTCGATCAGGATGTCGGGAATCCTGTTGAATTGCCCGACTTGATATTGAAAAGTGTTTTCGATTTTGAGACTAAAATGCGGGGTTTATAATTGTTAGGCATGCGATGTCTAAGGTATTCATTTGATTAGGCATGCGATGTCTATGCAGATTGCGGATTCCAACTGTTGTAGTTTTACACTTTCTTTTCTGTGACCGTAAGTGTAATATGTGATATCGCCGGTTTCGTTGCTATATGTCAACGACAATTGGGATGCGCATATTTACTTGCGTTGATGACATGTGATATTATGTGTTGCTGGATATGTTATATTGGATCGTCGTGTTTGAATAGCCGGGGGGTTTTTATGTGAGATGAGTGTTTTTCATTTTCATTCATGTAAAAACTTGTATGTAATATTCTTTTATTGGGGCACTTCCAGGTTGCGGAAGATGTCACCGTTTGTATATTATTTACTTTTCCGCACTAGGATAGACCTAAGGAGGGGAGCACAAGTAACCGGGTTCTGGAGTCCAGTGGGAGACCAACTCGAGGAGTCGAGTCCGGGTCTCCTAACTCTAGAATTGGTAGGGTTGCTTGCCGCTTTCATAGGGGTCTAGGGGTGTGGGTTTGGCTATTCATCACGACCGTGGAATCCGTGTTTTATACTGGCTCGTATTAAAAACACGGACGTCCTAGTATATCCAATATTTCATATGTTTCTTCTGCTGCGATATCTGTGATGTGATCATGTGATATGTTCTGTGATGGATACTGTATATAGTATATATGATATATTATATAGGCGTTACTTATGTTTTACACCCGCACTAGCCCTGCCCCGCTCTGCCGTTAGTTACCTAAGCTAACGGTGCATGAGGAGACATCGAGGCGAATGCGGATGGCATAAGTGTACGTCGTATTTATCTGTGATGTTTAGGTACTTAAATGATAGGACTTCATTAATGAGATTAATGAAATAAAAGAAACCTAAGATGTTGTAGAATCGAATTTCAAAAATAAAACAGGTAGCTACAGTTCTTGCTTTGCACAGCGGTATATGTGATATATCCTGCACCTTATTCGATGAGGAAAGGACCGAGATCCCTTTACCGGGAGTGACTCCTTTAGCAATAACTGGCAGATGCTACACACTTGGTTTGTCTTTTGATTGCTTTTAAGAGTTTTTGCTTTGCACAGTGATATATATGATATATCCCGCACCTCATTCGACGAGGAAAGGACCGACGATCCCTTCACCGGGAGTGACTCCTTTAGCAAAACTAGAAAAGCCTCAAAAGCACTCCATTTTAAAATCATTTGATTCTACAACGATTTCAAGTTCATTACGCAATAGGTTTTCAGAAAAACCTGTCGTAGCCCTCCGTCATTTCAGATAAGTTGTATATAGTATTCGTGCTGTATTTGTTGGCTTTCGTCAAGGTGCAGTGTGCGGTAGCTGTATGCTGCTTATCTGCTGCATACGATGCGATTGGATTAGGGTAGTCGTGCGGCTTTGTTGGCTTTCGTCAAGGGTCGTGCGGGTGGGTTTAATTCAATCAAGAAATGTACGGGTTGAACTTGACTAGCGGGCTATGGTTTGTTGGCTTTCGTCAAGGTCATAGCACGTCAGGGGCAAAATATTATCGGGAATTTCAAATGTTGAAATTTGCAATGAGATTGCATACCTTCTATGAGATAGTTGGATCCCGATACCCACTGCGAGTAAGAGTTACTCCTGGGAGAGTTTTACACATTACAATTAGCCGATCAAGTAGGTGTCTAGAAAGGTGTCAACGAGGTTACACCTCTGGGAAAACGAGGTTTACATTAATTAGGTTCGTGCGAAAGCACGGGGGACCTCCCTCAAAGTACCGACACTGGCCTGGCTGAAAGATTGGCGAACTTGTAGTTTGTAATTAATCCCGGCTAGTCTTTCCTTTTAGGGTTTGAAGGAAGATTTGACAAAATCAGTGGGAGCCATCCTGATTAGATAAAATAATAACCAATCTATTCTTGCAAGAGCGCACGCTGAGTTTTTTCTTCTCTCTCTCCAGGTAGCGACCATATCACGCCTTAATCAAGATAATAATACGGAATATTGACCGAACCCGCTTGTTATACTGAGCTAGGGAACGTTGGTCCCGCTCCAACTTATAATTGTTATAAGACAGAGCAGGTAATTGGGGATTGCCAGAATTCCCGTGCCGCCCAAACGAAGAGAGTGCATGCTGATGCATCATCTTCGGGTGTGTTCGTTACAAAGAACTGTTTCTCAGTATCCTCCGCATCCTGGGTATATGATACCGGATCAGGATCCCAGATATGTAATCTGTTACATAGGGCTGCAAAAGGTAGAAAAACTGAGAACGGGTGATAAGTTTCATGAGGCAGAAAACGTGGCAAGTGTTGCAGCCAAGTCTGTTGGTCACTGTCACCCTGTATTCCAAATACATTGATTCTACAAAATCATATCCATCTCTTTATTAGTAAAGAAATGATAAAATTTTGTATAGTTGGATAATGTTTTGAACATTTCCTATATCAAAAGTTGATCGGTTCAGGCACGTTATCTAAAAGCATTGATGTTCTAAATCAAACTACAGTTCTTTAGTATACGGAACACACACAAGAGGAAGAGTTCAGAAATGAACGAATCCTTCTTGAGGTATTGTAGACTAGGTCATATAAATGCGATCCGACTGGCTGAAGTTACATTTTAGATGCATATTTAAATCAGTTTGAATTTACATCTTGTGAAACTTGCCAGTCATATCACAGAGATAAGATGACCATAGCTCCGTTTACTGGAAACAGAGAAAGAGTTAGTAAACTCTTGGGATGATACATGTTGATGTATGTAGGTCCCCAGTCTACACATGCCAGGATCGGTTCTTTGTACTTCATTACATTCTCTGATGATCTTTCGAAATTCAGACCTATGTTCCTGTTGAAACACAAGTCCGAACCTTTTGAGATATTCACAGAATATAAGTTAGAAGTAGAGAACCAAAATACGGGTAAAAGTATTATGTCCTATGATGAGATCAAGGAGGAGAATACTTGAGCACGAAATTCTTGGACTTTTCTAAAGGAGAATGAGATTCTCTCTCAGCATTACTCCTCCGTATACACCATAGCACGATGGTATATCGGGCGGAGCAATAACACCCTATGTGATAAGGTGTGCTCTATGATGAGTACTACTGAGTTACCTATTTCTTTTTGGGAGTTATGCACTTGAGAAGCTGCATACCTATTGAATGGGGTTCAAATCAAATCAGAAGCCTACCATTTCATATGTGATATGATAAGGGAAGAGCCCATATCTTAAGTTGGTTAAGATTTGGGGTTGTCCGGGCTATGTCTAAAAGCAAAATCCGGACAAGCTCGAGGCAAGGCAAGTTATGTAGAGCTGGAAATGTTCCAGCTATACAAACTACAGCAGATGATTTGATAAAACCAAAGGATTCAATAGTTTCCAACGAACCTCAGCCTCTCCGCCGATCTAGTAGGGTTCCTCACACACCTGAGAGATACTTCGGTTTCTCTATGACAGTGGGAGCGAGGATTGCATCATGAGATGATGACCCAACTAGTTTCGAGCTGGCCATCAGGAGTGGGACTCTGTAAGAATGGCTGGATGCTTAGAGATCTGAGATGGAATCCATGTACACTAACAAAGTATGGACTTTGGTTGCTATATCTGAGGGGTTAAATCCCCATCAGGAGCAAGTATATCTTGAGAAGATTACTTGGTGTAGATAGAAAAGTTGAGACTTTCAAAGCTAGACTTGTTAAAGCTTTTCGTCATCGACCGGGCGTGGATAATGATGAAACCTTTTCAAGTGGCTATGCTTAAGTCCATCCAGATCCTACTTGCCACGGCTACATACCATGACTACGATATCTGGCGGTTGGGTGCCATGACTGCTTTTCTAAATGATGTTTTAGAAGAGAACGTCTATAAGTGCACAGCCAGAGGGCTTCGTAGACAGTGGGAACAGCGGAAACGTGTACAAGATACTTTATAGGATAAAGCAGGTATCGCGGAGTTGGAACATCTGTTTTGATGTAGTAGTCAAACAGTTTGACATCATCAAAATGGTAGATGAACCTTGTATAAACAAAAAGGTAGTAGGGAGTATTGTGACGATCCTCGTAGAGTACGTGGATGACATGCTCTAGATAGGGAAGGAGTTTCCTATGCTACGCTCGGTCAATCTCCGCTTATCACAATGATTCTCCAAATAGGATCAAAGTGATACCTCCTAAATCCTGGGTTTTGGATCTATGAGATAGATCTAATTGGATGTTAGGATTCTCACTAGTTGTAGTGAGATGGTATCAATTGATTCTGGGGAGAATCACTGGAAAGGTTCCAGAGTGATAAGGACGACTGAATGTCAGTCACAGGCATTGTATTTACCCTCAGTAAAGGGACGGTATATTGGAAGAGTTCCAAGCTAGATACCGTGGCATACTAGACGATAAAGGCTGGATACATCGCTACTTAAGATGCTACCAAAGAGGCAGTCTGGGTGTATATTAGTTCATGAGATGAACTTCGTTCCTCCCATTGTGTGACAATGGAGTTATGGCTTATGCCAAGGAACACCCGTCCCATCAGTGATCCAGACATATTCTAAGGCATTGTCACCTGATCATGGAGATGGTTGATCTCCAAGGTGATCGAGGTTAGGAGAGTAGACTCAGAGGACAACACGGCGGATCCACTCACAAAGGCTTTTTCCCAGAGAGAGACTTTTATGGGATGGTTGAGTATGAGATACTACAACCACTGCTATCAGATGGCCCTAGTGCAAGTGGAAGATTGTTAGTTATATGTATGCCCTAGAGGCCATTACTGTACATTGGATGTATATTGTAGTGGATGCTGGGACGTATATAGGGAGGACTTTCTTGCTCGACATGATAGTATGCTATCTGGTTACTCTTTACCTTATCGTGTACATTGATTGTCTCTCTGTTACATGTTGGTAAAGCCCTTAGGATGTGTACTTGACTACCTGGACTATGATGCGGATCATACTAGTAGGGACATGGTAGTCCATAAGTACATCCTTCAAAGTCCCTAGTCGTGGATGTATCGAGACGGGGCATCGATATACCAGAGTAGACTAGCGTATACCTTCTCGACCCATACAGATGGGCGATGGATGATCCCATATCCATTGGTGTTTGACATCAGAGATGATATACGGGTGCTCAGTGGAGACTGGGTACACTGGACGGACTCGCCAAGAACTCCAAGATGGTATTATACCTTACGTCAGATGGCAGTTCTCTGGTGACACTGGTATAGAGTAGTCTGTTGACCCGAGATCGTCATAGAGTCTTGTGTGGTTCCCACTGTGCTTTTATTTCCACCTTACCACGTCCAATAGGGCGTGCAAAACGGTGGTTTTTGGGTACAGTTCCGAGTCACATGGAGGCAATGAGCGATAGGTAGGGGATTCGTCTCTCCCGGTATAGGGGGTTGATGTTGCGCTGTGTTCGATTGGCTATAACCGGAAATCCCTGGCCAGGGTTGCTGAGATTTACTGGTATGTGTTACCAGTAGTTTCTCGAAATGTTATAGACCTCATATCGACACGACTTATCGAGCTATTGGGGTCTGACGTTTACCACCCCTAGGCGAGATATGCGACATATCAGACGATCAGACCGGACTGTACGGTAAGTGTTACTGGTTGGATTCACAGGAGTATGAGCGGTCTTGCTCGTCGATCTTCTGATCGCTCAATACCCGGGTGGCCGTTACGTTTAGCAGACCGCTTGCGGCTTGTGGGTGTTTGATATGATCATCACCTGCTGCCTGCGTATTGACGAGTCTTTAGAGTCCTATACAGAGGTTTCCTGGCTCAAGCGAAACGAAATAGGAGCGCATATGAGATATGTGCGGGACCGAGAATAATGCGTGTATGTGATACCGTATTCCATTCTCGTGATGAATGTATCGAATGGTTGTATGTGATATAACCTAGTTATCGAATCAACGATTGATTCGATAAGCCGATACATTGAATATTAGTCGGTTATATGCGATATGACCGGGTCGTTAAATCAAGTGTTGATTTAATGCATAATTATATATTTGATATATTACTTTCCATTAACTAGTATTGGTTCACTTTAAATGGATTTTCTCACTTGTTGTGCACATTGTATATGTGATATATTTTTTTGTGCACTTGATTGTATCATGTTTGATGATACATGTTAGTTTGGGTGTATGTTTGGTTTAAACCATGGTTGGTTAATGGTTAGGGTTTCACTTGATTTATTTATTTATTTATTTCTTTTTGGCAAATGAAAAGAAAATGGTGGCTTGATTTGTTTTCTAGATGAAGCTTCATGAAGCTTTGACGAAGTGACCATTTTGTCTTCATGCTTAACCCTAACCCTTCAAACTAACCATGATTTATTCTCTACACCTAACTATGGTTTATATATGATAAGTATTCATATTATTTTCCTTTACAAAAACACTTATCATATCTTTTCTTCTTCTTCTTCATCTTGAGCAAGAAAGAAAACCTAGCTACCATCAATGGCAACTAGTGAAAATGAGTGAGAAATCCAATTCTAAAGTGAACCCACCTCCTATTTCTTCATCCTCTACCTCTTGCCAAGTAGGTCAGGATGTTTTCTTCACAAGTTTCATGACTTGGTGAAGTGGGAGCTTGATCTTGTGATGCCTCGACGTAGATCATCTTCGGCATCGAAGCCGACGACCAAGCCCGCCCATTTCTTCGATGGAGCCGATGCTAGAGTCCGGGATCCGATTTGGACAGCGGAGGGACATCGTCGCGGAGCTTAGGAAGTGGTGGACCGGATCTACAAAGGTTGTAGCTCCTTTCCTTTAGCATTTAAGTCGTTAACTTGCATCGCATAGCCTATAAATCTAGTTAACGATCCGTATTAGGGTTTGTAGGCACATGTAAAATTTGAATTAGCCATGTTTGATCACTTGTGAGACTTCATTAGTGTGCTTAGGAGCCCTACACTCAACACATGAAAGATGAGAACTTTGAGAGAGTAAGAGGATGAGCTAAAACATGAGAGAGAAAGAGCAAGAGAGAATGAACTAGAAAATAACAACCATCTCTCATATGAGAGAAAATGATAATAATAATAATAATTAAAAGAAATTATGATTGTTAGTTTTGACTGACCATTATCATTTCACATTAAATGAAACTTGTAAGAATCAAGAAGCATCTTTCAAATGAAATGATGATGGTCAAAATGTCAACAAAAGTCAACCGGTCAACCAAATTCAAAAGGTCAATAAAAGTCAAATGGTCAACCTAACCATGGCACAATTATCCTTAATTAATATCATTAATAATATCTCTCATTCTCATTAGGGTTAAGAAAAAGTCAACGGTCAATAACCCTAATGAGGTTCCTCTGCCTCTGTCAACTGTGCATACACACCCGCATCCGTGTTCCGAGGAACACGAATACAATGAGATAAAACCAATCCCAAAACAAATACTAGGATCTGGCTTATACCAAAGCCCGGTAGTAATAACTGCTCGGACACCAAACGTGCATAAGTGCGCGGATGTGAACGAACCCCGTCGCAAAACCATGAGACCTCTATTCTGTTTTGCCCAAAGGTGAATAACCCTCTGTGTGGGACTCTAAAGACTCAACACTACGCTGGCCGTGGGCTTAACGACAGGCCGCAAACGGTACTAGCTTTACGTAACGGTCCCCAGGTAGATGCCGATAAGAAGACTGATGAGGTGAACCCATCCGAACTCCTACTAAGCCTGAATGTGACAATCTCCATATAATCTGGTCTGTTCGTCTGAGAGTATCTCATGGCGGGCCTAGGGGGCGGTAAACGTCAGTCCCCTAATAGCTGTACAAGTCATGTCGGAGTGTAGCGCAGAACACCCTGAGATAACACTGTAAACGCAACCAGTAAATCTCGCTTGCCCTGGCCAGGGACTTTGTGTAATGGCTCTCCTAGACACAGCGCGATATCAACCCCCAATACCGGGAGAGACGAAACCTGTCTAACCGTCACTGCCTCTAAGTGCTTTGGCACTGCACCCAACTACTACCTGTTTGCACGACTCCTTTGAGCCGTGGTAGGGTAGTAATCAAAGAACTGTGGGAACACACTCGAGGCAAAGTGACAGTGTTAAGTCAACGGACTAAGCTGTACTCATGTCACCTGGGAACTGATAACTGATGATAGGCATAGTACCAACCAACAGTTCGCAGCGAGTCCTGTCCAGTGTACTCGTAACCTAACGAGCACCCGCATACTATCTCAAGTACGACGTATTAATGGCTGTGGGACAGACCATCTCCCCTGCTGGGATGAGAAGCGTATACGCTAGTCTACTCCGGAGTATCGATGCCCCGTCTCGATAATCCTATGACTAGGGACCTGTATAAGGATGTGCTTGTAGATTATCTAGCCCCCACTAGTGTGACTGCCATCAGAACGATGGTAATCAAGAAAAGATCCTAAGGGCTCCACTAATGTGTATAGGCGATATGCTAAAAGAAACACATGCACACATTAAAGTAGAAACAAACCAAGTAGCTGTAGGGATACTAGGCACACTAACGAGGCTCTACAAGGTATCGGCCATGCCGGATTAAAAAATTTTAGGTGCTTAACAACCTTAAGCAAGATCGTTAACTAGAGATTAAGCGAAAAAGATGCAAGTAAATCACATTTACACTAAAGGAAAAGGACTACAACCTTTGTAGATCCAGTCCTCCACTTCCAAAGCTCTGTGACGACGTCCCTTCGCTGCGATCATCCAACTCCCGGACTCTCGAACGGCTCCTTGACAAATTGCAACGGGATCGCTTGAAGTCTTCGATGCCGAAGATGATCTACGTCGAGGGAATACGGACTCAAGCTTCTACCTCACTAACCAAAGAATTAGTGAAGCAAACACCCTAAACTAAAGTGCTAGTCTAGTAGAGGATGGTGAGATAGGAAGTAGGTACTCTTTAGATTTTGATTTCTCACTTGGATCTTCACTTGATAATTTTTTAGCAAGCTTTTCCTTTTCTTCAAGAAGAATAAGAAGAAAAGAAAAGAATATGAATAATAATGAAATGAATTATCAAGTGATGTCTATCATAATGCAACCATGGGTGAGTTAAACCATTGTAGAGACTAAACTAGAGTTTAGGTGAATGGTTAGGTTAATGAAAATGTGATGCAAAACAAAAATGGTGGACTTTTCCAAAGATGCTTGAAAGCTTCATGAAGCTTCAAGCAAATTCAAAAATGAGCACCATTTTTGAATTAAAAAATGAATTAAAAACCTTTACCATTAACCTAAATATAGTGTAAGTCACACACACACCCAAGTTTGCATGTATCATTAAACAAGATACAAACTTATGCATAAAAATATAACATATATACAACTTGTGCACATCAAGTGAGAAAATCAATCTTAAGTGAACCAATACTAGTTAATGTAAAGTAATATATCACATATATAATTATACATTAAATCATTAAATCAACACTTGATTTAACGATCCGGTCATATCGCATATAACCGACTAATATCTAATGTATCGACTTATCGAATCAATCCTTGATTCGATAACTAGGTTATATCGCATACAACCAATCGATACAATCATCGCGAGAATAGAATACGGTATCACATACTCGTATCATTCTCGGTCCCGCACATATCACATATGCGCTCCTATCTCGTTTTGCCTGAGCCAGTACAACCTCTATGTAGGACTCTAAAGACTCGTCAATACGCCGGCAGTAGGTGATGATCATATCAAACACCCATAAGCCGTCAGCGGTACTAGCTGGATGTAACGGCTACCCGGGTATTGAGCGATCAGAAGATCAGCAAGCAAGCCCGCTCTAACTCCTGCAAAAAGCCTGACAGTGACACTACCGTACAGTCCGGTCTCCTCGTCTGATATGTCGCATATCAAGTCTAGGGGTGGTAAACGTCAGACCCCAATAACCGATAAGTCGTGCCGATATGAGGCTCATAACGGGTCGAGAAACTACGGGTAACACTTACCAGTAAATCTCTAAACCAGCCCTGGCCAGGGACTTCCCTGTAATGGCCAATCGAGCACAGTGCAACATCAACCCCCAATACCGGGAGAGACGAAACCCCTCCTATCGCTCATTGCCTCCATGTGTCTCGGGACTGTACCCAAAAACCACCGTTTTGCACGCCCTCTTGGATGTGGTAAGGTGGAAATCAAAGCACAGTGGGAATCACACAAGACTCTATGACGATCTTGGGTCTACAGACTAACCTGTACCAGTGTCACCAGAGAACTGCCATCTGACGTAAGGTATAATACCATCTGGGAGTTCTAGACGAGTCCGTCCAGTGTACCCAGTCTCCACTGAGCACCCGTATATCATCTCTGATGTCAAACAGCAATGGATATGGGATCATCCATCGCCCATCTGTATGGGTCGAGAAGGTATATGCTAGTCTACTCTGGTATATCAATGCCCCGTCTCGATATTACCATGACTAGGGACCTTGAAAGATGTACTTATGGACTACCATGTCCCCACTAGTACGATCCGCACGACAGTCCAGGTAGTCAAGTACACATCCTAAGGGCTTTACCAACATGTAACAGAGAGACAATCGGTATACACGTTAAGGTAAAGAGTAACCAGATAGCATACTATCATGTCAAGAAAGAAAGTCCTCCCTATATATGTCCAAGCATCCACTACAATATACAACACATGTATAGTAATGGCCTCTAGGGCATTCATATAACTAACAATCTCCCACTTGCACTAGGGCCATCTGATAACAGTGGTTGTAGTATCTCATACTCAACCATCCCATAATATTCTCTCTCTGGGAAAAAGCCTTTGTGAGTGGATCCGCCGTGTTGTCCTCTGAGTCTACTCTCCTAACCTCGATCCCCTAGAGATCAACCATCTCCATGATCAGGTGACACTGCCTAAGAATTATATCTGGATCACTGATGGGACGGGCGTTCCCAGGCATAAGCCACAACTCTATTATCACACAATGGTAGGAACGAAGTTCATCTCATGAACTTATACAAATATCCAGACTGCCTCTTTGGTAGCATGTTTGGTAACGATGTAACTTGCCTTTAATCGTCTAGTATGTCACGGTATCTAGCTTGGAACTCTTCCAACATACCGTCCCTCCACTGAGGGTAAAGACAATGCCTGTGACTGACATTCAGTCGTCCTTATCACCTTGGAACCATTCCAGCGATTCTCCTCAGGATCAATTGATACCATCTCACTACAACTAGTGAGAATCCTAACATCCAGTTAGATCTATCTCATAGATCCAAAACTTAGGATTTAGGAGGTATCACTTTGATCCTATATGGAGAATCCTTATGATAGGCGGAGATTGACCGAGCGTAGCATAGGAAACTCTTTCCCCATCAAGAGTATGTCATCAACGTACTCTATGAGGATCATTACCATACTTCCTACTACCTTTTTGTATATATAAGGTTCATCTACCATTTTGATGAAGTCAAACTCTTTGACTACCACATCAAAACAGACGTTCCAACTCCGCGATGCCTGCTTTATCCTATAAAACATCTTGTACACGTTTCCGCTGCTCCCACTGTCTACGAAGCCCTCTGGCTGTGTACTTATAGACGCTCTCTTCTAAAACATCATTTAGAAAAGCTGTCATGACACCCAACCACCAGATATCGTAGTCATGGTATGTAGCCGTGGCAAGTAGGATCTGGATGGACTTAAGCATAGCTACTTAGAAAAGGTTTCAACATAATCCATACCTGGTCAATGATGCAAACCTTTAACAAGTCTAGCTTTGAAAGTCTCAACCTTTCCATATACACCAAGTAATCTTCTCAAGATATACTTGCTCCTGATGGGGATTTAACCCTTCAGATAAAGCAACCAAAGTCCATACTTTGTTGGTGTATAAGGATTCCATCTCAGATCACTAAGCATCCAGCCATTCTTACAGAGTCCTACTCCTAATGGCCAGCTCGAAACTAGTTGGGTCATCATCTCATGATGCAATCCTCACTCCCACTGTCATAGAGAAACCGAAGTATCTCTCAGGTGGGTGAGGAACCCTACTAGATCGGCGGAGAGGCTGAGGTTCGTTGGAATCTACTGAATCCTTTGGTTTTACCAAATCATCTGCTGTAATTTGTATAGCTGGAACTTTTTCCAGTTCTACCTCATGACCACTAATTTCTTCTCAAGAAATTCCCTTTCACAAAGGTGGCATATTGAGAAACAAAACATTTTTGTTCCTCGGTTTGGTAGAAGATATTCCCTTGCTAATGCTTGGGATATCCAACAAACTTCCACAGATCTTACTTTGCCTCGAGTTTGTCCGGATTATGCTTTTAGACATATGCTGGACAACCCCAAATCTTAATTGACTTAAGATATGGGCTCTTCTCATTCAATATCACATATGAAGTGGTAGGCATCAGATTTGATTTGAACCCTATTCAATAGGTATGCAACTTCATAAGTGCATAACTCCCAAAAGGAAATAGGAAACTCAGTAGTACTCATCATAGAGCACATCATATCATATAGGGTGTTATTGCTCCGCCCCGATATACCATTGTGCTATGGTGTATACGGAGGAGTAATGCTGGGAGAGAATCTCATTCTCCTTTAGAATAGTCCAGGAATTCCGTGCTCAAGTATTCTCCTCCTTGATCACATCAAAAGGATATTATACTTATACCCGTTTTGGTTCTCTACTTCTAACTTATATTCCGTGAATATCTCAAAAGGTTCGGACTTGTGTTTCAACAGGAACATATGTCTGAATCTTGAGAGATTATCAGAGAATGTAATGAAGTAAAAAGAACCTATCTTGGCATATGTAGACAGAGGACCTTCATACATCAGCATGTATCAATCCCAAAAGTTCACTAACTCTTTCTCTGTTTCCAATAAACAGAGCCGGTGTCATTATATCTTTGTGACATGACTGGCAAGTTTCACAAGATGTAAATTCAAACTGATTTAAATATGCATCTATATGTAACTTCAGCTAGTCGGGTCGCATTGATATGACCTATTCTACAATGCCTTAAGAAGGATCCGTTCATTTCTGAACTCTTCCTCTTGTGTGTGTTCTGTATACTAAGAACTGTAGTTTGATTTAGAACGTCAATGCTTTTAGATAACGTACCTGAACCGATCAACTTTTGATATAGGAAACGTTCAAAACATTATCCAACAATACAAAATTATATCCTTTCTTTACTGATAAAGAGACTGATATGATTTTGTATATCAGGTTCGGTATCTAATAACATTTGTTCAGAATCAATGTATTTTGGTAATACAGGGTGATAGTGACCAACAGACTTGGCTGCAACACTTGCACCGTTTTATATCTCATGAAACTTATCACCCGTTCTCAGTTCTTTACCTATCTGTAGCCCATGTAACAGATTACATTTGCGGGATCCTGATCCGGTATCATATACCCAGGACATAATGGACATTGAGAAACAGTACTTTGTAATGAACATACCTGAAGATGATGCATCAGTATGCACTTTCTTCGTTTGGGCGGCACGGGAATTCTGGTAATCCCCAATTTCCTGCTCTGTCTTATAACAATTATAAGTTGGAGCGGGACCAACGTTCCCTTGCTCAGTATAACAAGCGGGTTCGGTCAAATATCTGTATTATTATCTTTATTAAGGCGTGATATGGTCTCTACCCGGAAAGAGAGAGAAGAAAACACCCTGCGTGCGCTCTTGCAAGAATAGATTGGTTATTATTTTATCTAATCAGGGTGGCTCCCACTGTTTTTATCAAATCTTCCTTCAAACCCTAAAAGGAAAGACTAGCCGGGATTAATTACACGCTACAAGTTTGCCAATCTTTCAGCCAGGCCAGTGTCGGTACTTTGAGGGAGGTCCCCCGTGCTTTCGCACGAACCTAATTAAAGTAAATCTCATTTTCGCAGAGGCGTAATCCCGTTGACACCTTTCTAGACACCTACTTGATCGGCTAATTGTAATGTGTAAAACTCTCCCAGGAGTAACTCTTACTCGCAGTGGGTATCGGGATCCAACTATCTCATATAAGGTATGCAATCTCATTGCAAATTTCAACACTTGAAATTCCCGATAATTTTGCCCCAAACGATCTATGACCTTGACAAGGTCAACAAACTATAGACCGTAAGTCAAATTCAACCCGTCGTTTCTTGATTGAATTAAACCCACCCGCACGACCCTTGACAAGGTCAACAAGGCCGTACGACTACCCTAACCCAGTCTGCATCATATGCATAAACAGATAAATACTGGTCAGCTACCGCACACTGCGCCATGACAAGGTCAACAAACGCAGCATGAATACTAAGCATGACTTATCTGAAATGACGGAGGGCTACGACAGGTTTTTCTGAAAACCTATTGCGTAACGAACTTGATATCGTTGTAGAATCAAATGATTTTAAAATGGAGTGTTTTTTAGGCTTTTCTAGTTTTGCTAAAGGGGTCACTCCCGGTGAAGGGATCGTCGGCCCTTTCCTCGTCGAATGAGGTGCAGGATATATCATATATATCTCTATGCAAAGCAAGAACTATAGAAGCAATCAAACGACAAACCGAGGGTTGTAGCATCTGCCAGTTATTGCTAAAGGGGTCACTCCCGGTGAAGTGATCCCGGCCCTTTCCTCATCGAATAAGGTGCAGGATGTTCTACAAGGAACACCACGATGCAAAGCAAGAACTGTAGCTACCTGTTTTTGAAAATTCGATTCCACAACATCTTTTAGGTTACTTTTATTTCATTAATCACATTAATGAAGTCCCATCATTTAAGTTACCTAAACATCACAGATAAATACGACGTACACTTATGCCATCTGCATTTGCCTCGATGTCCCCTCGTGCACCGTTAGGTTTGGTAACTAACGACAGAGCGGGGCAGGGCTAGCGCGGGTGTAAAACATAAGTAACATCTATATAATATATCATATATACTATATATAGTATCTATCACAACATATCAAATGATCACATCACAGATATCGCAGCAGAAGAAACATATGAAACTTTGGTTATACTAGAACGTCCGTGTTTTATTTTGAGCCTCTATAAAACACGGATTCCACGATCGTGATGAATAGCCAAACCCACACCCCTAGACCCCTACGAGAGCGGCAAGCAACCCTACCAGTTCTAGGGTTAGGAGACCCGGACTCGACTCCTCGAGTTGGTCTCCCACTGGACCCTAGAACCCGGTTACTTGTGCTCCCCTCCTTGGGTCTATCCTCATGCGGAAAAGTACATAATATACAAATGGTGACATAAACCTCAACCCGGAAGTGCCCCAATAAAAGAATATTACATACAATTAAATTTACATGAATGAAAATAAAAACTCTCATCTCACATAAAACCCCCGGCTATTCAAAACGCGACGATCCAATATAACATATCCAGCAACACAGAACATCACATGTCATCAACGTGAGTAAATATGCGCATCCCAATTGTCGTTGACATATAGCAACGAAACCGGCGATATCACATATTACACTTACGGTCACAGAAAAGAAAGTGTAAAACTACAATAGTTGGAATCCGCAAACTCTTTAGACATCATATGCCTAACCAAATGAATTCGTTAGACATCGCATGCCTAACTATTATAAACCCCGCATTTTAGTCTCTTTATCGAAAACTCTTTTCAATATCAAGTCGGGCAATTCAACAGGATTCCAGACATCCTGATCGAATGCTCGTCGCAAACTTTAGTAGGCGGCCGCACCCCCGATACCGTCGACGAAGTGCACCAAGGCGGAACACCGCTACCGCGAGCACCTGAACAGATGCTTTCGGCGACGGGGTTCTCCTACAGTCACTTGGTCGGGGCTAAGGGGTGTAGCTGTCTATTAAGTTTATCCGGCGAGTATCCGCGTACGCTACGTGATTGCGACGGAGTTTTGATCGCATCAAAATTCCGTGGCAACCGATCAAGTGAGACCAAAGTGCTATGTTTATAACATTCATATTAGTTATCTCATATCTACTTGTGAATTCCAAATATTGTATCACATTCCAGATAAATAGAAAATGTTAAACTTTTCGATCGAACAATCACACACCCAAGTTTTCCCGAAACTGCTCAACACATGAAATAAGTCTAAAAACATCCTTTCATGCCACAGTACCAATGGTCCATCAATAGATGGGTCAAGCCAATGCCTCACATGTGGCACCCTGTACTGCCCCAAACCCTAAGGTTCAAAGGGCAGTTCAAGACGGTCACATAATCGAGTTAAGGTTTGTTGTCTTCTAGAGGGTCCATCGCGTAACTTGCACTACTTCGAACGTTCTTAAACTACGGAAAGATCCAACACTTGGAAATTTCCCGACAGGGGAAAAAATGGGTATTTATATCCGGTCAAACTTTTTAACATGTTCTAAAATATCCGGAAAAACAATAACGAATTTAAAATTCCCGATCGAATCAACGATTACAAAATAAACCCTAAAATACTCAACACTTGAGTCAGATTAAAAATACCCATAAAATAGTAACCACAGAGACAAGAATTACTGTGAAAAAATCCGTCCCTAATACCCTTACCTTGCCGCGGAACCGCCGCCAAAGGTGGCTAATTGCCGCGATTCCGCGGCCATGTTGAGGAATTGGGGGCTCGTTTTTCACCATAATTCTTATATTAGCCTGCTGAAATTTTTAGGTATTTTTAATTCTGGAAAAACCCAGATTTTAAAAAATGTACAGAGAGGGGTTTGAAATGTCGTATTCGGGTTCGATCGGGGTTTTAACTTCGTTAACACATCGCCTAATGCTCTAGCGTGGCTTTGATACCACTGTAAGGATACTAGGCACACTAACGAGGCTCTATAAGGCATCAACCATGCCGGATTAAAATTTTTTAGGTGCTTAACAACCCTAAGTAAGATCGTTAACTAGAGATTAAGCGAAAAAGATACAAGTAAATCACATTTACACTAAAGGAAAGGGACTACAACCTTTGTAGATCCAGTCCTCTACTTCCAAAGCTCTGTGACGACGTCCCTTCGCTGCGATCATCCAACTCCCGGACTCTCGAACGGCTCCTTGACAAATTGCAACGGGATCGCTTGAAGTCTTCGATGCCGAAGATGATCTACGTCGAGGGAATACGGACTCAAGCTTCTACCTCACTAACCAAAGAATTAGTGAAGCAAACATCCTAAACTAAAGTGCTAGTCTAGTAGAGTATGGTGAGATAGGAAGTGAGTACTCTTTAGATTTTGATTTCTCACTTGGATCTTCACTTGATAATTTTCTAGCAAGCTTTTCCTTATCTTCAAGAAGAAGAAGAAGAAAAGAAAAGAATAAGAATAATAATGAAATGAATTATCAAGTGATGTCTATCATAATGCAACCATAGGTGAGTTAAACCATTGTAGAGACTAAACTAGAGTTTAGGTGAATGGTTAGGTTAATGAAAATGTGATGCAAAACAAAAATGGTGGACTTTGCCAAAGATGCTTGAAAGCTTCATGAAGCTTCAAGCAAATTCAAAAATGAGCACCATTTTTGAATTACAAAATGAATTAAAAACCTGTACCATTAACCTAAATATAGTGTAAGTCACACACACACCCAATGTTTGCATGTATCATCAAACATGATACAAACTTGTGCACAAAAATATATCATATATACAACTTGTGCACATCAAGTGAGAAAATCAATCTTAAGTGAACCAATACTAGTTAATGTAAAGTATTATATCAAATATATAATTATACATTAGATCATTAAATCAACACTTGATTTAACGATCCGGTCATATCGCATATAACCGACTAATATCCAATGTATCGACTTATCGAATCAATCCTTGATTCGATAACTAGGTTATATCGCATACAACCAATCGATACAATCATCGCGAGAAAAGAATACGGTATCACATACTCGTATCATTCTCGGTCCCGCACATATCATATATGCGCTCCTATCTCGTTTAGCCTGAGCCAGTACAACCTCTATGTAGGACTCTAAAGACTCGTCAAGACGCCGGTAGTAGGAGATGATCATATCAAACACCCACAAGCCGTCAGCGGTACTAGATGGACGTAATGGCTACCCGGGTATTGAGCGATCAGAAGATCAACAAGCAAGCCCGCTCCAACTCCTGCAAAAAGCCTGACAGTGACACTACCGTACAGTCCGGTCTCCTCGTCTGATATGTCGCATATCAAGTCTAGGGGTGGTAAACGTCAGACCCCAATAACCGATAAGTCGTGTCGATATGAGGCTCATAACGGGTCGAGAAACTACGAGTAACACTTACCAGTAAATCTCTAAACCAGCCCTGGCCAGGGACTTCCCTGTTATGGCCAATCGAGCACAGCGCAACATCAACCCCCAATACCGGGAGAGACGAAACCCCTCCTATCGCTCATTGCCTCTATGTGACTCGGGACTGTACCCAAAAACCACCGTTTTGCACGCCCTCTTGGATGTGGTAAGGTGGAAATCAAAGCACAGTGGGAATCACACAAGACTCTATGAAGATCTCCGGTCTACAGACTAACCTGTACCAGTGTCACCAGAGAACTGCCATCTGACGTAAGATATAATACCATGTGGGAATTCTCGGCGAGTCCGTCCAGTGTACCCAGTCCCCACTGAGCACCAGTATATCATCTCTGATGTCAAACACCAATGGATATGGGATCATCCATCGCCCATCTGTATGGGTCGAGAAGGTATATGCTAGTCTACTTCGGTATATCAATGCCCCATCTCGATATACCTACGACTAGGGACCTTGAAGGATGTACTTATGGACTACCAAGTCCCCACTAGTATGATCCGCATCACAGTCCAGGTAGTCAAGTACACATCCTAAGGGCTTTACCAACATGTAACAGAGAGACAATCAGTATACACGTTAAGATAAAGAGTAACCAGATAGCATACTATCATGTCGAGCATGAAAGTCCTCCCTATATATGTCCAAGCATCCACTACAATATACAACACATGTATAGTAATGGCCTCTAGGGCATACATATAACTAACAGTAGCATACTACCATTTTGAGCAAGATTGTCGATACAACTGTGAATATCCCAAGCTTCCATTAAATAATATACAAACTAGTATGATACTGTAATGGCCTCTAGGGCATATACACTAACAATGGATACATGATCGTAAAGAGGAACGGAATCACTGAGAGTATGATAATGGAAACGAATAGAATTGAGGATTTCAAATGGATGTATGATCATGGGATCAAAGAGAATCAAAAGTCTCAAAATATGTACATCCTAAGGTTTCTTAAGTGGAGTATCGTATCGTAAATATGCCGCGGAACATACGTACGGTACGTCACTCTACTCAAGCTACCTACTCCATCAATCAGGGTCAGCCTATGTGTTAGTGTCACGTCCCGAAAGTACGGAACATGACCGGCACTTAAACCACGAAACGTCTCGAGACGTACGTAATCTAAGTAAGCCAAAAACCCAGAAATCCAAACCAAGAAAAGTAGTAGAGTGAAGGAAAACCAATTTAAAATCAAGTAGTTTTAATAGCATAAGCCGAATTATCCGGTTTTAAAAACATCAAATATTTCCTGAAAATTTCGGCAGAGTCTCCTTTGTAAATACTGGCTCCCAAACGGGATACAACATGAATAGTATACGAAATCAATAAAAGGCATCCCCAAGCGGGAGCTAGCTCTTCGTCAATCGACGGTCACAACCACACAAGCAATATAATATACAACGCCAAGGGCGAGGATTAAAACTCAAAAAGAAACTCAAAACAACAAGAAATCCAAAGAAATACAACGCGCGACTCTAAGGTCGAAAGAATAACATCACTGGTCTCTATCTCAAAAATAAATACATGTTTGGTTGATGGAACTTCTAGATACAACAGAATAATGATATACAAGATATAATGATGGGTGCGATACAAATAAACCCATCTACTAGCAAGTCACCCGGAAATAGAAATAGTGCCAGCAAAGCCGTAAAGAAACCTGTACGGCGAAACCTGCAAGAACTGTGGCACAACGGGGGTGAGTTGCCAACTCGTGAATAGAAAAACATCTACGCACAGAAATCGCATAAATAACGCAACCTAGGTCAATGATCATAATATATCCTCAAATATATATATAACATGCAGCCTATAACAATGGCTAGGGTATACCTCTAAGTAACGGTAATACAAAGTGTTCGTGTCAGTGCCTCAGGTAGCAATATATCATATGAATGAGGTATGAATTCATGAAAACAGAATACATGTAAATGAAAAAACTGTTTTCATAATTTAGAGAGATTTCTTTTGTATATTTTAAAATGAGGTATCATAAATGAAATCAGCATCAGCAGTGTCTAGTATCGACACAAAACATAAATCTCAATATCTCAAAATCTCAGGCTCCGGCTATCCGGACTGGCCTGTATCATCAACTCTCAGTACCTCAATATCTCGAAATCCCAATGTCTAAATCTCAATATCTAGGGCGCCATCAGTCCAGACTGGCCCCTACCATCCATCTCAAGACCACGACAGTATCCTCCGGATATCCAACGCGTCGTGTAATATCACCGGTAGGTAGTGCTCCCCTGCCAGGCTCAACGTCAGCAACACGACCTTCTTTCCCCGGGGTACCTTACCGGGCCCACCATGTACCCGAAACGGTTCATCCATCTCCTCGAATCGGCTCTCTAAATCCATCAGCAAACTCATGGTGGACGACTCATACATCATGGGAAAACCGCAATTTTATTTAAAAAGAGAGAAAGCAGTTTATATAAGTTTTGCGGTTTTCCTCCAAATTCAGAAAATATCATGGAAATCCGAATCATCAGTAGCATGTAAAACCATGAATATAAGCATGAGCATCCATGAATGCGGCATATAATGAATAACAGTATGCATGAAGTGACAAGTAACAACTACAATGTCTAAACTAGCATATAATGCAAGCAACTAATCATCATGTCAAAACTACTAGTTAACAAGCTACATTAGGCGATAATATTTTCTAAGGTGTGCGTGACATAGCAATTACCGTTGAAGATGTGTGTGAGCCGGCAAGCAAGTGTACGTGGTACATACGCATCATCGGTAATGGTGCTGGTGTCCTAACAGTATGATATCAACAACGCAATAAGAAATTATAATATAAGTATGCGATACGGAGCGAACAGTAATAATGAGCGGAATACTAGACACAACGATAACTAAATTGCATTATCCTAATATAAGTCCTACAATAGTGCCTTTTGAAATAACACGAATCGCGGTATTTTGAAAATAAGGGCTACGGTGTTTTTAGGAAAAGATACGTTTTTTTGAAATATCCGTAGAATTCCTTGACCTGTCTTTTAAAATACCCACGATTCATAAGATTTTGAAATAGGTAGGAGTCGAATCTAATCTAATAACTAAACTAAACTAAAGGGCTAAGCTAATAAGCTGGACTACAGGTAAGGAACCCGCCTAACATCTGAGTCGATATATATACTGACCTGTATATATATTAGTCGGTGATCCCGCCTTAATAATATCATATCCGATACCATATCTATAATCAGACATCCCAAGTCAAGAGTGCGGATCAATCATCAATATATAGCTCGTACGTAAATCCGTCGTACGGCATCCCCAAATCTTGGTACGGGTCAATATCATACTCATCACACTGTTCATCTGGTATCCTATTTATCAAGATCATCATCTGGGGTACTGACCTACGTCTAGTACACCACTAATATCACTATTCACATGCCATTGTCATCCAAAGATCCGCTATAACATCAGGACGTATCTCAAGTACGAATCCTGCCATATCACCAATCTCATGGCCTCAACTCAAATCTCATCGACTCATCTCAAATCCAGTATATGAACACATAGCCCCATACCCATGTGAATACATAACTATATAGAATCCCATATAAGCGCATATGAAAGAAGAATGAATGCATGTATGGGTGTGTGTGTGTGTGTGTGGTGTGACCACTACTCTAGGGTTTCGCGACACTAAATCATCCAAGCACACCAAATATCCATATTTAGCATCAATAACCTCAAACAATATATAATCAATATATGTGTTTATACGCATTCGTATACATCACCACGAACTGCGGGGGCGCTATACGCCATCCACCCGACTTCTCCCCGTAGATATAAATCTACTCACCTGGTCCTTGCCAGCCGGTGCCGACGTCGCCACGCGCTTATTTGTCGTCTCGAAGTCCACATGGGATACCTACATATCATAACGCACCGTATCGCATTAAAACCAAATTCGAAATCGAAACGGCATACGAAAATCAAATCGGCACGCGTATCACGCATAGGTCAAAACCTATCTCCTACGCAAGAAAGAATAGCCAAACCAACCCTCGATGTCGATGTACAAACGTCAAACCATCGAGAAAAACCCAAACACTCTCATTGCGCATTCACGAACACTAATTATAATATAAAATATGTTAAAATTCACAAAAACCCCAAATTCACCTTAAAAGCCATTTTTCTGAAAATCTAGCAAGCAAAAATTACCCGTTTTAGTACAAAATTCGACGTTTTAACAAATCTAGTGGCCATAATACTTATTAAATATCTTAAATAAGTCATAAAAACAATTTCCATAATTTAATCCAAATAAATTTCATTAACCCCAAAATTCTAGTTTACAATATACCCAAATTTTAACAATTTATAGCAAAAATGCACAAACAACAATTTAGCTTGGATTTTCAAGAACTAAAAGTATTAAACCACTCAATATAATATTTATAATGACATGCAATCTTAATTAGAATTTTATCTCACCAAAATATACTTATTTTAAAAACCTAGTTTACAATTTATATAATTATCACAATTTAAATCAATAAATATGCAAACTAGCAACTTAATTTGATTTAGCAAAACATTGATATGCCAAATACATCTCACAACCATAGTCTCACAACACAAAATCCTAACTAGATTTTTCACAAACCCTAATCTAAAGCTTCTCTTGCAAATCCACATCTTTCAATTAAACCGCAATTAAGCACCTAACTAGCTTCATTAAGGAATTTAAATAAAAAAATGAACAATGGGTCAAAAGTTATACCTCACAAACCATGATCAAACTTAAATTCTAAACCTCCAATTTGAAATCCTTGCACCAAGATCCATGCTAAAAGAGATGAGGGAAAATGGGTAGGAGTCGGATTTTGATTTCGGTGAGGTTTTACTTAATTTTTTTGACAATTTTTTTGATGGAAAAGAGAGGAGAAGAAGGAGGGGGGGCTGCTGTTGGGCCTGTGGAATTTCGTCCAGAAATTGTGGGGGGGGGGTGAGGGAGGAGAGAGAGTGAGGTGGAGAAAGTGAGAAGAAAAGTCAAAGTCCACCTTTTACTTCTATCATTCTCTTTTCTTTTCTTTTCTTTTTTTTTGCAAAACAAGTGGGGACAAAAGAGGAAGGCTGCTGAATTCAGCCAAGGGGGAGGAAAAGTAGGGGCGTGTGAGTGTAGGTATGGGTGTTGGGTGATGGAAAATGATAAATACTATACCCCAAACATCCATTTACACTAAATTCACTAAAAAAGCCTTTTTTTTTCAATAATATATAAACCGTTTTGGCAAACGATTTCGTTTCAGAAACAATATTTTACACGTCAGTTTAGTGTGTCAAGAATTATTAAATTTGTATCAACCCATTCCAATTTGTAATTTTCCCTAATTAAATGTGTTAGTGACAGATTAAAATAATATTAAAATAATTTTTTTTCAGAAAATTTAAAATTTCACCAGTGGCTCAATAAACACCAAATACTAGCAATTATATAGCTAGAATATGTATATTTAATTTTATAATAAAGATATTTGTATTTTGACTTTTTACAGAAAACCCCCTTATTTTACCGATTTTCCGAAATTTCACCGAAACGATTTTCAAAACGTTACAATCTTCCCCCCTTAAAGAAATTCGGTCCCCGAATTTAAATTAAAACTCCCCCCCAAATACTAAAACATCTAAGCAAAACCATCAAGTCGTCGGGGCTCCGAAATCATAAATACATAAAACAAATCGCAGCGCAGCGCAGGCGCATGAAAAATGAGCATATAACTCAAAATCAAAACTCCGTCAAGCATCCCGCAATCATCGGAGTCATGGTGAAGACACAATTTCTAAATCCAAAATGAAAATCAATATGACATACATCATTAAAACATCTGGAAGCAATGCATACCAAATCTTCTTCATATCGCTGTGGGATGCTCGCAGCACTGCACAGTGGCGGACGTCTATTGAAAGAAAATAACTATATATATATATATATATATATATCCTTTATTTAATATATACGTTCCGCCGTTTTGGAAACAATTTAGAAGGGTCTCCTTGTTTTAAACATTTCGTGTCATATCAGACACGTAGGTAAATACTGAGACTATAGCTCGCTTTTTGGAAATCCCTTCAATAACTATCAATGCATGCAAAGTATATTCAGGTACTGTCCTCTGACTAGTCCTGCTCAGTACAAAAACTCATAGCAATCATCATTAAAACGTACTGCTCCATAAGAAATCAATTCCCAAAATATGCATATAAATTCTATGTGCGTCTGGTAGGCACGAAAATCAAAATCCATATATGTGCCATACATGCGTACAGAAACAACATCTAAGTGCATCGGGTGTGCACACAACTTCTGTCATAGGCAACATGTGTGCCTGACAGCAAGGACAGGTGCATCTGACACGCATGAAGAATCTCGATTTAGTGCATCTGGTGTGCACCAAAATCGCTTCTCAAAACATGCGCTCAACATGCACGAAAATCCAAACCAGGTGCATCCATCATGCACGAGATCATAAAATCCAATATCAAGCGTCGAACATGCGAAAAATCAAATCAGCTGCACATGGTGCACAAAACAAACATCGAGTATCACAATCGAAATCGAAGTCCAGTGCATCTAAGTGCACAAAATGCGTAACACTGCAATACAAGCATATACGAACTATATCGAGTGCAAAAACCAAATCGTATGCGTATATACGCACAAATCAACACAACTCTATGAAATCCTTATAATCACAAACTTGAGAAACCAAGGCACGAAAACTATCTCAAATGCAACAACTGTGCAAAAATCGTAAATACTCAGTAGGTGCAACCATGGCGCATGAAAACAAATATCATGAAACTCAATCATCAAAATCAATTATGCGAATAGATCGCCCAAAATACCGAAATCAAATATGGCAGAATAGTCCCTGTTCCAGCACTTCCTCTAAGAACCTCTGGCCAACTGTCGTGGTCACTCACAGCATGTCTCGTCGACGATCCTGAACTCTGGCCTGCCGGCGTGCGCAACATGACCACTCCTGGGTCCTAGTCTTCTTGTAATTCATTCCAGAAAGGTCCTGTTGAGACCTCTCCCAAATCACATCTCTGCCGAACTGTCCGGAAGTCATCGTCCTTTACTATATCTGTTTCTTGTTCCGGAACGGCTGCATACTCATCGCGACTCCTTCTGGAAGGTATATCCAAGCATAATGCCTCGGCATGCGTATCGCATCTCTGATATCGACGGAGTGGAACGTCGTCTCATCAAGATCTCGTACGAACCTCTTGCTCCACTTTCTCTACTGTCGACTGCTTCGGACTCGTCTCATCGTGGCTGCATGGACTGAGCTCCTACGGCTATCCTCGCATCTGGAGTCTCCCAAGGAATGCATCTCACCACCTGGCATCCTAAAGAAGTCGAACCATTTGATCGACTCGTCAAAATCTCGTAATCCCCCAAGAGCTCAACATCTTAGGTGCAGTTTAATAGTATCGAGTACAAACCACAGCATCGATGGTCCGGCCGTAGAAGGGCAAACCCAAGCCTCACTAATGGCGCCGCGGAACTGCCGCAAACCATAAGGTTCAAAGGCTTTCACACGGTCATTAAGTTGAGTTAGGGTTTCATTCTTCTAGAGGGTGCATAGAATTGCTTACATGTCTTTCCGAATACTTTAAATTTAGAATAATAGGTTTCTGATATTCAATCGTCTCTGTCGACTCTCAACGTCTCCGCGTGAAGTCGTCTCTAGCTGGAATCAATCTATCTGATGACCTCACATCGGGGTAGCGAACGAACCACACGTCTTAGTCATTCATCCCCGGGTGACTAGCGACCTTTTATCATCTCTTAGTACAACTCGTACTGCAATAGCTCCAACATCTGGGGCGATATCTCGTCGTTCGCAGCAATAACTGGCTCACTCGTCTGCACGCTGAACAATGCCTCAATTATCATGAATAAGCAATGCGCCAACGGTCATCAAAAATCTGGCTGGCCTTTGTCGGTGGCCCAATCCTCCGGTACTGATCAGTACGTCCGAGAAATCTCGTAAAGGCGATCCGCCAAACGGTCGTGGCGCGAAAACACAGTAAAATGACACATCTCCGCAATCGTGTGTCTCCGGAATCACGCCCTGGTCAGTCCTCGTTCGTGACGAGCTCGTGCTGACCGCAACTCTAGCCGTAGCTCTCCCTGCCCATAATCGTGGCAGCAAAACCATAACTGGTACCGATGAGGCTAGATCTGGAATGAATATGATACTGAGCAAAGAAATGTATATCCTAAGGTTTCTTAAGTTGAGTAGCGTATCGTAAGTATGCCGCGGAACATACCCATGGCACGTTAATCTACTTTAGTCACCTATTCCATCAACCAAGGGTCATCCTACGCTCTGAAGGTAAAAACCTAACGCTCTGATACCAACTTTGTCACGTCCCGAAAGTACGGAACATGACCGGCACTTAAACTACGAAACGTCTCGAGACGTACGTAATCTAAGTAAGCCAAAAACCCAGAAATCCAAACCAAGAAAAGTAGTAGAGTGAAGGAAAACCAATTTAAAATCAAGTAGTTTTAATAGCATAAGCCGAATTATGCGGTTTTAAAAACATCAAATATTTCCTGAAAATTTCGGCAGTCTCTTTTGTAAATACTGGCTCCCAAACTGGATACAACATGAATAGTATACGAAATCAATAAAAGGCATCCCCAAGCGGGAGCTAGCTCTTCGTCAATCGACGGTCACAACCACACAAGCAATATAATATACAACGCAAAGGGCGAGGATTAAAACTCAAAAAGAAACTCAAAACAACAAGAAATCCAAGGAAATACAACGCGCGACTCTAAGGTCGAAAGAATAACATCACTGGTATCTATCTCAAAAATAAATACATGTTTGGTTGATGGAACTTCTAGATACAACAGAATAATGATATACAAGATATAATGATGGGTGCGATACAAATAAACTCACCAACTAGCAAGTCACCCGGAAATAGAAATAGTGCCAGCAAAGCCGTAAAGAAACCTGTCCGGCGAAACCTGCAAGAACTGTGGCACAACGGGGGTGAGTTGCCAACTCGTGAATAGAAAAACATCTACGCACAGAAATCGCATAAATAACGCAACCTAGGTCAATGATCATAATATATCCTCAAATATATATATAACATGCAGCCTATAACAATGGCTAGGGTATACCTCTAAGCAACGGTAATACCAAGTGCTCGTGTCAGTGTCTCAGGTAGCAATATATCATATGAATGAGGTATGAATGCATGAAAACAGAATACACGTAAATGAAGAAACTGTTTTCATAATTTAGAGAGATTTCTTTTGTATATTTTAAAATGAGGTATCATAAATGAAATCAGCATCAGCAGTGTCTAGTATCGACACAAAACATAAATCTTAATATCTCAAAATCTCAGGCTCCGGCTATCCGGAATGGCCTGTATCATCAACTCTCAGTACCTCAATATCTCGAAATCCCAATGTCTAAATCTCAATATCTAGGGCGCCATCAGTCCAGACTGGCCCCTACCATCCATCTCAAGACCACGACGGTATCCTCCGGATATCCGACGCGTCGGGTAATATCACCGGTAGGTAGTGCTCCCCTGCCAGGCTCAACGTCAGCAACACGACCTTCTTGCCCCGGGGTACCTTACCGGGCCCACCATGTACCCGAAACGGTTCATCCATCTCGTCGAATCGGGTCTCTAAATCCATCAGCAAACTCATGGTGGACGACTTATACATCATGGGAAAACCGCAATTTTATTTAAAAAGAGAAAAAGCAGTTTATATAAGTTTTGCGGTTTTCCTCCAAATCCAGAAAATATCATGGAAATCCGAATCTTCAGTAGCATGTAAAACCATGAATATAAGCATGTGCATCTATGAATGCGGCATATAATGAATAACAGTATGCATGAAGGGACAAGTAACAACTACAATGTCTAAACTAGCATATAATGCAAGCAACTAATCATCATGTCAAAACTACTAGTTAACAAGCTACATTAGGCGATAATATTTTCTAAGGTGTGCGTGACATGGCAATTACCGATGAAGATGTGTGTGAGCCGGCAAGCAAGTGTACGTGGTACAAACACATCATCGGTAATGGTGCTGGTGTCCTAATAGTATGATATCAACAATGCAATAAGAAATTATAATATAAGTATGCGAAGCGGAGCGAACAGTAATAATGAGCGGAATACTAGACACAACGATAACTAAACTGCATTATCCTAATCTAAGTCCTACAATAGTGCCTTTTGAAATAACACGAATCGCGGTGTTTTGAAAATAAGAGTTACGGTGTTTTTAGGAAACGATACGTTTTTTTGAAATATCCGTAGAATTCCTTGACCTGTCTTTTAAAATACCCACGATTCGTAAACTTTTGAAATAGGTAGGAGTCGAATCTAATCTAACAACTAAACTAAAATAAAGGGCTAAGCTAATAAGCTGGACTACAGGTAAGGAAACCGCCTAACATCTGAGTCGATATATATACATACCTGTATATATATTAGTCGGTGATCCCACCTCAATAATATCATATCCGATACCATATCTATAATCAGACATCCCAAGTCAAGAGTGCGGATCAATCATCAATATATAGCTCGTACGTAAAACCGTCGTACGACATCCCCAAATCTGGGTACGGGTCAATATCATACTCATCACACTGTTCATCTGGTATCGTATTTATCAAGATCATCATCTGGGGTACTGACCTACGTCTAGATCACTATTCACATGCCATTGTCATCCAAAGATCCGCTATAACATCAGGACGTATCTCAAGTACGAATCCTGCCATATCACCAATCTCACGGCCTCAACTCAAATCTCATCGACTCATCTCAAATCCAGTATATGAACACATAGTCTCATACCCATGTGAACACATAACTATATAGAATCCCATATAAGCGCATATGAAAGAAGAATGAATGCAAGTATGGGTGTGTGTGTGCATCTGTGGTGTGACCACTACTCTAGGGTTTCGCGACACTAAATCATCCAAGCACACCAAATATCCATATTTAGCATCAATAACCTGAAACAATATATAATCAATATATGTGTGTATACGCATTTGTATACATCACCACGAACTGCGGGGGTGCTATACGCCATCCACCCGACTTCTCCCCGTAGATATAAATCTACTCACCTGGTCCTTGCCCGCCGGTGCCGACGTCGCCACGCGCTTGTTTGTCGTCTCGAAGTCCACATGGGGTACCAACAAATCATAACGCACCGTATCGCCTTAAAACCAAATTCGAAATCGAAACGGCATACGAAAATCAAATCGGCACGCGTATCACGCATAGGTCAAAACCTATCGCCTACGCATGCAAGAATAGCCAAACCAACCCTCGATGTCGATGTACAAACGTCAAACCATCGAGAAAAACCCAAACACTCTCATTGCGCATTCACGAACACTAATTATAATATAAAATAGGTTAAAATTCACAAAAACCCTAAATTCACCTTAAAAGCCATTTTTCCGAAAATCTAGCAAGCAAAAATTACCCGTTTTAGTACAAAACTCGACGTTTAAATAAATCTAGTGGCCATAATACTTATTAAATATTTTAAATAAGTCATAAAAATAATTTGCATAATTTAATCCAAATAAATTTCATTAAACCCAAAATTCTAGTTTACAATATACCCAAATTTTAACAATTTATAGCAAAAATGCACAAACAATAATTTAGCTTGGATTTTCATGAACTAAAAGTATTAAACCACTCAATATAATATTTATAATGACATGCAACCTTAATTAGAATTTTATCTCACCAAAATATAATTATTTTAAAAAACTAGTTTACAATTTATATAATTATCACAATTTAAATCAATAAATATGCAAACTAGCAACTTAATTTGATTTAGCAAAACATTCATATGCCAAATACATCTCACAACCATAGTCTCACAACACAAAACCCTAACTAGATTTTTCACAAACCCTAATCTAAAGCTTCTCTTGCAAATCCACATCTTTCAATTAAACCGCAATTAAGCACCTAACTAGCTTCATTAAGGAATTTAAATCAAAAAATGAACAATGGGTCAAAAGTTATACCTCACAAACCATGATCAAACATGAATTTTAAACCTCCATTTTGAAATCCTTGCACCAAGATTCATGCTAATGAAGATGAGGGAAAATGGGTAGGAGTCAGATTTTGATTTCGGTGAGGTTTTACTTGATTTTTTTGACAATTTTTTTGATGGAAAAGAGAGGAGAAGAAAGAGGGGGGGCTGCTGTTGGGCCTGTGGAATTTTGTCCAGAAATTGTGGGGGGGGGGGTGAGGGAGGGGAGAGAGTGAGGTGGAGAAAGTGAGAAGAAAAGTCAAAGTCCACCTTTTACTTCTATCATTCTCTTTTCTTTTCTTTTCTTTTTTTTGGCAAAACAAGTGGGGACAAAAGAGGTGGGCTGCTGAATTCAGCCAACGGGGAGGAAAATTTGGGGTGTGTGAGTGTGGGTATGGGTGTGGGGTGATGGAAAATGATAAATACTATACCCCAAACATCCATTTACACTAAATTCACTAAAAAAGCCTTTTTTCTTCAATAATTTCTAAACCGTTTTGGCAAACGATTTCGTTTCAGAAACAATATTTTACACGTCAGTTTAGTGTGTCAAGAATTATAAAATTTGTATCAACCCATTCCAATTTGTAATTTTCCCTAATTAAATATATTAGTGACGGCTTAAAATAATATTAAAATAATTTTTTTTCAGAAAATCTAAAATTTCACCAGTGGATCAATAAACACCAAATACTAGCAATTATATAGCTAGAATATGTATATTTAATTTTATAATAAAGATATTTGTATTTTGACTTTTTACAGAAAACCCCCTTATTTTACCGATTTTCCGAAATTTCACCGAAACGATTTTCAAAACGTTACAGTTTGTTATATGTATGCCCTAGAGGCCATTATTGTACATACGATGTATATTGTAGTGGATGCTAGGACATATATAGGGAGGACTTTCTTGCTCGACAAGATAGTACGCTATCTGGTTGTACTTTATCTTAACATGTACTCCGATTGTCTCTTTGTTACATGTTGATAAAGCCCTTAGGATATGTACTCGACTACTGGGACTATGATGAGATCATACTAGTGGGGCCACGGTAGTCGACGAGTACATCCTATTACTGTTCCTAGTCGAGGGTGTATCGAGACAGGGCATCGATACACCAGAGTAGACTAGCGTATACGCATCTTGACCCATATAATGGGCGATGGATGATCCCATATGCATCGGTGTTTGACATCAAGGATGGTGTATGGGTGCTCAGTGGAGACTGGGTACACTGGACGGACTCGCCGAGAACTCCCAGATGGTATTATACCTCACGTCAGATGGCAGTTCTCCGGTGACACTGGTACAGAGTAGTCTGTTGACCCGAGATCGTCATAGAGCCTTGTGTGATTTCGACTGTGCTATGATTTCCATCATACCACGTCCAAGAGGGCGTGCAAAAAGGTGGCTTTTGGGTACAGTCCCGAATCACATTGAGGCAATGAGCGATAGGAGGGGATTCGTCTCTCCCGGTATAGGGAGTTGATGTTGTGCTGTGTTCGATTGGCTATAACCGGAAATCCCTAGCCAGGGTTGCTGAGATTTACTGGTAAATGTTATCAGTAGTTTCTCGAACTGTTATAAACCTCATATCGACACGACTTATCAAGCTACTGGGGTCTGACGTTTACCACCCCTAGGCGAGATATGCGACATATCAGACGACGAGACCGGACTGTACGGGAGTGTTACTGTTTGGATTCATATACATGCTTGCTTGTTGATCTTCTGAGCACTCAATACCTGGGTGGCAGTAATGTTTAGCTGACCGCTTGCAGCTTGTGGGTGTTTGATATGATCATCACCTACTGCCGGCGTATTGACGATTCTTTAGAGTCCTACACAGAGGTTTCTTGACTCAGGCAAAACGGAGTAGGAGCACATATGTGATATGTGCGGGACCGAGGATAATGCGATATGAGATACCGTATTCTATTCTCGCGATATTTGATATCAACCGGGTCATCGAATCAAGTGTTGATTCGATGAATCGGTACAGATAAATCTTAGTCGGTTATATTCGATATAGCCGGATTGTCGGATCAAGTGTTGATTCGATAATTTAATGTATAATAATATATATGATATATTAAATTAGATTAACTAATATTAGCTCACTAAAAGATTCTTTTCTCACTCGGGTAATATATTGATATATATGCGATGTATGTTAAATGTATTATTTTATTTTGTTACAATAAATATTATGTATGTGATATATAATATTGTAACATGTTATGATTATTAATGGAACATAATTAGTGGAGATTAAATAAGGTTAGAGTTTGATTTGGGTTAGCACATTCTTGTTGCTTCTAGAAGCACTTCTTTTTGTCATGAAGAAGATATTTGTCTTGATATTTTCTAGTGACTCACTTATAACTCAACCCAAACCCTAACCCAAGTAAACTCTCTACATAGGTTACTACAACCATGGTTGCATAAATGATTATGATAACTTTTTATTATTCATCACAAAAGATATGGATCACTATTCTTCTTCTTCCTCCTTTTGCAAAGCTTTCTTGCTTTGATATTTGTGATGAAAATATGTGAGAAAAAGATTATAAATGAGAGAAAAAATAATACTTCATCATTCTCATCTATCCTTGCCCTTTAGATGAGAGTGTTCACTTCATATTATGAGTGTTAGCTTGTGTTAACGAAACTTCAAAGTAGATCATCTTTGTATCGAAGATCGGAAGCAAGATTGCATCTTTCTCTTCGTGGAACCACTCGAGAGTCCAGAACACGATGATTGCAGTGAAGGGAATTCAACACGGAGCTTAAGAAGTGAAGGACCGGATTTACAAAGGTTGTAATCCCTCTCACTTAGTGTTAAACTGTTCAACATACTTGTGTTCGCCTAAACTCTAGTTTAAAGATCCGGCTTTGAGTTGTTCGGCATGGCTAAATTTTTAATCGGGCATGGTTGATGCCTCGTAGACCTTTGTGCGCGTACCCAGCAACCCTACAGTGGTATCAGAGCCAAGCTAGAGATTTAGGCGAAGTCTAGGCAAAGTTTAAAGTCCGATCGAACCCGAAAACCCAGATAAAACCCCTTCTCTGGAAATTTTTCAAAACTGTGATTTTTTCATATTAAAAATACTTAAAAAAATCAGCAGGGAATTCTATGGACACGTGTGCAAAACGACACTTTGAATCGTTCAAAGCGCCGCGGAACCGCGGCCAAACTACGGTATTGGCGGCGGTTCCGCGACAGAACTTGGGGATTAAAAGTTAGTTTTTGCTACGGTTGATCCGTCTGTACTTCCTGATTTTTCTGGATATTTTTATTTCTACTCAAGTGTTAAGTTTACTGTGGTGTATTGGGGACTCGTTGATTCGATCGGATAATTTAACTTTGTATAGTTTTTCCGGATAATTTTAGAAACTGTTAAAAAGTTCGAACGGATATCAATAACTCACTTTTTCCCCAGTCGGAATATTTTTCAAAAGTTGGATTTTAGTTTAAGAATATTCTAAGTTGTGCATGTAACGCGGTGGACCCTCTAGAAGATAACAAACCTTAACTCGATTATGCGACCCTCTTGAGCTGCCTCTAGACCTTAGGGTTTGCGGCAGTACGGCGTGCCACATGTGAGGCGTTGGCTTGACCCTTCTACGGCTGAACCATTGGTACTGTGGCATGTGATGGATGTTTTTAAACTGATTTCAAGTGTTGAGATATATTGGGGAAATCTTGGGTGTTTGATTATTCGATCGGAAAATTTAACATTGTCTATTTATCTGGAATGTGATACATTAATTGGAATCCACATCTAGTTATGAGATAACTAATTTGAATGTTATAGACATAGCAGTTTAGTCTCACATGATCGGTTGCCACGGAATTTTGATGTGATCAAAAATCCGTCGCAATCACGTAGCGTACGCGGATAATTGCCGGGTAAACTTAATAGACAGCCATGCCCCATAGCTCCGACCAAGTGACTGTAGGAGAACCCCGTCGCCAAAAAGCATCCGTTCGGGTGCTCGCGGCAGCGGTGTTCCGCCTTAGTGCACTTCGTCAACGGCATCGGGGGTGCGGCCGTCTACTAAAGTTTGCGACAAGTATTCGATCAGGATGTCGGGAATCTTGTTGAATTGCCCGACTTGATATTGAAAAAAGTTTTCGATAATGAGACTAAAATGCGGGGTTTATAATTGTTAGGCATGCGATGTCTAAGGAATTCATTTGGTTAGGCATCGATGTCTAAGGAAGTTGCGAATTCCAATTGTTGTAGTTTTACACTTTCTTTTCTGTGACCGCAAGCATAGTATGTGGTGTATCACCGGCTTCGTTGCATACATCAACGACAATCGGAATACGCATACTTTCTTACGTTGATGATATGAGATATTATGTGTTGTTGCGATATGTTGTATTGGATCGTCGCATTTGAATAGCCGGGGGTTTTATGTGAGATGAGAGATTTTCTTTTTCATTCATGTAAAATTCATTTGTATGTAATATTCTTTTATTGGGGCACTTCCGGGCTGAGGATGATGTCACCATTGTATATTATTTACTTTTTTGCATTAGGTAGACCCAAGGCGGGGAGCACAAGTAACCGGGTTCTAGGGTCCAATGGGAGACCATCTCGAGAAGTCGAGACCGGGTCTCCTAACCCTGGAATTGGCAGAGTTGCTTGCCGCTCTCGTAGGGGTCTAGGGATGTGGGTTTGGCTATTCATCGCGACCGTGGAATCCGTGTTTTATACAGGCTCGTATTAAAACACTGACATCCTAGTATATCCAATATTTCATATATGTTCTTCTGCTGCAATGTTCTGTGATGAGATCATATTACTTCCTGAGATGAATGTTTATATTATATATATGAGATATATGTTATATTGTAGATTTCGTTTCATATCTGATACTTGTGAAGCACAATAAAAATGGGACTTCATTAATGAGATTAATGAAACTAAAAGAAACCTAAGATGTTGTAGAAACTTGTTTAAAAACTGGTAGCTCTAGTTCTTGCTTTGCATAGCTGTGTTCCTTATAGAACATCCAGCACCTTATTCAATAAGGAAAGAGCCGAGATCCCTTCACCGGGAGTGACCTCTTTAGTGAAACTAGCAGATGCTACAAACTCGGTTTGTCTTTTGATTGTTTCTATAGTTTTTGCTTTGCATAGTGATATTTGTGAAATATCATGCACCTTATTCGATGAGGAAAGGGCCGACGATCCCTTCACCGGGCGTGACACCTTTAGCAAAACTAGAAAAGCCTCAAAAACACTCCATTAAAATCACTCGATTCTACAACGATATCAAGTTCATTACGCAAAAGGTTTTCTTAAAAACCTGACGTGGCCCTCCGTCATTTCAGATAAGTACTAGTTAGTATCCGTGCTACGTTTGTTGACTATGTTAAGGCGTAGTGTGTGATAGCTGATTAGTGCTTATCTGTATAAGCATATGGTGTGATTGGATTAGGGTAGTCGTGCGACTTTGTTGACTATGTTAAGGGTCGTGCGGGTGGGTTTAATTCAATGGGGAAATGACGGGTTGAACTTGACTAGCACTTATGATTTGTTGACTATGTTAATGTCATATAGCTGCTAGGGGTAAAATATTATTGGGAGTTTCAAGTGTTGAAATTTGCAATGAGATTGCATACCTTCTATGAGATAGTTGGATCCCGATACCCGCTGCGAGTAAGAGTTACTCCTGGGAGGGTTTTTACACATTACAATTAGCCGATCAAGTAGGTGTCTAGAAAGGTGTCAACGGGGTTACGTCCCTGGGAAAATGAGGTTTACTTTAATTAGGTTCGTGCGAAAGCACGGGGGACCTCCCTCAAAGTACCGACACTGGCCTGGCTGAAAGATTGGCGAACTTGTAGCGCGTAATTAATCCCGGGTAGTCTTTCCTTTTAGGGTTTGAAGGAAGATTTGACTAAAACAGTGGGAGACATCCTGATTAGATATATTAGATAACCAATCTAATCTTGCAAGAGCATACGCTGAGTGTTTTCTTCTCTTTCTCTCCAGGTAGCGACCATATCGCGCCTTAATCAAGATAATAATACGGAAGAATTGACCGAACCCGCTTGTTATACTGAGCTGGGGAACATTGGTCCCGCTCCAACTTATAATTGTTATAAGAAAGAGCAGGAAATTGGGGAATACCAGATTTCCCGTGCCGCCCAAACGAAGAAAGTGCATGCTGATGCATCATCTTCGGGTGTGTTCATTACAGAGAACTGTTTTTCAGTATCCTTTACGTCCTGGGTATGTGATACCGGATCAGGATCCCGCATATGTAATCTGTTACATGGGCAACAGATAGGTAGAGAACTGAGAACGGGTGATAAGTTTCATGAGATAGAAAACGGTGCAAGTGTTGCAGCCAACTCTGTTGCTCACGGTCACCCTGTATTACCAGAATACATTGATTCTGAACGAATGTTATTAGATACCGAACCTAATATACAACATCATATCAGTCTCTTTATTAGTAAAGAAAGGATATAATTTTGTATTGTTGGATAATGTTTTGAACATTTCCTATATCAAGAGTTGATCGGTTCAGGCACGTTATCTAAAAGCATTGACGTTCTAAATCAAACTACAGTTCTTAGTATACAAAACACACACAAGAGGAAGAGTTCAGAAATGAACGGATCCTTCTTGAGGCATTGTAGACTAGGTAATATCAATGCGACCCGACTAGCTAAAGTTTCTTTTAGATGCATATTTAATTTTGTTTGAATTTACATCTTGTGAAACTTGCCGGTCATGTCACAAAGATAAGATGACCATAGCTCTGTTTATTGGAAACAGAGAAAGAGTTAGTGAACTCCTGGGATTGATACATGCTGATGTATGAAGGTCCCCTGTCTACACATGCCAAGACCGGTTCTTTGTACTTCATTATATTCTCTGATGATCTCTCAAGATTCAGACATATGTTCCTGTTGAAACACAAGTCCGAAGCTTTTGAGATATTCACAGAATATTAATTAGAAGTAGAGAACCAAATACGGGTATAAGTATTATGTCCTTTGATTTGAACAGGGAGGAGAATACTTAGCACGGAATTCCTGAATTATTCTAAAGGAGAATGAGATTCTCTCTCAGCATTACTCTTCCGTATACACCATAGCACGATGGTATATCGGGGCGGAGCAATAGCACTCTATGATGAGTACTACTGAGTTTCCTATTTCCTTTTGGGAGTTATGCACTTGAGAAGCTGCATATCTATTGAATAGGGTTTAAATCAAATCAGTTGCCTAGCACTTCATATGTGATATGGAAAGGGAAGAGCCCATATCTTAAGTTTGTTAAGATTTGGGGTTGTCCGGCCTATGTCTAAAAAGCATAATCCGGACAGGCTCGAGGAAAAGTCAGTTCTGTAGAACTGGAAAGAGTTCCAGCTATACAAACTACAGCAAATGATTTGGTAGAACCAAAAGATTCAATAGTTTCCAACGAACCTCAGCCTCTCCGCCGATCTAGTAGGGTTCCTCACCCACCTGAGAGATACTTCGGTTTTCTCTATGACAGTGGGAGCGAGGATTGCATCATGAGACGATGACCTAACTATTTTTCGCGCTGGCCATCAGGAGTGAGACTCTGTAAGAATGGCCGGATGCTTATCGATCTGAGATGGAATCCTTATACACCAACAAAGTATAGACTTTGGTTGCTTTATCTAAAGGGTTAAATCCCCATCAGGAGCGAGTATATCTTGAGAAGATTACTTGGTGTACATGGAAAAGTTGAGACTTTCCAAGCTATGCTTAAGTCTATCCAGATTCTACTTGCCACGGCTACATACTATGACTACGATATCTGGCGGTTGGGTGTCATGATTGCTTTTCTAAATGATGATTCGGAAGAAAGCGTCTATAAGTACACAGCCAGAGGGCTTCATAAACAGTGGGAGCAGCGGAAACGTGAGCAAGATGTTTTATATGATAAAGCAGGCATCGCGGAGTTGGAAGATCTGTTTTGATGTGGTAGTCAAAGAGTTTGACTTCATCAAAATGGTAGATGAACCTTGTATATACAAAAAGGTAGTAGGGAGTATGGTGGTGATCCTCATAGAGTACGTGGATGACATGCTCTTGATAGGGAAGGAGTTTCCTATGCGACGCTCGGTCAATCTCCGCTTATCACAAGGATTCTCCATATAGGATCGAAATGATACCTCCTAAATCCTGGGTTTTGGATCTATGAGATAGATCTAATTGGATGTTAGAATTCTCACTAGTTGTAGTGAGATGGTATCAATCGATCCTGGGGAGAATCACTGGAAAGGTTCCAGGGTGATAAGGACGACTGAATGTCAGTCGCAGGCATTGTCTTTACCCTCAGTGGAGGGACGGTATGTTGGAAGAGTTCCAAGCTAGATACCGTGACTTACTAGACAATTAAAGGCAAGATACATCGTTACCATGGATGCTACCAAAGAGGCAGTCTGGATATATAAGTTCATGAGATGAATTTCGTTCCTACCATTGTGTGACAATGGAGTTGTGGCTTTAGCCAAGGAACTACCGTCCCATCAGAAATCCAGATATAATTCTTAGGCAGTATCACCTGATCATGTAGATGGTTGATCTCCAGGGAGGTCGAGGTTAGGAGAGTAGACAGAGAGGACAACAGTGCGGATCCACTCACAAAGGCCTTTTTCCCAGTAGAGACTTTTATGGGATGGTTGAGTATGAGATACTTCAACCATAGCTAATTGTTGGGTATGTGATACCACAACAGATGGCGCTAGTGCAAGTGGGAGATTGTTAGTTATATGTATGCCCTATAGGCCATTACTGTACATACGATGTATATTGTAGTGGATGCTTGGACATATATAGGGAGGACTTTCTTGCTCGACATGATAGTATGCTATCTGGTTGTACTTTATCTTAACATGTACTCTGATTGTCTTTATGTTACATGTTGATAAAACCCTTAGGATATGTACTCGACTACTGGGACTATGATGAGATCATACTAGTGGGGCCACGGTAGTCGACGAGTACATCCTATAACTGTTCCTAGTCGAGTGTGTATCGAGACAGGGCATCGATACACAAGAGTGGACTAGCGTATGCGCATCTTGACCCATATGATGGGCGATGGATGATCCCATATCCATCGGTGTTTGATATCAAGAATGGTGTACGGGTGCTCAGTGGAGACTGGGTACACTGGACGGACTCGCCGAGAACTCCCAGATGGTATTATACCTCACATCAGATGGCAGTTCTCCGGTAACACTGGTACAGAGTGCAGGGTTCCTAGGCACACCCATGAGGTTCTACAAATGATCAACCATGCCAAATTAAAAAATTTATGTGCCGAGAAACCCTAATGCTAGATCGTTAACTAGAGGATAAGTGAAACTAAATGCAAGCAAACAACTTTACTAACAAGTGAAAGGGACTACAACCTTTGTAGATCCGATCCTCCACTTCCAAAGCTCCGTGATAACGTCCCTTCGCTGCGATCATCGGAATCCCGGACTCTAGCGATGGTTTCGTCAGAGAAATGATCGGGCTAGGTCGTTGACTTCGATACCGAAGATGATCTACGTCGAGGCGACTCAAACTCAAGATCCATCTTCACTAGGTCATGAAACTTGTGAAGATAACACCCTATACAACATGGCAAGTGGTAGAGGATGAAGAAATAGGAAGTGGGTTCACTTTGGAATTGGGTTTCTCACTTGATTTCATCACTTGAGAATTTTCAAGGAAGGTTTTCTTCACTTGAAGAAGATGAAGAAGAAGAAGAAGGAAAATGAATTATTTCAAAAAGAAAATTCAAGTGATGCCTATCATATTGATGTTAGTGTATATGCCCTAGAGGCCATTACTGTATCATACTAGTTTGTATATTACTTAATGGAAGCTTGGGATATTCACCTTGTATAAACAATCTTGCTCAATATAGTAGTATGCTACTTGGTTTGTTTCTACTTCAATGTGTACATGTGTTTATATTAGTATATCACCTATACGCATTAGTGGAGCCCTTAGGATCTTTGCTTGATTACCAGCGTTGTGATGGCAGTCACACTAGTGGGGGCTGGGTAATCTATAATCACATCCTTATACAGGTCCCTAGTCGCAGGACTATCGAGACAGGGCATCGATACTCCGGAGTAGACTAGCGTATGCGCTTCTCATCCCAGTGCGGGAGATGGTCTGTCCCGCAGCCATCAGTACGTCGTACTGGAGATAGTATACGGGTGCTCGTTGGGTTACGAGTACACTGGACATGACTCGTCGGGAACTGACAGGTTGGTATTATACCTATCGTCAGTTATCAGTTCTCAGGTGACATGAGTACAGCTTAGTCCGCTGGCTTGACACTGGCACTTCGCCTCGAGAGTGTTCCCACTGCACTTTGATCACTACCCTACCACGGCTCAAAGGAGTCGTGCAAACAGGTAATGGTTGGGTACAGTCCCGAAGCACTTGGAGGCAGTGACGGTTAGACATGATTCGTCTCTCCCGGTATTGGGGGTTGACATCGCGCTGTGTCTAGGAGAGCCATTACACGAGTAGTCCCTGGCCAGGGCAAGCGAGATATACTGGTAGGCTTCCAGTGTTATCTCAGGGTGTTTTGGGCTTCACTCCGACACGACTTGTACCGCTATTAGGGGACTGACATTTTACCGCCCCCTAGGCCCGACATGCGATGTATTAGACGAACAGACCGGACTGTACGGAGACTGTCACATTCAGACTCAGTAGGAGTTCAGATGGGGTTCACCTCGTCAGCCTTCTTGTCGGCATCTACCTGGGGACCGTTACGCACAGCTAGTGCCGCTTGCGGTCTGTGGTTAAACTCACTGCCAGCGTAGTGTCGAGTCTTTAGAGTCCCACACAGAGGGTATTCGCCTCTGGGCAAAACAAAGTAGAGGTCGCATGGCTTTGCGACAGGGTTCGTTCTCATCCGCGCACTTGTGCACGTTTGGAGTCCGGACGGATATTACTGGTAGGCTCTGGTTTGAGCCAGATACTGGTATACGTTTAGGGGTTGATTTTATCTTTTGGTATTCATGTTCCTCGGAACAAGAATGCAGGTGTGTATGCACAGTTGTTTGAGGAGGAGGAAGAGGACTTTCATTAGGGTTTCGGAACGGGTGCGTATGCACAGTTGACAGTCGTCTTTTTCCAAACCCTAATGGATTTATGTTATATCAATTAATAATATTAATAAAATGAAATTGTGTCATGGTTGGATTTTGTTGACTAGTTGACCATGGTTGACTTGTTGACCATGGTTGAAGTTTTGACCATCATCATTACAAAAGAAAGATGCTTTTTGATTCTTGCAAAACCATTTAATGTTTGAAATGATAATGGTCATTCCTAAACCTTCCATCAACTATTTCATTTTCATTATTATTATTAATTTGATAATTCTTTTTCTTTTGTGATATGGTTGCAAGAAAGAAAAAGAGAGCTCATTCTATCATTTAGCTTCTCTCTCCTCACTTCATCTTCTTCTTCCTCTAGCTCAAGGAGAATCATTCTCATGTGTTGAGAATCCCTCTCCTTGAAAGATAAACACCCCTTAGACACTCTCTACTCACTCTAGGATCAAAGGTTTAGCAAGCCGAAGATTCTAGTTCTCTCCAAGTTCGAGAAAGAGCCCGAAGGTTGAACCCTCAGGTGGATCCATCTTTGACGGAAGAAGGCAATGAGGAAAGCACCATCAACCTCTACAAAAGTTTGAAGACGAAGGAGTTCAAGTTAGGTATAACCATCTTTCCGAGTAGCTAATTCTCTTTAGCTTGTTTGCTAGTTTAGTTTAGAAAAGATCCCGACTTTGTTAGTCCATGTTGCCCCATGCGCTAAAAATTTGATTTTTATACCGTTTCCGCCTCCCCGTAAGAACCGGGGGTCGCAACGTGGACTTACAGTGGTATCAGAGCCTAACTAAACTTAAACTAGCAAGGTAGTGAAGTGTAACGAAGTTCGGAACCGAAAAATCCAAAAACCAAACTTTTCAAAAACCCTATTTTCTGTTAAAAAATTTTCTGGTCAAAACAAAATTTGTTATATACCAAAAATTATCTCAGGGTTTTTTAAAGATAACCACCAAAAACGAGCCAGAGATCTGACCAAACGACCGCGTTTCCACGGCGACAGCAAGCTATGTCGCCGCGGATCCGCGGCCGTCTTGTCTCCTCTCTGCCTCGATTTTGGTGCAGTGTATCTCTGTATTGGTTTTAGGATTTTTAAGATATATTATATGTGCCCAGATTTTCCAGAATAGAGATTTGTTTTTGGGGGCCTATAATTCCGTATTTTTTTCGGACTTCACTACACTTTGACTATGATGGTTATATCTGTGATGTTTGTATGTATTGAACGTCGGCTAATCGCTATAAGTCGATTAGTCGGGGTTATACATCTTTGTGATCTGTGTTTGATATTGGAATGTGTATATGAATGTGTTGGACTGTCGCGGGTGAATAGCCGGGGTGGATGTGAGATGAGCTTTTGTTTTTCTTTCATTCATTTGTAATATGTAAATTGATGTAATAATATTATTTGTATCGCCGCACAACCGGGTCGGGGTTGTAGCCGTCATTGTATAATTCTTTTTACTGTTTTTGCTCCTAGGATAGACCCATGGAGGGGTGCACAAACTACCGGGTACTTGGCCGGTAGTTTGCCGCACCCGTAGGGGTCTTGGGTGGGGTATTTGCTATTCACCGCGACCGTGTAATCCGCTTTTCGTTGCAGGCTCGAACGGATTGCGGATTGCTAGTATATCCAATGTATTCATCTGTGATCTGTAATGTCTATCATTGCTATATTTATAACTATTTAGGCGTTGCTTATGTTTTACAGCCGCGCTAGCCCAGCCCCCGCTCTGTCGTTAGTTAAGTAACCTAACGGGTGATGACGGGGCCCCGTGGCGAATGCGAATGGCATAAGCGTACGTCATATTTTGGTTGTTTTCTGCAATGGTAGGATTAAATGATGGGACGCATTAAAAGAACTAATGCAAGAATATCACGCATTAAAAGAACTAATGCAAGATAATAAACCAAGTTAAAGTCGTTGGAACACTTTCGAAAACCCACTCGGTTCTTTTCAAAACTAACTTTTAAATGCGGAGCTTGAGCCACTCCTTCTAAAAGCTATCTCGTTCCATCGATTATATCAAGTTCACTACGTTCACGGTTTTGCCAAAACCATTCGTAGCCCTCCGTCGTTTCACATGAATAGTCAATAGTATTCAAGCTGTGTTTGTTGGCCAAAGTCAAGGCATAGTGATTGGTAGCTATTGGGTATTCATGTGCAGCATAGATAGATGCGTTGATTTGGAACAGTCGTACTGCCTTGTTGGCCAAAGTCAAGGGTAGGTACGGGTGGATTCAAATTAACCTGGAGAACGATGGGAAGAACTTGACATGTGACTTATGATTTGTTGGCCAAGGTCAAGGTCATAAGAGCATGGGGCAAAAATCCACATCGGGAGTTTCATAAGTACTGAAACTTGCTAGATTTGCATACCATTTGGAGTGTGGTGATTCTGGTAGGATTCCTTCAGTTTCGTCACGCGATGATATTTGGATCCCGATCCTACTGTGAGTATATGCTACTCCTCGGGAAATTTCTCACTAAACGATCAATGCTATAAACCTAGTAGGTGCCTAGAAAGGTGTTAGCGGGGCTACGCCCCCAGGGAAAAGAGGTTATTTAATTAAGGAACTTCGCGAAAGCGTTGGAAAACCTCCCTCGAAGTACCAACACTGGCCTGGCTGAACGGTTAAGCAAGTATTGTGCGGTGGGATTGATCCCGACTAATTCTTCCTTTATGGTTTGAGGAGGGATTCGAGAGACAGTGGGAGCCATCCTGTTTAGACAAATTAAAAACCACTCTAAACTTGCAAGAGCATCATGCTAAAGTGTTTCTTCTCTCCCCCCTGCAGCGACCAAATCGAAATGACTGGACTTAAGTTACTTCTAGATAAAAACATAATGACAGGGCCAAACTACAAAGATTGGCTCAGGAATGTCAAAATGGCAATCACTTACGACAAGCTAGGGTATCTTCTTACAACCAAAGCTCCCCCGGTCCCAGGTCCCACCTCCAGTTTCGCGGATAAGGAAATCCGTAAGACTTGGGAGATTGATTGCGCGAAGGCCAAATGCCTCGTGCTTGCCTCTATGGACAACGAACACCAGAGGAGGCACGAGAATATGGACCTGGAATCCATATTTCTTCATACAAAAGAACTGTATGGAGCGCAGTCTCGTATCGCAAGATACGAAGTGTCGAAGAAGTTATTTTCGGCAAAGTTGGCCGTCGGATCATCGGTACCGGACCACGTGCTTAAGATGATTGGCTACATTGAGGAGCTCGCGGAACTTGGGACCACGTTGGAAAGTGAACTCTATACGGATTAAATTCTCCAGTCCCTTCTATCCACTTACGCCCAGTTTATACTGAACTTCAACTTACAAGAAAAGGAAGTTGAACTTTCAAAACTCCTCAACATGCTGAGGAGCGCAGAGGGCACCCTACAGAAAGGTAGGGAAACACCCGCTTTGTTTGTAGGAGGATCTTCTTCCTCTAGGTCCAAGGCGAAAGCCAAGGGAAAGAGAAAGAAAGCCCCCGCCAAACCAAGGGGCGATGTTAGTAAAGTGGGTACGAAGGGAAAGGAAAAGGCAACAAAGATTGCGGGGAAGCTTGTGGGAAAGGAAGAATGCTTCTATTGTCATAAGAGTGGACACTGGAAGAAAGATTGCAGGGCTTGGAAATCCAGGACACAGGAACTGAAGCAGGTTGCGGCTTCAGCTTCAGGTGTGTATGTTATTGAAAACTGTCTTTCTATAAACTCTACTTCCTGGGTATTGGATACCGGATCAGGATCTCATATCTGTAATTCTTTGCAGGCGTTGAGAAACCGTAGGGTTTTGAAGGCAGGTGACATGACCCTCAGAGTTGCGAACGGAGCTAGCATGGATGCTAAAGCCGTGGGGGACTATCACCTGGGAATGTCAGATGGACATGTTTTGGTTTTGCGTAATTGCTTTTTTGTACCCAACGCAACTTGTAATATCATTTCTGTATCTTTGGTTTCTAAAGAAGGTTATGAATTTGCGTTTGTAAGTAATGTTGTAAACATTCACCTTAATCAAGTTCTGATTGGGTCAGGTACACTGAGCAATGGTATATACGTATTAAACCAACCACAGATTTTCAATGTCCAGAATACACACAAAAGAAAGTCTCCAGATATCAATCAGACTTTCTTGTGGCATTGTAGACTGGGTCACATCAATGAGAGAAGGTTGACTAAGTTACATACAGAAGGATATTTGGATCCGTTTGAATATCAATCATATGCCACTTGTCAATCCTGTCTCAAAGGAAAGATGACAAAGACTCCGTTCACTGGACACGGAGTAAGAGCGAGCGAGCTCTTGGGACTCGTACACAGCGACGTGTGCGGTCCAATGTCTACACATGCGCGAAGCGGTTATTCTTACTTCGTTACTTTTATGGATGATTTTTCAAGGTACGGTTATGTCTTCTTAATGAAACATAAGTCCGAAGCCTTTGAAAAATTCCAGGAATATAAGAATGAAGTAGAAAAACAGACCGGCAAAAGTATCAAGATTCTAAGATCGGATCGAGGTGGAGAATACTTAAGTGCCGAATTCCTGAATTATTTAAAAGAGAACGGGATTCTCTCTCAGCTTACTCCTCCATACACTCCGCAACACAACGGTGTATCGGAGAGACGGAACTGAACCCTATTGGATATGGTACGGTCCATGATGAGTAACGCTGAGTTACCGCGATCTTTCTGGGGGTATGCGCTAGAATCAGCTGCATACCTTTTGAACCGAGTTCCTACTAAAACTGTGCCCACCACACCATATGAAATGTGGTGTGGAAAGAGGCCCCATCTTAATCACATTAAGACATGGGGATGTCCAGCTTTTGTCAAGAAGCAGCATGCGGACAAGCTCGAGGCACGCTCAGTACAGTGCAAGCTTGTGGGATATCCAAAGAACTCCAAGGGATATTTTTCCTACTGTGAAGAGGAACATAAAGTTCTTGTTTCTCGTCATGCCTACTTCTTGGAAATTGAGTTTTTGGAAAACAAGATAAGTGGGAGCACAGTAGAACTGGAAGAAATTCCAGAACCACAAGCTATTACTGAAGGTTTGGTGGAACCAGAGGGTACAAATGAACAGGACATTCCTACGCCGCTCCGCAGGAGTAGTAGGCAGTCTCATCCGCCCGAGAGATACTACGGTTTTCTCATAGACGGGGATAGAGAGGATTGCATCATAGATTATGATGAGCCTACTAGCTTCCAGCAGGCCGTTCAGAGCGTTGACTCGGTAAAATGGCTGGATGCAATGCGGACCGAAATGGAGTCCATGTACACCAACAAAGTATGGATGTTGGACATTGCTCCAGACGGGGTAAAACCCGTAGGATGCAAGTGGATCTTCAAAAGGAAGATTGGTGTAGATGGACAGGTTGAGACCTATAAAGCTAGACTTGTAGCAAAGGGTTTCCGTCAAAGACCTGGCTTAGACTATGACGAAACCTTTTCTCCAGTGGCTATGCTGAAATCCATTCGGATCCTTCTTGCCATTGCTGCCTTCCACGATTATGAGATTTGGCAGATGGACGTAAAAACCGCTTTTCTAAATGGAAATTTAGAGGAGTGTGTCTATATGGATCAGCCAGAGGGTTTCATTCAGAGTGGGAGCAGCGGAAAGGTGTGCAAGTTGCTTAAGTCCATCTATGGACTAAAGCAGGCATCGCGGAGTTGGAACATCTGTTTTGATGAGACGGTCAAGGAATTTGGCTTTATCAAAAATCCAGATGAACCATGCATCTATAGTAGATTTGTAGCGAGAACTGTAGTATTCCTCGTTTTATACGTGGATGACATTCTCTTAACAGGAAATGACATTCCTATGCTACAATCTGTCAAGGGTTTCTTGTCACACAGGTTCTCCATGAAAGACCTGGGTGATGCCTCTTACATCCTGGGGATCCGGATCCATCGTGATAGATCCAAGAGGATATTAGGACTTTCACAGTCCAGGTACATCGACACTATACTGAAGAGATTCAGTATGGAAGATTCCAAGCGCGGTAACCTACCGGCTTGTCACGGGATCACCCTCTCTAAAGAGATGTCTCCCAAGACTGATTTGGAGAGGGATCACATGTCCATTATACCCTACGCTTCTGCGGTAGGCTCTATAATGTATGCGATGTTGTGTACCAGACCGGATGTAGCTTATGCACTGAGTGTAGTAAGCCGGTATCAGTCAAACCCTGGGGAGAAACACTGGATAGCGGTAAAGAACATTCTCAAGTACCTGAGAAGGACTAAGGAGATGTTCTTGGTGTATGGCGGAAAAGACCTCCAGATCGAGGCCTTTGCAGACTCCAGCTTCCAGAGTGACAAGGATGATTCCAAGTCCATGTCGGGTTTTGTCTTTACCCTCAATGGAGGGGCGGTGTGTTGGAAGAGCTCCAAACAGGAAACCGTTGCAGACTCGACTATGGAAGCGGAATACATCGCTGCATCTGATGCCGCAAAAGAAGCTGTCGGGATGAGGAAGTTCTTGAAAGAACTTCAGGTGATTCCGTCCATTGTTGACCCAATACCTCTGTATTGCGACAACAACGGGGCTATAGCTTTAGCGAAGGAACCCAGGTCCCATCAGAGATCCAGGCATATCTTGAGGCGGTATCACCTGATCAGGGAGATCGTGGATCGCAAGGAGATCGAGGTTCGGAGAGTTGCTTCAGAAGAAAACACTGCAGATCCATTCACCAAGGCACTGCCCCAGACTCAGTTCGAGCGGCTGATCGAGATGATAGGTCTTCGATACGCCAGTACATGGCCTTAGTGCAAGTGGGAGATTGTTAGTGTATATGCCCTAGAGGCCATTACTGTATCATACTAGTTTGTATATTACTTAATGGAAGCTTGGGATATTCACCTTGTATAAACAATCTTGCTCAATATAGTAGTATGCTACTTAGTTTGTTTCTACTTCAATGTGTACATGTGTTTATATTAGTATATCACCTATACGCATTAGTGGAGCCCTTAGGATCTTTGCTTGATTACCAGCGTTGTGATGGCAGTCACACTAGTGGGGGCTGGGTAATCTATAAGCACATCCTTATACAGGTCCCTAGTCGTAGGACTATCGAGACAGGGCATCGATACTCCGGAGTAGACTAGCGTATGCGCTTCTCATCCCAGTGCGGGAGATGGTCTGTCCCGCAGCCATCAGTACGTCGTACTGGAGATAGTATACGGGTGCTCGTTGGGTTACGAGTACACTGGACAGGACTCGTCGGGAACTGACAGGTTGGTATTATACCTATCGTCAGTTATCAGTTCCCAGGTGACATGAGTACAGCTTAGTCCGCTGACTTAACACTGGCACATCGCCTCGAGTGTGTTCCCACTGCACTTTGATCACTACCCTACCACGGCTCAAAGGAGTCGTGCAAACAGGTAATGGTTGGGTACAGTCCCGAAACACTTGGAGGCAGTGACGGTTAGACAGGATTCATCTCTCCCGGTATTGGGGGTTGACATCGCGCTGTGTCTAGAAGAGCCATTACACGAGTAGTCCCTGGCCAGGGCAAGCGAGATATACTGGTAGGTTTCCAGTGTTATCTCAGGGTGTTTTGGGCTTTACTCCGACACGACTTGTACCGCTATTAGGGGACTGACGTTTTACCGCCCCCTAGGCCCGACATGCGATGTATTAGACGAACAGACCGGACTGTACGGAGACTGTCACATTCAGACTCAGTAGGAGTTCAGATGGGGTTCACCTCGTCAGCCTTCTTGTCGGTATCTACCTGGGGACCGTTATGCACAGCTAGTGCCGCTTGCGGTCTGTGGTTAAACCCACTGCCAGCGTAGTGTCGAGTCTTTAGAGTCCCACACAGAGGGTATTCACCTCTGGGCAAAACAGAGTAGAGGTCGCATGGCTTTGCGACAGGGTTCGTTCTCATCCGCGCACTTGTGCACGTTTGGAGTCCGGACGGATATTACTGGTAGGCTCTGGTTTGAGCCAGATACTGGTATACATTTTGGGGTTGATTTTATCTTTTGGTATTCATGTTCCTCGGAACAAGAATGCAGGTGTGTATGCACAGTTGTTTGAGAAGGAGGAAGAGGACTTTCATTAGGGTTTCGGAACGGGTGCGTATGCACAGTTGACAGTCGTCTTTTTCCATATCCTAATGGATTTATGTTATATCAATTAATAATATTAATAAAATGAAATTGTGTCATGGTTGGATTTTGTTGACTAGTTGGCCATGGTTGACTTGTTGACCATGGTTGAAGTTTTGACCATCATCATTACAAAAGAAAAATGCTTTTTGATTCTTGCAAAACCATTTAATGTTTGAAATGATAATGGTCATTCCTAAACCTTCCATCAACTATTTCATTTTCATTATTATTATTAATTTGATAATTCTTTTTCTTTTGTGATATGGTTGCAAGAAAGAAAAAGAGAGCTCATTCTATCATTTAGCTTCTCTCTCCTCACTTCATCTTCTTCTTCTTCTAGCTCAAGGAGAATCCTTCTCATGTGTTGAGAATCCCTCTCCTTGAAAGATAAACACCCCTTAGACACTCTCTACTCACTCTAGGATCAAAGGTTTAGCAAGCCGAAGATTCTAGTTCTCTCCAATTTCGAGAAAGAGCCCGAAGGTTGAACCCTCAGGTGGATCCACCTTTGACGGAAGAAGGCAACGAGGAAAGCACCATCAACCTCTACAAAAGTTTGAAGACGAAGGAGTTCAAGTTAGGTACAACCATCTTTCCGAGTAGCTAATTCTCTTTAGCTTGTTTGCTAGTTTAACTTAGAAAAGATCCCGACTTTGTTAGTCCATGTTGCCCCATGCGCTAAAAATTTAATTTTTATACCGTTTCCGCCTCCCCGTAAGAACCGGGGGTCGCAACGTGGACTTACAATTGCAACCATGGATGAAGTTAACACATGTAGAGAATAAACTAGGGTTTGGTGTAATGGTTAGGTTAAGGCATAAAACAAAATGGCTAGACTTTTCAAAGCTTCATGAAGCTTCAAGCATAAAACAAGAAAGCCACAATTTTATTTTTGCAAAAAAATAATTGAATAAAATAAATAAATAAGCTAAAACCCTAACCATTGACCTAAACATGGTTTAAAGCAAACACACACCCAAGTTTGCATGTATCATCAATCATGATACAAACTAGTGCACAAAAATATATCACATATACAACTTATGCACATCAAGTGAGAAAATCAATCTTAAGTGAACAAATACTAGTTAATGTAAAGTAATATATCAAATATATAGTTATACATTAAATCATTAAATCAACACTTGATTTAATGATCCGGTCATACTGCATATAACCGACCAATATCAAGTGTATCAATATATCGAATCAACATTTGATTCGGTAACCCGGCTATATCTTATATAACCGTCCGATGATACAAATCGCGAGAATAGAATTCAGTATCACATACTGGTATTATTCTCGGTCCCGCACATATCTCATATGCACTCCTATTTCGTTTCGCTTGAGCCAGGAAACCTCTGTGTAGGACTCTAAAGACTCGTCAATACGCCGGCAGTAGGTGATGATCATATCAAACACCCACAAGCCGCAAGCGGTCTTCTAAACATAATGGCCACCCGGGTATTGAGCGATCAGAAGATCAACGAGCAAGCTCGCTCACACTCCTGTGAATCCAACCAGTAACACTTACCGTACAGTCCGGTCTGTTCGTCTCATATGTCGCATATCTCGCCTACGGGTGGTAAACGTCAGACCCCAGTAGCTTGATAAGTCATGCTGACGTAAGGTCTATAACAAGTGTGAAACTACTGATTACTCTTACCAGTATATCACTGTAACCCTGGCCAGGGATTTCCAGTTATGGCCAGTCGAGTATAGCGCAACATCTACCCCCAATACCGAGAGAGCCGAATCCCCTCCTATCGCTCTTTGCCTCCATGTGAATCGGGACTGCACCCAAAAACCACCTGTTTGCACGACTCAGTAGAGCCGTGGTAAAGTGGAAATCAAAGCACAGTGGGAGACACGCATGACTCTATGATGATCTCGGGTCAACAGACTAAGTTGTACCAGTGTCACCAAAGAACTGCCATCTGACGTAAAGTATAATACCATCTGGGAGTTCTCAGCGAGTCCGTTCAGTGTACCCAGTCTCCACTGAGCACCCGCGTACCATCTCTGATGTCAAACACCAATGGATATGGGATCATCCATCGCCCATCACATGGGTCGAGAAGATATACGCTAGTCTACTCTGGAATATCGTTGCCCCGTCTCGATATTCCCACGACTAGGTACATTGAAGGATGTACTCATGGACTACCCAGGCCCCACTAGTATGATCTACATCATAGTTCTGAAAGTCGAGTACACATCCTAAGGGCTTTATCAACATGTAATAGAGAGACGGCAAGTATACATGTTAAGATAAAGAGCAACCAGATAGCATACTATCATGTCGAGCAAGAAAGTCATACATATATATGTCCCAGCATCCACTACAATATATATCCTGTGTACAGTAATGGCCTCTAGGGCATACATATAACTAACAATCTCCCACTTGCACTAGGGCCATCTGTAGCAGTGGTTCCAGTATCTAATACTCAACCATCCCATATAAGTCTCTCTCTGGGAAAAGGCCTTTGTGAGTGGATCCGCTGTGTTGTCCTCTTAGTCTACTCTCCTAACCTCGATCACCTTGGAGATCATCTATCTCCATGATCAGGTGATGCTGCCTCTGAATATGTCTGGGTCACTGATGGGACCGGGGTTCCTGGGCCAAAGCCATACTTCCATTGTCACACAATGGTAGGAACCTAGTTCATCTTATGAACCATTATACACCCAAACTACCTCTTTGGTAGTATCTTTGACAGCGATATTACCTGCCTTTATCATTTAGTTTGCCACGATATCTAGCTTGGAACTCTTCCAACATACCGTCACTCTACTGAGGGTAAAGACAATGCCCGCGACTGACATTCAGTCGTCCTTATCACCCTGGAACTTTTCCAGTGATTCTCCCCAGGATCGATTGATACCAACTCACTAATCCTAGTGAGAAGCCTAACATCCATTTAGATCTATCTCATAGATCCAAATCCCAGGATTTAGGAGGTATCACCTTGATCCTATTGGAGAATCCATGTGATAAAAGGAGATCGACCGATCGTAGTATAGGAAACTCTTTTCCTATCAAGAGTATGTTGTCCACGTACAATACGAGGATGACCACCTTACTCTCTACTACCTTTTTGTATATACAAGGTTCATCTATCATTTTGATGAAGTCAAACTCTTTGACTACCACATCAAAACAGACGTTCCAACTCCGCGATGCCTGCTTTATTCTGGAAAGCAACTTGCACACGTTTCCGCTGCTCCCATTGTTTATGAAGCCCTCTGGCTGTGTACTTATAGACGTTCTCTTCTAAATCATTATTTAGAAAAGTAGTCATGGTACCCAACCACCAGATATCGTAGTCATGGTATGTAGCAATGGCAAGTAGGATCCGGATGGACTTAAGCATAGCTACTGGAAAAGGTTTCATCATTATCCACGCCTGGTCGATGAAGAAAACCTTTAACAAGTCTAGCTTTGAAAGTCTCAACTTTTCTATCTACACCAAGTAATGTTCTCAAGATATACTCACTCCTGATGGGGATTTAACCCTTTAGATAAAGCAACCAAAGTCCATACTTTGTTGGTGTATGAGGATTCCATCTCAGATCACTAAGCAACCAGCCATTCTCATAGAGTCCTTACTCTCGATGGCCTGCTCGAAACTAGTTGGGTCATCATCTCATGATGCATTCCTCGCTCCCACTGTCATCGAGAAAACGAAGTATCTCTTAAGCGGATGAGGAACCCTACCAGATTGGCGGAGAGGCCGAGGTTCGTCGGGGACTATTGAATCCTTTGGTTCTGTCAAATCATCAGCTGCAGTTTTGTATGGCTGGAACCTTTCCAGTTCTACAGAACTGACCTTGCCTCAATCTAGTCTGGATTTTGCTTTTGACATAGGCCGGACAATCCCAAATCTTAACTTTATTTAAGAGATAGGCTCTTCCCATACCATATCTTATATGGAGTGGTAGGCATTGATTTGATTCGAACCCAATTCAATAAGTATGCAACTTCTCAAGTGCACAACCCCCTAAAAGAAGCAGGTAACTCAGAAATACTCAACATAGAGCATACCATATCTCATAGGGTGCTATTGCTCCGTCCCGATATACCGTTGTGCTATGGTGTATACGAAGGAGTAATGCTGAGAGAGAATCTCATTCTCGTTTAGAATAGTCCAGGAATTCCATGAACAAGTATTCTCCTCCCTGATCTTATCATAGGACATAATACTTATACCCGTATTTTGGTTCTCTACTTCTAACTTATATTCTGTGAATATCTCAAAAGCTTCGGACTTATGTTTAAACAGGAACATATGGCTGAATCTTGAGAGATTATCAGAGAATGTAATGAAGTACAAAGAGCCGGTCCTGGCATGTGCAGACAGGGGACCTTACATACATCATCATGTATCAGTCCCAAGAGTTTACTATCTCTTTCTCTGTTTCCAATAAACAGAGCTATGGTCAACTAATCTTTGTGTCATGACTGGCAAGTTTCACAAGATGTAAATTCAAACTGATTTAAATATGCATCTAAATGTAACTTTAGCCAGTCAGGTCGCTTTGATATTACCTAGTCTACAATATCTCAAGAAGGATTCGTTCATTTATGAACTCTTCCTCTTGTGTGTGTTCTGTATACTAGGAACTGTAGTTTGATTTAGAACTTCAATGCTTTTAGATAACGTGCCTGAACCGATCAACTTTTGAAATAGGAAATGTTCAAAACATTTTCCAACAATACAAAATTTTATCATTTCTTTACTAATAAAGAGACTGATATGATTTTGTATGTCAGGTTCGGTATCTAATAACATTTGTTCAGAATCAATGTATTTGTAATACAGGGTGACAGTGACAAACAGACTTGGCTGCAACACTTGCCCCGTTTTCTGTCTCATGAAACTTATCACCCGTTCTCAGTTCTCTACATTTTGTAGCCCATGTAACAAATTACATATACGGGATCCTGATCAGGTATCTAATACCTAGGACGTAGAGGATACATAGAAACAGTTCTTTGTAATGAACACACCCGAAAGAGATGTGTCTCATGCACTTTCTTCGTTTGGGCGGCATGGGAATCCTGGTATTCCCCTATTTCCTGCTCTGTCTTATAACAATTATAAGTTGGAGCGGGACCAACGTTCCTCAGCTCAGTATAACAAGCGTGTTCGGTCAATACTTCCATATTATTATCTTGAATAAGGCGTGATATGGTCGCTACCTGGAGAGAGAGAGAAGAAAACACTCTGTGTGCGCTCTTGCAAGATTAGATTGGTCATATATTTTATCTTATCAGGATGGCTCCCACTTTTTTTATCAAATCTTCCTTCAAACCCTAAAAGGAAAGACTAGCCGGGATTAATTACACTCTACAAGTTCTCCAATCTTTCAGCCAGGCCAGTGTCGGTACTTTGAGGGAGGTTCCCCGTGCTTTCGCACGGACCTAATTAAAGTAAACCTCGTTTTCCCAGGGGCGTAACCCCGTTGATACCTTTCTAGACACCTACTTGATCGGCTAATTGTAAAGTGCAAAACTCTCCCAGGAGTAACAATTAATCGCAGTGGGTATCGGGATCCAACTATCATATAGAAGGTATGCAATCTCATTGCAAATTTCAACACTTGAAACTCCCGATAATGATTTTTACCCCTAGCACTTATGACCTTAACTATGGTCAACAAATCATAACTACTAGTCAAGTTCTACCCGTCATTTCGTGATTAATTAGACCCACCCACATGACCCTTAACTAAGGTCAACAAAGTCATGCGACTGTCCTAACTAATCGCATCATATGCGGTGTAGGAAGACATCACTTAGCTACCGTACACTGTGCCTTAACTAAGGTCAACAAACACAGCACGAATACTAAGTACTCTACTTTCTAAAATGACGGAGGGTTGCGGATGGTTTTTAAGAAAACCATTAACGCTTTGAACTTGATCTCGTTGCAGAATCAAATGGTTTTTAAATGGAGTGTTTTTGAGACTTTTCTAGTTTTGCTAAAGGGGTCACTCCCGGTGAAGGGATCGTCGACCCTTTCCTCATCAAATAAGGTGCAGGATATATCAAATATACCGCTGTGCAAAGCAAAAACTATAGAAGCAATCAAAAGACAAACCGAGGGTTGTAGCATCTGCCAGTTATTGCTAAAGGGATCACTCCCGGTGAAGGGATCGTCGGCCCTTTCCTTATCGAATAAGGTGCAGGATGTTCTACAAGGAACACCGCGATGCAAAACAAGAACTGTAGCTACCTGTTTTTGAAATCCGATTCCACAACATCTTTTAGGTTTATTTTCTTTCATTAATCACATTAATGAATGTCTCATCATTTAAGTCCACCTAAACATCACAGATAAATATAATGTACGCTTATGCCATCCGCATTCGCCTCGATGTCCCGTCTGCACCGTTAAGTTAGGTAACTAACACCAGAGTGTGGCAGGGCTAGCGTGGGTGTAAAACATAAGCAACGTCTATATAATATATCATATATACTATATACAATATCTATCTGAACATATCACATGATCACATCACAGATAACGCAGCAGAAAATATCATATGAAATATTGGATATACTAGGACGTCCGTGTTTTATTTTGAGCCTGAATAAAACACGGATTCTACGGTCATGATGAATAGTCAATCCCACACCCCTAGACCCCTACGAGAGCGGCAAGCAACCCTACCAATTCTATGATTAGGAGACCCGGACTCGACTCCTCGAGATGGTCTCCCACTGGATCCTAGAACCCGGTTACTTGTGCTCCCCTCCTTGGGTCTATCCTAATGCGGAGAAGTAAATAATATACAACAACGGTGACATCTTCCGCAACCTGGAAGTGCCCCAATAAAAGAATATTACATACAAGTTTTTACATGAATGAAAATGGAAAAACACTCATCTCACATAAAAAAAACCCGGCTATTCAAACACGACGATCCAATATAACATATCCAGCAACACATAATATCACATGCCATCAACGTAAGAAAATATGCGCATCCCAATTGTCGTTGACATATAGAAACAAAACCGGCGATATCACATATTACACTTACGGTCGCAGAAAAGAAAGTGTAAAACTACAACAGTTGGAATCCGCAACCTCCTTAGACATCGCATGCCTAATCAATTATAAACCCCGCATTTTAGTCTCATTATCGAAACCTCTTTTCAATATCAAGTCGGGCAATTCAACAAGATTCCCGACATCCAGAACGAATGCTCATCACAAAGTTTAGTAGACGGCCGCACCCCCGATACCGTCGACAAAGTGCACTAAGGCGGAACACCGCTGCCGCGAGCACTCGAACGGATGTTTTTGGCGACGGGGTTCTCCTACAGTCACTTGGTCGGGGCTATGGGGCGTGGGTATGTATTAAGTTTACCGGCGAGTATTCGTGTACGCAACGTGATTGCGACGGAGTTTTCATCACATCAAAATCCCGTGGCAACCGGTCAAGTGAGACTAAACTGCTATGTTTATAACATCCATTCAGTTATCTCATAACTACTTGTGAATTCCAAATATTGTATCACATTCTAGATAAATAGAAAATGTTAAACTTTCCGATCGAACAATCAAACACCCAAGTTTTCTCGAAACAACTCAACACATGAAATAAGTTTAAAAACATTCACTTCATGCTACAGTACCGACGGTCCAGCCGTAGAAGGGTCAAGCCAACGCCTCACATGTGGCACGCCGTACTGCCCCAAACCCTAAGGTTCAAAGTGCAGTTCAAGATGGTCACATAATCGAGTTAAGGTTTTTTGTCTTCTAGAGGGTCCATCGCGTTACTTGCACTACTTAGAACGTTCTTAAACTACGGAAAAATCCAACACTTGGAAATTTCCCGGCAGGGGAAAAAGTGGGTATTTATATCCGGTCGAACTTTTTAACACTTTCTAAAATACCCGGAAAAACTCATAGACGAAGTTAAACTTTCCGGTCGAATCTACGAACTCCCAATACAACCCAGAAAACTCAACTCTTGAGTATAAATTAAAAAATACCCGGAAAACACAGGAATCAAATAAGGAGTTACTGTGCAAAATACATAGGATAAAGTGTCTATTTGGCCGCGGAATCGCCGCACTAGCCATGCTCATGCCGCGGTTCCACGGCGCTTTTATCGATTTAGGCCCACGTGCTTCGCAGTAACTCCTCAAAGACCCTGTTGAATTTTTTGGCTATTTTTAATTAGGAAAAAACCACAGTTTCAGAAAATGTACATAGAGGGGTCTTGGTTAGGGTTTCGGGACTCGATTGGATTTCTAACATCGTATACACTTCGCCTAAGGCTCTAGCTAGGCTCTCATACCACTGTAGGGTTCCTAGGCACACTTATGAGGTTCTACAACTGATCAACCATGCCAAATTAAAAAATTTATGTGCCGAGAAACCCTAATGCAAGATTGTTAACTAGAGGATAGGCGAAACTAAATGCAAGCAAACAACTTTACTAACAAGTGAAAGGGACTACAACCTTTGTAAATCAGGTCCTCCACTTCCAAAGCTCCGTGATGACGTCCCTTCGCTGCGATCATCGGAATCCCGGACTCTAGCGATGGTTTCGTCGGAGAAATGATCGGGCTAGGTCGTTGACTTCGATGCCGAAGATGATCTACGTCGAGGCGACTTAAACTCAAGCTCCATCTTCACTAGGTCATGAAACTTGTGAAGATAACACCCTATACAACATGGCAAGTGGTAGAGGATGAAGAAATAGGAAGTGGGTTCACTTTGGAATTGGGTTTCTCACTTGATTTCATCACTTGAGAATTTTGAAGAAAGGTTTTCTTCACTTGAAGAAGATGAAGAAGAAGAAGGAAAATGAATTATTTCAAAAAGAAAATTCAAGTGAAGCCTATCATATTGCAACCATGGGTGAAGTTAACACATGTAGAGAATAGACTAGGGTTTAGGTGTAATGGTTAGGTTAAGGCATAAAACAAAATGGCTAGACTTTTCAAAGCTTCATGCAGCTTCAAGCATAAAACAAGAAAGCCACCATTTTATTTTTGCAAAAAAATAAATGAATAAAATAAATAAATAAGCTAAAACCCTAGCCATTAACCTAAACATGGTTTAAAGAAAACACACACCCAAGTTTGCATGTATCATCAATCATGATACAAACTAGTGCACAAAAATAAATCACATATACAACTTGTGCACATCAAGTGAGAAAATCAATCTTAAGTGAACAAATACTAGTTAATGTAAAGTAATATATCAAATATATAATTATACATTAAATCATTAAATCAACACTTGATTTAATGATCCGGTCATACTGCATATAACCGACTAATATCAAGTGTATCAATATATCGAATAAACATTTGATTCGGTAACCCGGCTATATCTTATATAACCGTCCGATGATACAAATCGCGAGAATAGAATTCAGTATCACATACTGGTATTATTCTCGGTCCCGCACATGTTTCATATGCACTCCTATTTCGTTTCGCTTGAGCCAGGAAAGCTCTGTGTAGGACTCTAAAGACTCGTCAATACGCCGGCAGCAGGTGATGATCTTATCAAACACCCACAAGCCGCAAGCGGTCTGCTAAACGTAACGGCCACCCGGGTATTGAGCGATCAGAAGATCAACGAGCAAGCTCGCTCACACTCCTATGAATCCAACCAATAACACTTACTCTACAGTCCGGTCTGTTCGTCTGATATGTCGCATATCTCGCCTAGGGGTGGTAAACGTCAGACCCCAGGATATGTACTCGACTACTGGGACTGTGATGAGATCATACTAGTGGGGCCACGGTAGTCGATGAGTACATCCTATAACTGTTCCTAGTCGAGGGTGTATCGAGACAGGGCATCGATACACCAGAGTAGACTAGCGTATACGCATCTTGACCCATACGATGGGCGATGGATGATCCCATATCCATCGGTGTTCGACATCAAAGATGGTGTACGGGTGCTCAGTGGAGACTGGGTACACTGGACGGACTCACCGAGAACTCCCAGATGGTATTATACCTCATATTAGATGGCAATTCTACGGTGACACTGGTACATAGTAGTCTGTTGACCCGAGATCGTCATAGAGTCTTGTGTGATTCCGACTGTGCTTCGATTTCCATCATACCACGTCCAAGAGGGCGTGCAAAAGGGTGGCTTTTGGGTACAGTCCCGAATCACATGGAGGCAATGAGCGATAGGAGGGGATTCGTCTCTCCCGGTATAGGGAGTTGATGTTGTGCCGTGTTCGATTGGCTATAACCGGAAATCCCTGGCCAGGGTTGCTGAGATTTACTGGTAAGTGTTATCAGTAGTTTCTCGAACTGTTATAGACCTCATATCGACACGACTTATCAAGCTATTGGGGTCTGACGTTTACCACCCCTAGGCGAGATATGCGACATATCAGACGACGAGACCGGACTGTACGGGAGTGTTACTGTTTGGATTCACATACATGCTTGCTTGTTGATCTTCTGAGCGCTCAGTACCTGGGTGGCTGTTACGTTTAGCTGACCGCTTGCAGCTTGTGGGTGTTTGATATGATCATCACCTACTGCCGGCGTATTGACGATTCTTTAGAGTCCTACACAGAAGTTTCTTGACTCAGGCAAAATGGAGTAGGAGCACATATGTGATACGTGCGGGACCGAGGATAATGCGATATGAGATACCATATTCTATTCTCGCGATATTTAATATCAACCGGGTCATCGGATCAAGTGTTGATTCGATGAATCGGTACGGATGAATATTAGTCGGTTATATTCGATATAGCCGGATTGTCGGATCAAGTGTTGATTCGATAATTTAATGTATAATAATATATATGATATATTAAATTACATTAACTAATATTAGCTCACTAAAAGATTCTTTTTCTCACTCGGGTAATACATTGATATATATGCGATGTATGTTAAATATATTATTTTATTTTGTTACAATAAATATTATATATGTGATATATAATATTGTAACATGTTATAATTATTAATGCAACATAATTAGTGGAGACTAAATAAGGTTAGAGTTTGATTTGGGTTAGCACATTCTTATTGCTTCTAGAAGAACTTCTTTTTGTAATGAAGAAGATATTTGTCTTGATATTTTCTAGTGACTCATTTATAACTCAACCCAAACCCTAACCCTAGTAAACTCTCTACATAGGTTACTATAACCATGGTTGCATAAATGATTATGATAACTTTTTATTATTCATCACAAAAGATATGGATCACTATTCTTCTTCTTCTTCCTCCTTTTGCAAAGCTTTCTTGCTTTGATAGTTGTGATGAAAATATGTGAGAAAAAGATTATAAATGAGAGCAAAAATACTACTTCATCATTCTCATCTATCCTTGCCCTTTAGATGAGAGTGTTCACTTCATATTATGAGTGTTAGCTTGTGTTAACGAAACTTCAAAGTAGATCATCTTTGTATCGAAGATCGGAAGCAAGATTGCATCTTTCTCTTCGTGGAACCTCTCGAGAGTCCGGAACAAGATGATCGCAGCGAAGGGACTTCAACACGGAGCTTAAGAAGTGAAGGACCTGATCTACAAAGGTTTTAATCCCTCTCACTTAGTGTTAAACTGTTTAACATACTTGTTTTCGCCTAAACTCTAGTTTAAAGATCCGGCTTTGGGTTGTTCGACAGGGCTAAATTTTTAATTGGGCATGGTTGATGCCTCGTAGACCCTTGTGTGCGTGCCCAGCAACCCTACACTATGAAACGAAAGTTTGGGTCTAATACCCCCCTGTTCAAGTCTAAGTCCCGTAAGGTCAAGCCTAGGTTCCGAAATATATTACGCCCCAGACTCCACATAGTCAAACCTAGACTCGAACCAAGATTAAACCTAGCGCTCTGATACCAATTTTGTCATGACCCAAAATATTAGCTCGTGACTAGCACTTAAATCACGCATCGTCTAAAGGCGTAACGTAATTCAAGCAAGCCGAAACCCAGAAATCTAAACCTTTTTAAGAAATAAAAGTGGTGAAGTTTTGAAATAAAGGTATAATAAAAACAGACGTTTTATTAAATGCATGGATGATAGAACATGGAAAATGCAAGTGGATTTTATTAGTTGGAAAACATGTTTCGACTTTTGAAAATTTTGGCAGCACCTCCTTTGTATATTTTGATCCAAGACCACAAATACATAATAATATAAAAGGCATCCCCAAGCGGGAGCTAGCTCTTGGCCAATCGGCGGATTCACAACCACTCAGGTCACAATATAGTATACGACGCCCAACAGCGAAGATCAACAACAAAAAGAGAAGGTAAAGCAAGATATCAAACCCACCAAGCGAATATAAACCCTCTCTCTAAGTCTCGCAACCACAAGTCTCACTAAGTCTTACTAATTATACAAATACTAGTTTCTAATTTGATGGAGTTCACTAGATATAACAGGAATAATAAATACAAGAGGGGTACGATCCAACATGTACCACCAACCAAAACAAGTCACCCAAATGCAGCTATGTGCCAGTGATGCCGCTACTGATCTATGCGGTCAACCTGCAAGAACTGTGGCACAACGGGGGTAAGTTGCCAACTCGTGAGTAGAAAATATCAACAGGTAGAAATCGAATAAACAATGATTCCTAGGTCAACTATATCCTAAAGGTAATAATATGATATCTAGGGTGACCGTATATACATATGTTCCAACAATATACTCAAGGCCTATATGCAAGTGGATATCATCCAACCATATAATCAATACCTGTATGCATGTGGATCTCATCCACGTGTCGACCAATGACACAACAACATCATGCATGTAAATATCATGATAGCTTACGCATAAAAGTATGAGGATATAAATCAACGTGTGTCCCTCGCGACACATCAAAATCATGTTACCTGAGTGTCCAGCATCGACACTCGAAACATCATGAAACCCGTTTCCAACATCGACACGCAAATCCTTATATCTCGGGCTCCGTCAGTCCGGATCGGCCCACGGGCTCCGTCTGCGTGATCGGCCCTCGGGCTCCGGCAGAATGGGTTGGCCCATATCAATCTCTCGACTTCGGTCGGTATCCTTCGGATAACCGCCAGGTCCAACCAATCACCGGTATGTAGTGCTCTCCCTGCCAGGCTCATCGTCATCCCCACGAAATCTCACTCTCGCCCTGTGGTACCATACCGGATCCACCATGAACCTGCAAACGGAAAATCCAACTCCTCCAATCGGGTTTCACATATCACACGTCTCAGAACCGAGAAAACGCATGGTGGACGCACTGAAATATCGTATCAAGAGAAACCAGGTTTTTAAAACAATACAACTTTGTCACGGCCCGAAATATTAGCTCGTGACCGGCACTTAAATCACGCAACGTCTAAACGCGTAACGTAATTCAAGTAAGCCGAAACCCAGAAATCTAAACCTTTTTAAGAAATAAAAGAGGTGAAGTTTTGAAATAAAGGTATAATGAAAACAAACGTTTTATTAAATTCATGGATAATAGAACATGAAAAATGCAAGTGGATTTTATTAGTTGGAAAACATGTTTTGTCTTTTGAAAATTTGGGCAGCACCTCCTTTCTATATTTTGATCCAAAACCACAAATACATGATAATATAAAAGGCATCCCCAAGCAGGAGCTAGCTCTTTGCCAATCGGCGGATTCACAACCACGCAAGTCACAATATAGTATACGATGACCAACGGCGAAGATTAACACCAAAAAGAGAATGTAAAGCAAGACATCAAACCCACTAAGCGAATATAAACCCTCGCTCTAAGTCTCGCAAACACAAGTCTCACTAAGTCTTACTAATTATACAAATACTAGTTTCTGATTTGATGGAGTTAACTATATACAACAGGAATAATAAATACAAGAGGGGTACGATCCAACATGTACCACCTACCAAAACAAGTCACCCAAATGCAGCTATGTGCCAGGGATGCCACTACTGATCCATGCGGTCAACCTGCAAGAACTATGGCACAACGGGGGTGAGTTGCCAACTCGTGAGTAGAAAACATCAACAGGTAGAAATCGAATAAACAACGATTCCTAGGTCAACTATATCATAAAGGTAATACTATGATATCTAGGGTGACCGTATCTACATATGTGCCAATAATATACTCAAGGCCTATATGCAAATGGATATCATCCAACCATTTAATCAATGCATGTATGCATGTGGATCTCATCCACGTGTCGACCAATGACACAAAAACATCATGCATGTAAATATCATGAAAGCATATGCTTGAAAGTATGAGGATATAAATCAACGTGTGTCCCTCGCGACACATCAAAATCATGAAACCTGAGTGTCTAGCATCGACACTCGAAACATCATGAAACCCATGTCCAACATCGACACGTAAATCCTCATATCTCGGGCTCCGTCAGTACGGATCGGCCCATAGGCTCCGTCTGCGGGATTGGCCCTCGGGCACCGGCAGAACGGGTCGGCCCATATCCATCTCTCGACTCCGGTCGGTATCCTCCGGATAACCGCCGGTCTAACAATCACCGGTAGGTAGTGCTCTCTCATACAGGCTCATCGTCATCTCCACGAAATCTTTCTCTCGCCCAGAGGTACCATATCGGGTCCACCATGAAACCGCAAACGGATCATCTAACTCCTCGAATCGGGTTTCATATATCACACGTCTCAGAATCAAGAAAACGCATGGTGGACGCACTGAATATCATATCAAGAGAAACCTGGTTTTTAAAACAATACATACATTCTTTTGAAATAACCACAGTTCTCAAATCCAGAAATCTCATGAAAACAGCATATCTCAATGCATATAATCATAAAGCATGATGTATGAGATATATAACAAAATGTAAGCATATCCGTATATCATGTAACATGGAACAATGATGTGAACATAGCAAGTAAATCATGCATGGAGTCATATCATGATGTAGCAATTCTACTGTGTAAGTGACATAGCAATTATCGATGATGAAGTGTGTGAGCCGGCCAATCTGTGTAAGTGTAACATACGCATCATCGATAATGGTGTAGGTGTACTAGCACAGGTACATGTAATGCAATGAGAGTGACAAGAACGTAGCATAAAGTAAATCGTGGGTGAAATGCTATAAGGTATACGTCTCTATCACATATCCGAGTCGGTGAATCTAACAATCGGCATCCAGCCTCACAATATCACGTACGATATAATCCATCGTACGGCATCCTCTAGTCAAGGGTATGGATCAGTCATAAAACTCGTCACGTACGGTAAACCATCGTACGGCGGCATTAAACCATTAGGGATCCTATCATCCTATATGACAATGAGGGTACGGACCTAACGTCTTGTATGGCATATCACTCGTGATTCACAACAATATCTATCTGTATAACTATATCCCAGGTCACATCCGTATCAATCTCATATCAGGGGGACCGACAAGGTATCAATTATCATATATCGACTCGCATCCGTATACCGACATATCGATCAAGTCACCATATCACATCATATATTCCTTTCATCACATTAAGTCATTCTTACATATATATTCTATCTTAGATCTCATGTCATGCTACTATAAATCTCATACTTATTCTAGGGCAACTACATAACTATAAGTCGTGATTCATATACACTTGTCATATCTATATATATATTAATTCGAGACATCATTTTCTAGCATATCATGTCAAAGAGTCATATCCCTAAGGTTTTACATCTCATATCCCGATATATATAGTCAATCATTCATATTATATCTAACTATCATTTATTCCTATCACATCTAACTATCTTAATAACCATCTCCATAGTTTTCTAATATAGGTTTTCTTAACCATATTCCATATATCGGTTTCCATCAAATTTGCGGGGGTGCTATACGTCATCCATCCGACTTCCCCCGTGGATATAGATCTACTCACCTGCGGAACTCCTTGTTGTAAGGTTTGCCTAGCACCCTATGAAGAGTTTTGAAGCATCACATGTGTCAAAGTATGTATTTTTAAGGTGCTAAACAAACACGCAAAGTAATTGATCCTAGAAAATTAGGGTTACGAAACTTTAAGCTAATAAAAATTAGGGTTTGAAGGCTACAACCTTTGTAGCTCCCCTTTTGCTTGACTCCTTGATCTCTAGGGTGTTGGAAGAAGGTCCACTTGTAGTCCTCTTTCGTCCACGACGATCCGCCCAAAGTTTCCCGTCCAAGCTTGCAACTTTGGAAAAGCAAAGAGAACACTCTAATCAAGTTGGCTAGACTTGAGTAGAATGATGTTGTGGCTAAGGATCTCACTTCAAAAACCTTTCTTTAATTGTGTTTAACTCACTAGAAAAAACTAGAGAGGAAAAGGTGAAGGAGGATGAAGATGGTGGCTATTTTTAACAAGAGGTGATGAAAAATAACCTTTTTGTTGAAAAGAAAATGAAATATATATCACTACATATATTTATTTCCTTCTTGCATTCAACCATGATTAAATGATGGAGAGTTAATTTAACTTGGGTTTTAAATGATAAAGAGAAGGATAACCCTAGGTTAGTGGTAGTTGAGCTTGGTTAGGTTAGAAGAAGAATGTAGAAGCTAGAATGATTATCCTTTTCTTTTCATTTTGTTTTAAAACCAAAATTAAATAATAATCCATTATTTAATCCATGGTGTGAGTCTTATATTGCCACCATTTCCATATGCTAACAACCATGATGGATGGGTGTATGTATGTATGCATGTATGCACATCCACATGTGTATGAAACTAGAATGAAAGAAAGTAACACATGCATGCATGCATACATCCATCAAGCCCTAGAAAGGTTTCAAGTGAGAAAACTAATGGTAAGATGATAAATCAACACTTAATTTATCAATCCGGTCATATCTCATACGACCCCACCAAAAGCAGGCCACCCGATCAATGTTCGGTATCATATACGCACATTTTAATCGGGTGCATGCGCTATCGCATACGCGCACCACAACGTTTCGCCTGGACTGGGTAACTCCTTTGTGGGACTCTAAGACTCGTCAATACGCCGGCAGAGGGTGATGATCATATCAGGTACCCCCAAGCCGCAAGCGGTCAGCTAAACGTAACGGCCACCCGGGTATTGAGCGATCAGAAGAAAACAAGCGAACCTGCTACAACTCCCATCGAGCCAACCGGCAACACTACCGTACAGTCCGGTCTCTTCGTCAGATATACTGCATATCGAGCCTAGGGATGGTCACGTCGACCCTAATAACTCAATAAGTCGTGCCGGTGAATGGTCTATAACAGATCGAGAAACTACCGATAACACTTATCAGCAAATCTCAGCAGCCCTGGCCAGGGACTTACTGATATAACCAGTCGGGCACAGCACAGCATCAACCCCCAATACCGGGAGAGACGAAACCCCTCCTATCGCTCATTGCCTTCATGTGTCTCGGGACTGTACCCAACGGCCACCAGTTTGCACGACTCAGTAGAGCCGTGGTAGGGTGGCAATCAAAGTACAGTGGGAGAGCACACAAGACTCCATGACGATCTCGGGTCTACAGACTAACCTGTAACAGTGTTACCTGAGAACTGCTTTCCGAAGATAGATATAATTCCATATAGGAGTTCTTGGCGAGTCCGTCCAGTGTACCCAGTCAGCACTGAGCACCCGTATATGATCTTGATGTCAAACATCGATGAATGTGGGAACATCCATCGCCCATCGCATGGGTCTAGTATCATTTACGCTAGTCTACTCTGGTATATCAATGCCCCGTCTCGATATACCTACGACTAGGGACTTTCCAGGATATGCTTATAGACTACAGATGTCCCACTAGTATGATCTCCATCATAATTAGAGCAGTCAAGCCAATATCCTCATAGCTTTATCAGCATGTATGAGTGAATAATAAGCATGATCAAATCAACATGTCAGATAAAGAAGAACCAGATAGCATACTATCATGTCGAGCAAGAATGCATACTGAATATATATACATGTACAGATACATCCACTATCACATAATGGCCTCTAGGGCATACATATATCCAACAATCTCCCACTTGCACTAAGGCCAGTTATTGGCGTATCTCATACCCAACATCTCAAAAAGTCGCTCATGCTGCGGCTGAGGGAGGGCCTTGGTGAATGGATCCGCAGCGTTATTCTTTGTGTCTACCCTCCTAATCTCGATCTCGCGGCGATCTACAATCTCCCGGATCAAATGAAAACGCCTCAGGATGTGTCTGGACCGCTGATGGGATCTGGGCTCCTTGGCTAACGCCATAGCCCCATTATTGTCACAATACAAAGGTATTGGATCAATAATGGTTGGAACTACTCCTAGCTCCGAGACGAACTTTTTCATCCAGACGGCTTCCTTGGCGGCATCATTTGCAGCAATGTACTCAGCTTCCATCGTAGAGTCTGCAACGGTATCTTGTTTGGAACTCTTCCAACTCACCGCCCCTCCATTGAGGGTAAATACAAACCCAGAGATAGATTTGCTATCGTCCTTATCGCTCTGGAAGCTCGAATCGGTAAAGGCCTCCATTTGGAGATCTCCATTACCATACACCAAGAACAATTCTTTAGTCCTTCGCAAGTACTTAAGAATGTTCTTCACAGCTGTCCAGTGATTCTCCCCTGGGTTGGATTGATACCTGCTTACAACACTAAGTGCATAAGCTACATCTGGGCGTGTACATAACATCGCATACATTATAGATCCTACTGCCGAAGCATAGGGTATAATACTCATGCGAGCTCTCTCTTCATCGGTCTTTGGACAAGAATCCTTGGAGAGAGTGACCCCATGGCAAGCGGGTAAGGCACCCCGCTTGGAGTCTTCCATACTAAACCTTTTTAGGATGGTGTCAATGTACCTGGTTTGGGATAATCCCAATAACCTTTTGGATCTATCCCTATAGATCCTTATGCCCAGAATGTATGTGGCATCACCCAGGTCCTTCATGGAGAACCTTAGTGATAAGAAAGATTTGACCGACTGTAGCATAGGAATATCATTTCCTATCAGAAGAATGTCGTCCACGTACAATACGAGGAATGTGACAACTCTCCGTACAACCTTCTTATAAACACAAGGTTCATCTGGATTTTTGATGAAATCAAGCTCTTTGATGACATCATCGAAACAGATGTTCCAACTCCGTGATGCCTGCTTTAACCCATATATGGATTTAAGCAATTTACATGCTTTCCCGCTGCTCCCACTGTCAATGAAGCCCTCTGGCTAATCCATATAAATACATTCTTCTAAATTTCCATTTAGAAATGCGGTTTTAACGTCCATCTGCCAGATTTCATAGTCGTAGTGAGCAGCAATAGCAAGTAGGATCCGAATGGATTTAAGCATAGCTACGGGAGAAAAAGTCTCGTCATAGTCCAAACCTGGTCTTTGACGAAAACCCTTCGCCACAAATCTTGCCTTATAGGTCTCTACCTGCCCATCTACACCAATCTTTCTTTTAAAGATCCATTTGCACCCCACAGGTTTCACCCCAGGGGGTACAACGTCCAAAGTCCACACTTTGTTGGTGTACATAGACTCCATTTCGGATCTCATGGCATCCAGCCACTTCACAGAGTCTTTACTCGTGATAGCTTGCTGAAAACTGGTAGGATCATCATCATCCATGATGCAATCTTCTCCGTTACCGTCAATGAGGAAACCGTAGTACCTCTCCGGTGGGCGAGAAGTCCTACCAGACCTACGGAGTGGCCGAGGTTCTTCAGTTCCTGCTGCAACAGCCGGTTCAACCAAATCGTCATTTGTAGTTTGTGTCTCTAGAACCTCTTCTAGATCCACCACCTTGCCATCATCTTTATCTGTGAAAAACTCTTTTTCCAAGAATGTGGCATACTGAGAAACAAACACTTTTTGTTCCTCTTTGTGGTAGAATAGATATCCATAAGAATTCTTTGGATATCCCACAAAGTTACATAAGACTGACCGTGTCTCGAGTTTGTCCGGATTCTGCTTTTTAACATAGGCCGGGCAACCCCAAATCTTAATTCTCTTAAGAGATGGTCTCTTCCCATGCCATATCTCATATGGTGTGGTAGACACGGCTTTGGTTGGAACCCTGTTTAGTAGAAACGCTGCAGTCTCCAATGCATGCCCCCAAAACGAGACGGGTAACTCAGCGTCACTCATCATGGACCGGACCATATCTAATAGGGTCCTATTCCTTCGTTCTGACACACCGTTGTGCTGTGGTGTGTAAGGAGGAGTGAGCTGAGAGAGAATCCCATTCTCTTTAAGAAGTTTGTAAATTCTGTACTGAGATACTCACCACCTCGATCTGATCGAAGCATCTTGATACTCAAGCCGGTTTGTTTTTCTACTTCTTGTTTATATTCAATGAATTTTTCAAAAGCTTCGGACTTTTGTTTTAATAAAAATACATGACCGAATCTTGAGAAATCATCAGTGAATGTAATGAAGTATGAAAAACCGCCTCAATCCTGTGTAGACATAGGCCCACATACATCACTATGTATGAGGCCCAGGAGCTGAGTAGCTCTTTCTCCGTGTCCGGTAAACGGAGTTTTGGTCATTTTACCCTTGATACAAGACTTGCAAGTCGCATAAGATTTATATTCAAAAGAATTTAAATTTCCATCTTTGTGTAACTTGTTTAGTCTTGTTTCGTTAATATGACCAAGTCTACAGTGCCAAAGAAAAGCTTCATTTAACTCTGAAAGTTTTCTTTTATTAGTGTGTTGTATACTGAAAACTGTGTGTTGATTTAGGACATATATTCCGTTGTTAAGCGTACCATACCCAACCAACATTTGATTCAGGTTAATGTTCATAACATTGTTTTGCAATACAAAATTATACCCTTCATTGTCCAACAAAGAAACGGATATTATATTACATAGCATACTTGTACAAAAAAACATGGATTTAAAACCAAAATACATCCAGATGGCAACCCCAAGTGATACTCTCCCACTGCGACTGTATGTACATTGGAACCATTTCCAACGCGGAGAGTATGGTCACTTGTCCTCAAAACCTTGCTATTTCTCAGCCCCTGCATAGAATTGCAAATGTGAGAACCTGAACAGGTATCCAATACCCAGGAAGCAGCGTTTATAGAAAAACAGTTTTCAGTCACAAACGCACCTGAAGCAGAAGCATCACCATGCTTCTTCTTGAGACTTAAGTACTCCGTGCAATTGCGCTTCCAATGTCCTGTCTTGTGGCAGTGAAAACATTCGCCCTTCCCCGAGTCTCCAGCCTTGGACTTTCCCTTTCCCTTCACCTTTTTAACTCCGCCCTTAGGAATAGTGGGTTTCTTCTTTTTCTTTCCCTTGGCCTTGGCTTTCGGGCGAGAAGAGGAAGACTGTCCAATAGTCATAACGGGAGTTTTTGCTAACTTCATAGTGCTCTCTGCACTCCTTAACATATTAAGGAGTTCAGGGAGGTCCTTCTCCATGCCATGCATGTTGAAGTTCACTATGAACTGAGCAAAGGTGGAGGGGAGGGACTGCAGAATAATATCTATATATTGTTCATTGTCCATCGTCCATCCAAGGTCCTCAAGCTCTTCTATAAGAGCTATCATCTTCAGAACATGGTCTCCTACTGGTGTGCCAGGGGCCATTCGCATGTGAAACAATTTCTTTGATGCTTCGTATCGTAATACACGGGATTGCTCCCCATACAACTCCTTTGTATAGAGCAATATACCGTGAATGTCCATGTCCTCGTGCTGCTTTTGATGTGTGTTATCCATCGATGCAAGCGCGAGGCATGTGGCCGTGGCACAGTCAGCGTACCATGTCTTGCGGACTTCAATGTCCGCAACTGAGGATTTTGGACCAGGGACGGGCGGGGTTGAAGCCGTGAGGACATATGATACTTTATCATAAGTCAAGGCGATTTTCAGATTCCTCAGCCAGTCTTTATAGTTGGTCCCATTCAGTTTCTTTTTATCTAGTAAAAGCTTGAGTCCAGTCATGGGTATCTGCCATTAAGAGAGAGAAAAGAATACACTCAGCGAAAGCTCATGCATAGATTAGATTGGTTATTATCTTGTCTAATCGATGTTTCCCACTGCTTTTATCGAGTCTTTCTTTCAAACCTTAAAAAGAAAAACTATCCAGGATTAATTACAGTCTACAACTTCGCAAACCGTTCAGCCAGGCCAGTGTCGGTACTTGAGGGAGGTTCCCCGTGCTTTCGCACAGACCTAATTAGAGTAAACCTCGTTTTCCCAGAGGCGGAGCCCCGTTAACACCTTTCTAAACACCTAATGAGTTAGCTAATTGTAAACTGCAAAACTCTCCTAGGAGCAACTATTGCCCACAGTGGGATCGGGATCCAACCATCACATGGAAGGTATGCAATCTCATTGCAAATTTCAACTATTGAAATTCCCGATGTGGTTTTTACCCCTGGCACTTATGACCTTAACCAAGGTCAACAAATCATAAGCACCAGTCAAGTTCTACCCGTCATTTCTTGATTAATTAGACCCACTCATATGACCCTTAACTAAGATCAACAAAGTCATAAGAATGTCCTAATTAATCTGCATCATATGCAATGTAGGAAGACATCACTTAGCTACCGTACACTACGTCTTAACTATAGTCAACAAACGTAGCACGAATACTAAGTACTCTACTTCTTAAAATGACGGAGGGTTGCGGATGATTTTTTTTAAGAAAATCTTTAACGCTTTGAACTTGATATCGTTGTAGAATCAAATGGTTTTCAAAAGGAGTGGCTTAAGCTCCGCAGTTTTGAAATATAGCTTTTTCATAAAAAGCCGAGTAGTTTTCAAATCCGATTCTACAACATCTTTTTAGGTTTATTTTCTTTACATTAATCACATTAATGTAATCCCATCATTTAAGTCCTTAAGCAAATCACAGAAAAGAAACGAAAATAACACGTACGCTTATGCCATCCGCATTCGCCGCAATGTTCCGTTATGCACCGTTAGGTAACTTAACTAACGGCATACCGGGACGGGACTAGCGCGGGTGAAAAACATAAGCAACATCTACTATATATCATATATATAATATGTTATTCGTCTTAGATATCACAGAACACAGGCAGCAGAAACATAGATATAACGTGGGATATCCTATGACGTCCGTATTTAGTATTTAGCCAGAATAGAAAATACGGATTCCACAGTCGCAATGAATAGCCAAGCCCACACCCTGGACCCCTACGAGAGCGGCAAGTGACCCTGCCAATTCTGGAGTTTAGGAGACCCGGTCTCGACTCCTCGAGATGGCCTCCCACTGAACCCCAGAACCCGGTCACCTGTGCTCCCCTCCTTGGGTCCATCCTAATGCGGAAAAGTAAATAATATACAACACTGGTAACACAACCTCAACCCGGAAGTGCCCCAAATAAAAGAATATTACATTACATTTGAATTTACACGAATGAAAATATAAAAACTCTCATCTCACATAAAACCCCCCGGTTATTCAATCGCAACAATCCTGCACATCATATCTCAGCAACACATAATATCTCATATCATCAACATAAGTAAGTATGCATACCCCAATTGTCGTTGATGTATAGCAACGAAACCGGCGATATCGTACATACTACACTTACGGTCACAGAAAAGAAAGTGTAAAACTACAATATTTGGAATCCACATTCTCTTTAGACATCATAAATGCGAAATATCATATATTTCGTATTTCATGCCTAAACTATACGAATTCCATATATTGTATCACATTCCGGATAAACAGACAGTATTGAAGTTTTCGAACGAACGATCAAATACCCAGGATTCACTAAAGCCCAACACTTGAGCAGAGTTCAAACACTTGGAGTGTGACACAGTAGTAGCGGTCCAGCCGTAAAAGGGTCAAGCCAACGCCTCACATGTGGCACGCCGTACTGCCCTAAACCCTAAGGTTCAAAGGGCAGTTCAAGACGGTCACATAATCGAGTTAAGGTTTGTTGTCTTCTAGAGGGACCACCACAAAAAGACTTGCACGTATCTCCAAAGCATTTAAACCCCGTGAATAGTGAGCAAATGATACTCGTTCAAACACTTCAATACTTTCTTATTTACCCGGAAAAGCTACGAAATGAAAATACCAATCAAAATAACGCGTCCAAAACCATCTCCAGATAATACAGTACAACATTCAGATTAAACATACCTAAAACACTATACAAGATGAAATATGAATTACAGTGAAATTCCCATGCAATAATACTACAGTACGGCCGCGGAACCGCGGCCTAAGAAAGGATTTGCCGCGGTTCAGCGGCCAAATTAACTGTTCATGTCTTCGTATTTCACCATAATTCTTAGATTTCCCTGCTGTATTTTTTAAGTATTTTTAATTCTGAAAAAGGTCAGATTTTAGAATTTGTCCAGAGAGGGTCCAAGAAAACCGTATTTTTGTCCGATCGGGATTTTGACTTCGTAAAAGCGTCGTCTAATGTTCTAGGTCGGCTCTGATACCAGTGTAAGGTTTTCCTAGCACCCTATGAAGAGTTTTGAAGCATCACACGTGTCAAAGTATGTATTTTTAAGGTGCTAAACAAACACGCAAAGGAATCGATCCTAGAAAATTAGGGTTACGAAACTTTAAGCTAATAAAAATTAGGGTTTGAAGGCTACAACCTTTGTAGCTCCCCTTTTGCTTGACTCCTTGATCTCTAGGGTGTTGGAAGAAGGTCCACTTGTAGTCCTCTTTCGTCCACGACGATCCACCCGAAGTTTCCCGTCCAAGCTTGCAACTTTGGAAAAGCAAAGAGAACACTCTAATCAAGTTGGCTAGACTTGAGTAGAATGATGTTGTGGCTAAGGATCACACTTCAAAAAGCTTTCTTTAATTGTGTTTAACACACTAGAAAAAACTAGAGAGGAAAAGGTGAAGGAGGATGAAGATGGTGGCTATTTGTAACAAGAGGTGATGAAAAATAACCTTTTTGTTGAAAAGAAAATGAAATATATATCACTATATATATTTATTTCCTTCTTGCATTCAACCATGATTAAATGATGGAGAGTTAATTTAACTTGGGTTTTAAATGATAAAGAGAAGGATAACCCTAGGTTAGTGGTAGTTGAGCTTGGTTAGGTTAGAAGAAGAATGTAGAAGCTAGAATGATTATCCTTTTCTTTTCATTTTGTTTTAAAACCAAAATTAAATAATAATCCATTATTTAATCCATGGTGTGAGTCTTATATTGCCACCATTTCCATATGCTAACAACCATGATGGATTGGTGTATGTATGTATGCATGTATGCACATCCACATGTGTATGAAACTAGAATGAAAGAAAGAAACACATGCATGCATGCATACATCCATCAAACCCTAGAAAGGTTTCAAGTGAGAAAACTAATGGTTAGATGATAAATCAACACTTAATTTATCAATCCGGTCATATCTCATACGACCCCACCAAAAGCAGGCCACCCGATCAATGTTCGGTATCATATACGCACATTTTAATCGGGTGCATGCGCATATCGCATACGCGCACCACAACGTATCGCCTGGACTGGGCAACTCTTTTGTGGGACTCTAAGACTCGTCAATACGCCGGCAGAGGGTGATCATCATATCAGGTACCCCCAAGCCGCAAGCGGTCAGCTAAACGTAACGGCCACCCGGGTATTGAGTGATCAGAAGAAAACAAGCGAACCTGCTACAACTCCCATCGAGCCAACCGGCAACACTACCGTACAGTCCGGTCTCTTCATCAGATATACTGCATATCGAGCCTAGGGATGGTCACGTCGACCCTAATAACTCAATAAGTCGTGCCGGTGAATGGTCTATAACAGATCGAGAAACTACCGATAACACTTATCAGCAAATCTCAGCAGCCCTGGCCAGGGACTTACTGATATAACCAGTCGGGCACAGCACAGCATCAACCCCCAATACCGGAAGAGACGAAACCCCTCCTATCGCTCATTGCCTTCGTGTGTCTCGGGACTGTACCCAACGGCCACCTGTTTGCACGACTCAGTAGAGCCGTGGTAGGGTGGCAATCAAAGTACAGTGGGAGAGCACACAAGACTCCATGACGATCTCGGGTCTACAGACTAACCTGTACCAGTGTTACCTGAGAACTGCTATCCGACGATAGATATAATTCCATATAGGAGTTCTTGGCGAGTCCGTCCAGTGTACCCAGTCAACACTGAGCACCCGTATATGATCTTGATGTCAAACATCGATGAATGTGGGAACATCAATCACCCATCGCATGGGTCTAGTATCATATACGCTAGTCTACTCTGGTATATCAATGCCCCGTCTCGATATACCTACGACTAGGGACTTTCCAGGATATGCTTATAGACTACAGATGTCCCACTAGTATGATCTCCATCATAATTAGAGCAGTCAAGCCAATATCCTCAGGGCTTTATCAGCATGTATGAGTGAATAATAAGCATGATCAAATCAACATGTCAGATAAAGAAGAACCAGATAGCATACTATCATGTCGAGCATGAATGCATACTGAATATATATACATGTACAGATACATCCACTATCACATAATGGCCTCTAGGGCATACATATATCCAACACTTGTCCAGCCGTAGTCGATGCGCTTTGTCATCTCGGAATCCATGCGAGGGTACATACAATAAATACACAATCTAAACGCTTATTAAAATAAACTCCAAAATTCGATACGGCATACGGTGCGCTCATAGGTTAGAACCTATAGCCTATGCATGCAAAAACAACCAAATAACCCTTGTTGTTGATGTACAAACGCCCAACAACCAAATACAATATCAAATACTAAAACCAAGAATTCCAAAATACAGAAAATATAACCAAAACCACTCACAATAGCTCTTAGATTCTCTCTCAGGTAAAATGGGGATAAACAAGCAGTACTATGGGGTAGTATATGGAGTGTGTGGGCTGCTGGACCAACCTAGACCCAAACCCCCTCAAAGTGGCCGGACACATAGCCATAAAATACGGCCACCTCAGCCCAGACTGCTCCATTGGGGTTCATTTCGTCAGGGTGGTCTCCTTGTGTTCAGCCTAGGTCAATGGTATTGTTTGTTTTTCTCAGAAACTCCCCGGGTCACTCCAGATTCCCTGTAGGCTACTCAAATGCCACAAAACCGACACGGGCAATTACTAAGTCTGTATTCTATGTTCTAGGCCATACAACCCATACTAATGTCTTGTAACAGCCACTACACATCACCAAAACACAACTCAAACCCTAATCCTTCTTTAGGAATTTCCAAACATCGCAATCTAAATCGATTTAACTCTAAACTACTATAGGATGCTAAGAAACTAAAAAATAAACTAAATAAAAGGATTTATACCACATGGATGCAACCAAGCAAAACCCTAGAAGTCCCAAGTCTCCAAAATCCCACTTTGATGGGTCCAAAGTGATGAGGGTGAGGTGGGGATCATTTTTTGTGAAAGGGGTTTAGGGTTTTGAGGAAGGTTTTGAGATGGTTTCATGGGATAGAGGTGGAGGGAGATGAGGAGTTGAAGAAGATGAAGAACAATGGAGGAAATGTGAATGAGGCAGCCCCTCCCTCTCTCCTACTCTCACTCTCTCTTATTCTCACCCTCATAATCATGATGTGGTCCCCCCCTCTCTCTCCCCTCAATAATACACTCTCATTTCTTTCTTTTCTCACCAAAAATAGAATTAAAAGAAATGAACCAACACGAAGGAAACAATATGTAACAAAATGCAATATGTCATGGTGCACTAGCCATGATAAAAATGTAGAAACACGGATTTGGTTTAATCGTGATTAGCAGTGCACTAATCGATTTTTATCCAAACTGCATAAAATAAATTATAAAAATGCCAAATCCGATAAATATACATTTAAATGAATAAATCATCTTAATCTCCAATTATTTCACAATTATTGGTATATATTTATACCCTTTTTCGAAAACCCAAATTTCGTAAATCGAGTAATTTTCGCGAAATATATTATTTTAATATTAAATTCCAAAAATAATATTTTATATTTTCTGAAATATTACAACCACACTCCAAATGATATGCAACACTAGCAAGTTTAATTTTCCTTTGAAACTCCCGATGTGGATTTTTGCCCCAAGCTCTTATGACCTTGACGAAAGCCAAAATATCATAAGTCGCAAAGTCAAGTTCTACCCGTCATTGTCCAGGTTAATTTGAACCCATCCATACAAACCCTTGACGAAGGCCAAAATAGCTGTATGACTGTCCCAAATCAACGCATCTATCTATGCTACAAATGAATGCCCAGCAGCTACCAATTATTATGCCATGGCGAAGGTCAAAATACATAGCTTGAATACTACTGAATACTCATCTAAAATGATGAAAGGCTATGGATCGTTTTGGCGAAACCGTGAACGTAATGAACCTGATATAGTCGAAGGAACTATGATAGCTTTTAAAAGGAGTGGTTTAGGCTCCGCATTTTAAAAGTTGTTTTTCAAGAAAACCGAATGGTTTTGAAATTGTTCCAACGATTTAAACTTTGGTTTATTTTCTTTGCATTAATCAATATTAATGTGGTCCCATCATTTAACCCTATCATTCCAGAAAAGAAACGAAAATAGAACATACGCTTATGCCATCCACATTCGCCACGGGCCCCGTCATACACCGTTAGGTTGGTTGACTAACGGCAGAGTGGGGACTGGACTAGCGCGGGTGCAAAACATAAGCAACATTTATTATATATAATATAAATATAGTCATTCGTCTCATGCAATAATAAGCATTCCAGATCACAGAATCATAGATGAATATATTGGATATACTAGGAATTCCATGTTTCGTTTTAGCCTAGAATGAAAGACGGATTCCACGGTCATGATGAATAGCCAAACCCCACCATAGACCCCTACGGGTGTGGCAAACTACCCGCCAAATTCCCAAAGTGAAGCAACCTCCCTCAATAAAATGAGTAGGCCAATTGGCACTTCAAGAACCCTGTAGTTTGTGCACCGTACCTTGGGTCTATCCTAGGTGCAAGAAAAAGTAAATGAAATAATACAACGGTGGCTACAAGCTCAACCCGAATGTGCCCCGAAAAAATAATATTACATCAATTTACAAATTACATGAATGAAATAAAAGAAAACACACTTCTCACATCCCCCCGGCTATTCATCCACGACGATCCAATACATCATATACACAAACCATCATAATAAAAATATGTGCAGCCCCCAGTAATCGACATATAGTAATTAGCGGACGTTTCGAAACACATAGATAATCACAGAAAACCCAGATTAGCCAAGTAACTTAGAATTTCGATCGATAATCATTATACATCTTTACCTCATGCACAAACCAGTACACAGACTGTTGGATTATGCCAGCGCCTTGGACATCAAACCGTGGCCGAATGCGTAACAAAAATTTTACAAACTGGCGCTAACAGAACACGATTATATGGATCTACCATTAACCCTAGAGTTGCAATCTATATAGGAGTTTAGAAAGGTTATACCGAATGATCCGTGTCCTTCGGTCTTTAACCTTCATCCCAAGCTCCTGGTGGCCACCTTGATCAAGCTTGATCTCCGGTCTCCCTCCATCGAAGATGATCCACCTGAGGATTTGTATTCCGAGCTCCTACCTCATACCTGAGGTTAACTAGGGTACCTGCTTCGCTACACTAGATAGCCTAGATGATGTAGAGTAATATGATGGATTGATTTGTCTCAAGATACCCTAGCTTTCTTAATACATGAGACATTTAGCGTTGAGGAAGAAGAAGCTTGAGGATGAGAGTGTGAAAAATTAAGTGAAGAAAAATTGACTAACTGTTGTAAGATATGACAAACGAAAACAAGTCAAGAAAATATCTCCATGTCACCACAAATATCTCACAACCCTTATCTAAATCAAGCATGCAAGAATAGTGTACCATGAGTCACTACATGACTCACTACCATGAGTCACCAAGCGAGCAACCTTGATTTAAAGACAAATACAACTCATCCTCCACCTCATTAAACCATTTAATCTAAATGGTTAAAACTAAAATGAGGTGTTATCTTCTAAAAGCAATCTTGTAATAAATTACAAGAATACCCTTCATCCGTATATACATATCCGTATCCGTATTCTGACAAAATACGAATACAATGAGACGAAAATAATCCAACAATATAATATTAGAATCCGGCTTAAACCAAAGCCACTAGTATTATCCGTCCGAATCATGATACGTGCACAAGTGCACGTATATGATCGAACCCTGCCGTAAAACCATACGGCCTCTACATCGTTTTGCCCGAAATAGGGAAACCCTATTTGTGGGGCTCTAAAGAATCATCAATACGCTGGCAGTGGGTTTAACTACAAGTACGTCAGCGGTACTAGCTGTACGTAACGGCTACCTAGGTATTGAGCAAAAAGAAGGCCGACGAGCAAACTCATATGAACCCTTACTGAGCCTATCTATGACAATATCCTGTAGGGTTACTAGGCACTCTCACAAGGCTCTACAAGGCATCAACCATGTCCGATTTAAAATTTAGACGTGCCGAACAACCCTAACCAAGATCGTTAACTAGAGATTATGTGAAAACAATAAGCAAGTAAACAACATTACATCTAAGAGCTTGGGATTACAACCTTTGTAGTCCGGTCCTTTAGTTCAAATAGCTCCGTGTAGTAGTCCCCTTCGCTGCGATCGTAAACTCCAGACTCTAGAGAGGCTCTATGAAGAAACGAACGTGCTTGCTTCGATGACATCAAGGCCGAAGATGATCTACGTCGAGAAGACACTGACTCAAGCTATTCCTTCACTAGGTCATGAACTTTGTGAAGAGAACACACTCTACTACATGGAAAGTGGTAGAGGATGAAGAAGTAGGAGGTGGGTTCACTTTAGAATTGATTTTCTCACACGTTTTCTCAAAACTCCATTAGAGCTAGCAAGCTTTTTCATGAAGCTTGAAGAAGAAGAAGAAGAGTTGTGAATAATTCATCCAAATGAATTATTGCACCCATGGTTGAGTTAAAGCAATCATGCTTAACTCATGTAGAGAATAAACTCAAGTCTATGGTTAAGGGTTGGGTTTGATAAATGTCTTAAACTAGACAAAATGGTTGACTTTGTCAAAGCATATCAATAAGCTTTTGTGCAAGCTTTACCATGACAAACTCAATCTCTTTTGAATTAGCTTAACATAAATAGAAACCCTAACTTAACCCTAACATTGTGTTAATCTCAAACACCCATCTTGTATGTATCATCAAACATGACACAATCCATGTACACAAATGTACATATCGCGTATATATATACAATGTGCACATCATGTGAGAAAAGAAAACAATAGTGAGCTAAATATTAGTTAATGTATTATAATATATCAAATATATAATTATACATTAAATTATCAAATCAACTCTTGATTTAATAATCCGGCTATATCACATATAACCGACTAATATCAAATGCAACATCTTATCGAATCAACGCTCGATACGATAATTCGGCTATATCACATATAACCAATCATGTCACACATCGCGAGAATTTAATGTTGTATCACATACTCGCATTAATCTCGTTCCCGCACATATCACATATGCGCTCCTACTCCGTTTCGCTTGAGCCAGGTGTACGGATATTGTCACTGACAGGCTCAGTAGGGTGTCAGGATGAGTTCGCTCATCGACGTCCCTTTTGGTCAATAGCTGGTGGCCCGTCACGTATTGGCTAATACCTCTGACGTGCTAGTGGTTAAATCCATAGCCATAGTATTGACGAGTCTTTAGAGTCCACTACACTTACAGTTACTCAAGCTTTCGGGCGAAACGTTGTAGAGGCCGTATGGAGATATGGCAGGGTCCGATCAGATACGTGCGGTATTGCACGGATCAGGATCGGACAGTTTTGTACTAGTGGCCGTATAGTTATATGGCAGGGTTTGATCTGGTACGTGCGGTATTGCACGGATCAGGATCGAACGGATTTTACTAGCCGGCTTTGGCTTAAGCCGGTCCTAGTCTAGTACAGTGTAGATTTTGTCTCATTGCATTTGTATCCGGTCGGAATACAGATGCGGGTGTGTATGCACAGTATCGGGGTTTTCCTGTAATTTATTACGGGACCAGTTTTCTGGAGTTGCCAGTTTGCATTCCGTTCCGGCCGGTTTTCCTTTGTTCTTTCCCGGCCGGACTTTTCCGATGGAGGGGGTTATTTGCAATTGTGCAAATAACATTTTGTGGAGGGGGTTTTCTGCACAAAGATTGATTATGATAGCATCATTATCTTTTGCTCCATCACTTGCATTAATGAGGGTATGGGTTTGATTAATGTGTGAAGCATGGTTGATGTTTCTTTGTCTCTTGATGTGGTCACCACTTGCTTTACCCTACACTCACCTCCCTTCAAGCTTCATATTACCTCCTCCTCCATTCTCATTTTAGATGATAAGTTTTTCATGAGAGGAAAAAGAAAGAGAGAAGAAGAAGAAGAGAGCTTCATCTTGAGAGTTTCTTTCTTGATCTTATTTTCTTGCTAGAAAAATGCAAGCACCATTTTTCTATTCTTGATTCCTCCATCACCATGGCAACAAACCCCAAATGAGACAAGCATCTTCTACACTACATTCTACAGCACATCTTGAGCATGTCGAGTTGCCGGCTTCATGCTCGAGTTGCCTCGGTATTGAGGCGGGAGCCCGTAAAAGACGCAGGCGATGTGGTGCCCTTTCCGGCGAGGAGGCGACGATATGGAGACAAGACTTTCCGCGGGAGATCGGGACGATGAAGAGAAGACCGGAGGACTCGGATCACTCGGTATACTTCTCACCCTATCTCTTGATTGCTAGCATTAGGTTAATGGTTACGATCCGGGTTTTTCTTTGTCCGCGGTAGCGCCGGTTTCCGAGTAAGGAAAATTTTTGATTCCGCAATTTGGCCTCGAGTAAGACGGCCGGGGCGCTGCCGTGGCGCAACATGGTATCCGAGCCACGCCATTAACCTTTCCTAGCTTGTTCTAGTGTGTTTTACAATTCCGATCGAACAAAATCCCAAAAACCACATTTTGTGTACATCAGTTTTCTGTCGATTTTTTCCGGGCTCGAAAAATTTTTCAGGTGGTCTCAGAGTGATGTGCAGGGAATTCTAAGCATACTGTAAAAATCTGGTACCATGAACTCACCATACCGCCGCGGAAGGGCGGCCAAACCCCTGCTTTGGCCGCGCTTCCGCCGCGTTGGTAACTGTTCATGCTCCCAAAATTTTGCAGAATGTTCCTGAGTTGAAAATGTGATTTTTGGAATATTAAAATTGGGCCCAGGTTTTCTGTGAGTACTACAGTATTGGGTGGGGGCCCACTTGTTAATTGTTTGATCGATCGGATATTTTAAACACATTATTTCACAGTATTTACATTATATCTGCGACCGTGAATGTCACTTGATCGGTAAATCCGGTCTAACTGCTATAGCCCGGTTAGACGGATTTGCGAACGTGATTTTCACGTTGATATTCTATGTTTATGCTGTGATGTTGCGGATCGGTCGTGGGGGATAGCCTGGATGCAATGCTAGTACAGTGCTGTTGTATTATGTACATTTGATTTTGCGGGGCGAGCGTCCGACATGTGGACTGCCGTCACTGCCTGATTGTATTATTCTTTTGGGGCACGGCCTGGTTGCGGTCGATGTACCCGGTGTATGTATATTTTACTTTCTGTACTAGGATTACCCCGCGGAGGGGTGCACGGATAGCCGGGTTCTGGAGGGCAACAAGCCCGCATCTCATGGCATTGAGACGGAGGGGGCTTCACTCTGGGATTGGCGGGCTATTCGCCGCACTCGTAGGGGGTACAGGTTGACCCAGGAGGGGTGCCCAAGTTACCGAATTCCATGAAGTGCTGGGTGGTCCATTCACGGAGCTGAAAGGGGCTGCCTCGCTTCAGGTTTTGGCGGGTGACTTGCCGCGCCCGTAGGGGTCTAGGATTTCATTGCACAGGCTATCCACACGACCAGGGGAACGTCGGGTTTCAGCAGCGGCTCTGTGAAACCCGAGGCTTCCAGATATCTGTATTGTTCTGTGATGCTGTACATTTCTGTGATGTTGCATTTTATTCACGCCTTGAGCGAAATATAATATATTGGTATATATATTAGTAGATGTTGTATATGTTTTTCATCCGCGCTAGTCCAGTCCCCGCTCTCCCGTTAGTTAGCTAACCTAACGGGTGATGACGGGACTCAGTGGCGAATGCGGATGGCATATACGTACGTCAGTATATTTTCGTTCTTTGTGGTGTGATTATTTGATGGGACTGCGTTGATTCGGATCAATGCAAGTTAAACAAACCTATTCTGATGTTGTTGGAACACTTTTCAAAAAGCTGTTATTGCAAGGACGTTCACTTTTATTTTGCATCGTGGTATTCATTTGGAATATCCTGCTCCTCAGTCGACGAGGCAAGGGCCGAGATCCCTTCACCGGGAGTGACCCCTTGGAGAGAAGTTTGCGTCAGGGCATTAACTTCACTATAGCCGATTACTTTTGCTTTGCATCGTGGTATTCAGTTGGAATATCCTGCACCTCATTCTACGGGGAAAGAGCCGAGATCCCTTCACCGGGAGTGACCTCTTTAGTAAAGGTTTTCGTCACTATATTTTTATAAAAGGCTATGCAGTTCCTTCAACAATATCAAGTTCATTACGTTAAAGGTTTTTCGCCAAAAACCAGTCGTAGCCCTCCGTCATTTCAGATTAGTATTACTTAGTATTCGTGCTGCGTATGTCGTGCTTAGCCGAAGCGTAGTGTTCGGTAGCTATGTAGTGCTTTTCTGTTGCATGGATATGTGATTGGTTAGGACAGTCGTACGGTCATTTTGGCTCAGTCAAGGACTCGTGCGGGTGGGTCTAATGCAATCAAGATAATGACGGGTTGAACTTGACTAGGATCCTTTGATATGTTGGCTCAGTCAAGGTCACTTGGGTCCTAGGGGTAAAAATCACATCGGGAGTTTCAAAAGAACTGAAACTTGCCAGGCATGCGCATACCTTCTGGAGTGTGGTGACTTGAGTGGATTCCGTCAAGTTATCATGCGATGATAGTTGGATCCCGATTCCCACTGATGAGTTGGTTTACTCCTCGGGTGATCCCGATTAATTCTTCTTTCAGGTTTGGAGGAGAATTTGAGGTACAGTGGGAGGTTTCCTGATTAGATAAAGTGATAACCATTCTGATCTAGGTTAGAGTGCACGCTGAGTGTTTCTTTTCTCTCTCTCTGGCTGCGACCTTTGACCCGACCCTAAGACTATGACTCAGTGACCAAGTTGACCGAACCTTCTTAACACAGGCTTTTGGATTGTCAGAGTTGCAGACCTCATTGCCACTCCTACTTTTACCCTTTTCTCCAGGACACCCCGCATTACTGCGAACGTCCACTTCCATTGGACAAAACCATCGTATGGTTATATACGAACTCGAAGGACTTCGAGGATGGTTTCTGGTTCTGGAGAAAACGAATAGGATTATTCAGTTGTCTTTTCTTTTCACCTTCTCTCATTGCGTGTACTCCTTGGTTTAGGAGTAGTACACCTATTACGCAAATTGGATAGTCTTCTTCCAAACCATAGGCTGGTGCCGACCGGTAGGGAATGAAGAAAACCAGTTAGCCTAAACGGTGTACAGAAGGTATTAAGTTAAGGCAAAGCAAGGGATTAGTAGGAGGGCAAAGTAAATTGCGACTGATATTCACGACCAAACAAAGTATTTCTTCGCCAATCCTAAATCACCTTTGTATTTCTCCAGGACACTCCGTATCACTACGAAGATCCACAGTTTATTGGATACTCCATCGTATGGTTATATACGAACTCGAAAGGAACTTGTTCCAGTTCGGGGATGGTTTCTGGTCCGGGAGAAATGGGAATAAGGTTTATTCGGTTGTCTTTTATCTTCACCTTCTCTCGCTTTGCGAGTGCTCCTAGGATTAGGACAGTACACCCTTTATGCTTATTGGATAGTCTTCTTCCAAACCATAGGCTGGTGCCGAACGGTAGGGAAGGAAGAAAACCATTTGGCCTAAAGGGGTGTGCAGACGGTAATGACTAAAGACATATAAAGGGATTTGGAGAGGTGGCAAAGAATTATACGGTTATAGTTGTGAATCTGGATAATGGTAGAGGCATTACTAGGAATACCAGGATACCCCATCGAAACATTTCAATGTTTCAGTTCAACTGTGTACTGTTAAAAGAAAACTGATTTCCCGATTAGACACTTGCTCCAGGGTATGTATTTACCAGGTTGGATTCTCATATCTGTATGGTTTTACAGATGCTGAGTGGGAGTAAGTTATTGGGAATTAGGTGACCATCCTCATTATATCAGGATTCGTTGTAATCGGTGATATTTGAGGAGATCATCTGGGCTGTTTGCCGGTCGGCAAATATTTGGTTTTGAATATCCGCTGTTATGCACCAATTTCAAATTGATATATCTGTACGTCTATTTGAATAGAGTGAGATATACCTTTTGATATTATGTCTACGACATTTACCTATATCAGTGGATGGTTAGGTAAGGAGCATTAAACAGCGGTGTAATTCTTCTTAACCATAAGTACAGTTTTCAACCTACGACACACAGTTGTTAGACTCAGCGGACTTATACAGGGTATTGTATGTTGTCCAGTGTCCATAAGGACAGAGGGGTTGGTCCTCATACTATATTCTGTTTACTTTTAACTTCTCTAGTTCTTAGACATGTGTTTCGTAGAAACACAGGGTCTAAGTTTTGAGGAGTTATAGGTATTTGAATAGAGTAGAGAACCAGGTGTAGCAAGTATCGGGATTCTTCAAAGAGATCGAAGATGTAGATACTTGTGTATGGTATTCAGTTGATAGTAATAATATAGAGAACTTGCTTCTCTTTCAGGTTACTCATAATTGGAAGCATTTCTAAGTTGAGTAACGCTGATCGGCCTCTCTCCATTTAGTTGACATGCACTGGAGACAGCTGCATGATTTGAATCTGGTTAAATTAATTCAGTGCCTCTGTTCCTATATTGGATATAGAACAGTTCATATCTTGACATTGTTAAGATACGGGGAGTTGTCCGGCTTATGATTAAAACCAGACTCTGGATAACTCAAGGCACGTTTCTGTAATGGCTGTTTGTGGGTTGACCCAGGCTATGACAAGGGTTGACTTTCTACCATCTGGAAGATCAATAGTGATATTGTTCTGGACTCGCCACAGTTTTAATAAAAATGGATTTTTTCAGAAAAAAGTAGTGGGAGTATGGTAGAACTGGAAGTAATTCCAGAACCACAAACGATTACTGAAGATTTGATAAGGAACCTAAAGATTCAATCTGATTTGACATTCCATTGGCCACTCCGCAGATACGATGGGTAACTTCAGGCACCCGAGAGGTACTCCGGTAGCCTCAAGGACGGTGACAGGGAAGTTCTTGTTTACCCACACTTGCCATTGCTGTTGTTCCAGGCTGCGAGACCCGGCAGGAGGATGAGTATAGCGTCGTTCTAAACTAGCTTTGGAAGTGCACGTCTATATGACTCTGCCAGAGGGTTGTCGTAGTCAGTGGGAGCAGCGGAAGCATTGGTGGACATCAGGCTTATGTCTATTTATAGACTAAAGCAGATGTAGCGGAGATAGATCATCTATTTCTGATGTGACAGTCATAGGTTTGACGTCATCAGAATAGAGGGTGGATCTGTTGAGAAGGTAGTAGGAAGTGATTTTCCTATACTACGATCGGTTATACTTTGGTCGTCACACAGTGTTTTCTCCACAAGGGACTTGGATATTATATCAGACATACTGGTTACTAGATCTATGGTTTTAGATCTAGATTTGGGTGGTTTCCCAATCTGGGTACCTTGACAGCATTCTATGAGTATTTAGAATGGACGACTCCTGACACGGTAGTGCACCTGCAGTTGATGGAGTCACCCTCTCTAAAGGTGTCTTATAGACTAAAGGGGAGAGGGATACTCATGATTGGCAGATCACTTGCTTAGGCAATTGAGTCAATCATGAGATGTCAAGTACCACACCAGATGTTGTTCTTGCACGAGATGCAATAAGTTGATATTGATCCAATCCTGGAGAAACAGTCGGAAGCAGTCTTAGAACATAAATGGATGTTCTAGGGATATGATAACGACAGCCTCTTTTGGGAGACAGTTATCATTCCAGGCTTCCAAGGTGACATGGACGACAGGGAGGTTGTCAGAGTTATAGTTTTCCTTCTGACGAGGGGCAGTATTTTGGACAGGTGGTCCAAGGCAATACTGAGGGAGGCATGGCGCAGGACACTGATTAAGTTCAGTAGTTGATACAGTCTAAGAAGTTTGGATTTGGAGTTCATTTATGAGCTAGGTCCCATCAGACATCCAGACATTCTAAGACAGGTATTGCTCATTTCGGGAGATGTCTTTCTCCGCGAACTTGAGATATAGAGAGATATAGAAAGAAACATCTGAGCGGATCCACTCACTGAGGCTATTCCTCGAACGCAATAGTTTCGCAAACGAGTTTTGTGAGACTGACTAGTAGAGGAGTTGGGTGTTCGGTATCACGCGGGCTGTGAGTATGCGACATCGCAATAATTAGCCTTGAGTGCAAGTGGGAGATTGTTGGAGATAGTGCCCTCAGAGTCAATTATTGGATCACAGGCACGTGATTGCAATGATTGAGGGAGGACCTATCCCGGTAGGACAGTCTTACTCGAGATGATAGTATGCTATCTGGTTTATCTTTATCATCGTGTACTGCTTTAGGTGGCCTGACATGTCGCTATTACACGTTGATAGAGCCCCTAGGATTCTTGCTTGACTACCAGCAGTATGATGGCGATCATATACGTGGGAGATGGTAGTCTATAAGCACATCCTTAAAAGGTCCCTAGTCGTAGGAGTTTCGAGACAGGGCATCGATACTCCATTAGTAGACTAGTGTATACAGTCGAGACCCTGACGAGGGGCGGTGGCCGGTCTCACAAGCCACTGGTGTCAGTTGGTTCACCTAAGATGTATACAGGTGCTCATTGGGTTATGAGTACACCGGACAGGACTCGCCGGGAACCTGCTAGTTGGGCTTATACCTGACGTCAGATAGCAGTTCCCTGGTGACATGTGTACAGGTTAGTTCATCGACCTGAGGATCGTCATTTGTCTCGTGTGAGTTCCCACTGTGCTTTGATTACTACCCTACCACGGCTCAAAGGAGTCGTGCAAACAGGTTTTAGTTGGGTACAGTCCCGAGCCACATGGAGGCAGTGAGCGGATCTTCAGGGGTTCGTCTCTCCCGGTATTGGGGGTGAGGTCGCGCTGTGTCTAGGAGAGCCATTACGCAAAGCCCTCGGCCGAGGCAGGAGATTTACTGGTAGGTATTCCAGTAGTATCTCAGGGCGTTCTGGGCTACACTCCGACACGACTTGTACCGCTTTTGGTGGTCTGACTTTTACCAACCCCCTAGGCCCGACATGCGATGCTCATAGACGAACGGACCGGACTGTACGGATATTGTCACTGACAGGCTCAGTAGGGTGTCAGGATGAGTTCGCTCATCGACGTCCCTTTTGGTCAATAGCTGGTGGCCCGTCACGTATTGGCTAATACCTCTGACGTGCTAGTGGTTAAATCCACAGCCATAGTATTGACGAGTCTTTAGAGTCCACCACACTTACAGTTACTCAAGCTTTCGGGCGAAACGCTGTAGAGGCCGTATGGAGATATGGCAGGGTCCGATCAGATACGTGCGGTATTGCAAGGATCAGGATCGGACAGTTTTGTACTAGTGGCCGTATAGTTATATGGCAGGGTTTGATCTGGTACGTGCGGTATTGCACGGATCAGGATCGAACGGATTTTACTAGCCGGCTTTGGCTTAAGCCGGTCCTAGTCTAGTACAGTGTAGATTTTGTCTCATTGCATTTGTATCCGGTCGGAATACAGATGCGGGTGTGTATGCACAGTATCGGGGTTTTCCTGTAATTTATTACGGGACCAGTTTTCTGGAGTTGCCAGTTTGCATTCCGTTCCGGCCGGTTTTCCTTTGTTCTTTCCCGGCCGGACTTTTCCGATGGAGGGGGTTATTTGCAATTGTGCAAATAACATTTTGTGGAGGGGGTTTTCTGCACAAAGATTGATTATGATAGCATCATTATCTTTTGCTCCATCACTTGCATTAATGAGGGTATGGGTTTGATTAATGTGTGAAGCATGGTTGATGTTTCTTTGTCTCTTGATGTGGTCACCACTTGCTTTACCCTACACTCACCTCCCTTCATGCTTCATATTACCTCCTCCTCCATTCTCATTTTAGATGATAAGTTTTTCATGAGAGGAAAAAGAAAGAGAGAAGAAGAAGAAGAGAGCTTCATCTTGAGAGTTTCTTTCTTGATCTTATTTTCTTGCTAGAAAAATGCAAGCACCATTTTTCTATTCTTGATTCCTCCATCACCATGGCAACAAACCCCAAATGAGACAAGCATCTTCTACACTACATTCTACAGCACATCTTGAGCATGTCGAGTTGCCGGCTTCATGCTCGAGTTGCCTCGGTATTGAGGCGGGAGCCCGTAAAAGACGCAGGCGATGTGGTGCCCTTTCCGGCGAGGAGGCGACGATATGGAGACAAGACTTTCCGCGGGAGATCGGGACGATGAAGAGAAGACCGGAGGACTCGGATCACTCGGTATACTTCTCACCCTATCTCTTGATTGCTAGCATTAGGTTAATGGTTACGATCCGGGTTTTTCTTTGTCCGCGGTAGCGCCGGTTTCCGAGTAAGGAAAATTTTTGATTCCGCAATTTGGCCTCGAGTAAGACGGCCGGGGCGCTGCCGTGGCGCAACACCAGGAAACCTCTGTGTAGGACTTTAAAGACTCGTCAATAGGCCGGCAGTAGGTGATGATCATATCAAACACCCACAAGCCGCAAGCGGTCTGCTAAACGTAACGGCCACCCGAGTATTGAGCGATCAGAAGATCAACAAGCAAGCCTGTATTTTCTCCAGCGAATCCAATCAGTAACACTCCCGTACAGTCCGGTCTGTTCGTCTGATATGTCGCATATCTAGCCTAAGGGTGGTAAACGTCAGACCCCAGTAGCTTGATAAGTCGTGTCGATATGAGGTCTATAACAGTTCGAGAAACTACTGATAACACTTACCAGTAAATCTCAGCAACCCTGGCCAGGGATTTCCAGTTATAGCCAATCAAACACAGCGCAATATCAACTCCCTATACCGGGAGAGACGAAACCCCTCCTATCGCTCATTGCCTCCATGTGATTCGGGACTGTACCCAAAAGCCACCGTTTTGCACGCCCTTTCGGACGTGGTATGATGGAAATCAAAGCACAGTGGGAATCACACAAGACTCTATGACGATCTCGGGTCTACAGACTAACCTGTACCTGTGTCACCAGAGAACTGCCATCTGACGTGAGGTATAATACCATCTGGGAGTTCTTGGCGAGTCCGTCCAGTGTACCCAGTTTTCACTAAGCACCCGTATACCTTCTCTGATGTCAAACACCAATGGATATGGGATCATCCATCACCCATCATATAGGTTGAGAAGCGCATACGCTAGTCTACTCTGGAGTATCGATGCCCTGTCTCGGTACTCCCACGACTAGGAACATTTGAGGGATGTACTTGGCGACTACTCTGTCCCCATTAGTATGATCCGCATAATAGTCCTGGTAGTCAAGTACTCATCTCAAGGGCTTTATCAACATGTAACATAGAGACAATCAGAGTACATGTTAAGATAAAGAGCAACCAGACAGTGTACTATCATGTCGAGCAAGAAAGTCCTCCCTATATATGTCCAAGCATCCACTACAATATACATCGTATGTACAGTAATGGCCTCTAGGGCATACATATAACTAAAAATCTCCCACTTGCACTAGCGCCATCTGTTGTGGTATCGCATACCCAACAATCAGCTGTGGTTGAAGTATCTCATACTCAATCATCCCATAAAAGTCTCTACTGGGAAATAGGCCTTTGTAAGTGGATCCACGCTGTTTTCCTCCGTGTCTACTCTCCTAACATCGATCTCCCTGTAGATCAACTATCTCCATGATCAGGTGATACTGCTTAAAAATTATATCTGGATTTCTAATTGGACGGGCGTTCCTAGGCCAAAGCCATAACTCTATTGTCACACAATAGCAGGAACTGAGTTCATCTCATGAACTATTATCTATATCCAGACTGCCTCTTTGATAGCATCTTTGGTAACGATGTATCTAGCCTTTAATCGTCTAGTATGTCACGGTATCTAGCTTGGAACTTTTCCAACATACCGTCCCTCCACTGAGGGTAAAGACAATGCCTGCGACTGACATTCTGTCGTCCTTATCACCCTGGAACCATTCCAGTGATTCTCCCCAGGATCGATTGATACCGTCTCACTACAACTATAGAGAATCCTAACATCCATCTAGATCTATCTCATAGATCCATAATCCAGGATTTACGAGGTATCATCTTGATCCTATATGGAGAACCATTGTGGTAAGCGGAGATTGACCGAGCGTAGCACAGGAAAATCCTTCCATATCAAGAGTATGTCATCCACGTACTATACGAGGATCATCACCATACTCTCTACTACCTTTTTGTATATATAAGGTTCATCAACCGTTTTGATGAAGTCAAACTCTTTGACTACCACATCAAAATAGACGTTCCAACTCTGCGATGCTTGCTTTATCCCATAATGCAACTTGGATACGTTTCCGCTGCTCCCACTGTCTACGAAGCCCTTTGGCTGTGTACTTATAAACATTCTCTTCCAAATTATCATTTTAGAAAAGCTGTCATGACACCCAACCGCCAGATATCGTAGTTATGGTATGTAGCAATGGCAAGTAGGATCTGGATGGACTTAAGCATAGCTTTGAAAGTCTTAACTTTTTCATGTACACCAAGTAATCTTCTCAAGATATACTTGCTTCTAATGGGGATTTAACCCTTCAGATAAAGCAACCAAAGTCCATACTTTATTGATGTATAAGGATTCCATCTCAGATCGCTAAGCATCCAGCCATTCTTACAGAGTCCCACTCCTGAAGGCTAGCCCGAAACTAGTTAGGTCATCATCTCATGATGCAATCCTAGCTCCCACTGTCATAGAGAAACCGAAGTATCTCTCAGGTGCGTGAGGAACCCTACTAGATCGGCGGAGAGGCTAAGGTTCGTTGGAAACTATTGAATCTTTCGGGTCTACCAAATCATCTGTAGCAGTTGTATAGCTGGAACTACTTCCAGTTTTACAGAGCTGGCCTTGCCTCGAGCTTATCCGAATTTTGCTTTTAGACATAGGCCGGACAACCCCAAATCTTAATGTCCTTAAGAGATGGGCTCTTCCCATACCATATCATATATGAAGTGGTAGGCACCTGATTTGATTAGAACCCTATTCAATAGGTATGCAGCTTCTCAAGTGCATAACTCCCAAAAGGAAATAGGAAACTCAGTAGTACTCATCATAGAGCACACCATATCAAATAGGGTATGATTGCTCCGCCCCGATACACCAACATGCTGTGGTGTATGCGGAGGAGTAATGCTGCGAGAGAATCTCATTCTCCTTTAGAATATTCCAGGAATCCCGTGCTCATGTATTCTCCTCCTTGATCACATCAAAGGACATAATACTTATACCCGTTTTGGTTCTCTACTTCTAACTCATATTCATTGAATTTCTCAAAAGGTCCAGACTTGTGTTTCAACAGGAACATATGTCCGAATCTTGAGAGATAAACAGTGAATGTAATGAAGTATAAAGAACCGGTCTTGGCATGTATAGACAGGGGACTTACATACATCATCATGTATCAATCCCAAGAGTTCACTAACTCTTTCTTTGTTTCCAATAAACAGAGCTGTGGTCATCTTATCTTTGTGATATGACTGGCAAGTTTTACAAGATGTAAATTCAAACTAATTTAAATATGCATCTAAATATAACTTAGCAAGTCGGGTCGCATTGATATGACCTAGTCTACAATGCCTCAAGAAGGATTTGTTCATTTCTGAACTCTTCCTCTTGTGTGTGCTCTGTATGTTAAAAACTGTGGTTTGATTTAGAATGTCTATGCTTTTAGATAACGTGCCTGAACCGATCAACTCTTGATATAGGAAATGTTCAAAATATTATCCAACAATACAAAATTATATCCTTCTTTATTAAATAAAGAAACTTGATATGATGTTGTATATCAGGTTTGGTATCTAATAACATTCGTTCAGAATCAATGTATTCTGGTAATACAGGGTGATAACGACCAACAGACTTGGCCGCAACACTTGCACCGTTTCTATCTCATGAAACTTATCACCCGTTCTCAGTTCTCTACCTTTCTGTAGCCCATGTAATATATTACATATGTGGAATCCTGATCCGATGTCTCATACCCAGGACGTAAAGTATACTGAGAAATAGTTCTGTGTAATGATCACACCCGAAGAAGATGCATCAACATGCACTTTTTTCGTTTGGGCGGCACATGAATTTTGGTAATCCCCTATTTCCTGCTCTGTCTTATAACATTTATAAGTTGGAGCGGGACCAAAGTTCCCTAGCGCAGTATAACAAGCGGGTTCGGTCAATTCATCCGTATTATTATCTTGATTAAGGCGTGACATGGTCGCTACCAAGAGAGAGAGAGAAGAAAACACTCAGTGTATGCTCTTGCAAGATTAGATTGGTTATAAAATATATCTAATCATGATGTCTCCCACTGTTTTAGTCAAATCTTTCTTCAAACCATAAAAGGAAAGACTAGCCGGGATTAATTACACGCTACAAGTTCGCCAATTTTTCAGCCAGGCCAGTGTCGGTACATTGAGGGAGGTTCCCCGTGCTGTCGCACGGACCTAATTAAAGTAAATCTCGTTTTCTTAGAGGCATAACCCCGTTGACACCTTTCTAGACACCTACTTGATCGGCTAATTGTAACGTGTAAAACTCTCCCAGGAGTAACTCTTACTCGCAGCGGGTATCGGGATCCAACTATCTCATAGAAGGTATGCAATCTCATTGCAAATTTCAACACTTGAAATTCCCAATAATATTATACCCCTAGTACTTATAAGCTTAACTAAGGTCAACATATCATAAGCACTAGTCAAGTTCTACTGGTCATTTCATGATTAATTAGACCCACCCACATGACCCTCAACTATGGTCGACATAATCACATGACTGTCCTAATTAATCGCATAATATGCAGTGTAGGAAGACATCAGTTAGCTACCGTACACTACGCCTCAACTAAAGTCGACATACGCAGCACGAATACTAAGTACTCTACTTCCTAAAATGACGGAGGGCTACGACGGGTTTTTAAGAAAACCTTTTGCGTAATGAACTTAATATCGTTTTAGAATCGAGTGATTTTAAATGGAGTGTTTTTGAGGCGTTTTCTACTTTCGCTAAAGAGGTCACTCCCGGTGAAGGGATCGTCCGCTCTTTCCTCATCGAATAAGGTGCAAGATATTTCACAAATATCACTATGCAAAGCAAGAACAATAGAAGCAATCAAAAGACAAACCGAGTTTGTAGCATCTGCTAGTTTCACTAAAGAGGTCACTCCCGGAGAAGGGATCTCGGCTGTTTCCTTATCGAATAAGGTGCTGGATGTTCTACAAGGAACACCGCTATGCAAAGCAAGAACTAGAGCTACCAGTTTTTAAGACAAGTTTCTATAACATCTTTAGGTTTCTTTTATTTCATTAATCTCATTAATGAACTCCCATTTTATTATGCTTCACAAGCATCCCATTTGAAACGAAATCAACAATATATAATATATATCTCATATATATAATATAAACATTCGTCTCAGGCAGTAATATGATCTCATCACAGAACATTGCAGCAGAAGAACATATATGAAATATTGGATATATTAGGACGTCCCTGTTTTAATACGAGCCTGTATAAAACACGGATTCCACGGTCGTGATGAATAGCCAAACCCACATCCCTAGACCCCTACGAGAGCGGCAAGTAACCCTGCCAGTTCTAGAGTTAGGAGACCCGGTCTCGACTCCTTGAGATGGTCTCCCACTGGACCCTAGAACCCGGTTATCTGTGCTCCCCGCCTTGGGTCTAACCTAATGCGGAAAAGTAAATAATATACAATGGTGACTTCATCCTCAGCCCGAAAGTGCCCCAATAAAAGAATATTACATACAAATGAATTTTACATGAATGAAAAAGAAAAACTCTCATCTCACATAAAACCCCCGGCTATTCAAAACACGACGATCCAATATGACATATCACAGCAACACATAGCATCAACGTAAGTAAATATGCGTATCCCAATTGTCGTTGATGTATAGCAATGAAACCGGCGATACACCACATATTACACTTACGGACGCAGAAAAGAAATTCTAAAACTACAACAGTTGGAATCCGCAACCTCATTCGACATCACATGCCTAACCAAATGAATTCCTTAGATATCGCATGCCTAACAATTATAAACCCCGCATTTTAGTCCCAATATCCAAAACACTTTTCAATATCTAGTCGGGCAATTCAACAAGATTCCCGATAACCTGATCGAATACTCGTCGAAAACTTCAGTAGACGGCCGCACCCCCGATGCCGTCGACGAAGTGCACTAAGGCGGAACACCGCTGCCGCGAGCACCCAAACGGATGCTTATGGCGACGGGGTTCTCCTACAGTCACTTGGTCGGGGCTATGGGGCATGGCTGTCTATTAAGTTTAACCGGCGAGTATCCGCGTACACTACGTGATTGCGAAGGACTTTTGATCGCATCAAAATCCCGTGGCAACCGATCATCTGAGACTAAAGTGCTAGATTTATAACATTCAAATTAGTTATTTCATAACTACTTGTGGATTCTAAATATTGTATCATATTCCAGATAAAAAGACAATGTTAAACTTTCCGATCGAATAAACAAACACTCAAGATTTCCCAAATAGTTCTCAACACTTGAAATTAGTTTAAAAGCATCCATCACATGCCACAGTACCAATGGTCCAGCCGTAGAAGGGACAAACCAACGCCTCACATGTGGCAACGCCGTACTGCCCCAAACCCTAAGGTTTAGAGGCGGTTCAGACGGTTACATAATCGAGTTAAGGTTTGTGTTCTTCTAGAGGGTCCACCGCGTTATTTGCACGACTCAGAACGTTTTTTAACTAAGGAAAAAATCCAACACTTGAAAATTTTCCGGCAGGGGAAAATGTGAGTTATTGATATCCGTTCGAACTTTTTAACAAGTTCTAAAATACCCGGAAAATCACTTAAACGAAGTAAACTTTCCGATCGAATCAACGAATACAAAACATCTTCAGAAAACTGAACACTTGAGTAGAATTAAAATTTCCCAGTAGCATCAGGAAATACATACGGATGTTACTGTGCAAAAATCAAACCCTAATCCCACTATTTGGCTGCGAAACCGCCGCACAAGGCAAGGTATTACTGCGGTTCCGCGGTGCTCTGAAGAGATTATGGGCTCGTTTTTCACAGTAATTCCTATAATACACTGCTCAATTTTCTGAGTATTTTTAATATGAAAAAATCAACATTTTGAAAAATTTCCAGAGAAGGGGTGCAAAATGGGGTTTCGGGGTTCGATCGGACTTTAAATTTCGTCTCGAATTCGCCTAAAGCTCTATCTTGGCTTTGATACCACTGTAGGGTAACTAGGCACTCTCACAAGGTTCTACAAGGTACCAACCATGCCCGATTTAAAATTTAGACGTGCCGAACAACCCTAACCAAGATCGTTGACTAGAGATGATGCGAAAGCAATAAGCAAGTAAACAACTTTATTTCTAAGAGTTTGGAACTACAACCTTTCTAGTCTGGTCCTTCACTTCAAATAGCTCCGTGTAGTAGTCCCCTTCGCAGCGATCGTAAATTCCGGACTCTAGAGAGGCTCTATGAAGAAACGAACGTACTTGATTCGATGACTTCGAGGCCGAAGATGATCTACGTCGAGGAGACACTGACTCATGCTATTCCTTCACTAGGTCATGAACTTTGTGAAGAGAACACACTCTACTACATGGAAAGCGGTAGAGGATGAAGAAGTAGGAGGTAGGCTCACTTTAGAATTGATTTTCTCACACTTTTTCTCGAAACTCCATTAGAGCTAGCAAGCTTTTTCATGAAGCTTGAAGAAGAAGAAGACTTGTGAATAATTCATCCAAATGAATTATTGCACCCATGGTTGAGTTAAAGCTATCATGCTTAACCCATGTAGAGAATAAACTCAAGTCTATGGTTAAGGGTTGGGTTTGATAAATATCTTGAACTAGACAAAAGGGTTGACTTTGTCAAAGCTTATCCATAAGCTTTTGTGCAAGCTTTACCATAGCAAACTCAATCTCTTTTGAATTAGCTTAACATAAGTAGAAACCCTAACTTAACCCTAGCATTGTGTTAATCTCATACACCCATCTTGTATGTATCATCAAACATGACACAATCCATGTACACAAATGTACATATCGCGTATATATTTACAATGTGCAGATCATATGAGAAAAGAAAACAATAGTAAGCTAAATATTAGTTAATGTATTATAATATATCAAATATATAATTATACATTAAATTATCAAATCAACTCTTTATTTAATAATCCGGCTATATCACATATAATCGACTAATATCAAATGCAACATCTTATCGAATCAACGCTCGATCCGATAATTCGGCTATATCACATATAACCAATCATGTCACACATCGCGAGAATATAATGCGGTATCACATACTCGCATTAATCTCGTTCCCGCACATATCATATATGCGCTCCTACTCCGTTTCGCTTGAGCTAGGAAACCTCTGTGTAGGACTTTAAAGACTCATCAATACGCCGGCAGTAGGTGATGATCATATCAAACACCCACAAGCCGCAAGCGGTCTGCTAAATGTAACGTCCACCGAGGTATTGAGCGATCAGAAGATCAACAAGCAAGCCTGTACTTTCTCCAGCGAATCCAATCAATAACACACTCGTACAGTCCGGTCTCTTCGTCTGATATGTCGCATATCTCGCCTAACGGTGGTAAACGTCAGACCCAAGTAGCTTGATAAGTCATGTCGATATGAGGTCTATAATAGTTTGAGAAACTACTGATAACACTTATCAGTAAATCTCAGCAACCCTGGCCAGGGATTTCCAGTTATAGCCAATCAAACACAGCGCAACATCAACTCCCTATACCAGGAGAGACGAAACCCCTCCTATTGCTCATTACCTCTATGTGATTCGGGACTGTACCCAAAAGCCTCCGTTTTGAACGCCCTTTCGGACGTGGTATGATGGAAATCAAAGCACAGTGGGAATCACACAAGGCTCTATGACGATCTCGGGTCTACAGACTAACATGTACCAGTGTCACCAGAGAACTGCCATCTGACGTGAGGTATAATACCATCTGGGAGTTCTCGGCGAGTCCGTCCAGTATACCCAGTTTTCACATAGCATCCGTATACATTCTCTGATGTCAAACACCAATGGATATGGGATCATCCATCGCCAATCATATGGGTCGAGAAGCACATACGCTAGTCTACTCTGGAGTATCGATGCCCTGTCTCGGTACTCCCACGACTAGGAACATTTGAATGATGTAGTTGGCGAGTACTCTGTCCCCACTAGTATGATCCGCATCATAGTCCTGGTAGTCAAGCACTCATCCTAAGGGCTTTGTCAACATGTAACATAAAGACAATCAGAGTACATGTTAAGATAAAGAGCAACCAGATAGCGTACTATCATGTCGAGCAAGAAAGTCCTCCCTATATATGTCCAAGCATCCACTACAATATACATCGTATGTACAGTAATGGCCTCTAGGGCATACATATAACTAACAATCTTTCACTTCCACTAGGGCCATCTGTTATGGTATCGCTTACCCAACAATCAGCAGTGGTTGAAGTATCTCATACTCAACCATCTCATAAAAGTCTATACTTGGAAATAGGCCTTTGTGAGTGGATCCGCGCTGTTTTCCATTGTGCCTATTCTCCTAACCTCGATCACTCTGTAGATTAACCATCTCCATGACCAGGTGATACTGCCTAAGAATTATATCTGGATTTCGGATGGGACGGGCGTTTCTAGGCCAAAGCCACAACTCCATTGTCACACAATGGCAGGAACTGAGTTCATCTCATGAACTATTATCTATATCCAGACTGCCACTTTGGTAGCATCTTTGGTAACGATGTATCTAGCCTTTAATCGTCTAGTATGTCATGATATCTAGCTTAGAACTCTTCCAACATGCCGTCACTCTACTGAGGGTAAAGACAATGCCTGCGACTGACATTCAGTCGTCCTTATCACCGTGGAACCATTTCAGTGATTCTCCCCAGGATCGATTGATACCGTCTCACTACAACTAGTGAGAATCCTAACATCCATCTAGATCTATCTCATAGATCCATAATCCAGGATTTAGGAGGTATCATCTTAATCCTATATGGAGAATCATTGTGATAAGTGGAGATTGACCGAGCGTAGCATAGGAAAATCCTTCCCTATCAAGAGTATGTCATCCACGTACTATACGAGGATCATCACCATACTCTCTAATACCTTTTTGTATATACAAGGTTCATCTACCATTTTGATGAAGTCAAACTCTTTGACTACCACATCAAAATAGACGTTCCAACTCCGCGATGCCTGCTTTATCCTATAAAGCAACTTGGACATGTTTCCGCTGCTCCCACTATCTACGAAGCCCTCTGGCTGTATACTTATAGACATTATCTTCTAAATTATCATTTTAGAAAAGCTGTTATGACACCCAACCGCCAGATATCATAGTTATGGTATGTAGCAATGGCAAGTAGGATCTGGATGGACTTAAGCATAGCTTTGAATGTCTTAACTTTTCCATGTAAACAAAGTAATCTTCTCAAGATATACTTGCTTCTGATGGAGATTTAACCCTTCAGATAAAGCAACCAAAGTCCATACACTGTTGGTGTATAAGGATTCCATCTCAGATCGCTAAGCATCCAGCCATTCTTACAGAGTCCCACTCCTGATGGCCAGCTCGAAACTAGTTAGGTCATCGTCTCATGATGCAATCCTCGCTCCCACTGTCATAGAGAAACTGAAGTATCTCTCAGGTGGGTGAGGAACCCTACTTGATCGGCGGAGAGGCTGAGGTTCGTTGGAAACTATTGAATCTTTCGGGTCTACCAAATCATCTGTAGCAGTTTGTATAGCTGGAACTACTTCCAGTTTTACAGAGCTGACCTTGCCTCGAGCTTGTCCGGATTTTTCTTTTAGACATAGGCCGGACAACCCCAAATCTTAATGTCCTTAAGAGATGGGCTCTTTCCATACCATATCGCATATGAAGTGGTAGGCACCTGATTTGATTGGAACCCTATTCAATAGGTATGCAGCATAACTCCCAAAAGGAAACAGGAAACTCAGTAGTACTCATCATAGAGCACACCATATCAAACAGGGTGTGATTGCTCCGCCCCAATACACCAATGTGCTGTGGTGTATGCGGAGGAGTAATGCTTAGAGAGAATCTCATTCTCCTTTAGAATAGTCCAGGAATCTCGTGCTCAAGTATTCTCCTCCTTGATCACATCAAAGGACATAATACTTATACCCGTTTTGGTTCTCTACTTCTAACTCATATTCATTGAATTTCTCAAAAGGTCCAGACTAGTGTTTCAACAGGAACATATGTTTGAATCTTGAGAGATAAACAGTGAATGTAATGAAGTATAAAGAACCGGTCTTGGCATGTGTAGACAGGGAACTTACATACATCATCATGTATCATTCCCAAGAGTTCACTAACTCTTTCTCTGTTTCTAATAAACAGAGCTGTGGTCATGTTATCTTTGTGACATGACTGGCAAGTTTTACAAGATGTAAATTCAAACTAATTTAAATATGCATCTAAATATAACTTAGCTAGTCGGGTCGCATTGATATGACCTAGTCTACAATGCCTCAAGAAGGATTTGTTCATTTCTGAACTCTTCCTCTTGTGTGTGTTCTGTATGTTAAAAACTTTGGTTTAATTTAGAACGTCTATACTTTTAGATAACGTGCCTTAACCTATCAACTCTTGATATAGGAAATGTTCAAAATATTTTCCAACAATACAAAATTATATCCTTCTTTATTAAATAAAGATACTTGATTTGATGTAGTATATCAGGTTCGGTATCTAATAACATTCGTTCAGAATCAATGTATTCTGGTAATACAGGGTGATAACTACCAACAGACTTGGCTACAACACTTGCACCGTTTCTATCTCATGAAACTTATCACCCGTTCTCAGCTCTCTACCTTTCTGTAGCCCATGTAATATATTACATATGTGGGATCCTGATCCGGTGTCTCATACCCAGGACGTAAAGTATACTGAGAAACAGTTCTGTATAATGAACACACCCGAAGAAGATGCATCAACATGCACTTTCTTCGTTTGGGCGGCACGGGAATTCTGGTAATCCCCAATTTCCTGCTCTGTCTTATAACATTTATAAGTTGGAGCTGGACCAACGTTCCCTAGCGTAGTATAACAAGCTGGTTCGGTCAATACATATGTATTATTATCGTGATTAAGGCGTAACATGGTCGCTACCAGGAGAGAGAGAAGAAAACACTCAGCGTATGCTCTTGCAAGATTAGATTGGTTATAAAATATATCTAATCAGAATGTCTCCCACTGTTTTAGTCAAATCTTTCTTCAAACCCTAAAAGGAAAGACTAGCCGGGATTAATTACACGCTACAAGTTCGCCAATCTTTCAGCCAGGCTAGTGTCGGTACTTTGAGGTAGGTTCCCCGTGCTTTCGCACGGACCTAATTAAAGTAAACTTCATTTTCCGAAAGGCATAACCCCGTTGACACTTTTCTAGACACCTACTTGATCGGCTAATTGTAATGTGTAAAACTCTCCCAAGAGTAACTCTTACTCGCAGCGGGTATCGGGATCTAACTATCTCATAGAAGGTATGCAATCTCATTGCAAATTTCAACACTTGAAATTCCCAATAATATTTTACCCCTAGTACTTATGACCTTAATTAAGGTCAACATATCATAAGCACTAGTCAAGTTCTACTGGTCATTTCATGATTACTTAGACCCGCCCACATGACCCTCAACTATGGTCGACATAATCACATGACTGTCCTAATTAATCGCATAATATGCTGTGTAGGAAGACATCAGTTAGCTACCGTACACTACGCCTCAACTAAAGTCGACATACGCAGCACGAATACTAAGTACTCAACTTCCTAAAATGTCGGAGGGCTACGACTGGTTTTTAAGAAAACCTTTTGTGTAATGAACTTGATATCGTTGTAGAATCGAGTGATTTTAAATGGAGTGTTTTTGAGGCCTTTTCTAGTTTCTCTTAAGAGGTCACTCCCGGTAAAGGGATCGTCGGCTCTTTACTCATCGAATAAGGTGCAGGATATTTCACAAATATCACTATGCAAAGCAAGAACTGTAGAAGCAATCAAAAGAAAAACCGAGTTTGTAGCATCTTCTAGTTTCACTATAGAGGTCACTCCCAGTGAAGGGATCTCGGCCTTTTCCTTATCGAATAAGGTGCTTGGCGTTCTACAAGGAACACTGCTATGCAAAGTAAGAACAAGAGCTACAAGTTCTTAAGACAAGTTTCTACAACATCTTTAGGTTTCTTTTATTTCATTAATCTCATTAATGAAGTCCCTTTTTATTGTGCTTCATAAGCATCACATTTGAAACGAAATCAACAATATATAATATATATCTCATATATATAATATAAACATTCGTCTCAGGTAGTAATACGATCTCATCACAGAACATTGCAGCAGAAGAACATATATGAAATATTGGATATACTAGGATGTCCGTGTTTTAATACAAGCCTGTATAAAACACGGATTCCACGGTCGCGATGAATAGCCAAACCCACATCCCTAGACCCCTACGAGAGCGGCAAGTAACCCTGCTAGTTCTAGAGTTAGGAGACCCGGTCTCGACTCTTCGAGATGGTCTCCCACTAGACCCTAGAACCCGGTTATTTGTGCTCCCCGCCTTGGGTCTAACCTAATGTGGATAAGTAAATAATATACAATAGTGACATCATCCTCAGCCCGGAAGTGCCCTAATAAAAGAATATTACATACAAATGAATTTTACATGAATGAAAAAGAAAAACTCTCATCTCACATAAAACCCACTGCTATTCAAAACACGACGATCCAATATGACATATCACAGCAACACATAATGTCAACGTAAGTAAATATGTGTATCCCAATTGTCGTTGATGTATAGCAACGAAACCGGCGATACAACATATATTACACTTACGGTCGCAGAAAAGAAAGTGTAAAACTACAACAGTTGGAATCCGCAACCTCCTTAGACAGCACATGTCTAACCAAATGAATTCCTTAGACATCGCATGCCTAACAATTATAAACCCCATATTTTAGTCTCAATATCGAAAACACTTTTCAATATCTAGTCGGGCAATTCAACAAGATTCCCGATAACCTAATCGAATGCTCCTCGAAAATTTCAATAGACGGCCGCACCCCTGATGCCGTCGACGAGTTCACTAAGGCGGAACACCGCTGCAGCGAGCACCCGAACGGATGCTTTTGGCGATGGGGTTCTCCTACTGTAACTTGGTCGGGGCTATGGGGCGTGGCTGTCTATTAAGTTTAACCGACGAGTATCCGCGTAAGCTACGTGATTGCGAAGGACTTTTGATCGCATCAAAATCCCGTGGCAACCGATCAACTGAGACTAAAGTGCTAGATTTATAACATTCAAATTAGTTATCTCATAACTACTTGTGGATTCCAAATATTTTATCACATTCCATATAAATAAACAATGTTGAACTTTCCGATCGAATAAACAAACACTCAAGATTTCCCAAATAGTTCTCAACACTTGAAATTAGTTTAAAAGCATCCATCACATGCCACAGTACCAATGGTCCAGTCGTAGAAGGGTCAAACCAACGCCTCACATGTGGCAACGCCGTACTGCCCCAAACCCTAAGGTTTAGAGGCGGTTCAGACGGTCACATAATTGAGTTATGATTTGTGTTCTTCTAGAGGGTCCACCGCGTTACTTGCATGACTTAGAACATTTTTTAACTAAGGAAAAAATCCAACACTTGAAAATTTTCCGGCAGGGGAAAAAGTGAGTTATTGATATCCGTTCGAACTTTTTAACACGTTCTAAAATACCCGGAAAAACACTTAAACGAATTTAAACTTTACGGTCGAATCAACGAATTCAAAACATCTCCAGAAAACTCAACACTTGAGTAGAATTAAAATTTCCCAGAAGCATCAGGAAATACATACGGATGTTACTGTGCAAAAATCAAACCCTAATCCCACTATTTGGCCGTGGAACCGCCGCACAAGGCAAGGTATTGCCGTGGTTCCGCGGCACTATGAAAGGATTATAGGCTCGTTTTTCACAGTAATTCCTATAATACCCTGCTCAATTTTCTGAGTATTTTTAATATGAAAAAATCAACATTTTGAAAAATTTCCAGAGAAGGGGTGTAAAATGGGGTTTCGGGGTTCAATCGGACTTTAAACTTCGTCTAGACTTCGCCTAAACCTTTAGCTTGGCTTTGATGCCACTGTAGGGTTACTAGGCACTCTCACAAGGTTCTACAAGGCATCAACCATGCCCGATTTAAAATTTAGACGTGCCGAACAACCCTAACCAAGATCGTTGACTAGAGAATATGCGAAAACAATAAGCAAGTAAACAACTTTACTTCTAAGAGTTTGGGATTACAACCTTTGTAGTCCGGTCCTTCACTTCAAATAGCTCTGTGTAGTAGTTCCCTTCGCTGTGATCGTAAACTCCGGACTGTAGAGAGGCTCTATGAAAAAACGAACGTGCTTGCTTCGATGACTTCGAGGCCGAAGATGATCCACGTCGAGGAGACACTGACTCAAGCTATTCCTTCACTAGGTCATGAACTTTGTGAAGAGAACACACTCTACTACATGGCAAGTGGTAGAGGATGAAGAAGTATGAGGTGGGCTCACTTTAGAATTGATTTTCTCGCACTTTTTCTCAAAACTTCATTAGAGCTAGCAAGCTTTTTCATGAAGCTTGAAGAAGAAGAAGAAGACTTATGAATAATTGATCCAAATGAATTATTACACCCATGGTTGAGTTAAAACTATCATTCTTAACTCATGTAGAGAATAAACTCAAGGCTATGGTTAAGGGTTGGGTTTGATAAATATCTTAAAGTAGACAAAAGGGTTGACTTTGTCAAAGCTTATCCATAAGCTTTTGTGCAAGCTTTACCATGACAAACTCAATCTCTTTTGAATTAGCATAACATAAATAGAAACCCTAACTTAACCCTAGCATTGTGTTAATCTCATACACCCATCTTGTATGTATAATCAAACATGACACAATCCATGTACACAAATATACATACCGCGTATATATATACAACGTGCACATCATGTGAGAAAAGAAAACAATATTGAGCTAAATATTAGTTAATGTATTATAATATATCAAATATATAATTATACATTAAATTATCAAATCAACTCTTGATTTAATAATCCGGCTATATCACATATAACCGACTAATATCAAATGCAACATCTTATCGAATCAACGCTCGATCCGATAATTCGGCTATATCACATATAATCAATAAAGTCAAACATCGCGAGAATATAATGCGGTATCACATACTCGCATTAATCTCGTTCCCGCACATATCACATATGCGCTCCTACTCTGGTTCGCTTGAGCCGGGAAACCTCTATATAGGACTCTAAAGACTCGTCAATACGCCGGCAGTAGGCGATGATCATATCAAACACCCCCAAGCCGCAAGCGGTCTGCTAAATGTAACGGCCACCCGGGTATTGAGAGATCAGAAGATCAACAAGCAAGCCTATACTTTATCCAGCGAATCCAATCAGTAACACTCCCATACAGTCCGGTCTCTTCGTCTGATATGTCGCATATCTCGTGTAAGGGTGGTAAACGTCAAACCCAGTAGCTTGATAAGTCGTGTCGATATGAGGTCTATAACAGTTCGAGAAACTAGTAATAACACTTACCAGTAAATCTCAGCAATCCTGGCCAGGGATTTCCAGTTATAGCCAATCAAACACAGCGCAACATCAACTCCCTATACCGGGAGAGATGAAACCCCTCCTATCGCTCATTGCGTCCATGTTATTCGGGACTGTACCAAAAAGCCACTGTTTTGCATGCTCTTTCGGACGTGGTATGATGGAAATCAAAGCACAGTAGGAATCATACAAGACTCTATGACGATCTCGGGTCTACAGACTAACCTGTACCAATGTCATTAGAGAACTGCCGTCTGACGTGAGGTATAATACCATCTGGGAGTTCTCGGTGAGTCCGTCCAGTGTACCCATTTTTCACTGAGCACCTGTATACCTTCTCTGATGTCAAACACCAATGGATATAGGATCATCCATCGCCCATCATATGGGTCGAGAAGCGCATACGCTAGTCTACTCTGGAGTATCGATGCCCTGTCTCGGTACTCCTACGACTAGGAACATTTGAAGGATGTACTTGGCGACTACTCCATCCCCACTAGTATGATCTGCATCATGGTCCTGGTAGTTAAGTACTCATCCCAAGGGCTTTTTCAACATGTAACATAGAGACAATCAGAGTACATGTTAAAATAAAGAGCAACCAGATAGCGTACTATCATGTCGAGCAAGAAAGTCCTCCCTATATATGTCCAAGCATCCACTACAATATACATCGTATGTACAGTAATGGCCTCTAAGGCATACATATAACTAACATATCCATCCAGTCTAGTCTGTTCGTCTAAGAGTATCGCATATCGGGTCTATGGGAAGGATAAAATCAGACCCCTAGTAAAGAGATATTTCGTGTCGGTATGAAGCCTGTCACCACCTGACAAACTACTGATCCAAATCAGTAATTCTCGTCTACCTTGGCCAAGTATTTCTGGTGATGGCCACCCATGCACTGCGCGACATCAACCCCCAATACCGGGAGAGACGAATCCCTGACGATCCGCTCACTGCCTCTATGTGGCTCGGGACTGTAACTAACTAAAACCTGTTTGCATGACTCTTTTGAGCCATGGTAGGGTAGTAATCAAAGCACGGTAGGAACTCACATAAGACAAATGATGATCTCATGTCGACAGACTAACATGTACACATGTCACCTGGGAACTACTATCTGACAATAGGTATAATACTAACTAGCATGTTCCCTGCTAGTCCGTCCAGTGTACTCATTGTTAGTTGTATATATGCCCTGGAGGCCATTATTTTACATGATTGTATATTATAGTGGATGCTTAGACATATATAGGGAGGACTTTCTTGCTCGACATGATAGTATGCTATCTCGTTACTCTTTATCTTAACATGTATACTTGTATTGTATCTCTGTTACATGTTGATAAAACCCTTAGGATGTGGACTTGGCTACCAGGACTATGATGGAGATCATACTAGTGGGGCCAGGGTAGTCCATAAGTCCATCCTTTAATTGTTCCTAGTCGAGGGTGTATCGAGACGGGGCATCAATATTCCAAAGTAGACTAGCATATACGCTTCTTGACCTATTTGATGGGCGATGGATAATCCCATATCCATTTGTGTTTGGCATCAAACATGGTATACGGGTGCTCAGTGGAGACTGGGTACACTGAATAGGACTCGCCGAGAACTCCTAGATGGTATTATACCTAACTTCACAAAGCAGTTCTCTGGTGACACTGGTACAAGTTATTCTGTTGACCCGAGATCGTCAAAGAGTCTTGTGTGATTCCTATTGTGCTTTGATTTTCACCTTACAACGTTCAAGAGAGCGTGCAAAATGATAGTTTTTGGGTACAGTCCCGAGTCACATGGAGGCAATGAGCGATAAGAGGGGTTTCGTCTCTCCCGGTATTGGGGGTTGATGTTGCGTTGTGCTCGATTGGCTATAACAGGAAGTCCCTGGCCAGGGCTGATACTGAGATTTTTGGTAAGTGTTATCAGTAGTTTCTCGACCCTTTATGAGCCTCACATCAGCATGACTTATCAAGTTATTGGGGTTTGACGTTTACCACCCCCAGACTAGATATGCGACATATCAGACGAAAAGACCGGACTGTACCGTAGTGTTACTTATTGGATTCACGGGACTATGGACAAGCTTCCTTGTTGATCTTCTGATTGCTCAATACCCGTATAGTCATTACGTCCTGCTAGTACCGCTGACGGCTTATGGGTAACTGATATGATCATCACCTACTGCCGGCGTATTGACGAGTCATTAGAGTCCTACAGAGAGGTTTCCTAGCTCATGCAAAACGAAGTAGGGCATATTTGTGATATGTGCGGGACCGAGATTAATACGTGCATGTGATACCGTATTCCAATCTCGCGATACAGGTTATAAGTGATATAACCGGATTGTTGAATCAAGTGTTGATTCAATGATATGTTATATGTATATGTGATATGCATATAAATGATATTAGTCGGTTGTATGCGATACAGCCGGGTTATTAAATCAATTGTTGATTTAATAATTTAATGTGTAATTATATATTTGATATATTAATATACATTAACTAATATTAGCTCGCTTAAGAAAATGTTTTCTCCAAATACATTTAAATGTATATGTGATATATATTGATGTATTCAATATGTGTGTCATGTTAGATGATACATTGGACTTGGGTGTATAAGACTCATACCTAACTTAAGATAATTTGGGTGTTTAAATATTAAGGGGAAAATCAAAATTAGGTGGAAATTAGCATAGCTAAGATGCTTGTGGAAGTATGGAGAAGGTTTGACTTTAGTCCACTAATTTTGTTTTACTCTAGATATTTATTAACATATCCATTATCTTTAGCCATGGTTTAGTCTCTAAATGAGTTAATATAAGATATTTTTCTCACCCATGGTTCACACTTGATTCATTCATATTCTTTTTCATCTCCATTCTTGCCCTCTAGCTTTGAGTGAGGTGAAAAAGAAAAGAGAGAAATTATTCTAAAGTGGGCAAAATTCCTACTTCACCAATCTATACCAAACTAGCCATTTAGTATAGGTTGTTTCTTCACTTGTTCATCAATTAGTGAAGAGGTGGCTTAAGTTACAGATTCTTCGACGTAGATCATCTTCGGCCTCGAAGATCCATGAGCAAGCTTGTTTCTTTCGTCTAGTGGAGCCTAACGAGAGTCTGCGAGACCACTACTTGGGGCAAAGGGAGTACTATACGGAGCTTTAGAAGTGAAGGACCAGTCTACAAAGGTTGTATTCATATATCACTTAGTGTAAAGTTGTTTACATGTTTTAAAAACCCTAATTCTCTTGTTAGATCCTTGGTTCGGGTTTGTTAGCACACTAGATTTTTATAAAATTGCATGCTTGATGCCTTCCTAAACTTAGTAGTCATGCTAAGGAACCCAGCTGTGGTATCAGAGCTACTAGGCATTGGATGTCGACCTATGGGGGGTTCTCACTGTGTGACGGTGTGGCGAAGCATAGGCTCTTACCCCAGGGTGTCCCGAGATCGGAAGGTGTTCCGGCGGGTTATAGTCCTCGTGAGGGGGCATGCGTAAAAAGTAGTTGCTGAGGGACCTGTAGGTGCCACGGCGACCCCATTGGATGGGATGGCTGCCTGACCTTCAGTGGTATCTGAGCCAAGCTGGAGAATTGTACGATGTGTTAGAATTACGAAACCGAAACAACTCCGAAACCTACAATCCGAAACCTTAGTTTCTGTCGATTTTTTTAAGTCCTCTAAAAATTTTTTAAACAAGTGCATCAAGCTAGTTATGATGTATCTAGAACACTAGAAAAATTTAAGGCAGAACACCAGAAAAATGGCCGGCCAAATTGCCTAAAAAACTGGCCTCACCTTTTTTCTTGTAGAAAAAAATCTTGAAATTTTTGTGATGTTCTGATCTCATGGTTTTAGGGTTTCAGGTTATGTTTATTTTTGCCAAGATTTCATTTGATGTTATCTTTCTGTAGTAGCAATACGGAGTGTTTCGTAGTCGTATTTTAACATCGTTTCGGATTTGATATTGAAATATGATACAATATTTATAATCCACGGTAATTATTTTTGTGAAAACTAGATAGTGTTCTGTAAATCTAGCAATTTAGTCTCTTCTGATAGATTTCCACAGAGTTTCGATTCGGATCAAAACACCGTTGCAATCTCGTATAGTATGCAAACATTCGCCGGGTAAGACTACTAGATAGCCATACCCCATAGCCCTGACCAAGTGACTGAAGGAGAACCCCATTGCCAAAAGCATCCCCTCGGGTGCTCGAGGCCACGGTGTTCCGCCTAAGTGCACTTGGTCGATGGCATCGAGGGTATGACCATCAACTAATGTTTCCGACGAGTATTCGATCATGTAGTCAGGAATCTTGTTGAATTACCCGACTAGGTTATTAAAAAGGTGTTTTCAATATGAGACTAAAATCCAAGGTTTATATGTTAGGCATGAAATTTGGGGTATGAGATATTCCGGGTTTATGATGTCTAAGGATGTTGCGGATTCTAATTTTTGTAGTTTTCGTATTCTTTTCTGCGACCGTAAGTGTAATATGTGGTGTATCGCCTGTTTCGTTGCTATACGTCAACGACAATTGAGATACGCATATTTACTTACGTTCATGACATGTGATGTTATGTATTGCTGTGATATATTATATTGGATCGTCATGTTTGAATAGCTGAGGGTTCTTGTGTGAGATGAGAGTTTTTCATTTTCATTCATGTAAAAATGTATATAATATTCTTTTATTGGGACACTTCCGGGTTGAGGATGATGTCACCATTGATTTATATTATTTACTTTTCTGCATTAGGATAGACCCAAGGTGGGGAGCACAAGTAATCGGGTTCTATAGTCAAGTGGAAAACCACCTCGAGGTGTCGAGACCGGGTCTCCTAACTCTAGAATTGGTAGGGTTTCTTGCCGTTCTTGTAGGGGTCTAGGGATGTGGGTTTGGCTATTCATCATGAACGTGGAATCCGTGTTTTTTTACTGGCTTAATTTAAAACACGGACTTTCTAGTATATCCAATATTTCATATGTTGACTTCTGCTGTAATGTTCTGTGATGAGATCATATAACTGCCTAAGACAAATGCTTAATATTATATATATGATATATAATAAACGTTACTTATGTTTTGCATCCGCGCTAGTCCTGCCCCGCTCTGTCATTAGTTATCAAACCTAACGGTGCATGACGGGACCCCGTGATGAATGCTGATGGCATAAGCGTACGTTATATAAGTATTTTCGTTTCTTTATATGTAATGCTTAGGAAGCATAAATGATGGGACTTCATTAATAAAATTAATGAAAAAGAAAGGAACCTAAAGATGTTGTAGAATCCTGTTTCAAAAAGGGTACCTTTAGTTTTTGCTTTGCATAGTGGTATTCCTTGATGAATATCCAGCACCTCATTCGATGAGAAAAGAGCCGAGATCTCTTCACCGGGAGTGACCTCTTTAGCAAAAGCTAGCAAATGCTACAACCCACTCGGTTTTGTTTTTTTGGTTGCTTCTCTAGTTCTTGCTTTGCATAGTGGTATTCCTTGATAAATATCCAGCACCTCATTCGATGAGGAAAGAGCCGAGATCCCTTCACCGGGAGTGACCTCTTTAGGAAAACTAGCAAAAGCCTAAAAAACACTCCTTTTAAAAATCACTTGATTCTACAACGATATCAAGTTCATTACGTAAAAAGTTTTCTTAAAAACCTGTCGTATCCCTCCTTCATTTCAGATAAGTACTGCTTAGTATTCGTGCTATGTTTGTTGGCCTGCGTCAAAGCATAGTGTGCAGTAGCTATTTAGTGCTTATCTTCTGCATGTGATGCAATTGGATTAGGACAGTCATGCAACTTTGTTGGCCTGCGTCAAGGGTCATGCGGGTGGATTTAACTCAATCACGAAATGTATGGGTTGAACTTGACTAGCAGACTATGGTTTGTTGGCCTACGTCAAGGTCAAAGGACGCTAGGGGGAAAATATTATTGGGAATTTCAAGTGTTGAAATTTGCAATGAGATTGCATACCTTCTATAAGATAGTTGGATCCCGATACCCACTGTGAGTAAAAATTACTCCTGGGAGAGTTTTGCACATTACAATTAGCCGATCAAGTAGGTGACTAGAAAGGTGTCAATGGGGTTATGCCTCTGGGAAAACAAGGTTTATTTTAATTAGGTCCGTGCGAAAGCACGGGGAACCTCCCTCAAAATACCGACACTGGCCTGACTGAAAGATTTGCGAACTTGTAGGGTGTAATTAATCCCGGCTAGTCTTACCTTTTATGGTTTGAAGGAAGATTTGATAAAAACAGTGGGAGCCATCCTGATTAGATAAAATAGTAACCAATCTAATCTTGCAAGAGCATACGCAAAGTGTTTTTTTCTCCCTCTCTCCAGGTAGCGACCATATCACGCCTTAATCAAGATAATAATATGGATGTATTGACCGAACCCGTTTGTTATACTGAGCTGGGGAACGTTGGTTCCGCTCTATCTTATAATTGTTATAAGTCTGAGCAGGAAATAAAGGAATATCCGGATTCCCACGCGACCCAAACGAGGAATGTGCATGTTGATGCATCTTCTTCGGGTGTGTTTGTTACAGAGAACTGTTTCTCAGTACACTCTACGTCCTGGGTATTAGATACCGGATTGGGACCCCACATATGTAATATGTTATATAGGCTAAAGAAAGGTAGACAACTGGGAAAAGGTGATCATTCTCTAGAGTAGGGAATGGTGCAAACGTTGCAGCCAAAGAAGTTGGTGAATATCACCTTGTATTACCAACTGGTAATACATTGATTCTGAACGAATGTTATTACATACCAAACCTGATATGCAATATTATATCATTTTCTTTATTATGTAAAGAAGGATATAATCTTGTATTACAGGATAATGTTATGAACATTTTCCTGAATCAAAATTTGATTGGATCAGGCACGTTATATAATGGTATATAAGTTCTAAATCAAACTACAATTCTCAACGTACAGAACACACACAAGAGAAAAAGTTCAGAAATGAACGAATCCTTCTTATGTCATTGTAGACTAGGTCATATCAATGTGACACGACTAGCTAAGTTGCATAAAGATGGATATTTTGAATCAGTTTGAATTCACATCATATGAAACTTGTCAGTCATGTCTCAAAAGTAAAATGACCAAAACTCCGTTTACTGGACACGGAGAAAGAGCTACTGAACTCTTGCGAATGATACATAGTGATGTATGCGGTCCTATGTCTACACATGCCAGGGTTGGTTTTTCGTACTTCATTACATTCATCGATTATCTCTCAAGATTCGGACCTGTGTACCTGTTGAAACACAAGTCTGAAGCTTTTTGAGATATTCAAGGAATATAAGTACGAAGTCTAGAACCTAACGGGTAAAAGTATTAAAATCTTTGGATCTGATCGGGGAGTAGAATACTTAAGCACGGAGTTCCTGGATTATTTAAAAGAGAATGGGGTTCTCTCTCAGCTTACTCCTCCGTATACACCACAGCACAACGGTGTGTCAGAGCGGAGGAATCGCACCCTATTAGATATGGTGCGCTCTATGATTAGTAACGCTGAGTTACCTGTTTCCTTTTGGGGTTATGCGCTTGAGAAGCTGCATACCTATTGAATAGAGTTCCATCCAAATCAGCGCCTACCACTCCATATAAGATATGAAATGGGAAGAAACCATCTCTTAAACGAGTTAAGATATGGGGTTGTCCGGCCTATGTTTAAAACGAAAAATCTGGACAAGCTCGAGGCAAGGTCAGTTCTGTATAAGTTTGTTGCATATCCTGAACATTCGCAAGGGTATATCTTCTACCACACAGAGGAGAAAAAGGTGTTTTGTTTCTCAGCATGCCACCTTTTTAGAAAAGGAATTTCTTATGGAAGAAATTAGTGGTCATGAGGTGGAACTGGATGAAGTTCAAGCTAGAAAAACTAACGGATGATGAATTGATAGAACCGGATGATTCAATAGTTCCCGACGAACCTCAACCTCTCCGCAGATCTAGTAGGGTTCCTCATCCCCCTGAGAGATACTACGGTTTTCTCAATGACAGTAGGAGCGAGGATTGCATCATGGAAGATGATGCCCCAACTAGTTTCAAGTAGGCCATCACAAGTGGGGACTCTGTGAAATGGCTGGATGCTATGCGATCTGAGATGGAATCCATATACACCAACAAAGTATGAACTTTGGTAGTTGCACCTGAAGGGGTAAAACCCATCGGGAGAAAGTGGATCTTGAGAAGATTCTTGGAGTAGATGGAAAAGTTGAGACTTTCAAAGCTAGACTTGTAGCAAAAGGTTTTCGTCAATAACAAGGTGTGGATTTTGATAAAACCTTTTCTCCAGTGGCCATGCTTAAGTCCATCCGGATCCTACTTGCCATTACTGCATACCATGACTACGAATGGCAGATCGACGTCAAGACCGGTTTTATAAATGGTGATTTAGAAGAGAGCGTGTGCATGTCACTGCAAGAGGGCTTCGTAGACAGTGGGAGCAGCGGAAAGGTGTGTAAGTTGCTTTAATCAATTTACGGATTAAAGCAGGCATCGCGGAGTTGGAACATCTGTTTTGATGTGGCAGTCAAAGAGTTTGTCTTCCTCGTATTGTACGTGGATGACATACTCTTGATAGGAAATGGTATTCCTATGCTTACACTCGGTCAAGCTCTACTTATCACTATGTTTCTCCATAAAGGATTTGGGTGATGCTTCTTACATCCTGGGGAGAAACACTGGACAGCAGTGAAGAACTTAACTATTTGAGAAGGAATAAAGAAACATTCTTGGTGTATGGTAACGGTGAACTCTAAGTAGAGTCCTTTACCAATTCAAGCTTCCAGAGTGATAAGGTCAACTGTAAGACGATCTCAGGTTTTGTCTTTACCCTCAGTGGAGGGATGGTATGTTGGAAGAGTTCCAAGTTAGATACTGTGGCAGATTCAACAATAAAAGGTGAATACATCACTGCCAACGATTCTTCCAAAAAGGTTGTCTGGGTATAGATGTTCAAGAGATGAACTTGGCTCCCACCATTGTGGTGACAATGGATCTGTGGCTTTGGCCTAGGAACCCTGGTCCCATCAGCGATCCAGACATATTCTTAGGCAGTATCACCTGATCAGGGAGATGGTGGATCTCCGGGAGATCGAGGTCAGGAGAGTTGACAGGAAGAAAAACGCGGCGGATCCACTCACGAAGGATTTTCCTTAAAGAGACTATGAGATACTACAACAACTGGCCTTAGTGCAAGTGGAAGATTGTTAGTTGTATGTATGCCCTAGAGGCCATTATTGTACATGATTGTATATTTTAGTGGATGCTTGGACATATATAAGGAGGACTGTCTTGCTCGACATGATAATATACTATCTGATTACTCTTTATCTTCACATGTATACTTGTATTTTCTCTCTGTTACATGTTGAAAAAGCCTTTAGGATGTGGACTTGACTACCAGGACTATGATAGAGATCATACTAATAGGGCCAGGGTAGTCCATAAGTCCATCCTTTAATTGTTCCTAGTCGAGGCTGTATCGAGACGGGGCATCGATATTCCACAGTAGACTAGCGTATACGCGTCTTGACCCATTTAATGGGTGATGGATGATCCCATATCCATTGGTGTTTGACATCAAAAATGGTATACGTGTGCTCAGTGGAGACTGGGTACACTGAACAGGACTCGCCGAGAACTCCTAGATGGTATTATACCTAACGTCAGAAAGCAGTTCTCTGGTGACACTGGTACAGGTTAGTCTGTGGACCCGAGATCGTCATACAGACTTGTGTGACTCCTACTGTGCTTTGATTTCCACCTTACCACGTTCAAGAGAGCGTGCAAAATGGTGGTTTTTGGGTACAGTCCTGAGTCACATGGAGGCAATGAGCGATAAGAGGGGTTTCGTCTCTCCCGGTATTAGGGGTTGATGTTGCATTGTGCTCGATTGGCTATAACAGGAAGTCCCTGGCCAGGGCTGATACTGAGATTTATTGGTAACTGTTATCAGTAGTTTCTCGACCCATTATGAGCCTCACATCGGCATGACTTATCAAGTTATTGGGGTCTGACATTTACCATCCCAGACTAGATATCAGACATATAGACCGGAATGTACGGTAGTGTTACTTGTTGGATTCACGGGACTATGGACAAGCTTGCTTGTTGATCATCTGATTGCTCAATACCCGGGTAGCCGTTACGTCCAGCTAGTACCGCTGACGGCTTGTGGATGACTGATATGATCATCACCTACTGCCGGCGTATTGACGAGTCATTAGAGTCCTACACAGAGGTTTCCTAGCTCATGCAAAACGAAGTAGGGCACATATGTGATATGTGCGGGACTGAGATTAATACGTGTATGTGATACCGTATTCCAATCTCGCGATACAGGTTATATGTGATATAACCGGATTGTTGAATCAAATGTTGATTCAATGATATGTTATATGTATATGTGATATGCATATAAATGATATTAGTCGGTTGTATGCGATAGAACCGGGTTATTAAATCAATTATTGATTTAATAATTTAATGTGTAATTATATATTTGATATTTTGATATACATTAACTAATATTACCTCACTTAAGAAAATATTTTTTCCAAATACATTTAAATGTATATGTCATATATTAATGTATTCAATATGTGTGTCATGCTAGATGATACATTGGACTTGGGTGTATGAGACTCATACCTAACTTAAGATAATTTGGTTATTTTAATATTAAGGGGAAAATCAAAATTAAGTGGAAATTAGCATGGCTAAGATGCTTGTGGAAGCATGGAGAAGGTTTGAATTTAGTCCACTAATTTTGTTTTACTCTATATATTTATTAAGCTAACCGTTATTTTTAGCCATGGTTTAGTCTCAACATGAGTTAATATAAGATATTTTTCTCACCCATGGTTTACACTTGATTTATTCATCTTTTTTTTCATCTCCATTCTTGCTCTCTAGTTTTAAGTGAGGTGAAAAAGAAAAGAGAGAAAAATTATTCTAAAGTGAGAAAAATTCCTACTTCACCAATCTATACAAAACTAGCCATTTAGTATAGGTTGTTTCTTCACTTGTTCATGAATTAGTGAAGAGGTAGCTTGAGTTAGAGATTCTTCGACGTAGATCATCTTCATCCTCGAAGATCCATGAGCAAGATTGTTCCTTTCGCCTAGTGGAGCCTAACCGTTAGTAATATGTATACTCTAGAGCCCATTATTGTTGATATAGTGGATGCTTGGAAATATATATAGAGGACTTTCCTTCTCGACATGATAGTATGCTATCTGGTTACATTTATCTTAACATGTAGACTGGTATCTTTATACTGTCTGTCTCTTACATGTTGATAAAGCCCTTTGGATATATACTTGACTACCAGGATTATGATGAGATCATACCAGTGGGACCAGGGTGGTCCAAAAATACATCCTTTAACTATTCCTAGTCGAGGGGATATCGGGATTAGGGCATCGATATTCCAGGGTAGACTAGAGTGTACGTTTCTTGTCCCTTAGAGGGCAATGGCTGATCCCACAGCCATTGGTGTGTGACATCAAATATTATACACAAGTGCTCATTAGAAAATGGGTACACCGAACGGACTCGCCGAGGACTCCCAGTTGGTATTATACCTATCGTCAGATAGCAGTCTTCTGGTGACACTGGTACAGTTTAGTCTGTAGGTCCGAGATCGTCATAGAGTCTTGTGTGTCTCCCACTGTGCTTTGATTTCCTCCCTACCACACTCAAGAGGAGTTGTGCAAAGAGGTGGATTTTGGCTACATTCCCGAGTCACATGGAGGCAATGAGCGATAAGAAGGGTTTCGTCTCTCCCGGTATTGGGGGTTGATGTTGCGCTATGATCGATTGGCTATAACTGGAAGTCCCTAGCAAGGGCTGCTGTTGAGATTTACTGATAAGAGATATCAGTAGTTTCTCGAACCGTTATATGCCAGACATCGGTATAACTTATCACGTTACTGCAGTTTGACGTTTACCACCCCTAGACATGATATGCGACATATCAGACGAAGAGACCGGACTGTACGGTAGTGTTACTGATAGGCTTCATGGAGAGTATGGACAGGCTTTCTTGTCGATCTTCATATCGCTCAATACCCGGGTAGCCTTTACGTCCATCTAATACCGTTGACGGCTTGTAGGTGACTGATGTGATCATCACCTACTGCTGGCGTATTGACAAGACTTTAGAGTCCCATACAGAAGTTCCCTGATTCAAGCGAAAGTAAGTAGTACACATATGTGATATGTGTGTGGGCCTGATTAAATACGTGTATGTGATACCGTATTGTAATCTGGCAGTTATCTGTTATCGAGTTAGGTTATAGGTGATATAACCAGATTATCGAATCAAGTGTTGATTTGATAATGTGATACACAGATAAATGATATTAGTCGGTTATATTTGATATAACTAGATTATTAAATTAAGTGATGATTTAATAATGTGATATATATTATATGTGATATAATTATATCTTAACTAATATCATTAGCTCACTAATTATTCTTCCACTATATATATATATATATGATATATTTATACATATACATATATATATATATAATAATGAAGCATGGCATGAAATTCTATTTTGTGAAAATAGAAATGAGGTGGAATTTGTGGAATGGTGTGAGGTATGGCACATAATATATTTTATTAGTTTGGCTTCACTATTGAAGCATGGTGCATATTTTCTTTTTGAAAATGTTCATGCTTCAATGAGTGAATGATATTTGTGTGAGCCATTACTTTCTCATTCCAAGAATTAGCCATTTTTAAGTCTTGCTCCCACTTTTGCTCTCTTGCCCTCATCTTCTTCCTCTTCTTCATGCCACCATGGTTTAAGTTTCAACCCTCACATGTGATATGAATCACGAATCTTGAACACATATTAGTGAGCCTCAAAACCCCCACTTCACCATCCTACACTTGATTAGCGATCAAGTGTAGTGTGTTTCCTACACTAAAAGAGTTTAGTGTAGAAATAGCTAGAGTTGGAGGGACTTCGCGTGGATCATCTTCGGCACGAAGGTCTTCGGAGGAAGCTCGTCCAAACCCTCATGTGGAGCCTAGTGAAGTCGTGGGACTACTACACGGAGCATGTGAAGTTAAGGACTCGATGTACGAGGGTATAGCCATCTTTCACTTCTGATAGTTTAGTTGATATCAAGCTTCTAGTTAACGATCTTGTTTAGTGTAGATTAGAACCCCGAAAAATTAAAAAATGGCATTCTTGATTCTTGTAAAACTCAGTGGGGTGCTAGCGTACACTTTCATAGTATCAGAGCCTAAACTATAAGATTAGACGATGTTAATAAAGTTACGAAAACGATAAACTCCGAAACACCCGAACCCAAAATCAAGTTTCTGTCAATTTTGAAATGATCTGTAAAAATTATTTAAACAACTACAGAATGTTGTATATGATGCAACATGAACACTGCAGAAATTTGAGGCCAAAATACCATATTTGACCCGGCGAAAAACGCTTAAAAAGCAGGCCTGGCCGGTTTTACTATGTTTTCTGGCCTCGAATTTTTTTGTGTGTTCTAGTAGCTTGGTTTTAGGGTTTCAGGTATTGTTTGATTATCCCAGTTTGCATGTGATGTTAACAGTTCAATTGGAGCTAATACGGAGTGTTTTGTATTCGTAATTTAACGTCGTTTCGGGTATAGTTTGATATGGATGTAGTAGTTAGGATCCACATTAAATTAGTTTTGTGAAAACTAGTTTGTTTGTGAATATAGTGTTTTTAGTCTCGGATAATCGGTTGCCACGGAGTCTTGATTCGGATCAAAGCACCGTCGCAATCGCGTATTGTGCGGTCATCGAACCGCCCGAGTGTCTGACTAGGGCGGGAGAACCCGCTGATCCGAAATGTTTCCTTTCGGCCTAAAAAGAGGTACGCGAATACTCGCCTAATAACTTTGCTAGATAGCCACGCCCCATTGCCCCGAGCAAGTGACTGTAGGAGAACCCCGCTGCCAAAAGCATCGACTCGGGTGCTTGCGGGCACGGTGTTCCGCCTTAGTGCACTTCATCCACGGAATCGGGGATGCGGCCATCTACTAAAGTTTCCGACAAGTATTCGATTATGTAGTCGGGAATCTTGTTGAATCCCCGACTAATTAATTGAAAAGTGTTTTCAATTTGAGACTAAAATAAAAGATTTATCTGGTTAGGCAAGTAATTCGGAATATGAGATATTTCGGGTTTATGATGTCTAAGGATATGCTGATTTTATTTATTGCTGTTTTACATTTCTTTTCTACGTCCGTAAGTGTAATACGTCGGGTATCCCAAATCTCGTTGCTATATGTTAAAGGAATTTGGGATACGCGTATTTACTTATGTTGATGATATGTGATATTATGTGTCGCTGATATGTTTTATTGGATCGTCGTGATTGAATAGCCGGGGGGTTTTATGTAAGATGAGAGTTTTTATTTTCATTCATGTAAAATCTGTATGTAATATTCTTTTATTGGGGCACATCCGGGTTGAGTATGATGTCACCACTGATGTATATTATTTACTTTTTCGCATTAGGATAGACCCAAGGTGGGGAGCACAACTAACCGGGTTCTAGAGTCCAGTGGGAGACCATCTCAAGGAGTTGAGACCGGGTCTCCTAACTCTAGAATTGGTAGGGTTAATTGTCGCTCTCGTAGGGGTCTAGGGATGTGGGTTTGGTTATTCTTCATGACCGTAGAATCCGTGTTTTACATTACTGGCTAAATTTAAAATACGGAAATCCTAATATATCCAATATTTCATATGTTGTTTCTGCTGCTTGGTTCTGTGATGTGATCATATAACTGCATGAGATGAATGTGATATTCTATATATATGATATATAATAAACATTGCTTATGTTTTGCACCCGCGCTAGTCCAGCCCTCGCTCTGGCGGCAGTTAAGTAAACTAACGGTGTATGACGGGGCCTAGTGGCGAATGCGGATGATATAAGTGTACGTTCTATTTTTGTTTCATTTTTCTGTAATGTTTAGGAAACATTAAATGATGGGACTTCGTTAATAAGATTAATGAAAAAAAGAAACCTAAAGATGTTGTAGAATCAAATTTTCAAAAAGGGTAGCTCTAGTTTTTGCTTTGCATAGTGGTATTCCTTGATGAATATCCAGCACCTCATTCGATGAGGAAAGAGCCGAGATCCCTTCACCAGGAGTGGGCTCTTTAGCAAAACTAGCAAATGCTACAACTCACTCGGTTTTGTTTTTGATAGCTTCTCTAGTTCTTCCTTTGCATAGTGGTATTCCTGAATATCCTACACCTCATTCGATGAAGAAAGAGCCGAGATCCCTTCACCGTGAGTGACCTCTTTTGCGAAACTAGCAAAAGCCTAAAAAACACTCCTTTTCAAAATCACTAGATTCTAAAACAATATCAAGTTCATTACGCTCATGGTTTTCTTAAAAACCTGCGTAGCCCTCCGTCATTTCAGATAAGTGCTATTTTAGTATTCGTGCTACGTTTGGTGACTATGTTAAGGCGTAGTGTGCGGTAGCTAATTAGTGCTTATTTGTAACCATATGATGCAGTTGGATTAAGGTAGTCGTACGGCTTTGTTAACTATGTTAAAGGTCGTGCGGGTGAGTTTAATCTAATCAAGAAATGACGGGTTCAAATTGACTAGTGCTTATGATTTGTTTACTATGTTATGGTCATAAGTGGCTAGGGGTAAAAACCATTATCGGGAATTTCAAGTGTTGAAATTTGCAATGAGATTGCATACCTTCTATATAATAGTTGGATCCCGATACCCACTGCGAGTAAGAGTTACTCCTGGGAGAGTTTTGCACTTTACAATTAGCTAATCCAGTAGGTATCTAGAAAGGTATCAACAGGGTTATGCCTCTAAGTAAACGGGGTTTATTTAAATTAGGTCCGTGCGAAAATAAGGTGAACCTCTTCGGAGTACCGATACCTGCCTGGCCGAACAATTGGTGAACCTATAGGGTGTAATTAATCCCAGCTAATCTTACCATTTAGGGTTTGAAGGAAGATTTGATAAAAACAGTGGGAGCCATCCTGATTAAATAAAACAACCAATCTAATCTTGCAAAGAGCGCACACAAAGTGATTATCTTTCTTTCTCTCCTGGTAGCAACCAATGAAATGCCTTAATCAAGATAATGGTATGGATGTTTTGACTTAACCTACTTATTATACTGGGCTAGGTTCCGCTCTATCTTATGATTGTCATAAGTTTGAGCAAGGAATAGAGGAATATCCAGATTCCTATACCACCCGAACAAAGAATATGCATGTTGATGCATCTTCTTCGAGTGTGTTCGTTACCAAGAACTGTTTCTCAGTTTGTTCTACGTCCTGGGTATTGGATACCGGATCAGGATCCCACGTATGTAATTTATTACATAGGCTATAGAGAGGTAGAGAACTGGAAAAGGGTGATATATCTCTAATAGTAGGGAATGGTGAAATTGTTGCAGCCAAAGCAGTTGGCAAATATCAGCTATTGTTACCAACTGGTAATACAATGATTCTGAGCGACTGTTATTTCGTACCAAAAATATTGTGAATATTTTCCTAAATCAAGGGTTGATTGGGTAAGATATGTTGTATAACAGTGTACACGTTCTGAATCAAACTATAGTTCTAAACGTACAGAACACACACAAGAGAAACAGTTCAGAAATGAAAGAACTCTTCTTGTGGCATTGTAGACTAGGTCATATCGATGAGACAAGACTAGATAAAGTTCCATAAGGATGAATATTTGAATCCGTTCGAATTTACAACTTATGAAACTTGCCAGTCATGTCTCAAAGGCTAGATGACCAAATCTCCGTTTACTGGAAACGGAGAAAGAGCTACTGAACTCTTGGATAGATACATGGTGATGTATGCGGTCCTATGTCTACACAAGCCAGGGTTGGTTCCGCGTACTTTATTACACTCACCGATGTTCTCTCAAGATACGGACATGTGATCTTATTGAAACACAAATATAAATCTTTTGAGAATTTTAAGGAATATAAGTATGAAGTTGAGAACCAGATGGGTAAAGGGATTCAAATCCTTCGATATGATCGGGGAGGAGAATACTTGAGCACGAAATTCCGGGATTATTTAAAAGAGAATGAGATTCTCTCTCAGCTTACTCCTCCGTATACACCACAACACAACGGTATATCAAGGTGGAGGAATCACATCATATTAGATATGGTGTGCTCTATGATGAGTATTGCTGAGTTGCCTATTTCTTTTGGGGATATGTACTTGAGATAGCTGCATACCTATTGAATAAAGTTCCGACCAAATCCATTGCCTACCACTCCTTATGAGATATAGAATGGGAAGAGACTATCTCTTAAACTAGTTAAGATATGGGGTTGTCCGGCCTATGTTGAAAAGCAAAATCCGGACAAGCTTGAGGCAAGGTCAGTTCTGTGCAAGTTTGTAGGATACCCCAAACATTCGTGAGGGTATATCTTTTACCATATTGAGGAACAAAAGGTGTTTTGTTTCTCGACATGCCATCTTTTTAGAAAAGGAAATTCTTGTGGAAGAAATTAGTTGCAATAAGGTAGAACTGGAAGAAGTTCCAGCAACGCAAACTATAACTGACGATTTGGTGAAACCGGAGAATTCAACAGTCCCAAAGAACTGCTGCCACTCCGCAGATCTAGTAGGGTTTCTCATCCACCTGAGAGATACTACGGTTTTCTCATAGACGGTGGGAGCGAGGATTGCATCATGGAGATGATGACCCAACTAGTTTCTAGCAGGCCATCACGAGTGGGGACTCTATGGAATGGCTGGATGCTATGCGATCTGAGATGGAATCCGTGTATACCAGCAAAGTGTTGACTTTGCATGTTACTCTTAAAGGGGTAAAACCGATCGGGAACAAGAAGATCTTTGAGAAAGATAATTTGGAGTAGATGGAAAAGTTGAGACTTTCAAAGCTACACTTGTAGCAAAAGGTTTTCGTCAACGACCTGGTATCGATTATGATGAAACCTTTTTCTCCTGTCAGTATGCTTATGTAACATTTCAGAAATATAAAATATTATTTTTGGAATTTAATATTAAAATAATATATTTCGCGAAAACTACTCGATTTGCGAATTTGGGGTTTTTGTAAAATGGTATAAATATATACCAATATTTGTGAAATAATTGGAGATTAAAATGATTTATTCATTTAAAAATATATTTATCGGATTTGGGCATTTTTATAACTAATTATATGCAAGTTTAAATGAAACTCGATTAGTGCACTACTAATCACGATTTTGCCAAATCCGTCTTTTTAATTAATCATGGCTAGTACACCATGACATGTTGCATTTTGTTACATGTGGTTTCATTTGTGTTTGTTTTATTGGTGTTATATGAATTATTGTGAGAAAAGAAAATGAGACAATTACTGGAGAGAGAGAGGGGACCAAATGATGAAGCATGGGCTTGTGAGAATGTGAGAATAAGAGAGAGTGAGGATAAGAGAGAGAGAAGGGCTGCCTTCTTACCCCCCCCATTGTTTTGTTCATCTCCTCCTTCATGATACCTCCACCACTTCTACCTCCATGTTTCATCTCCAAAACCTTGCCAGAACCCTATAATCCCTTCAATAAAAATGATCACAACCTCTCTACAAACCCCATGGATGCTTCACAGTTGGATTTTGAAGAATTTGACCAACTTTAGAAAATTCTTGAGTTGCCCAATGAGATAATTCCTACACTTCTAGTTTAGTTTTTGAGTTTCTTAACACCCTATAGTAGTTTAGAGTTAAATCGATTTAGATTAGTGATGTTTGGAAATTCCAAGCGAAGGTTTAGGTGATTGTGTGGATTTGTGATCTGTAGTGGGTGTTTACTTAACCATTAGTGGTGTTTTACTGGCCAAGACCCGAGATTAGCACCAAAATACGATCTTAGAAATTGTCTTGTGTCGGTTTTGTGGAGTTTGTTTAGCCTACAGGGTATCTGGAGCATCTTGGGCCATTATCAGAAAATCAAACAAGTCCAGTGACCTAGATAAACGACCAGAAGACCACCACCAAAGTTCGAGCCAATTTCACCCTACCTAGGCCGGCGAGATCGTATTTTGTGGTGATGTCGCTGGATTTCTGTTGGGTTCTGGGGTTGGGTTTTTGGCTGTAGCTCCTAACCCCTATAAACTATTCCCTGTATTTGCTTGTTTAGTCCCAATTAACCTGAGATGAAATCTGGGAGTGATTTCCTATGTCGCTGAATTTGGTATTTGTGATTTATGAACTTGGGTTTTGGTATTTGATATTGTATTTGGTCGTTGGATGTTTGTACGTCAACGCGAGGGTTGTTTGGTTGTTTTTACATGCGTAGGCTATAGGTTCTAACCTATCGGCTTTCCAGACTTGATTTTAATAGCATTGCGACTGTGCATTAATTGTAGGTACCTTCGCGTGGATTCCGAGACGACGAAGCACATCGACTACGGCTGAACAAGGAGTTCCGCAGGTGAGTAGATTTGTATCTACGGGGGAAGTCAGGTGGATGGCGTATAGCACCCCCGCAACCATTGATATGTGATTTATAATTTGGAGACAAGATATGCCACGACTTAAGGTTATAGTTAATGGCTTTAGTGTGAAATGACATGATAGAAAGGATGTCTCGAATTGATATATGAGAATATGAAACGTGAATGTAAATCATGATATATATATGTAGCCGCAAGAGAATAAGTATGAGATTATAGTGGCATGTTATGAGGTCGATAAATACGACATGAGATTAATAAGATGACTTGATGTGAGATATTGATGTGATGAAAAGAGTATACGATGAGATATGATGACTTAGTTCGATATGTCGTTATACGGATGCGAGGCGATATAAGAATATTGATACCTTTGTCAGGTCCCGTGATATGAGATTGATACGGATGTGACCTGAGATATAGGTATATATATATATATATATATATATAATTATAAGAAAAATGAGTGATATGCCGTACGATGGATTATACCGTACGTGAAATTGTGAGGCTGGATGCCGATTGATAGATTCACCGACTCAGATATGTTATAGATATTTAATCCATGTTTACACCACTTAGTTTAGCCTTTATGTAGATGTTAGATTAGATACGTATACCTTATAGCATTGCGCTCACGATTTACTTTCTGCTACGTTCATGATATTCTCATTACATTACATATACCTGTGCTAGTACACCTACACAATTATCGATATTGCGTATGTTACACTTACACAGATTTGCCGGCTCACACACTTTCATCATCGATAGTTGCTATGTCACTTACATAGTAGAATTGCTACATCATGCTATTACTCTTAATTGTTCAGTACTGTCACATGACTCTTCGGCATGATATATTGCTATGCTCACATCATTATGCTATGTTGCATGATATACTTGCTATGTTCACATCATCATGCTAAGTCGCATGATATACTTGATATGCTCACATTTCTGTTCTATATTTGCATACATCATGCTTTATGATTATACGCATTGAGATGCTGTTTTCATGAGATTCTGGATTTGAGAACCGTGATTATATTTCAAAGGAAATTATGTATTGTTTTAAAAACACGGTTTCTATTGATATGATATTTCGAGACATCCGCCATGTGTTTTCTCGGTTATGAGCTATGTGATACCCGATTCGAGGAGCCGGATTAACCGTTTGCGGGTACATGGTGGACCCGGTATGGTACCCGGGCAAGAAAGGTATGTTGTGCAATAGATGATGAGCCTGGCAGATGGACTACTACCTACTGGTGATAGTATTTGGGCTTGGCGGTTATCCGGAGGATACCGACCAGAGTCGTGAGATGGATATAGGCCGATCCAGACTGACGGAGCCCGAGATATGAGGATTTACGTGCCGATGTTGGACACAGGGTTCATGATGTTTCGAGTGTCGATGTTAGACACTCAGGTTCCATGATTTTGATATGTCGTTGACGGACACACGTTAATTGATATCCTCATGTTTACATGCATATGATTTCATGATGTTTCGAGTGTCGATATTGGACACTCAGGTTCCATGATGTTGTTGTGTCATTGATGGACACGTGGATGATATCCACATGCATACAGGCATTGATTATTGTTGGCATATATGCAGACACGGTCACCCTAGATATCATAGTATTACCTTCATGATATAGTTGACCTAGGAAATCGTTGTTTTATTCGATTTCTACATGCTGATGTTTTCTACTCACGGGTTGGAAACTCACCCCCGTTGTGCCACAGTTCTTGCAGGTTTGACAGCATGGGTCAGTAGCGGTATCGCTGGCATACAGCTTGCATTCGGGTGATTTGCTATGGTAGGTGGGACATATTGGATCATGCCCACTCTTATATTATTATTCCTGTTGTATCTAGTCAACTCCATCAATCAGAAACTAGTATTTGTATAATTAGTAAGACATAGAAACACTTGTGCTTGAGAGACTTAGAGCGACGGATAATATGTTCGCTATTGGGGGATTTGATGTCTTACTTCTTTATATTATCCTTTTGTGTTGATCTTCGCCGTTGGGCGTCGTATACATATATTTCTGACTTGCATGGTTGTGATTCTGCCGATTGACGAAGAGCTAGCTCCCGCTTGGGGATGCCTTTATTGTTATCCTATATAGGTGCTTTTGGATCAAAATATAAAAGGGAGGTGATGTCAAAATTTTTAAAAAGGCGAAACATGTTTTTTCAACTAGTATAATCCACTTACATTTTCATGTTCCATCATCTATGCATTTAAGAAAATGTTTGATTTCATCATACCTTTATTTCAAAACTTCACCTCCTTTATTTTCTTTAAAAGGTTTAGATTTCTAGGCTTTAGCTTACTTAGTTTACGTTACGTCTTTAGACGTTACGTAATTTAAGTGCCGTTCACGAACTAAATTTCGGGCCGTGACAAAGTTGGTATCAGAGCGTTAGGTTTAACCTTGGTTTGAGTCTGGGTTTGACAATGCGGAGTCTAGGGCATAAATATTTCGGAACCTAGGCTTGACCTTACGGAACTTAGACTTGAACAGGGGGGTATTAAACCCGAACTTTCGTTTCATAGGTTGACCCTGATTGATGGAGCAGGTAACTCAAGTAGAGTGACGTACCGTACGTATGTTCCGCGGCATTACGATACGATACTCCGCTTAAGTGACCTTAGGATGTATATACTTGAGATCCTTGATTCTATTCGTTCCCATGATCATACTTTCATTGATTCCGTTCCTCCTTATGATCATGTATCCATTCTGGATCGGTTGATTCCTTTCATTCCTTTGATCTATCTTCATTGACACATGCTTGAGGTTCCTGTCACCATGGTTTGAGCGCAGATTGAGCTGATTCTAGTGATGCGGTCAGGGCGAGCTCATCATGGACGAGGACTGACCATCGTGTTTTCTGGTGACATGGGAACATCTCGATTTAGTGTTTGTGTTGTGACCTCTCGTTTGAGGCGAGTGTTCGGTTTTGCACCGGATGATCGGGCCATTGATAGAGACTGCCAGATTTAGAGGACTGTTGATGTACAGCCTACCTCAGAGATCGTGATGTTGTCTACCGTGCAGATAGATGACCCAGTCGTTACTGAGATTGATGGGATGTCGCTTCCAGAGTTTATGAGCTGAGATCGCTGGAGCTTTCAGGCAGGGATGCGACAAAAGATAGCTAGTCTATCTTGAGTTGAGTTGAGCGACGAAGACGATTCGTCTGATTTGATGCGCCGACGTAGGCTCAGTTGAGTTGAAGATTTCTAGTGTGGAGAATCTTATTCAGATCTAGAGTAGATCGATACAGAGATGACGTTGTTCGTTGGATGATCCGATAGGAGATCAGTAAGTTGACCAGCTTCGGATAGAGCACCTCACCCAGATGTGTTATGAGTTGATTGAGAACGGATGAATAAAGTATATTCCTCCGATGGCTGGGATGAGTTCCTAAGGACGTGTTTGGCTAGATATCTTCTACAGAGTGATGAAGATATCGAGTTCGTAATTTCGAGTCCGTTTGAGAGACTCTGGATTGGCTGTAGCTGAGAGCAATTGCAGTACGCAGATAGCATGACGTGATTTCAATGTGGATGATAATGAAGACGGGTGAAACAAGAGGTTCGTGCGAGATGTTAACGAGCTGTTGTTGCTCCCCATTGAGATTAGAGATCTGATATGTATACAGAGGCGTTGGGATACGGCCAGTTCCTGAAGAAATGCTGTGCAGAGAACGCAGATGTCCAGAAAACGAGAAAAGATTATACAAGAGTACCAGCCTCCGTACAGTTCGGCATAGATGAGATCGGAAGAGACCTTGAGCAGGTGCCTTCCAGGACACTATTGCGATAAGATTTGCACCGAGGATCATTTGTGTTACGTGTATTCAGAGGGTCAGAGGCCGACGCCAGTGTAACTTTTTGAAAATAAATAATTAATAAATCCTTTAGGTGAATTTTTCTATAACCGGTAAAATAAACTGTATTTTCAGTAAAACATAACTATAATTATTTTTCATCATAGACTTAAATATGCCTATTTTAACTGTGCAATTACTACTAATTGGTATTTATTAGTCACTTATAAATTATTAGTTTACTTCAATATTTTTCCTTAATTAACTATTTTTAATATTATTTTAAGCTTTCAATTATACATTAAATTGGTGATAATTACACATTGGAATGGGTTATTCATTCATTAGTGAACCATGACAACTATATAATAGGTCATAATATGTTCTCTTTTTCTCATTAGGTCTTCATATTTCTAGAAAATTCTTGGACGAGGTAAATTAGAAAAATTAAATAATCAAAGAAAAGACTTAAAAGAGGTAATATTTGAAAGCTTCTACACTAACCCACACACACAACTCACTCTCTCTTTTCCCTCTTTATTTCTGGCCGAGCTCCTCTCAAGAGTAGCCCCCTACCCCCCACCCCCTCTCTTCAAAATTTTCCATCACATTTCTCACTTCAAAGATAAAAGAAAAGAAAATCTAAAAAGGGTGTTAATATATGTAATAATGGGGAAGCTTCTACATTTATCCACCCACTTCTCTCTCTATCTCATCCTCTCATGTGAGGCCGAGCCCCCCTCTCCAACAGTGAACACTCTAAATTCTCCATCTCTTTTCACTTCATTTCATCAAAAATCCATTAAAAATCCATACAAAACCTCACAAACTCAAAGCAAATTCTTCACCCATTCTCCTTGGTCTATTCTAGCTTGAATCTTGGAGCAATAGAACCATCCTTGGAGGCTAAGTATAAGCTAGATTTCAAAACTTGTGAGGTATGATCTCAACCTTAGGTTAATTGGGGGTTTAATTTCTTTAAAATGAACTTAATTAGGTATTATTTTGGCTTTAACCTCAAGTTTGAAAATTTAATAGAAAGGGGTTATGAATTCAAGTTAGGGTTTTTAGCACATTATTAAGGTTGCAATGTTTAGTTTAACATCCTAAGACATACAAAGCCTAATCTAGTTGCTAATTTGTTAAGTTGTTACATTTAAATTTTCCTAATTAGCTTTTTTGCAAACTAGATTTTTATAAATAATATAAATAGGTGAGATAAAATTCTAGTGAGGGTTTGTGTAGCTTAATTGAGTTATTAAGAGATTATTGTGGCCACTAGATTTACCAAAACATCTAGAATTGAATTAAAACGGTTAATGACCGCTTACTAGGTTTTTGGAAATTAATCGATTTGAATTAAATTGAGATTTTGATGACCTATAACCTAATTCCTAAAATATTTAATGTGTTGTGAATGCGTAATTGATGCGATTTGGGTTTTAGGCTTGGTGTTTTCCACGTATAGTGACCTTAGTTGTAGTTTGTGGCGTTGTCGCGAGCGCGTTTGTGCGCCAAGTGCGTGCGTGTTTAATTAGCGTGCGTTGTTTAACTTGTGTCATTTGTGTCCGCGACTATCGTATATTTATCCTCTTAATTTCTTATGTGTGCGATTCTAGAATCGGGTGCAGAGGTGTCAGACGTGGCGCGGAAAGATAAAGCTGAGATCAGATCGGATTTGCCGAGGCGTCCCGGTGAGTAGATGTATACATCTATGGGGGGATCATCTGGATGGCACGAGGCGCCCGATGGTTTAGTATTACTTATAGTATTTGCATTATATGCGTCGTTTCCTAGTTATACATCTCATTGCATCGCATCGTTATATATGTGTGTGTGTGTGTGTGTGTGTGTGTGTGTGTGTGTGATATCATCTGATAGGACACTTGCACCATTACCTTTGGTTCCTGCCGCACGTGCACTATTTATGCTAACACACACGCCATTGGTAATTGCTATGTCACGAACACTGTAGAAGTTGCGTAGAACAGATATTAGTGCATTTGCATCATATATGATTCGTATACTTATATTTGTATATTCACTTCATTAAAATATATACGTAGGATTATTCATCATATATACATACCTCATTGCTTCATGATTCATGCATAGCTTCTGGCCGTATATCGTATGGTATATACTACCGTATCATATATTTCCATCATCACCGGCATATTTACATATTTTGATTCTTCTTGAGGATTTCAGTATTTATGAGATTTCTAGATTTTGGGGAAAACCGCAAGAATTTTATAAAAACTTATTATCAATTTAAAATGCAAGCTGTGGTTTTCTCTTGATGTATGGGTCGTCCACCATGAGTTTTCATGTTTTCTGTTAGATTTCGAGACCTGATTCGACGAGTGGATGAACCGTCACGGGTACATGGTGGGCCCGGTATGGTACCCCAGGGCGAGATTGTTTTTGTGGGGATGATGATGAGCCTGGCTGGGGAACACTACCTATCGGTGATGTCTGGACCAGCGGATATCCGGAGGATACCGACCGTTGTCATGAGATTTGATGATATGGGCCGATCCGGATTGACGGAGCCCGAGATATTGAGACTTTGAGATATTGAGACTTTGAGATCTTGAGACATTGAGATATATATTTTGTGTCGATACTTGACACGGATTTCTATGGATTTCTTTGATGATACTTCAGTCACCTCACAGAATTTTCTTCTAAGAAAAATAAAGATTTTCTCATACCAAACATACTCTGGTTTCAGGTTGATTATAGATTCACGTTGCATACATGTTAGTGCATTGCATCATATTAGTATATGCGTAGGTTGTGACGCATTTGCGTGTATGATTACGATAGCCTTATTAGATGTTACTTACTACTCACGAGTTGGCAACTCACCCCCGTTGTGCTACAGTATCTTGCAGGTTTGACCCGTCAGCACAGTAGCGGCGGGCGTACTTCTTCGTTTGCTTCGACTTGCAGCTTGTTCATAGGTGGGTTTTGGAGGATTTACATTTGCTCCCACCGTGTATTTCATTTGTATCTAGTAAACTCCATCTACCCTTGTATATTAGACTAGACGGTTAGACTTGAGACATGTATTTATGGTTTGGTGTCGATGCTCACTTGAGCCGATGTAGTGTTACTTATTTCTTGCTTTCAGATGCTTATTTTCATATTTTTGATATACATATTGCATGTGGTTGTGACTCCGTCTGGGGCGAAGAGCTAGCTCCCGCTTGGGGATGCCATTATTCTTTATTTATATGTATTTTCATGTTTGTACCCGTTTCGGGGCCAGTATTTATAAAGGAGACTCTGCCGAAATTTTCTGAAAATTCTGATGCTTTTAAAATGTTTAATGCGACTTGTTTTAGTTAAACGCTTTCTTTTAATAAGTTTTCCTTCACTTTATTTCTTTATTTGGTTTAGATTTATGGGCTTTGGCTTATTTAGATTATGTACGTATTGAAACGTTCGTAATTTTAGTGGCAGTCACGTTCCGTACCTTCGAGTCGTGACAAAGTTGGTATCAGAGCGTAGGGTTTTACCTTTCTGAGTGTAGGACTACCTTTAGTAGATGGAGTAGGTGACTTCAGCAGAATGGCGTAGCGTGTGTATGTTCTGCGGCATACTTACGATACGGTACTCCGCCTAAGTGACCGTAGGATATATATATTTACTTGTAATCCTTCCTTGATTCCGGAAATCCTTTGCTTTGATTGCAATGTTCCTATCGATCATGTTCTTGCTCCAACCACTATGCCGCCGGAGACTATGAGGGCCAGAGGGCTGCCGCCGGGGATGAGATTAGAGTAGGCACGTTTGAGATGAGGACCGATCGGGGCGGTACGCCTACCCCTTAGGGACAGAGTGGTCCGCCTTTTCCAGGATAGATGGCTAAGCTGGAGTCGAGTATTCAGGACGTGTGACAGATGATTTGATTGTTAATTGAGGCTAGCCGAGCTCCGGGAGCCAATGATGTCCCTCCTACTGTAGGGACTTTGTTTGTACCTGTTGTTCAGGCAGCTATTTCTGTTATTACCAAGTTGATTTTCGTATACTTATAGGAGTTTTTTTTTAGGTTGAGGCCTCCAGTTTGTTTTTACCGGCACAGATGCAGCAGAGGATACCTAGGCAATCCTCGACGGGATGACTAGGATTGGTCATTTAAAGAGATGTTCTGAAGAGATATGGGTTTAACTTGCGAGTTTTCATCTAGAGGGTCTGGCTCAGACGTGGTACGAGTCAGTTATGAGAGGCCGAGTTACAGGTCTACTTCCTATGACCTGGGATGAGTTCACAGCCGTAATTCTTGCTCGTTTCTTCCGTAGAGCGTTCGAAATGCCTGAGCTCGTAGTATCGAGCCTTGCGTAAGACTTCAGGGATGATAGTGTCCGAGTACAACATTCGGTTTACTTAGTGGTTCGATATACTCCTTACCAGGTGGACACTGAAGAGAAACGGATAAAGAGGTTGGTATGGAGGTTGGACATGCAGTTATTTCTTTCTATCGGCTCCCAACCTTTTTGCACTTATGCAACCGTGATGGATGCAACCTTAATGCTAGAGGAGTGCATTTCTGAGGCTTCGGTCATTTCTGGAACAAAGCGGATTTGTACCAGTATGCCAGCTCAGAGGCGGTTAGATAGACGCTGTTGTGACAGGCTAATCTTTTGGTCGCCCGATATGTTGTTCGTTCGTGATTCGTTCGCATCGGAGATAAGGATTCTTTTGTCGATTTGATTCTTCCCGATATGTTTGACTTCGAAGTTCTTCTGAGCATGGAGTGGTTAGCCACGTGTTAGGCATCCGTAGACTGCCGTGTGGAGTCAGTCAGATTTAGTTGTCTGAGTGAGCCAATTCTTGTTGTGCAGGGAGACTTTAGTGCCACCCTTACCGATTTGATTTCTTCACTTCACGCTACTCCGTTCTTGAGGAAAGGACGTCATGGATTCGTAGAGTATGCTTGTGATGTTAGAGCCGCAGAGGTTCGGTTGGACCAGGTCCCATTTGTGGGGGAATTTCATGATGCTTTTCCTGACAAATTGCTTGGTTTATCGCCAGAGCGCGATGTTGAGTTCTGCTTTGACTTGATTCCCGGCACGGAGTCTTTTCTATACCGCCATATTGGATGAACCCGACGGAGCTTAAGGACCTGAAGGATCAATTGTAAGAATTGTTGGATTAAGGGCTTGTTCGTCTGAGTGCGTCACCTTAGGGAGCTCCTGTCCAGTTCGTCAAGAGGAAAGACGACGGTTGTGCCGATACATTGATTATTGTCAGTTGAATTGGGTCACTGTGCGGGAAATTTCTTGAAGATTGACTTGCGGCCAGGCTACTACCAGTTGTGGGTTCGAGAGGATGATATTCCGAAGATTATTTTTGACACAAGTTACGGGTGTTACGAGTTTTGGTGATGTCGTTCGAGCTCACCAATACCCCAGCAGCGTTTATGGATTGGATGAACCGAATATCCAGGCCGTTCTTGATCAATTTATCATCGTGTTCATTGAGGATATTTTAAAGTACTTTTGGAGCCGAGTGGAGCCTGGGCAGTAATTGAGGATTTCATTATGGACTTTGAGGGAGCGCCAGCTATTCGCCGAATTATCCACGTGTGTTTTCTGGTTAGATAGTGTTCACTCCTTAGGTCATGTAGTTAAGAAAGATAGTATATATGTGAACCGAATGAGGTTGGGGCCGTTCAGCACTGGCCCAGATCTGTATCAGTGACGGAGGTTCGCAGCATTTTGAGTTTGGATGTATGCTATTGACATTTCGTACAGGATTTTTCACAGATAGCTGCAACGTTGACCGGGTTGACCCGGAAGAGACTTCCTTTTCTTTGGACTGAGGTATGCAAGAAGAGCTTTTAGCAATTAAAGATTCGTTTGACTACGGCGCTAGTATTGTCTTGCCTTTAGGATCAGGCGGTGTTGTTGATTATGGTGATGCTTCTCGGCAGTTGAAGAAGCGTGAGTAGAACTATTTCATGCATGATTTAAAGATAGCCGCTGTGATTGTTACACTTAAGATTTGAAGACGAGTAGTGCCAGATATTTATAGATCACAAGAAGCTTAAGGTATATCTTCCAGTAGCGAGATTTAAATTTGAGACAGCGTCGATGGATAGAGCTAGTGAAGACTGTGACTGGGAGATTCTATATCGTCCGGGCAAGGAGAATGTTGTGGCCGATATTTTGAGTCGGAAGCCGGAGGTAGTTTTGGTTGGTTGAGCACAGTACAGGGACAGTCGACGGCAGATTAGCAGATTCTTCATGACAGCCGGCCATGTTTGAGAGTTCTGGTTTCAAATTTTTTCAGGTGTTGCTTGTTTTTGCAAAGTTTGCAGGTGATGTAATCTTACAATATAGGCAATTCGGAGTGTTTTGTATTCGTAGTTTAACATTGTTTCGAGTATTCACATGTTGTCTGGGCGAAGTTAAAAAGTTCGAACGAATATCAAAAACCCATTTTTCCAAGTTTAAGGTACTCGGAAAATCGTGCAAGTAATTCTGTGGACCCTCTAGAAGAATGAAACCCTAACTCGACTTAATGACCATGGAACCGCTTTCAAACCTTAGGGTTTGCGGCAGTTCCGCGGTGCCATTAATGAGGCTTGGGTCTGCCCTTCTACGGTTGGTCCATGGGTACTGTGGCACGTTCTGAGTATTTTTAAACTGTGCTCAAGTGTTGAGCTCTTGGGAATTGTGGGACTTTGATGAATCGATCAAAAAGTTTAACGTCGTCCGGATATCATGTGAAAGGATGAAGAAGGATGTCACAGACTTTGTTTCAGGATGCGGACTTGTCAGCAAGTCAAGGCTGAGCATCAGGGGTCAGCAGGAGAATTACAACCTTTACCCACTCCGGGATAGAAATAGGAGCAGATTTCTATGGAATTTATCGTGGGTCTACTTAGGACCAGTCGAAGGTATGACTCTTTTTGGGTGATCGTAGGTCGATTGATGGAAGCAGCTCATTTTCTACCAGATAAGACCACTTTCGGACTCGTTCAGATGTGTGTTGATATAATGGTGCGGCTACATGGAGTTCTGACTTGTATTGTGTCTTACAGAGGCACCCAGTTCGCCAGCCGACCATGGCAGAAACTTCAGGAGCTTTGGATACTAATGGAGTTTCAGTGCAGTTTTCTATCCTCAGAACGACGGTCAATCAGAGCGGACCATTCAGATTCTTGAGGATATGCTCCGACTTTGCGTCCTAGTTTTCATGGCAGTTGGGATAGCCACTTGCCCTTGATAGTGTTTTCCTAATAACAGCTTCAGGAGGAGATTCGGATGGTACCTTTCGAGGTATTATATAGGTGGAAATGTTGATCACCCGTACGTTGGACAGAGCTCAGCGAGAGCAGTATTTTGGGGCCACGGTTTATGCAGGAGATGACCGAAAAGATTTGGTTGATTCGGGATAGGATGAGAGCAGCCCAGAGCGGGCAGAAATCTTATGTGGATGGACGTCGTTGTAACTTGAGTTCGCCGTTGGAAATTATGTTTTCTTAAGGTTTCTCCGATGAAGGGAATATTTAGATTCAGGAGGAAAGGAAGGCTTAGTTTTAGATATGTAGTCCCTTAGAGATTCTCGAGCGTGTCGGCACAGTTGCGTATCGTTTGGCTCTTCCACCCAGCATTCCAGATGTTCACCCCATGTTTCACATATCGATGTCCGTAAGTACCTTCATGACCCCTCTTACGTGATACAGTATCAGACGATCTAGCTGGAGCACAATCTTTCTTTCGTAAGTGCAGCCGATAATCATTCTAGATCGGCAGATGATGAGACCGAGGTCCGAGGTTATACCGACCGTTTTGATTCTTTAGCGTGGCTCGAGCGGCAAAGAGGATACGTGGGGAGCCGAGGACGAGATGAGAGCCAGCTATTCTCGTACGCGTAGTTAGATTTTAAATTCAAGGACCGAATTTCTTCAAGGGGAAAGATTGTAACGTTTTAAAAATAAATAAATAAATAATAAATCCTTTAGGTGAATTTTTCGATAACCGGTAAAATAAATTGTATTTTCCTTAAAACTTAACTATAATTATTTTTCATCATAGACTTAAATACGCCTATTTTAACTATGCAATTACTAGTAATTGGTATTTATTAGTCACTTATAAATTATTAGTTTACATCAATATTTTTCCTTGATTAATTATTTTAATATTATTTTAACCTTTCAGTTATACATTAAATTGGTGATAATTACACATTGGAATGGGTTAGTCATTCATTAGTGAACCATGGCAGCTATATAATAAGTCATAATATGTTCTCTTTTTCTCATTAGGTCTTCATATTTCTAGAAAATTCTTGGACGAGGTAAATTAGAAAAATTAAATAATCAAAGAAAAGACTTAAAAGAGGTAATATTTGGAAGCTTCTACACTAACCCACACACAGAACTCACTCACTTTTTTAGCACTTTATTTCTGGCCGAGCTCCTCTCATGAGCAGCCCCCCCCCCTCTCTTCAAAATTTTCCATCACATTTCTCACTTCAAAGATAAAAGAAAAGAAAATCTAAAAAGGGGGTTAATATATGTAATAATGGGGAAGCTTCTACATTTATCCACCCACTTCTCTCTCTCTCTGTGTCATCCTCTCATGTGAGGCCGAGCCCCCCTCTCCTGCAGTGAACACCCCAAATTCTCCATTTCTTTTCACTTCATTTCATCAAAAATCTATCAAAAATCCATGAAAAATCCATACAAAAACCCACAAACTCAAAGCAAATTCTTCACCCATTCCCCTTGGCCTATTCTAGCTTGAATCTTGGAGCAATGGAACCATCCTTGGAGGCTAAGTGCAAGCTAGATTTCAAAACTTAAGAGGTATGATCTCAACCTTAGGTTAATTGGTGGTTAAATTTCTTTAAAATGAACTTAATTAGGTATTATTTTGGTTTTAACCTCAAGTTTGAAAATTTAAAAGAAAGGGGTTATGAATTCAAGTTAGGGTTTTTAGCACATTATTAAGGTTGCAATGTTTAGTTTAACATCCTAAGACATGTAAAACCTAATCTAGTTGTTAATTTGTTATGTTGTTACATTTAAATTTTCCAATTAGCTTTTTTGCGAACTAGATTTTTATAAATAATAAAAATAGGTGAGATAAAATTCTAGTGAGGGTTTTTGTGGCTTAATTGAGTTATTAAGAGATTATTGTGGCCACTAGATTTACCATAACATCTAGAATTGAATTAAAACAGTTAATGACCGCTTACTAGGTTTTTTTGGAAATTAATCGATTTGAATTAAATTGAGATTTCGATGACCTATAACTTAATTCCTAAAATATTTAATGTGTTGTGAATGCGCAATTGATGCGATTTGGGTTTTAGGCTTGGTGTTTTCCACGTATAGTTACCCTAGTTGTAGTTTGTGGCGTTGTCGCGAGCGCGTTTGTGCGCCAAGTGCATGCGCGTTAAATTAGCGCGCGTTGTTTGACTTGTGTCATTTGTGTCCGCGACTATCGTATATTTATCCTCTTAATTTCTTCTGTGTGCGATTCTAAGATCTGGTGTAGAGGCGTCAGACGTGGCGCGGAAAGATAAAGCTGAGATCAGATCGGATTTGCCGAGGCGTCCCAGTGAGTAGATGTATACATCTATGGGTGGATCGTCTGGATGGCGCGAGGCGCACGACGGTTTAGTATTACTTATAGTATTTTTATTATATGCGTAGATTCCTAGTTAGCCATCTCATTGCATCGCATCTTATATGTGAGCGTGTGTGTCTGTGTGTGATATCATCTGATAGGACACTTGTACCATTACCTTTGGTTCCTACCGCACGTGCACTATTTATGCGAACACACACGCCATTGGTAATTACTATGTCATGAACACTATAGAACTTGCGTAGAACAGATATTAGTGCATTTGCATTATATATGATTCGTAGACTTATATTTATATATTCACTTCATTAAAATGGATACGTAGGATTATTCATCATATATACATACCTCATTGCATCATGATTCATGCATAGCTTCTTGTCGTATTTCGTATGGTATATACTACCGTATCATAGATTTCCATCATCACCGGCATATTTACATATTGTGATTCTTCTCGAGGATTTCGGTATTTATGAGATTTCTGGATTTCGGGGAAAACCGCAAGAATTTTATAAAAACTTATTATCAATTTAAAATGCAAGCTGCGGTTTTCTCGTGATGTATGGGTCGTCCACCATGAGTTTTCATGTTTTCTGTTGGATTTCGAGACCCGATTCGAGGAGTGGAGGATCCGTCTTGGGTACATGGTGGGCCCGGTATGGTACCCTGGGGCGAAAGTGTTTTTGTGGGGATGACGATGAGCCTGGCTGGGGAAGACTACCTACCGGTGATGTCTGGCTCGGCGGATATCCGGAGGATACCGACCGTTGTCGTGAGATTTGATGATATGGGCCGATCCAGATGGACGGATCCCGAGATATTAAGACTTTGAGATATTGAGACATTAAGATCTTGAGACATTGAGATATATATTTTGTATCGATACTTGACACGGATTTCTATGGATTTCTTTGATGATGCTTCAGTCACTTCACGGAATTTTCTTCTAAGAAAAATAATGATTTTCTTATACCAAACATACTCTGGTTTCAGGTTGATTATACATTCACGTTGCATACATGTTAGTGCATTGCATCATATTAGTATATGCGTAGGTTGTGACGCATTTGCGTGCATGCTTACGATAGACTTATTAGATGTTACTTACTACTCACGAGTTGGCAACTTACCCCCGTTGTGCCACAGTATCTTGCAGGTCTGACCCGTCAGCACAGTAGCGGCGGGCGTACTTCTTCGTTTGCTTCGACTTGCTGCTTGCTCATAGGTGGGTTTTGGAGGATTTACTTTTGCTCCCACCGTGTATTTCATTTGTATCTAGTAAACTCAATCTACCCTTGTATATTGGACTAGACAGTGAGACTTGAGACATGTATTTATGGTTTGGTGTCGATGCTCACTTGAGCCAACGTAGTGTTCGTTATTTCTTGCTTTCAAATGCTTATTTTCGTTCTTTTGATATACATATTGCATGTGGTTATGACTCCGCTTTGGGCGAAAAGCAAGCTCCCGCTTAGGGATGCCATTATTCTTTATTTATATGTATTTTCTTGTTTGTACCCGTTTCGGGGCCAGTATTTACAAAGGAGACTCTGCCGAAATTTTCAGAAAATTCTGATGCTTTCAAAATGTTTAATGCGACTTGTTTTAGTTAAAATCGCTTTCTTTTAATATGTTTTTGTAATGCCTTAGATTTCGATTAGTGTTAGTTTAGACGGTAATGCGGGTTTACTGTAAAAAAGTTTACCAATTCGGGTTCCTCACATTTTATAACATTTAATTAATAATTTATTATTATTTGTTATGGCTTGCACGTACATGTGCATGTTTATATGAGGGTGTGTTTGTGTAATCTTGTTCTTAGCAACCATGATAATTTAACCCTAATCCTTATCCTTTGCTTTAACCTAATCCTTTGCTTGATTAAACCATTAGATTTTTGTTAGGAGAGAGGATATTTTCATTTGGGTTTTGTTTGTGAGAAGAGGTGGCATGTTGTTGTGTGAATGCATTAATCGTGGCAACTCACCTCACTCTCACCCTACACTCACCTCCCTCTCTCATTATCCTCACACACTCTCTCTTTTTCTCTATCTCTTATCATTTTCTTCATCCCTCTCTCATCTAAACTGAACACTTCATCATTCCTTCACAAAACCATCACAAACTTCACAAAATTTCACAAAAATCAGATCTTTTGCCTTGATTTGCCTCTTGGATGCCTTGGAGCTTGGGAATCTAGGATCTTTGAGTTCTTTTGGATAGGAAATGATCTCTTTCTATTAGTTAAGTCTTTATTGTGTTAGTTATATGTATTCCCTAGAGGCCATTACTATACATATGATGTATATTGTAGTGGATGCTTGGACATATATAGGGAGGCCTTTCTTGTTTGACATGATAGTATGCTATCTGGTTACTCTTTACCTTAACGTGTACACTTATTGTCTCTCTGTTACATGTTGGTAAAGCCCTTAGGATGTGTACTTGACTACCTAGACTATGATGAGGATCATACTAGTGGGGACATGGTAGTCCAAAAGTACATCCTTCAAGGTCCCTAGTCGTGGGTGTATCGAGACGGGGCATCGATATACCATGGTAGACTAGCGTATACCTTCTCGATCCATATAGATGGGCGATGGATGATCCCATATCCATTGGTGTTTGACATCGGAGATGATATACAGGTGCTCAGTAGTGACTGGGTATACAGGACGAACTAGCCGAGAACTCCCAGATGGTATTATACCTTACGTCAAACGGCAGTTCTCTGGTGACACTGGTACAGGTTAGTCTGTAGACCCGAGATCGTCATAGAGTCTTGTGTGATTCCCACTGTGCTTTGATTTACACCTTACCACGTCCAAGAGGGCATGCAAAACGGTGGTTTTTGGGTACAGTCCCGAGTCACATGGAGGAAATGAGCGATAGGAGGGGTTTCGTCTCTCCCGGTATTGGGGATTGATGTTGCGCTATACTCGATTGGCCATAACAGGGAAGTCCTTGGCCAGGGGTGGTTTAGAGATTTACTGGTAAGTGTTACCAGTAGTTTCTCGACCCGTTATGAGCCTCGCATCGGCATGACTTATCGGTTATTGGGGTCTGACGTTTACCACCCTTAGACTTGATATGCGACATATCAGACGAGGAGACCGGACTGTACGGTAGTGTCACTGTCAGGTTTTTTGCAGGAGTTGGAGCGGGCTTGCTTGCTGATCTTCTAATCGCTCAATACCCGGGTAGCCGTTACGTCCAGCTAGTACCGCTGACGGCTTATGGGTGCTTGATATGATCATCACCTACTGCCGGCGTATTGACGGGTCTTTAGAGTTCTACATAGAGGTTTTACTGGCTCAGGCAAAACGAAATAGGAGCGCATATGTGATATGTGCGGGACCGAGAATAATGCGTTTATGTGATACCGTATTCTATTCTCGCGATGTTTGTGTCGATCGGTTATATGCGATATAACCAAGTTATCGAATCAAGGGTTGATTCGATAAGTCGATACATTGCATGTTAGTCGGTTATATGTGATATAACCGGATTATTAAGTCAAGTGTTGATTTAATAATTTAGTGTATAATTGCATATGTGATATACTAATTTACATTAACTAACATTGGTTCACTTAAGCATTTAGTTTTCTCACTTGTGCACAACTTAATATATATGTGATATATATTTATTTGTGTACATTTTGTATCATGGTTGTTGATACACTCTGCATGGGTGTATGAGACATACACCATTGTAATTATATTGGTTAGGTTTTTATATTTAAAGTAATTCTAAAACAAATGGATAATGAGCTCAAATGCATGAAGCTTCATGAAGCTTATGCTTGCATTGACTTAGTCCACTAGTTTTGTTTTACTTAAGATATTAACTAACCTAACCACTATAATTAGCCATGGTAATGTCTCTACATGAGTTAGTATATGATACCCACTCACCCATGGTTAGCTCTCTCTCTCTCTCTTGATTAGTTTCATTCTCATTTTTGAGCTCATCTTCTTCCTCCTTCAATTTCTTTCTAGGGTTTGAAAAAGAGAAAGATACATTGTGAGAAAAGAAATTCAAAAGTGTACCCATTTCCTATTTCATCATCCTCTACTAGTCTAGCACTTTAGTTTAGGGTGTTTGCTTCACTAATTCTTTAGTTAGTGGAGTAGAAGCTTGAGTTCGTATTCCCTCGACGTAGATCATCTTCGGTCTCGAAGACTTCAAGCAATACCGTTGCAATCTTCTCATGGAGCCATCCGAGAGTCCGGGAGTTCGATGATCGCAGCGAAGGGACTACAACAAGGAGCTTTAGAAGTGAAGGACCGGCATGTGTTACCCAAATTATCTAGCAAAGATCTTGTTTAGAGTTATTCAGCATGGCTAAAATTTTAATCCGGCATGGTGATGCCTTGTAGAACCTTCTTAGAGTACCTAGTAACCCTACAGTGGTATCAGAGTCTAGCTAGAGCATTAGGCGACGTGTTTACGAAGTTAAAACTCCGAACGAACCCCGATATGTTAAAGTTAACCCCCTCTCTGTACATTTTTTTAAAACTGTGATTTTTCTGAATTAAAAATACCTAAAAAATTCAGCAGGGTTTTCTAAGCATAACTGTGCAAAACGAGCACCTAACTCGTACGAGCCGCCGCGGATCCGCGGCAATACCCTGCTTGTGTCGCGGATCCGCGGCCGTACAGTGACATTTTGCTTTTGTGTTTGTACAGTAATGTTTACTTCTGTTATTAGATCTTTATGGGTATTTTTAATTTGACTCAAGTGTTGAGTGTTCTGGGGTTTATTTTGTATTCGTTGATTCGATCGGAATATTTAATTTCGTTTTGTTTTCCGGATATTTGGAAAGTATTAAAAAGTTCGATTGAATATCAATAACTCACTTTTTCCCGACCCGGAAAATTTCCAAGTGTTGGATTTTTCCGTTGTTTAAGAACGTCTAAATCGTGCAAATTACGCAATGGACCCTCTAGAAGACAACAAACCTTAACTCGATTATGTGACCGTCTTGAACAGCCTTTTGAACCTTAGGGTTTGGGGCAGTACGGCATTGCCACATGTGAGAGGTTGGCTTGACCTTTCTACGGCTGGACCATTGGTACTGTGGCATGTGATGGATGTTTTTAAACTCCCCTCAAGTGTTGATAACTATTTGGGAAAACTTGGGTGTTTGATCATTCGATCAGAAAGTTTAACATTGTCTATTTATCTGGAATGTGATACAATATTTTGAATCCACAAGTAGTTATGAGATAACTAATTTGAAAGTTATAAACATAGCAGTTTAGTCTCAAATGATCAGTTGCCACGGAATTTTGATGCGATCAAAAGTCCGTCGCAATCACGTAGCGTACGCGGATACTCACCGGGTGAACTTAATAGATAGCCACACCCCAAAGCCCCGACCAAGTGACTGTAGGAGAACCCCATCGCCAAAAGCATCCGTTTGGGTGCTCGCAGCAACGGTGTTCCGCCTTAGTGCACTTCGTCGACGACATTGGGGGTGCGGCCGTCTACTAAAGTTTGCGATGAGCATTCGATCACTTATCGGGAATCTTGTTGAATTGCCCGATTAGATATTGAAAAGTGTTTTCGATATAGAGACTAAAATACGGGGTTTATAACAGTTAGGCATGTGATGTCTAAGGAGGTTGCAGATTCCAACTGTTGTAGTTTTACACTTTCTTTTTTGCGACCGTAAGTGTAATATGTGTTATCGCCGGTTTCGTTGCTATATGTCAACGACAATTGGGATGCGCATATTTACTTACGTTGATGACATGTGATGTTATGTTTTGCTGGATATGTTGTATTGGATCGTCGCGTTTTTGAATAGCGGGGGGTTTTATGTGAGATGAAGGTTTTTATTTTCATTCATGTCAAATTAAATGTATGTAATATTCTTTTATTGGGGCACTTCCGGGATGAGGTTGATGTTACCATTTGTATATTATTTACCTTTCCGCACTAGGATAGACCCAAGGAGGAGAGCATAAATAACCGGGTTCTAGAGTCCAGTAGGAGACCAATTCGAGGAGTCGAGTCCGGGTCTCCTAACTCTAGAATTGGCAGGGTTGCTTGCCGCTCTCGTAAGGGTCTAGGGGTGTGGGTTTGGTTATTCATCGCGACCGTGTAATCCGTGTTTTATAAAGGCTCAAAATAAAACACGGACGTCCTAGTATATCCAATGTTTCATATGTTTCTTCTGCTGCGATATCTGTGATGTGATCATTTGATATGTTGTGATAGATATTGTATATAGTATATATGATATATTATATAGATGTTACTTATGTTTTACTCCCGCGCTAGCCCTGCCCCGCTCTGCCGTTAGTTACCTAACCTAACGGTGCATGAGGGGACATCGAGGAGAATGCGGATGGCATAAGTGTACGTCGTATTTATCTGTGATGTTTAGGTGACTTAAATGATGGGACTTCATTAATGTGATTAATGAAAGAAAAAGAAACCTAAAAGATGTTGTGGAATCGAATTTTGAAAAACAGGTAGCTACAGTTCTTGCTTTGCATCACGGTGTTCCTTGTAGAACATCCTGCACCTTATACGATAAGGAAAGGGCCGAGATCCCTTCACCGGGAGTGACCCCTTTAGCAACAACTGGCAGATGCTACAATACTCAGTTTGTCTTTTGATTGCTTTTGGAGTTTTGGCTTTGCATATATATATATATATATATATATATATATATATATATCCTGCACCTCATTCGACTAGGAAAGAGCCGAGATCCCTTTACCGGGAGTGACCCCTTTAGAAAAACTAGCAAAAGCCTAAAAAACACTCCATTTAAAAATCATTTGATTCTACAACGATATCAAGTTCATTACGCAATAGGTTTTCACAAAAACCTGTCGTAGCCCTCAGTCATTTTAGATAAGTCCTACTTAGTATTCATGCTACGTTTGTTGACCTCCGTCAAGGCGTAGTGTGCGGTAGCTAACTAGTATTTATCTGCTTATGCATATGATGCAGATTGGATTAGGGTAGTCGTACGATCTTGTTGACCTCCATCAAGGGTCGTGCGGGTAGGTTTGATTCCATCAAGAAATGACGGGTAGAACTTGACTTGCACCCTGTGGTTTGTTGACCTCCGTCAAGGTCATAGGATGCTTGGGGAAAAATTTTCGGGAATTTCAAGCATTGAAATTTGCAATGAGATTGCATACCTTCTATGAGATAGTTGGATCCCGATACCCACTGCGAGTAATTGTTACTCCTGGAAGAGTTTTACACATTACAATTAGCCGATCAAGTAGGTGTCTAGAAAGGTGTCAACGGGGTTACACCTCTGGAAAAACGAGATTTACTTTAATTAGGCCCGTGCGAAAGCACGGGGAACCTCCCTCAAAGTACCGACACTGGCCTGGCTGAAAGATTGGCGAAGTTGTAGGGTGTAATTAATCCCGGCTAGTCTTTCCTTTTAGGGTTTGAAGGAAGATTTGATAAAAATAGTGGGAGCCATCCTGATTAGATAAAATAATAACCAATCTGATCTTGCAAGAGCGCACGCAGAGTGTTTTCTTCTCTCTCTCTCTCCAGGTAGCGACCATATCACGCCTTAATCAAGATAATAATACGGATATATTGACCGAACCCGCTTGTTAAACTGAGCTGGGGAACGTTGGTCCCGCTCCAACTGATAATTGTTACAAGACAGAGCAGGAAATAGGGGATTACCAGAATTTCCGTGCCGCCCAAACGAAGAAAGTGCATGCTGATGCATCTTCTTCGGGTGTGTTCATTATAGAGAACTGTTTCTCAGTATCCTTTACGTCCTGGGTATGAGATACCGGATCAGGATCCCACATATGTAATTTGTTACATGGGCTACGGATAGGTAGAGAACTGAGAACGGGTGATAAGTTTCATGAGATAGAAACGGTGCAAGTGTTGCAGCCAAGTCTGTTAGTCACTATCATCCTGTATTACCAGAATACATTGATTCTGAATGAATGTTATTAGATACCGAACCTGATATACAATATCATATCAATCTCTTTATTAGTAAAGAAGGATATAATTTTGTATTGTTTGATAATGTTTTGAACATTTCCTATATCAAGAGTTGATCGGTTTAGGCATGTTATCTAAAAGCATTGACGTTCTAAATCAAAGTACAGTTCTTAATATACAGAACACACCCAAGAGGAAGAGTTCAGAAATGAACGAATCCTTCTTGAGGTATTGTAGACTAGGTCATATCAATGTGACCCGACTAGCTGAAGTTACATATAGATGCATATTCAAATTAGTTTGAATTTACATCTTGTGAAACTTGCCGGTCTTGTCACATAGATAAGATGACCATAGCTCTATTTATAGGAAGCAGAGAAAGAGTTAGTGAACTCTTGGGATGATACATGTTAATGTATGAAGGTCCCCTGTCTACACATGCCAAGACCAGTTCTTTGTACTTCATTACATTCTCTGATGATCTCTCAAGATTCAGACATATGTTCCTGTTGAAACACAAGTCCGAAACTTTTGAGATATTCACAGAATATAAGTTAAAAGTAGAGAACCAAAACGGGTATAAGTATTATGTCCTTTGATGTGATCAAGGAGGAGAATACTTGAGCATGGAATTTCTGGATTATTCTAAAGGAGAATGAGATTCTCTCTCAGCATTACTCCTCCGTATACACCACAGCACGTCAGTGTATCGGGGCGGAGCAATCACACTCTATATGATAAGGTGTGCTCTATGATGAGTATTACTGAGTTGCTTATTTTCTTATGGGGGTTGTGCACTTGTGAAGCTGCATACCTATTGAATGGCGTTCCAACCAAATCAAGTGCCTACCACTCCATATGAGATATGGAAAGGGAAGAGCCCATATCTTAAGTTAGTTAAGATTTGGGGTTGTCCAGCCTATGTCTAAAAGCATAATCCGGACAAGCTTGAGGCAAGGTCGGTTCTGTGGAAGTTTGTTGGATATCCCAAGCATTCGCAAAGGAATATCTTCTACCGCACCGAGGAACAATAGATGTTTTGTTTCTTGGCATGCCACTTTTTTTAGGAAAAAGAATTTATTTTGGAAACAAATTTATGGTCATGAGGTAGAACTGGAAGGAGTTCCAGCTATACAAACTACAGCTGACGATTTGGTAGAACCGAAGGATTCAATAGCTCCCAACGAACCTCAGCCTCTCCGCCGATCTAGTAGGGTTCCTCACCCACCTGAAAGATACTTTGGTTTCTCTATAACAGTGGGAGCGAGGATTGCATCGTGAGATGATGATCCAACTAGTTTCGAGCAGGCCATCAGGAGTAGGACTCTGTAAAAATGGATGGATGCTTAATGATCTGAGATGGAATCCTTATACACCAACAAAGTATGGACTTTGATTGCCTTATCTGAAGGGTTAAATCCCCATCAGGAGCAAGTATATCTTGAGAAGATTACTTGGTGTACATGGAAAAGTTGAGACTTTCAAAGCTATGCTTAAGTCCATCCAGATCCTACTTACCACGGCTACATACCATGACTACGATATCTGGCTGTTGGGTGTCATGACTGCTTTTCTAAATGATATTTTAGAAGAGAGAGCCTATAAGTACACAGTCAGAGGGCTTCATAGAAAGTGGGAGCAGCGAAAACGTGTGCAAGATGTTTTATGTGATAAAGAAGGCATCGCGGAGTTGGAACGTCTGTTTTGATGTGTTAGTCAAAGAGTTTGACTTCATCAAAATGGTAGATGAACCTTGTATATACAAAAAGGTAGTAGAGAGTATGGTGGTGATCCTCGTAGAGTACGTGGATGACATACTCTTGATAGGGAAGGAGTTTCTTATGCTACGCTTGATCAATCTCCGCTTATCACAATAATTCTCCATATAGGATCAAAGTGATACCTACTAAATCCTGGGTTTTGGATCTATGAGATAGATCTAATTAGATGTTAGGATACTCACTAGATGTAGTGAGATGGTATCAATTGATCCTGGGGAGAATCCTGGAAAGGTTCCAGGGTGATAAGGATGACTGAATGTCAGTCGCAGGCATTGTCTTTACCCTCAGTAAAGGGACGGTATGTTGGATGGGTTCCAAGCTAGATACCGTGGCATACTAGACAATAAAGGCTGGATACATCGCTACAAAAGATGCTACCAAAGAGGCAGTCTGGGTGTATATTAGTTCATGAGATGAACTTCGCTCCTACCGTTGTGAGACAATAGAGTAGTGGCTTATGCCTAGGAACGTCCGTCCCATCAGTGATCCAGACATATTCTAAGGCTGTGTCACCTGATAATGGAGATGGTTGATCTCCAGTGGATCGAGGTTAGGAGAGTAGACTCAGAGGACAACACGGCGGATCCACTCACAAAGGCCTTTTCCCAGAGAGAGACTTTTATGGGATGGTTGAGTATGAGATACTTCAACCACTGTTATCAGATGGCCCTAGTGCAAGTGGGAGATTGTTAGTTATATGCATGCCCTAGAGGCCATTACTATACATGTGATGTATATTGTAGTGGATGCTTGGACATATATAGGGAGGACTTTCTTGCTCGACATGATAGTATGTAGTCTGGTTACTCTTTACCTTAACGTGTACACTGATTGTCTCTCTGTTACATGTTGGTAAAGCCCTTAGGATGTGTACTTGACTACCTAGACTATGATGAGGATCATACTAGTGGGGACATAGTAGTCCATAAGTACATCCTTCAAGGTCCCTAGTCGTGGGTCTATCGAGACGGGGCATCGATATACCAGGGTAGACTGCCGTATACCTTCTCGATCAATATAGATGGGCGATGGATGATCCCATACCCATTGGTGTTTGACATAGGAGATGATATACGGGTGCTCAGTAGTGACTGGGTACACTGAACGGACTCGCTGAGAACTCCCAGATGGTATTATACCTTACGTCAGATGGCAGTTCTCTGGTGACACTGGTACTGGTTAGTTTGTAGACCCAAGATCGTCATAGAGTCTTGTGTGATTCCCACTGTGCTTTAATTTCCACCTTACCACGTCCAAGAGGGCGTGCAAAACGGTGGTTTTTGGGTACAGTCGCGAGTCACATGGAGGCAATAAGCGATAGGAGGGGTTTCGTCTCTTCCGGTATTGGGGGTTGATGTTGCGCTATGCTCGATTAGCCATAACAGGGAAGTCCCTGGCCAGGGCTGGTTTAGAGATTTACTGGTAAGTACTACCAGTAGTTTCCCGACCCGTTATAAGCCTCGCATCGGCATGATTTATCGGTTATTGGGGTCTGACGTTTACCACCCCTAGACTTGATATGCGACATATCAGACGAGGAGACCGAAATGTACGGTAGTGTCACTGTCAGGATTTTTGCAGGAGTTGGAGCGGGCTTGCTTGCTGATCTTCTGATCGCTCATTACCCGGGTAGCCGTTACGTCCAGCTAGTACCGTTGACGGCTTGTGGGTGCTTGATATGATCATCACCTACTGTCGGTGTATTGACGAGTCTTTAGAGTCTTACATAGAGGTTTTACTAGCTCAGGCAAAATGAAATAGGAGCGCATATGTGATATGTGCGGGACCGAGAATAATGCGTGTATGTGATACCGTATTCTATTCTCGCGATGTTTGTGTCGATCGGTTATATGCGATATAACCAAGTTATCGAATCAAGGGTTGATTCGATAAGTCGATACATTGCATGTTAGTCGGTTATATGTGATATAACTGGATTATTAAGTCAAGTGTTGATTTAATAATTTAGTGTATAATTGTATATGTGATATACTAATTTACATTAACTAACATTGGTTACTTAAGCATTTATTTTTCTCACTTGTGCACAACTTAATATATATGTGATATATATTTATTTGTGTACATTTTGTATCATGGTTGTTGATACACTCTACATGGGTGTATGAAACATACACTATTGTAATTATATTGGTTAAGTTTTTATATTTAAAGTAATTCTAAAACAAATGGATAATGAGCTCAAATGCATGAAGCTTCATGAAGCTTATGCTTGCATTGACTTAGTCCACTAGTTTTGTTTTACTTAAGATATTAACTAACCTAACCACTATAATTAGCCATGGTAATGTCTCTACATGAGTTAGTATATAATACCCACTCACCCATGGTTAGCTCTCTCTCTCTCTTGATTAGTTTCATTCTCATTTTTGAGCTCATCTTCTTCCTCCTTCAATTTCTTACTAGGGTTTGAAAAAGAGAGAGATACATTGTGAGAAAAGAAATTCTAAAGTGTACCCATTTCCTATTTCATCATCCTCTACTTGACTAGAACTTTAGTTTAAGGTGTTTGATGCACTAATTCTTGTTGGAGATAGTGCCCTCATAGTCAATTATTGGATCGCAAGTACGTGATTGCAATGATTGCGGAGGACCTATCCCGGTAGGACAGTCTTACTCGAGATGATAGTATACTATCTGGTTTGCCTTTATCAGTCGTGTACATGTTCAGGTGACTGATTGCATGTTACACTTTGATAGAGCCCTTAGGATCTGGCTTTACTACCAACAGTATGATGGCGATCATATACGTGAGAGTTGGGTAGTTTATATGCATATCCTTAATTGTGGTCCCTAGTCGTGGGAGTTTCGAGACAGGGCATCGATACTCCGGAGTAGACTAGTGTATATAGTCGAGACCCCGACGAGGGGCGTTGGCCGGTCTCACAAGCCACTGGTGTCAGTTGGATCACCTAAGATGTATACAGGTGCTCATTGGGTTATGAGTACACCGGACAGGACTCGCCGGGAATCTGCTAGTTAGTACTATACCTATCGTCAGATAGCAGTTCCCAGGTGACATGTGTACAGGTTAGTTCATCGACCTGAGGTCGTCATTTGTCTCGTGTGAGTTCCCACTGTGCTTTGATTTCTACCCTACCACGGCTCAAAGGAGTCGTGCAAACAGGTAGCTTTTGGGTACAGTCCCGAGCCATATGGAGGCACGTGAGCGGATCGGCAGGGGATTCGTCTCTCCCGGTATTGGGGGCGAGATCGTACTGTGTCTAGGAGAGCCATTACACATAGCCCACGGCCGTGGCAGGAGATTTACTGGTAGGTACTCCAGTAGTATCTCAGGGTGTTATTGGGCTACACTCCGACACGACTTATACTGCTTCTGGGGGTCTGACGTTACTACCCCCTAGGCGGATATGCGATACTCATTGACGAACGGACCGGACTGTATATACATTGTCACTGTTAGGCTCAGTAGGGTTTCTGGATGTGTTAGCTCATCGGCCACCCTTGAGTTCGCTCATCAGTCTCCCTTGAGGTCAGTCCGTGGGCAACCGTTACGCATAGCTAGTGCAGCTGACGGTTTGTGGTTAAACCCACTGCCAAGGTACTGAAGAGTCATTAGAGTCCCCCACAGACAGTTTCCCAAGTTCGGGCGAAACGTTGTAGAGGCCGTATGGTTTTATGGCAGGGTTCGGAAAATGCACGTGCGTTTACGCACGTGTCAGTTTTCGGGCAGATGATACTGGTCGGCTTTGGTTTAAGCCGGATCCGAGTATTATATTGAGTAGGTATAATATCTTTGTCTCAGTTGCATTTGTATTCGGTCGTAATACAAATGCGGGTATATTTATACAGTTACGGGGTTATCCTGAAAGTCGTTTCAGGATCACTTTTGGAAGTTGCCAGTTTCCAGTTTTCTATCAGCCGTCTTTTAACATTTGGTTAAAGGCGGATTTATCTTTTCTTGGATGAGAGTGAGTCGTGCTTCTAGAAGGTTCTAGAAGGTTCTAGAATTTGTGACAAGGCTAAGTGACTCATGCTTTGATTTCATTACATTCTTGTTTTGCTTAAGATCTTTATGCAAGATATTTAGTTTGTGTTCACATATGATATTTTCTTAAGGTCACCCTCTTTGCTCCTACGGTCACCCCCCCTCTCTTTATAAGAGGCCGGCCCCCTCCTCTCTCTCATGGTTGTTGATTTCATTTGTAGAAAAGATATGACAGTATTTGGGGTGCATGGAATTTTACAGTTCATTCCATCACCCGATTCCCTCGGCAACTTCATTAACCGATCGTCCACGGACTTGGACGAAGTGAGACAAAGTCATCTACTCATTCTCTACATCAATTCTTGGTCGTCTCTTTTAGCAAACTTGACGATCGAGTTGCCTCAAGTCAGAGGCGGGAGCCCGTTTAAAGAATCGGTGATGTGGTGCCACCTCGACGAGGATATCGGAGTTCGACGAGATCGGAGCAGCCGCAACGGAGCGTGGGATGATGGTTGAAGAACGAAGGACTCGGATCGTTCGGTATAACCTTTCTACACTCTTTACAGTTTGTTAGTTTAGCAATAATGGCAGATCCGGGTTAAAGTATACGATAGCGCCAGTTTAAAAGTTTTATTCCGCATTTGGCGTCTGTAGACGGCCGGGGCGCTAGCGAAGACTTACAGTGGTATCAGAGCCTAACCATTTTGCTATGCTAACTTGTGCTAACGCGTTTAAAATATCGATCGAACCGGAAATCGAAAATTGCAAAATCCTAGCCCGACAGTTTCTGTTGATTTTAAATGGTCTCTAAAATTATTTCTGGATGTCTTAAAAATCTGTGCAGGTTTTTTTAAGTGCCAAGACAAAATTTGGGGTCGTGATTCCTCCAAGCTGCCGCGGAAGGGCGGCCAAACCCATGGTTTGGCCGCGCATCCGCGGCCACGTTGGAAGCACGTGCTCCCAAATTTTGTCAGTAGGTTCTCTGTTGGATTTTGGAGTTTTTGGTAAATATCGTTTTGGCCCAGATTTTGTTACTGTTCTCCAGTAAGCAGTGGGGCCCACTTTTTGATATTTGGTCGATCGAAATTTAAACACGTTAGTTTACAGTGCTTACATTATATCTCCAACCGGGAATGTCATTTGATCGGTAAACCGCGTTTGATTGCTATAGTTCTTTTAGACGGGTTTGCGAACATGACATTCGCGTTGATGTTCTGTGTTGTGCTGTACTGTTGCGGATTTGTCGTGGTGGATAGCAGTGTGCAATGGTAGTACAGTTTGAGTTTATTTGTACATTTGATATTGCGGGGCGAGCGTCCAACATGTGGACTGCCGTCACTGCCTGTTGTATAATATTCTTTTGGGGCACGACCAGGTTGCGGTCGATGTACCTATTGTACTATTTTTCATTACTGTACTAGGTTTTACCCCGCGACGGAGTGCACGGATGGCCGGGTTCTGGAGGGCAACGGGTCCGCATCTCATGGCTTTGCGAGGCAGAGGGGCCCCACTCTAAAATTGGCAGACTATTCGCCGCACTCGTAGGGGGTACAGGTTGACCCAAGGAGGGGTGCTCAATTTACCGGATTTCGTGAAGTGCCGGGTGTTCCATTCACTATGCTGTGGGGACTACCTCGCTTCAGGTTTTGGCGGGTAACTTGCCGCACCCGTAGGGGTCTAGGTTTCATTGCACAGGCTATCCACACGACAGGGGAACGTCGGGTTTCAGCAGCGGCTCTGTGAAACCCGGGGATCCCAGATATCTGTATTGTTCTGTGATGCTTATTACTTTTCTGTAATGTTGCATATTATCACGCCTGGAGCGATTATGTATATTGGTTTATATACTGTTAGATGTTGTATATGTTTTACACCCGCGCTAGTCCAGTCCCCGCTCTGTCGTTAGTTAAGTAACCTAACGGGTGATGACGGGACCCAGTGACGAATGCGGTTGGCATATACGTACATTTTATTTTCGTTCTTTTCTGGTGTGATTGATTGATGGGACTGCGTTGATTCTGATCAATGCAAAGTTAAACAAACCTGTTTTAGTTGTTGGAACAATTTTAAAAAGTGTTATTGCAAAGACGTTTCCTTTTGTTTTGCATAGCGGTATTCAGTGGAATATCCTGCACCTCATTCGACGGGGCAAGGGCCGATATCCCTTCACCGGGACTGACCCCTTGGGCAGAAGTTTACGTCAGGGTAATAACTTCACTATAGTCGATTACATGTTGCTTTGCATAGCGGTATTCAGTGGAATATCCTGCACCTCATTCCATGAGGAAAGAGCCGAGATCCCTTCACCGGGAGTGACCTCTTTAGCAAAAGGTTTTCGCCACTATATTTTAAAAAAAGCTATCAGGTTCCTTCAGCGATATCAAGTTCACTACGCTAAAGGTTTTTAGCCAAAAATCAGCCGTAGCCCTCCGTCACTTCTTTTGGGTATTCAGTAGTATTCAAGCTATGTATTTTAGCCAAAGTTAAGGCATAGTGTTTGGTAGCTGCTGGGTATTCAATTGTTGCATAGATAAATGAGTTAGTTTGGGACAGTCGTTCTGCCGATTGGCCAAAGTCAGGGGCATGTGCGGGTGGGTTCAAATTGACAAGATAGTGATGGGTAGAACTTGACATGTGACTTATGACATTTTGACCAAAGCCAAGGTTATAAGAGCATGGGGCAAAAATCAGATCGGGAGTTTCTAAAGAAACTGAAACTTGCCAAGGATGCGCATACCTTCTGGAGTATGAGTAACGTGGATGCATTCCATCACGTTATCATGCGATGAGAGTTGGATCCCGATTCCCACTGATGAGTTGGTTTACTCTTCGGGTGATCCCGATTGATTCTTCTTTAGGTTTGGAGGAGAATTTGACAGGACAGTGGGAGGTTTCCGGATTAGAAAAAGTTATGACCATTCTGATCTAGGTTAGAGTGCACGCAGAGTGTTTCTTTTCTCTCTCTCTCTTTGGCAGCGACCTTTGACCGACCCTAGACTATGACTCAGTGACCAAGTTGACCGAACCTTCTTAAAATACTGGCTTTTGGATTGTCTATGTTGCATAAGTCATTGCCACTCCTTCTTTTACCCTTTGCATTTCTCAGAACACCCGTATTACTACGGATATCCACTTCCATTGGATAGATCCATCGTATGGTTATATACGAACTCGAAGGGACTTCTTCGAGGATGGATCCAGGTTCAGGAGAAATAGAATTGGTTTATTCAGTTGTCTTTTATTATCATCTTCTCTCAGGTTGCGAGGGCTCCTTGGTTTAGGAGAGTACACCTATTACGCTTATTGGATAATCTTATTCCAAACCATAGGCAGGTGCCGAAAGGTAGGGAATGAAGAAAACCAATTAGCCTAAGTAGGGTGTGCAGAAGGCAATAACTAAATACAAAATAAAGGGATTAGAAAGAGGGCAAAGTAAATTGCGACTGATATCATTCACGACCAAACCGCGTACTTCATCGCCACTCCTATTTCACCTTTAAAGGAATAAGGTATTATTCAGTTGTCTTTTATCATCACCTTCTCTCGAGATGCGAGTACTCCTTGGTTTAGGAGGGTACACCTATTATGCTTACTGGATAGTCTTCTTCCAAACCATAGGCTGGTGCCGAACGGTAGGGAAGGAAGAAAACCATTTAGCCTAACGATGGTGTACAGAAGGTAACGACTAAAGACAAGTTAAGGGATTTGGAGAGATGGCAATAAAATATACGGTTAAAGTCATGAATTGGATTATGGAAGAGGCATTGCTATGAATACCAGGATACCCCTATGAAACATTTTCATGTTTCAGTGCATTGTTAAAGAAAAACTGTTTTCCCGATTAGACACTTACTCCAAGGGTATGTATTTACCAGGTTTCATTCTCATATCTGTATGGTTTTACAGATGATGAGTGGGAGTAAGATATTGGGAATTAGGTGATCATCCTCATTATATCGGAATTCGTTGTAATTGGTGATATTTGAGGAAATCGCCAGGGTACAGTTTTCAACCTACAACGCACAGGTTATAAGTTGTTCAACTCAGCGGACTTATACAGAGTATTGTATGTTGTCCAGTGTCCTTCAGGACAAAGGGGTAGGTCCTCGTACTATGTTCTGTTTACTTATAACTTCTCTAGTTTTAGACAAGTGTTTCGTAGAAATACAAGGTCTAAGTTTTGAGAAGTTGTGGGTATAAGAATAAAGTAGAGAACCAGATATCACAAGTATCGGGATTCTTCAAAGAGATCGAAGATGTAGATTCTTGTGATTGGTATTCAGATGATAGTGATGGGTTTGAGAAAAGTGTTTCTCTTTCAGGTTACTCATAATTGGATGGATTCCTAAGTTGAGTAATGCTGATTAGCCTTTTTCCATTAAAGTGATATGCACTGGAGACAGCTGCATGATTTGAATATGGTTCCAATTAAATAAGTGCCAAAGTTTCTGTATTGGATATAAAATGGATCGTACCTTAAAAGAAATTAAGGTACGGGGAGTTGTCCAGCTTATGCTTAAAACCAGACTCTGGATAACTCAGGGCACGTTTCTGTAATGGCTGTTTGTGGGTTGACCCTGGCTATGACGAGGGTTGATATTCTACCATTTGGAAGATCAATAGTGATATTGTTCTTAACTCGCCACAGTTTTAGTAAAATGGATCTTTTTCAGAAAACAGTAGTGGGAGTATGGTAGAACTGGAAGTGATTCCAGAACCGCGAACGATTACGGAAAATTTAATAGGACCTATATATTCTATCAGGTTTGACATTCCATTAGCCACTCCGCAGATTTGGTGGGTAACTTCAGACACCCGAGAGGTACTTCGGTAGCCTCAAGGACGGTGACAGGGAGGTTCTTATCTACCCAGGCTTGACACTACTGTTGTTCCAGACTATGAGACCAGGAAGGAGGATAAATATAGCGTCGTTCTAAACTAGCTTTAGAAGTGTACGTGTATATTATTCTTCCAGAGGGTTGTCGTAGTCAGTGGGAGCAGCGGAAGCATAGTGGGCAAGTAGCTTATGTCTATTTATAGACTAGAGCAGTTATAGCGGAAATAGATCATCTAATTTTGATGTGACAGTCATGGGTTTGACTTCATCAGAATAGGGGATGGATCTGTTAAGAAGGTAGTAGGGTGTGATGTCATGGTATTTGGATGACATACACAGAGTAGGAAGTAAAATTCCTATACTACGATCGGTTGTACTGTGATCGTCACACAGTTGTTTCTCCAGACAGGATATGGATATAATATTTGACATTCTGGTTTCTGGATCTATGGTTTTAGATCTAGATTTGGGTATTTTCCCAATGTGGGTACTTTGACAGATATTCTAATGGTTTTTAGAATAGTTGACTCCTAGCATGGTAGTGTACCTGCAGGTGATGGAGTCACCCTCTCTAAAGGTGTCGTATAGACTAAAGTGGAGAGGGATGTGCATGATTGGCAGATCACTTGCTTAGGCAATTGAGTCAATCATGAGATGTCAAGTACCGCACCAAATGTTGTTTTTGCACTAGATGCAATAAGTTTGTATTAATCCAATCCTGGAGAAACATAAGGAAGCAGTTTTAGAACATTAGTACATGTTCTACGGATTTGATAACGGCAGCCTCTTTCGGGAGACGGTTATCATTCCAGACTTCAAAGGTGACATGGATGACAGAGTGATTGTCAGAGTTTTAGTTTTCCCTCTGCTGAGGGACAGTATTATGGACAGGTGGTTCCAGAGGATACTGTGGGTGGCATGGTGCCGGATACTGATTAGGTTCAGTGGTCCATACAGTCTAAGAAGTTTGGATATGGAGTTCATTTATGAACTAAGGTCCCATCAGATATCCAGACATATTCTAAGACAGGTACTACTCAATTCGGGAGATGGCTTTCTCCGCGAACTTGAGATTAAGAGAGATAAAGAAAGATACTTCTAGGCGGTTCCACTCACTGAGGCTATTTCTCGAACACAATAGTTTTACAAACGGGCTTTGTGAAACTGATTAGTAGAGGAGTTGGATGTTCGGTTTCACACGGGCTGTGAGTAGTCGACATCGCAATAATTAGCCTTGAGTGCAAGTGGGAGATTGTTGGAGATAGTGCCCTCATAGTCAATTATTGGATCGCAAGTACGTGATTGCAATGATTGCGGAGGACCTATCCCGGTAGGACAGTCTTACTCGAGATGATAGTATACTATCTGGTTTGCCTTTATCAGTCGTGTACATGTTCAGGTGACTGATTGCATGTTACACTTTGATAGAGCCCTTAGGATCTGGCTTTACTACCAACAGTATGATGGCGATCATATACGTGAGAGTTGGGTAGTTTATATGCATATCCTTAATTGTGGTCCCTAGTCGTGGGAGTTTCGAGACAGGGCATCGATACTTCGGAGTAGACTAGTGTATACAGTCGAGACCCCGACGAGGGGCGGTGGCCGGTCTCACAAGCCACTGGTGTCAGTTGGATCACCTAAGATGTATACAGGTGCTCATTGGGTTATGAGTACACCGGACAGGACTCGTCGGGAATCTGCTAGTTAGTACTATACCTATCGTCAGATAGCAGTTCCCAGGTGACATGTGTACAGGTTAGTTCATCGACCTGAGGTCGTCATTTGTCTCGTGTGAGTTCCCACTGTGCTTTGATTTCTACCCTACCACGGCTCAAAGGAGTCGTGCAAACAGGTAGCTTTTGGGTACAGTCCCGAGCCATATGGAGGCACGTGAGCGGATCGGCAGGGGATTCGTCTCTCCCGGTATTGGGGGCGAGATCGTGCTGTGTCTAGGAGAGCCATTACACATAGCCCACGGCCGTGGCAGGAGATTTACTGGTAGGTACTCCAGTAGTATCTCAGGGTGTTATTGGGCTACACTCCGACACGACTTATACTGCTTCTGGGGGTCTGACGTTACTACCCCCCTAGGCGGATATGCGATACTCATTGACGAACGGACTGGACTGTATATACATTGTCACTGTTAGGCTCAGTAGGGTTTCTGGATGTGTTAGCTCATCGGCCACCCTTGAGTTCGCTCATCAGTCTCCCTTGAGGTCAGTCCGTGGGCAACCGTTACGCATAGCTAGTGCAGCTGACGGTTTGTGGTTAAACCCTCTGCCAAGGTACTGAAGAGTCATTAGAGTCCCCCACAGACAGTTTCCCAAGTTCGGGCGAAACGTTGTAGAGGCCGTATGGTTTTATGGCAGGGTTCGGAAAATGCACGTGCGTTTACGCACGTGTCAGTTTTCGGGCAGATGATACTGGTCGGCTTTGGTTTAAGCCGGATCCAAGTATTATATTGAGTAGGTATAATATCTTTGTCTCAGTTGCATTTGTATTCGGTCGTAATACAAATGCGGGTATATTTATACAGTTACGGGGTTATCCTGAAAGTCGTTTCAGGATCACTTTTGGAAGTTGCCAGTTTCCAGTTTTCTATCAGCCGTCTTTTAACATTTGGTTAAAGGCGGATTTATCTTTTCTTGGATGAGAGTGAGTCGTGCTTCTAGAAGGTTCTAGAAGGTTCTAGAATTTGTGACAAGGCTAAGTGACTCATGGTTTGATTTCATTACATTCTTGTTTTGCTTAAGATCTTTATGCAAGATATTTAGTTTGTGTTCACATATGATATTTTCTTAAGGTCACCCTCTTTGCTCCTACGGTCACCCCCCCTCTCTTTATAAGAGGCTGGCCCCCTCCTCTCTCTCTCATGGTTGTTGATTTCATTTGTAGAAAAGATATGACAGTATTTGGGGTGCATGGAATTTTACAGTTCATTCCATCACCCGATTCCCTCGGCAACTTCATTAACCGATCGTCCACGGACTTGGACGAAGTGAGACAAAGTCATCTACTCATTCTCTACATCAATTCTTGGTCGTCTCTTTTAGCAAACTTGACGATCGAGTTGCCTCAAGTCAGAGGCGGGAGCCCGTTTAAAGAATCGGTGATGTGGTGCCACCTCGACGAGGATATCGGAGTTCGACGAGATCGGAGCAGCCGCAACGGAGCGTGGGATGATGGTTGAAGAACGAAGGACTCGGATCGTTCGGTATAACCTTTCTACACTCTTTACAGTTTGTTAGTTTAGCAATAATGGCAGATCCGGGTTAAAGTATACGATAGCGCCAGTTTAAAAGTTTTATTCCGCATTTGGCGTCTGTAGACGGCCGGGGCGCTAGCGTAGACTTACAATTCTTTAGTTAGTGAAGTAGAAGCTTGAGTTCGTATTCCCTCGACGTAGATCTTCTTCGGTCTCGAAGACTTCAAGCAATACCGTTGCAATCTTCTCATGGAGCCGTCCGAGAGTCCGGGAGTTCGATGATCGCAGCGAAGGGACTACGACAACTAGCTTTAGAAGTGAAGGACCGATCTACAAAGGTTGTATTTCGTATTCACTTAGTGATAATTGTTATCTACTAGCATGTGTTACCCTAATTATCTAGCAAAGATCTTGTTTAGAGTTATTCGGCACGGCTAAAATTTTAATCCGGCATGGTTGATGCCTTGTAGAACCTTCTTAGAGTACCTAGTAACCCTACATATTGTGTAGCGTAGCTTATTAGTTTCAGTTTAGAACGCGTATAGTTTCGTTTCGGATAAATATCGTATTTTTAGTGTATTTTTGGGTCTCGGATGATCTGCTATCAAACCAGGTATTTGTTGCAATAGTTCCCATCAAAGTGACCTAGTGTAGTGACCTAGAACCTACCCACAAAATATGAGCCCATTTCCTCATGTTATGGCCGCAAATAAATTGCTTCTGGCCGCAAATTGCGACCAGACTGGGGAGTTAGGGTTTGGGTTTTGGTGTAGGGGTCTCTGGGGTTGTTTGTGGTCTCATGGTACTTGTAACTTTTACAGATTGTTGGTATAGCAAAATCTGGGACCACTTCGCGTATTTCTTATGTTTCGTTTTCACGCGTTACGTTATCCGATACAGTTCGTGTTCTGTGTTGCTGTTGCTCTGAGTTGGTTCGTTGTGTCGCTATGCACGTTAGCCACAATACGAACACTTGAGAGTAAGTTTTGTGTTGTCCTGTTGGTCAGCGTAGTTTGTACGTGTTTTGGGTCTATTTGCTAATATATACCTCTTATATTGTTTTATGTTTTAGGTTTGCAGGCGGGGATTTCGGACGCTGCGAAGAAGGGGAAACAGGTAGTAGGCTTTACTTAGCCAGGAGCGTTAGTGAGTAGATTTAACATCTACAGGGGAATCGCCCGCATGGCGTTATGCGTCTGGGCTAGAGATCACATGATATTGTCGCTTATTATATTTCATATATTGAGTTGCGCATACACCTTATTGCTTAGTTACTTGTTATGCTTGGACAAGTACCCTTAGGACACTGCACTGTTATTGACGGCTCATGTTGCATGAGCATTAATTGTATACCACATACACCGTCAATAATTTCCCTGACACGCACAACACACATACATATATGATATTGTTTGGTTAGGGACATTAAGACTTTGATTCATATTCCTTTATGCATATGACATATAGCATACCTGTATACCTACATGCTTACATATATGTCTTGACATGCTTACATGCTAGTTACCTGTATACCTATATGGTATTGTACCATTAGTGATAGGTATATTTCACACATAATGACATAGCTACATGTTTACCTTGCATACATACTTCACTTACACTTGGAGAGTATAATACATCATTACTGATAGGTAGATACATATACCTTGCTATACCTTTATGTGTATACATATATCTGGCTATAGCTACATGTTTACCTTTATTTGATGTTATATAGACTTGGAGAAATTACGAATCCGCATGATATATATATATATTAACTAGTTGCAGTTAATTAGCGGCTTTTCCTTTATATACTTACATTACAGTTTTATGTTGCATATATTATATTCATGGATTTTCACATTGAGATATGGATTTTTCATGATATTTTCTGGATTTGAGGACTGCGATAGTTTCATGAAATTATGCATTATTTGAAAAACCCGGTTTCTCTTGATATGATATTTCAGCAACCGCCATGAGTTTTATCGGTTTTGATATATATACCACATGCGAGGAGCGTCATGGGCCGTGTGAGGGTACATGGTGGGTCCCGGAGGTACCGCGGGGCGAGAAAGGGATGGCGATGTAACATGCCGATGAGCTTTACAGGGGAACCATACCTACCGGTGACAGTACCTATGACTCGATGGTTATCGTGGGGATACCGATGGGAGTCATGTACGTATGGATATGTCGAAAGGCGAGAGTCAGAGCTAGGCACTCGAGTTTTCGGGATAGCGTATGATACGTACCTATCGGGGGCCAGTCGTGGTGCAACACCTAATAAATCAGCCTTTATGTATCGATACTTGACATAGGTTTTCATGATATTTTTACTCCTAAGTATATATAACAATGGAATGGAACGTTGTTATATATATAAATATATATATATCTTAGTGGAATGGGACGCTAATATATATCTATACATATCAATTCATATACATCATCATAATTATTCATACAAAAATACTTAGGATATATGAGATTCACTTAAAATTGGATTCAGGATATATGAGATTCACTTGATATTGGATTCAGGATATATGAGATTACTGGATATTGGACACTGGATATATGAGTTTTCCTTGATATTGTACATTCAGGATTTATGAGACTTACATGATATGAGAGCCAATTTAGGGGCTGATTTGAGGAAATTAGGATTTGGATTGTCTTGATGGATTTTGGTCCTACCACGAGGTCAGGATTCCGTGGGAATGACAGGTCTTTATCCCATACTCCGCATTTATTGTTTATGCACTGCTTCATGTATTAGTAGTATCTGATAGAGTACCTTCCATGACTGTTGCATTTACATACCTTTATTTTATATGCATTGCTTCATGTATTAGTTGTACCTGCTAGAGTACCTTTCATGACTGTAGCATATATACATTGTCACATCATTGCTTCATGTATTAGTAGTACCTGATAGAGTACCTTACATGATTGTTCCATACAGATTGTCATATTATTGCTTCATGTATTAGTTGTACCTGCTAGAATACCTTTCATGATTGTTGCATACATATGACCGTTTATTGCTATTAGTTTGCATATGTTAGATTCGCGCTGTACGTGCATACTTGCGATTACCTTCATATGTTATTTACTATTCACGAGTTGGCAACTCACTCCCGTTGTGCCACAGTGTTTTGCAGGTTGTTCCCCAGAGTAGTTGAGGCAGGCTATTCATCTATCATATCATCTTTTGCTGCGGATATATCTTGGGCTCATAGTGTGCAGTTTTTGCTTAGGTGGGTTTTGCGGTTATCCTATGTTGCTTATTGTATAATCGTTGTATTCATGTACTCTCCATCTACTACTTTCATGTATGAATTAGAGACTTGATGTGAGGACGATATTGTATTTTATTTTGGTGACTTGGTTGTCTTTTATGCAGTTTTACTTATATCGTCTTTTATTTCTTCGGTACGGCGTCGTATATCTGTTGTGGTTGTTGTTTTCCGCCTTTTGGCGTGTTTTTGTTCCCGTTTGTGGATGCTTTACTTATATCTTTGTTGTACCCATTTTTGGAGTTTGTTTTTACAAAGGAGGTGCTGCCAAAATTTTAAAGGAAATAAAGTTAGACTTTTAAAGATTTGGGTTGAGATTTCAATGGTTTTAAAATTTCTATTATCACTTACTACTTTTGATGGTTTAGATTGCTGGGTTTTCGGCTTACTTAAATTGCGTTACGCCTGTAGACGTTGCGTAATTTAAAGGCCGTCATAGGCCAATTTCGGGTCGTGACAGTTTTCCTTCACTCTATTTCTTTATTTGGTTTAGATTTCTGGGCTATGGATTACATAGATTACGTATGCCTTGAGACGTTCGTAATTTAAGTGGCAGTCACGTTCCGTAACTTCGGGTCGTGACAGCCAGTGACATGCTGCTTTATGAGTGGTCATACTAATTGGCCGAGAGATGACCAGAGGAGTGTCAGAGTGGAATCGTTTCCGTTAGTACACCTGACCGGGAAGATGAGCCGATGGATTGCGAGATTGGTAATCTACAGAGAAAATGAGGATCCAGAGACAGAGGATGCCAAACCGTAAGCAGGAGGCAGGTGGATGTTCTTGCTCTGCCGGTTTTGGACGCACCGACATTTTTCGACATTGTAGGAGATGTACCTCAATGTCATTTGTTGCGATTGCGTTTGTGATCTGAGTATCACGCTTATATCGCTTGGATTTGAGTTTTGATGATTGAGTTTCATGATAATGTTTTCGTGCACCATGGCTGCACTTACTGGGTATTTACATTTTCTGCATAGTTATTGCACTTGATATATGTTTTATACACCGTTGTGTTGGTTTATAAATTGTGCATATCTATTGCACTTGATGTCGATTTTTTGCCTTGGTAGCATGTATTTATGGTTTCGTGGATTCGATGCTGTTGATTTGATTTCGTGCTTATTGTATGCATTTGCCTTCACGTATGCACTCAGTATAGCTTATATATGTTTGTAGTGCATTGATACGTGTTTTGTGCACGCGGTTGCACACGTTTATGATTTTATACACCTTGGTACACTCGGTGTTGTTTTTATACGCATTTGAGTTATTGATGAGTTTCCGTGCACTTGTTGCACCCGATTTGTATTTTGTGCATTTGTTGCAATAGATTTATACTCCGTGCATTTGTTGCACCAGTTTTGTATTTTGTGCATTTGTTGCACTAAATTTATATTCCGTGCATTTGTTGCACCAGTTTTGTATTTTGTGCATTTGTTGCACTAGATTTATATACTCCATGCATTTGTTGCACCAGATTCGTATTTTGTGCATTTGTTGCACCAGATTTGTATTTCATGCATTGGTTGCACCAGATTGGTATTTCGTGCATTGGTTGCACTAGATCTATACTCCATACATTGGTTGCTCCCGATGTATGACTTTGAGCATTTGTTTCACCAGAGTTATGTTTTTGTGTGCGTTTGCACTTGACGTTCGTTTTCATGCATGCTACTGCACTAGATGCTTTATACGGACCTAACGCGCTTGGGTTGGATTTTTGCGCATATTAGGCGCATGGTGTGGGATTTTGTGCACACCGGATGCACTTAATTTAGATTTTATTCGTGCATATCGGATGCACTTGACTGAGATTTTATTCGTGCATGTTGGATGCACTTGATTTCGATTTATTTCGTGCATGTCGGATGCACTTGATTGAGGTTCTATTCATGCATGTTGGATTCACTTGATTTAGATATCCATTCGTGCAAGTTAGTTGCACTGGGATGAAATTTTCGTGCACTCTAGATGCACTTGATGCTGTTATCATACACACCCGTTGCATTTGACAGATGCTTTTGTGCCCACCGGTTGAACTTAGTTTGGTTTTGTGCACATTCGTAGCACTTGTATTTGGCTTTGATTTCCGTGCGCACCAGACGCACGTGATTATTGGATACGCCTATGAGGCTGATTTTTGCTCTTGGGCATTACATTTTGATGTTGAGTACCATATGTAGTAGCCAAACAGGACTGATCTGAGGACAGTACCTGAGTACTTTGAACACATAAAAAGTTTACCAAGAGGTTTTCATAAAGGAGCTATAGTCTCGCTATTTCCTACGTGTCCGCGAGCGACACGAACGTTTATAAAGGAAAACCTTTTGAGATATTTGAAAACGGCGGAACGTATATTTGAGCAAAACATATATGAACGTATATCTATTATTTTACAAATGAGCGTCCGTCACTTGTGCCGTGAGTTACGCATCACACGACGATTCAGAAAATATTTTGCATGTGTTTTATTCAGTTTTAGGAGATTTTTTTCCAAGGATGCATACTATATACGTATGATAGTATTCGACTAGTGTATATTGGATTTCAGTAGTGGATTTCGAGATCTGTACCTCCATTGTAACTCCAATGATTGTGTGACGCTTGACGGAGTTCGATTTTGAGTTTCATACTCGTTTTCAGGCGCATACGATGCGCTGTGGTATTTCTGTATCTTCCGTGATTTCGTAGTCCTGTTGATTTAATCTGATTATTGAAATGTTTTAGTAATTGGGGATTGAAATTTAAATTCGGGGACCGAATTTAATTAAGGGGGGAGATTGTAACATTTCAGAAATATAAAATATTATTTTTAGAATTTTATATTAAAATAATATATTTCGCGAAAACTACTCGATTTACGAATTTGGGGTTTTCGTAAAATGGTATAAATATATACCAATATTTATGAAATAATTGGAGATTAAAATGATTTATTCATTTAAAAATATATTTATCGGATTTGGGTATTTTTATAATTAAATATATGCAAGTTTAAATTAAACTCGATTAGTGCACTACTAATCACGATTATGCCAAATCCGTCTTTTAATTATCATGGCTAGTGCACCATGACATGTTACATTTTGTTACATGTTGTATCATTTGTGTTTGTTTTATTGGTATTATGTGAATTATTGTGAGAAAAGAAAATGAGACAATTATTGGAGAGAGGGGGGACCAAATGATGAGACATGGGCATGTGAGAGGGTGAGAATAAGAGAGTGTGAGGATATGAGAGAGAGAGGGGCTTCCTTCTTTCCCCCATGGTTTTCTTCATCTCCTCCTTCATGCTACCTCCACCACTTCTACCTCCATGTTTCATCTCTAAAACCTTGGCAAAACCCTATACCCCCTTCACTAAAAATGATCATAACTTTTCTACAAACCCCATGGATGCTTCAAAGTTGGATTTTGAAGACTTTGAGCAACTCAAGAAAATTCTTGAGTTGCCCAATAAGGTAATTCCTGTTGGATATATGTATGCCCTACAGTCCATTTTATGTATATTGGATGCTTGGACATGTATATATATATACAGATGACTTTCTTGCTCGACATGATAGTATACTATCTGGTTTACTTTATCTTGACATGTTAATTTGATCATGCATCATACTCATTTTGTACATGTTGATAAAGCCCTTAGGATATTTGCTTACTACTACGACTATGATGCAGATCATACTTGTAACACCTTAGAATGTGTTTTGTGGCTAATTATATTTTATATATATGGTTTTTAATAAAAAGTTTACCAATTTAGGTTTTAAATATTTTATCCTATTTATTGAGTATTTTATTAGATTTTTCCTAGCCTTGCACACACTTGTGCATGATAACTAGGGTTGTTTTGGGGGTTTAACCATGATTAGCAACAAGGTGAACTAACCATTCCTTAATCTAGTTTAATATTGTTAGGTGTTTTGGGTTTTAAGCATGATGGTTGTTTTAAAATGAAAAATGAATTTAAAAGGATTTAAATTTGGGTTGAAGTGTTGACCATGTGAGAGAGGGAGAGAGAGAGTGCATGATGGGGCATGATGGCCTTTGCCATGCCTCATTAAATGAAGACAGAGAGTGGAGGGGTTGACATTGGGTGCTATCCTTTCTTTTCCTCTCACTCTTGTGCTCTTTTTCCTCTCATCCTCTCACTCACACACACACACACCCTCACAGCAGCAGCAGCAGCAGAAGACACAACAGCAGCAGCAGCTCCAGCAATAGCTTCAGTAGTGGCATCAGCATCACCAGAAGCTAGCAACAGCAGCAGCTCCATCAGCAACACACACACACACACACCCCACCATCAGCTTCTCCAGCAACAGAAGAGAAGCAGCAGCAGCAGAGGCTTCAGCAACAATACAAGAAGCAGTAGTAGCAGCAGTAGCAGCAGCAGCAAGCAGCATCAGCCTAGCAGCAGCAGCACCTGGCAACAGCAACAGGGCCCCCAGCAGCAGTAGCAACCCTCATCTCCTCTATACACTTCCTCTCCTGCCTTCTAGGGTTTGTTAGGGTATATTTTCTGAACCCAATCTCCTAGTTTCTTAGCTTGTGTGCTAATTAGCGTCGATTTGTGTTAATTAGCTAGTTTAGAGCTAATTATGGTGATTTGTGAGATGTTGTGGCAAATTGATGATTGTGTTAGATAACCCTAACTATTTTAGTGTTAATAGGGTCACTTCAACTGAGAAATAACCCAGATTACACTAAAATAGCATAAGCTTTCTAATTTGTGCAAATTGGTTATTTTAAAGCGATATATTGGCTTTCTGGAATCTGCTTTTGACCCGGATCCTTCAGGGTAAAATTGAGGAAACTGGAGCATTCTTGCTAGGTCTAGACACCACCACCTGAACATGAGACCCTAACTCTTACCTTAGGACGCAGATTTATTAGGTTTGGCCGCAATTTGCGGCCAAGTAGGGGGCAGGGGTGTTGGGGTCTTGGCTAGGATTGTCTGCTATGTTTACTAGTGTTTTGGCATGTATAGTTTTGTAAGTTTTGACCTGTAAGAAAATCTGGGGCAATATATCGTATTTGGTGTTCGTTGTGTTTGCGCGATACGCGCGATACGTGAGTGGGTTCTGTGATCCAGCATATCGCGGCATGTCGCGATGGTTTTAGACGCGTACACACACGATTCAGCGTATCGTGCACACGCGCGTTTAGTTCGCGACGCGAGTTTCTCGTTTTGGTTCGATATCGCGTTTTGCGGAATATTTGGCTTATATATATTTTCCATGTCTAAATTGCAGGTTTGCAGGCGGAGACTACGGATACTTCTACAGGGGGAGCAGATGGTAGGATTCACCTAGCGTGGAGTGTAGGTGAGTAGATTTAACATCTACAGGGGAATCGCCCGTATGGCGTTATGCGTCTGGGCTAGGATTCAAATACCCGTCGCACATTCTACGTCATTGTTAGAATTGCGCCTTTACTTTATTTCCTTGATATAGTTGTACTGTGACTAGCAGCCATAGGACACTACACATATTATTGACGGTTCATGTTGCACGGGCACGGATTGTATGCTACATACACACCGTCAATAATTGCCATGTCACACACAACCCTTTTTAGATACTATATTGCTTATCATACTTGGCATCTAGCTTATAGGTATACCTTGTACATATTTTACTTATACCCAGGGGGGTATACGACATATTTTACTTATAGGTAGATACCTATACTTAGCTGTACCTTATTGATTTCGCATACATCTGGTTTCAGCTACATGTTCTCATTTATATGCTCACATTCAAATATATCGCATTTATTTGTTCCTGGATTTGCTCATTGTTTATTTGGATTTTACATGGTGTTTTCTGGATTTGGGAACCATGGGAGTTTATGAAATTATGCATACATCGAAAAACCCGCTTTCCTTGAGATGATATTTGCGCGTCCACCATGAGTTTTATCGGTGCTGATTATATACTCCATACGAGGTGTGATTGCCGTATGAGAGTACATGGTGGGGCCCGGTATGGTTCCCCTCGGCAAGAAGATCGATGGATTTTGGCCGATTGAGCCTGGAGGCGGGCGAGTACCTACCGGTGACAGTACCCATGACTCGGCAGGGGATCACGGAGACACCGCTGGGAATCATGTACGTATGCATACGTCGAAAGGCGAGGGTCAGAGCTAGGCACTCGTGCTTTCGGGATAGCGTATGATACGTGATCCGGATTTCTGTGTCGGTGCTTGGCACTTTGTTTTCATGATATTTCTTTTAATACCTTTGTATATATAACAGGGGATTTAGTCGTTGTTATATATACCCTTACATCAATATTAGTGGAATGGGACGCTAATATATGTGTATTGCCCCCATCATATTTTATTTCTGCATACATATATATATATATATATATATAGGATGTTAGAAATTATTTGAAATTCGACTTGGGATATAGGTGATTCATTGAGATTGGATATTGGATATGAAAGAGATTGACGGTTTGTACATTCGAGATATAGGAGATCTACTCGGTTTTGTACATTGAGGTGATGTGAGACTTATGATGTGAGAGCCCAGTTTGGGGGCTGATTTGAGGACTTGGGATTTGACTGTCTTGATGGATTGTGATCCGGCCATGATGTCAGGTTTCCGTGGAAATGACATATTCCACCCCATACCTCACACTTATCTATTCTTTGCACAGATTCATATATTGGTAGTACATGTTAGTGTACCCCTATGATAGTTGCATATCTACTTTTTCATATCCCTATTGCATAGTCATTGCATACTATTATCATGTCATCATTGCTTCGCATATTGATTGTACCTCCTAGTGTGCTTTCCATTACCTTGCATTCACATGACATGTTATTACTGTAATCGCATATCTTAGATTCATGCTGTATGTACATTCTTGCGATTACCTGCATATGTTATCTACTATTCACGAGTTGGCAACTTACCCCCGTTGTGCCACAGGTGTTTCAGGTTATTCCCTAGAGTAGTCGAGGCGGGCTATTCCGCTTTTCAGCTATCATCTTTTGCTCCAGATACCGCATCAGCTCACAGTACTATTTTGCTTAGGTGGGTTGGTGGTTATCTGTATTTCATATTGTACATTCGTTGTATTTTGTACTCTCCATATACTATTGTATTGTTGACTTAGAGACTTGTTGAGGACGTTATTGTGTATTATTGTGGATTTTTCGCCTTTTATATACAGTTTCTTCCTATTGTATCTTATTTCTTCGCTACGACGTCGTATATTTATGATGTTATTGTTTTCCGTCTTGAGCTAGTTTTTTTACAAAAGGGGGTGTTGCCAAAATTTTAAGAAAGAAAGTAAGACTTTTAAAGAATTTGGGTTGCGATTTAAAACGTTTCAAAAACTTATATTATCTTTACCGTATTTTCTTGGTTTAGATTTCTGGGTTTTGGCTTTCTTTTACTGCTTTACGTCTTGTGGCGTTGCATAGTATTAGGGTCGTCACGGGCCAATTTTGGGTCGTGACAAAGTTGGTATCAGAGCGCTAGGTTTTACCTTTCGGAGTGTAGGATGACCTTAGTATGATGGAGTAGGTAGCTTAAGCAGAGTAACGTAGTGTATGTATGTCTGCAGCATACCCACGATGCGGTACCTTGCATTAAGTGACCTAAGTACAATTTGCTTGAAATTCCTTCTTTGATGATTCATATCCTTGAGGTTCGATTCCTTATTCTCATCGAATCTTATATCTATTTATAGCCTTGCCGCCGATGACTATGGGGACTCAGAGTGATGCAGCGAGGGCCGAGGTCAGAGTTGGCTCGGGTAAGACGAGTACTAACCAGGATGGCACTCTAGTTGCACAGGTGCAGACGGATCAGCCTACGACATATACTATGGATAGACTTTTGGCAGAGATGCAGGACTTCCGCTAGACTATGAGTTCTTTGGTTGATGTCGTTCGGGAGCTACGACAGGAGGTTGTCACCCCTGTTACTCAGTTGTCACTTATGATCAGCATGCAGCAGTCCGTCACCTACATAGCACCAGTGGTTGCAGCTCCAGTTGACGAGGCACATATTCCAGAGGCTCAGAGAGTGCCACGACAGTGGAGGACTCGTACCAGTGTACCAGCCCAGAGACAGGGATTTGGTCATCGAGACATATTTCGTGGCCGTCGCGGGAGTAGCAGAGGCTTAGGACGAAGACAGTCGTTCAACTCTAATCCCCAGGATGGTCAGCAGTCAGCGCGTGGATGTTTTCGATGCGGGAGCCTTCAGCACTTCGTCAGGGATTGTTCCTTAGCACCTCGTCAGAGTCGTATTCAGAGAGGCCGTGGACGTGGAAGATTCGCTCAGAGGGCTCAGTTTACCAGAGGAGTTCATCCAGCTGCGAGTAGAGGGCAGATACAGGAGTTTGCTTCTACTCATCGGGACGCGCAGACGTCCAATAAGGAGTTTTCAGGTACCCTTGATTTATATGTTCTTTTCATGTATTCGTTGTTTTTCATTCTTGTACCGTGGTTGGGTAGATTAGTCGTAGTTGTTTTAACTTCTGTCAGCGATTCTTTTATTGCGCGACACGTAATTCAGTTGTGTGCCAATCGGATAGGAGATAGAGATTCGTCCGTCGTTTTAGTCCTTCTAGAGATGTTGGATTTGACGTTCTCCTGGGCACGGACTGGTTAACTACGTTCTAGGCGTCTGTGAACTACCCTGAGGAAACAGTCAGGTTTGTTTCCCCCGACAAGTCAGTTCTTGTTGTGCAGGTGGATAGGTGTGCCGCCTCTCACAGCTTGAATTCGGCCTTTTTCGTTAGTCGGCTTTTGAGGAGATGTCGTGGATTCTTGGCGTTCATTCGTGATACCGGAGCCACAGTGGGATTGTTGGACCGAGTTCCTTTCGTGCGAGAGTTTTTCCAACGTTGTTCCGAATGAGCTGGCGAAGCTTGGGAGCTTAAGGATCAGCTGCAGAGTTGTGGTTTAGGGAGTTTTGTGCGTCTGAGTGTTTCGCTTTTGGAGGCTCCTATTTCTGTTCGTCAAGGAGAAAGACGGCAGTTTAAGGTTGTGTATCGACGAATCGTTAATTGAACCGGCTTATGGTGCGGATAGGTATCCTTACCTCGCCGTGACGATTTCTTCGATCAGCTCCACAGTGCGAGACATTTCTAAGTTTACTTGGGATCAGGTCATCATTATTGCGGGTTCGGAGTGATGGCATTCCGAAGTCTGCCTTATGCGTGCTATGGGCTTTGTGTGTGTTAGTGAGTCACAGGATTCACTGATGCCCTAGCAGCATTCGTTGATGTGATGAACCAGATTTCTGCAGGCCGTTCCTCAACCAGTTTTCGTTGTGTTAATTACGACATTCTGGTCTACTTAATTTGTCTTGAGGACAGGAGTAATACTTGGGGATTTGTTATGCAAATACTGGGAGAGCACCAGCAGTTCGCTAAATTCTCGGAGTGTTTCTTCAGGCTTGTTTTGTGTTGACTCCTAGGTCTCATAGTCACGGGAGACGGTTTCGTATGGTTCCGAGGGAGATCGTGGCCGTAGAACCTAGGCCCAGACCTGTGTGCAGGATGGAGATCCGCAGATTGTTAGGCTTAGCAGGTTTCTACCACCGTTTCATGCAGGATTGCTAGAGTAGTGCTGCACCGTCGACTGAGTTGACCGGAAAGGAGGTTTCTTTTCTTTGGACTGAGGCATGTGTGCGGAATTTTCAGCAGTTGATGATTCGGTTAACAACTGCATTAGTCCTTTCTTTGCTTTTGGTTCGGGCGACCTTGTTGTTTAACTGTAATGTTTCTTGAGTGGGCTCGAGTGTGTACTGAAGTGACACTATAGAGTTATCGCTTTTGCTTCCTTACATTGGAGGAAGTACGAGGAGGATATTCCACTCATGATCTGGAGATGGGCGCGGTGGTTTTGCGTTGGAGATTTGGAGACACCATCTGTTCGAGAGTCATGTCAGATTTTCACAAACCACCAGAGCTTAACGTACATCTTCCTGCAGCGGATTTTGATTGTTGTGATAGTCTTCTACAGATTTACAGTTCTTTTGTGATCGTCGAGTACAGCTTTAGTTCGTCTCTACGGAGGGGACAGCTTGCTCATGTCCGCACCCGACCATTTTTCCTTAATCGTTTTTGCGAGACACTGCCCGCCCATGCTCGTTCGTCAGTGATACTTGAGCATACTCGGCTGGGTAATGATTCAGAGACCTTGAATTGTGACAATGGTGTGCTAAGTTAGGGACGCGTTTGTGTACCTGGTATCATCGGGTAGAGACGTGTAATCCTAGAACATGCACCTCTGTCAACTCTCTATGATCATTCAAGTTCCACCAACATTTAACATGACTTGTAAGATAGTTACGGGTGGACAGGAATATGAAGAGAAGTTTCAAGTTTCGTTTCGAGGTGTCTGTCTTGTTGTGTGCTTGGGTCGAGCATCTGAGGCCGGCTGAAGAGTTGCAACCTTTTACCGTTCCGAAGCAGGAATGGGAGCAGATCTCCACGAATTTTGTTATGGTTTCTACCCAAGTTTGGTCAGGGTGTGACTCTATTCGGATTCTTGCCGTCCGGTTATACTCAATGTGCTCAGTTGTTTCTTGTTAAGTCGTGTGTTTGTTTTGATTGTTGTCAGCAGTTGGGGATCGTCACTCGCCATCGTTAGGGTTCTCCTTCGATAGCTGTTATCAGGAGACACTCCAATTGGCCACCTTTAGGTTTAGGGGTTAGGTCGTGTCGATCACCAGTCTGTTGTTTTTCTGACTCTGCGTAAGTAGGACTTTGGACCCCAGCTAGTCTAGAGACTTCGGAGATGGTCTAGTTATGTTAGGTCAGGATGGGAATTGTCCATTGCGAACTGAGGTCTCATGCCGACTGCGTTGGTCATAGACACGAGGTCGTAGGGACAGATCATATATTCCTACGGACTTTTCGATGAATGACGTGTTGGATTTTGGGAAGCTTGTCCCAGGATTTAGGTCCTTCTGAGATCCTATAAGCGAGTTAGTTTCGTTGCCTTTAATTTGGCTCTTCCGCCCAGATTATTGGATTTTCACCCCGTATTCCTTGTGTTGATGCTTTACAATTACCTTCATGACCTTTCTGACATAATTTGGCACCAGACCATTTGGTTTGGACGCGATCGTTTCGCTCACCGGCAGCCATTGTGTTAATGGCTCGGCAGGTGGAGGAACATCGGTCAAGGGTCTTGCCATCTGTGAAGGGTTTTTCTTGGACATAGCCATATAGTGAGGTAATCACTTGGGAGGCTGCGAGCGAGATTTGAGAGTTGTAATCTCCTCTTTGAAGGTACGCGTATCGGTATATTTTTAAATTCGGGGACGAATTTCTTTTAAGGAGGGAGATTGTAACACCTTAGAATGTGTTTTGTGGCTAATTATATTTTATATGTATGGTTTTTAATAAAAAGTTTACCAATTTGGGTTTTAAATATTTTATCCTAATTATTGAGTACTTTATTAGATTTTTCCTAGCCTTGCACACACTTGTGCATGATAACTAGGGTTGTTTTGGGGGTTTAACCATGATTAGCAACATGGTGAACTAACCATTCCTTAATCTAGTTTAATATTGTTAGGTGTTTTGGGTTTTAAGCATGATGGTTGTTTTAAAATGAAAAATGAATTTAAAAGGATTTAAATTTGGGTTGAAGTGTTGACCATGTAAGAGAGGGAGAGAGAGAGTGCATGATGGGGCATGATGGCCTTTGCCATGCCTCATTAAATGAAGAGAGAGAGTGGAGGGGTTGACATTGGGTGCTATCCTTTCTTTTCCTCTCACTCTTGTGCTCTTTTTCCTCTCAACCTCTCACTCACACACACACACCCTCACAGTAGCAGCAGCAGCAGAAGACACAGCAGCAGCAGCAGCTCCAGCAATAGCTTCTGCAGTAGCATCAGCATCACCAGAAGCTAGCAACAACAGCAGCTCCATCAGCAACACACACACACCCACACCACCATCAGCTTCTCCAGCAACAGAAGAGAAGCAGCAGCAGCAGATGCTTCAGCAACAATACAAGAAGCAGTAGTAGCAGCAGTAGCAGCAGAAAGCAGCATCAGCCTAGCAGCAGCAGCACCTGGCAACAGCAACAGGGCCCCCAGCAGCAGTAGCAACCCTCATCTCCTCTATACACTTCCTCTCCTGCCTTCTAGGGTTTGTTAGGGTATATTTTCTGAACCCAATCTCCTAGTTGCTTAGCTAGTGTTCTAATTAGCGTCGGTTTGTGTTAATTAGCTAGTTTAGAGCTAATTATGGTGATTTGTGAGATGTTGTGGCAAATTGATGATTGTGTTAGATAACCCTACCTATTTTAGTGTTAATAGGGTCACTTCAACTGAGAAATAACCCAGATTACACTAAAATACCATAAGGTTTCTAATTTGTGCAAATTAGTGATTTTAAAGCGATATATTGCCTTTCTGGAATCTGCTTTTGACCCGGACCCTTCAGGGTAAAATTGAGGAAACTGGAGCATTCTTGCTAGGTCTAGATACCACCTCCTGAACACGAGACCCTAACTCTTACCTTGGGCCGCAGATTTATTAGGTTTGGCCGCAATTTGCGGCCAAGTAGGGGGCAGGGGTGTTGGGGTCTTGGCTAGGGTTGTCTGCTATGTTTACTAGTGTTTTGGCATGTATAGTTTTGTAAGTTTTGACTTGTAGGAAAATCTGGGGCAATATATCGTATTTGGTGTTCGTTGTGTTTGCGCGATACGCGCGATACGTGAGTGGGTTCTGTGATCCAGCGTATCGCGGCGTGTCGCGATGGTTTTAGACGCGTACACACACGATTCAGCGTATCGTGCACACGCGCGTTTAGTTCGCGACGCGAATTTCTCGTTTTGGTTCGATATCGCGTTTTGCGGAATATTTGGCTTATATATATTTTCCATGTCTAAATTGCAGGTTTGCAGGCGGAGACTACGGACACTGCTACAGGGGGGAGCAGATGGTAGGATTCACCTAGCGTGGAGTGTAGGTGAGTAGATTTAACATCTACAGGGGAATCGCCCGCATGGCGTTATGCGTCTGGGCTAGGATTCAAATACCCGTCGCACATTCTACGTCATTTTTAGAATTGCTCCTTTACTTTATTTCCTTGATATAGTTGTACTGTGACTAGCAGCCATAGGACACTGCACATATTATTGACGGTTCATGTTTCACGGGCATGGATTGTATGCTACACACACACCGTCAATAATTGCCATGTCACACACAACCCTTTTTAGATACTATATTGCTTATCATACATGACATCTAGTTTATAGGTATACCTTGTACATATTTTACTTATACCCAGGGGGTATACGGCATCTTTTACTTATAGGTAGATACCTATACTTAGCTGTACCTTGTTGATTTCGCATACATTTGGTTTCAGCTACATGTTCTCATTTATATGCTCACATTCAGATATATCGCATTTATTTGTTCCTGGATTTGCTCATTGTTTATTTGGATTTTACATGGTGTTTTCTGGATTTGGGAACCGTGGGAGTTCATGAAATTATGCATACATCGAAAAACCCGGTTTCCTTGAGATGATATTTGCGCGTCCACCATGAGTTTTATCGGTGCTGATTATATACTTCATACGAGGTGTGGTTGCCGTATGAGAGTACATGGTGGGGCCCGGTATGGTTCCCCTCGGCAAGAAGATCGATGGATTTTGCCGATTGAGCCTGGAGGCGGGCGAGTACTTACCGGTGACAGTACCCATGACTCGGCGGGGGATCACGGAGACACCGCTGGGAGTCATGTACGTATGCATACGTCGAAAGGCGAGGGTCGGAGCTAGGCACTCGTGCTTTCGGGATAGCATATGATACGTGATCAGGATTTCTGTGTCGATGCTTGGAACATTGTTTTCATGATAATTCTTTTAATACCTTTGTATATATAACAGGGGATTTAGCCATTGTTATATATACCCTTACACCAATATTAGTGGAATGGGACGCTAATATATGTGTATTGCCCCCATCATATTTTATTTCTGCATACATATGTATATATATATATATATATAGGATGTTAGAAATTATTTGAGATTCGACTTGGGATATAGGTGATTCATTGAGATTGGATATTGGATATGAAAGAGATTGATGGTTTGTACATTCGGGATATAGGAGATCTACTCGATATTGTACATTGAGGTGATGTGAGACTTATGATGTGAGAGCCCAGTTTGGGGGCAGATTTGAGGACTTGGGATTTGACTGTCTTGATGGATTGTGATCCGGCCACGATGTCAGGTTTCCGTGGAAATGACATATTCCACCCCATACCTCACACTTATCTATTCTTTGCACAGATTCATATATTGGTAGTACATGTTAGTGTAACCCTATGATAGTTGCATATCTACTTTTTCATATCCCTATTGCATAGTCATTGCATACTATTATCATGTCATCATTGCTTCGCTTATTGATTGTACCTTCTAGTGTGCTTTCCATTACCTTGCATTCACATGACATGTTATTACTGTAATCGCATATCTTAGATTCATGCTGTACGTACATTCCTGCGATTACCTGCATATGTTATCTATTATTCACGAGTCGGCAACTCACCCCCGTTGTGCCACAGGTGTTTCAAGTTATTCCCCAGAGTAGTCGAGGCGGGCTATTCCGCTTTTCAGCTATCATCTTTTGCTCCAGATACCGCATCAGCTCACAGTACTATTTTGCTTAGGTGGGTTGGTGGTTATCTGTATTTCATATTGTACATTCGTTGTATTTTGTACTCTCCATCTACTATTGTATTGTTGACTTAGAGACTTGGTGAGGACGTTATTGTATATTATTGTGGATTTGTCGCCTTTTATATACAGTTTCTTCCTATTGTCTCTTATTTCTTCGCTACGGCGTCGTATATTTATGATGTTATTGTTTTCCGTCTTGAGCTATTTTTTTTACAAAAAGGGGTGTTGCCAAAATTTTAAGAAAGTAAGTAAGACTTTTAAAGTATTTGGGTTGCGATTTCAAATGTTTCAAAAACTTATATTATCTTTTCCGTATTTTCTTGGTTTAGATTTCTGTTTTTGGCTTTCTTTTACTGCGTTACGTCTTGTGGCGTTGCGTAGTATTAGGGCCGTCACGGGCCAATTTTGGGTCGTGACAATACTAGTGGGACACGCGTACTTTATAAGCATATCCTTGAACTATTCCTAGTCGTGGGTGTATCGAGACGGGGCATCGATATTCCAGAGTAGACTAGCGTATACCATTCTTTTCCCATATGATGGGCGATGGATGATCCTATATCCATCTGGTGTGGAGACACCAAAGATTGTATACGGGTGCTCAGTGGACACTGGGTACACTGAACAAACTGGCCGAGAACTCCTATGTGATATTATATCTATCGTCGGATAGCAGTTCTCAGGTGACACTGGTACAGGTTAGCCTGTAAACCCGAGATCGACATATAGTCTTGTGTGTCCTCCCACTGTACTTTGTTCTCCACCCTATCACGGCTCTACCGAGTCATGCAAACAGGTGGATTTTGGGTACAGTCCCATGGCACATAGAGGCAATGAGCGATAGGAGGGGTTTCGTCTCTCCCGGCATTGGGGGTTGATTTTACGCTATGCTCGATTAGCTATAACAGCAAGTCCCTGGCCAGGGCTGCTGAGATTTACTGATAAGTGTTATCAGTAGTTTCTTGATCTATTATGAGCTATACACCGGCATGACTTATTCAGTTATTGGGGTCGACGATACCATCCATAGACTCGATATGCAGCATATCTGAAGAAGAGACCGGAATGTACGGTAAGTGTTGCCAGTTGGCTCGATGAGAGTTTTTGACAGCTTTGCTTATTTTTCTTCTGATCGCTCAATACCCGGGTGGCCGTTACGTTTAGCTAACTGCTAGCGGCTTGTGGGTGTTTGATGTGATCATCACCTACTGTCGGCGTATTGACGAGTCTTAGAGTCCCACACAGGAGTTTCCTAGCTCAAGAAAAACGATGTGGTGTGCATATGAGATATGCGCGGGGACCCAATTAAATGGGTGTATGTGATACCGTATATTAATCGGGCATTTTTCTATTGGTCGAGTCATATGTGATACGACCGGTTTGTTAAATCAAGTGTTGATTTAACTTTGACTTTATAGCTCACTTTTGTTAAACCCTTTTCTACTTTGATGTATGCATGCATGTATGCACATGTTGATGTGTATGGACACATACATGCATACATGGTATCATGGTTGTTGATACACTAAAGATGGAAATACAAGACTCACATGGGAATAAATTATGTATATATTTATTTTAGAATTAAAGAAAAAGAAAATTCACTCATGGTTGATAATTCTACACACTTCCTTCACTTAACCCTTGCTTTGACCTTGAGTTTATTTTCCTTAGTTGCTTTGACTCCAAAATAAATATCTAGATATTTATTTACCCATGGTTAACTATGAGAATTACTTTTATTTATATTATTCATTCTCATTTTTAATGAGAGAGGATTATCTTTTGAGCTCAAGCATTTTGCCATCTCCTTCTTCTTCCTCCAAGCTCTCTTGAGATTTCTAGTGAGTGAGGTTTATAAAAAGAAAGGGTTTTGAAGTGAGAAAACAAACCACATCATCATTCTATACTAGTATAGCCCATTAGTTTAGAGTGTTAGCTCCACTTCCTCATTGATCAAGTATAGCAAGGAGCTTTGTACAAAGGGGCTTCGGGTGGATCGTCGTGGACTAGGAAGGTCTCTAGCGAGCCGGTTCAAACTCTCAAGGATCCAAGGAGTCAAGAGAAGAGGTCTACAAAGGTTGTATTCTCTTCACATAGTGATAGTTTTCTTGTTGTATGGGATACTAGTTTGTTGATACCCTAAAATTCTAGTTCGATTGATGGTTAGATTGCTTAACACCTCCCCAAAATTTTATTGTTGTATGTGTGATGCTTGAAAACCCTAGGAATGATGCTAAGGAATCCGAAAAGTGGTATCAGAGCCTAGCTAGTGCTTTAGGGTAACCTAGACGGCATTAAAAACTCAATCGAACATTAAAAATGAGATTTTTACATGCTCACTGGAAATTTTTTCAAAATTTAGAATTTTGTGGTTTAAAAATATCCAGAAAATAGTGCAGGGTTTTCTGTGGATCCCCAAGAAGAACGAGCGCCTAACTCGACACAACGACCACGGAACCACGGCCAAATCAGGCATTTGCGGCGGTTCCGCGACGCCATTGGTGAGGCTTAGACCGTGCCTTCCTGTGCTGATCCATGGGTACATTTTGTGCTCTCTGGGAATTTTTAAAAATAGGTTCAAGTGTTGAGATCTATGGATTCAGTGGGTATGTTGATGTGTTGATTGATATATTTAACGTCGTCTAATATTTATGAATGTGATACAATATTTGGAATCTACGCTAATTAGTTTTAAGAAAATTAATTGATTATTTGTAAATCTAACATTTTGGTCTCGTTGGATATCGGAAATCTTGTTGAATTACCCGATCTTTTTTGAAAAAGTGTTTTCATTATTAAGACCTAAATGTAAGATCTACAGTGTTAGCATGAAATCCTTGGTATGTGATATTCCAAGTTTGCGATGTTTAAGAAAAAGTGTGGATTCTAAATGTTGTAGTTTTTCATTTCTTTTCTGCGACCGTAAGTGTAATATGCGGTGTATTGCCGGTTTCGTTGCTATACGTCAAAAACAATTGGGATACGCATATTTACTTACGTTGACGACATGTGTTGTTATGAGTTGCTGTGATATGATGTGCAGGATCGTCGTGATTGAATAGCCGGGGGTTTTATGTGAGATGAGAGTTTTTATTTTCAATCATGTAAAATTAATTCTATATAATATTCTTTTATTTGGTGGAACTTCCGGGTTGAGGATGATGTCACCATTATTGTATATTATTTACTTTTCCGTATTAGGATAGACCAAAGGAGGGGATCACAAGTGACCGGGTTCTAGGGTTCAGTGCGAGGCCATCTCGAGGAGTCGAGACCGGGTTTCCTAAAGTCTAGAATTGGCAGGGTCACTTGCCGCTTTCGTAGGGGTCTAGGGGTGTGGGCTTGGCTATTCATCGCGACCGTGGAATCCGTATTTTCTATTGTTGGCTAAATACAAAATACGAACCTCCTAGATATCCTATATTTTTATATATGCTTCTGCTTTTGATATTCTGTGATGTGATTACTTAATATCTTAGACGAATGGATTATTATTATATATATGATATATAATAAACGTTGCTTATGACCTACATCCGCACTAGTCCCGCCCCGCTATGCCGTTAGTTAAGTAACCTAACGGTGCATAACGGGACACTGAGGTGAATGCGGATGGCATAAGAGTACGTTCTATTTTTCTTTCTTTTCTGTGATGGCTTAGGAACTTAAATGATGGGACTACATTAATAAGATTAATGTAAGGAAAAAGAAACCTAAAGATGTTGTAGAAACAAATTTGAAACCCACTCGGCCTTTTTATGAAAAAGAAAGTTTCAAAAGATGCGGAGCTTAAGCCACTCCTTTTCTAAACTATTTTGATTCTACAACGAGATCAAGTTCAAAGCGTTAAAGGTTTTCATAAAAAACCATCCGCAACCCTCCGTCATTTTCGAAAGCAGAGTACTTAGTATTCGTGCTACGTATGTTGATTATAGTCAAGGCGTAGTGCACGGTAGCTAATTGATGTATTCCTACAAAACATAGGATGCGATTGGTTAGGACATTCATGTGATTATGTTGATCATAGTCAAGGGTTATATGGGTAGGTCTAGTTAATCACGAAATGACGGGTAGAACTTGACTTGTGCTTATGATATGTTGACCATAGCCAAGCTCATAAGTAGCTAAGGGTAAAAACCATGTCGGGAGTTTCAAGAGTTAAAATTTGCAATGAGATTGCATACCTTTTTATATGATAGTTGGATCCCGATCCCACTGTGAGTAAGAGTTACTCTCAGGAGACTTTTGCATTTTACAATTAGCTAATCCAATAGGTGTCTAGAAAAGTGTCAACGGGGTTAGACCTCTGGGAAAATGAGGTTTATTTTAATTAGGTCTGTGCGAAAGCACGCGGAACCTCGCTCAAAATACCGACACTGGCCTGGCTGACCGGTTAGCGAAACTGTAGAATGTAATTAATCCTGAATAGTTTTCTTTTTGAGGTTTAATGAAAGAAAATTTGATAAAACTAGTGGGAGACATCGATTAGATAAGATAATAACCAATCTAAATCTTTGCAAGAGCATTTCGCTTAGCGTATTCTTTTCTCTCTCCTAATGGCAGATACCAGATGACGGGACTTAAGCTTATTTTATAGAAAAACAAACTGACAGGACCGAATTATAAAGAATGGTTTAGGAACCTGAACATTGCACTCTCATATGATAAAGCATTATATGTCCTCACTGCCAAAGCCCTACCCTCCCCAGGTCCTGAATCATCTGTTTCGGATAAGGAGATCCGAAAAACATGGGATATTGATTATGACACGACCAAATGCCTCGCGCTTGCATCTATGGATAATGTACATCAGAAGCAGCATGAGAAGATGGATGTTCAATCCATCTTTCTCCATACAAAGGATCTGTATGGAGAGCAATCTCGGGCTTTACGCTACGAGGCATCTCGAAAGCCGTTTCAGATGCCGATGGCTTTTGGCACATCAGCAGGTGAACATGTCTTGAAGATGATTGGTCTTATAGAAGAACTGGAGGACCTAGGTCAGACCATGGATAACGAGCAATATACTGATATTGTTCTACAGTCTCTCCCCCCTCCCTTTGCTCCATTCATAGTGAACATCAATATGAACAATTTGGAGAAATCACTGCCTGAACTTCTCAATATGTTGAGAAGTGCAAAGAGCATGCTTAAGACGGAGAAAACTCCCGCTCTGCTTGCTGGGTCATCTTCCTCTTCCGTCCCAAAAGCCAAGGTCAAGGGAAAGAAGATGAAGAAACCCACAAAACCGAGAGGTGGAGTAGTAAAGGTGAAGGGGAAAGACAAATCCGGGGCCGCGGGAAGTGGAAAAGGAGAATGTTTTTTCTGCCACAAGTCGGGACATTGGAAACGCAATTGTGCTTTGTATCTTGCTGATCTCAAGAAGAAGAAGCATACTGATGCTTCCGCTTCAGGTGTGTTTGTAACTAAAAACTTTTTTTCTATAAACCTCTGCATCTTGGGTATTAGATACCGGTTCTGGTTCTCACATCTGCAATTGTATGCAGGGATTGAGAAACAGTAGAATTTTGAAGACCGATGACCATACTCTTCGGGTTAGAAATGGTTCCAATGTACATGATGTATCTGTAGGAGAGTATCATCTGGGGTTGCCTTCAGGATGTATTTTGGTTTTGAACCCTTGTTATTATGTACCTAGTATGCTATTTAATATAATATCTGTTTATTTGCTAGACAATGAAGGATATCATTTTGGGTTGCAAAATAATGTTATGAACATTAACTTGAATCAACAGTTGATTGGGTGTGGTACACTAAATAATGGTATATATGTCCTAAACCAATACACAGTTTTCAATATACAGCATACAAATAAAAGAAAATTTCCAGATATAAATGAAGCTTTTCTTTGGCATTGTAGATTTGGTCATATTAATGAAACAAGACTAAACAAGCTACATAAAGATGGATATTTGAATCCTTTTGTAAATTTTATGCGACTTGTCAGTCCTGTATCAAAGGTAAAATGACCAAAACTCCGTTTACTGGACACGGAGAAAGAGCTGTGGAACTCTTAGGCCTCATACATAGTGATGTATGCGGACCAATGTCTACACATGGTAGAGGCGGTTTTTCCATACTTCATCACTTTTACTGATGATTTCTCAAGATTCGGACACGTGTTTTTATTAAAGCATAAATCTGAACCTTTCGAGAAATTCAAGGAGTACAAACTTGAAGTAGAAAAACAAACAAGCTTGAGTATCAAGAAAGTTCGATCGGATCGAGGTGGAGCGTATTTGAGTACAAAGTTTTCTGACTTCTTAAAAGAGAATGGGATTCTCTCTCAGCTCACTCCCCTTACACACCACAGCACAAAGGTGAGTCAGAACGGAGGAATCGTACCCTATTAGATATGGTACGGTCCATGATGTGTGATGCTGAGTTACCGCATTCCTTTTGGGGTCATGCATTGGAGACAACAATGTATCTGTTAAACAGGGTTCCAACCAAGACCGTGTCTACCACTCTATATGAGATATGGTATGGAAAAAGACCATCTCTTAAAAGAGTTAGGATATGGGGTTGTCCGGCGTTTGTCAAAAAGCAGAATCCAGACAAACTCGAGACACGATTGGTCATGTGTAAATTTGTGGGATATCCAAAATATTCATATGGATATCTATTCTACCATAAGGAGGAACAAAAGGTGTTTTTTTCTCTACATGCCAGATTTTTAGAAAATTAAATTTTTACAAATAGTACTAATGGCAATGCGATAGAACTAGAAAAGGTTCTAGAGACACAAATTACACATGACGAATTGGTTGAAACTGATGTTGCAGTAGAACTTCAAGAAGCTCAGCCGCTTCGGAGATCTAGTAGAACTTCTCGTCCACCAGAGAGATACTATGGGTTTTTCATTGATGGTGGTAGAGAAGATTGCATCATGGATGATGATGACCCTACTAGTTTTCAGCAAGCTGAGATCCGAAATGGAGTCCATGTACACCAACAAAGTATGGACTTTGGACGTTGTACCTCCAGGGATAAAACCCGTAGGGTGCAAATGGATCTTTAAGAGAAAGATTGGTATAGATGGACAGGTAAAGACCTTTAAAGCAAGGCTTGTAGCGAAGGGTTTTTGTGAAAGACCAGGATTGGACTATGATGAAACTTTCTCTCCAGTAGCAATGCTTAAATCCATTCGGATCATACTTGCTATTTATGCTCACTACGACTATGAAATCTGGCAGATGGACGTTAAAACTGCATTTCTAAATGGAGATTTAGAAGAATGCGTTTTTATGGATCAGCCAGAGGGCTTCATTGACAGTGGGAGAAGCGAAAAGGCATGTAGGTTGCTTAAATCCATTTATGGATTAAAGCAGGCATCACGGAGCTGGAACATCTGCTTTGATGATACAATCAAAGAGTTTGATTTTGTCAAAAATATAGATGAACCATGCATTTATAAGAAGATTGTAGGGAGTACTGTCACATTCCTCGTATTGTACGTAGATGACATTCTCTTGATAGGAAATGATATTCCTATGTTACAATCGGTCAAACTATTCTTATCACAAAGGTTCTCCATGAAGGACCTGGGTGATTCCTCATGCATTTTGGGCATAAGGATCTATAGAGATAGATCCAAGAGGTTATTGGGATTGTCCCAATTAAAGTACATTGACATCATCCTAAAAAGGTTTAGTACAGAAGATTCTAAGCATGGTGCCTTGCCCGCTTGCCATGGAATCACTCTCTCTAAGGACTTCTGTCCGAAGACTGATGAAGAGAGAGCTCGCATGAGTATTATACCCTACGCTTCAGCCGTAGGATCTCTAATGTATGCGATGTTATGTACTCGCCCTGATGTAGCTTTTGCACTAGCTGTAGTAAGCAGGTATCAATCCAACCCAGGGGAGAAACATTGGATAGCAGTGAAGAACATTCTTAAGTACTTACGAAGGACTAAAGAATTATTCTTGGTGTATGGTAATGGGGATCTCTAAATGGAGGCCTTTACCGATTCCAGCTTCCAAAGTGATATGGATGACAGCAAATCTATCTCAGGGTTTATATTTACCCTCAATGGAGGGGCGGTTAGTTGGAAAAGTTCCAAACAGGATACCATTGCAGACTCCACGATGGAAGCTGAGTATATTGCTACAAACGATGCTGCCAAGGAAGCCGTCTGGATGAGGAAGTTCGTCGCGGAACTAGGAATAGTTCCAACTATTGTTGATCCAATACCATTGTATAGTGATAATAATGGGGCTATGGCGTTGGCCAAAGAACCCAGGTCCCATCAGAAGTCCAGACACATCCTGAGGCGATATCATTTGATCCGAGAGATAGTAGATCGCCACGAGATCGAGATTCGGAGAGTAGATACAAAGAATAACACCGCGGATCCACTTACCAAGGCCCTTCCACAGCCGCAACATGAGCGACTTTTTAAGATGTTGGGTATGAGATACGCCAACAATTGGCCTTAGTGCAAGTGGGAGATTGTTGGATATATGTATGCCCTAGAGGCCATTATATGTATAGTGGATGCTTGGACATGTATATATATATACAGATGACTTTCTTGCTCGACATGATAGTATGCTATCTAGTTTACTTTATCTTGACATGTTTATTTGATCTTGCATTTTACTCATTTGGTACATGTTGATAAAGCCCTTAGGATATTTGCTTGACTACTGGGACTATGATGCAGATCATACTAGTGGGACACGTGTAGTTTATAAGCATATCCTTGAACTGTTCTTAGTCGTGGGTGTATCGAGACGGGGCATCGATATTCCAGAGTAGACTAGCGTATACCATTCTTGTCCCATATGATGGGCGATGGATGATCCCATATCCAACTGGTGTAGTGACACCAAAGATTGTATAAGGGTGCTCAGTGGAGACTGGGTATACTGAACGGACTCGCCGAGAACTCTAATGTGGTATTATATCTATCGTGGGATAGCAGTTTTCAGGTGACACTGGTACAGGTTAGTCTGTAGACCCGAGATCGTCATAGAGTCTTGTGTGTCGTCCCACTGTACTTTGATCTCCACCCTACCACAGCTCTACTGAGTCGTGCAAACAGGTGGATTTTGGGTACACTCCCGAGGCACATGGTGGCAATGAGCGATATGATGGGTTTCGTCTCTCCCGGTATTGGGGGTTGATGTTGCGCTATGCTCGATTGGCTATAACAGCAAGTCCCTGGCCAGGACTGCTGAGATTTACGAATAAGTGTTATCAGTAGTTTCTCGATCTGTTATGAGCCATACACCGGCATGACTTATTAAGTTATTTGGGTCGACGATACCATCCCTAGACTCGATATGCAGCATATCTGACGAAGAGACCGGACTGTATGGTAAGTGATGTCCATTGGCTCGACTGGAGTTTTTGACAGCTTCGCTTGTTTTTCTTCTGATCGCTCAATACCAGGGTGGCCGTTACGTTTAGCTCACCGCTTGCGGCTTGTGGGTGCTTGATGTGATCATCACCTACTATCGGCGTATTGACGAGTCTTAGAGTCCCACACAGGAGTTTCCTAGCTCAGGCAAAACGATGTGGTGTGCATATGAGATATGCGCGGGGACCCGATTAAATGGGTGTATGTGATACCGTATATTAATCGGGCATTTTTCTATTGGTCGAGTCGTATGTGATATGACCAGTTTGTTAAATCCAGTGTTTATTTAACATTGACTTTATAGGTCACTTTTGTTAAACCCTTTTCTACTTTGATGTATGCATGCATGTATGCACATGTTGATGTGTATGGACACATACATGCATACATGGTATCATGGTTGTTGATACACTAAAGATGGCAATGCAAGACACACATGGGAATAAATTATGTATATTTATTTTAGAATTAAAGAAAAAGAAAGTTCACTCATGGTTGATAATTCTACACACTTCCTTCACTTAACCCTTTCTTTGACCTTGAGTTTATTTTCCTTAGTTGCTTTGACTCGAAAATAAATATCTTGATATTTATTAACCCATGGTTAATTGTGAGAGTGACTTTTATTTATATTATTCATTCTCATTTTTAATGAGAGAGGATTGTCTTTTGAGCTCAAGAATTTTTCCATCTCCTTCTTCTTCCTCCAAGCACAATTGAGATTTCTAGTGAGTGAGGTTTATAAAAAGAAAGGGTTTTGAAGTTAGAAAACAAACCACATCATCATTCTTTACTAGTATAGCCCATTAGTTTAGAGATTTAGCTCCACTTCCTCATTGATCAAGTGTAGCAAGAAGCTTTCTGTAAAGAGGCTTCGGGTGGATCATCGTGGACTTGGAACGTCTCTAGCGAGCCGGTTCAAACTCTCAAAGATCCAAGGAGTCAAGAGAAAGTTTTCTAGCTGTATGAAATACTAGTTTGTTGATACCCTAAAATTCTAGTTTGATTCATGGTTAGATTGCTTAGCACCTCCCCAAAATTTTATTGTTGCATGTGTTATGCTTGCAAACGCTACGTATGGTGCTAAGGAATCCCAACAATTCCTACACTTCTAGTTTAGTTTTTGAGTTTCCTAGTACCCTATAGTAGTTTAGAGTTAAATCGATTTAGATTAGTGATGTTTGGAAATTCCAAGAGAAGGTTTAGGTGATTGTGTGGACTTGTGATCTGTAGTAGGTGTTTACTTAACCCTTTGTTGTGTTTTACTGGCCAAGACCCGAGAATAGCACAAAAATACGAACTTAGAAATTGTCCCGTGTCGGTTTTTTGGAGTTTGTTAGCCTACAGGGTATCTGGAGCAACTTGGGCCATTTATGAGAAAATCAAACAAGTCCAGTGACCTAGCTAAACGACCAGAAGACCACCACCAAAGTTCGAGCCAGTTTCACCCTACCAAGGCCAGCGAGATCGGATTTTCTGGTGATGTCGCCAGATTTCTGTTGGGTTCTGGGGTTGGGTTTTTTGCTGTAGCTCCTAATCCTTATAAACAATTCCATGTATTTGCTTGTTTAGTCCCAATTAACCTGAGATGAAATCTGGGAGTGAATTCTTATGTTGCTGAATTTGGTATTTGTGATTTATGAACTTGGGTTTTGGTATTTCATATTGTATTGGGTCGTTTGATGTTTGTACGTTAAAGACGAGGGTTGTTTGGTTGTTTTTGCATGCGTAGACTATAGGTTCTAACCTATGAGCGCACTATGTACCGTATCGGTTTTCCGGACTTGATTTTAATAGCATTGCGACTGTGTATTAATTGTAGGTACTTTCGTGTGGATTCCGAGACGACGAAGCACATCAACTATGACTGAACAAGGAGTTCCGCAGGTGAGTAGATTTATATCTACGGAGGAAGTCGGGTGGATGGCGTATAGCACCCCTGCAACTATTGATATGTGATTTATAATTTGGAGACAAGATATGCCACGACTTAAGGTTATAGTCAATGGATTTAGTGTGAAATGATATGATAGAAAGGATATATCGAATTAATATATGGGGATATGAAACGTGAATGTGAATCACGATATATATATGTAGTTGCAAGAGAATAAGTATGAGATTATAGTGGCATGTTATGATGTCGATAAATACGACATGAGATTAATAAGATGACTTGATGTGAGATATTGATGTGATGAAAAGAGTATACGATGAGATATGATGACTTGGTTTGATATGTCGTTATACGGATGCGAGGCAATATGAGAATATTGATACCTTTGTCAGGTCCCATCATATGAGATTGATACAGATGTGACCTGAGATATAGGGGTGTGTGTGTGTATAATTATGAGAAAAATGAGTGATATGCCGTACGATGGATTATACCATACGTGAGGTTGTTAGGATGGATGCCGATTGATAGATTCACCGACTCGGATAAGTTATAGATATTTAATCCCTGTCTACACCGCTTAATTTAGCCTTTATGTAGATGTTAGATTAGATACGTATACCTTATAGCATTGCGCTCACGATTTACTTTCTGCTACGTTCATGATATTCTCATTGCATTACATATACCTATGCTAGTACACCTACACAATTATCGATGATGCGTATATTACACTTACACAGATTTGCCGGCTCACACACTTTCATCATCGATAGTTGCTATGTCGCATACACAGTATAATTGCTACATCATGCTATTACTCTTAATTGTTTAGTACTGTCACATGACTCGTTGGTTTGATATATTGCTATGCTCACATCATTATGCTATGTTGCATGATATACTTATTATGCTCACATCATTATGCTAAGTCGCATGATATACTTGATATGCTCACATTTCTGTTCTATGTTTGCATACATTATGTTTTATGATTATACGCATTGAGATGCTGTTTTCATGAAATTCTGGATTTGAGAACCGTGGTTAAATTTCAAAGGAAATTATTTATTATTTTAAAAACCCGGTTTCTCTTAATATGATATTTCGAGACGTCGACCATGTGTTTTCTCAGTTATGAGCTATGTGATACCCGATTCGAGGAGCTGGATGAACCGTTTGCGGGTACATGGTAGACCCAGTATGGTACCCCGGGGCAAGAAAGGTATGTTGTGCAATAGACGATGAGCCTGGTAGAGGGATTACTACCTACCGGTGATAGTATTTGGGCTTGGCGGTTATCCAGAGGATACCGACCGGAGTCGTGAGATGGATATGGGCCGATCCGGACTGATAGAGCCCGTGGGCCGATCCGGACTGACGGAGCCCGATATATGAGAATTTACGTGTCGATGTTGGACACGGGTTTCATGATGTTTCGAGTGTCGATGTTAGACACTCAGGTTCCATGATTTTGATATGTCGTTGATGGACACACGTTGGTTGATATCCTCATATTTACATGCATATGCTTTCATGATGTTTCGAGTGTCGATGTTGGACACTCAGGTTCCATGAGGTTGTTGTGTTATTGATGGACACGTGGATGATATCCACGTGCATACAGGCATTGATTATTGTTGGCATATATGCAGACACGGTCACCCTAGATATCATAGTATTACCTTCATGATATTGTTGACCTAGGAAATCGTTGTTTTATTCGATTTCTACATGGTGATGTTTTCTACTCACGAGTTGGCAACTCACCCCCGTTGTGCCACAGTTCTTACAGGTTTGACCGCATAGATCAGTAGCGGTATCGCTAGCACACTGCTTTAATTCGGGTGATTTGTTATGGTAGGTAGGACATATTGGATCGTGCCCACTCTTATATTATTATTCCTGTTGTATCTAGTCAACACTATCAATCAGAAACTAGTATTTGTATAATTAGTAAGACTTAAAAAGACTTGTGCTTGCGAGACTTAGAGCGACGGATTATATGTTCGCTATTGGGGGATTTGATTTCTTGCTTCTTTACATTATCCTTTTGTGTTGATCTTCGCCATTGGGCGTCGTATACATATATTTCTGACTTGCGTGGTTGTGATTCCGCCGATTGGCGAAGTGCTAGCTCCAGCTTGGGATGCCTTTATTGTTATCCTTTATAAGTGGTTTTGGATCAAAATATAAAAGGGAGGTGCTGTCCAAATTTTTAAAAAGACGAAACAAGTTTTTTCAACTAGTATAATACACTTGCATTTTTATGTTCCATTATCTATGCATTTAAGAAAACGTTTGATTTCATCATACCTTTATTTCAAAACTTCACCTCTTTTATTTTCTTTAAAAGGTTTAGATTTCTGGGCTTCGGCTAACTTAGTTTACGTTACGCCTTTAGACGTTGCGTGATTTAAGTGCCGGTCACGAACAAAATTTCGGGTCGTGACAGCTTAAGTCCACCAGGATCCTACTTGCTATTGCTGCATACCATGACTCTGAAATCTGGAAGACTGCACGTCAAAACCGCTTTTTTAAATGGTAATTTAGAAGAGAGCATGTATATGACACTGCCAGTGGGCTTCGAAGATAGTGGGAACAGCGGAAGCATGTGCAAGCTGCTTAAATCCATCTATGGATTAAAGCAGGCATCGCAGAGATGGAACGTCTCTTTTGATGAAGCTGTCAAAGAGTTTGACATAATCAAAAAGGTAGATGGACCATGTATAAATAAGAAGGTTGTAGAGAGTATGGAGTTGGAGATAGTGCCCAAAGAGTCAATTATTGGATCACAGGCACGTGATTTCAATGATTGATGGAGGACCTATCCCGATAGGACGGTCTTACTCAAGATGATAGTATGCTTTCTGGTTTATCTTTATCATCGTGTACTGCTTTAGGTGACTTGACAAGTCGCTATTACACGTTGATAGAGCCCCTAGGATTCTTGCTTGACTGCCAGCAGTATGAGGGCGATCATATACGTGGGAGCTGGGGTCTAAAGGCACATCCTTAAAAGGTCCCTAGTCGTGGGAGTTTCGAGATAGGGCATCGATACTCCAGAGTAGACTAGTGTATACAGTCGAGACCTCGACGAGGGACGGTGGCCGGTCTCACAAGCTACTGGTGTTAGTTGGTTCACCTAAGATGTATACAGGTGCTCATTGGGTTATGAGTACACCGGACAGGACTCGCCGGGAACATGCTAGTTGGTCATATACCTGACGTCAGATAGTAGTTCCCTGGTGACATGTGTACAGGTTAGTTCATTGACCTGAGAATCGTCATTTGTCTCGTGCGAGTTCCCACTGTACTTTGATTACTACCCTACCACGCTCAAAGGAGACGTGCAAACAGGTTTTAGTTGGGTACAGCCCCGAGCCACATGGAGGCAGTGAGCGGATCTTTAGGGGTTCGTCTCTCCCGGTATTGGAGGTGAGGTCGCGCTGTGTCTAGAAGAGCCCTTACACGAAGTCCTCGGCCAAGGCAGGAGATTTACTGGTAGGTATTCCAGTAGTATCTCAGGGTGTTCTAGGCTACACTCCGACACGACTTGTACCGCTTTTGGGGGTCTGACTTTACCAACCCCCTAGGCCCGCCATGCGATGCTCATAGATGAACAGACCGGACTGTACGGATATTGTCACCGACAGGCTCAGTCGGGTGTCAGGATGAGTTCGCTCATTGACGTCCCTTTTGGACAATACCTGGTAGCCCGTTACGTATGGCTAATACCTCTGACGTGCTAGTGGTTAAATCCACAACCAAAGTATTGAAGAGTCTTTAGAGTCGCCCACAGACCGTTTTCTCAAGTTTCGGGCAAAACGCTGTAGAGGCCGTATGGAGATATGGCAGGGTTCGATCAGATACGTGCGGTATTGCACGGATCATGACCGGACGGATAATACTAGCGGGCTTTGGTTTAAGCCGGATCCTAGTATTGTACTGCGTAGATTTTGTCTCATTGCATTTGTATTCGGTCGGAATATAAATGCGGGTATGTATATACAGTAGCGGGGTTTCCTGTAATTTATTACGGGATCTGTTTTTTGAAGTTGCCAGTTTGTTTTCCGTTTCGGCCATTTTCCTTTGTTTCTTTCCTTGGCTGAAAATTGGTGGAGGAGGGCTTATTTGCAATTGTGCAAATTAGCATTGTGGAGGGTGGTCTTTGCATATTGTTGCTTCATGATTGTTGCACCATCATTTGACTTCTTCACTCATCATTGCTTGACTTTTGTGGTTTGATGATGGGTTTATGAGTGTTGGACTTGGTTTGTGATCATGGTTGATCATGATAACCATTTCTCTCTCTTGCATTTTTTGGCTCACTCATTTTTGATCCACTCACCCTCTACTCTCATTCTCTCCTTCATCATGGCCGGCCACACTTCTTGAGGGGTGAGGGAATTTATTTTGTGAGTGATTTGGTTCTCATTTGCTTACTACAAAATTCCTAAAAGCCACCACAAAAGTTCATAGTTCATTTCCTCCACCAAATGGCAACTTCTTTAAACCCCTTGAGACAAAGAGCACTACACTATTCTACAGCAATTCTTGGGCACATCGGTTCGCCAACTTCATGCCCGAGTTGCCTCGGTCCAGAGGTGGGAGCCCATAAAAGAACCCGGCGATGTGGTGCCCTTCCGACGAGGAGATGAAGACCGGAGATTCCGCGGAGAGATCGGGACGACGACGAGAAGACCGAAGGACACGGATCGCTCGGTATATCTCTCTACCCTTTCTCTAGTTAGATAGGAGTAGGTTAATTGCCCGATCCGGGATTTTAGTGCACGGTGGTGCCGGTTTACAAGATTTGTAAAAGTTTCGTTTCCGCATTTTGGCCTCGGATTGACGGCCGGGGCGCCCCCGTGCACTTACACTGGTATCAGAGCCACGCCATTAACCTAGTCTAGCTTGCTCTTGTGTGTTTAAAACTTCAATCGAACAAACATCCAAAAACCGCGTTTTTCATGCATTAGTTTTCTGTCGAATTTTTTTCGGCTCGAAAATTTTTTCAGTACATTGCAGAAACACGTGCAGGGAAATATAAGCATTCTGTGAAAATTTGGTCGCGTGACGTCACCTTTACACCGCGGAATCACGGCCAAACCCACGCATTGGCTACGGTTCCGCCGCTATCTTGACTGTTCAATGCATCAAATTTTTACAGTGGGCTTGTGACTTGAAAATGGGGTTTTTGGGATATTCTTTTTGGGCCCAGATTTTCTTTGAGTGCTACAGTTGTGCTTGGGGCCTACTTGGGTAAATTTGATCGATCGAAAAATTTAAACATGTTAGTTCACAGTATTTACATTATATCTGCGACCGTGAATGTCACTTGATCGGTAAATCCTGTCTAACTGCTATAGCCATTTTAGACGGATTTGCGAACGTGACATTCATGTTGATGTTCTGTGCAGTGCTGTGATGTTGTGGATTGGTCGTGGGGGATAGCCTGGATGCAATGTTAGTACAGTTTCGTTTTATATGTACATTTGATATTGCGGGGCGAGCGTCCGACATGTGAACTGCCGTCACTGCCTGTTTGTATATTATTCTTTTGGGTCACGACCGGGCTGAGGTCGATGTACCCGTTGTATGTATATTTTATTTTCTGTACTAGGATTACTCCGTGGAGGGGTGCACGGATAGCCGGATTCTAGAGGGCAACGGGCCCGCAACTCATGGCATTGAGACGGAGGGGGCTTTACTCTAGAATTGGCGGGCTATTCGCCGCACTCGTAGGGGGTAAAGGTTGGCCCAGGAGCGGTGCCCAAGTTATCGGATTCCGTGAAGTGCTGGGTGGTCCATTCACGTTGCTGAAGGGGGCTGCCTCGCTTCAGGTTTTGGCGGGTAACTTGCCGCGCCCGTAGGGGTCTAGGATTTCATTGCACAGGCTATCCACACGACCAGGGGAACGTCGGGTTTCAGTAGCGGCTCTATGAAACCCAGGGATCCCAGATATCTGTATTATTCTGTGATGCTTATTACATTTCTGTGATGTTGCCTTTTATCACGCCTTGAGCGAAATATTATATATTGATATATATACTAGTAGATGTTGTATATGTTTTGCATCCACGCTAGTCCAGTCCCCGCTCTGTCGTTAGTTAAGTAACCTAACGGGTAATGACGGGACCCAGTGGCGAATGCGGATGGCATATACGTACATTATTATTTTCGTTCTTTATTGGTGTGATCAATTGATGGGACTGTATTGATTTGGATCAATGCAAGCTAAACAAACCTATTCTGATGTTGTTGGAACAATTTTTTAAAAAGCTGTTATTGCGAGGACGTTCACTTTTGTTTTGCACAGTGGTATTCGGTTATGAATATCCAGCACCTCAGTCGACGAGGCAAGGGCCGAGATCCCTTCACCGGGTGTGACCCCTTGGACAAAAGTTTGCGTCAGGGCAATAACTTCACTATATTCGTTTACTTTTGTTTTGCATCGTGGTATTCAGTTGGAATATCCTGCACCTCATTCTACGGGGAAAGAGCCGAGATCCCTTCACCGGGAGTGACCACTTTAGCAAAGGTTTTCGTCACTATATTTTTATAAAAGCTATCTGGTTCCTTCAACGATATCAAGTTCATTACGTTAAAGGTTTTTCGCCAAAAACCATTCGTAGCCCTCCGTCATTTCAGACGGGTAGCATGTAGTATTCATGCTATGTTTGTTGACCTTCGTCAAGGCATAGTGAATGGTAGCTGCTTGTTACCTTTCTGCTGCATAGATAGATGCGTTGGTTTGGGACAGTCGTATAGCCTTGTTGACCTTCGTCAAGGGCTTGTACGGGTGGGTTCAAATTAACCTGGACAATGACGGGGAGAACTTGACATGTGACTTATGATTTGTTGACCTTCGTCAAGGTCATAAGAGCATGGGGTAAAAATCACATCGGGAGTTTCTAAAGAAACTGAAACTTGCCAGATATGCGCATACCTTCTGGAGTGTGATAACGTGAGCGGATTCCGTCACGTTATCATGCGATGATAGTTGGATCCCGATTCCCACTGATGTGTTGGTTTACTCCTCGGGTGATCCCGACTAATTCTTCTTTCAGGTTTGGAGCAGAATTTGACGTTACAGTGGGAGATTTCCTGATTAGATAAAGTGATAACCATTCTGATCTAGGTTAGAGTGCACGCTGAGTGTTTCTTTTCTCTCTCTCTCTTTGGCAGCGATCATAACCCGACCCTTGACTATGACTCGGTGACCAAGATTAACCGAACCTTCTTAAATACTGGCTTTTGGATTGTCAAAGTTGCAAACCTCATTGCCACTCCTACTTTTACACTTTTTCTCCAGGACACCCCGTATTACTACGAACGTCCACTTCCATTGGATAAAACCATCGTATGGTTATATATGAACTCGAAGGAATTTATTCGAGGATGGTTTTCGGTTCTGGAGAAAACGAATAGGACTATTAAGTTGTCTTTTCCATTTACCTTCTCTCAGGTTGCGAGTACTCCTTGGATTATGGGATAGTACACCCGTTATGCCTATTGGATAGTCTTCTTCCAAACCTTAGGCTGGTGCCGAATGGTAGGGAATAAAGAAAGCCGATTAGCCTAAGTGTGGTGTACAGAAGGTATTAAGTTAAGACAAATAAAAGGATTAGAAGGAGGGCAAAGTAAATTGCGACTGCTATTCACGACCAAATCAAGTATTTCATTACCACTCCCACTTCACCTTTGTATTTCTCTAGGACACTCCGTATCACTATGAAGATCCACAGTTATTTGGATACTCCATCGTATGGTTATATACGAACTCGAAAGTAATTTGTTCCAGTTCGGGGATGGATTCTGGTTCAGGAGAAATAGGAATAAGGTTTATTCGGTTGTCTTTTATCTTCACCTTCTCTCGCATTGCGAGTGCTCTTAGGATTAGGACAGTACACCCATTATGCTTATTGGATAGTCTTCTTCCAAACCATAGGCTGGTGCCGAACGGTAGGGAAGGAAGAAAACAATTGGCCTAAAGGGGTGTGCAGAAGGTAATGACTAAAGACATATGAAAGGATGTGGAGAGATGGCATAGAAATATACGGTTACGGTTGTGAATCTGGATAATGGAAGAGGCATTACTAGGAATACCAGGATACCCCTACGAAACATTTCAATGTTTCAGTTTCACTGTGTACTGTTAAAAGAAAACTGATTTCCCGATTAGTCCTTACTCCAGGGTATGTATTTACCAGGTATGATTCTCACATATGTATGGTTTTACAGATGTTGAGTGGGAGTAAGTTATTGGGAATTGGGTGATCATCCTCATTATATCGGGATTCGTTGTAATCGGTGATATTTGAGGAAGTCACCTGGGTTGTTTGCCGGACGGCAAATATTTGGTTTTGAATATCCGCTGTTATGCACCAATTTCAAATTGATATATCTGTACGTCTATTTTTATAGAATGAGATATACCTTTTTGAAATTATGTCCATGACATTTACCTATATCGGTGGATGATTAGGTAAGGAGCATTAAACAGCGGTGTAATTCTTCTTAACCATAAGTACAGTTTTCAACTTACGACACACAGTGAATGAGTTATTGGACTCAGGGGACTTATACAGAGTATTGAATGTTGTCCAGTTTCCATTAGGACAGAGGGGTTGGTCCTCGTACTATATTCGGTTTACTTATGACTTCTCTAGTTTTTAGACAAGTGTTTCGTAGAAACGCAAGGTCCGAATTTTGAGAAGTTATAGGTATAAGAGTAAAGTGGAGAACCAGGTATAGCAAGTATCGTGATTCTTCAGAGTGATCGAAGATGTAGATACTTGTGTATGGTATTCAGTTAATAGTAATGGTTTTGAGAAACTTGTTTCTCTTTCAGGTTACTCATAATTGGAAGCACTCCTAAGTTGAGTAACGCTGATCGGCCTCTTTCCATTTAGTTGACATGCACTGGAGACAGCTGCATGATTTGAATCTGGTTTAATTAAATCAGTGCCTCTATTTCTATATTGGATATAGAACAGTTCATATCTTAACGATGTTAAGGTACGGGTAGTTGTCCGGCTTATGCTTAAAACCAGACTCTGGATAACTCAAGGCACGTTTCTGTAATGGCTGTTTGTGGGTTGACCCAGGCTATAACGAGGGTTGACGTTATACCATCTGGAAGATCAATAGTGATATTGTTCTAGACTCGCCACAGTTTTAAAAGAAATGGATTTTTTCAGAAAACAGTAGTGGGAGTATGGTAGAACTGGAACTGATTCCAGAACCGCAAACGATTACTGAAGATTTGATAAGAACCTAAAGATCCAATCTGGTTTGACATTCCATTGGCCACTCCACAGATATGGTGGGTAACCTCAGGCACTCGAGAGGTATTTCGGTATGCACAAAGTCTGTGGCAGGGAGGTTCTTGTTTACCCAGACTTGACACTACTGTTGTTCCAGACTGTGAGACCCGGCAGGAGGATGAGTATAGCGTCGTTCTAAACTAGTTTTAGAAGTGTACGTCTATATGACTCTGCCAGAAGGTTGTTGTAGTCAGTGGGAGCAGCGGAAGCATTGGTGGACAAGTAGCTTATGTCTATGGACTAAAGCAGATATAGCGGAGATAGATCATCTATTTCTGATGTGACAGTCACAGGTTTGACTTCATCAGAATAGGGGATGGATCTGTTGAGAAGGTAATAGGGTGTGATGTCCTGGTATTTGGATAACATACACAGAGTAGGAAGTGAAGTTCCTATACTACGATCCGTTATACTTTGGTCGTCACACAGTGGTTTCTCCACAAAGGAAATGGATTTCATATCAGACATTCTGGTTACTGGATCTATGGTTTTAGATCTAGATTTGGGTAGTTTCCCAATCAGGGTACATAGACAGCATTTTAGAGGTGCTTTAGAATGGACGACTCTTGGCATGGTGGTGTACCTGCAAGTGATGGAGTCACCCTCTCTAAAGGTGTCTTACAGACTAAAAGGGAGAGGGATGTGCATGATTGGCAGATCATTTGCTTAGGCAATTGAGTCAATCATGAGATGTCAAGTACCACACCAGATGTTGTTTTTGCACAAGCTACAATAAGTTGATATTAATCCAATCCAGGAGAAACGATCGGAAGCAGTTTTAGAACATAAGTGGATGTTCTAGGGATATGATAACGACAGCCTCATTCGGGAGACAGTTATCCTTCCAGACTTCCAAGGTGACCTGGATGACAGATTGGTTGCCAGAGTTATAGTTTTCCTTCTGACGAGGGGCAGTATTTTGGACAGGTGGTCCAAGGGGATACTGAGGTAGGCATGACGAAGGATACTGATTAAGTTCAGTTGACGATACAGTCTAAGAAGTTTGGATTTGGAGTTCATTTATGAGCTAGGTCCCATCAGACATCCAGACACATTCTAAGACAGGTATTACTCATTTTGGTAGATGGCTTTCTCCGCGAACTTGAGATATAGAGAGACATAGAAAGAAACATCAAGGCGGATCCACTCACTGAGGCTATTCCTAGAACACATTAGTTTCGCAAACTGGTTTTGTGAGACTGATCAGTAGAGGAGTTGGGTGTTCGGTATCACACGGGCTGTGAGTATGCGACATCGCAATAATTAGCCTTGAGTGCAAGTGGGAGATTGTTGGAGATAGTTCCCTCAGAGTCAATTATTGGATCACAGGCACGTGATTGCAATGATTGATGGAGGACCTATCCCGATAGGACAGTCTTAGTCAAGATGATAGTATGCTATGTGGTTTATCTTTATCATCGTGTACTGCTTTAGGTGACCTGACAGGTCGCTATTACACGTTGATAGAGCCCCTAGGATTCTTGCTTGACTGCCAGCAGTATAAGGGCGATCATATACGTGGGAGCTGGGGTCTATAAGCACATACTTAAAAGGTCCCTAGTCGTGGGAGTTTCAAGACAGGGCATCGATACTCCAGAGTAGACTAATGTATACAGTCGAGACCCCGACGAGGGGTGATGGCCGGTCTCACAAGCCACTGGTGTCAGTTGGTTCACCTAAGATGTATACAGGTGCTCATTAGGTTATGAGTACACCGGACAGGACTCGCCAGGAACATGCTAGTTAGTCATATACCTGACGTCAGATAGCAGTTCCCTGGTGACATGTGTACAAGTTAGTTCATCGACCTGAGAATCGTCATTTGTCTCGTGTGAGTTCCCACTGTACTTTGATTACTAACCTACCACGCTCAAAGAAGACGTGCAAACATGTTTTAGTTGGGTACAGTCCCGAGCCACATGGAGGCAGTGAGCGGATCTTCAGGGGTTCGTCTCTCCCGGTATTGGGGGTGAGGTCGCGCTGTGTCCAGGAGAGCCCTTACACGAAGTCCTTGGCCAAGGCAGGAGATTTACTGGTAGGTATTCCAGTAGTATCTCAAGGTGTTCTGGGCTACACTCCGACATGACTTGTACCGCTTTTGGGGGTCTGACTTTTACCAACCCCCTAGGCCCGCCATACGATGCTCATAGACGAACAGACCGGACTGTACGGATATTGTCACTGACAGGCTCAGTAGGGTGTCAGGATGAGTTCGCTCATTGACGTCCCTTTTGTCAATACCTGGTAGCCCGTTACGTATGGCTAATACCTCTGATGTTTTAGTGGTTAAATCCACAACCAAAGTATTGACGAGTCTTTAGAGTCCCCCACAGACCGTTTTCTCAAGTTTCGGGCGAAACGCTGTAGAGGCTGTATGGAGATATGGCAGGGTTCGATCAGATACGTGTGCTATTGTACGGATCATGATCGGACGGATAATACTAGCGGGCTTTGGGGTAAGCCTTGTACTGTGTAGATTTTGTCTCATTGTATTTGTATTCGATCGGAATACAAATGCGGGTATGTATATACAGTAGCGGGGTTTCTAGTAATTTATTACGGGATCTGTTTTTTGAAGTTGCCAGTTTGTTTTTCGTTTCGGCCATTTTCCTTTGTTTCTTTCCTTGGCTGAAAATTGGTGGAGAAGGGCTTATTTGCAATTGTGCAAATTAGCATTGTGGAGGGTGGTCTTTGCATATTGTTGCTTCATGATGGTTGCACCATCATTTGACTTCTTCACTCATCATTGCTTGACTTTTGTGGTTTGATGATGGGTTTATGAGTGTTGGACTTGGTTTGTGATCATAGTTGATCATGATAACCCTTTCTCTCTCTTGCATTTTTTGGCTCACTCATTTTTGATCCACTCACCCTCTCCTCTCATTCTCTCCTTGATCATGTCCGGCCACACTTCTTGAGGGGTGAGGGAATTTATTTTGTGAGTGATTTGGTTCTCATTTGCTTACTACAAAATTCCCAAAAGCCACCACAAAAGTTCATAGTTCATTTCCACCACCAAATGGCAACTTCTTTAAACCCCTTGAGACCAAGAGCACTACACTATTCTACAGCAATTCTTGGGCATGTCGGCTCGCCAACTTCATGCCCGAGTTGCCTCGGTCCAGAGGTGGGAGCCCGTAAAAGAACCCGTCGATGTGGTGCCCTTCCGACGAGGAGATGAAGACCGGATATTCCACGGGGAGATCGGGACGACGACGAGAAGACCGAAGGACACGGATCGCTCGGTATATCTCTCTACTGCTTCTCTAGTTAGCTAGGAGTAGGTTAATGGCCCGATCCGGGATTTTAGTGCGCTGTGGTGCCGGTTTACATGATTTGTAAAAGTTTCGTTTCTGCATTTTGGCCTCGGATTGACGGCCGGGACGCCCCCGTGCACTTACATATGGTTGACTTCCTCGTACTGTACGCGGATGACATACTCTTGATAGGAAGTGATGTTCCTATGCTACGCTCGGTCAAGCTCCCCTTATCACACATGTTCTCCATGAAAGATCCAACTGATGCCTCCTACTTTCTGGGGATATAAATCTATAGCGATAGATCTAAACGGATGTTGGGATTGTCCCAATCCAGGTACCTAGAAACTATACTAAAGGGGTTTAGTATGGAAGATTCTAAGCATGGTAATGTACCCGCAGAAATCACTCTCTCCAAAGAGATGTCTCCCAAGACTGATTTGCAGAGGGCTCACATATAGGGAAAACCCTATGCTTCGGCAGACGGGTCGATCATGTATGCGATGTTATGTACCAGACCAGATGTAGCTTACTCACTAGGTGTAGTGAGTAGGTATCGAAAAGATCTTGGGGAAAAACCACTGGACAGCTGTGAAGAACATTCTTAAGTGCTTAAGAAGCACTAGAGATGTTCTTGGTGTATGGTAACAGTGAACTCCAGGTGGAGTCTGTTACCGATTCGAGCTTCCAGAGTGATAAGTACGACTAAAAGTCAGTCTCGAGTTTTGTCTTCACCCTCAGTGGAGGGACGGTATGTTGGAAGGGTTCCAAGCTATAAACCATAGCAGACTCGTTGATAGAGGCTAATTACATCGCAACCAACGATGCTGCCAAAGAGGTTGTCTGGATGAATAAGTTCATAAGATGAACTTGGTTCCTACCATTGAGCATCCAATACCTGTGTATTGTGATGAAAATGGAATTGTGGCTTTGGCCTAAGAACCCTGGTCCCGTCAGCGATCCAGAAATATTCTTAGACAGTATCACCTGATCAGGGAGATGATTGATCTCCGGGAGATCGAGGTCAGGAGAGTTGAAAATAAGGATAACACAACGGATCCACTCACCGAGGCCCTCCTCCAGATGTTATTCGAGATACTTTTGGAACGTTGGGAATGAGATACTATAACAACTGGCCTTAATGCAAGTAAGAGATTGTTAGGTATATGTATGTCCTAGAGGCCATTATTGTTGATATAGTGGATGCTTAGACATATATATAGAGGACTTTCTTGCTCGACATGATAGTATGCTATCTGGTTACATTTATCTTAACATATAAACTGGTATCTTTATACTGTCTATCTCTTACATGTTGATAAAGCCCTTAGGATATGTACTTAACTACCAGGATTATGATGAGATCATACTAGTGGGGCCAGGGTGGTCCAAAAGTACATCCTTTAACTGTTCCTAGTCAAGGGGATAGCGAGACTAGGGCATCGATATTCCAGAGTAGACTGGTGTGTACGTTTCTTGTCCCTTAGAAGATGATGGCTGATCCCACAGCCATTGGTGTGTGACATCAAAGATTGTACACAGGTGCTCATTAGAGAATGGGTACACCGAATGGACTCACCGATGACTCCCAGTTGGTATTATACCTATCGTCAGATAGAAGTCCTCTGATGACACTGGTACAGGTTTTTCTGTAGACCCGAGATCGTCATAGAGTCTTGTGTGGCTCCCACTGTGCTTTGATTTCCTCCCTACCACGCTCAAGAGGAGTTGTGCAAACAGGTGGATTTTGAGTACAGTCCCGAGTCACATGGAGGAAATGAGTGATGGGAGGGGTTTCGTCTCTTCCGGTATTGGGGGTTGATATTGCACTATGCTCGATTGGCTATAATTGGAAGTCCGTGGCCAGGGCTGCTGCGGAGATTTACAGATAAGAGTTATCAGTAGTTTCTTGAACCGTTATAGACCAGACATCGGCATGACTTATCACGTTACTGGGGTCTGACGTTTACCACCCCTAGACATGATATGCGACATATCAGACAAAAAGACCGGACTGTACGGTAGTGTTACTGATAGGCTTCATGGAGAGTATGGACAGGCTTGCTTGTTGATCTTTATATCGCTCAATACCCGGGTAGCCGTTACGTCCAGCAAGTAGCGCTGACGGCTAGTAGGTGACTGATGTGATCATCACCTACTGCTGGCGTATTGACGAGTCTTTAGAGTCCCACATAGAAGTTCCTTGGTTCAAGCGAAACGAAGTAGGACACATATGTGATATGTGTGTGGGCGTGATTAAATACGTGTATATGATACCGTATTGTAATCTGGCAGTTATCTGTTATCGAGTTAGGTTATAGGTGATATAACCATATTATCGAATCAAGTGTTGATTTGATAATGTGATACACAGATAAATGATATTAGTCGGTTATATGTGATATAACCGGATTATTAAATCAACTGTTGAGTTAATAATGTGATATATATTATATGTGATATAATTATATCTTAACTAGTATCATTAGCTCACTAATTATTCTTCCATTATATATATATTAATAATGAAGCATGGCATGAAATTCTATTTTGTGAAAATAGAAATGAGGTGGAATTTGTGGAATGGTGTGAGGTATGGTACATAATATATTTTATTAGTTTGGCTTCACTAATGAAGCATGGTGCATATTTTCTTTTTTGAAATGTTCATTCTTCAATGAGTGAATGATATTTGTGTGAGCCATTGCTTTCTCATTCCAAGACTGAGCCATTTTCAAGTCCTGCTCTAGTTTTTGCTCTTTTGCCCTCATCTTCATCCTCTTCTTCATGCCACCATAGTTCAAGCTTCAACCCTCATATGTGATGTGAATCACGAAGCTTGAACACATATTAGTGAGCCTCAAATCCCCTACCTCACTATCCTACACTTGACTAGCGATCAAGTGTAGCGTGTTTCCTACACTAAAAGAGTTTAGTGTAGAGATAGCTTGAGTTGGAGGGACTTCGCGTGGATCATCTTCGGGACAAAGGTCTTCGGAGAAAGCTCGTCCAAACCCTCAAGTGGAGCCTAGTGGAGTCGCGGGACTACTACACGGAGCATGTGAAGTGAAGGACTCGATGTACAAGGGTATAGCCATCTTTCACTTCTTATAGTTTAGCTGATATCTGTAACAATTTGAAATATTTTAGATAATTAATTAATTTATTTATTTAATTAAAAATGTTAATTTAAATCTTGTTGTAACATAAGACCTTTTAATATGTAGTAGGTTAAATTAGTAAAGAAAATAGTTTATTTATATAATAATAAATGTCATGAGGGATTTTGTGAAAAGTTTAATTAATCTTGGAAATTGGAAATTTTGTGAGGGTTTATGTGTAAAAGGGCTAGGGTCATGGTTAAGGTTAGACTAAACCCTTGGAATATCATAACCTTGGTGATACTTCATGCTGGCAGGAGATTTTCATGTTGACACTTCATACTTCCATAAACCTTGCATGCATACACCTCCTCCTTGCATGGATACACCACACTTCATCTGTTAGTGTATATGCCCTAGAGCCATTACTGTATCATACTAGTTTGTATATTACTTAATGGAAGCTTGGGATAATCACCTTGTATATACAATCTTGCTCAAAATAGTAGTATGCTACTTGGTTTGTTTCTACTTCAATGTGTACATGTGTTTATTTTTGTATATCGCCTATACACATTAGTGGAGCCCTTAGGATCTTTGCTTGATTACCAGCGATGTGATGGCCGTCACACTAGTGGAGCTGGGTAATCTATAAGCACATCCTTATGCAGGTCCCTGGTCGCAGGACTATCGAGACAGGGCATCGATACTCCGGAGTAGACCAGCGCATGCGCTTCTCATCCCAGTGTGGGAGACGGTCTGTCCCACAGCCGTCAGTACGTCGTACTTGAGATAGTATGCGGGTGCTCGTTAGGTTACGGGTACACTGGACAGGACTCGTCGGGAACTGACTAGTTGGTATTATGCCTATCGTCAGTTATCAGTTCCCAGGTGACATGAGTACAGCTTAGTCCGCTGACTTGACACTGTCACTTCGCCTCGAGTGTGTTCCCACTGTACTTTGATCACTACCCTACCACGGTTCAAAGGAGTCGTGCAAACAGGTAGTGGTTGGGTGCAGTCCCGAAGCACTTGGAGGCAGTGACGGTTAGACAGGATTCGTCTCTCCCGGTATTGGGGGTTGACATCGCGCTGTGTCTAGGAGAGCCATTACACGAGTAGTCCCTGGCCAGGGCAAACGAGATATACTGGTAGGTTTCCAGTGTTATCTCAGGGTGTTTTGGGCTTCGCTCCGGCACGACTTGTACCGCTATTGGGGGACTGACGTTTACCGCCCCCTAGGCCCGCCATGCGATGTATCAGACGAACAGACCGGACTGTACGGAGAATGTCACACTCAGGCTCAGTAGGAGTTCAGATGGGTTTCGCCTCGTCGGTCTTCTTGTCGGCATTACTTGGGGACCGTTACGCACAGCTAGTGCTGCTTGCGGTCTGTGGTTAAACCCACTGCCAGCGTAGTGTCGAGTCTTTAGAGTCCCACACAGAAAGCTTTTCGCCTTTAGGCAAAAGAGTAGAGGTCGCATGGTATTGCGACAGGTCGCATGGTTTTGCGACAGGGTTCGGTCACATCCGTGCACTTGTGCACGTACAGTGTCCGGACAGTTTATACTAGCGGGCTTTGGTTTGAGCCAGATCCTAGTGTACCTTTTGGGATTGGATTTATCCAGTGTGCATTCGTGTTCCTCGGAACGCGGATGCGGGTGTGTATGCACAGTTGACAGGGAGGCAGAGGCAGCGGATTCTCATTAGGGTTGTTGACAGTTGACCGTTGACTATTTGACTTTTTGCTCAACCCTAATGAGAATATGATATGTGATTAACTATTATATTAATTAAGTATTATGGTGACATGGTTGTTGACTTTTGTTGACTTTTGTTGACTTGTTGACTTTGTTGACCGGTTGACTAGGCTTGACTAGTTGACCATCATGATAACCATAGCGATCATTTCATGGCAAAGACTTTTACTTACTTGCTCATTTGTGTAAAATTAGTGCATGAAATGATATGGTTATGGTTGCTTCAACCATCACATAAGACTTTTTTTGGTATGATGAGTTATCATGACTTTGGATTATGAGAGGGTGAGAGACAAAAGACTTGCTCATTCTTTCTTGCTCATTCTCTCTCTTGTTCTTGAGCTCTCTTGCTTTGCTCTCTCTCTTGCTCTTGCTCCCTCTCTTTAATCTATGGTTCTCTTGTCTCATGAGTTGAGAATCAAGAACCATAGATAAAATCCCACACAAACTATTTTCTACTCATTCTAGTTCACAAGGTTTGGCAAACCGAGTGAACTAGTTTCTTCAAAGAACGAAGAAGGAGCCAAAGGTTGGAGCTTTCAGGTGGATCTATCTTCGGCGTACGGAGACGACGGGAAGAAGCCAATCCGGACCACCATCGGAGTTTGAAGACGAAGGAGTTCAAGACAAGCAAGATATAACCCCCTAACCGAGTAGCTAGAAACTCGTAGTTAGGTTGCTAGATAGATGTTTAACCAAGATCCGGGTTTTAGGTCAATGTTACCACCTCCGTAAAAATCGTTTTTTACCAAATTCCGCATTCCCGAAAGTACCGGGAGAGGTAGCATGGACTTACAGTGGTATCAGAGCCTAGTTAAACTCTATCTAACATGTTAGCAAGTAACTAGAAGATCGATCAAAGAAAAAGTCCCGAAAACAAACCCCAAAAATTCGAGTTTCTGTCGATTTTTATACTGTTCAAAAGTTGATTATTTTCACACCTAAAATCGGCTCAGGGTTTTTAAAAGCCACTGTAGAAAAATCACCAAGAGATCCCCCTAAACGACCGCGGAAACGCGGCAATAGCTTGCTATTGCCGCGGTTCCGCGGCCTCCTTGGCCCCTCTCTGGTGTTTCTTTGCTACAGTGTACTTGCAGGGGTATTTTGGGATTTTTGGAATATATATTTTCAACCCAGATTTTCCAGAACGAAAATTTTATCTTTAGGGTCCTGAAAATCCGTATTTTTGATCGAACTTCTAAAAGACTTAAGCTAACGGGTTTTTCTGTAATGTGATATTTTTTTGAACGTCTACTAATCGCTATATGTCGATTAGTGGGGGTTATACAAATATGTGATCTGTAATGTTGCTGGAATGTGGATATGAATATATTGGATTGTCGCGGGTGAATAGCCGGGGGTTGTGAGACGAGAGTTTTCTTTTCTTTCAATTCATGTAAATTTGTAAATTGATGTAATAATTATTTGTATGGCCGCACAACCGGGTCGGGGTTGTATCCGTCATTGTATAATTTCTTTTTACTGTTTTTGCTCCTAGGATAGACCCATGGAGGGGGTGCACAAACTACCGGGTATGCCAAAGTGTCGAGTGGCCTACTCATGGAGATGAGGGAGGTTACTACGCTTCGGGTACTTGGCGGGTAGTTTGTCGCACCCGTAGGGGTCTTGGGTGGGGTATTTGGCTATTCACCGCGACCGTGTAATCTGTTTTTGTTACAGGCTCGTGCAAATTACAGATTCTTAGTATATCCAATGTATTCATCTGTGATCTGAAATGTTTATCATTGCAGTATATCTATATATGATATTATTTAGGCGTTGCTTATGTTTTACAGACGCGCTAGCCCAGCCCCCGCTCTGTCGTTAGTTAAGTAACCTAACGGGTAATGACGGGGCCCAGTGGCGAATGCGAATGGCATAAGCGTACGTCATATTTTGGTTGTTTTCTGCAATGGTAGGATTAAATGATGGGACGCAGTAAAAGAACTAATGCAAGAATATCATGCATTAAAAGAACTAATGCAAGATAATAAACCAAGTTAAAGTCGTTGGAACACTTTCGAAAAACCACTCGGTTCTTTTCAAAACTAACTTTTAAATGCGGAGCTTGAGCCACTCCTTTTAAAAGCTATCTCGTTCCATCGACCAAATCAAGTTCACTACGTTCACGGTTTTGCCAAAACCATCCGTAGCCCTCCATCATTTCAGTTAAATATTCGGTAGTATTCAAGCTATGTATTTTGACCTCACGCCAAGGCATAGTGATTGGTAGCTGCCGGATATTTATCTGTTGCATAGATAGAATGCGTTGGTTTGAGACAGTCGTACTGCCATTTTGGCCTACGTCAAGGGTATGTACGGGTGGGTTCAAATTAACCTGGATAATGATGTGACGAACTTGACATGTGACTTATGACATTTTGACCTCACGCCAAGGTCATAAGAGCATGGGACAAAAATCCACATCGGGAGTTTCATAAGTACTGAAACTTGCTAGATTTGCATACCATTTGGAGTGTGATGATTCTGGTAGGATTCCTTCAGTTTCGTCACGCGATGATATTTGGATCCCGATCCTACTGTGAATATATGCTACTCCTCGGGAAATTTCTCACGAAACGATCAATGCTATAAACCTAGTAGGTGCCTAGAAAGGTGTTAGCGGGGCTACGCCCCCAGGGAAAAGAGGTTCTTTAATTAAGGAACTTCGCGAAAGCGTTGGAAAACCTCCCTCGAAGTACCGACACCGGCCTGGCTGAACGGTTAAGCAAGTATTGTGCGGTGGGATTGATCCCGACTAATTCTTCCTTTATAGTTTGAGGAGGGATTCGAGAAACAGTGGGAGCCATCCTGTTTAGACAAACTAAAAACCACTCTAAACTTGCAAGAGCATCATGCTGAGTGTTTCTTCTTCTCTCTCCTAATTGCAGCGACCAATCGACATGACTGGACTTAAGTTACTTCTAGATAAAAACAAACTGACAGGGCCAAACTACAAAGATTGGCTCAGGAATGTCAAGATAGCAATCACTTACGACAAGCTGGGGTATCTTCTTACCACCAAAGCTCCCCCTGTCCCTGGTCCCACTTCCAGCGTCGCGGATAAGGAAATCCGCAAGACTTGGGAGATTGATAGCGCGAAGGCCAAGTGCCTCATACTTGCCTCGATGGACAACGAACATCAGAGGAGGCACGAGAATATGGACCTTGAATCCATATTTCTCCATACAAAAGAACTGTATGGAGAGCAGTCACGTATCGCAAGATACGAAGCGTCGAAAAAGTTATTTTCGGCAAAGATGGCCGTCGGATCATCAGTAGCCGAGCACGTGCTAAAGATGATCGGCTACATTGAGGAGTTCGCGGACCTAGGGACCACATTGGAGAGTGAACTCTATACGGATATAGTTCTCCAGTCCCTTCCTTCCACTTACGCCCAGTTTATACTGAACTTCAACTTACAAGAAAAAGAGGTTGAACTTTCAGAGCTCCTCAACATGCTGAGGAGCGCAGAGGGCACCCTACAGAAAGGTAGGGAAACATCCACTTTGTTTGTAGGAGGATCATATTCTTCTAGGTCCAAGGCGAAAGCCAAGGGAAAGAAGAAGAAAGCCCCTGCCAAACCAAGGGGCGGTGTTAGTAAAGTGGATACGAAGGGAAAAGCTAAAGCAACAAAGATAGCGGGGAAGCTTGTGGATAAGGAAGAATGCTTCTATTGTCATAAGAAAGGACACTGGAAGAATGATTGCAGGGCCTGGAAGGCCAGAACACAGGAATTGAAGCAGGTTGCAGCTTCAGCTTCAGGTGTGTATGTTATTGAAAACTGTCTTTCAATAAACTCTACTTCCTGGGTATTGGATACCAGATCAGGATCTCATATCTGTAATTCTTTGCAGGCGTTGAGAAACCGTAGGGTTTTGAAGGCAGGTGACATGACCCTCAGAGTTGCGAACGGAGCTAGCATGGATGCTAAAGCCGTGGGGGACTATCACCTGGGAATGTCAGATGGACATGTTTTGGTTTTGCGTAATTGCTTTTTTGTACCCAACACAACTTGTAATATCATTTCTGTATCTTTAGTTTCTAAAGAAGGTTATGAATTTGCGTTTGTAAGTAATGTTGTAAACATTCACCTTAATCAAGTTCTGATTGGGTCAGGTACATTGAGTAATGGTATATACGTATTGAACCAAGCACAGATTTTCAATGTCCAGAATACACACAAAAGAAAGTCTCCAGAAATAAATCAGACTTTCTTGTGGCATTGTAGACTGGGTCACATCAATGAAAGAAGGTTGACTAAGTTACATACAGAAGGATATTTGAATGCGTTCGAATATCAATCGTATGCCACTTGTCAATCTTGTCTCAAAGGAAAGATGACAAAGACTCCGTTTACTGGACATGGAGTAAGAGCGAGCGAGCTCTTGGGACTCGTACACAGTGACGTGTGCGGTCCAATGTCTACACATGCGCGAAGCGGCTATTCGTACTTCATTACTTTTACGGATGACTTCTCAAGGTACGGTTATGTCTTCTTAATGAAACATAAGTCCGAAGCCTTTGGAAAATTCCAGGAGGATAAGAATGAAGTAGAGAAACAGACCGGCAAAAGTATTAAGATTCTAAGATCGGATCGAGGTGGAGAATACTTAAGTGCCGAGTTCCTGGACTATTTAAAAGAGAACGGAATTCTCTCTCAGCTTACTCCTCCATACACTCCGCAACATAACGGTGTATCGGAGAGACGGAACCGCACTCTATTGGATATGGTACGGTCCATGATGAGTAGCGCTGAGTTGCTGCGATCATTCTGGGGATATGCGCTAGAATCAGCCGCATACCTTTTGAACCGAGTTCCCACTAAGACTGTGCCTACCACTCCATATGAGTTATGGAGTGGGAAGAAACCCTATCTTCAATATCTGAAGATCTGGGGATGTCCAGCTTTTGTCCAAAAGCAGCATGCGGACAAACTCGAGACACGCTCAGTACTGTGCAAGTTTGTGGGATACCCAAAGAACACCAGGGGGTATCTTTTCTACTACGCAGAGGAACAAAAAGTCCTTGTTTCTCGTAATGCCCACTTTCTAGAACACCAGTTCTTGGAGAAGGAAAAGGAAATAAGTGGGAGCGCAGTAGAACTGGAAGAAATTCCAGAACCACGGACTATTACTGAATGTTTAGTGGAGCCAGAGGGTTCGAAAGAACAGGACATTCCTACGCCGCTCCGCAGGAGTAGTAGGCAGACTCATCCGCCCGAGAGATACTACGGTTTTCTCATAGACGGGGATAGAGAGGATTGCATCATAGATTATGATGAGCCTACTAGCTTCCAGCAGGCCGTTCAGAGCGTTGACTCAGTGAAATGGCTGGATGCAATGCGGACCGAAATGGAGTCCATGTACACCAAAAAGGTATGGACGTTGGACATTGCTCCAGACGGGGTAAAACCCGTAGGATGCAAGTGGATCTTCAAAAGGAAGATTGGTGTAGATGGACAGGTTGAGACCTATAAAGCTAGGCTGGTAGCAAAGGGTTTTCGTCAAAGACCTGGCTTGGACTATGACGAAACCTTTTCTCCAGTAGCCATGCTGAAATCCATTCGGATCCTTCTTGCCATCGCTGCCTTCCACGATTATGAGATCTGGCAAATGGACGTAACGACCGCTTTTCTAAATGGAAATTTAGAGGAGTGTGGCTATATGGACCAACCAGAGGGTTTCATTCAGAGTGGGAGCAGCGGAAAGGTGTGCAAGTTGCTTAAGTCCATCTATGGACTAAAGCAGGCATCGCGGAGTTGGAACATCTGCTTTGATGAGACGGTCAAAGAATTTGGCTTTATCAAAAATCCAAATGAACCATGCATCTATAGTAGATTTGTAGCGAGAACTGTAGTATTCCTCGTTTTATACGTGGATGACATTCTCTTAATAGGAAATGACATTCCTATGCTACAATCTGTCAAGGGGTTCTTGTCACACAGGTTCTCCATGAAAGACCTGGGTGATGCCTCATACATCCTGGGGATCCGGATCCATCGTGATAGATCCAAGAGGATATTAGGACTTTCACAGTCCAGGTACATCGACACCATACTGAAAAGATTCAGTATGGAAGATTCCAAGCGCGGTAACCTACCGGCTTGTCACGGGATCACCCTCTCTAAAGAGATGTCTCCCAAGACTGATTTGGAGAGGGATCGCATGTCTATTATACCCTACGCTTCTGCGGTAGGCTCTATAATGTATGCGATGTTGTGTACCAGACCGGATGTAGCTTATGCACTTAGTGTGGTAAGCCGGTATCAGTCAAACCCTGGGGAGAAACACTGGATAGCGGTAAAGAACATTCTCAAGTACCTGAGAAGGACTAAGGAGATGTTCTTGGTGTATGGCGGAAAAGACCTCCAGATCGAGGCCTTTGCTGACTCCAGCTTCCAGAGTGACAAAGATGATTCCAAGTCCATGTCGGGTTTTGTCTTTACCCTCAATGGAGGGGCGGTGTGTTGGAAGAGTTCCAAACAAGAAACCGTTGCAGACTCGACGATGGAAGCGGAATACATCGCTGCATCTGATGCCGCAAAAGAAGCTGTCTGGATGAGGAAGTTCTTGAAAGAACTTCAGGTGGTTCCGTCCATTGTTGATCCAATACCTCTGTATTGCGACAACAACGGGGCTATAGCTTTAGCGAAGGAACCCAGGTCCCATCAGAGATCCAGGCACATCTTGAGGCGGTATCACCTGATCAGGGAGATCGTTGATCGCCAGGAGATCGAGGTTCGGAGAGTCGCTTCAGAAGATAACACTGCAGATCCATTCACCAAGGCCCTGCCCCAGACTCAGTTCGAGCGGCTGATCGAGATGATAGGTCTTCGATACGCCAGTACATGGCCTTAGTGCAAGTGGGAGATTGTTAGTGTATACGCCCTAGAGGCCATTACTGTATCATACTAGTTTGTATATTACTTAATGGAAGCTTGGGATATTCACCTTGTATATACAATCTTGCTCAAAATAGTAGTATGCTACTTGGTTTGTTTCTACTTCAATGTGTACATGTGTTTATTTTTGTATATCGCCTATACACATTAGTGGAGCCCTTAGGATCTTTGCTTGATTACCAGCGATGTGATGGTCGTCACACTAGTGGGGCTGGGTAATCTATAAGCACATCCTTATACAGGTCCCTGGTCACAGGACTATCGAGACAGGGCATCAATACTCCGGAGTAGACCAGCGCATGCGCTTCTCATCCCAGTGTGGGAGACGGTCTGTCCCACAGCCGTCAGTACGTCGTACTTGAGATAGTATGCGGGTGCTCGTTAGGTTACGGGTACACCGGACAGGACTCATCGGGAACTGACTAGTTGGTATTATGCCTATCGTCAGTTATCAGTTCCCAGGTGACATGAGTACAGCTTAGTCCGCTGACTTGACACTGTCACTTCGCCTCGAGTGTGTTCCCACTGTACTTTGATCACTACCCTACCACGGCTCAAAGGAGTCGTGCAAACAGGTAGTGGTTGGGTGCAGTCCCGAAGCACTTGGAGGCAGTGACGGTTAGACAGGATTCGTCTCTCCCGGTATTGGGGGTTGACATCGCGCTGTGTCTAGGAGAGCCATTACACGAGTAGTCCCTGGCCAGGGCAAACGAGATATACTGGTAGGTTTCCAGTGTTATCTCAGGGTGTTTTGGGCTTCGCTCCGGCACGACTTGTACCGCTATTGGGGGACTGACGTTTACCGCCCCCTAGGCCCGCCACGCGATGTATCGGACGAACAGACCGGACTGTACGGAGAATGTCACACTCAGGCTCAGTAGGAGTTCAGATGGGTTTCTCCTCGTCGGTCTTCTTGTCGGCATTACCTGGGGACCGTTACGCACAGCTAGTGCCGCTTGCGGTCTGTGGTTAAACGCACTGCCAGCGTAGTGTCGAGTCTTTAGAGTCCCACACAGAAAGCTTTTCGCCTTTAGGCAAAAGAGTAGAGGTCGCATGGTATTGCGACAGGTCGCATGGTTTTGCGACAGGGTTCGGTCACATCCGTGCACTTGTGTACGTACAGTGTCCGGACAGTTTATACTAGCGGGCTTTGGTTTGAGCCAGATCCTAGTGTACCTTTTGGGATTGGATTTATCCAGTGTGCATTCGTGTTCCTCAGAACGCGGATGCGGGTGTGTATGCACAGTTGACAGGGAGGCAGAGGCAGCGGATTCTCATTAGGGTTGTTGACAGTTGACCGTTGACTATTTGACTTTTTGCTCAACCCTAATGAGAATATGATATGTGATTAACTATTATATTAATTAAGTATTATGGTGACATGGTTGTTGACTTTTGTTGACTTTTGTTGACTTGTTGACTTTGTTGACCGGTTGACTAGGCTTGACTTGTTGACCATCATGATAACCATAGCCATCATTTCATGGCAAAGACTTTTACTTACTTGCTCATTTGTGTAAAATGAGTGCATGAAATGATATGGTTATGGTTGCTTCAACCATCACATAAGACTTTTTTTGGTATGATGAGTTATCATGACTTTGGATTATGAGAGGGTGAGAGACAAAAGACTTGCTCATTCTTTCTTGCTCATTCTCTCTCTTGTTCTTGAGCTCTCTTGCTTTGCTCTCACCCTCTTGCTCTTGCTCCCTCTCTTTAATCTATGGTTCTCTTGTCTCATGAGTTGAGAATCAAGAACCATAGATAAAATCCCACACAAACTATTCTCTACTCATTCTAGTTCACAAGGTTTGGCAAACCGAGTGAACTAGTTTCTTCAAAGAACGAAGAAGGAGCCAAAGGTTGGAGCTTTCAGGTGGATCTATCTTCGGCGTACGGAGATGACGGGAAGAAGCCAATCCGGACCACCATCGGAGTTTGAAGACGAAGGAGTTCAAGACAAGCAAGGTATAATCCCATAACCGAGTAGCTAGAAACTCGTAGTTAGGTTGCTAGATAGATGTTTAACCAAGATCCGGGTTTTAGGTCCATGTTACCACCTCCGTAAAAATCGTTTTTTACCAAATTCCGCATTCCCGAAAGTACCGGGAGAGGTAGCATGGACTTACATCATCTTGGTGACACCTCCTCCTAAACTACATCATTCCCTTGTTCTTATCTTTTCTTTTGTTTCAGTTGAGATTATTAAGTTATAAACAAAACTTATGCATTAGAAAATAAATAAAATCCTAGAACACCAAAGAAAAAGAGAAGAGAAGAGAAGCTAAGTGCTTAGGATCACTACCACCATGCTCAAACTAGGATCTTTTGAGCTTGTGCATCTTGGAAGGAGCTTTTTCAGTGATCTTTCTATGGGTAAAATCTTTAACTCTGCAGATTTTTAGTTCTGTACTGTTTATTATAGAAGTTTGATATCGGAAATGTCGTATTTAGATACTTTAGGCTCTGTTTTTTAATCTGCTATAGTTTAGATGATAATTAATAAAATCAAACAGCGCCTTCATCTTGTAATTTGGACCTAGAATAACCACTAGGAAACCGAACCCTTTTCCTCGGATTTTGGCCGGCTACACCTACCCAAAATTCGAGCTCGCCAGGTCTTCCATGGAATTTGGTGTTTATTTTTATAGGTAGCTCTCTGTGTTTATGTTAGGATGTCTGGTATGGCTAGTTTATGTTATATATTCAGCATATAAAATCTGGAAGAAAATATCTGTTTTGGGGTTAAAATTCTAAAATACGACATGGATGTTTCGTGACACGTTTCTTTTTTTCTGTCACGAACAGCAAAGGATTTAAATCTAGTTAGTGTAAGTATTAGATAGTTTACAATATTATACGTAGCATATTTAGTACGTAAATCTTGTAGTTTCACGTTTTCGCCGTATCAGAGCTTAACTGTTTCTTGTACGAAGTTAATTTTGATGTTAGTTTCGAATACGGAAACTTCGGAGGCCGCAAGGAAAGGAAAGATATTGATGATATCCGAGTAGATTCGACGTATTCCTGTGAGTAGACTAAACATCTACCGGGGGATTTTGTAAGGATGGCGTAAAACTCCCGTAGATTTAACTGTAGTTATAATTGCTTCTTTGTGTATAAAAATTGAATTTAGCAACTCCACCATATGCATTCATATATATAAATTGTCATGTTTAACCATTGCTAGAACACTGCACAATTTATCGACGAGTAATTGTTAGTTATATGTATGCCCTAGAGGCCATTACTATACATAGGATGTATATTGTAGTGGATGCTTAGACATATATAGGGAGGACTTTCTTCCTCGACATGATAGTATGCTATCTGGTTGATCTTTACGTTAACGTGTACACTGATTGTCTCTCTGATACATGTTGGTAAAGCCCTTAGGATGTGTACTTGACTACCTAGACTATGATACGGATCATACTAGTGGGGACATGGTAGTCCATAAGTACATCCTTCAAAGTCCATAGTCGTGGGTGTATCGAGATGGGGCATCGATATACCAGAGTAGACTAGCGTATACCTTCTCGACCCATACAGATGGGCGATGGATGATCCCATATCCATTGGTGTTTGACATCAGAGATGATATACAGGTGCTCAGTGGAGACTGGGTACACTGGACGGACTCGCCGAGAACTCCCAGATGGTATTATACCTTACGTCAGATGGCAGTTCTCTGGTGACACTGGTACAGAGTAGTCTGTTGATCCGAGATCGTCACAGAGTCTTGTGTGGTTCCCACTATGCTTTGATTTCCATCTTACCACGTCCAAGAGGGCGTGCAAAACGGTGGTTTTTGGGTACAGTCCCGAGTCACATGGAGGCAATGAGCGATAGGAGGGGATTCGTCTCTCCCGGTATAAGGAGTTGATGTTGCGCTGTGTTCGATTGGCTATAACCGGAAATCCCTGGCCAGGGTTGCTGAGATTTACTGGTAAGTGTTACCAGTAGTTTCTCGAACTGTTATAGACCTCATATCGACACGACTTATCGAGCTGTTGGGGTCTGACGTTTACCACCCCTAGGCGAGATATGCGACATATCAGACGACGAGACCGGACTGTATGGTAAGTGTTACTGGTTGGATTCACAGTAGTGTGAGCGGGCTTGCTCGTCGATCTTCTGATCGCTCAATACCCGGGTGGCCGTTACGTTTAGCAGACCGCTTGCGGCTTGTGGGTGTTTGATATGATCATCACCTGCTGCCGACGTATTGACGAGTCTTTAGAGTCCTACACAGAGGTTTCCTGGCTCAAGCGAAACGAAATAGGAGCGCATATGAGATATGTGCGGGACCAAGAATAATGCGTGTATGTGATACCGTATTTCATTCTCGCGATGAATGTATCGAATGGTTGTATGCGATATAACCTAGTTATCGAATCAAGGATTGATTCGATAAGCCGATACATTTGATATTAGTCGGTTATATGTGATGTGACCGGATCGTTAAATCAAGTGTTGATTTAATGATTTAATGCATAATTATATATTTGATATATTACTTTGCATTAACTAGTATTGGTTCACTTTAAATGGTTTTTCTCACTTGTTTGTGCACATTGTATATGTGATATATTTTTTGTGCACAAGTTTGTATCATGTTTGATGATACATGTTTACTTGGGTTTGTGTAAAGATTAAACCATGGTTATATGAATGGTTAGGGTTTTGTTTTCTTATTCATTTATTTATTTATTCTTTTTTGGAAAATAAATGGCATAAAGAGAAAATGGTGGCTTTCTTTGTTTGCATCTTGAAGCTTCATGAAGCTTTGACTAAGTGACCATTTTGTCTCATGCTTAACCCTAACCACTCCACTTAACCCTAGTTCATTCTCTACACTTGACCATGGTTGTATTATGATAAGTATTGATTTTCTTTTCTATTTGAAAAAAAACTTATCATAATATTCATCTTCTTCTTCTTCTTCACTTGAAGAAAACCTTGCTTCATCAATGGTGACTTGATGAAAAAGAGTGAGAAATCCAATTCTAAAGTGAACCCACTTCCTATTTCTTCATCCTCTACCTCTTGCCAAGTAGTATAGGGTGTTTTCTTCACAAGTTTCATGACTTGGTGAAGTGGGAGCTTGATCTAGTGATGCCTCGACGTAGATCATCTTCGGCATCGTAGTCGATGACCTAGCCCGCCCATTTCTCCGATGAAGCCGACGCTAGAGCCCGGGATTTGATTTAGACAGCAAGGAGACTTCATCATGGAGCTATGGAGGTGGAGAACCGGATCTACAAAGGTTGTATTTCCGATCACTTAGTTAAGTTGTTAACTCGTTTCTCTTTTCGCCTAAAATTCTAGTTAACGATCCGTATTAGGGTTTCTCGGCACTTGTAAAATTTGAAATTGGCATGGTTGATGCCTTGTGAGACCTCATTAGAGTGCCTAGGAACCCTACAGTGGTATCAGAGCCTAGGTAGAGCCTTAGACGAAGCGTAGACGAAGTTTGAAACCCGATCGAACCCGAAACCCTAATCCGAGACCACTCTCTGTCCATTTTTTTAAAATGTGGATTTTTCAATATTAAAAATATGCAGAATATTAAGCAGGGTTTTTTATGAATTACTGTGCAAAACGGAGTCCTAACTCCATCATACCACCGTGGTACCGCGGCCTTACCCCACGTGGAGCGGCGGTTCCGTGGCCCTTTTGTTGATTCTTTGACCCCACTTTGCACAGTAATGTTTATAATTAACTCCTGTGTTTTCTGGGTAATTTTAATGTATACTAAACAGTTGAGTTTTCTGGGGTTGTTTTGGGGATTCGATTATTCGATCGGATTATCAAACTTTGTCTATGTGTTTTTCCGGGTAAATTTTAGAATATGTTAAAAAGTTCGACCAGATATAAATACCCACCTTTTCCCCTGTCGGGAAATTTCCAAGTGTTGAATCTTTCCGTAGTTTAATAACGTTCTAAGTAGTGCAAGTAACGCGATGGACCCTCTAGAAGACAACAAACCTTAACTCGATTATGTGACCGTCTTGAACTGCCTTTTGAACCTTCGGGTTTGGGGCAGTACGGCGTGCCACATGTGAGGCGTTGGCTTGACCCTTCTACGGATGGACCGTTGGTACTGAGGCATGAACTGAATGTTTTTAAAACTTATTTCATGTGTTGATCTGTATCGGGAAAACTTGGGTGTTCGATTGTTCGATCGGAAAGTTTAACATTTTCTATTTATCTGGAATGTGATACAATAATTGGAATTCACAAGTAGTTATGAGATAACTGAATGAATGTTATAAACATAGAAGTTTAGTCTCACTTGATCGGTTGCCACGGAATTTTGATGCGATCAAAAGTCCGTCGCAATCACGTAGCGTACGGGGATACTCGCCGGATAAACTTAATAGACAGCTACACCCCTTAGCCCTGACCAAGTGACTGTAGGAGAACCCCGTCGCCGAAAGCATCCGTCCGGGTGCTCGCGGTAGCGGTATTCCGCCTTGGTACACTTCGTCGACGGTATTGGGGGTGCGGCCGCCTACTAAAGTTTGCGACAAGCATTCGATCAGGATGTCGGGAATCTTGTTGAATTGCCCGACTTGATATTGAAAAGTGTTTTCGATAATGAGACTAAAATGCGGGGTTTATAATAGTTAGGCATGCGATGTCTAAGGAATTCATTTGATTAGGCATGCGATGTCTATGCAGGTTGCGGATTCCAACTGTTGTAGTTTTACACTTTCTTTTCTGTGACCGTAAGTATAATATGTGATATCGCCGGTTTCGTTGCTATATGTCAACGACAATTGGGATGCGCATATTTACTTATGTTGATGATATGTGATGTTATGTGTTGCTGGATATGTTATATTGGATCGTCGTGTTTGAATAGCCGTGGGTTTTTATGTGAGATGAGTGTTTTTCATTTTGATTCATGTAAAAACTTGTATGTAATATTCTTTTTTTTGGGGCACTTCCAGGTTGCGGAAGATGTCACCCTTTGTATATTATTTACTTTTCCGCACTAGGATAGACCCAAGGAGGGGAGCACAAGTAACCGGGTTCTGGTGTCCAGTGGGAGACCAACTCGAGGAGTCGAGTCCGGGTCTCCTAACTCTAGAATTGGTAGGGTTGCTTGCCGCTCTCGTAAGGGTCTAGGGGTGTGGGTTTGGCTATTCATCGCGACTGTGGAATCCGTGTTTTATACTGGCTCATATTGAAAACACGGACGTCCTAGTATATCCAATATTTCATATGATTCTTCTGCTGTGATATCTGTGATGTGATCATGTGATATGTTCTGTGATGGATACTGTATATAGTATATATGATATATTATATAGGCGTTACTTATGTTTTACACCCGCACTAGCCCTTCCCCGCTCTGCCGTTAGTTACCTAATCTAACGGTGCACGAGGGGACATCGAGGCGAATGCGGATGGCATAAGTGTACGTCGTATTTATCTGTGATGTTTAGGTACTTAAATGATGGGACTTCATTAATGAGATTAATGAAAGTAAAAGAAACCTAAGATGTTGTAGAATTGAATTTCAAAAATAAAACAGGTAGCTACAATTCTTGCTTTGCACAGCGGTATATATGATATATCCTGTACCTTATTCGACAAGGAAAGGACCGAGATCCCTTCACCGGGAGTGACTCCTTTAGCAATAACTGGCAGATGCTACACACTCGGTTTGTCTTTTGATTGCTTTTAAGAGTTTTTTCTTTGCACAGTGATATATATGATATATCCCGCACCTCATTCGAGGAGGAAAGGACCGACGATCCCTTCACCGGGAGTGACTCCTTTAGCAGAACTAGAAAAGCTTCAAAAACACTCCATTTTAAAATCATTTGATTCTACAACGATATCAAGTTCATTACGCAATAGGTTTTCAGAAAAACCTGTCGTAGCCCTCCGTCATTTCAGATAAGTCCTGTTTAGTATTCGTGCTGCGTTTGTTGACCTTGTCAAGGCGCAGTGTGCGGTAGCTAACCAGTATTTATCTGCTTATGCATATGATGCAGATTGGGTTAGGGTAGTCGTACGGCCTTGTTGACCTTGTCAAGGGTCGTGCGGGTGGGTCTGATTCAATTAAGAAATGACGGGTTGAACTTGACTTACGGTCTATGGTTTGTTGACCTTGTCATGGTCATAGATCGTCTGGGGCAAAACATTATCAGGAATTTCAAGTGTTGAAATTTGCAATGAGATTGCATACCTTCTATGAGATAGTTGGATCCCGATACCCGCTGCGAGTAATTGTTACTCCTGGGAGAGTTTTACACATTACAATTAGCCGATCAAGTAGGTGTCTAGAAAGGTGTTAATGAGGTTACGCCTCTGGGAAAACGAGGTTTACATTAATTAGGTTCGTGCGAAAGCAAGGGGGACCTCCCTCAAAGTACCGACACTGGCCTGGCTGAAAGATTGGCGAACTTGTAGTGTGTAATTAATCCCAACTAGTCTTTCCTTTTTAAGGTTTGAAGGAAGATTTGATAAAAATAGTGGGAGCCATCATGATTAGATAAAATAATAACCAATCTATTCTTGAAAGAGCGCACGCTGAGTGTTTTCTTCTCTCTCTCTCCAGGTAGAGACCATATCACGCCTTAATCAAGATAATAATACGGAATATTGACCGAACCCGCTTGTTATACTGAGCTGGGGAACGTTGGTCCCGCTCCAACTTATAATTGTTATAAGACAGAGTAGGAAATTGGGGAATACCAGATTTCCCGTGCCGCCCAAACGAAGAGAGTGCATGCTGATGCATCATCTTCGGGTGTGTTCGTTACAAAGAACTGTTTCTCTGTATCCTCTACGTCCTGGGTATGTGATACCAGATCAGGATCCCAGATATGTAATCTGTTACATAGGGCTACAGCTAGGTAGAGAACTGAGAACGGGTGATAAGTTTCATGAGACAGAAAACGGGGCAAGTGTTGCAGCCAAGTCTGTTGGTCACTGTCACCCTGTATTATCAGTACATTGATTCTGAACAAATGCTATTAGATACCGAACCTGATATACAAAATCATATTTGTCTCTTTATTAGTAAAGAAACGATAAATTTTTGTATTGATGGATAATGATTTGAACATTTCCTATATCAAAAGTTGATCGGTCCAGGCACGTTATCTAAAAGCATTAATGTTCTAAATCAAATTACAGTTCTTTAGTATACGGAACACACACAAGAGGAAGAGTTCAGAAATGAACGAATCCTTCTTGAGGCATTGTAGACTAGGTCATATCAATGCGATCCGACTGGCTGAAGTTACATTTTAGATGCATATTTAAATCAATTTGAATTTACATCTTGTGAAACTTGCCAGTCATGTCACAGAGATAAGATAACCATAGCTCCGTTTACTAGAAACAGAGAAAGAGTTAGTGAACTCTAGGGATGATACATGTTGATGTATGTAGGTCCCCTGTCTACACATGCCAAGACCGGTTCTTTATACTTCATTAAATTCTCTGATGATCTTTTTTGATTCAGACATATGTTCCTGTTGAAACACAAGTCAGAACCTTTTGAGATATTCACAGAATATAAGTTAGAAGTAGAGAACCAATACGGGTATAAGTATTATGTCCTTTGATGAGATCAAGGAGGAGAATACTTGAGCACGAAATTCTTGGACTTTTCTAAAGGAGAATGAGATTCTCTCTCAGCATTACTCCTCCGTATACACCATAGCACGATGGTATATCGGGGTGGAGCAATCACACCCTATACGATAAGGTGTGCTCTATGATGAGTACTACTGAGTTACCTATTTCCTTTTTGGGAGTTATGCACTTAAGAAGCTGCATACCTATTGAATAGGGTTCAAATCAAATCAGTTACCTACCACTTCATATTTGATATGATAAGGGAAGAGCCCATCTCTTAAGTTACTTAAGATTTGGGGTTGTCCAGCCTATGTCTGAAAAGCAAAATCCGGACAAGCTCGAGGCAAGATCTGTTATGTAGAACTGGAAATGTTCCAGCTATACAAACTGCAGCTGATGATTTGAAAGAACCAAAGGATTCAATAGTTACCAAGGAACCTCAGCCTCTCCGCCGATCTAGTAAGGTTCCTCACCTTCCTGAGAGATACTTCGGTTTCTCTATGACAGTGGGAGCGAGGATTGCATCATGAGATGATGACCCAACTAGTTTCGAGCTGGCCATCAGGAGTGGGACTCTGTAAGAATGGCTGGATGCTTAGCGATCTGAGATGAAATCCATGTACACCGACAAAGTATGGACTTTGGCTGCTATATCTGAAGGGTTAAATCCCCATCAGGAGCAAGTATATCTTGAGAAGATTACTTGGTATAGATGGAAAAGTTGAGACTTTCAAAGCTAGACTTGTAAAAGCTTTTCGTCATCGACCAGGCATGGATAATGATGAAACCTTTTCAAGTGGCTATGCTTAAGTCCATCCAGATCCTACTTGCCACGGCTACATACCATGACTACGATATTGTAAGTCCATGCTACCTCTCCCGGTACTTTCGGGAATGCGGAATATGGTAAAAAACAATTTTTACGGAGGTGGTAACATGGACCTAAAACCCAGATCTTGGTTAAACATCTATCTAACATCCTAACTAAGAGTTTCTAGCTACTCGGTTAGGGGGTTATACCTTGCTTGTCTTGAACTCCTTCGTCTTCAAGCTCCGATGGTGGTCCGGACCGGCTTCTTCTCGTCGTCTCCTTGCGCCGAAGAAAGATCCACCTGAAAGCTCCAACCTTTAGCTCCTTCTTCGTTCTTTGAAGAAACTAGTTCACTTGGTTTGCTAAACCTAGTGAACTAGAATGAGTAGAGAATAAATAGAATGGGATTTTATCTATGGTTCTTGATTCTCAACTCATGAGACAAGAGAACCATAGATCAAGAGAGGGAACAAGAGGTTGAGGGTGAGAGCAAGAGGAGAGCTCAAGAACAAGAGAGAGAATGAGCAATGAAGAATGAGCAACTCTTTTGTCTTTCACCCTCTCATAATCCAAAGTGATCATAACTCATCATATCAAAAAAGTCTTATGTGATGGTTAGAAGCAACCATAACCATATCATTTCATGCACTCATTTTACACAAATGAGCAAGCAAACAAAAGTCTTTGCCATGAAATGATGGCTATGGTTATCATGATGGTCAACTAGTCAAGCCTAGTCAACCGGTCAACAAGTCAACAAAAGTCAACAAGTCAACAAAGTCAACAAGTCAACAACCATATCACCATAATACTTAATTAATATAATAGTTAATCACATATCATATTCTCATTAGGGTTGAGCAAAAAGTCAAATAGTCAACGTTCAACTGTCAACAACCCTAATGAGAATCCGCTGCCTCTGTCTCCCTGTCAACTGTGCATACGCACCCGCACCCGCGTTCCGAGGAACACGAATGCACACTGGATAAATCCAATCCCAAAAGGTACACTAGGATCTGGCTTAAACCAAAGCCCGCTAGTGTAAACTGTCCGGACACTGTACGCGCACAAGTGCACGGATGTGACCGAACCCTGTCGCAAAACCATGCGACCAGTCGCAATACCATGCGACCTCTACTCTTTTGCCTAAAGGCGAAAAGCTTTCTGTGTGGGACTCTAAAGACTCGACACTACGCTGGCAGTGGGTTTTAACCACAGACCGCAAGCGGCACTAGCTGTGCGTAACGGTCCCCAGGTAATGCCGACAAGAAGACCGACGAGGCGAAACCCATCTGAACTCCTACTGAGCCTGAGTGTGACATTCTCCGTACAGTCCGGTCTGTTCGTCTGATACATCGCATGGCGGGCCTAGGGGGTGGTAAACGTCAGTCCCCCAATAGCGGTACAAGTCGTGCCGGAGCGAAGCCCAAAACACCCTGAGATAACACTGGAAACCTACCAGTATATCTCGTTTGCCCTGGCCAGGGACTACTCGTGTAATGGCTCTCCTAGACACAGCGCGATGTCAACCCCCAATACCGGGAGAGACGAATCCTGTCTAACCGTCACTGCCTCCAAGTGCTTCAGGACTGCTCCCAACCACTACCTGTTTGCACGACTCCTTTGAGCCGTGGTAGGGTAGTGATCAAAGTGCAGTGGGAACACACTTGACGCGAAGTGACAGTGTCAAGTCAGCGGACTAAGCTGTACTCATGTCACCTGGGAACTGATAACTGACGATAGGTATAATACCAACTAGTCAGTTCCCGACGAGTCCTGTCCAGTGTACCCGTAACCTAACGAGCACCCGCATACTATCTCAAGTACGACGTACTGACGGCTGTGGGACAGACCGTCTCCCACACTGGGATGAGAAGCGCATGCGCTGGTCTACTCCGGAGTATCGATGCCCTGTCTCGATAGTCCTGCGACCAGGGACCTGCATAAGGATGTGCTTATAGATTACCCAGCCCCACTAGTGTGACGGCCATCACATCGCTGGTAATCAAGCAAAGATCCTAAGGGCTCTACTAATGTGTATAGGCGATATACAAAAATAAACACATGTACACATTGAAGTAGAAACAAACCAAGTAGCATACTACTATTTTGAGCAAGATTGCATATACAAGGTGAATATCCCAAGCATCCATTAAGTAATATACAAACTATTATGATACAGTAATGGCCTCTAGGGCATATACACTAACAACTCCCACTTGCACTAAGGCCATGTACTGGCGTATCGAAGACCTATCATCTCGATCAGCCGCTCGAACTGAGTCTGGGGCAGGGCCTTGGTGAATGGATCTGCAGTGTTATCTTCTGAAGCGACTCTCCGAACCTCGATCTCCTGGCGATCTACGATCTCCCTGATCAGGTGATACCGCCTCAAGATGTGCCTGGATTTCTGATGGGACCTGGGTTCCTTCGCTAAAGCTATAGCCCCGTTGTTGTCGCAATACAGAGGTATTGGATCAACAATGGACGGAACCACCTGAAGTTCTTTCAAGAACTTCCTCATCCAGACAGCTTCTTTTGCGGCATCAGATGCAGCGATGTATTCCGCTTCCATCGTCGAGTCTGCAACGGTTTCTTGTTTGGAACTCTTCCAACACACCGCCCCTCCATTGAGGGTAAAGACAAAACCCGACATGGACTTGGAATCATCCTTGTCACTCTGGAAGCTGGAGTCAGCAAAGGCCTCGATCTGGAGGTCTTTTCCGCCATACACCAAGAACATCTCCTTAGTCCTTCTCAGGTACTTGAGAATGTTCTTTACCGCTATCCAGTGTTTCTCCCCAGGGTTTGACTGATACCGGCTTACCACACTCAGTGCATAAGCTACATCCGGTCTGGTACACAACATCGCATACATTATAGAGCCTACCGCAGAAGCGTAGGGTATAATAGACATGCGATCCCTCTCCAAATCAGTCTTGGGAGACATCTCTTTAGAGAGGGTGATCCCGTGACAAGCCGGTAGGTTACCGCGCTTGGAATCTTCCATACTGAATCTCTTCAGTATGGTGTCGATGTACCTGGACTGTGAAAGTCCTAATATCCTCTTGGATTTGTCACGGTAGATCCGGATACCCAGAATGTACGAGGCATCACCCAGGTCTTTCATGGAGAACCTGTGTGACAAGAACCCCTTGACAGATTGTAGCATAGGAATGTCATTTCCTATTAAGAGAATGTCATCCACGTACAAAACGAGGAATACTACAGTTCTCGCTACAAATCTACTATAGATGCATGGTTCATCTGGATTTTTGATAAAGCCAAATTCTTTGACCGTCTCATCAAAGCAGATGTTCCAACTCCGCGATGCCTGCTTTAGTCCATAGATGGACTTAAGCAACTTGCACACCTTTCCGCTGCTCCCACTCTGAATGAAACCCTCTGGTTGGTCCATATAGACACACTCTTCTAAATTTCCATTTAGAAAAGCAGTCTTTACGTCCATTTTCCAGATCTCATAATCGTGGAAGGCAGCAATGGCAAGAAGGATCCGAATGGATTTCAGCATGGCTACTGGAGAAAAGGTTTCGTCATAGTCCAAGCCAGGTCTTTGACGGAAACCCTTTGCTACCAGCCTAGCTTTATAGGTCTCAACCTGTCCATCTACACCAATCTTCCTTTTGAAGATCCACTTGCATCCTACGGGTTTTACCCCGTCTGGAGCAATGTCCAACGTCCATACCTTGTTGGTGTACATGGACTCCATTTCGGTCCGCATTGCATCCAGCCATTTTACTGAATCAACGCTCTGAACGGCCTGCTGGAAGCTAGTAGGCTCATCATAATCTATGATGCAATCCTCTCTATCCCCGTCTATGAGAAAACCATAGTATCTCTCGGGCGGATGAGACTGGCTACTACTTCTGCGGAGCGGCGTAGGAATGTCCTGTTTTTCCGAACCCTCTGGTTCCACCAAACTTTCAGTAATAGTCCGTGGTTCTGGAATTTCTTCCAGTTCCACTGCGCTCCCACTTCTTTCCTTTTCTATGAACTGGTGTTCTAGAAAGTGGGCATGACGAGAAACAAGAACCTTTTGTTCCTCTTCGCAGTAGAAGAAATATCCCTTGGAATTCCTGGGATATCCCACAAACTTGCACAGTACTGAGCGTGCCTCGAGCTTGTCCGCATGCTGCTTTTTGACAAAAGCTGGACTTCCCCATATCTTAATGTGATTAAGATGGGGTCTCTTCCCACACCACATCTCAAATGGCGTGGTAGGCACAGTCTTAGTGGGAACTCGGTTCAAAAGGTATGTGGCTGATTCTAGCGCATATCCCCAGAATGATCGCGGCAACTCAGCATTACTCATCATGGACCGCACCATATCCAATAGGGTGCGGTTCCGTCTCTCCGATACACCGTTATGTTGCGGGGTGTATGGAGGAATAAGCTGAGAGAGAATTCCGTTCTCTTTTAAATAGTCCAGGAACTCGGCACTTAAGTATTCTCCACCTCGATCCGATCTTAGAATCTTAATACTTTTGCCGGTCTGTTTCTCTACTTCATTCTTATACTTCTGGAATTTTCCAAAGGCCTCGGACTTATGTTTCATTAAGAAGACATAACCGTACCTGGTGAAGTCATCCGTAAAAGTAATGAAGTAAGAATGTCCGCTTCGGGCATGTGTAGACATTGGACCGCACACGTCACTGTGTACGAGTCCCAAGAGCTCGCTCGCTCTTACTCCATGTCCAGTAAACGGAGTCTTTGTCATCTTTCCTTTGAGACAAGATTGACAAGTGGCATACGATTGATATTCGAACGCATTCAAATATCCTTCTGTATGTAACTTAGTCAACCTTCTCTCATTGATGTGACCCAATCTACAATGCCATAAGAAAGTCTGATTTATTTCTGGAGACTTTCTTTTGTGTGTATTCTGAACATTAAAAATCTGTGGTTGGTTTAACACGTATATACCATTACTCAATGTACCTGACCCAATCAAAACTTGATTAAGGTGAATGTTTACAACATTACTTACAAACGCAAATTCATAACCTTCTTTAGAAACTAAAGATACAGAAATGATATTACAAGTTGCGTTGGGTACAAAAAAGCAATTACGCAAAACCAAAACATGTCCATCTGACATTCCCAGGTGATAGTCCCCCACGGCTTTAGCATCCATGCTAGCTCCGTTCGCAACTCTGAGGGTCATGTCACCTGCCTTCAAAACCCTACGGTTTCTCAACGCCTGCAAAGAATTACAGATATGAGATCCTGATCCGGTATCCAATACCCAGGAAGTAGAGTTTATTGAAAAACAGTTTTCAATAACATACACACCTGAAGCTGAAGCTGCAACCTGCTTCAATTCCTGTGTTCTGGCCTTCCAGGCCCTGCAATCATTCTTCCAGTGTCCTTTCTTATGACAATAAAAGCATTCTTCCTTATCCACAAGCTTCCCCGCTATCTTTGTTGCTTTACCTTTTCCCTTCGTATCCACTTTACTAACACCGCCCCTTGGTTTGGCGGGGGCCTTCTTCTTCTTTCCCTTGGCTTTCGCCTTGGACCTAGAAGAAGATGATCCTCCTACAAACAAAGTGGATGTTTCCCTACCTTTCTGTAGGGTGCCCTCTGCGCTCCTCAGCATGTTGAGGAGCTCTGAAAGTTCAACCTCTTTTTCTTGTAAGTTGAAGTTCAGTATAAACTGGGCGTAAGTGGAAGGAAGGGACTGGAGAACTATATCCGTATATAGCTCACTCTCCAATGTGATCCCTAGGTCAGCGAGCTCCTCAATGTAGCCGATCATCTTTAGCACGTGCTCGGCTACTGATGATCCGACGGCCATTCTTGTCGAAAATAACTTTTTCGACGCTTCGTATCTTGCGAAACGAGATTGCTCTCCATACAGTTCTTTTGTATGGAGCAATATGGATTCCATGTCCATATTCTCATGCCTCCTCTGATGTTCGTTGTCCATCGAGGCAAGCAGGAGGCATTTGGCCTTCGCGCTATCAATCTCCCAAGTCTTGCGGATTTCCTTATCCGCGACGCTGGAAGTTGGACCAGGGACAGGGGGAGCTTTGGTGGTAAGAAGATACCCCAGCTTGTCGTAAGTGATTGCTATCTTGACATTCCTGAGCCAATCTTTATAGTTTGGCCCTGTCAGTTTGTTTTTATCTAGGAGTAACTTAAGTCCAGTCATGTCGATTTGGTCGCTGCAATTAGGAGAGAGAAGAAAAAACACTCAGCATGATGCTCTTGCAAGTTTAGAGTGGTTTTTAGTTTGTCTAAACAGGATGGCTCCCACTGTTTCTCGAATCCCTCCTCAAACCATAAAGGAAGAATTAGCCAGGATCAATCCCACCGCACAATACTTGTTTAACCGTTCAGCCAGGCCGGTGTCGGTACTTCGAGGGAGGTTTTCCAACGCTTTCGCGAAGTTCCTTAATTAAAGAACCTCTTTTCCCTGGGGGCGTAGCCCCGCTAACACCTTTCTAGGCACCTACTAGGTTTATAGCATTGATCGTTTAGTGAAAAATTTCCCGAGGAGTAGCATATACTCACAGTAGGATCGGGATCCAAATATCATCGCGTGACGAAACTGAAGGAATCCTACCAGAATCATCACACTCCAAATGGTATGCAAATCTAGCAAGTTTCAGTACTTATGAAACTCTCGATGTGGATTTTTGCCCCATGCTCTAATGACCTTGACTTTGGCCAAAATATTATAAGTCACATGTCAAGTTCTACCCGTCATTATCCAGGTTAATTTGGATCCATCCATACCTACCCTTGACTTTGGCCAAAATGGCAGTACGACTGTCCCAAACCAACGCATCTATCTATGCTACACATGAACACCCAATAGCTACCAATCACTGTGCCTTGACTTTGGCCAACATACACAGCTTGAATACTATTGACTATTCATGTGAAACGACGGAGGGCTACGGATGGTTTTGGCAAAACCGTGAACGTAGTGAACTTGATATGGTCGATGGAACGAGATAGCTTTTAAAAGGAGTGGCTCAAGCTCCGCATTTAAAAGTTGTTTTGAAAAGAACCGAGTGGTTTTTCGAAAGTGTTCCAACGACTTTAACTTGGTTTATTATCTTGCATTAGTTCTTTTAATGCGTGATATTCTTGCATTAGTTCTTTTAATGCGTCCCATCATTAAATCCTACCATTGCAGAAAACAACCAAAATATGACGTACGCTTATGCCATTCACATTCGCCACGGGGCCCCGTCATTACCCGTTAGGTTACTTAACTAACGACAGAGCGGGGGCTGGGCTAGCGCGTCTGTAAAACATAAGCAACGCCTAAATAATATCATATATAGATATACTGCAATGATAAACATTTCAGATCACAGATGAATACATTGGATATACTAGGAATCTGTAATTCGCACGAGCCTGTAACGAAAGACAAATTACACGGTCGCGGTGAATAGCCAAAACCCCACCCAAGACCCCTACGGGTGCGGCAAACTACCCGCCAAGTACCCGAAGCGTAGTAACCTCCCTCATCTCCATGAGTAGGCCACTCGACACTTCGGCATACCCGGTAGTTTGTGCACCCCCTCCATGGGTCTATCCTGGGAGCAAAAACAGTAAAAAGAAATTATACAATGACGGTTACAACCCCGACCCGGTTGTGCGGCCATACAAATAATTATTACATCAATTTACAAATTTACATGAATTGAAAGAAAAGAAAACTCTCGTCTCACAACCCCCGGCTATTCACCCGCGACAATCCAACATATTCATATACACATTCCAGCACATTACAGATCACAGATTTGTATAACCCCCACTAATCGACATATAGCGATTAGTAGACGTTCAATACAAATATCGCATTACAGAAAACCCGTTAGCACAAGTCTTTTAGAAGTTCGATCAAAAATACGGATTTTCGGGACCCCAAAATAAAATTTTCGTTCTGGAAAATCTGGGTTGAAAATATATATACTAAAAATCCCAAAATACCCCAATTAGCAAACTGTAAAAAAGAAAATCCATGACCGAGTCAACTCGGCCGCGGTTCCGTGGCGGGAGCGTGCTCCCGCCGCGGAACCGCGGCGCTTTGATCGAGTCATGGGCCCAAATTTTTGCAGTTTCTTTAAAAAAGCCTGAGTCGATTTTTGGTGTAATTCAAAAAAGTTTTCCAGCACTTTTAAAATCGACAGAAAGTTCAAATTTTTGGGGTTTGTTTCGGGACTTTTTCGTTGATCGATCTTCTAGTTACTTGCTAACATGCTAGATAGAGTTTAACCTAGGCTCTGATACCACTGTAAGTCCATGCTACCTCTCCCGGTACTTTCGGGAATGCGGAATATGGTAAAAAACAATTTTTACGGAGGTGGTAACATGGACCTAAAACCCGGATCTTGGTTAAACATCTATCTAACATCCTAACTAAGAGTTTCTAGCTACTCGGTTAGGGGGTTATACCTTGCTTGTCTTGAACTCCTTCGTCTTCAAGCTCCGATGGTGGTCCGGACCGGCTTCTTCTCGTCGTCTCCTTGCGCCGAAGAAAGATCCACCTGAAAGCTCCAACCTTTAGCTCCTTCTTCGTTCTTTGAAGAAACTAGTTCACTTGGTTTGCTAAACCTAGTGAACTAGAATGAGTAGAGAATAAATAGAATGGGATTTTATCTATGGTTCTTGATTCTCAACTCATGAGACAAGAGAACCATAGATCAAGAGAGGGAATAAGAGGTTGAGGGTGAGAGCAAGAGGAGAGCTCAAGAACAAGAGAGAGAATGAGCAATGAAGAATGAGCAACTCTTTTGTCTTTCACCCTCTCATAATCCAAAGTGATCATAACTCATCATATCAAAAAAGTCTTATGTGATGGTTAGAAGCAACCATAACCATATCATTTCATGCACTCATTTTACACAAATGAGCAAGCAAACAAAAGTCTTTGCCATGAAATGATGGCTATGGTTATCATGATGGTCAACTAGTCAAGCCTAGTCAACCGGTCAACAAGTCAACAAAAGTCAACAAGTCAACAAAGTCAACAAGTCAACAACCATATCACCATAATACTTAATTAATATAATAGTTAATCACATATCATATTCTCATTAGGGTTGAGCAAAAAGTCAAATAGTCAACGTTCAACTGTCAACAACCCTAATGAGAATCCGCTGCCTCTGTCTCCCTGTCAACTGTGCATACGCACCCGCACCCGCGTTCCGAGGAACACGAATGCACACTGGATAAATCCAATCCCAAAAGGTACACTAGGATCTGGCTTAAACCAAAGCCCGCTAGTGTAAACTGTCCGGACACTGTACGCGCACAAGTGCATGGATGTGACCGAACCCTGTCGCAAAACCATGCGACCAGTCGCAATACAATGCGACCTCTACTCTTTTGCCTAAAGGCGAAAAGCTTTCTGTGTGGGACTCTAAAGACTCGACACTACGCTGGCAGTGGGTTTTAACCACAGACCGCAAGCGGCACTAGCTGTGCGTAACGGTCCCCAGGTAATGCCGACAAGAAGACCGACGAGGCGAAACCCATCTGAACTCCTACTGAGCCTGAGTGTGACATTCTCCGTACAGTCCGGTCTGTTCGTCTGATACATCGCATGGCGGGCCTAGGGGGTGGTAAACGTCAGTCCCCCAATAGCGGTACAAGTCGTGCCGGAGCGAAGCCCAAAACACCCTGAGATAACACTGGAAACCTACCAGTATATCTCGTTTGGCCTGGCCAGGGACTACTCGTGTAATGGCTCTCCTAGACACAGCGCGATGTCAACCCCCAATACCGGGAGAGACGAATCCTGTCTAACCGTCACTGCCTCCAAGTGCTTCAGGACTGCTCCCAACCACTACCTGTTTGCACGACTCCTTTGAGCCGTGGTAGGGTAGTGATCAAAGTGCAGTGGGAACACACTTGAGGCGAAGTGACAGTGTCAAGTCAGCGGACTAAGCTGTACTCATGTCACCTGAGAACTGATAACTGACGATAGGTATAATACCAACTAGTCAGTTCCCGACGAGTCCTGTCCAGTCTACCCGTAACCTAACAAGCACCCGCATACTATCTCAAGTACGACGTACTGACGGCTGTGGGACAGACCGTCTCCCACACTGGGATGAGAAGCGCATGCGCTGGTCTACTCCGGAGTATCGATGCCCTGTCTCGATAGTCCTGCGACCAGGGACCTGCATAAGGATGTGCTTATAGATTACCCAGCCCCACTAGTGTGACGGCCATCACATCGCTGGTAATCAAGCAAAGATCCTAAGGGCTCTACTAATGTGTATAGGCGATATACAAAAATAAACACATGTACACATTGAAGTAGAAACAAACCAAGTAGCATACTACTATTTTGAGCAAGATTGCATATACAAGGTGAATATCCCAAGCATCCATTAAGTAATATACAAACTAGTATGATACAGTAATGGCCTCTAGGGCATATACACTAACAGATATCTGGCGGATGGGTGTCATGACTGCTTTTCTAAATAATGTTTTAGAAGAGAGAGTCTATAAGTACACAGCCAGAGGGCTTCGTAGACAGTGGGAGCAGCGGAAACGTGTACAAGATGCTTTATAGGATAAAGCAGGTATTGTGGAGTTGGAACATCTGTTTTGATGTGTTAGTCAAAGAGTTTGATATCATCAAAATGGTAGATAAACCTTGTATAAACAAAAAGGTAGTAGGGAGTATGGTGATGATTCTCGTAGAGTACGTGGATGACATACTCTTGATAAGAAAGGAGTTTCCTATGCTACGCTCGGTCAATCTCCGCTTATCACAATGATTCTCCATATATGATCAAAATGATACCTCCTAAATCCTGGATTTGGATCTATGAGATAGATCTAAATGGATGTTAGGATTCTCACTAGTTGAAGTGAGATGGTATCAATCGATCCTGGGGAGAATCACTGGAAGGGTTCTAGAGTGATAAGGACGACTGAATGTCAGTCACAGGCATTGTCTTTACCCTTAGTAAAGGGACGGTATGTTGGAAGAGTTCCAAGCTAGATACCGTGGCATACTAGACGATAAAGGCTGGATACATCGCTACTTGAGATGCTACCAAAGAGGCAGTCTGGGTGTATATTTGTTCATGAGATGAACTTCGTTCCTCCCATTGTGTGACAATGGAGTTGTGGCTTATGCCAAGGAACACCCGTCCCATCAGTGATCCAGACATATTCTAAGGCAGTGTCACCTGATCATGGAGATAGTTGATCTCCAGGGTGATCGAGGTTAGGAGAGTAGACTCAGAGGACAACACGGCGGATCCACCCACAAAGGCCTTTTCCCAGAGAGAGACTTATGGGATGGTTGAGTATGAGATACTACAACCACTTCTATCAGATGGCCCTAGTGCAAGTGGGAGATTGTTAGTTATTTGTATGCCCTAGAGGCCATTACTATACATAGGATGTATATTGTAGTGGATGCTTGGACATATATAGGGAGGACTTTCTTGCTCGACATGATAGTATGCTATCTGGTTGATCTTTACCTTAACGTGTACACTGATTGTCTCTCTGATACATGTTGGTAAAGCCCTTAGGATGTGTACTTGACTACCTAGACTATGATGCGGATCATACTAGTGGGGACATGGTAGTCCATAAGTACATCCTTCAAAGTCCCTAGTCGTGGGTGTATCGAGACAGGGCATCGATATACCAGAGTAGACTAGCGTATACCTTCTTGACCCATACAGATGGGCGATGGATGATCCCATATCCATTGGTGTTTGACATCAGAGATGATATACGGGTGCTCAGTGGAGACTGGGTACACTGGACGGACTCGCTGAGAACTCCCAGATGGTATTATACCTTACGTCAGATGGCAGTTCTCTGGTGACACTGGTACAGAGTAGTCTGTTGACCCGAGATCGTCATAGAGTCTTGTGTGGTTCCCACTGTGCTTTGATTTCCATCTTACCACGTCCAAGAGGGCGTGCAAAACGGTGGTTTTTGGGTACAGTCCCGAGCCACATGGAGGCAATGAGCGATAGGAGGGGATTCGTCTCTCCCGGTATAGGGAGTTGATGTTGCGCTGTGTTCGATTGGCTATAACCGGAAATCCCTGGCCAGGGTTGCTGAGATTTACTGGTAAGTGTTACCAATAGTTTCTCGACCTGTTATAGACCTCATATCGACACGACTTATCGAGCTGTTGGGGTCTGACGTTTACCACCCCTAGGCGAGATATGCGACATATCAGACGACGAGACCGGACTGTACGGTAAGTGTTACTGGTTGGATTCACAGGAGTGTGAGCGGGCTTGCTCGTCGATCTTCTGATCGCTCAATACCCGGGTGGCCGTTACGTTTAGCAGACCGCTTGCGGCTTGTGGGTGTTTGATATGATCATCACCTGCTGCCGACGTATTGACGAGTCTTTAGTGTCCTACATAGAGGTTTCCTGGCTCAAGCGAAACGAAATAGGAGCGCATATGAGATATGTGCGGGACCGAGAATAATGCGTGTATGTGATACCGTATTTCATTCTCGCGATGAATGTATCGAATGGTTGTATGCGATATAACCTAGTTATCGAATCAAGGATTGATTCGATAAGCCGATACATTTGATATTAGTCGGTTATATGTGATGTGACCGGATCGTTAAATCAAGTGTTGATTTAATGATTTAATGCATAATTATATATTTGATATATTACTTTGCATTAACTAGTATTGGTTCACTTTAAATGGTTTTTCTCACTTGTTTGTGCACATTGTATATGTGATATATTTTTTGTGCACAAGTTTGTATCATGTTTGATGATACATGTTTACTTGGGTTTGTGTAAGGATTAAACCATGGTTATATGAACGGTTAGGGTTTTGTTTTCTTATTCATTTATTTATTTATTCTTTTTTGGAAAATAAATGGCATAAAGAGAAAATGGTGGCTTTCTTTGTTTGCATCTTGAAGCTTCATGAAGCTTTGACTAAGTGACCATTTTGTCTCATGCTTAACCCTAACCACTCCACTTAACCCTAGTTCATTCTCTACACTTGACCATGGTTGTATCATGATAAGTATTGATTTTCTTTTCTATTTGAAAAAAAACTTATCATAATATTCATCTTCTTCTTCTTCTTCACTTGAAGAAAACCTTGCTTCATCAATGGTGACTTGATGAAAAAGAGTGAGAAATCCAATTCTAAAGTGAACCCACTTCCTATTTCTTCATCCTCTACCTCTTGCCAAGTAGTATAGGGTGTTTTCTTCACAAGTTTCATGACTTGGTGAAGTGGGAGCTTGATCTAGTGATGCCTCGACGTAGATCATCTTCGGCATCGTAGTCGATGACCTAGCCCGCCCATTTCTCCGATGAAGCCGACGCTAGAGCCCGGGATTTGATTTGGAAAGCAAGGAGACTTCATCATGGAGCTATGGAGGTGGAGAACCGGATCTACAAAGGTTGTATTTCCAATCACTTAGTTAAGTTGTTAACTAGTTTCTCTTTTCGCCTAAAATTCTAGTTAACGATCCGTATTAGGGTTTCTCGGCACTTGTAAAATTTGAAATTGGTATGGTTGATGCCTTGTGAGACCACATTAGAGTGCCTAGGAACCCTACAGTAATGTTGCACGTGCACATATCTACATGTTACACTACACCTCATCGATATTGACATGTCACATATACACTTAGTACTTATTATGTCACATATGATTCATTTCATACCTTAAACATCAATAATGGTAGTTAAATTGCAACAATGTTATTATGAATATATATCGTGCTTCATTTCAAGTATTTTTAATTCTGACAAAAGATGCATTGGATTATGCGGATTTCTGGTTTTGAGTTTTATGTGCTATATAGTATATTCGGTGATTCTTCATGATTGATGTGATATGTCCATCATGAGATGTTATTTTTATGATTTGGTTTTATTCCGAACCGAGTGGGGGAGCTATACGGTTGCGGATTTTTACGTTATCCGGACTGAGTAGGGGAGCTATACAGTTGGATTCATGGTGGACCCGGTCGAGACCGAGGGGCAGGAAAACCGCAGTTGAGGCGGGGAGCCTAGCGAGAATACTCGATACCGGAGATAGTTGTGAAACACAGCGGATATCTAGATGATATCGACCGATGTTATTGATTGACAGGATCGTTCGGGGAACGATGCCTGATGGAAACAGAAAATTTGTGTCGATGTTGGACACGGAAAAATAAGATTTATTTGGAAATAATTGATGAGATTTTCAGATTTTGCTTTTTACATTTAGTAGTACATATTCATGGTTCCACATGTTCTCATATATAATACTCATCTTTATTGTAGTTATCTCTAGATCGTCATACTTACATTATCAGCTGTTAGATGTTAGTTTTATTCCCTGAGTTGGTAACTCATCCCCGTTGTGCCATAGTTCCTTGCAGGAGACGCGTGGACACGTAGCAGTAGCGCGGATCCACTTATCAGCTCTCATCGTTTATTTTGCTAGGTGGGTTACCTACGTAGTAACCTCCTATTTTGGTATATGTATATTGGATCTAGAAATTCTCCATCACACCCTGTATATTTGACTTAGAACGAGATATGTTGTATATATTTGTTTTGATTAAGTGAGATCGTCTAGTTGTATTAAAATATTCTTTCTTTACTTTTGCATGAAATTCTCCGCTTGAGCATCGTATTATTGGTGCATGTTGATTTCCGTTGTTTGTCGTTGTTTGCTTTCAACTAGGGATGCAACTTATTTAAACACTTTATAACTGCTTTTATTAATGATTAATAAGGAGCTGTTGTCGAACATTTTAAATGCTAAAAATCAGTTATTTAGATTTCATTTTTCAAATAATTCGACATACTACCTTATTCTTTTACTTAAAATCTAAAATTTTCTATATTCCACAAAAAGGGTTTTTGATCTTGGTTTTTGGCTTACTCAGATTATATCAACATTTTTATATGTCATACAATCTAAGTGCCGGTCACATCCAAAAATTCGGGTCGTGACAAAGTTGGTATCAGAGCTTAGGATTAACTTTACGGAATCGAGTAATGAGTTAAAGTTAGTAGGCTTTAAATTTCGTTATGTAGGTTGACCCTTGGTTTGATAGAGTAGGTGAATTAGGATGAGTAGAGTACCGTACATATGTTCCGTGGCATATTTACGTTACGATACTCAGCCTAAGTAACCTTACGATGTATATCTTGATTAATCCTTCCTTTGACTCCCTATTATTGTTGCTTCCATTCATACACCTTATCAACTCTCGTTTCTTGTTCCAGTTGCTATGGCTACGCGAGCTAGGGGAGCCGCAGCCAGGGATGCAGCTAGGACGAATCCGCCTGTGACGGCGACTGACGCATCGGATATTCTGGGGGTACCAAAACATGTTGACCCTCCTCCTCCAGATAGACTGACTAAGATAGAGGAGGGCATGTTGGGCTTGCAGCAGATGGTGGGACAGCTGGCTGAGGCCACCTGTGTACAGAGACAGGATCAGGCACCGACCATGGTAGAGCCCGATGTACATCCCATACAGACGGTCGCACTTGTAGACTCGAAGGTGATGGAGGTATCACTTCCGGAGTTTATGAGGTTGAGACCTCCTGTGTTTACAAGGTGTAAGTCAACGTTACACACCCCGCAAGATGTGGGGAGGCGGAATAGGAAAAACAATCATTTTATTTAAAGTAACATTGACTATCAAACGGATCTTTGCTAAACCCTAACTAACAACTATCTAGAAGTGATTAACTACTATGATAGATGATTATACCTCAAGATACTAGTCCTTCTTGTTCTTGTAGTTCACCTCCTCGTCGGCCTCCTCGATGTGATAGAAGATCCACCCAAGAGTTCCTTCTTCAAGCTTTAACCTCCAACTTAAGTTAACTAAGTGGCTAGGATTGCTAATCCAAGTGACCTAGAAGATATAGAGATAGATTAAGGATCTATTAGTCTTGCTAACCCTTGGGATTTCAACACATGAGAGGATTAAGGTTAGGTTGAAGAAGAGGAGAGCTTGAGGAGAAAGAGTGTGTATGTGTGAATTATCTTGAATAATAACTCATTTGTGAATATATGAAGCATGATAATTATCCATAATAATAATACACATTAATAACAACCATGCTTCATTAACTTACTTTGGATGAATCATCTCATGAGTCATTAAAACATTTAATGCAAATAACACATCACCTCTCCACCTCATTTAGTTTAATTCATAAATAAATTAAAACTAAATGAGTCACCTTTCTTCTAGAAGCTTCTCGTAATTACGAGAACGCCCATCCGATCCGTATTTATGAAAAAGACGGATAAACTGAGACTGCATAAATCTAATAATCCAATACTAGAATCTGGCTTAAACCAAAGCCCGCTAGTATAATCTGTCCGAACATCATAGGGCACAAGTGCACGTACATGTCTGAACCCTGTCGTAAAACCATACGACCTTTATATCGCTTATCCTGAAGCAAGGAAACTCTCTGTGTGGGACTCTAAAGACTCGACACTACGCTGGCAGTGGGTTTAACCACAGGCCGCAAGCGGTACTAGCTGTACGTAACGGTCCCCAGGTAGATATCGATAAAAAGGCCGTTGAGGAAACCCATACGAACTCTTACTGAGCCTGATGTGACAATCTCCCTACAGTCCGGTCTATTCGTCTAAGACTATCGCATAACGGGCCTAGGGGGCGGCAAGCGTCAGTCCCCTAAAAGCGGTATAAGTCGTGTTGGAGTGAAGCCCATTACACCTTGAGAAGTTAATGGAAAACCTACCAGTAAATCTCGCTTGCCCTGGCCAAGGACCTTGCGTAATGGCTCTCCAAACACAGCACGATATCAACCCCCAACACCGGGGGTGATGAATCCTATCTAACCGCCACTGCCTCCAAGTGCTTCGGGACTGCACCCAACTGCTACCTGTTTGCACGACTTAGTCGAGCCGTGGTAGGGTAGCAATCTAAGAACAGTGGGAACACACTCGAGGCGAAGCAGTAGTATCAAGTCTACGGACTATGCTGTACTCATGTCACCTGAGAACTGTTAACTGACGACGGGTATAATACCAACCAAGAGTTCCCTGCGAGTCCTGTCCGGTGTACACGTTGTTGGATATAGTGCCCTCAAAGTCAATTATTGGATCGTAGGCACGTGATTGCAATGATTGCGGGAGGACCTATACCGGTAGGACAGTCTTACTCGAGAGGATAGTATGCTATCTGAGTTGTCTTTATCATCATGTACATGCTTTAAGTGACATTGCAGTTCACTGTTACACGTTGATAGAGAATAGTATGCTACCTGGTTTATCTTTATCATCATGTACATGCTTTAGGTGATATTACAGATCACTATTATACATTGATAGAGCCCTTAGGATTCTTGCTTGACTACCAGCAGAATGATGGCGATCATATACGTGAGAGTTGGGTAGTCTATAAGCATATCCTTAAAGTGGTCCCTAGTCGTGGGAGTTTCAACACTGGGCATCGATACTTCATTAGTAGACTAGTGTATACGATCGAGACCCCGATGACGGGCGGTGGCTGGTCTTACAAGCCATTGGTGTCAGTTGGTTCACCTAAGATGTATACATGTGCTCATTGGGTTATGAGTACACCGGACAGGACTCGGCGGGAACATGCTAGTTGGTATTGTACCTAGCATCAGATAGCAGTTCCCTGGTGACATATGTACAGGTTAGTTCATCGACCTGAGATCATCATTTGTCTCGTGTGATTCCCGCTGTGCTTTTATTACTACCCAACCACGGCTCAAAGGAGTCGTGCAAACAGGTTTTAGTTGGGTAAAGTCGTGAATTAGTGAAGCAAACCCAATAAATCAAGCATGCTTCAATAGTTCACCAAAGCATGAGTCACTAAGTGAGCCATGCCTCAATAAATTCAAATTACACCTCATCCTCCACATCATTAACCATTTAATCCTAAATGGTTATAAACAAAATGAGGTGTCTTCTTCTAGAAGCACCATTGTAATAAATTACAAGAATACCTCTCACCGTATTTACGTACCTGGATCCGTATTGTAAAAAATACGAATACAAAGAGACGAAAATAATCCAATAATATAGCCATATGGAGGCAGTGAGCAGATCGGCAGGGGTTTCGTCTCTCCCGGTATTGGGGGTGAGATCGTGCTGTATCTAGGAGTGCCATTACACGATGTCCTTGGCCAAGGTAAGAGATTTACTGGTAGGTATTCCACTAGTATCTCAGGGTGTTCTGGGCTACACTCCGACAGGACATGTACCGCTTTTGGGGGCCTGACGTTTACCAGGCCCCTAGGCTCGACATGTGATACTCATTGACGAACGGACCGGACTGTACGGATATTGTCACTGACAGGCTCAGTAGGTTTCCAGGATGAGTTCGCTCATCGGCTTCCCTTTTTGTCGATACATGGGTAGCCGTTACATACAACTAGTGCCACTGACGTGATAATGGTTAAATCCACAGCTAATGTATTGACGAGTCTTTAAAGTCCCCTACAGACAGTTTCTCAAGTTTCGGGAGAAACGTTTTGGAGGCCGTATGATATTATGGCAGGGTTCGATCATATACGTGCACTTATGCATGGATCATGATCGGACAGATCATACTAGTGGGCTTTGGTTTAAGCCGGGTCCTAGTATTAGATTTGTTGGATTGCTTTCGTCTCATCGCATTCGCATTCAGTCGGAATGCGGATGCAGGTATGTATATACAGGTGAGGGGTATTCTTGTGATCCGTCACGAGTTTACTATAGATGATGCCGTTCTTTTTATTGTCATAAACATTTGGGTTAATGTTTATTTTTGTGGAAATTATGAGTGGTTTTTCATCATGAGGAGCATTAATTGTGACACATGCATAAGTGATGACTCATGGTCTCTTTATTTGTGTATATGTCTCATTTTGGATTGATTAAGGGTGTGAAATGAAAGATGGAGAGAGAGAGGGCAGCCATGTACATGGGTTAGCTCTTGTGATTATGATTCTTAGCCTCTCTCATTTTTCATCTCACATAAGAAAAGAAAAGCTCTTCTTCTTCTTCTTCCTCTAGCTCATAACTTCCACCAATGGCATCATCTTCAACCTCCATCCATACACTCTCATGTGTTGAGAATCAATGGATACTTGAGACAAAGTTATCACACACATTCTCTACATCACCTTGGACATGTCGGCTAGCAAACTTCATGTTCGAGTTGCTTCGGATGAAGCGGGAGCCCGTAAAAAGACTCATTGATGTGGTGCCCTTCCGACGAGGAGACCGGCGATCCGAGATGCCGCGAGGAGCTTGGGATAGTGGCCAAAGACCGAAGGATATGGATCAATCGGTATAGCCACTCTCACTTCTTAGTAGTTTGCTAGTTTAGCATTAATGGTTCGATCCGGGTAAAAGACTGCGATAGCGCCGGTTCAGTAAAAAGTTTTTGTTTCCGCATTTGGCCTGGGATTGACGGCCGGGACGGTACCGTAGACTTACATGGTATCAGAGAAACGCCATTAACCTTTACTAGCTTGTTCTAACGTGTTTAAAATATCGATCGATTGAAATTTCCGATTCGTATTTTCATTTCAGTGTGCTTGCTGTCGAATTTCAAAGTTGTTCAAAAAATTAATTTAGGCATCTTAGAAGCACATGCAGGCATAACTAAAGCTACAGAAAAAGTTTGGAGACCTAACTCCAAAATTCCGCCGCGGAACCGCCGCGAAATGTCGCATTTGGGGGCCCTTCCGCGGGCCTTTTTGGGCTACAGTGCCTCAAAGTTTTTTTGGGTCTTTAGTTCATGGAAATATGATTTTTGTGTTATACAATTTTGTCCCAGATTCTTTTGAGTGCTTGATTTGCACTTAGGGCCCACTTCGGGTTGTTTTGTCGATCGGAATTTTAAATATGTTAGTTTACAGTACTTACATTATATCTGCGACCGTGAATGTCATTTGATCGGTAAATCTTGTCTAATCGCTATAGCCCTTTTAGACGGATTTGCGAACGTGACATTCACATTGATATTTTTTGTTGTGCTGTGATGTTGCGGATTTTTCATGGTGGATAGCATGGATGCAATGGTAGCACAGTTTGGATTTATTTGTACATTTGATATTGCGGGGCGAGCGCCCGACATGTGGACTGCTGTCACTGCCTATTTATATATTATTCTTTTGGAGCACGACCGGTTTGAGGTCGATGTACCTGTTGTACATATTTTACTTTCTGTACTAGGATTACCCCGCGGTGGAGTGCACGGATAGCCGGGTGCTAGAGGCCAACGGGCCCGCATCTCAGAGCTTTGAGATGAAGGGGGCCTCACTTTAGAATTGGCGGGCTATTCGCCACACTCGTAGGGGGTACAGGTTGACCTAAGGTGGGGTGCTCAAGTTACCGGATTCCGTGAAGTGCTGGGTGGTCCATTCACTTTGCTGAAGGGGCTGTCTCGATTCAGGTTTTGGCGGGTAACTTGCCACACTCGTAGGGGTCTAAGTTTTCATTGCACAGGCTATCCACACGACCCGGGGAACGTCGGGTTTCACTTGCGGCTCAATGAAACCCGGGGATCCCAGATTATCTGTATTACTCAGTGATGCTTATTACTTTTCTGTGATGTTGCATTTATCACGCCTGGAGCTATTATTATATATTGATATATATACTAGTAGATGTTGTACATGTTTTACACCCGCGCTAGTCCAGCCCCTGCTCTGTCGTTAGTTAAGTAACCTAACGGGTGATGACGGGACCCAGTGGCGAATGCAGATGACATATACGTACATCATATTTTCGTTCCTTTTGGCGTGATTAATTGATGGGACTGCATTGATTCTGATCAATGCAAAGAAAACAAACCTATTTGATATTGTTGGAACATTTTTTCAAAAAGAAATTATTACAAGGACGTTCTCTTTTGTTTTGCATAGTGGTATTCAGTTAGAATATCCTGCACCTCATTCTACGAGGCAAGGGCCGAGATCCCTTCAACGGGAGTGACCCCTTGGACAGAAGTTTGCGTCAGGGTAATAACTTCACTGTAGTCAATTACTTTTTGCTTTGCATCGCGGTATTCATTTGGAATATCCTGCACCTCATTCTACGAGGAAAGAGCCGAGATCCCTTCACCGGGAGTGACCTCTTTAGCAAAGGTTTTCGCCACTATATATTTGTAAAAACCTATCCGGTTCCTTCAACAATATCAAGTTCATTACGTTAAAGGTTTTTTGCCAAAATCCATTCGTAGCCCTCCGTCATATCAGACAGGTAGCACTAAGTATTCATGCTATGTATGTTGGCCTTCGTCAAGGCATAGTGTATGGTAGCTATTTGTTACTTTTCTGTTGCATAGATAGATGCGTTGGTTTGGGACAGTCGTACTACTATTTTGGCCTTCGTCCAGTGTAAGTACGGGTGGGGTCAAATTAACCTGGATAATAACGGGTAGAACTTGACATGTGACTTATGATATGTTGGCCTTCGTCAAGGTCATAAGAGCATGGGGTAAAAATCTCATCGGGAGTTTCTAAAGAAACTGAAACTTGCCAGGCTTGTGCATACCTTCTGGAGTGTGATAACGTGAGTGGATTCCATCACGTTATCATGCGATGATAGTTAGATCCCGATTCCCACTGATGAGTTGGTTTACTCCTCGGGTGATCCCGACTAATTCTTCTTTCAGGTTTGGAGGAGAATTTGAGGATACAGTGGGAGGTTTCCTGATTAGATAAAGTGATAACCATTCTGATCTAGGTTAGAGTGCACGCAGAGTATTTCATTTCTCTCTCTCTCTCTGCCAGCGACCTGTTGGATATAGTGCCCTTAGAGTCAATTATTGGATCACAAGCACGTGATTGCAATGATTGAGGGAGAACCTATACCGGTAGGACAGTCTTACTCAATATTATAGTATGCTATCTGGTTTGTCTTTATAATCGTGTACTGCTTTAGGTGACCTTACAGGTCGCTATTGCACGCTGATAGAGCCCTTAGGATTTTTTCTTGACGACCAGCAGCATGATGGCGATCATATACGTGGGAGCTGGGGTCTATAAGCACATCCTTAAATGGTCCCTAGTCATGGGAGTTTCGAGACTGGGCATCGATATTCCATTAGTAGACTAGTGTATACAGTCGAGACCCCGACGAGGGGCGGTGACCGGTCTCACAAGCCATTTGTGTCAGTTGGTTCACCTAAGATGTATACAGGTGCTCATTGGGTTATGAGTACACCGGACAGGACTCGCCGGGAACATACTAGTTGGTATTATACCTGACGACAGATAGCAGTTCCCTGGTGACATGTGTACATGTTAGTTCATCGACCTGAGATCGTAATTTGTCTCGTGTGGGTTCCTACTGTGCTTTTATTACTACCCTACCATGGTTCAAAGGAGTCGTGCAAACAGGTTTTAGTTGGATACAGTCCCGAGCCACATGGAGGCAGTGAGCGGATCGGCAGGGGTTCGTCTCTCCTGGTATTGGGGGTGAGTTCGCGCTGTGTCTAGGAGAGCCATTACACAAAGCCCTCGGCCGAGGTAGGAGATTTACTAGTAGGTATTCCAGTAGTATCTCAGGGTGTTTTGGGCCACACTCCGACACGACTTGTACCGCTTTTGAGGGTCTGACTTTTACCAACCCCCTAGGCCCACCATGCGATGCTCATAGACGAACGGACCTGACTGTACATATATTGTCACTGACAGGCTCAGTAGGGTGTCAGGATGAGTTCGCTCATCGACCTCCCTTTTAGTCAATACCTGGTAGCCCGTTACGTACAGCTAGTACCACTGACATGCTAGTGGTTAAATCCACAGCCAAAGTATTGACGAGTCTTTAGAGTCCCCCACAGACAGTTTCTCAAGTTTCGGGCGAAACGTTGTAGAGGCCGTATGATATATGGCAGGGTACGATCATATACGTGCAGTAGTGCTTGGATCATGATCGGACGGATCATACTAGTGGGCTTTGGTTTAAGCCGGATCCTAGTATTAGATTTGTGGGATTATTGTAGTCTCATCGCATTCGCATTCGGTCGGAATGCGGATGCAGGTATGTATATACAGGTGAGGGGTATCCTTGTGATCTGTTACGAGTTACTTTAGATGTTGCCATATCTTTTTATTGTTGTAAACATTTGGGTTAATGTTTACTTTGGTGAAAATAATGAGCTTAATTCATGATGAGGTGCATTAATTGTGACATGGACATGCTTAGTGACTCATGGTCTCTTTTCTTGTGCTAATGTCACATTAGGATTGATTTAATGTGTTGAATTGATAAGAGGAGAGAGAGAGGGCAGCCATATGGCTAGTGTTTGCTCTTGTATTTTCTCATTTTCATACTCTCATTTTATCAAAGTAACACATAAGAAAAGAAAGGCACTTCTTCTTCTTCTTCCTCTTGCTTCTTGAGCTCACCATTTCCATCAATGGTAACACCTTCAACCTCCATCCAAGCAATGGATGCAAGAGATAAAGTGATCACAAACATTCTCTACAACACCTTGGACACGTCGGCTAGCACACTTCGTGCTCGACTTGCTTTGGATGAAGCGGGAGCCCGTAAAAAGACTCGTAGATGTGGTGCCCTTTCTGACGAGGAGATCAAGACCGGAGATGCCGCGAGGAGCATGGGATGGTGGCCAAAGACCGAAGGACACGGATCGATCGGTATAGCCTTTCTATCCCTTCTCTAGATAGCTAGTTGTAGGTTAATGGTTCGATCCGGGTTTTAAGCATACGATAGTGCCGGTTTCATGTTTAGAAAAATTTTCGTTTCCGCATTTTGGCCTCGGAAAGATGGCCGGGGCGCTACCGTATATTTACATGGTATCAGAGCCACAACATTAACCTTTACTAGCTTGCTCTAACGTGTTTAGAACTTCGATCGAACGAAATTTTTAAAAACCGCATTTCCAAGTCATCAGTTTCTGTCGAAATTTTTCTGTTGTCAAAAAATTATTTGGTGTATTGCAGAAAATCAGGCAGGGTTTTTTAAGAGAACTGAGAAAATTTGGTGGGTTGATTTCACTGTAGCGCGGCGGATCCGCGGCCGTACCCATGTTTGGGCCGTGGATCCGCCGCCGTACTGTAGCTACAGTGCATGAAATTTTCTGAGGTGGTCTCTGACTTGGAAATATGGTTTCTGGTAATTTTTGTTTGGGCCCAGATTTGTCTGAGTACTGGGAATTATGCATGGGGCCCACTTCGGGGAATTTTGTCGATCGAAAATTTTAAACATGTTAGTTCACAGTATTTACATTATATCTGTGACCGTGAATGTCATTTGATCCGTAAATCCTGTCTAATTGCTATAGCCCTTTTAGACGGATTTGCGAACGTGACATTCACGTTGATGTTTTGTGTTGTGCTGTGATGTTGCGGATTTGTCGTGGTGGATAGCCTGAATGCAATGGTAGTACAGTTTTGTTGTATTTGTACATTTGATATTGCGGGGCGAGCATCCGACATGTGGACTGCCGTCACTGCCTGTTTGTATATTATTCTTTTGGGACACGACTGGGCTGAGGTCGATGTACCCGTTGTATATTTTTACTTTCTGTACTAGGATTACCCTGCGGTGGGGTGCACGGATAGCCGGGTTCTAGAGGGCAACGGGACGCATCTCATGGCTTTGAGACGGAGGGGGCTTCACTCTAGAATTGGCGGACTATTCGCCGCACTCGTAAGGGGTACAGGTTGACCCAAAGAGGGGTGCTCAAGTTACCGGATTCCGTGAAGTGCTGGGTGGTCTATTCACGTTGTTGAAGGGGGCTGCCTCGCTTCAGGTTTTAGCGGGTAACTTGCCGTGCCCATAGGGATCTAGGATTTCATTGCACAGGCTATCCATACGACCAGGGGAACGTCGGGTTTCAGTAGCGGCTCTATGAAACCCGGGGATCCCAGATTATCTGTATTGTTTTGTGATGCTTATTACATTTCTGTGATGTTGCATTTTATCACGCCTTGAGCGAATATTATATATTGATATATATACTAGTAGATGTTGTATATGTTTTACAGCCGCCCTAGTCCAGTCCCCGCTCTGTCGTTAGTTAAGTAACCTAACGGGTGATGACGGGACCCAGTGGCGAATGCGGATGGCATATACGTACATCATATTTTCGTTCTTTTGTGGTGTGATTAATTGATGGGACTGCGTTGATTCGGATCAATGCAAGCTAAAAAACCAATTCCGTTGTTGTTGGAACATTTTTCGTAAAAAAAAGCTGTTATTGCAAGGACGTTCTCTTTTGTTTTGCACAGTGGTATTCGGTTATGAATATCCAGCACCTCAGTCGACGAGGCAAGGGCCGAGATCCCTTCACCGGGAGTGGCCCCTTGGACAGAAGTTTGCGTCAGGGTAATAATTTCAATATAGTCGATTACTTTTTGTTTTGCATCGTGGTATTCAGTTGGAATATCCTGCACCTCATTCTAAGGGGAAAGAGCCGAGATCCCTTCACCGAGAGTGATCTCTTTAGCAAAGGTTTTCGCCACTATATTTTTATAAAAAGTTATCCGCTTCCTTCAACGATATCAAGTTCATTACGTTAAAGGTTTTTCTCCAAAAACCAGCTGTAGCCCTCCGTCATTTCAGATTAGTATTGCTTAGTATTCGCGCTACGTTTGTCGTTGCTATTCACCGAGACGTAGTGTGCGGTAGCTCTTTTATGTTTTTCTATAGCATGGATATGTGGATTGGTTAGGGCGGTCGTACGACTTTGTTGATTATTCGTCAAGGGTCGTGCGGGTGGGTTTAACGCAATCAAGATAATGACGGGTTCAACTTGACTAGGACCTTTTGATTTGTTGATTATTCGTCAAGGTCACTTGGGTCCTAGGGGTAAAAATCACATCGGGAGTTTCTAAAGAAACTGAAACTTGCCAGGCATGCGCATACCTTCTGGAGTGTGATAACATGAGTTGATTCGGTCACTTTATCATTCAATCGTAGTTGGATCCCGATTCCCACTGATGAGTTGGTTTACTCCTCGGGTGATCCCGACTAATTCTTCTTTCAGGTTGGGAGGAGAATTTGAGGATACAGTGGGAGGTTTCCTGAATAGATAAATTGATAACCATTCTGATCTAGGTTTGAGTGCACGCAGAGTGTTTCTTTTCTCTCTCTCTATGGCAGCGACCGTGGCCCGACCCTTGACTATGACTCAGTGACCAAGATTAACCGAACCTTCTTAAACACTGGCTTTTGGATTGTCAGAGTTGCATACTTCATTGCCACTCCTTCTTTTACCCTTTTCTCCAGAACACCCCGTATTACTACGAACATCCACTTCCATTGGATAAAACCATCGTATGGTTATATACGAATTCGAAGGAACTTGTTCCAGATTCGAGGATGGTTTCCGGTTCTGGAGAAAATGAATAGGACTATTCAGTTGTCTTTTCCTTTTACCTTCTCTCAGGTTGCGAGTGCTCCTTGGATTAGGACAGTACACCTATTACGCTAATTGGATAGTCTTCATCCAAACCATAGGCAGGTGCCGAACGGTAGGGCATGAAGAAAACCATTTAGCCTAAAAAGTGTACAGAAGGTAATAAGTTAACACAAATAAAGGGATTAGAAAGAGCGCAAAATAAACCGCGACTGCTATTCACGACCAAACCAAGTATTTCATCGCCACTCTTACTTTACCTTTGTATTTCTCCGGGACACTCCGTATCACTACGAAGATCCATAGTTATCTGGATACTCCATCGTATGGTTATATACGAACTCGAAGGAACTTGTTCCAGTTCGGGGATGGATTCTGGTTCAGGAGAAATAGGAATAAGGTTATCCAGTTGTCTTTTATCTTTACCTTATCTCGGGTAGCGAGTGCTCCTAGGATTAGGACAGTACACCCATTATGCTTATTGGATAGTCTTCTTCCAAACCATACGCTGGTGCCGAACGGTAGGGAAGGAAGAAAACCATTTAGCCGAACGAAGGTGTATAGAAGGTAATGACTAAAGACATATAATGGGATTTAGAGAGATGGCAAAGAAATATACGGTTACAGTTGTGAATCTGACAATGGAAGAGGCATTACTAGGAATACCCGGATACGCCTTCGAAACATTTACATGTTTCAGTTTCACTGTGTATTGTTAAAAGAAAACTGATTTCCCAATTAGTCCTTACTCCAGGGTATGTATTTACCAGGTTTGATTCTCACATCTGTATGGTTTTACAGATGATGAATGGGAGTAAGTTATTGGGAATTGGGTGATCATCCTCATTATATCGGGATTCGTTGTAATTGGTAATATTTGGGGAAATCGCCTGGGTTGTTTGCCGGACGACAAATATTTGGTTTTGAATATCCGTTATAATGCACCAATTTCAAATTGATATATCTGTACGTTTAATTTTATAAAGTGAGATATAACTTTTTGAAATTGTGTCTATGACATTTACCAATATCAGTGGATGGTTAGGTAAGGAGCATTAAACAACGGAGTAATTCTTCTTAACCAAAAGTACAGTTTTCAACCTACGACACACAGCGAATGAGTTATTAGACTCAGGGGACTTATACAGAGTATTGTATGTTGTCCAGTGTCCATGAGGACAGAGGGGTTGGTACTCATACTATATTCTGTTCACTTATGACTTCTCTAGTTCTTAGATATGTGTTTTGTAGAAATGCAAGGTCTAAGTTTTGAGAAGTTATAGGTATAAGAATAAAGTAGAGAACCAGGCGTTGCAAGTATCAGGATTCTTCAAGGTGATCGAAAATATAGATACTTGTGTATGGTATTCAATTAATAGTAATGATTAAGAGAACTTCCTTCTCTTTCAGGTTACTCATAATTGGAAGCACTCCTAAGTTGAGTAACGCTGATCGACCTCCTTCCATTTAGTTGACATGCACTGGAGACAGCTGCATAATTTGAATCTGGTTCCAATTAAATCAGTGCCTCTGTTTCTATATTGGATATAGAATAGTTCATATCTTAACATTGTTAAGGTACGGGGAGTTGTCCGGCTTATGTTTAAAACCAGAATCTGGATAACTCAAGGCACGTTTCTGTAATGGCAGTTTGTGGGTTGACCCAGGCTGACGAGGGTTGACTTTCTACCATCTGGAAGATCAATAGTGATATTGTTCTTGACTCGCCACGGTTTTAATAAAAATGGATTTTTTCAGAAAACAGTAGTGGGAGTATGGTAGAACTGGAAGTGATTCCACAACCGGAAACGATTACTGAAAATTTGATAAGAACCTAATGATTTAATCTACTTTGACATTCCATTGGCCACTCCATAGATATGGTGGGTAACCTCAGGCACTCGAGAGGTACTTCGGTATGCTCAAAGACGGTGACAGGAAGGTTCTTGTTTACCCAGACTTGACACTACTGTTGTTCCAGGCTATGAGACCTGGCAGGAGGATGTGTATAGCGTCGTTCTAGCTTTAGAAGTGTACGTGTATATGACTCTGCCAGAGGGTTGTCGTAGTCAGTGGGAGCAGCGGAAGCATAGTGGACAAGTAGCTTATGTCCATTTATGAACTAAAGCAGATATAATGGAGATAGATCATCTATTTCTGATGTGACAGTCATAGGTTTGACTTCATCAGAATAGGAGATGGATCTGTTGAGAAGGTAGTAGGGTGTGATGTCCTGGTATTTGGATGACATACACAGAGTAGGAAGTGATGTTCCTATACTACGATCGGTTATACTTTGTTGGTTGTCACACAGTGGTTTCTTCACATAGGATATAGATATAATATCAGACATTCTGGTTACTAGATCTATGGTTTTAGATCTAGATTTAGGAAGTGTCCCAATCTGGGTACTTAGACAACATTCTAAAGGTATTTTAGAATGGACGACTCCTGGCACGGTAGTGTACCTGCAGGTGATGGAGTCACCCTCTCTAAAGGTGTCTTACAGACTAAAGTAGAGAGAGATGTGCATGTGTTAGTGTATATGCCCTAGAGGCCATTACTGTATCATACTAGTATGTATATTACTTAATGGAAGTTTGGGATATTCACCTTGTATTGACGATCTTGCTCAAAATGGTAGTATGCTACTTGGTTTGTTTCTACTTCAATATGTACATGTGTTTATTTTATCACCTATACGCATTAGTGGAGCCCTTAGGATCTTTGCTTGATTACCAGCGTTGTGATGGCAGTCACACTCGTGGGGGCTGGGTAATCCATAAGCACATCCTTATACAGGTCCCTAGTTGCAGGACTATCGAGACAGGGCATCGATACTCCGGAGTAGACTGGCGTATGCGCTTCTCATCCCAGCAGGGGAGACGGTCTGTCCCACAGCTGTCGGTACATCGTACTTGAGATAGTATGCGGGTGCTCGTTAGGTTACGAGTACACTGGACAGGACTCGTCGGGAACTGATTGGTTGGTATTATACCTATCGTCAGTTATCAGTTCCCAGGTGACATGAGTACAGCTTAGTCCGCTGACTTGACACTGTCACTTCGCCTCGAGTGTGTTCCCACTGTACTTTGATTACTACCCTACCACGGCTCAAAGGAGTCGTGCAAACAGGTAGTAGTTGGGTGCAGTCCCGAAGCACATGGAGGCAGTGACGTTTAGACAGGATTCGTCTCTCCCGGTATTTGGGGTTGACATCGCGCTGTGTCTAGGAGAGCCATTACACGAGTAGTCCCTGGCCAGGGCAAGCGAGATATACTGGTAGGCTTCCAGTGTTATCTCAGGGTGTTTTGGGCTTCACTCCGACACGACTTGTACCGCTATTAGGGGACTGACGTTTACCGCCCCCTAGGCCCGCCATGCGATGTATCAGACAAACAGACCGGACTGTACGGAGACTGTCACATTCAGGCTCAGTAGGAGTTCAGATGGGTTTCACCTCGTCAGTATTCTTGTCGGCATCTACCTGGGGACCGTTACGCACAGCTAGTGCCGCTTGCGGTCTGTGGTTAAACCCACTGCCAACGTAGTGTCGAGTCTTTAGAGTCCCACACAGAGAGCTATTCGCCTTTAGGCAAAAGAGTAGAGGTCGCATGGTTTTTCGACAGGTCGCATGGTTTTGCGACAGGGTTCGGTCACATCCGTGCACTTGTGCACGTTTAGTGTCTGGACAGTTAACACTAGCGGGCTTTGGTTTAAGCCAGATCCTAGTGTACGTTTTGGGATTGATTTTATCTCGTATGTATTCGTGTTCCTCGAAACGCGGATGCGGGTGTGTATGCACAGTTGACGGAGAGACAGAGGCAGAGGATTCTCATTAGGGTTGTTGACTGTTGACTATTGACCATTGACTTTTTGCAAAACCCTAATGAGAATATGGTATATGATTAACAATAATATTAATTATGTATTATGGTGACATGGTTGTTGTGGGGTTGAATTTGTTGACTTGTTGACTTTGTTGACCGGTTGACTAGGTTGGACTAGTTGACCATCATGATGACAATGGCTATCATTTCATGGCAAAGACTTTTGCTTGCTTGTTTCTCTTTTGCAAAATGAGTGCGTGAAATGATATGCCTATTGTAGCTTAAACCATCACATAATACTTGATTGCTATGATTTGTTATGATGGCTTTGGATTATGAGAGCCAAGAGAGAAAAGTCTTGCTCATTCTCTCATTTCCTTTCTCTCTCTTGGCTTGAGCTCTCATCCTCTTCCTCTTGCTCTTGTTAGTTGTATGTATGTCCTAGAGGCCAGTATTGTACAGATGATGTATATTATATTGGATGCCTGGACATATATAGAGATGACTTTCTTGCTCGATATGATAGTATGCTATCTGGTTGCTCTTTATCTTAACATGTATACTAGTCTCTTTAAACTGTCTTATAGTTACATGTTGGTAAAGCCCTTAGGATGTGTACTTGACTACCTGGACTATGATGCAGATCATACTAGTGGGGACATGGTAGTCCATAAGTACATCCTTCAAGGTCCCTAGTCGTGGGTGTATCGAGACGGGGCATCGATATACCAGTGTAGACTAGCGTATACGCCTCTCGACCCATGAGATGGGCGATGGATGATCCCATATCCATTGGTGTTTGACATCAGAGATGGTATACGGGTGCTCAGTGGAGACTGGGTACACTGGACGTACTCGCCGAGAACTCCCAGATGGTATTATACCTCACGTCAGATGGCAGTTCTCAGGTGACACTTGTACAGGTTAGTCTGTAGACCCGAGATCGTCATAGAGTCTTGTGTGATTCCCACTGTGCTTTGATCTCCACCTTACCACGACCATGAGGGCGTGCAAAACGGTGGTCTTTGGGTACAGTCCCGAGTCACATGGAGGCAATGAGCGATAGGAGGGGTTTCGTCTCTCCCGGTATTGGGGGTTGATGTTGCGCTGTGCTCGATTGGCCGTAACAGGGAAGTCCTTGGCCAGGGCTGATCAGAGATTTGCTGGTAAGTGTTACCAGTAGTTTCTCGACCCGTTATGAGCCTCACATCAGCACGACTTATCGGTTATTGGGGTCTGACGTTTACCACCCCTAGACTTGATATGCGACATATCAGACGAACAGACCGGACTGTACGGTAAGTGTTACTGGTTGGATTCACAGGAGTGTGAGCGGGCTAGCTCGTCGATCTTCTGATCGCTCAATACCCGGATGGCCGTTACGTTTAGCAGACCGCTTGCGGCTTGTGGGTGCTTGATATGATCATCATCTGCTGCCGGCGTATTGACAAGTCTTTAGAGTCCTACACAGAGGTTTCCTGGCTCAAGCGAAACGAAATAGGAGCGCATATGAGATATGTGTAGGATCGAGAATAATGCGTGTATGTGATACCGTATTCCATTCTCGCGATGAATGTATCGATTGGTTATATTCGATATGACCTAGATATCGAATCAAGGATTGATTCGATAAGACGATACATAGGATACTAGTCGGTTAAATGCGATATGACCGGATCGTTAAATCAAGTGTTGATTTAATGATTTAATGTATAATTGTATATTTGATATATTACTTTGCATTAACTAGTATTGGTTCACTTTAAATGGATTTTCTCACTTGATGTGCAAGTTGTATATGTGATATACTTTTATGCACATGTTTGTATCATGTTTGATGTTACTTGCTCATTTGGTTAAGTGTAAAGAATTAAACCTTGGTTAAGTAAATGGTTAGGGTTTTTATTTATTCATTCTTTTATCTTTCTTTTTAATTTGGATTAAAAAGAAATGGCAAAAGAAAACAAAAGGGTTGCTTTCATTCTTGAAGCTTGTTGAAGCTTCACGAAGCTTTGACCAAAGTGACCATTTTGTCTTCATGCTTAACCCTAACCATTCATCTAACCTTAGTCAATTCTCTACACCTAACCATGGTTTACATTATGATAAGTATTCATTTTCTTTTTCATTTTAAATACTTATCATAATCATCTTGATCTTCTTCTTCTTCAAGAAAAACCTTGCCTTCATCAATGGCAACTTGAGCAAATGAGTGAGAAATCCAATTCTAAAGTGAACCCACCTCCTATTTCTTCATCCTCTACCTCTTGCCAAGTTGTATAGGGTGTTTACTTCACAAGTTTCACAACTTGGTGAAGTTGGAGCTTGATCTTGTGTAACCTCGACGTAGATCATCTTCGGCACGAAGCCGATGACCTTGCCCGCCCATTTCTCCGATGAAGCCGATGCTTGAGTCCGGGATTCGAGACGGACAGCGAGAGGACGTCTACATGGAGCTAAGGAAGTGGAGAACCGGATCTACAAAGGTTGTAGCATCTTTCTTTTAGTTAAGTAGTTAACTAGTTTCACTTTGTCGCCTAAAATTCTAGTTAACGATCTAGTCTAGGGTTTCTCGGCACCGTAAAATTTGAAATTGGCATGGTTGATGCCTTGTGAGACCTCATGAGAGTGCCTAGGAACCCTACAGTGGTATCAGAGCTACTAGGCATTGGATGTCGACCTATGGGGGGTTCTCACTGTGTGACAGTGTGGCGAAGCATAGGCTCTTACCCCCAGGGTGTCCCGAGACCGGAAGGTGTTCCGGCGGGTTGTAGTCCTCGCGAGGGGGCATACGTAAAAAGTAGCTGCTGAGGGACCCGTGGGTGCCACGGTGACCCCATTGGATGGGGTGGCTGCCTGACCTACAGTGGTATCAGAGCCTAGCTAGAGCCTTAGGCGAAGTGTAGACGACGTTTGAAACCCGATCGAACCCGAAACCCTAATTTTTCCATGCTCTCTGGACTTTTTTCAAAAACTGGGATTTTTCCAGATTAAAAATTACTAAAAAATTCAGCAGGGAAATCTATGAATTACGGTGCAAAAATTAATTAATAAAGTGTCTACAGTGCGGCGGAACCGCGGCAGAAGCCTTGCTTCTGCGGCGGTTCCGCGGCCAATTTATTGAATTATCATATAATTTTTGCACAGTAACTGATTTCTTCAGGTGTTGGATTTTCTGGGAATTTTTAAAATTTATTCAAGAGTTGAATTTTCTGGGGTGTATTGGGAGTTCGGAGATTCGATCGGATTATCAGACTTTGTCTATGTGTTTTTCCGGATATTTAAGAATATGTTAAAAAGTTCGACCGGATATAAATACCCACTTTTTCCCCTGCCGGAAAATTTCCAAGTGTTGGATTTTTCTGTGGTTTAAGGACGTTCTGAGTAGTGCCAGTAACGCGATGGTCCCTCTAGAAGACAACAAACCTTAACTCGATTATGTGACCGTCTTGAACTGCCCTTTGAACCTTCGGGTTTGGGGCAGTACGGCGTGCCACATGTGAGGTGTTGGCTTGACCCTTCTACGGCTGGACCGTTGGTACTGAGGCATGAAGTGAATGTCTTTGAACCTAATTCATGTGTTGAACGGTTTCGGGAAAACTTGGGTGTTCGAATGTTCGATCGGAAAGTTTAATATCTTCTATTTATCCGGAATGGGATACAATAATTGGAATTCACAAACAGTTATGAGATAACTGAATGAATGTTAGGCATGTGATGTCTAAGTATTTCATTTGATTAGGCATGCGATGTCTAAAGAGGTTGCGGATTCCAACTGTTGTAGTTTTACACTTTCTTTTCTGTGACCGTAAGTGTAATATGTGATATCGCCGGTTTCGTTGCTATATGTCAACGACAATTGGGATGCGCATATTTACTTACGTTGATGATATGTGATGTTATGTGTTGCTGGATATGTTATATTGGATCGTCGTGTTCGAATAGCCGGGGGGTTTTTTATGTGAGATGAGTGTTTTTCATTTTCATTCATGTAAAAACTTGTATGTAATATTCTTTTATTTGGGGCACTTCCAGGTTGCGGAAGTTGTCACCTTTTGTATATTATTTACTTTTCCGCATTAGGATAGACCCAAGGAGGGGAGCACAAGTAACCGGGTTCTAGGGTCCAGTGGGAGACCATCTCGAGGAGTCGAGTTCGGGTCTCCTAACCATAGAATTGGTAGGGTTGCTTTCCGCTCTCGTAGGGGTCTAGGGGTGTGTGATTGGCTATTCATCACGACCGTGGAATCCGTGTTTTATACTGGCTCGTATTGAAAACACGGACGTCCTAGTATATCCAATATTTCATATGATATTTTCTGCTGCGATATTTGTGATGTGATCATGTGATGTACTGTGATAGATACTTTATATAGTATATATGATATATTATATATATACGTTACTTATGTTTTACACCCGCACTAGCCCTGCCCCGCTCTGTCGTTAGTTACCTAACCTAACGGTGCACGAGGGAACATCGAGGCGAATGCGGATGGCATAAGTGTACGTCGTATTTATCTGTGATGTTTAGGTACTTAAATGATGGGACTTCATTAATGTGATTAATGAAAGAAAAGAAACCTAAGATGTTGTAGAATCAAATTTTAAACAAAACAGGTAGCTACAGTTCTTGCTTTGCATAGCGGTATATATGATATACCCTGCACCTTATTCGATGAGGAAAGGACCGAGATCCCTTCACCAGGAGTGACTCCTTTAGCAATAACTGACAGATGCTACACACTCGGTTTGACTTTTGATTGCTTCTATAGTTTATGCTTTGCACAGTGATATATATGATATATCCCGCACCTCATTCGACGAGGAAAGGGCCGACGATCCCTTCACAGGGAGTGACCCCTTTAGCAAAACTAGAAAAGCCTCAAAATCATTCCATTTCAAAACTTTATTTGATTCTACAACGATATCAAGTTCATTACGCAATAGGTTTTCAGAAAAACCTGTCGTAGCCCTCCGTCATTTCAGATAAGTAGTAGTTAGTATTCGTGCTACGTTTGATGGCCTGCGTCAACGCGTAGTGTGCGGTAGCTAACTAGTATTTATCTGCTTATGCATATGATGCAGATTGGATTAGGGTAGTCGTGCGACTTTGTTGGCCTGCGTCAAGGGTCGTGCGGGTGGGTTTAATTCAATCAGGAAATGACGGGTTGAACTTGACTAGCGCACTATGGTTTGTTGGCCTGCGTCAAGGTCATAGGACGCTAGGGGCAAAATATTATCGGGAATTTCAAGTGTTGAAATTTGCAATGAGATTGCATACCTTCTATGAGATAGTTGGATCCCGATACCCACTGCGAGTAAGAGTTACTCTTGGGAGAGTTTTACACATTGCAATTAGCTGATCAAGTAGGTGTCTAGAAAGGTGTCAACGGGGTTACGCTTCTGGGAAAACGAGGTTTACATTAATTAGGTTCGTGCGAAAGCACGGGGGACCTATCTCAAAGTACCGACACTGGCCTGGCTGAAAGATTGGCGAACTTGTAGTGTGTAATTAATCCCGGCTAGTTTTTCCTTTTAGGGTTTGAAGGAAGATTTGATAAAAACCAGTGGGAGCCATCCTGATTAGATAAGATAATAACCAATCTGATCTTGCACGAGCATACGCTAAAGTGTTTTCTTCTCTCTCTCTCCAGGTAGCGACCATTTCATGCCCTAATAAAGATAATAATATGGATGTATTGACTGAACCCGTATGTTATACTGTGCTGGGTAACGTTGGTTCCGTTCTTTCTTATAAGAGTTATGGGAATGAACAGGACATAGGGGAATGCCAGGATTCCCAAGCCACCCGAATGAAGAAAGTACATGTTGATGCATTTTCTTCGGGTGTGTTCGTTACAGAGAACTGTTTCTCCATTTGCTCCACGTCCTGGGTATTAGATACCGGGTCAGGATCCCATATATGTAATCAGTTACATGGGCTTAGGAAAGGTAGAGAACTTGGAGAAGGTGATAAAGACATTAGAGTTGGAAATGGTGCAATTGTTGCAGCTAAGACTTTCGGGGAATATCACCTTGCATTACCAACTGGTAATACATTGGTTCTGAACGAATGCTATTACATGCCGAACCTGATATGCAACATTATATCGGTTTCTTTATTGAGTAAAGAGGGATATAATTTTGTATTACAGGATAATGTTATGAACATTTTACGTAACCAAAAGTTGGTTGGATCAGGCACGTTGTGCAATGGCATTTATGTTCTAAATCAATCAACAGTTCTGAGCATAACAAACACACACAAGAGGAAGAGTTCAGAACTGAACGAATCCTACTTGTGGCATTGTAGACTGGGTCACATCAATGCGACACGACTGGCTAAGTTGCATAAGGATGGATATTTGAAACCATTCGAATTTTCATCTTATGACACTTGCCAGTCATGTCTCAAAGGCAAGATGACCAAAACTCCGTTTACGGGACACGGAGAAAGAGTTACCGAACTCTTGGCACTAATACATAGTGATGTATGCGGTCCCATGTCTACACATGCCAGGGATGGTTCTTCGTACTTCATTACATTCACTGACGATCTCTCAAGATACGGACATGTGTACTTGATAAGACACAAGTCTGAAGCTTTTGAGAAATTTAGAGAATATAAACAAGAAGTCGAGAACCAAACCGGAAAAAGTATTAAAATCCTTCGATCTGATCGAGGAGGTGAATACTTGAGCAATGCATTCCTGGACTTCCTAAAAGAGAATGGGATTCTCTCTCAGCTGACTCCTCCATATACACCACAGCACAATGGTGTATCAGAACGGAGGAACCGCACCCTATTAGATATGGTGCGCTCTATTATGAGCACAGCTGAGTTACCTGTTTCCTTCTGGGGATATGCACTGGAAACAGCTGCAGACCTATTGAATATGGTTCCCACCAAAACCGTGCCAACCACTCCATATAAGTTATGGAAAGGAAAGAGACCATGTCTTAATTACGTTAAGATATGGGGTTGTCCGGCATATGTAAAAACGCAAAATCCGGACAAACTTGCGGCAAGGTCCATTTTGTGTAAGTTTATTGGATATCCCAAACATTCGCGCGGGTATATCTTCTACCACACCGAGGAACAAAAGGTGTTTGTTTCTCGACATGCCACCTTTTTAGAAAAGGAATTTCTTGAAAAAGAGATTAGTGGCAAGGAGGTAGAACTGGAAGAGGTTCCAGGAATACAGACTACAACAGAAGATTTGGTTGAACCAGAGGATTCAGTAGTTCCCGATGAACCTCAGCCTCTCCGCCGATCTAGTAGGGTTCCTCGCCCACCTGAGAGATACTACGGTTTTCTCATGGATGGTGGGAGCGAGGATTGCATCATGGAGGATGATGACCCAACTAGCTTCGAGCAGGCCATCACGAGTAGGGACTCAGTGAAATGGCTGGATGCAATGTGGTCCGAGATGGAATCCATGTACACCAACAAAGTGTGGACTTTGGAATTTGCTCCTGAAGGGGTAAAACCCATTGGGAGCAAGTGGATCTTCAAGAAGAAACTTGGTGTAGATGGGAAAGTGGAGACTTTCAAAGCTAGACTTGTTGCAAAGGGTTTTCGTCAAAGACCAGGTGTGGACTATGACGAAACCTTTTCTCCAGTGGCTATGCTTAAATCCATCCGGATCATGCTTGCCATCGCTGCATATCATGACTACGAAATCTGGCAAATGGATGTTAAGACCGCCTTTCTAAATGGTGATTTAGAAGAGTGCGTGTACATGACTCAGCCAGAGGGCTTCATAGACAGTGGGAGCAGCGGGAAGATGTGCAAGCTGCTTAAATCCATTTATGGATTAAAGCAAGTATCGCGGAGTTGGAACAACTGCTTTGACGTCGTTATCAAAGAGTTTGATTTCGTCAAAAATCCAGATGAACCTTGTATCTACAAGAAGGTAGCAGAGAGTAAGGTTGTCTTCCTCGTATTGTGCGTGGACGACATACTCTTGATAGGAAATGATATTCCTATGCTGCAATCGGTCAAGCTCTTCTTATCACAAAGATTCTCAATGAAAAATCTTGGTGATGCCTCCTGCATATTGGGAATTAGGATCTATAGAGATAGATCCAAACGGATTTTGGGATTGTCCCAATCCTCGTACATTGACACCATACTAAAGAGGTTTAGTATGGAAGAATCCAAGCGTGGGAACTTGCCTACAATTTCTGGAGTCACTCTCTCCAAAGAGATGTCTCCCAAGACTGATTTGGAGAGAGCTCGCATGCAAGGGATACCCTATGCTTCGGCTGTAGGCTCTATCATGTACGCGATGCTGTGTACCAGACCCGATGTTGCTTACTCACTAAGTGTAGTGAGCAGGTATCAAGCTGATCCTGGAGAGAGTCACTGGACAGCTGTGAAGAGCATTCTCAAGTACTTACGAAGGACTAAAGAGATGCTCTTGGTGTATGGTAACGGAGAACTCCAAGTGGAGTCCTTTACCGATTCGAGCTTCCAGAGTGATAAGGACGACTCTAAGTCGCAGTCGGGAATTGTCTTTACCCTTTACGGAGGGGCGGTTAGCTGGAAGAGTTCCAAGCAGGAAACCGTGGAAGACTCGACGATGGAGGCTGAATACATCGCTGCCAACGATGCTGCCAAAGAGGCTGTCTGGATCAAGAAGTTCATTACTGAACTTGGAGTGGTTCCATCCATTGAGCATCCAATACCTTTATATTGCGATAACAATGGAGCGGTGGCTTTGGCCAAGGAACCCAGGTCCCATCAGCGATCCAGGCATATTCTAAGGCGGTATCACCTGATCCGGGAGATAGTTGATCGCCGGGAGATCGAGGTCAGGAGGGTTGACACGAAGAACAACACGGCGGATCCACTCACGAAGGCCATTCGCCAGATACAGTTTGAGAGACTCTTCGGGATGCTCGGTATGCGATACTACAGCAGCTGGCCCTAGTGCAAGTGGGAGATTGTTAGTTGTATGTATGCCCTAGAGGCCAGTATTGTACAGATGATGTATATTATATTGGATGCCTGGACATATATAGAGATGACTTTCTTGCTCGATATGATAGTATGCTATCTGGTTGCTCTTTTTCTTAACATGTATACTAGTCTCTTTAAACTGTCTTATAGTTACATGTTGGTAAAGCCCTTAGGATGTGTACTTGACTACCTGGACTATGATGCAGATCATACTAGTGGGGACATGGTATTCCATAAGTACATCCTTCAAGGTCCCTAGTCGTGGGTGTATCGAGACGGGGCATCGATATACCAGTGTAGACTAGCGTATACGCCTCTCGACCCATGAGATGGGCGATGGATGATCCCATATCCATTGGTGTTTGACATCAGAGATGGTATACGGGTGCTCAGTGGAGACTGGGTACACTGGACGGACTCGCCGAGAACTCCCAGATGGTATTATACCTCACGTCAGATGGCAGTTCTCAGGTGACACTTGTACAGGTTAGTCTGTAGACCCGAGATCGTCATAGAGTCTTGTGTGATTCCCACTGTGCTTTGATCTCCACCTTACCACGTCCATGAGGGCGTGCAAAACGGTGGTCTTTGGATACAGTCCCGAGTCACATGGAGGCAATGAGCGATAGGAGGGGTTTCGTCTCTCTCGGTATTGGGGGTTGATGTTGCGCTGTGCTCGATTGGCCGTAACAGGGAAGTCCCTGGCCAGGGCTGATCAGAGATTTGCTGGTAAGTGTTACCAGTAGTTTCTCGACCCGTTATGAGCCTCACATCAGCATGACTTATCGGTTATTGGGGTCTGATGTTTACCACCCCTAGACTTGATATGCGACATATCAGACGAACAGACCGGACTGTACGGTAAGTGTTACTGGTTGGATTCACAGGAGTGTGAGCGGGCTAGCTCGTCGATCTTCTGATCGCTGAATACCCGGATGGCCGTTACGTTTAGCAGACCACTTGCGGCTTGTGGGTGCTTGATATGATCATCATCTGCTGCCGGCGTATTGACGAGTCTTTAGAGTCCTACACAGAGGTTTCCTGGCTCAAGCGAAACGAAATAGGAGCGCATATGAGATATGTGCAGGACCGAGAATAATGCGTGTATGTGATACCGTATTCCATTCTCGCGATGAATGTATCGATTGGTTATATTCGATATGACCTAGATATCGAATCAAGGATTGATTCGATAAGACGATACATAGGATACTAGTCGGTTATATGCGATATGACCGGATCGTTAAATCAAGTGTTGATTTAATGATTTAATGTATAATTGTATATTTGATATATTACTTTGCATTAACTAGTATTGGTTCACTTTAAATGGATTTTCTCACTTGATGTGCAAGTTGTATATGTGATATACTTTTATGCACATGTTTGTATCATGTTTGATGATACTTGCTCATTTGGTTAAGTGTAAAGAATTAAACCTTGGTTAAGTAAATGGTTAGGGTTTTTATTTATTCATTCTTTTATCTTTCTTTTTAATTTGGATTAAAAAGAAATGGCAAAAGAAAACAAAAGGGTTGCTTTCATTCTTGAAGCTTGTTGAAGCTTCATGAAGCTTTGACCAAAGTGACCATTTTGTCTTCATGCTTAACCCTAACCATTCATCTAACCTTAGTCAATTCTCTACACCTAACCATGGTTTACATTATGATAAGTATTCATTTCCTTTTTCATTTTAAATACTTATCATAATCATCTTAATCTTCTTCTTCTTCAAGAAAAACCTTGCCTTCATCAATGGCAACTTGAGCAAATGAGTGAGAAATCCAATTCTAAAGTGAACCCACCTCCTATTTCTTCATCCTCTACCTCTTGCCAAGTAGTATAGGGTGTTTACTTCACAAGTTTCACAACTTGGTGAAGTTGGAGCTTGATCTTGTGTAACCTCGACGTAGATCATCTTCGGCACGAAGCCGATGACCTTGCCCGCCCATTTCTCCGATGAAGCCGATTCTTGAGTCCGAGATTCGAGACGGACAGCGAGAGGACGTCTACATGGAGCTAAGGAAGTGGAGAACCGGATCTACAAAGGTTGTAGCATCTTTCTTTTAGTTAAGTAGTTAACTAGTTTCACTTTGTCGCCTAAAATTCTAGTTAACGATCTAGTCTAGGGTTTCTCGGTACCGTAAAATTTGAAATTTGCATGGTTGATGCCTTGTGAGACCTCATGAGAGTGCCTAGGAACCCTACAGCTCTCCCTCTCTCTAGTCTATGGTTCACTTGTCTCATGTGTTGAGAAGCAAGAACCATAGAGAAAAATCCCAACACACTCTTCTCTACTCACTCTAGTTCACAAGGTTTGGCAAACCGAGTGAACTAGTTTCTTCAACGTTCGAAGAAGAAGCCAAAGGTAGAAGCTTTCGGGTGGATCGATCTTCGACGTAAGGAGACGACGGGGTGAAGCCGATCCGTACACCATCGAGAGTTGAAGACGAAGGGGTTCAAGAAAGAAAGGTATAACCCCCTAACCGAGTAGTTAACAACTCCCAGTTAGGTTGTTAGGTAGATAGTTTGCCAAAGATCCGTTTTGAGTCCATGTTGCCGCCTCTAGAAAATCGTTTTTCACCAAATTCCGCAAGCCCGTAAGAACCGGGAGAGGTAGCATGGATTTACAGTGGTATCAGAGCCTAGTTAAACACTACCTAACATGTTAGCATAGTAACTAGAAATTCGATCGGAGAAAAAGTCCCAAAATAAACCCGGAAATCAAACTTGCTGTCGATTTTTTAAGTTCTGTAAAAATAATAAATCATACTTTAAAAATCGACTCAGGGTTTTTATAAGATACAGTAGAAAAACGGTGCAGAGAACCCATCAAACCGCCGCGGAAACGCGGCAATAGCTTGCTATTGCCGCGGTTCCGCGGCCTACTTGTCTCTTCTCTGGATCTTCTTTACTGCAGTATACTCAGTAGGGTATTTTGTGAATTTTGGTATATGTTTTTTCAGCCCAGATTTTCCAGAAAGAAAAATTTGTTTTTGGGGCTTTAAAAACCGTATTTTGATCGAGTTTCTAAAGACTTAAGCTGACGGCTATTTATCTGTGATGTGATATTTGTATTGAACGTCTGCTAATCGCTATATGTCGATTAGTGGGGGTTATACAAATCTGTGATCTGTAATGTTGCTGGTATGTGTATATGAATTCATTGGATTGTCGCGGGAGAATAGCCGGGGGGTTGTGAGACGAGAGTTTTCTTTTCTTTCAATTCATGTAATTTTGTAAATTGATGTAATAATTATTTGTATGACCGCACAACCGGGTCGGGGTTGTAGCCGTCATTGTATAATTTTTTTTTTACTGTTTTTGCTCCTAGGATAGACCCATGGAGAGGGTGCACAAACTACCGGGTATCTCGAAGTGCCGAGTGGCCTACTCACGGTGTTGAGGGAGGTTGCTCCGCTTCGGGTACTTGGCTGGTAGTTTGCCGCACCCGTAGGGGTCTTGGGTGGGGTATTGGCTATTCACCGCGACCGTGTAATCTGCTTTTCGTTACAGGCTCGTACGAATTGCGGATTCCTAGTATATCCAATGTATTCATCTGTGATCTGAAATGGCTATCATTGCAATATATATCTATATATGATATTATTTAGGCGTTGCTTATGTTTTACAGCCGCGCTAGCCCAGCCCCCGCTTTGTCGTTAGTTAAGTAACCAAACGGGTAATGACGGGGCCCCGTGGCGAATGCGAATGGCATAAGCATACGTCATATTTTGGTTGTTTCCTGCAATAGTAAGATTAAATGATGGGACGCATTAAAAGAATGGTTCGTATCTTTAGTAGAGAAGCACTGGAGACAGCTGCATGGTTTGAATCTTGTTCCAATTAAATCAGTGCCTCTATTTCTATATTGTATATAGAATGGTTCATATCTTAACGATGTTAAGGTACGGGGAGTTGTCCGGCTTATGCTTAAAACCAGACTCTGGATAACTCAAGGCACGTTTCTGTAATGGCTATTTGTGGGTTGACTCGGGCTATGACGAGGGTTGACTTTCTACCATCTGGAAGATCAATAGTGATATTATTCTTGACTGGCCACAGTTTTAGTAAAATAGATTTTTTCAGAAAACAGTAGTGGGAGTATGGTAGAACTGGAAGTGATTCCAGAACCGCAAACGATCACTGAAAATTTAAGAGGACCTAAAGATTCAATTTGGATTGACATTCCATTAGCCACTCCACAGATATGGTGGGTAACCTCAGGCACTCGAGAGGTACTTCGGTATGCTCAAAGACGGTGACAGGGAGGTTCTTGTTTACCCAGACTTGCCATTACTGCTGTCTTAGACTATGAGACTCGGCAGGAGGATAAGTATAGCATCGTTCTAAACTATCTTTAGAAGTGAACGTAGATATTATTCTTCCAGAGGGTTGTTATGGTCAGTAGGAGCAGCGGAAGCATAGTGGGCAAGTAGCTTGTGTCTATTTATAGACTAAAGCTGATAAAGTGGAGATAGATCATCTATTTTTGATTTGACAGTCATGGGTTATGGCTTCATCAGAATAAAGGATGGATCTGTTAAGAAGGTAGTAGGGTGTGGTGTCCTGGTATTTGGATGACATACACAGAGTAGGAAGTGATATTCCTATACTACGATCGATTATACTGTGGTTGTCACAAAGTGGTTTCTCCGCATAGGATTTGGATTTATATCAGACATTCTGGTTACTAGATCTATGGTTTTAGATCTAGATTTTGGAAGTGTCCCAATCTAGGTACTTAGACAGTATTCTAAAGGTATTTATAATGGACGACTCCTGGCATGGTGGTGTACCTGCAGGTGATGGAGTCACCCTCTCTGAAGGTGTCTTACAAACTAAAGAGGAGAGGGATGAGCATGATTGGCATATCACTTGCTTAGGCAATTGAGTCAATCATGAGATGTCAAGTACCACACCAGATGTTGTTTTTGCACTAGCTGTAATAAGTTGATATTGATCCAATCCTGGAGAAACGTTTGGAAGCAGCTTTAGAACATAAGCAGATGTTCTGAGGATATAATATTCATAGCCTCCTTCGGGAGACAGTTATCATTCCAGGCTTCCAAGATGACCTGGATGACAGAATGACTGTCAGAGTTATAGTTTTCCCTCTCGACGAGGGGCAGTAGTTTGGACAGGTGATCCAAGCGGATACTGAGGGAAGCATGGCGTGGGATACTGATTAAATTCAGTTGATGATACAGTCTAAGAAGTTTGGATTTGGAGTTCATTTGTGAACTAGGTCCCATCAGATATCCAGACATATTCTAAGACAGGTATTGCTCAATCCGGGATATGCGTTTCTCCGCGAACTTAAGATTAAGAGAGATATAGAAAGAAACATCAGGTCGGGTCAACTAGCTGAGGCTATTTCTCGAACGCAAAGTTTCACAAACAAGATTTATGAATCTGATTAGTAGAGGATTTGGGTTTCGGTATCACACGGGCTGTGAGTATGCGACACCGCAATAATTAGCCATGAGTGTAAGTGGGAGATTGTTGGATATAGTGCCCTCAAAGTCAATTATTGGATCGTAGGCACGTGATTGCAATGATTGAGGGAGGACCTATACCGGTAGGACCGTCTTACTCGAGAGGATAGTATGCTATCTGAGTTGTCTTTATCATCGTGTACATGCTTTAAGTGACATTGCAGTTCACTGTTACACATTGATAGAGAATAGTATGCTACCTGGTTTATCTTTATCATCATGTACATGCTTTAGGTGATATTACAGATCACTATTACACGTTGATATAGCCCTTAGGATCCTTCCTTGACTACGAGCAGTATGATGGCGATCATATACGTGAGAGTTGGGTAGTCGATAAGCATATCCTTAAAGTGGTCCCTAGTCGTGGGAGTTTCAAGACTGGGCATCGATACTTCATTAGTAGACTAGTGTATACGATCGAGACCCCGACGAGGGGCGGTGGCTGGTCCCATAAGCCATTAGTGTCAGTTGGTTAACTTAAGACGTATACAGGTGCTCATTGGGTTATGAGTACACCGGACAGGACTCGCCGGGAACATATTAGTTGGTATTATACCTAGCGTCAGATATCAGTTCACTGGTGACATGTGTACAGGTTAGTTCATCGACCTGAGATCGTCACTAGTCTTGTGTGAGTTCCCATGTGCTTTTATTACTACCCTACCACGGCTCAAAGGAGTCATGCAAACAGGTTTTAGTTGGGTACATTCCCGAGCCACATGGAGGCAGTGAGCGGATCGGCAGGGGTTTCGTCTCTCCTGGTATTAGGGGTGAGATCGCGCTGTGTCTAGGAGAGCCATTACACGAAGTCCTTGGCCAAGACAAGAGATTTAATGGTAGGTATTCTAGTTGTATCTCAGGGTGTTCTTGGCTACACTCCGACATGACTTGTACCGCTTTGGGGGTCTGACGTTTACCAACCCTTAGGCCCGACATGCGATACTCATTGACGAACGGACCGGAATGTACGGATATTGTCACTGACTCATCGGCTTCTCTTTTTGTCGATACATGGGTAGCCGTTACATATAGCTAGTGCCACTGACGTGCTAGTGGTTAAATCCATAGCCAATGTATTGACGAGTCTTTAGAGTCCCCTACAGATAGTTTCTCAAGTTTCGGGCGAAACATTTTAGAGGCCGTATGATATTATGGCAGGATTCGATCATATACGTGCACTTGTGCACGGATCATGATCGGACGAATCATACTAGTGGGTTTTTGTTTAAGCCGGATCCTAGTATTAGTTTTGTTGGATTGCTTTCGTCTCATTGCATTCGCATTCAGTCGGAATGCGGATGCAGGTATGTATATACAGGTGAGGGGTATTCTTGTTATCCATCACGAGTTTACTTTAGATGATGTCGTTCTTTTTATTGTCATAAACATTTGGGTTAATGTTTATTTTGGTGGAAATTATGAGTGGTTTTTCATCATGCGGAGCATTAATTGTGACACATGCATAAGTAATGACTCATGGTCTCTTTATTTGTGCATATGTCTCATTTTGGATTGATTAAGGGTGTGAAATGAAAGATGGAGAGAGAGGGGGCAGCCATGTACATGGGTTAGCTCTTGTGATTATGATTCTTAGCCTCTCTCATTTTTCATCTCACACAAGAAAAGAAAAGCTCTTCTTCTTCTTCTTCCTCTAGCTCATAACTTCCACCATTGGCATCATCTTCAACCTCCATCCATACACTCTCATGTGTTGAGAATCAATGGATGCTTGAGACAAAATTATGACACACATTCTCTACATCACCTTGGACATGTCGGCTAGCAATATTCATGTTCGAGTTGCTTCGGATGAAGCGGGAGCCCATAAAAAGACTCATTGATGTGGTGCCCTTCCGACGAGGAGACCGGAGATCCGAGATGCCACGAGGAGCTTGGGATGGTGGCCAAAGACCGAAGGACACGGATCGATCGGTATAGCCACTCTCACTTCTTAGTAGTTTGCTAGTCGTTAATGGTTCGATCCGGGTGAAAGACTACAATAGCGCCGGTTCAGTAAAAAGTTTTTGTTTCCGCATTTGTCCCGGGATTGACGGCCGGGACGCTACCGTAGACTTACACTCGTAACCCAACGAGCACTTGCATACTATCTCCAGTACAATGTACTAATGGCTGTGGGATAGACCATTTCCCCTGCTGGGACGAGAAGCGTATACACTAGTCTACTCCGGAGTATCGATGCCCTATCTCGATAATCCTACGACTAGGGGCCTGAAAAAGGATGTGCTTATAGACTACCCAGCCCTACTAGTGTGACTGCCATCACAACGCTGGTAGTCAAGCAAGATCATATGGGCTCTACCAATATGTATTCGCGATATTCTAAAAGAAACATATACACATATTAAGATAGATATAAACCAAGTAGCATACTACTATGTTGAGCAAGACTGTTAATACAACTGTGAATATCCCAAGCTTCCATTAAGTAATATACAAACTAGTATGATACAATAATAGCACCTAGGGCATATACACTAACAATCTCCCACTTGCACTAGGGCCATGTACTGGCGTATCGCAGACCTATCATCTCGAATAGCCTCTCGAATTGTGTCTGAGGTAAGGCCTTTGTGAATAGATCTGCAGTGTTCTCCTCTATAGCTACTCTCCGGACCTCGATCTCCCGGCGATCAATGATCTCCCTGATCAGGTGAAACCGCCTCATGATGTGTCTGGACTTTTGATGGGACCTGGGTTCCTTCGCTAAAGTTATAGCCCCGTTGTTGTCACAATACAGAGGTATTGGATCAACAATGGATGGAACCACCTGAAGTACTGTTAAGAACTTCTTTACCCAGACAGCTTCTTTTGTAGCATCAGAAGCTGCGATATACTCCGCTTCCATCATCGAGTCAGCAACGGTGTCCTGCTTGGAACTCTTCCAACACACCGCCCCTCCATTAAGGGTAAAGACATAACCTGACATGGACTTGGAGTCATCGTTGTCACTCTGGAAGATGGAGTCAGCAAAAGCCTTGATCTGGAGGTCTTTTCCACCGTAAACCAAGAACATATCTTTAGTTCTTCTCAGATACTTGAGAATGTTCTTTACTGCTATCCAGTGCTTCACCCCTGGGTCTGACTCATACCGGCTTACTACGCTTAGTGCGTAAGCTACATCGGTCTGGTACACAACATCGCATACATTATAGAGCCAATCACAGAAGCGTAGGGTATAACTGACATGCGATCCCTTTCCAAATCAGTCTTGGGAGACATCTCTTTGGAGAGGGTGATTCCGTGACAAGCCGGTAAATTACCGCGCTTAGAATCTTCTATACTGAATCTTCTTAGTATAGTGTTGATATACCTGGACTGTGAAAGTCCCAACATCCTTTTAGATCTATCACGATAGATCTGGATCCCCAGAATGTAAGATGTATCACCCAGGTCTTTCAGAGAGAACATGTGTGACAAGAATCCTTTGATAGATTGTAGCATAGGAATGTCATCTCCTATCAAGAGAATGTCATCCAAGTACAAGACGAGGATTACGACAGTTCGTGCTACAATCTTACTATATATATACATGGTTCATCTAGATTTTTGATAAAGTCATATTCTTTGACCGTTTCATCAAAACAGATGTTCCAACTCCACGATGCCTGCTTTAGTCCATAAATGGACTTAAGCAACTTGCACACTTTCCCGCTGCTCCCACTCTGATTGAAACCTTCTGGCTGATCCATATAGACCCACTCGTCCAAATTTCCATTTAGAAAAGCCGTATTTACGTCCATCTGCCAGATCTCATAATCGTGGAAGGCAGCAATGGTAAGAAGGATCCAAATGGATTTGAGCATAGCCACTGGAGAAAATGTTTCGTCATAGTCCAAGCCAGGCCTTTGACGAAAACCCTTTGCAATAAGTCTAGCCTTATAGGTTTCCACCTGTCCATCTACACCAATCTTCTTTCTGAAGATCCACTTGCATCCTTTGAATTTTACCCCATCTGGAGCAAAGTCCAAAGTCCATACTTTGTTGGTGTACATGGACTCCATCTCGGTCCGCATTGCATCCAGCCATCTTACTGAGTCGCTGCTCTTGATGGCCTGCTGGAAGCTAGTAGATTCGTCATTATCAATGATGCAATCCTCTCTATCCCCGTCTATGAGAACACCGTAGTATTTCTCAGGCGGATGAGACGGCCTACTACTCCTGCGGAGGGGTGCGGGAATGTCCTATTCTTCTGGAACTTTTGGTTCTACCAAGCTTTCAGTTGTAGCTTATGCTTCTAGAATTTCTTCTAATTCTATTGCGCTCCCACTTGTTTCCTTTTTCTAAAAACTGCTGTTCTAGAAAATGGGCTTTACGAGAAACAAAAACCTTTTGTTCCTCTGCGTAATAGAAAAAATATCCCTTAGAGTTCTTTGGGTATCCCACAAACTTACACTGTACAGAGCGTGCCTCGTGTTTGTCCGCATGCTTCTTTTTAACTAAAGCTGGACATCCCCATATCTTCAGATACTGAAGATAGGGTTTCTTCCCACTCCATATCTGATATGGTGTGGTAGGCACAGTCTTGGTAGGAACCCTGTTCAAAAGATGTGCAGCTGATTCTAGTGCATAACCCCAGAAAGATCGCGGTAACTCAGCATTACTCATCATAGAACGTACCATATCCAATAGGGTTCGGTTCCGGCTCTCCGATACACCGTTGTGTTGTGGAGTGTATGGAGGAGTAAGCTGAGAGAGAATTCATTTCTCTTTTAGGTAACCAGGAACTCGGCACTTAAATATTCACCACCTCGATCAGATCTCGATGTCTTGATGCTTTTGCCGGTTTGGTTTGCTACTTCATTCTTATATTCTCGGAATTTCTCAAAGGCCTCGGATTTATGTTTCATCAAGAAAATGAATCCATAACTAGAGAAATCATCCGTAAAAGTAATGAAATATGAAAAACCGCTTCTTGCATTGTAGACATCGGACCACACGCATCGCTGTGTATGAGTCCTAAGAGCTCGCTCACTCTTACTCCATGTCCAGTGAATGGAGTCTTTGTCAACTTTCCTTTGAGACATGATTGACAAGTGGCATAAAATTGATATTCGAACGGATCTAAATATCCTTCTTTATGTAACATAGTTAACCTTGTCTCATTGATGTGACCTAGTCTACAATGCCATAAGAAAGCCTGATTTATATCTGGAGACTTTCTTTTTAGTGTGTTCTGGACATTGAAAATCTGTAATTGGTTCAACACGTATATACCGTTATCTAGTGCACCAGACCCAATCAAACTATGATTAAGGTGGATGTTAACAACATCGCTTACAAACGTGAAATCATAACCTTCTTTTGATAACAACGATACTGATATGATATTACACGTTAAACTAGGTACACAAAAACAGTTGCGCAAAACCAAAATATGTCGACTCGTAAATCCAAGGTGATAATCCCCTACAGACGCAGCATCCATGCTCGCTCCGTTATCAACCTGGAGGGTTATATCACCAGCCTTCAGTACTCTACGGCTTCTCAGTGCCTGCAATGAATTGCATATATGGGATCCTGATCCGGTATCCAATACCCAGAAAGTAGAGTTGATTGACAGACAATTTTCAATTACAAACACACCTGAAGCCAATGTCACAACTTGCCTCGGGTCCTGGTTCTTGGCAATCCAAGCTTTGCAATCCTTCTTCCAATGGCCTTTCCTTTGACAGTGGAAGCACTCGTCCGTTGCTACTACCGGCACTGCAACCTTTGCCTTTCCCTTGACTCCCACCTTACCAACACCACCTCTTGGTTTGGTAGCGGCCTTCTTCTTCCTTCCTTTGGTCCTAGCCTTAGACCTGGAAGAGGAAGCACCATGAACAAATATAGCGGTTGTTTCCCTTGCTTTCTGCACGGTTCCCTCTGCACTCCTCAACATGTTAAGGAGTTCTGGAACTTCAACTTCTTTACCTTGAATATTGAAATTCAAGATAAACTGGGCATAGGTGGAAGGAAGGAACTGAAGAACCAAGTCTGTATACAGCTCATTCTCTAATGTTGTCCTGAGGTCTGTGAGCTCCTCAATTTAGCCATCATCTTAAGGACATGTTCCCCTACAGATGATCCGACGGCCAGCCTCGACTGAAACAAGTTCTTCGAGGTCTCGTCTCTAGCTATACGAGATTGCTCTCCATACAGTTCCTTGGTGTGGAGAAATATGGTTTCAATATCCATATTCTTGTGCCTCCTCTGATATTCATTATCCATAAAGGCAAGCACGATGCATTTGGCCTTCGCGCAGTCTAACTCCCAGGTCTTGCGGATTTCCTTATCCGCGACACTGGATTCTGGACCTGGGACGGTAGGGGCTTTAGTAGTAAGGACATAACCCAATTTGTCATAGGTGATTGCCATCTTGACTTTCCTGAACCAATCTTTATAGTTTGGGCCCTATCAAAATATTTTTATCTAATAATAACTTAAGGCCTGTCATGTTCTGGGTCGCTGCAATTAGGAGAGAAAGAAGAAAACACTTTAGCATGATGCTCTTGCAAGTTTAGAGTGATTTTTAATTTATCTAAACAGGATGGCTCCCACTGTTTCTCGAATCCTTCCTCAAACCATAAAAGAAGAACTAGTGAGGACTATACTCACCGTACAATACTTGCTTAAACCGTTCAGCCAGGCAAGCGTCGGTACTTCGAGGGAGTTTTTTACGACGCTTTCCCGCGAAGTTCCTTAATTAAATAACCTCTTTTCCCTGGGGGCGTAGCCCCGCTGACACCTTTCTTGACAACTTACTTGGTTTATAGCATTGTTCGTTAAGTGAAAGAATCTCCCGATGAGTAGCATATACTCAAAGTAGGATCGGGACCCCAAATATCATCATGTGATAAACCTGAAGGTATCCTACCAAAATTATCATACTCCAAATAGTATGCAACTCTAGCAAGTTTCAGTTTCTTTAGAAACTCCCGATGTGGATTTTTTGCCCCATGCTGTTATGACCTTGGCGTTGGTCAAAATGTCATAAGTCACATGTCAAGTTCTACCCATCATTATCTTGTTAATATGAACCCACCCGTACATACCCCTGACGTTGGCCAAATAGCAGTACGACTGTCCCAAACCAACTCATCTATCTATGCAACAGATGAATACCCAGCAGCTACCAAACCCTATGCCTTGGCATTGGTCAAAATACATAGCTTGAATACTACTGAATACCCAAATGAAATGACGGAGGGCTACGAATGGTTTTGGCAAAACCGTGAACGTAGTGAACTTGATATGATCGAAGGAACCTGATAGCTTTTTAAAAGGAGTGGTTTAAGCTCCGCAATTAAAAATCTGCTGTTTTAAAAACAACCGAGTGGTTTCTTTTAAACTGTTCCAACGATTCAACTTTGGTTTATTTTCTTTGCATTATATAATGCGTCCCACCAATTAACCTATCATTGCAGAAAACAACGAAAATACAACGTCCGCTTATGCCATCCGCATTCGCCACTGGGCCCCGTCATTCACCCATTAGGTTACTTAACTAACGACAGAGCGGGGGCTGGGCTAGCGCGGGTGCAAAGCATAAGTAACGCCTACTAAATATCATATATAGATATTGTACATTCGTCAGACGCAATAATAGGCATTCCAGATCACAGATGAACATATTGGATATTCTAGGAATCCATATTTCCTTTAAGCCTGCAATGAAAGACGGATTGAATAGTCGTGATGAACAGCCAACCCCACCCTAGACCCCTACGGGTACGGCAAACTACCAGCCAAGTACCCGAAGTGAAGCGGTCTCCCTCAACGACGTGGGTAGGCCACTAAGCACTTCAAAGTACCTGGTGGTTTATGCACCCCACCTTGGGTCTATCCTAGGAGCAGAAAACAGTAAATGAAATAATACAACGGTGGGTACAACCTCAACCCGGATGTGCCCTGCAAAAGAATATTACAACAAATTACAATTTACATTTGAATAAAAGAAACACTCGTCTCACATTCCCGGCTATCCAATCACGACAATCCAACAAGTTCATATTCACAAACATAAAGTAACCATTACAGAAATGTGCAACCCCCTGCTAATCGACATACTAGCAATTAGGGCAGGTTTACGAACACATTAAACACAACACAGATATAATCCAGTTAGCCAAAGTTCTTAGAATTTCGATCAAGAATCACATATGAATCTACTCCAAATAATTCTCTTTGCACATAAAACCTGAGCAGAAACAAAACATCCCAGAAAATACAACATGAACACAGAATAATAACTGAGCAAATTTGGGTTGACTCGGTGTCAACTCGGCCGCGGATCCGCGGCGGTTTTCTTGGATCGGCCGCGGTTCTGTAAGTCCACGTTACCCACCCCGGTGCTTACGGGGAGGCGGAATAGGTAAAAAAACGGATTTTTAACAAAAGGTAACATGGACTAAAACTAGAGGAACTTTGCTAAACAAAAACTAACAAACTTACTACAAGTTTTAGCTACTAGGTTAGATGGTTATACCTAGATCTTGAACTCCTTCTCTTCTTGTTGTGGTCCTCCTTCTTGCTTGCTCCTTGGAGTGGTGTAAACGGCTCCTCCTCGTCGTCTTCTCTTTGCCGAAGAAAGGTCCACCCGAAGGCCTCTATCTTGAGCTCCTACCTCAAACAAGAGGTAACTAGAGTGCTTGGCTTGCTAAACTAAGAACCCTAGAATGAGTAAAGATAAGTCTTGATGGTTTTATCTCACAAACTCATGGTTCTCAACACATGAAAGATGAGAGCTTTAAGAGAGGAAGAGGAAGAGCTAAGCATGAGAGAGAAAGAGCAAGAGAGAATGAGAGAAAAATAACAACCATGCTCTCATATGAGAGAAAATGATAATAATAATAATTAAAGAAAATTGTGATGGTTATTTGAAATGACCATTGTAATTTCATATTTAATGCAATTTGCAAGAATCAAGAAGTATCTTGCAAAACAAATGATCATGGTCAAATGGTCAACAAAAGTCAATTGGTCAACCAAACTCAAATGGTCAACCTAACCATGACACAATTATCCTTAATTAATATTATTAATCATATTTCTCATTCTCATTATGCTTTAGAAAAAGTCAACTGTCAAAAACCCTAATGAGATTCCTCTGCCTCTGTCAACTATGCATACACACCTGCATCCGTGTTCCGAGGAACACGAATACAATGAGACAAAACCAATCCCAAAACAAATACTAGGATCTGGCTTAAACCAAAGCCCGCAAGTAATAACTACCCGAACACTAAACGTGCACAAGTGCGTGGAGGTGAACGAACCCCGTCGCAAAACCATGCGACCTCTACTCTGTTTTGCCCAAAGGCAAATAACCCTCTGTGTCGGACTCTAAAGACTCGACACTACGCTGGCAGTGGGTTTAACCACAGGCCGCAAGCGGTACTAGCTGTACGTAACGGTCCCCAAGTAGATGCCGATAAGAAGACCTATGAGGTGAACGCATCCGAACTCCCACTGAGCCTGAATGTGACAATCTCCGTACAGTCCGGTCTGTTCATCTGAGAGTATCGCATGTTGGGCCTAGGGGGTGGTAAACATCAGTCCCCTAATAGCGGTACAAGTCGTGTCGGAGTGTAGCCCAGAACACCCTGAGAAAACTCTGGAAATGCTACCAGTATATCTCGCTTGCCCTGGCCAGGGACTTTGTGCAATGGCTCTCCTAGACACAGCGCGATATTAACTCCCAATACCGGGAGAGACGAATCTTGTCTAACCGTCACTGCCTCCAAGTGCTTCGGGACTGCACCCAACTACTACCTATTTGCACGACTCGTTTGAGCCATGGTAGGGTAGTAATCTAAGAACAGCGGGAACACACTCGAGGCGAAGTGACCGTGTCAAGTCAACAGACTAAGCTGTACTCATGTCACCTGGGAACTGATAACTGACGATAGGTAAAATACCAACCAACAGTTCCCAGCGAGTCCTGTCCAGTGTACTCGTAACCTAACGAGCACCCGCATATTATCTCCAGTACGACGTACTAATGGCTGTGGGACAGACCATCTCCCCTGCTGGGATGAGAAGCACATACGCTAGTCTACTCCGGAGTATCGATGCCCCGTCTGGATAATCCTACGACTAGGGACCTGTATAAGGATGTGCTTGTAGATTACCCAGCCCCCACTAATGTGACTGCCATCACAACGCTGGTAATCAAGCAAAGGTCCTAAGGGCTCCACTAATATGTATAGGCGATATGCTAAAAGAAACACATGCACACATTAAAGTAGAAACAAACCAAGTAGCATACTACCATTTTGAGCAAGATTGTCTATACAACTGTGAATATCCCAAGATTCCATTAAGTAATATACAAACTAGTATGATATAGTAATGGCCTCTAGGGCATATACACTAATAATCTTCCACTTGCACTAGGGACATGTACTGGCGTATCGAAGACCTATCATCTCGATTAGCCGCTCGAACTGAGTCTGGGGTATGGCCTTCATGAATGGATCTGCAGTGTTATCTTCTGTAGCAACCCTCGGAACCTCGATCTCCGGGCGATCCACGATCTCGCTGATCAGGTGATACCGCCTCAAGACGTGTCTGGACTTCTGATGGGACCTGGGTTCCTTTGCTAAAGCTATAGCCCCGTTGTTGTCACAATACAGAGGTATTGGATCAACAATGGACGGAACCACCTGAAGTTCTGTCAAGAACTTCCTCATCCAGATGGCTTCTTTTGCGGCATCAGATGCTGTGATATATTCCGCTTCCATCGTCGAGTCAGCAACGGTTTCCTGTTTGGAACTCTTCCAACACACCGCCGCTCCATTGAGGGTAAAGACATAACCCGACATGGATTTGGAGTCATCCTTATCACTCTGGAAGTTGGAGTCAGCAAAGGCCTCTATCTGGAGGTCTTTTCCGCCGTAAACCAAAAACATATCCTTAGTCCTTCTCAGGTACTTCAGAATGTTCTTTACCGCTATCCAGTGCTTCTCCCGAGGGTTTGACTGATACCGGCTTACAACACTCAGTGCATAAGCTACATCTAGTCTGGCACACAACATCGCATACATTATAGAGCCTACCGCAGAGGCGTAGGGTATAATAGACATGTGATCCCTTTCCAAATCAGTCTTGGGAGACATCTCTTTGGAGAGGGTGATCCCGTGACAAGCCGGTAAATTACCATGCTTGGAATCTTCCATACTGAATCTTTTCAGTATGGTGTCGATGTACTGGACTGTGAAAGTCCTAATATCCTCTTGGACCTATCACAATGGATCCGGATCCCTAGAATGTAAGAGGAATCACCCAGGTCTTTCATGGAGAACCTGTGTGACAAGAACCCTTTGACAGAATGTAGCATAGGAATATCATTTCCTATCAAGAGAATGTCATCCACGTATGAAACGAGGAATACAACAGTTCGTGCTACAATTTTACTATAAATGCATGGTTCATCTGGATTTTTGATAAAGCCAAATTCTTTAACCGTCTCATCAAAATAGATGTTCCAACTCCGCGATGCCTGCTTCAGTCCATAAATGGACTTAAGCAACTTGCACACCTTCCCGCTGCTCCCACTCTGAATGAAACCCTCTGGCTGGTCTATATAGACACACTCCTCTAAATTTCCATTTAGAAAAGCGGTCTTTACGTCCATCTGCCAAATCTCATAATCGTGGAAGACAGCAATGGCAAGAACGATCCGAATAGATTTGAGCATAACCACTGGAGAAAAGGTTTCGTCATAGTCTAAACCAGGTCTTTGACGAAAACCCTTTGCAACAAGTCTAGCCTTATAGGTCTCAACCTGTCCATCTACACCAATCTTTCTTTTGAAGATACATTTGCAGCCTACGGGTTTTACCCCTTCTGGAGCAACGTCCAAAGTCTATACTTTGTTGGTGTACATGGACTCCATTTTGGTCTGCATTGCATCCAGCCATTTTACCGAGTCAGTGCTCTGAATGGCCTGCTGGAAACTAGTCGGCTCATCATTATCAATGATGCAATCCTCCCTATCCCCGTCTATGAGAAAACCGTAGTATCTCTCGGACGGATGAGACTGTCTACTACTCCTGCGGAATGGCACAGGAATATCCTGTTCTTTTGAGCCCTATGGTTCTACTAAGCTTTCAGTAATAGCTTGCGGTTCTGGAATTTCTTCCAGTTCTATTGCGCTCCCACTTATCTGATTTTCTAAAAATTCAGTTTCCAAGAAGTAGGCATGACGAGAAACAAATACCTTTTGTTCCTCTGCGTAATAGAAGAAATATCCCTTGGAGTTCTTTGGATATCCCACAAACATGCACTGTACTGAGCGTGCCTCGAGTTTGTCCGCATGCTGCTTTTTGACAAAAGCTGGACATCCCCATGTCTTAATGTGTTTAAGATAGGGTTTCTTCCCACTCCACATCTGATATGGTGTGGTAGGCACTGTCTTAGTTGGAACTCGGTTCAAAAGATATGCAGCTGATTCTAGTGCATATCCCCAGAATGATCGCGGCAACTCAGCTTTACTCATCATGAAACGTACCATATCCAATAGGGTTCGGTTCCGTCTCTCCGATACACCATTATGTTGTGGGGTGTATGGAGGAGTAAGTTGAGAGAGAATTCCATTCTCCTTTAGGTAACCCAGGAACTCGGCACTCAAGTATTCACCACCTCGATCAGATCTCAGTGTCTTGATACTTTTGCCTGTTTGTTTTTCTACATCATTCTTGTATTCCTGGAATTTTTCAAAGGATTCAGATTTATGCTTCATTAAGAAGACATGTCCATACCTCGAAAAATCATCCGTGAAAGTAATGAAGTAAGAATAACTACTTCACGCATGTGTAGACATTGGACCACATACATCGCTGTGTACGAGTCCCAAGAGCGAGCTCGCTCGCTCTTACTCCATATCCAGTAAACGGAGTCTTTGTCATCTTTCCTTTGAGACATGATTGACAAGTTGCATATGATTGATATTCGAACGGATCCAAAAATACTTCTTTATGCAACATAGTTAACCTTGTCTCATTGATGTGACCCAGTCTACAATGCCATAAGAAAGCATGATTTATTTCTGGAGACTTTCTTTTGTGTGTATTCTGGATATTGAAAATCTGTGGTTGGTTCAATACGTATATACCGTTGCTTAATGTACCCGACCCAATCAGAACATGATTAAGATGAATGTTTACAACTTTGCTTACAAATGCAAAATCATAACCTTCTTTAAACATTAAAAATACAGATATGATATTACAAGTCGAACTGGGTACAAAATAACAGTCACGTAAAACCAAAACATGTCCATCTGATAATCACAAGTAATAGTCCCCCACGGACTCAGCATCCATGCTAGCTCCGTTTGCAACTTTGAGGGTCATATCACCTGCCTTCAAAACCCTACGCTTTCTGAGTGCCTGCAAAGAGTTACAGATATGAGATCCTGATCCGGTATCCAATACCCAGGAAGTAGAGTTTATTGATAGACAGTTTTCAATAACATACACACCTGAAGCCGAAGCCACAACTTGCTTCGGGTCCTGGTTCTTTGCCTTCCAAGCCATGCAATCTTTCTTCCAGTGTCCTTTCTTATGACAATAAAAGCACTCTTCCTTCCCCACAAGCTGTCCCGCAACCTTTGCTACCTTTTCCTTTCCCTTGGCTTCTACTTTACTAACACCGCCCCTTGGTTTGGTGGGGGCCTTCTTCTCCTTTCCATTGGCTTTCTCCTTGGATCTAGAAGAGGAAGCTCCTCCAACAAACAAAGTAGGTATTTTCCTGACTTTCTATAGGGTGCCCTCTACACTCCTCAACATGTTGAGAAGTTCCGAAAGTTCAATTTCTTTTCCTTGCATGTTGAAGTTCAGGATAAACTGGGCGTAAGTGGAAGGAAGGGACTGGAGAATCAAGTCAGTATAGAGCTCGTTCTCTAACGTAGTCCCGAGGTCCGCGAGCTCTTCAATGTAGCCAATCATCTTAAGCACGTGTTCTGCTACAGATGATCCGATGGCCAATCTCGCCGAAAACAACTTTTTCGAGACTTCGTAACTGGCGATACGGGATTGCTCTCCATATAGATCCTTAGTATGGAGAAATATGGATTCGAGGTCCATATTCTCGTGCCTCCTCTAATGTTCATTGTCCATAGAGGCAAGCACGAGGCACTTGGCCTTCGCGCAGTCGATCTCCCAGGTCTTACAGATTTCCTTATCCGCGACGCTGGATTGAGGACCTGGGACAGCGGGGGCTTTGGTTGTAAGAAGATACCCCAACTTGTCATAAGTGATTGCCATTTTGACATTCCTGAGCCAATCTTTGTAGTTTGGCCCAGTCAGTATATTTTTATCTAGTAGTAACTTAAGAACGGTCATGATGTTTGGTCGCCGCAATTAGGAGAGAGAGAAGAAACACTTTAGCATGATGCTCTTGCAAGTTTAGAGCGGTTTTTAGTTTGTCTAAACAGGATGGCTCCCACTGTTTCTCGAATCCTTCCTCAAACCATAAAAGAAGAATTAGTCGGGATCAATCTCACCGTACAATACTTGCTTAACCGTTCAGCTAGGCCAGTGTCAGTACTTCGAGGGAGGTTTTTTGACGCTTTCGCGAAGTTCCTTAATTAAATAAGCTCTTTTTCCTGTGGGTGTAGCCCTACTAACACCTTTCTAGACACCTACTTGGTTTATAGCATTGATCGTTAAGTGAGAAAGTTTCCCAAGAAGTAGCATATACTCACAGTAGGATCGGGATCCAAATATCATCGTGTGATAAAGCTGGAGGAATCCTACCAAAATCATCACACTCCAAATGGTATGCAGCACTAGTAAGTTTCAGTTTCTTTAGAAACTCCTGATGTGGATTTTTGCCCCATGCTCTTATGACCTTGACTTTGGCCAACAAATCATAAGTCACATGTCAAGTTCTACCCGTCATATTCCAGGTTAATTTGAACCTACCCTACCCACCCTTGACTTTGGCCAACAAGGCAGGACGACTGTCCCAAACCAACGCATCAATCTATGCTACATATGAATATCCAATAGCTACCAATCACTATGCCTTGACTTTGGCCAACAAACACAGCTTGAATACTATTGACTGTCCATATGAAATGACGGAGGGCTACGATTGGTTTTGGCGAAACCGTGAACGTAGTGAACTTGATATAATCGAAGGAACGTGATAGCTTTTAAAAGGAGTGGTTTAAGCTCCGCTTTTTTAAAAGTTTTCTGTTTTGAAAAGAAACCGAGTGGTTTTGAAATTGTTCCAACGATTTAACTTTGGTTTATTTTCTTTGCATTAATTTAATGCGTCCCATCAATTAATCCTACCATTGCAGAAATCAACGAAAATATGACGTACGCTTATGCCATTCGCATTCGCCACGGGGCCCCATCATCACCCGTTAGGTTACTTAACTAACGACAGAGCGGGGGCTGGACTAGCGCGGATGCAAAACATAAGCAACGCCTACTAGATATCATATATAGATATATACGTTCGTCAGACGCAATGATAGCCATTCCAGATCATAGATGAACACATTGGATATACTAGGAATTCGTGTCTCGTTTGAGCCAGCAACGAAAGACGGATTACACGGTCGCGATGAATAGCCAAACCCAACCCTAGACCCCTACGGGTGCAGCAAACTACCCGCCAAGTACCCGAAGTGAAGCAACCTCCCTCAACAACGTGAGTAGGCCACTCGGCACTTCAAAGTACCCGGTAGTTTGTGCACCCCACCTTGGGTCTATCCTAGGAGCGAAAACAGTAAAAGAAATAATATACAATGACGGCTACAACCTCAACCCGGATGTGCGGCCATAAAAATAATATTACATCAATTTACAATTTACATCAAATGAAAGATAAAGAAACTCTCATCTCACAACCCCGGCTATTTATCCGCAACAATCCAACAAGTTCATATATACAATCCAATATCACAGATCACAGATATGCACAACTCCCACTAATCGACATATAGCGATTAGTCGACGTTCAGGACATATATCACATTACAGATATAACCATTTAGCTAAAGTTTATAGAATTTCGATCAATATTCCAATTTGAAACTACCTCAAATACAATATTGTTCTCTGAAGAATCTGGGCAGAAACAAATCATTTTAAAAATCACAAAACATCAGTCTGAACACACTGCAGGAAAAACGAGCCGCGCCCGAGTCGACTCGGCCGCGGATCCGCGGCGATACGCTTAGTTTCTCCGCGCTTCCGCGGCGGTCTGATCGAGTCATGGGCTCATTTTTCTTGGTTGTTCCTAGAAAACCCTGCACGTATTTCTCAGGTGTGTGGAAATATTTTTAGGCCTGTTTTTAAATTCGGCAGAAAGTACAAGATTTTGATGTATTTTCCGATTTTTTTCCAAATCGAAGTTCTAAACACTTTGCTAACATACTAGTTGTTGTTTAGCCAGGCTCTGATACCACTGTAAGTCCATGTTACCCACCCCGGTGCTTACAAGGATGCGGAATAGGTAAAAAACGGATTTTTAACAAAAGGTAACATGGACTAAAACTAGAGGATCTTTGCTAAACAAAAACAAACAAACTAACTACAAGTTTTAGCTACTAGGTTAGATGGTTATACCTAAATCTTGAACTCCTTCTCTTCTTGTTGCGGTCCTCCTTCTTGCTTGCTCCTTGGAGTGGTGTAGACGGCTCCTCCTCGTCGTCTTCTCTTTGCCGAAGAAAGATCCACCCGAAGGCCTCTATCTTGAGCGACTACCTCAACCAAGAGGTAACTAGAATGCTTGGCTTGCTAAACTAAGAACCCTAGAATGAGTAGATGTAACACCTTAGGATGTGTTTAGTGGCTAATTATATGTTAATAAATGATTTTTAATAAAAAGTTTACCAAATTAGTTTTCAAATATTTTATCAAGAATTATAAATATTTTTCTAGAATTTTCTTAAGCTTGCACAAACTTGTGCATGTAAACTAGGGTTAAAATTTGGGTTAAACCATGTTTAACAACCTTGGTAGATTAACCCCACTATTATTGAGTTAAATGATTTTAATTAAGGGTATATATTTTTTTTTGAAAATAAAAAGGGATTTAAAATTTATTTGGTTGACTTGAGAGAGTGCATCATGGCTAAGCCATGCTTGCATTAAATGAGGGAGAGAGGGAGTGCATCATGGCAAGCCCATGCTTGCATTTAATGTGGCAAGAGAGAGAAATGGGGGCTTGACTTTTTGTATTATCATTTCTTTGTTGCATCACACCCTCTCATTTCTCACTCTCTCACTCTCTCTCTCTCACACACACACACACACACTCAGCCCCAGTAGAACAAGCAGCAGCTGCAACAACAACAACATCAGCAGTTCCAGCTTCAGCCTCAGCAGCAGTTGCCAGCAGCAGCAACATCCAATAGCAGCATCTCCATGTAGCAGTAGCAGCAGCACACGTAGCAGCAACCCCAGCAACATCAGCTTCAGCCCAACAGCTTCAGCACAGCATTAGCAACATCATCAACAGCAACAACAAGCTGCAGCATCAGCAGTAGCAGTAACAACAGCATCTGGAGCAGCAACAGCAGTAGCAGCTTCTTCTTCTTCTTTTCTTCCCCTGACCCAGCCTCGTAGGGTCAAGTGAGGTATAACCACTGATCTCCACTTTCTTGTATGCTAGACTTGTGCGTCGGTTTAGCTTAATTAGTGTAAATTGGTGGTTGTTAGTGCTAGATTGTATGTTTTTAGTGATATTTGTGGTGTTTAGTGTAAACTTAGCTTTTTGAAATCTGTTGTTACCCCAGTAAGTGCAAAATGAAATTGAGTGGACTGTAGCCTACTGGAGATGCCCTGACCATACCACAAGAGCCCAACCCCACCACCCCAATCCCAGGCCGCCGGAAAAATCGTTCTGGCCGCAATTTGCGGCCAGACTTAAGAGGTAGGAGCTAGGGTTTTTAGGGTGGGTGTCTGCTATATTTTTTAGGTCCATGGTATATATAGTTTTGTAATATTTTAACCTGGGTAGAATCTGGGACGATATATCGTTTTCTGGTGTTTTTAGTTTGCGCGATACGCGCGATACGCGAGTGGGTTCTGTGATTCAGCGTATCGCGGCGTGTCGGGATGAGTCGTAGACGCGTACACACACGTTTCAGCATATCGCGCACACACGCGTTAATTCGCGACGCGAGTTCCCGTTTTGATTCGATATCGCGTTTTGCGAGATTTTGATTATATTTGGTTTCTTGTCCAAATCCCAGGTTCACAGGCGGGTACGTCAAATGCCGCCAGGAAAGGGAAGCAGGTGGTCGGCTATACTTAGCACGCGACCAGGTGAGTAGATTTAATATCTACGGGGAAATCGCCCGTATGGCGTTAAGCGTCAGGGCGTAATAGGATTTGTAGTCATGTGTGTGTCCATATAGATATACTGGTAGTATAGAACACTACACTGTCACTAACGGTCCAAGTTGCACGAGCACAATTTATATGCTACACTCACACCGTTAGTGATTGCCATGACACTCACATTATAGGATTGCTATAAAACGCATATCATATTGATTCTGTATATTTGACGTTGTCATGGTTTGCCGCATTCTATCATATGTATATTCATACCATACATCACATATATTCATACTTGGGCACATATACATCACATATCCATACTTGTGCCACATACATCACATATATTGATACTTGGGCACACATACATCATATGTCTACATTAGTGCACATGTACATTGCTATATTCACTTTGCGTACTTATCCATTCGCACATCCATAGCTATACCCATATTCATATGTTACATACATGGATGATATTGACTTGATTTAAAACTAAGGGACCGCAAGTGATATTTCAAAACTGGATCTTTTAAAGAGCGTTTTTCCCTTTCTTTTACTCTTAGTGTCATACGACGCATTGCATGGATTTACGCATTAGATTTGATTTATGTGATTTCTGGATTTGGGAATCGGAGTACTATTTTAAGAAAATAAGCAGTGTTTAAAAACCCGGTTTCCCTTGACATGATATTTCAGTGCGTCCACCATGTGTTTTCTCGGTGCTAGAGTGATGTATGTAACCCGATTCGAGGAGCGGACGAGACCGATTGCGGGTACATGGTGGACTCGGTATGGTACCCCGGGGCGAGAACGGATCTGCTGTATAGCTAGACGGTAAGCCTGGCAGTGGGACCACTACCTACCGGTGATTGGTTAGACCTGGCGGTTATCCGGAGGATACTGACCAGAGTCGATGGATGAATACGGGACGACTCGTACTGCCGAGGCCGAGGGCCGATACCGCAGACGGAGCCCGTAGGCTGACCCGGACTGACGGATGCCCGATATATGAGGATTTGCGTGTCGATGCTGGACACGAGTATTTCTTGATATTTTGAGTGCCGATGTTGGGCGCTCACGATTTCATGGGATTTACAGGATTTGAGGGCCGGAGGATGACGGCGCCTGAGTTGTATTGGGATTGGGTGCATTGATGGGCACCGATTATATTTTCCACGATGACATTCCGTGTAGATGTTATATTTTCCCATGCTCAGCATTAGTATATGATATCTCATCCTGTATCTATTATACTGATATAGTACACATGTCTGTACGCTCATTGCATACCCTGCTTATTCTATATAGGGCTGTTAGATTGCATTGCCATACCTGATTATCACATATCTTGCTCATCACATGGAGATGTCATTAGATCGCACTTGTTGCATGATATTGAGCATCCAGTTCATCATATAGATGTTATCTGTTGGCATAGTTTAGAGTATCGCAGCATGTGCATACTCACGATTACCTTTATATGTTATCTCCTATTCACGAGTTGGCAACTCACCCTGTTGTGCCACAGTGCTTGCAGGTTGCCCTTTGGAGTAGTCGCGGCTGGCTGTTCATCGCATCTTTTGACACAGATACCACTGCGGAGGCGTGCTAGCCCTTTTGCTATTAGGTGGTTTTTATGCGGTATCTGTTTACTTTTCAGTTGTACATTGATGTATCTAGTATTCTCCATCTACCTTCATGTATTGACTTAGAGACAGTTGTGAGGGCGATGTATGTTATTTTGTACTCTGGTGTCCAGCTCGCTGTGTGCCGACTTTATTTATGCAGTCTTATCTTTTATGATATTTGTCTTTGCTTTACTGCTCATTCTTCGCTACGGCGTCGTATATCATATTGTGGTGATTGTTCCGCCGTTGGGCGCGATTCTCCCATTGTGATGCTCTATTCATTTCACATGTTACTTCTACTACACCTTGCCTTTTACCCGATTCCCGGGACAAATTTTTATATAGGAAATGTTGCCAAAATTATTAAAATATAACTCTTGAACTAAAAAGGATTTCTACTAAATTACATAAGGTTTTCTAAACATTTTACAAATGCTTCTACTAAAATGTTTTAACACTCTATATTTTAAATGGTTTTGATTTCTGGGTTTCAGCTTACTTAATCGCGTTACTCCTGTAGACGTTACATGGTTAAGTACCGGTCATTGGCCAAAGTTTGGGTCGTGACAGTAGAAAGAAGTCTTAATGATTTTATCTCACAAGCTCATGGTTCTCAACACATGAAAGATGAGAGCTTTGAGTGAGGAAGAGGAAGAGCTAAGCATGAGAGAGAAAGAGCAAGAGAGAATGAGAGAAAAATAACAACCAAGCTCTCATATGAGAGAAAATGATAATAATAATAATAATTAAAAAAATTGTGATGGTTAGTTGAAATGACCATTATCATTTCACATTTAATGCAATTTGCAAGAATCAAGAAGCATCTTGCAAAAGAAATGATCATGGTCAAATGGTCAACAAAAGTCAAATGGTCAACCAAAGTCAAATGGTCAACCTAACCATGCACAATTATCATTAATTAATAATATTAATCATATTTCTCATTCTCATTAGGGTTTAGAAAAAGTCAACTGTCAAAAACCCTAATGAGATTCCTCTGCCTCTGTCAACTGTGCATACACTCGCATCCGTGTTCCGACGAACATGAATACAATGAGACAAAACCAATCCCAAAACAAATACTAGGATCTGGCTTAAAGCAAAGCCCGCTAGTAATAACTGCGCGGACACCAAACATGCACAAGTGCGTGGATGTGAACGAACCCCGTCGCAAAACCATGCGACCTCTACTCTGTTTTGCCCAAAGACGAATAACCCTCTGTGTGGGACTCTAAAGACTCGACACTACGCTGGTAGTGGGTTTAACCACAGGCCGCAAGAGGTACTAGCTGTACGTAACGGTCCCCAGGTATATGCCGATAAGAAGACCGATGAGGTGAACCCATCCGAACTCCTACTGAGCCTGAATGTGACAATCTCCGTACAGTCCGGTTTGTTCGTCTGAGGGTATCGCATGTCGGGCCTAGGGGGCGGTAAACGTCAGTCCCCTAATAGCAGTACAAGTCGGGTCGGAGTGTAGCCCAGAACACCCTGAGAAAACACTAGAAACGCTACCAGTATATCTCGCTTGCCCTGGCCAGGTACTTTGTGTAATGGCTCTCCTAGACACAGCGCGATATCAACTCCCAATACCGGAAGAGACAAATCCTGTCTAACCGTCACTGCCTCTAAGTGCTTCGGAACAGCACCCAAGTACTTCCTGTTTGCACGACTCATTTGAGCCGTGGTAGGGTAGTAATCTAAGAATAGTGGGAACACACTCGAGGCGAAGTGACAGTGTCAAGTCAACAGACTAAGCTGTACTCATGTCACCTGGTAACTGATAACTGACGATAGGTATAATACCAACCAACAGTTCCCAGCGAGACCTGTCCAGTGTAATCGTAACCTAACGAGCACCCGCATACTATCTCCAGTACGACGTACTAATGGCTGTGGGACAGACCATCTCCCCTGCTGGGATGAGAAGCGCATACGCTAGTCTACTCCGGAGTATCGATGCCCCGTCTCGATAATCCTACGAATAGGGACCTGTATAAGGATGTGCTTGTAGATTACCCAGCCCCCACTAGTGTGACTGCCATCACAACGATGGTAATCAAGCAAAGATCCTAAGGGCTCCACTAATATGTATAGGCGATATGCTAAAAGAAATACATGCACACATTAAAGTAGAAACAAACCAAGTAGCATACGACCATTTTGAGCAAGATTGTCTATACAACTGTGAATATCCCAAGCTTCCATTAAGTAATATACAAACTAGTATGATACAGTAATGGCCTCTAGGGCATATACACTAACAGGTTCCGCGGCGGTTTAGCCGAGTCACGATCCCGAATTTCTTCACAATTCTTAAAAAACCCTGCTTGTATTTTTAAGGGTCCCTGAAAAATTTTTAGACCCCAATTTAAAAACGGCAGAAACTAAGTGAAAACGTCGTTTTTTCGGGATTATTTTGCGATCGAATTTCTAAAGACTTTGCTAACATGTTAGTTATGGTTTAACCTGGCTCTGATACCACTGTAAGTCAATGTTACACCCCCCGCAAGATGCGGGGAGGTGGAATAGTAAAAACAATCATTTTGTTCATAGTATCATTGACTATCAAACGGATCTTTGCTAAACCCTAACTAACAACTATCTAGAAGTGATTAACTACTATGATAGATGATTATACCTCAAGATACGAGTCCTTCTTATTCTTTTAGTTCACCTCCTCGTCGGCCTCCTCGATGTGATAGAAGATCCACCCGAGAGTTCCTTCTTCAAGCTTTAACTTCCAACTTGAAGTAACTAAGTGGCTAGGATTGCTAATCCAAGTGACCTAGAAGATATAGAGATAGATTAAGAATCTATTAGTCTTGCTAACCCTTGGGATCTCAACACATGAGTGGATTAGGGTTAGGTTGAAGAAGAGGAGAGCTTGAGGTGAGAGAGTGTGTATGTGTGAATTATCTTGAATAATAACTCATTTTTGAATATATGAAGCAAGATAATTATCCATAATAATAATACACATTAATAACAACCAAGCTTCATTAACTCACTTTGGATGAATCATCTCATGAGTCATTAAAACATTTAATGCAAATAACACATCACCTCTCCACCTTATTTAGTTTAATTCATAAATGAATTAAAACTAAATGAGTCACTTTTCTTCTAGAAGCTTCTCGAGTAATTACGAGAACGCCCCTCTCATCCGTATTTACGAAAAACATGGATAAACTGAGACTGTATAAATCCTAAAATCCAATACTAGAATCTGGCTTAAACCAAAGCCCGCTAGTATAATCTGTCCGAACATCATACGTGCACAAGTGCACGTACATGTCTGAACCCTGTCGTAAAACCATACGACCTATATATCGCTTCACCTGAAGAAGAGAAACTCTCTGTGTGGGACTCTAAAGACTCGACACAACACTGGCAGTGGGTTTAACCACAGGCCACAAGCGGTACTAGCTGTACGTAACGATCCCCAGGTAGATGTCGATAGGAAGGCCGATGAGGAAACCCATCCGAACTCCTACTGAGCCTAATGTGACAATCTCCGTACAGTCCGGTCTGTTCGTTTAAGACTATCACAAATTAGGCCTAAGGGGCAGCAAGCGTCAGTCCCCTAAAAGCGGTATAAGTCGTGTTGGAGTGAAGCGCATTACACCTTAAGAAGTTACTGGAAAACCTACCAGTAAATCTCGCTTGCCCTGGCCAGGGACCTTGCGTAATGGCTCTCCAAACACAGCACGATATCAACCCCAAACACCGGGAGAGACGAATCCTATCTAACCGCCACTGCCTCCAAGTTCTTCGGGACTGCACCCAACTGCTACCTGTTTGCACGACTCAGTCGAGCCGTGGTAGGGTAGAAATCTAAGAACAGTAGGAAAACACTCGAGGCGAAGCAACAGTATCAAGTCTATGGACTATGCTGTATTCATGTCACCTGGGAACTGTTAACTGACGATGGGTATAATACCAACCAACAGTTCCCTGCGAGTCCTGTCTGGTGTACTCGTAACCCAACGAGCACCTGCATACTATCTCCAGTACAACGTACTAATGGCTGTGGGATATACCATTTCCCCTGCTGTGACGAGAAGCGTATACACTAGTCTACTCTGGAGTATCGATGCCCTGTCTCGATAATCTTACGACTAGGGACCTGAAAAAGGATGTGCTTGTAGACTACCCAGCCCCCACTAGTGTGACTGCCATCACAACACTGGTAGTCAAGCAAGATCCTATGGGATCTATCAATATGTATTCGCGATATGCTAAACGAAACATACACACATATTAAGATAGATATAAACCAAGTAGCATGCTACTATGTTGAGCAAGACTGTTAATAAAACTGTGAATATCCCAAGCTTCCATTAAGTAATATACAAACTAGTATGATACAATAATGGCCCCTAGGGCATATACACTAACACAAGGACCGATGTAGCAGAGGATCCTTAGTTCTTTCTCGATAGGATAGCAAGGATCGGCAGGTCATTAAGATGTTCTGATGCGAGGTCAGTAGAGCTGACCAGCTTTCGATTGGAGGGACTTGCACAGGCATGGTGTGAGTCGATGGAGAGAGGGCGAGCCACTGGTCTTCCTCCGATGACATGGACAGAGTTTTTTGAGGTGTTCCTTGCTAGATTTCTTCCATAAAGCTTGAGAGATGGAAGAGCCAGCAGTTTCGAGTCGTTGCGAAAATCTGCAGATATGCCGGTGGCAGATTATGACATGCGGTTCACCCAGCTTTCGCGCTATGCTTTATACTTAGTTCCTACGGAGGAGCTTCGAGTGAAGAGGTATGTGTGGAGTCTAGATACACAGCTGTTCCTTGCTATAGGCTCCCAGCATTTCGATACTTATGCGCAGGCCATGGACGCAGCTATGCGAGTAGAAAAGCGTCTGAACGAGACAGCGATCGTTCCGGAGCCAAAGAGGACCAGACCTATTGGGTCAGTTACCAGGCAGTTCGGCAGAGGTCGAGGCAGACACATTCCAGGCCGCAGTTTTGGTCGTGGTTGGGCTCTGGGCCATATGTTTAGCTCATAGCCCGAGGAGCAGAGACCCCCATCTACATGTTTTAGTTGCGGACTTCTAGGGCATTACGCTAGGGATTGTAGACCCCAGGAAGGGACTGTTGTTCCGCAGACTGCTTTACCTCCTCCACCTTCTACTCCGATTGCAATACTTCCTTCACCAGTTGGCACTATGCGCCAAGCCTTTGTACAGCGTGGTCGGGGTTTTGCAGGACGTTTCCAGAAAGGACGAGGAGACCGAGGAAGAGGACGTCAGGATTCCGGTAGGGACCAGGCTCGGGTTTTTGCTTTGACTCCACAGGATGCCCAGGCATCCAATGCAGTTGTAACAGGTACTCTTTCAGTATGTTCTTTAGATGCACACATTTTATTTGATCCCGGTTCTATGCATTCTTACATGTCTGCACACTTTGCACTTTCTGTGGGGAGAGAGTCGTCATTGTTAGAGTTACCACTAGTTCTGATTACTCCTGTGGGAGATTCTTTTATAGCTCGACACGTATTCAGGTCCTGTTCATTACGTATTGGTGATATGGATTCGTTAGTCAATTTGATTCTCCTGGATATGCTAGATTTTGATATACTTCTTGGTATGGATTGGCTGGCCGCTTGTCATGCTTATGTAGATTGTCGGGGGAAAGCTGTCAGATTCTATTTTCTAAGCGAACCGATTTTTGTTGTGCAGGGAGACTGTAGTATAACTCCTGCCAGCATGATTTCTGCTCTTTGTGCGGGACGGCTCTTGAAGAAGGGTTATCGTGGGTTCTTAGCGCTTGTTCACGACGTAGGAGCCGCTGAGGTTCCGTTGGACCAGGTTCCGATTGTACGAGAATTTCCGGATGTGTTTCCTGCTGAATTACCAGGATTGCCGCCTGATCGCGATATCGAATTTTGCATTTACTTGATTCCGGGTGCAAGGCCTATTTCTATACCGCCTTATCGGTTGACACCGACGGAGTTGAAGGAGTTCAAAGGTCAGTTGCAAGAGTTGTTGAATAGGGGGCTCGTTCGTCCGAGTGTATCTCCGTGGGGAGCTCCTGTATTGTTCGTTAAAATAAGGACGGCAACATGAGATTATGCATCGACTACAGACAGCTGAATCGAGGTACGGTGCGAAATAGATATCCGTTACCTCATATTGATGACTTGTTCGATCAGCTGCAGGGAGATGGCTATTTCTCAAAGATCGATTTGCGGTCAGGGTATCACCCATTGAGAGTTCGGAAGGAAGACATTCCGAAGACTGCTTTTCGCACACGTTACGGGCATTATGAGTTTTTGGTGATGCCGTTCGGGCTCACCAATGCCCCAGCAGCTTTTATGGATATGATGAACAGCATTTTTAGGCCGTTTCTTGATCAGTTCATTATTGTATTCATTGATGATATTCTTGTATACTCCCGTAGTCGAGAGGAGCATGAGCAGCACTTGCGAATTACATTGCAGATTTTGAGGGAGCACCAGTTGTTCGCTAAATTCTCCAAGTGTGCTTTCTGGCTGGATAGTGTGGATTTCTTGGGTCACGTAGTTACGAAAGACGGTATACGTGTGGACCCAAAGAAGATCGAGCCGGTATAGCACTGGCCCAGACCTGTATCAGTTACAGAGATTCGCAACTTTTTGGGTTTGGCCGTACTATCGACGTTTTATGCAGGATTTTTCTCGTATCGCTGCACTGTTGACCGGGTTGATCAGGAAGGAGGTTCCATTTCTTTGGACAGAGGCATGCGAGCAGAGTTTCCAGTAGTTGAAGACTCGCTTGACGACTGCACCGGTCTTATCTTTACCTTCTGGGTCAGGTTGTTTTGTTGTTTATTATGACGCCTCTCGAGTGGGTTTAGGCTGTGTGTTGATGCAGCACGGCAGGGTCGTCGCTTATGCTTCTCGACAGTTGAAGAAGCACGAGCAGAACTATCCCACTCATGACTTAGAGATGGCCGCGGTGGTCTTCGCACTCAAGATTTGGAGGAATTACTTATACTGTACGTCTTGCCAGATATTCACTGACCACAAGAGCTTAAAATATATCTTCCAGCAGTAGGATCTGAATTTAAGGCAGCGTCGTTGGATGGAGCTTGTAAAAGAATATGACTGCGAGATTCTCTATCATCCGGGAAAGGCAAATGTGGTGGCAGATGCCTTAAGTCGGAGGCCAAGATGTAGCCTATCTTATTTGAGCACAGTACAGAGACAGTCTTCCATAGATTTGCAGGTTCTATGTGACAGCCGAGTACATTTTGAATTTTCGTCGACCAGAAGGCAACTTGCTCATATCCGCACCCGTCCACAGTTACTTAATCGCATCCGAGAAGCACAACCCGCCGATCCTCGCTTGTCCGAGATCATAGAGTAGGTTAGACAGGGTAGAGATTCTGAGTTTGTGATCAATGACCATGGAGTGTTACGGTTTGGGACTCATCTTTATGTGCCAGATTCTGAGGGGCTGAGACGCAAAATCTTAGAGGAGGCGCATCGGTCAGCATATAGTATTCATCCGGGTTCCACCAAGATGTATCATGATTTGAGAGATATCTACTGGTGGGAAGGGATGAAGAGGGATGTCACGGATTTTGTTTCGAGATGCTTGACTTATCAACAAGTCAAAGCCGAGCACCAGAGGCCTGCAGGAGAGTCGCAGCCCTAACCCATTCCGGAGTGGAAATGGGTGTAGATCTCTATGGATTTCGTTGTGGGTCTGCCCAGATCCAGTAGAGGGTATGATTCCATCTGGCTGATTGTTGATCGATTGACAAAAGACGCTCACTTTCTTCCGGTGAAGACGACTTATGGATACGCGCAGTATGCTCAGATCTATATTGACGAGTTTGTGCGATTGCATAGAGTTCCAACTTGCATTGTGTCCGATAGGAGCACGCAGTTCACCAGCCGGCTTTGGCAGAAAATTCAAGAGGCTTTAGGCACCCGATTGAGTTTTGTTGGGTTACTCTTGCACTTAGTCTAGGGTTTGGTAGCATCACTCATGCCATTTTAAAAATTAGAGAGGTGCAAAGCTAACTAACCATGAATCTTGCTAGAATTTCTAGGGTAACAAAAATTGTATCACATACAAAGAAGTAAAGAGATGGGGATTACAACCTTTGTAGTCCGTTCCTTCGCTTCATAAGCTCCGTGTTGAGGTCCCTTCGCTGCGATCAACATGAACTCTGACTCTCTAGTGGCTCCATGAGGTAAATGAGACACCTTGCTTGAAGTCTTCATGATCTAAGATGATCTACCTTAAACAATCTTTAACCCAAGCTTACACTTCACTAAACAACTTATTAGAGAAATGAACACCCTAATCTAAGTGGCTAGAATAGATGAGGATGATGAAGTAGGAATTTTGCTCTCTTTTGTTTTCAATTTCTCACTTAATATCATCACAAATCAAAAAGCTAGTGAAGCTTTTTCAAGAGCTCAAGGAAGAAGAAGAATATGAAACTAATTCCTTTTGTGATGAATAATGAATTATTGTTGTGGTTACTTATTCAACCATGAGTTAAGCATGAAAGGTTTAAACTCATGTAGAGAATAAACTAGAGTTAATGGTTTGGATTGGGTTAACAAATATCTACACTAGAAAACAAAGCTAAAGACCAAGTCAATGCTTCATGAAGCTTCATGGAAGCTTCATACAAAAGATAACCCTAATCCAAACCTTAACTAAGATTGAATCCTAAATCATGGTTGCATTTGTAACCTAAACTTGTTACAATAATATATATCACATATATATTATGTTTTGTAACAAAAGAAAATAATACAATTATCACATATATATCAATGTATTATCCCATGAGGAAATGAATCAATAAAGCGAGCTTATATTAGTTAACGTAATGTAATATATCACATATATAATTATACATTAAATTATTGAATCAACACTTGATCCGATAACCCGGGTATACTACATATAACCGACTAATATAACATGTACCATTTCATCGAATCAACACTTGATCCGATGACCCGGATATATCACATATACCCGGCCGATATCACATATCGCGAGAATAGAATACGGTATCTCATATCGTATTATTCTCGGTCCCACACATATCACATATGTGCTCCTACTCCGTTTTGCCTGAGCCAGGAAACCTCTGTGTAAGACTCTAAAGAATCGTCAATACGCCGGCAGTAGTTGATGATCACATCAAACACCCACAAGCTGCAAGCGGTCAGCTAAACATAACAGCCACCCAGGTATTGAGCGCTCAGAAGATCAACAAGCAAGCATGTACATTCTCCAGTGAATCCAATCAGTAACACTACCGTACAGTCCGGTCTCTTCGTCTGATATGTCGCATATACGGTCTAGGGATGGTAAACGCCAGACCCCAGTAACCGATAAGTCGTGTCGATGTGAGGCTCATAACGGGTCGAGAAACTACTGATAACTCTTGCCAGCAGCACTCCATATCAGCCCTGGCCAGGGACTTCCAGTTATAGCCAATCGAACACAGCACAACATCAACTCCCTATACCGGGAGAGACGAAACCCCTCCTAGCGCTCATTGCCTCCATGTGATTCGGGACTGTACCCAAAAGCCACCGTTTTGCATGCTCTCTTGGATGTGGTAAGGTGGAAATCAAAGCACAGTGGGAATCACACAAGACTCTATGACTATCTCGGGTCTACAGACTAACCTGTACCAGTGTCACCGGAGAACTGCTATCTGACGATAGGTATAATACCATCTAGAAGTTCTCGGCGAGTCCGTTCAGTGTACCCAGCCTCTACTGAGCACCCGCACACCATCTTTGATGTCAAACACCGATGGATATGGGATCATCCATCGCCCATCATATGGGTCAAGATGCGTATACACTAGTCTACTCTGGAGTATCAATGCCCTGTCTCGATACTCCCTCGACTAGGAACAGTTATAGGATGTACTCGTTGACTACCATAGCCCCACTAGTATGATATCATCATAGTCCTCGTAGTTAAGTACATATCCTAAGGGCTTTATCAACATGTGAGAGCAAGACAGTTAATCAATACAAGTCAACATGTTAAGACAAAGTGAAACCAAATAGCATAATATCATGTCGAGCAAGAAAGTCCTCTCTATATATATCCAAGCATCCACTATAATATACATCATATGTAAAACAATGGCCTCTAGGGCATATATAACTAACAATCTCCCACTTGCACTGAGGCCAGCTGTTGTAGTATCTCATACCCAACATCCCGAAGAGTCTCTCAAATTGTATCTGGGGAATGACCTTCGTGAGTAGATCCGCTGTGTTATCCTTCGTGTCAACTCTCCTGACCTCGATCTCGCGGCGATCAACTATCTCCCGGATCAGGTGATACCGCCTCAGAATATGTCTGGACTTCTGATGGGACCTGGGTTCCTTGGCCAAAGCCACAGCTCTATTGTTATCACAATACAAAGGTATTGGATTCTCAATGGACAGAACCACACCAAGTTCAGTGATGAACTTCTTCATCCAGACAGCCCCTTTGGCAGCATCGTTGGCAGCGATGTATTCAGCCTCCATCGTCGAGTCTGCCATGGTTTCTTGCTTGGAACTCTTCCAACAAACCGCCCCTCCATTTAGGATAAAGACAAAACCCGAGTGCGACTTAGAGTCGTCCTTATCACTTTGGATGCTCGAATCGGTAAAGGACTCCACCTGGAGTTCTCCGTTACCATACACCAAGAACATCTCTTTAGTTCTTCTTGTAGGGTTCCTTGGCACACTAGTGAGGTCTCACAAGGCATCGAACATGCCATTTTCAAAAATTCTAAGTGCCGAGAGACCCGACTACGGATCGTTTGCTAGAAAACTAGGCGAAAAAGCTAACTAGTTAACACTTAACTATGAGAATCGGAAATACAACCTTTGTAGATCCGGTGCTCCACCTCCATAGCTCCGCAATGAAGTCCTCTCGCTGTCCTACATAAATCCTGGGCTCTAGCGTCGGCTTCATCGGAGAATAGGCGAGCTAGGTCGTCGATGTCCATGCCGAAGATGATCTACGTCGAAGCATCGCAAGATCAAGCTCTCACTTCACCAAGTCAAGAAACTTGTGAAGGAAACACACTCTACTACTTGGCAAGAGGTAGAGGATGAAGAAATAGGAAGTGGGTAGACTTTAGATTTGGATTTCTCACTCATATCATCAATCCACCATTGATGTAGTCTAGGTTTTTCTTCTTGAGTTGAAGGAAGAAGAAGAAGAAATGATATGATAAGATTAATTAAAAAGAAAAGAATAATCCAATCTTTATCATAACATGACCATGGTTATGTGTAGAGACTAAACCCAAGTTAAGTGAATGGTTAGGTTAGGAATGAAGACAAAAATGGTGACTAAGTCAAAGTATTCATGAAGCTTCATGAATGAACAAAAGAATGCCACCATTTTTCTTTTCTTTTCCTTAAATGAATAATGAATATAAATAAATGAATAAGTATATAAAACCCTAACCATTCATATAACCATGGTTTAATCTTTACACAAGCACAAGTCAACATGTATCATCAAACATGATACAATGTATATGCACATAAGTATATCACATATACAACTTGCACATTGAGTGAGAAAATCCATATAAAGTGAACCTATACTAGCTAATGCAAAGTAATATATCAAATATATAATTTTGCATTAATTCATTAAATCAACATTTGATTTAATGATCCGGTCATATCGCATATAACCGACTAGTATCCAATGTATCGGCTTATCGAATCAACCCACGATTCGATAACTAGGTTATATCGCATATAACCATACGACACATTCATCGCGAGAATGAAATACGGTATCACATACACGCATTATTCTCGGTCCCGCACATATCTCATATGCTCTCCTATTTCGTTTCGCTTGAGCCAGGAAACCTCTGTGTAGGACTCTAAAGACTCGTCAATACGCCGGCAGCAGATGATGATCATATCAAACACCCACAAGCCGCAAGCGGTCTGCTAAACGTAACGGCCACCCGGGTATTGAGCGATCTGAAGATCGACGAGCAAGCCCGCTCACACTCCAGTGAATCCAACCAGTAACACTACCGTACAGTCCGGTCTGATCGTCTGATATGTCGCATATCTCGCCTAGGGGTGGTAAAACGTCAGACCCAAATAGCTCAATAAGTCGTGTCGATATGAGGTCTATAACAATTCGAGAAACTACTGGTAACACTTACCAGTAAATCTCAGCAACCCTGGCCAGGGATTTCCTGTTATAGCCAATCGAACACAGCGCAACATCAACTCCCTATACCGGGAGAGACGAATCCCCTCCTATCGCTCATTGCCTCCATGTGACTCAGGACTGTACCCAAAAACCACCGTTTTGCACGCCCTCTTGGACGTGGTAAGATGGAAATTAAAGCACAGTGGGAACCACACAAGACTCTATGACGATCTCGGGTCAACAGACTACTCTGTACCAGTGTCACCAGAGAACTGCCATCTGACGTGAGGTATAATACCATCTGGGAGTTCTCGGCGAGTCCGTCCAGTGTACCCAGTCTCTACTGAGCACCCGTACATCATCTCTGATGTCAAATACCAATGGATATGGGATCATCCATTGCCTATCTGTATGGGTCGAGAAGGTATACGCTAGTCTACTCTGGTATATCGATGCCCCGTCTCGATACACCCACGACTAGGGACTTTGAAGGATGTACTTATGGACTACCATGTCCCCACTAGTATGATCCGCATCATAGTCCAGGTAGTCAAGCACACATCCTAAGGGCTTTACCAACATGTAACAGAGAGACAATCAGTATACACGTTAAGGTAAAGTTCAACCAGATAGCATACTATCATGTCGAGCAAGAAAGTCCTCCCTATATATGTCCCAGCATCCACTACAATATACATCCAATGTACAGTAATGGCCTCTAGGGCATACATATAACTAACAATCTCCCACTTGCACTAGGGCTATCTGTAGCAGTGGTTGTAGTATCTCATACTCAACCATCCCATAAAAGTCTCTCTCTGGGAACAGGCCTTTGTGAGTGGATCCGCTGTGTTGTCCTCTGAGTCTACTCTCCAAACCTCGATCACCCTGGAGATCAACTATCTCCATGATCAAGTGATACTGCCTTAGATTATGTCTGGATCACTGATGGGACGGGTGTTCCTTGGCACAAGCCACAACTCCATTGTCACACAATGGGAGGAACTTAGTTCATCTCATGAACCAATATACACCCAAACATCCTCTTTTGGTAGCATCTTAAGTAGCGATGTATCCAGCCTTTATCGTCTAGTATGCCACGGTATCCAGCTTGGAACTCTTCCAACATACCGTCCCTTTACTGAGGGTTAAGACAATGCCTGTGACTGACACTCAGTCGTCTTTATCACCCTGGAACCCTTCCAGTGATTCTCCCCAGGATCGATTGATACCGTCTCACTACAACTAGTGAGAATCCTAACATCCATTTAGATCTATCTCATAGATCCAAAATCCAGGATTTAGTAGGTATCACTTTGATCCTCTGCGGAGAATCATTGTGATAAGCGGAGATTGGCCGAGCGTAGCATAGGAAACTCCTTTCTTATCAAGAGTATGTCATCCACGTACTCTACGAGGATCAGTACCATACTCCTTACTACCTTTTTGTTTATACAAGGTTCATCTACCATTTTGATGATGTCAACTTCTTTGACTACTACATCAAAAACAGATGTTCCAACTCCGCGATGCCTGCTTTAACCTATAAAGCATCTTGCACACGTTTCCGCTGCTCCCACTGTCTACGAGGCCCTCTGGCTGTGTACTTATAGACGCACTCTTCTAAAACATCATTTAGAAAAGCAGTCATGACACCCAACCACCAGATATCGTAGTCATGGTATGTAGCCGTGGCAAGTAGGATCTGGATGGACTTAAGCATAGATCCTTAGAAAAAGTTTCATCATGATCCACACCTGGTCAATGATGCAAACCTTTAACAAGTCTAGCTTTGAAAGTCTCAACTTTTCCATCTACACCAAGTAATCTTCTCAAGATATACTTGCTCCTGATGGGGATTTAACCCTTCAGATATAGCAACCAAAGTCCATACTTTGTTGGTGTATAAGGATTCCATCACAGATCGCTAAACATCCAGCCATTCTTACAGAGTCTTACTCTCGATGGCCTGCTCGAAGCTAGTTGGGTCATCATCTCATGATGCAATCCTCGCTCCCACTGTCATAGAGGAACTGAAGTATCTCTCAGGTGGGTGAGGAACCCTACTAGATCGGCGGAGAGACCGAGGTTCGTTGGTAATTATTGAATCCTTTGGTTCTGTCAAATCTTCAGCTGCAGTTTTGTATAGCTGGAACATTTCCAGTTCTACATGACTGACCTTGCCTCGAGCTTGTCCGGATTTTGCTTTTAGACATAGGCCGGACAACCCCAAATCTTAACTAGCTTAAGACATGGGCTCTTCCCTTTCCATATCACATATGAAGTGGTAGGCACTGATTTGATTCAAACCTAATTCAATAGGTATGCAGCTTATCAAGTGCATAACTCCCAAAAGGAAATAGGTAACTCAGTAGTACTCATCATAGAGCACACCTTATCATATAGGGTGTGATTGCTCCGCCCTGATATACCATCGTACTGTGGTGTATACGGAGGAGTAATGCTGAGAGAGAATCTCATTCTCCTTTAGAATAATCCAGGATTTTCATGCTCAAGTATTCTCCTCCCCGATCACATCAAAGGACATAATACTTATACCCGTATTTTGGTTCTCTACTTCTAACTTATATTCTGTGAATATCTTAAAAGGTTCGGACATGTGTTTCAACAGGAACATAGGTCTGAATCTCGAAAGATTATCAGAGAATGTAATGAAGTAAAAAGAACCGGTCTTGGTATGTGTAGACAGGGGACTTACATATATCATCATGTATCATCCCAAGAGTTTACTAACTCTTTCTCTGTTTTCAGTAAACGGAGCTGTGGTCATCTTATCTTTGTGACATGACTGGCGAGTTTCACAAGATGTAAATTCAAACTAATTTAAATATGCATCTTTATGTAACTCTAGCTAGTCGGGTCGCATTGATATGACCTAGTCTATAATGCCTCAAGAAGAATCCGTTCATTTCTGAACTCTTCCTCTTGTGTGTGTTCCATATACTAAGAACTGTAGTTTGATTTAGAACATCAAGGCTTTTAGATAACGTGCCTGAACCGATCAACTTTTGATATAGGAAATGTTCAAAACATTATCCAACAATACAAAATTTTACCGTTTCTTTACTAATAAAGAGACAGATATGATTTTGTATATCAGGTTCGGTATCTAACAACATTCGTTCAGAATCAATGTATTCATAATACAGGGTGACAGTGACCAACAGACTTGGCTGCAACACTTGCCCCGTTTTCTGCCTCATGAAACTTATCACCCGTTCTCAGTTCTCTACCTTTCTGTAGCCCTATGTAACAGATTATATATCTGGGATCCTGATCTGGTATCACATACCCAGGACGTAAAGGATACTGAGAAACAGTTCTCTGTAATGAACACACCCGAAGATGATGCATCAGCATGCACTCTCTTCGTTTGGGCGGCACGGGAATTCTGGTAATCCCCAATTTCCTGCTCTGTCTTATAACAATTATAAGTTGGAGCGGGACCAACGTTCCCCAGCTCAGTATAACAAGCGGGTTCGGTCAATATTCCGTATTATTATCTTGATTAAGGCGTGATATGGTCGCTACCTGGAGAGAGAGAGAAGAAAACACTCAGCGTGCGCTCTGTCAAGAATAGATTGGTTATTATTTTATCTAATCAGGATGGCTCCCACTGCTTTTTATCAAATCTTCGTTCAAACCCTAAAAGGAAAGACTAGCCGGGATTAATTACACACTACAAGTTCGCCAATCTTTCAGCCAGGCCAGTGTCGGTACTTTGAGGGAGGTCCCCCGTGCTTTCGCACGAACCTAATTAATGTAAACCTCGTTTTCCCAGAGGCGTAACCTCGTTAACACCTTTCTAGACACCTACTTGATCGGCTAATTGTAATGCGTAAAACTCTCCCAGGAGTAACTCTTACTCGCAGCGGGTATCGGGATCCAACTATCTCATAGAAGGTATGCAATCTCATTGCAAATTTCAACACTTGAAATTCCCGATAATATTTTGCCCCTAACGTGCTATGACCTTGACGAAAGCCAACAAACCATAGCCCGCTAGTCAAGTTCAGCCCGTACATTTCTTGATTGAATTAAACCCACCCGCACGACCCTTGACGAAAGCCAACAAAGCCGCACGACTACCCTAATCCAATCGCATCGTATGCTAGCAGATAAGCAGCATACAGCTACCGCACATTGCACCTTGACGAAAGCCAACAAATGCAGCACGAATACTATATACAACTTATCTGAAATGACGGAGGGCTACGACAGGTTTTTCTGAAAACCTATTGCGTAATGAACTTGATATCGTTGTAGAATCAAATGATTTTAAAATGGAGTGTTTTTTAGGCTTTTCTAGTTTTGCTAAAGGAGTCACTCCCGGTGAAGGGATCGTCGGTCCTTTCCTCGTCGAATGAGGTGCGGGATATATCATATATATCACTATGCAAAGCAAAAACCCTTAAAAGCAATCAAAAGACAAACCAAGTGTGTAGCATCTGCCAGTTATTGCTAAAGGAGTCACTCCCGGTGAAGGGATCTCGGTCCTTTCCTCATCGAATAAGGTGCAGGATATATCATATATACCGCTGTGCAAAGCAAGAACTGTAGCTACCTGTTTTATTTTGAAATTCGATTCTACAACATCTTAGGTTTCTTTTATTTCATTAATCACATTAATGAAGTCCCATCATTTAAATTACCTAAACATTACAGATAAATACGACGTACACTTATGCCATCCGCATTCGCCTCGATGTCCCCTCGTGCACCGTTAGGTTAGGTAACTAACGGCAGAGCGGGGCAGGGCTAGCGCGGGTGTAAAACATAAGTAACGCCTATATAATATATCATATATACTATATACTGTATCTATCAGAGAACATCACATGATCACATCACAGATATCGCAGCAGAAGAAACATATGAAATATTGGACATACTAGGACGTCCGTGTTTTCAATACGAGCCAGTATAAAACACGGATTCCACGGTCGTGATGAATAGCCAAACCCACACCCCTAGACCCCTACGAGAGCGGCAAGCAACCCTACCAATTCTAGGGTTAGGAGACCCGGACTCGACTCCTCGAGTTGGTCTCCCACTGGACCCCAGAACCCGGTTACTTGTGCTCCCCTCCTTGGGTCTAACCTAGTGCGGAAAAGTAAATAATATACAAACGGTGACAACTTCCGCAACCTGGAAGCGCCCCAATAAAAGAATATTACATACAATTTTTTACATGAATGAAAATGAAAAACACTCATCTCACATAAAAACCCCCGGCTATTCAAACACGACAATCCAATGTAACATATCCAGCAACACATAACATCACATGTCATCAACGTAAGTAAATATGCGCATCCCAATTGTCGTTGACATATAGCAACGAAACCGGCGATATCACATATTATACTTACGGTCACAGAAAAGAAAGTGTAAAACTACAACAGTTGGAATCCGCAATCTCCTTAGACATCGCATGCTTAAACAAATGAATTACTTATACATCGTATGCCTAACAATTAAAAATCCCGCATTTTAGTCTAAAAATCGAAAACTCTTTTCAATATCAAGTCGGGCAATTCAACAAGATTCCCGACATCCTGATCGAATGCTCGTCGCAAACTTCAGTAGACGGCCGCACCCCTGATACCGTCGACGAAGTGCACCAAGGCGGAACACCGCTACCGCGAGCACCCAAACGGATGCTTTCGGCGACGGGGTTCTCCTACAGTCACTTGGTCGGGGCTATGCAGTGAGGCTGTCTATTAAGTTTATCGGCGAGTATCCGCGTACGCTACGTGATTGCGACGGACTTTTGATCACATCAAAATTCCGTGGCAACCTATCAAGTGAGACTAAACTGCTATGTTTATAATATTCATTCAGTTATCTCATAACTTATTGTGAATTCCAATTATTGTATCCCATTCCGGATAAATAGAAAATGTCAAACTTTCCGATCGAACAATCGAACACCCAAGTTTTCCCGATACAGATCAACACATGAAATAAGTCTAACAACATTCAGTTCGTACCTCAGTACCAACGGTCCAGCCGTAGAAGGGTCAAGCCAACGCCTCACATGTGGCACGCCGTACTGCCCCAAACCCGAAGGTTCAAAGGGCAGTTCAAGACGGTCACATAATCGAGTTAAGGTTTGTTGTCTTCTAGAGGGTCCATCGCGTTACTTGCACTACTTAGAACGTCGTTAAACTACGGAAAAATCCAACACTTGGAAATTTCCCGACAGGGGAAAAATTGGGTATTTATATCCGGTCGAACTTTTTAACATATTCTAAAATTTATCCGGAAAGCCACACAGACAAAATTTGAAACCCCGATCGAATCTTTGATTCCCAATACAACCCAAAAATGCTCAACTGTTTACCACATATTAAAAATTCCCAGAAAACTCAGCATATTAAAATAGGAATTACTGTGCAAACAGGAGTCAACGAGTCAACAAAACGGCCACGGAACCGCCGCGCCACGTGGGCTTAGGCCGCGGTTCCGCGGCGTTATGACGGAGTTAAGTCTCCGTTTTTCACAGTATTTCATAGAAAACCCTGCTTGATTTTCTGGATATTTTTAATCTTGAAAAATCCACATTTTTAAAATCTGGACAGAGAGCATTTTTGAATATGGGTTTCAGGTTCGTTCGGATTTCAAACTCCGTCGGGACTTCGCCTAAGGCTCTAGCTAGGCTCTGATACCACTGTAGGGTTCCTTGGCACACTAGTGAGGTCTCACAAGGCATCGAACATGCTATTTTCAAAAATTCTAGGTGCCGAGAGACCCGACTACGGATCGTTTGCTAGAAAACTAGGCGAAAAAGCTAACTAGTTAACACTTAACTATGAGAATCGGAAATACAACCTTTGTAGATCCGGTGCTCCACCTCCATAGCTCCGCAATGAAGTCCTCTCGCTGTCCTACACAAATCCTGGGCTCTAGCGTCGGCTTCATCGGAGAATAGGCGAGCTAGGTCGTCGATGTCCATGCCGAAGATGATCTACGTCGAAGCATCGTAAGATCAAGCTCTCACTTCACCAAGTCAAGAAACTTGTGAAGGAAACACACTCTACTACTTGGCAAGAGGTAGAGGATGAAGAAATAGGATGTGGGTAGACTTTAGATTTGGATTTCTCACTCATATCATCAATCCACCATTGATGTAGTCTAGGTTTTTCTTCTTGAGTTGAAGGAAGAAGAAGAAGAAATGATATGATAAGATTAATTAAAAAGAAAAGAATAATCCAATCTTTATCATAACATGACCATGGTTATGTGTAGAGACTAAACCCAAGTTAAGTGAATGGTTAGGTTAGGAATGAAGACAAAAATGGTGACTAAGTCAAAGTATTCATGAAGCTTCATGAATGAACAAAAGAATGCCACCATTTTTCTTTTCTTTTCCTTAAATGAATAATGAATATAAATAAATGAATAAGTATATAAAACCCTAACCATTCATATAACCATGGTTTAATCTTTACACAAGCACAAGTCAACATGTATCATCAAACATGATACAATGTATATGCACATAAGTATATCACATATACAACTTGCACATTGAGTGAGAAAATCCATATAAAGTGAACCTATACTAGCTAATGCAAAGTAATATATCAAATATATAATTATGCATTAAATCATTAAATCAACACTTGATTTAATGATCCGGTCATATCGCATATAACCGACTAGTATCCAATGTATCGGCTTATCGAATCAACCCTCGATTCGATAACTAGGTTATATCGCATATAACCATACGACACATTCATCGCGAGAATGAAATACGGTATCACATACACGCATTATTCTCGGTCCCGCACATATCTGATATGCGCTCCTATTTCGTTTCGCTTGAGCCAGGAAACCTCTGTGTAGGACTCTAAAGACTCGTCAATACGCCGGCAGCAGATGATGATCATATCAAACACCCACAAGCCGCAAGCGGTCTGCTAAACGTAACGGCCACCCGGGTATTGAGCGATCTGAAGATCGACGAGCAAGCCCGCTCACACTCCAGTGAATCCAACCAGTAACACTACCGTACAGTCCGGTCTGATCGTCTGATATGTCGCATATCTCGCCTAGGGGTGGTAAAACGTCAGACCCCAATAGCTCAATAAGTCGTGTCGATATGAGGTCTATAACAATTCGAGAAACAACTGGTAACACTTACCAGTAAATCTCAGCAACCCTGGCCAGGGATTTCCTGTTATAGCCAATCGAACACAGCGCAACATCAACTCCCTATACCGGGAGAGACGAATCCCCTCCTATCGCTCATTGCCTCCATGTGACTCGGGACTGTACGCAAAAACCACCGTTTTGCACGCCCTCTTGGACGTGGTAAGATGGAAATCAAAGCACAGTGGGAACCACACAAGACTCTATGACGATCTCGGGTCAACAGACTACTCTGTACCAGTGTCACCAGAGAACTGCCATCTGACATGAGGTATAATACCATCTGGGAGTTCTCGGCGAGTCCGTCCAGTGTACCCAGTCTCTACTGAGCACCCGTACATCATCTCTGATGTCAAACACCAATGGATATGGGATCATCCATCGCCCATCTGTATAGGTCGAGAAGGTATACGCTAGTCTACTCTGGTATATCGATGCCCCGTCTCGATACACCCACGACTAGGGACTTTGAAGGATGTACTTATGGACTACCATGTCCCCACTAGTATGATCCGCATCATAGTCCAGGTAGTCAAGCACACATCCTAAGGGCTTTACCAACATGTAACAGAGAGACAATCAGTATACACGTTAAGGTAAAGTTCAACCAGATAGCATACTATCATGTCGAGCAAGAAAGTCCTCCCTATATATGTCCCAGCATCCACTATAATATACATCCAATGTACAGTAATGGCCTCTAGGGCATACATATAACTAACACTTCTCAAGTACTTGAGAATGTTCTTCACAGCTGTCCAGTGATTCTCTCATGGATCAGCTTGATACTACTCACTACACTTAGTGAGTATGCTACATCGGGTCTGGTACATAACATCACGTACATGATAGAGCCTACTGCCGAAGCATAGGGTATCCCTTGCATGCGAGCTCTTTCCAAATCAGTCTTGGGAGACATCTCTTTGGAGAGAGTGAGTCCAAAGAATGTGGGTTGGTTACCACGCTTGGATTCTTCCATACTAAACCTTTTTAGTATGGTGTCAATGTACCTGAATTGGGACAATCCCAGTATCCGTTTAGATCTATCTCTATAGATCTTTATTCCCAAAATACAGGAGGCATCACCTAGATCTTTCATCGAGAATCTATGTGATAAGAAGAGCTTCCCCGAGTACAACATAGGAACATCATTTCATATCAAGAGTATGTCATCCACGTACAATACGAGGAAGACAACCTTACGATCTGCAACCTTCTTGTAAATACAAGGTTCATCTACATTGTTGATGAAGTCAAACTCTTTGACTACAACATCAAAGCAGATGTTCCAACTCCGTGATGCCTGCTTGCACACCTTTCCGCTGCTCCCACTATCTACGAAGCCCTCTGGCTGAGTCATGTACACGCACTCCTCTAAATCACCATTTAGAAAGGCGGTCTTAACATCCATCTGCCAGATTTCGTAGTCATGGTATGCAGCAATGGAAACTAAGATCCGGATGGATTTAAGCATAGCCACTGGAGAAAAGGTTTCGTCATAATCCACACCTGGTCGTTGACGAAAACCCTTTGCAAAAAGTCTAGCTTTGAAAGTCTCCACTTTTCCATCTACACCAAGTTTCTTCTTAAAGATCCATTTGCTCCCAATGGGTTTTACCCTTTCAGGTGCAACTTCTAAAGTCCATACTTTGTTGGTGTACATGGATTCCATCTCAGATCGCATTGCATCCAGCCACTTCACAGAGTCCACACTCGTGACGGCCTGCTCGAAGCTAGTTGGGTCATCATCTTCCATGATGCAATCCTCACTTCCACCATCAATGAGAAAACCGTAGTATCTCTCAGGTGGATGAGAAACCCTACTAGATCGGTGGAGAGGCTAGGGATCGTCGAGTATTACTGAATTCTCTGGTTCCACTAAATCTTCAGTTGTAGTTTGTGGTGCAGGAACTTCTTCCAGCTCTACCTCTTCGCCACTAATTTCTTTTGCAAGAAATTCCTTTTCTAAAATGGTGGCATTTTGAGAAACAAACACCTTTTGTTCCTCAGTGTGATAGAAAATATAACCATGGGAATTCTTAGGATATCCCACAAACTTGCAAAGAACTGATCGTGCCTCGAGTTTGTCTGGATTTTGCCTTTTGACATAAGCCGGAAAACCCCATATCTCAACTCATTTAAGATATGGTCTCCTCCCACTCCATATCTCATATGGTGTGGTAGATACAGATTTAGATGGAACTTGATTCAATAGGTATGCTGCTATCTCAAGCGCATAACCCCAAAAGAAAATAGGTAACTCAGCGGTGCTCATCATAGAGCACACCATATTTAATAGAGTGCGATTCCTCCACTCCGATACACCGTTGTGCTGTGGTGTATAGGGATGAGTAAGCTGAGAGAGAATTCCATTCTCATTTAGATAATCAAGAAAATCATTGCTCAAGTATTCTCCTCCTCGATCAGATCGAAGGATCTTAATACTTTTGCCCGTTTGGTTCTTTACTTCGTTCTTATATTCTCTGAATTTCTCAAAAGCTTCAGACTTGTGTTTCAATAGGAACACATGTCCGTATCTTGAGAGATCGTCAGTTAATGTGGTAATGTACGAAGAACCATTCCTGGCATGTGTAGAAATGGGACCACATACATCACTATGTATCAGTCCCAAGGGTTCTGTAACTCTTTCTCCGTGTCCACTAAACGGAGTTTTGGTCATCTTGCCTTTGAGACATGACTGGTAAGTATCATAAGATGAAAATTTGAACGGATTCAAATATCCATCCTTATATAACATAGCTAGTCGTGTCGCATTGATATAACCTAGTCAACAATGCCAAAAGAAGGATTCGTTCATTTCTGAACTTTTCCTCTTGTGTGTGTTTTGTACATTAAGTATTGTAGTTTGGTTGAGAACGTATATGCCATTATTTAACGATCCTGATCCAATCAACTTTTGATTCAGGAATATGTTCATAACATTATCCTGTAGTACAAAATTATATCCTACTTTGCTTAATAAAGAAACTGATATAAGATTGCATATCAGGGTCAGAATGTAATAGCATTCATTCGGAAGCAATGTATTACCATTTGGTAACACAAGGTGATATTTGCCAACTGCTTTGGCTGCAACATTTGCACCATTCCCTACTCTTATAGAATGATCACCCTCTCCCAGTTCCCTACCTTTACGTAGCCCATGTAACATATTGCATATATGGGATCCCGATCCGGTATCTAATACCCAGGACGTAGAGTGAACTGAGAAACAGTTCTCGATAACTAACACACCTGAAGAAGATGCATCAACATGCTTATTCATCATTTGGGTGGCGTGAGAATCCAGATATTCTTCTAATTCCTGCTCTGTCTTATAACAATTACAAGAAAGAACGGGACCAACGTTCCCCTGCTCAGTATAAAAAGCGGGTTCAGTCAATACATCTATATTATTATCTTGATTAAGGCCTGACAGGGTCGCTACCTGGAGAGAGAGAGAAGAAAACACTTTAGCTATGCTCTTGCAAGATTAGATTGGTTATTATCTTATCTAATCAGTATGGCTCCCACTGCTTTTTATCAAATCTTCCTTAAAACTCTAAAAGGTAAGACTAGCCGGATTAATTACACTTTACAAGTTTGCCATTCTTTCAGCCAGGTCAGTGTTGGTACTTTGAGGGAGGTTCCCCGTACTTTCGAACGGACCTAATTAAAATAAACCTCGTTTTCCCAGAGGAATAACCCTGTTAACACATTTCTAGTCACCTACTTGATCGGCTAATTATCCTGTGTAAAACTCTCCCAGGAGTAACTCTTACTCGCAGTGGGTATCGGGGTCCATCTATCTCATAGAAGGTATGCAATCTCATTGCAAATTTCAACACTTGACATTCCCGATAATGCTTTTGCCCCTAACAACTTATGACCTTAACATAGTCAACAAATCATAATTGCTAGCCAAGTTCAACCCGTCATTTCCTGATTGAATTAAACCCACCTGCACGACCCTTAACATAGTCAATAAAGTCGTACAACTACCCTAATCCAATCAGATCTCATGTTTTAGCAGATAAGCACTAATTAACTACCGCACACTACGCCTTAACATAGTCAACAAACGTAGCACGAATACTAAGTAGTACTTATCTGAAATGACGGAGGGCTACGTAGGTTTTTTCAGAAAAACATAAGCGTAATGAACTTGATATCGTTGTAGAAACAAGTGATTTTGAAAAGGAGCGTTTTTTAGGCTTTTCTAGTTTCTCTAAAGAGGTCACTCCCGGTGAAGGGATTTCGGCTCTTTCCTTGTCGAATAAGGTGCAGGATATTTCACAAATACCGCTGTGCAAAGCAAGAACTATTAAAGCAATCAAAAACTAAACCGTGAGTTTGTAGCATCTGCCAGTTTTGCTAAAGAGGTCACTCCCGATGAAGGGATCTCGGCTCATTCCTCATCGAATAAGGTGCAGGGTATATCGTATATACCGCGGTGCAAAGCAAAAACTGTAGCTACCCTTTTTGAAAATTTGATTCTACAACATCTTTTAGGTTTCTTTTCTTTGTTAATCTCATTAATAAATCCCATCATTTATGCTTCCTAAGCATCACAAAAGAAACAAAAATAAAACGTACGCTTATGCCATCCGCATTCGCCACAATGTTCCGTTATGCACCGTTAGGTTACTTAACTAACGGCATACCGAGACGGGACTAGCGCGGGTGTAAAACATAAGCAACGTCTACTATATATCTCTTATATAATAATAAAGCATTCGTCTCACGCATATAATATGATCACATCATAGTATATCAGCAGCAGAAGAAACATATGAAATATTGGGTATACTAGGAGGTTCGTGTTTTATTTCGAGCCTGTATAAAACACGGATTCCACGGTCGCGATGAATAGCCAAACTACGAGAGCGGAAAGTAACGCTGTCAATTCTAGGGTTAGGAGACCCGGTCTCAACTCCTCGATATGGCCTCCCACTGGACCCTAGAACCCAGCTACTTGTGCTCTCCGCCTTGGGTCTATCGTAATGCGGAAAAATAAATAATATACAATGGTGACATCATCCTCAACCCGGAAGTGCCTCAATAAAATAATATTATATAAAAATGACTTTTACATGAATGAAAATAAAAACCCTCATCTCACATAAAACCCCCGGCTATTCAGAACACGACAGTCCAATATAACATACGTAGCAACACATAACATCTTATATCATCAACGTAAGCAAGTAAGTGTATCCCGATTGTCATTGATGTATAGCAACGAAGCCGGCAATACCCCGCATACTACGCTTATGGTCACAGAAAAGAAAGTGTAAAACCACAACATGTGGAATCCACAATCGACATAGACATCGTAAACCCGAAATATCACATATTACGGATTTCATGCCTAACTATATGGATTCCACATATTGTATCACATTACAGAATATCATGACGATGTTTAACGTTTCGATCGAATCAACACTTGAGCAAAGTCAAAATACTCAAAAACCGTGCCACAGTGTCTATGGTCCAGCCGTAGAAGGAGTTAACCAACGCCTCACCTACGACACCACGGAACTACGGCAAACCCGAAGGTTCGTTCACGGTTCCGTAGGCATAGAATCGAGTTAAGATTATTATGTCTTCTAGGGGGTCCATCGGGGTACTTGCACGATTTAACGAATATAATCAACTTCGGAAAATTACAACACTTGGAAATTTCAGCGGGGTACAAACTGTGGTGTACGGTGTTTGATCGAACTGCTAAAAATAGTGAAGGTTACCAATACAGTGTTAAATTATACGACTAGGAAGCACTACGAATTAGCCCCAGGTCAAACAGATCATCACATGAAAATTGGGCTAAATAAACAATACTTGGAAACCCAAATTGAACACATAAGACCACAAATGGAATACGGGGGGCAGAGGAGCTCTAAGGGTCGGCCTGAGCGGAATTAGAGGCTAGGGGATCGGCAAAAATACGAGCCCCCTCCCCCGAATTTCACCCATGTGCTTATATTTGTCTATACTACATTCTGCAGTCGTTTGAAAAATTTTTAGGGGACTTTTTGCAAAATTTCCAGAGAGCAAGAATAGGGTTTCAAAATACTGTTTTTCGGAGTGGCTTTCGTTTTCGTAATTGTTATAACACCGTATCTAGAATTCTAGTTTGGCTCAGATACTACTGTTGGGTTACCCTTGCACCTAGTCTAGGGTTTGGTAGCATCACTCATGCCATTTTAAAAATTAGAGAGGTGCAAAGCTAACTAACCATGAATGTTGCTAGAATTTCTTGTGTAACAAAAATTGTATCACATACAAAAAAGTAAAGAGATAGGGATTACAACCTTTGTAGTCCGTTCCTTCGCTTCATAAGCTCCGTGTTGAGGTCCTTTCACTGCGATCAACATGAACTCCGACTCTCGAGTGGCTCCATGAGGTAAATGAGACAACTTGCTTGAAGTCTTCATGATCTAAGAAGATCTATCTTGAAGAATCTCTAACCCAAGCTTACACTTCACTAAACAACTTATTAGAGAAGTGAACACCCTAATCTAAGTGAGTAGAATAGATGATGATGATGAAGTAGGAATTTTGCTCTCTTTTGTTTTCAATTTCTCACTCAATATCATCACAAATCAAAAAGCTAGTGAAGCTTTTTCAAGAGCTCAAGGAAGAAGAAGAAGAAGAATATGAAACTAATTCCTTTTGTGATGAATAATGAATTATTGTTGTGGTTACTTATTCAACCATGAGTTAAGCATGAAAGGTTTAAACTCATGTATAGAATAAACTAGAATTAATGGTTTGGATTGGGTTAACAAATATCTACACTAGAAAACAAATCTAAAGACCAAGTCAATGCTTCATGAAGCTTCATGGAAGCTTCATGCAAAAGCTAACCCTAATCCAAACCCTAAATAAGATTAAATCATAAAGCATGGTTGCATTTGTAACCTAAACTTGTTACAAAAATATATATCACATATATATTATGTTTTGTAACAAAAGAAAATAATACAATTAACATATATCACATATATATCAATGTATTATCCCATGAGAAAATGAATCAATAAAGCGAGCTTATATTAGTTAACGTAATGTAATATATCACATATATAATTATATATTAAATTATCGAATCAACACTTGATCCGATAACCCGGCTATAATACATATAACCGACTAATATAACTTGTACCATTTCATCGAATCAACACTAGATCCGATGACCCGGCTATATCACATATACCTGGCCGATATCATATATCGCGAGAATAGAATACGATATCTCATATCGTATTATTCTCGGTCCCGCACATATCACATATGTGCTCCTACTCCGTTTTGCCTGAGCCAGGAAACCTGTGTGTAGGGCTTTAAAGAATCGTCAATACGCCGGCAGTAGGTGATGATCACATCAAACAAGCACAAGCTGCAAGCTGTCAGCTAAACGTAACAGCCACCCAGGTATTGAGCGATCAGAAGATCAACAAGCAAGCCTGTACATTCTCCTATGAATCTAATCAGCAACACTACCGTACAGTCCGGTCTCTTCGTCTGATATGTCGCATATACGGTCTAGGGGTGGTAAACGTCAGACCCCAGAAACGAATAAGTCGTGTCGATGTGAGGCTCATAACGGGTCGATAAACTACTGATAACTCTTACCAGCAGCACTCCATATCAGCCCTGGCCAGGGACTTCCAGTTATAGCCAATCGAACACAGCACAACATCAACTCCCTATACCGGGAGAGACGAAACCCCTCCTATCGCTCATTGCCTCCATGTGATTCGGGACTGTACCCAAAAGCCACCATTTTGCATCCTTCTTGGACGTGGTAAGGTGGAAATCAAAGCACAGTGGGAATCACACAAGAATCTATGACGAACTCGGGTCTACAGACTAACCAGTACCAGTGTCACCGAAGAACTGCTACCTGACGATAGTTATAATACCATCTAGGAGTTCTCGGCAAGTCCGTTCAGTGTACCCAGTCTCCACTGAGCACCCGCACACCATCTTTGATGTCAAACACCGATGGATATGGGATCATCCATCGCCCATCATATGGGTCAAAATGCGTATACGCTAGTCTACTCTGGAGTATCGATGCCCTATCTCGATACTCCCTCGACTAAGAACAGTTATAGGATGTACTCATTGACTACCATGGCCCCACTTGTATGATCTCATCATAGTCCTCGTAGTCAAGTACATATCCTAAGGGCTTTATCAACATGTGAGAGCAAGACAGTAAACCAATACAAGTCAACATGTTAAGATAAAGTGAAACCAAATAGCATACTATCATGTCGAGTAAGAAAGTCCTCTCTATATATATCCAAGCATCCACTATTACTGGTGTCCTGACAGCATGGTTTCATAATAACAATAAAAGTACATTAAAACATGCAATGCGATGCGATATGAACAGCATGAGTATATAGGATAGATAATAAATGTAACAATAAGGAATCTACACTATGCATACGAGTCATATAATTTCATTTGAAATAACACGAATCGTGGTGTTTAGAAAATAGGGCTACGGTGTTTTTAAGAAAAGGTACGTCCTTTGAAATATCCGTAAAATCCCTTGGCCTGTCTTTAAAATACTCACGATTCATTAGTTTTGAAATAAGTATGACTCGAGTCCAGTCAAACATCTACTAAGTAAACTATAGGTCTAAACTAACAGACTAATCGAAAGGGATAAGGAAACCACCTAAATCTGAGTCGATATATATACATATATAATAGTCGGTGATCCTGCCTCAATAGTATCACATACGATACAATATATAATATGACATCCTTGAGTCAAGAGTGCGGATCTATCATCATAATCATAGCTCGTACGGTAAATCCATCGTACGGCATCCCAATCTGGGTATGGGTCGAATATCACATTTATCTCATCATTTATCTGGTATCCTTATCATCATATCATGAACTGGGGTACTGATCTAAAGTCTAGTGCATACTGATACCATCTGTATATATGTATACGTGTGTGTGAAAACACACCGCTCAAGGACCCGCTATAATATCATGTCATATCTCAATATACGATCCAAACCATATTACGATCCAAACCATATCACCGATCTCGTGGCATCATGCCCAATCACATCGACTCATTTCCCAATACCATATACTATCCTCATCATCCATTTATATATATACGTATATATATACACATAGTCAAATACCTTTGTGTGTGTGTGTGTGTGTGTGTGTATACGTACAAGAAATAAAATGTATGCGTGTATGTGTGCGTGTATGCAAATCACTACTCTAGGGTTCGCGACTAAGAAACTAACTAAATGCGTTTTCATACAAGTATGCTAAAACTATCCCAAAGTCACCTAGCATTTCTTATTAAGTATACACATCCCGTAACACATATGTATATATGTATATAATATATCATAATGCAATCGCGTTCTATACTACGAAACTGCGGGGGTGCTATACGCCATCCACCCGACTTCCCCCGTAGATATATATCTACTCATCTTGATCTTCGCTTGCCGATGCCGATGTCGCCACACACTTGCTTGTCGTCTTGAAGTCCTCGTGAGGGTACCTACATATCATAATATATCGTGCCGTATTAAAATCCAATTCAAAACCAAAACAACACACGAATCGTACAAAGGTTAAAACCTATGGTCTACTCACGTAAATCAACCAAACGACACCCGATATAGACGTACTATCACGATACGAAATAGCCCGTGACTGGCACTTGAATCATATGAAATCTACAGGACCACATCTAATTCAAGTAAGCCAAAAGCCCAGAAATCTAAAACCATTTTAGGTAAGAAGAAACTTATTTTAAAACGAATCGTTTAATAGCATAAGCCAAATTATGCGTTTTTAAAACATCAAGTCTTTTCTAAAAATTTCGGCAAAGTTTCCTTTGTAAAAACTGGCCCCGAATGGCGTACAACAAGATAAATATATACATGAATGAAAAAAGCATCCCCAAGCGGGAGCTAGCTCTTCGTCAATCGACGGTCACAATCACGCAAGCAATAAATATACAACGCCGAAGAGCGATGATCAAAACTGAAAAGGAAACTCAAATCAATAAGAAAACCCATAATAATACAACGCGCGACTCTAAGGTCGAAAGAATAACAACTCTAGTCTCTAAGTCAGAAATAATACATGTTTGGTTGATGGAGTTTACTAGATACAATGAATAAATAAAGTACAATGGTTGTCACGACACAAATGAACCCACCTACCAAGCAAATCACCCGGAATGGAAGCAGTGTGCCAGCAAAGCCATAACGGAACCTTGTAGCGTTTAAAAAAAATGATTAAATAAATAATTAAATGAATAAAAGTGTTTAAGTGAATTTTAGGATTTTCGGTAAAGTAAAATGTATTTTTCGTAAAACCAAACCGTGATTGTTTTTCATTATAATTTTAAAAATATCTATTTTAATTATGAAATTACTAGTAAATGGTGTTTATTTAGCCACCTATAAATTTTTAGTTTAATAAAATATTTTTCCTAAATTAATTATTTTAAATATTAACATAAGCTTTATTTTTACACTAAATTATTGTAAATTACAAATTTAAATGGTTTTAATTTGTAAAAATGAACCATGGCATGTTAGAATTTAGTATGTATCATGCAAAATTATTTGCAAATTTTTCCTATTTTCTAGAGCATTTTTGAGTTGCTATAGTAAAGAAATAAATAAATAAATAAATAAAGCATGAAAAGACTTTTATTGATGTTTCTTCTATTGAAACTTCTACACACTTTTCCCACTCTCTTCTTTCTCTCCCTCACCTTTCTAGGGCCGGCCACAAACCCCCCATGGCTGCCCCCCCCCCCCATTTTCCACCTCATTTTTATTCAAAATTCATCAAAAACACATCAAAAATTCAATTAAAATTCCACAAAATCCTATTTATTCCATACTCTTTATTCCTTGCTCATTTTTATATGAAATTTGGAGATGGAAAGCATACATTTTGGAGGCTCAATTCTTGTTTGGATTTCACATTTTAAAGGTATAATTTTCTTTCTTTTGATTTATTGTTATTAGATGTTCATATTAAGCTTAATTAGATTTAATGAATTAATTCTATGTTCTTTTTTTAAAATGCAAGCTAGGGTTCTAAATTCAAGTTATGATTTTTAATAATTAATTAGGGCTATAGTAGTTAGTTTAACACTTTTAGTATTAGGAAATCTTGCATGGTTATTGTTTAACAAATTGTTATTCAAAAATTGTTTTAACTTAGGAATTTAGTTAACTAGGTTTTTGCAAAATGTGGTTGTGGTTAATATAAAATTCTAAATTGGGTTGTTATCATTAGATTATAGTTTTAGTGGAAATATTAGCATGTTAATGGAAAGAAAAACTTAGTTTGATTGCTAGTTTCTATGGTTAATTGATAAATTGTGATAAAAATTGCTAATTTTGTAAACTAGATTTTAGAAATTCCTATATAAATGAGATTAAAAATATAATTATGATTTCGTTATATCATTATCATCATGAATTGTGGTTTAAGTCATTAATTTATGCAAAATCATGTTTTGTGGTGGAATTGTGGTATTTTGCTTGAAAAATGTTGAAAATTGTTAAAGGGTGCAAACTAGAAATTTCAAATTTATACAAAATTGTGTAATAAAAATATAGTAATGGTTTGTATAGTCTAGTGATGCTATTTAATGAGTTTTATGACCATTGGTTTCATTTAAATGTCAAGTTTTGATGAAAAAGGGTAAATTGGCATTTTCGGGTTTTTCGAAAATGGACGATTTGATTGATTTTAGGGTTTTGATGGATTAAATCATATTTTATATTATAAGTAACGAGTTTTCTAAACTACAAGTTGTTTGTTGATGTTTATCTCGATCCATCGGAGTTTGTACGCCGATATCGAGCGGTATTTGGTTCTTTTGCGTGGACGGGACATAGGTTTTAACCTATGCTTGTTCCTTGTATCGTTTGACTTTTGTATGTGATTCGGTTTACGATGCTATTTATATGTTTGCGTTTAGGTACCCTTCAAGTGGACTGCGGGCGATGAAGAGGAGGATGGCGACACCGTCGTCGGCAGACATGGACCAGGTGAGTAGATGCATATCTACGGGGGGAAGTCGGGTGGATGGCGTTTAGCACCCCCGCAACGTAGAATAGGAATAGTACTTATTGACATTAGGAAACCCGATGTGACCCTAGATTCTTACTGAGCAGGACCCTAGTAATGACCCTAGGCGGGACTAGACCGATTTAGGAAAACCATACCTGAGGATGAATACTTTGGGAGAGGTTCGTAGGTTTCTGATAGAAACATACACGCACACACTAAAACTTGACATGGCGTATACGTATATGTGTGTATATATATAAAACTAGGTATAGGTGTGCATATATATACACAACACGTATATGGGATTCGTTGATGTGATATGATATCTGAGGTATGATGAAACAGTATAACTGGGCTTGATGCCGTGATTCTTGACTATACAGTCGTATTAAAGTGTTAGCGGATCATTAGAGAAAGAGATAATGAACATGAATATATAAATTATGAAGGGTGGTGGTGATTTTGAGGTACATGGGACGCTAAAATAGTATCTGGGCTGTAGCTTGTGACTTGATGACGATAAGATATCGGTATGACTTAATCACAATATGATATATATGACATGATATTTCTGAGGATAAACTAATGATGCTTATAATGATGGCAATGATATATGATTGATGTATGCGATCACAGTTTAGCACCTTGATCATGAGATGTGTTGATGATGACATTATACGAATGAGGAGACACCTAGGAGATACTTGACCGTACCGCGATATTGGGATGCCATACGATGGATTTTACCGTACGAGGCTTAGATTTGATGATTGATCCGCACTCTTGATTTGAGGAAGCCGTACTACGTACGTGACGCTATTGAGGCAGGATCGCCGACTATTAGAGATATGGACTCAGGCTTTAGGTATACTTCTATCGACCAGTTCTTAGGTTTAGTTTTCCTTAGGGGGGTTAGATGGACACTACGTTAGGTTCGAGTCGTATAGTGGTAGTTGTAATTGTATATCAAATGAGTGGATAACACACATCCGTCTTTACTTTCACATTGTAATCATAATGTTGGATGTTCTTACATATGTTGCTATAATCAGTATAAACTTTACCTATTAGGACACCAGCACCATTACCGATGATGCGCATATTCCACGCACACTTATTTGCCGGCTCACACACATCATCATCGGTAATTGCTATGTCACGTACACTTTAGATCATATTGTCTTTTATGGATAGAATCAGTTAACAACTAGACCGATATAATATTGTGATTATTCTCTGATGTTAGTATAGACATGATATTTATTACTTAGACATTCATGCATTCAGATTTTCAGGTTATCATGCAGTATTATGGGCATATGCCGAGACTTATCATATAGTTACTCATGATTTTGAGATTTGGATTTCTATGAGATTTCTGGATTTTGGGGAAAACCGCAAGAATATGTAAAAAAAACTTCTCTCTCTCCTCCTCCTCTCTTTTTAAAAACATAAGATGCGGTTTTCTCGTGATTTATGTGTCGTCCACCATGAGATTTCATGTTTTCTGTTGGATTTCGAGACCCGATTCGAGGAGTGGATGAACTGTCTCGGGTACATGGTGGGCCCGGTATGGTACCCCGGGGCAAGAAGATCGAGTTGTAGACGATGAGCGTGGCAGGGGAAGGCTACCTACCGGTGATGTCTGGTGCGGCGGATATCCGGAGGATACCGACCATTGTCATGAGATTTGATGATATGGGCCGATCCGGACTGACGGAGCCCGAGATATTGAGACTATGAGACTTGAGATTTACATGTTTGTGTCGATGCTTGACACGGATTTTCATGGATTTCATTGTTGAGATTTCAGATTCCTATACATATTTTACTATGATAACAGCTAAAGATTTCTTATACAGATATTTCAGGATTTCAGGATTGATTATTTTATATTCATGATGCATGCATATCCATTCATATGACATAGTATGATATGAGGCACTGACATGAGCACGGAGTATCTATATTTACACGTAGTTTTTACCCTGCTATTACTAGATGATTAGGATATAATAGTGTATTATTATGACCTAGGATAGCGTCGTGCATTCGATTTCTTTTCGTAGATGTCTTCTACTCACGAGTTGGCAACTCACCCCCGTTGTGCCAAATTTTATTACAGGTTCGATGTACAGGTTTCCCTGGCAGCTTGCTGGCACATCTATTCTTTCACGGTGATTTGCACGATAGGTTGGTTCACTTGTATCCGAACCACCATTGTACTTTTATTCATTCATTTGTATCTAGTAAGCTCCATCAACCATATTTGTATTGCTTGATAAGTTTATTGGACCAGTCTTTTATTTCGACCTTAGAGTCGCGCATGTATTATTCTGATCTGGTGGTTTTGTTTTCTTTGAGTTTTGAGCCTCGCCTTTTGGCGTTGTATATTATTGTGCTTGTTGTGGTTGTTTCCGCCTGTTGGCGTTGATGCTAGCTCCCGTTTGGGGATGATTTTTATTGTTAATGTATACTATACTTGTTGTACCCATTTGGGGGCCAGTTTTTACAGAGGAGACTCTGCCGAAATTTTTGGGAAATTTGCTGATTCTTTTAAACTTGTTTTCTTTTTCTTCTTCTTCTTCTTCTATGGTTTAGATTTCTGGGCTTCGGCTTACTTAGGTTACGTGGCGCCTCTAGACGCTTCGTAATCTAAGTGCCGGTCACGTTCCGTACTTTCGGGTCGTGACAAAGTTGGTATCAGAGCGCTAGGTTTAACCTTGTATAAGTCTAGGTGACCCTTGGTTGATGGAGTAGGCGATTTAGGTAGAGTAACGTACCGTGGGTATGGTCCGCGGCATACTTACGATACGCTACTCTGCTTAAGGAGCCTTAGGATGTACAATTGTTTGCACCGTATTCCATTCGTTCTTTTGATCTATCTTCGTCAATGTTGGAGGGTGTTTTCTGTTAACCACGGGTACACTGGCAGAAGGAGCTGCGGCTCGAATACGATAACCATTAGAGTATTAGTTATTCTTGAGGATTGAAGCATTGCTTAGCGTGCGGATAAAGGGTATTCACATGCCATCCGGATGAAGTTAAAGGGTTCGAACGATTATCAGAAAACCATTTTCCCAAGTTTAAGGTATTCGGAAGAAGATGCAGGTATTTCGATGGACCCTCTAGAAGAATGAAACCCTAACTCGACATAATGACCCCGAGAACGCCCTTGAACCTTAGGGTTTACGGCAGTTCCGCGGTGCCATTAGTGAGGCTTGGGTTTGCCCTTCTACGGCTGGATCATCGATGCTGGGGTATGTACCGTATATTTTTAAACTGTACTTGAGTGTTGAGCTCTCGGCGAATTATGGGATTTTGATGGATCGATCGAAAAGTTTAATGTAGTCCGGATATCAAGTGAAGGGATCGACTATGTGGGAGACTCTAGACGTGAGTATTGCCGTTGGTAGCGCAGTCAGCACACCTATGAAAGAACGAGTTCGAAGCAGTCGACATCTGAGGCAAGAGGCGCACATTGACGATAGTGTTTACGATTGTGATTTAGTGATTTGAATTTCATATTTCTGTTATTGGATTTTGGTATTTTGAGGATTTTGTTCTACGATTGGTATTTCTTATGTGTACCTTCATTGCATTCTATCCGTGTTTCACATATCAGCTGTATTGATGTTGCTTAGTATACACCCGGTACACTTGATTTGGTTTTATATATTTTGAGATTTTTTTATTTTTTTGATTTCGTGCATATGGGTTACACATGATTTTGATATATGCTTCGACCTAGTTTTTATCCATTTTCGTATTGTGATTTCGATTCTGATATTCGATGTATGTTTTCGTGCACCATGTGCACCTGATTAGGATTCTTGCGCATACTTGGCGCACTTGATGCGATTTTGTGCACACCAGATGCACTAAATCGGGGTTTTGTGCAGATTAGATGCACCTGATAGTGAGTCGTGCACGCCCGTTGCACTTGACAGATGTTTTGGTGCACATCTGTTGCACTTATTTTGTTTTTGTGTGTATTCATGGTATCTGTATTTGATTTCGATTTCAGTGCGCACCGGACGCACATGATATTTTATTGATGTGATTGGGATTGATTTCAGTTTGAGCAGTATGTTTCATAATCATTATTATTTGATTTAGTAACCAGGCGGGACGTGTATTTTAAATAAAAGATATATATATAGTTATTTTTTTTAATAAACGCCCGCTACTTATGCCGTGACACGTGCATTGCACGGCGATTTTCAAGAGCGGTTTTCGTATGCTTCTTTATTATGATATTTAGGTGATTTCACTATGATGCACACTATATATAAGTTGTAGATTGATGTATATTATGTTGGTTTTCATATTGGGTTTTGATATTTTATTCTCGCCATAACTCCGATGATTGCGTTATGCTTGACGGAGTTGATTTTTGTTATGTATTGATGATTTCGGAGCCCCGACGATTTGAGTGTTTTGCTAAATGTTTTAGTATTTGGAGAGGGAGTTTTAATTTAAATTCGGGGACCGAATTTCTTACAGGGGGGAAGATTGTAACGTTTTAAAAAAATGATTAAATAAATAATTAAATGAATAAAAGTGTTTAAGTGAATTTTAGGATTTTCGGTAAAGTAAAATGTATTTTTCGTAAAACCAAACCGTGATTGTTTTTCATTATAATTTTAAAAATATCTATTTTAATTATGAAATTACTAGTGAATGGTGTTTATTTAGCCACCTATAAATTTTTAGTTTAATAAAATATTTTTCCTAAATTAATTGTTTTAAATATTAACATAAGTTTTATTTTTACACTAAATTAGTGTAAATTACAAATTTAAATGGTTTTAATTTGTAAAAATGAACCATGGCATGTTAAAATTTAGTATGTATCATGCAAAATTATTTGCAAATTTTTTCTATTTTCTAGAGCTTTCTTGAGTTGCTATAGTAAAGAAATAAATAAATAAATAAATAAAGCATGAAAAGACTTTTAATGATGTTTCTTCTCTTGAAACTTCTACACACTTTTCCCACTCTCTTCTTTCTCTCCCTCACCTCTCTAGGGCCGGCAAAAAACCCCCCATGGCTGCCCCCCCCCCCCCCCATTTTCCACCTCATTTTTATTCAAAATTCATCAAAAACACATCAAAAATTCAATTAAAATTCCACAAAATCCTATTTATTCCATACTCTTTATTCCTTGCTCATTTTTATATGAAATTTGGAGATGGAAAGCATACATTTTGGAGGATCAATTCTTGTTTGGATTTCACATTTTGAAGGTATAATTTTCTTTCTTTTGATTTATTGTTATTAGATGTTCATATTAAGCTTAATTAGATTTAATGAATTAATTCTATGTTCTTTTTTTAAAATGCAAGCTAGGGTTCTAAATTCAAGTTATGATTTTTAATAATTAATTAGGGTTATAGTAGTTAGTTTAACACTTTTAGTATTAGGAAATCTTGCATGGTTATTGTTTAACAAATTGTTATTCAAAAATTGTTTTAACTTAGGAATTTAGTTAACTAGGTTTTTGCAAAATGTGGTTGTGGTTAATATAAAATTCTAAATTGGGTTGTTATCATTGGATTATAGTTTTAGTGGAAATATTAGCATGTTAATGGAAAGAAAAACTTAGTTTGATTGCTAGTTTCTATGGTTAATTGATAAATTGTGATAAAAATTGCTAATTTTGTAAACTAGATTTTAGAAATTCCTATATAAATGAGATTAAAAATATAATTATGGTTTCATTATATCATTATCATCATGAATTGTGGTTTAAGTCATTAATTTATGCAAAATCATGTTTTGTGGTGGAATTGTGGTATTTTGCTTGAAAAATGTTGAAAATTGTTAAAGGGTGCAAACTAGAAATTTCAAATTTATACAAAATTGTGTAATAAAAATATAGTAATGGTTTGTATAGTCTAGTGATGCTATTTAATGAGTTTTATGACTATTGGTTTCATTTAAATGTCAAGTTTTGATGAAAAACGGTAAATTGGCATTTTCGGGTTTTTCGAAAACGGACGATTTGATTGATTTTAGGGTTTTGATGGATTAAATCATGTTTTATATTATAAGTAACGAGTTTTCTAAACTACAAGATGTTTGTTGATGTTTATCTCGATCCATCGGAGTTTGTACGCCTATATCGAGCGGTATTTGGTTCTTTTGCGTGGACGGGACATAGGTTTTAACCTATGCTTGTTCCTTGTATCGTTTGACTTTTGTATGTGATTCGGTTTAAGATGCTATTTATATGTTTGCGTTTAGGTACCCTTCAAGTGGACTGCGGGCGATGAAGAGGAGGATGGCAACCCCGTCGTCGGCAGACATGGACCACGTGAGTAGATGCATATTTACAGGGGGAAGTCGGGTGGATGGCGTTTAGCACCCCCGCAACGTAGAATAGGAATAGTGTTTATTGACATTAGGAAACCCGATGTGACCCTAGATTCTTACTGAGCAGGACCCTAGTAATGACTCTAGGCGGGACAAGACTGATTTAGGAAAACCATACCTGAGGATGAATACTTTGGGAGAGGTTCGTAGGTTTCTGATAGAAACACACACGCACACACTAAAACTTGACATGGCGTATACGTATATGTGTGTATATATATAAAACTAGGTATAGGTTTATATATATACACAACACGTATATGAGATTCGTTGATGTGATATGATATCTGAGGTATGATGAAACAGTATAACTGGGCTTGATGCCGTGATTCTTGACTATACAGTCGTATTAAAGTGTTAGCGGATCATTAGAGAAAGAGATAATGAACATGAATATATAAATTATGAAGGGTGGTGGTGATTTTGAGGTACATGGGACGCTAAAATAGTACCTGGGCTGTAGCTTGTGACTTGATGACGATAAGATATCGGTATGACTTAATCACAATATGATACATATGACATGATATTTCTGAGGATAAACTAATGATGCTTATCATGATGGCAATGATATATGATTGATGTATGCGATCACAGTTTAGCACCTTGATCATGAGATGTGTTGATGATGACATTATACGAATGAGGAGACACCTAGGAGATACTTGACCGTACCCCGATATTGGGATGCCGTACGATGGATTTTACCGTACGAGGCTTAGATTTGATGATTGATCCGCACTCTTGATTCGAGGAAGCCGTACTACGTACGTGACGCTATTGAGGCAAGATCGCCGACTATTAGAGAGATGGACTCAGGCTTTAGGTATACTTCTATCGACCAGTTCTTAGATTTAGTTTTCCTTAGGGGGGTTAGATGGACACTACGTTAGGTTCGAGTCGTATAGTGGTAGTTGTAATTGTATATCAAATGAGTGGATAACACACATCCGTCTTTACTTTCACATTGTAATCATAATGTTGCATGTTCTTACATATGTTGCTATAATCAGTATAAACTTTACCTATTAGGACACCAGCACCATTACCGATGATGCGCATATTCCACGCACACTTATTTGCCGGCTCACACACATCATCATCGGTAATTGCTATGTCACGTACACTTTAGATCATATTGTCTTTTATGGATAGAATCAGTTAACAACTAGACCGATATAATATTGTGATTATTCTCTGATGTTAGTATAGACATGATATTTATTACTTAGACATTCATGCATTCAGATTTTCATGTTATCATGCAGTATTATGGGCATATGCCGACACTTATCATATAGTTACTCATGATTTTGAGATTTGGATTTCTATGAGATTTCTGGATTTTGGGGAAAACAGCAAGAATATGTAAAAAACTTTTCTCTCTCCTCCTCCTCTCTTTTTAAAAACATAAGATGCGGTTTTCTCGTGATGTATGTGTCGTCCACCATGAGATTTCATGTTTTTTGTTGGATTTCGAGACCCGATTCGAAGAGTGGATGAACCGTCTCGGGTACATGGTGGGCCCGGTATGGTACCCCGGGGCAAGAAGATCGAGTTATAGACGATGAGCCTGGCAGGGGAAGGCTACCTACCGGTGATGTCTGGCGCGGCGGATATCCGGAGGATACCGACCGTTGTCGTAAGATTTGATGATAAGGGCCGACCCGGACTGACGGAGCCCGAGGTATTGAGACTATGAGACTTGAGATTTACATGTTTGTGTCGATGCTTGACACGGATTTTCATGGATTTCATTGTTGAGATTTCAGATTCCTATACATATTTTACTATGATAACAGCTAAAGATTTCTTATACAGATATTTCAAGATTTCAGGATTGATTATTTTATATTCATGATGCATGCATATCCATTCATATGACATAGTGTGATATGAGGCACTGACATGAGCACGGAGTATCTATATTTACACGTAGCTTTTACCCTGCTATTACTAGATGATTAGGATATAATAGTGTATTATTATGACCTAGGATAGCGTCGTGCATTCGATTTCTTTTCGTAGATGTCTTCTACTCACGAGTTGGCAACTCACCCCCGTTGTGCCAAATTTTATTACAGGTTCAATGTACAGGTTTCCCTGGCAGCTTGCTGGCACATCTATTCTTTCAGGGTGATTTGCACGGTAGGTTGGTTCACTTGTATCCGAACCACCATTGTACTTTTATTCATTCATTTGTATCTAGTAAGCTCCATCAACCATATTTGTATTACTTGATAAGTTTATTGGACCAGTCTTTTATTTCGACCTTAGAGTCGCGCATGTATTATTCTGATCTGGTGGTTTTGTTTTCTTTGAGTTTTGAGCCTCGCCTTTTGGCGTTGTATATTATTGTGCTTGTTGTGGTTGTTTCCGCCTCTTGGCGTTGATGTTAGCTCCCGTTTGGGGATGATTTTTATTGTTTATGTATATTATACTTGTTGTACCCATTTGGGGGCCAGTTTTTACAGAGGAGACTCTGCCGAAATTTTTGGGAAATTTGCTGATTCTTTTAGACTTGTTTTCTTTTTATTCTTCTTCTTCTATTATGGTTTAGATTTCTGGGCTTCGGCTTACTTAGGTTACGTGGCGCCTCTAGACGCTTCGTAATCTAAGTGCCGGTCACGTTCCGTACTTTCGGGTCATGACAAACCTGTACAGCAAAACCTGCAAGAAACTGTGGCACAACGGGGGTAAGTTGCCAACTCGTAAGTAGAAAACATCACAGAGCAAAAATCGTATGTATGACGCAATCCTAGGTCATACGATCAGTACATATAACCTCAAATGATAAGTCTCAAGCATGAAAAGGTGGCAAGGGTAAACATCTATACACAAGTGTAATCCCATGTGCTCGTATCTGTGCCTCAGGTAGCAATGTATCATATGTATGAGGTATGAAAGTAATGTAATGAAATGAGTGAGACAACTGTTTTCTTTTATTTTTAATGATATATCTGTATGTATATAAAACGAGCATCCTTAATGAAATCAATAGAGAAATCTGTGTCAAGTATCGACACAAAACATAAATCCCAATATCTCAATATCTCAGGCTCCGGCTGCCCGGACTAACCTGTATCATCAAATCTCAAATATCACTATCTCAGTTTCTCAAACCTCAAATATCAATATCTCAGGCTCCAACAGAATGGATCGGCCTATAACCATCTCATGACTCCGGCCGGTATCCTCTGGATAGCCGACGAGTCCAAAAAATATTACCGGTAGGTAGTGCTCCCTCGCCAGGCTCATCGAATACAACTCGAACTTCTTGCCCCGGGGTACCTTACCGGGCCCACCATGTACCCGAGACGGTTCATCCAACTCCTCGAATCGGGTCTCGAAATCCATCAGCAATCATGAAAACTCATGGTGGACGACTCATACATCATGGGAAAACCGCAATTTGCATTTAAAAATGATGATACTAAGCTTTTATTAAATTCTTGCGGTTTCCCCCAAATCCAGAAATCTCATGTAAATCCAAAATCATCAAAATCATGATACCAATAAATAGTGAATACCGGCATAAATCAGCATAATACTGCATAGCCAATGAATATATGAATGCACCTAATATCATGCAATGAATACAATATTTAAACTTAGCATATGAAAGCTATAACATATTGCGACTATTAGTTATCAAGCTATGTAAATGAAAAGGTATTTTCTAAAGTGTACGTGACATAGCAACTACCGATGATAATGTGTGTGAGCCGGCAAGTAAGTGTATGTGGAACATACGCATCATCGGTAATGGTGTTGGTGTCCTGACAACATGATATCAATAATGGTATATGAAATCACAATATAAGCATGCGATGTGAAGCGGACAGCAATAATGTGCGGGAGCTGAATGATAAACACAATGATAACTAATCTGCATTTAATATAAATATACTCATACAATGGTGCCATTTGAAATAACATGAATCGTGGTGTTTTGAAAATAAAGGCTGCGGTGTTTTTAAGAAAAGTTGCGTTCTTTGAAATATTCGTAGAATCCCTTGTCCCTTCTTTAAAATACACACGATTCGTTAGTTTTTGAAATTGGTATGAGTCGAATCAAATCTATCAACTACACTAACTAAAGGGCTGAGCTGACAGGCTAAACGAAAGGTAAGGAAATCGCCTAACATCTGAGTCGATACATACATACATACATACATACATACATACATATATATATATATATATAACATTCGGTGATCCCGCCTCAAAAGTATCCCATACGATACAATATCTATAATATGACATCCTCAAGTCAAGAGTACGAATCTATCATCAATATATAGCTTATACGTAAATCCGTCGTACGGCATCCCAAATCTGGGTACGGTTCAAATATCACATTTGTCACATTATTCATCTGGTATCCTCTTTATCAAACATCATGATCCGGGGTACCGATCTATGTCTAGTACAATACTGATACCATCTATGTATGCATGCGTGTGTATGAAAACACCACGCCAAAAGAACCCGCTAAACATCATGTCGTATCTCAAATACGATCATGTCACATCACTGATCTCACGGCCTCAAGCCCAATCTCATCGACTCGTCACAAATCCCCAAATACTATCCTCATAATCCGTGTATATGTATACGTGTATATATATATATACATAGTCCCATACCCATGTATGTATATATATATATACATATCCCCATATACGCACAGATAAAAGAAAGAATGTATGCAAGTATGTGTGTGCGTGTGTGGGTGCAACCACTACTCTAGGGTTTCGCAACTAACACTAAACCAATCCAAGAACACCTAGAATCCATTCTTTATTATCGATAAACTCAAAACAACATATAATATATATATGTGTGTGTATACGTATTCGTATACATCACAACGAACTGCGGGGGTGCTATACGCTATCCACCCGACATCCCCCGTAGATATAATCTACTCACCTTGCTCCTGTATGCCGTTGTCAACGTCGCCACGTGCTTTCTTGTCGTCTCGAAGTCTTCGCGAGGATACCTATACATCATAACGTAATCGCTATGTGCATTAAAATCCAAGTCAAAACCGAAACGACGCGCTAAAGGCCTATAGGTTATAACCTATAGACCACGCTTTCAAAACCACAAAATAACACTCGATTTCGACGTGCAAACATCAAGTGATCGAAGTACAATATAGATACAAAAATCCAGAATGCAAAATATGCAAAACAAAACTCCGAATCAAAACAGCAACTCTTAAAAACGGTCTCTGATTTTACCCTAGGTCAAACAAGCCAATTTTGCATATGCCAAGGGTCTAGTTTACAGGAGATGGAGCTACATACCAAACACGAACCCATATGGACCAGGTCTAGCCCCAATTTGCGGCCAGAAGGATTAAATTTGCGGCCATAGAGTGGATCCAGGGACTGGGGTCTTGGGTGGTGCTTCCTAAGTGCCTGCATGTATCACTGTCCTTGCTAAAAAAATTTCAGGTCACCCGAGTGTTAGCAGATTTCATTAAACTCTACAGAATCCACAATTCTTCCGATATTGGGTTTTCTAAATCCGTATTCCGGGGTACTAGTCTCTGGTTTAGGTCTGAATTCCGGCACTAGGGGGTTTGTGTGGCCTATACTAAGCTTAATTACACATCACAACTCAAGAATTCTATAAACCCTTACTAGAATTTCACAAGTCGCACAAATCGACACCAAATCGGTTTTAATTTAACATGGATGGAAAAGCAATAGAAATACTAGGCTAATGGCTAAGAGAATACCTCATTTGTCAACTCAAGAAAGTTCATGAGTTGCCCCATGTTAGTTATATGTATGCCCTAGAGGCCATTACTGTACATTGGATGTATATTGTAGTGGATGCTGGGACATATGTAGGTAGGACTTTCTTGCTCGACATGATAGTACGCTATCTGGTTGCTCTTTATCTTAACGTGTATACTTTCTGTCTCTCTGTTACATGTTGATAAAGCCCTTAGGATTTGTACTCGACTTCCAGGACTGTGATGCAGATCATACTAGTGGGGCCTGGATAGTCCATGAGTACATCCTTCATTGTTCCTAGTCGTAGGAATATCGAGACGGGGCATCGATATTCCATAGTAGACTAGCGTATATCTTCTCGACCCATGTGATGGGCGATGGATGATCCCATATCCATTGGTGTTTGACATCAGAGATGGTATACGGGTGCTCAGTGGAGACCGGGTACACTGAACGGACTCGCCGAGAACTCCCAGATGGTATTATACCTCACGTCAGATGGCAGTTCGCTGGTGACACTGGTACAGCTTAGTCTGTTGACCCGAGATCGTCATAGAGTCTTGTGTGTCTCCCACTGTGCTTTGATTTCCACCCTACCACGGCTCTACTGAGTCGTGCAAACAGGTGGTTTTTGGGTACAGTCCCGATTCACATGGAGGCAATGAGCGATAGGAGGGGATTCGTCTCTCCCAGTATTGGGGGTTGATGTTGCGCTATGCTCGACTGGCCATAACAGGAAATCCCTGGCCAGGGTTGCAGTGACCTACTGGTAAGTGTTATCAGTAGTTTCACACATGTCATGGACTTCACGTCGGCATGACTTATCGAGCTACTGGGGTCTGACGTTTACCACCCCTAGGCGAGATATGCGACATATCAGACGAACAGACCGGACTGTACGGTAAGTGTTACTGGTTGGATTCACAGGAGTGTGAGCGGGCTTGCTCGTCGATCTTCTGATCGCTCAATACCCGGGTGGCCGTTACGTTTAGCAGACCGCTTGCGGCTTGTGGATGCTTGATATGATCATCATCTGCTGCCGGCGTATTGACGAGTCTTTAGAGTCCTACACAGAGGTTTCCTGGCTCAAGCGAAACGAAATAGGAGCACATATGGGATATGTGCGGGACCGAGAATAATGCGTGTATGTGATACCGTATTTCATTCTCGCGATGTATGTGTCGAATGGTTGTATGCGATATAACCTAGTTATCGAATCATGGCTTGATTCGATAAGCCGATACATTGGATATTAGTCGGTTATATGCGATATGACCGGATCGTTAAATCAAGTATTGATTTAATGATTTAATGCATAATTGTATATTTGATATATTACTTTGCATTAACTAGTATTGGTTCACTTTAAATGGATTTTCTCACTTGAATTGCACATTGTATATGTGATATATTTTTTGTGCACATGATTGTATCATGTTTGATGATACATTCTAGCTTGGTTTTATGTAAAGAATTAAACCATGGTTAGTTAGTGGTTAGGGTTTCATTTCACTTACTTATTCGTTTATCTATTTATTTATTTTATTTATTTCATTTAGAAAAGATAAAGAGAAAAGAATGGTTGCTAGTTTTGTTTTTCTTTGAAGCTTCTTGAAGCTTTGAACAAGTCCACCATTCTTGTCTCTTCTCTAACCCTAACCACTCATCTAACCTTAGTTAAATCTCTACACTAAACCATGGTTGAAGACATGATAAGTATTCTTTTTATTTTCCTTTTAAATAACTTATCATATATCATCATCTTCTTCTTCTTCTTCTTAAAGAAGAGAAAGCTTGATAGCTTCAATGGCAACTAGTGAAAATGAGTGAGAAATCCAATTCTAAAGTGAACCCACTTCCTATTTCTTCATCCTCTACCTCTTGCCAAGTAGTATAGGGTGTTTCCTTCATAAGTTTTCAAGGCTTGGTGAAGTTGGAGCTTGATCTTGTGATGCCTCGATGTAGATCATCTTCGGCATCGAACCGACGACCAAGCCCGCCCATTTCTCCGATGAAGCCGACGCTAGAGTCATGGATTTAATTTGGACAGCGGAGGGACCTCATCACGGAGCCTAGGACGTGGAGGACCGGATCTACAAAGGTTGTAGTCACTTTCCTTTAGCATTTAATTCGTTTACATGCTTGCATCGCCTATATATCTAGGTAACGATCCGTATTAGGGTTTGTAGGCACAAGGAAAAATTTGAATTAGCCATGTTTGATGCCTTGTGAGACTTCATTAGTGTGCCTAGGAACCCTACAGTGGTATCAGAGCCTAGCTAGAGCCTTAGGTAATGCATAGACGGAGTTAGAAATCCGATCGGACCGAAACCTAACCCTAAACATGCTCTCTGGACAATTTTGTAAAATGTGGATTTTTCTATATTAAAAATATGCAGAAAAATCAGCAGGGAATCCTAAGAATTACTGTGCAACACATGTCCATGATTCAACAAGAGTGCGGCGGAACCGCGGCAGAAGCATGGCTTCTGCGGCGGTTACGCGGCCTTATTGTCACAATGCCCAATACTTTTTGCACAGTAATTCCTATTTTCTGGTGATGGTTTTCCTGGGAATTTTTAATATTTTTTCAAGAGTTGAACTTTCTGGGTTGTATTGGGGACTCGGTGTATCGATCGGATTGTCTAATTCTGTCTGTGTGCCTTTCCGGGTAATTTTAGAATATGTTAAAAAGTTCGATCGGACATAAATACCCAACTTTTCCCCTGCCGGAAAATTTCCAAGTGTTGGATTTTTCCGTGGTTTAAGGACGTTCTGAGTAGTGCAGGTAACGCGATGGTCCCTTTAGAAGACAACAAACCTTAACCCGATTATGTGACCGTCTTGAACTGCCTTTTGAACCTTAGGGTTTGGCGCAGTACGGCGTGCCACATGTGAGGCGTTGGCTTGACCCTTCTACGGCTGGACCGTTGGTACTGAGGCATGAAGTGAATGTCTTTGAACTTATTTCATTTGGTGTATCGGGAAAACTTGGGTGTTCGATTGTTCGATCGAAAAGTTTAACATTTTCTATCTTATCCGGAATGTGATACAACAATTGGAATTCACAAGTAGTTATGAGATAACTGAATGAATATTATAAACATAGCAGTTTAGTCTCACTTGATCGGTTGCCACGGAATTTTGATGTGATCAAAAGTACGTCGCAATCACGTAGCGTACGCGAATACTCGCCGGGTAAACTTAATAGACAGCCTCACTCCATAGGCCCGACCAAGTGACTGTAGGAGAACCCCGTCGCCGAAAGCATACGTTCGGGTGCTCGCGGCAGCGGTGTTCCGCCTTGGTGCACTTTGTCGACGGCGTCGGGGGTGCGGCCGCCTACTAAAGTTTGCGACGAGCATTCGATCAGGATGTCGGGAATCTTGTTGAATTGCCCGACTTGGTATTGAAAAGTGTTTTCGATAATGAGACTGAAATGCGGGGTTTATAATTGTTAGGCATGCGATGTCTAAAGAATTCATTTGATTAGGCATGTGATGTCTAAAGAGATTGCGGATTCCAACTGTTGTAGTTTTACACTTTCTTTTCTGTGACCGTAAGTGTGATATGTGATATCGCCGGTTTCGTTGCTATATGTCAACGACAATTGGGATGCGCATATTTACTTACGTTGATGACATGTGATGTAATGTGTTGCTGGATATGTTATATTGGATCGTCGTTTTTGAATATCCGGGGGGTTTTTATGTGAGAAGAGTGTTATTCATTTTCATTCATGTAAAAACTTGTATGTAATATTCTTTTATTGGGGCATTTCCAGGTTGCGGATGTTGTCACCATTTGTATATTATTTACTTTTCTGCACTAGGATAGACCCAAGGAGGAGGGCACAAGTAACCGGGTTCTAGGGTCCAGTGGGAGACCATCTCGAGGAGTCGAGCCCGGGTCTCCTAACCCTAGAATTGGTAGGGTTGCTTGCCGCTCTCATAGGGGTCTAGGGGTGTGGGATTGGCTATTCATCACGACCGTGGAATCCGTGTTTTATACTGGCTCGTATTGAAAACACGGACGTCCTAGTATATCCAATATTTCATATGTATTTTCTGCTGCGTTATCTGTGATGTGATCATGTGATGTTCTGTGATAGATATAGTATATAGTATATATGATATATTATATAGACGTTGCTTATGTTTTACACCCGCGCTAGCCCTGCCTCGCTCTGCCGTTAGTTACCTAACCTAACGGTGCAGACGGGACATCGAGGCGAATGCGGATGGCATAAGCGTACGTTATATTTATCTGTGATGATTAGGTGGACTTAAATGATGGGATATTCATTAATGAGATTAATGAAAGAAAATAAACCTAATTGATGTTGTGGAATCGAATTTCAAAATAAAAACAGGTAGCTACAGTTCTTGCTTTGCATCGCGGTGTTCATTATAGAACATCCTGCACCTTATTCGATGAGGAAAGGACCGAGATCACTTCACCGGGAGTGACTCCTTTAGCAATAACTGGCAGATGCTACAAACTCGGTTTGTCTTTTGATCGCTTCTATAGTTTTTACTTTGCACAGTGATATATATGATATATCCCGCACCTCATTCGACGAGGAAAGGGCCGACGATCCCTTCACCAGGAGTGACCCCTTTAGCAAAACTAGAAAAGCTTCGAAAAACATTCCATTGAAAAACCATTTGATTCCGCAACGAGATCAAGTTCAAAGCGTTAAAGGTTTTCACAAAAAAACCATTCGCGGCCCTCCATCATTTTAGGAAGTAGAGTACTTAGTATTCGTGCTACGTTTGTCGACCATAGCCGAGGCGTAGTGTGCGGTAGCTAAGTGATATCTTCCTACACCGCATATGATGCGATTAGTTAGGACAGTCATGTGGCTTTGTTGACCTTAGCCAAGGGTCATGTGGGTGGGTCTAACTAATCACGAAATGACGGGTAGAACTTGACCAGTGCTTATGATTTGTTGACCTTAGCCAAGGTCATAGGTGCTAGGGGTAAAAACCATTATCGGGAGTTTCAAGTGTTGAAACTTGCAATGAGATTGCATACCTTCTATATATGATAGTTGGATCCCGATACCCACTGCGAGTAATTGTTACTCCTGGGAGAGTTTTGCACTTTACAATTAGCCGATCAAGTAGGTGTCTAGAAAGGTGTCAACGAGGTTACGCCTCTGGGAAAACGAGGTTTACTGTAATTAGGTCCGTGTGAAAGCACGGGGAACCTCCCTCAAAGTACCGACACTGGCCTGGCTGAAAGATTGGCGAACTTATAGAGTGTAATTAATCCCGGCTAATCTTTCCTTTTAAGGTTTGAAGGAAGATTTGATAAAAACAGTGGAAGCTGTTCAGTTGATAAAACTGCACATTTGTATTACATTTTTCCTACCATTTTCATATTAAAAAAGGACTTTATTATAATATATTATACATATGAGGGTTTATGTGTAAAAACATTATTTTCCATGTGTTAATATATTTTAATTATCATTTGGTAGGAAAATGTATGCAAATATTATTGACCTAATCCTAGTAGAACAAAGTCTACTAAAATCTTATTTGAGTTGTTGTGCAGAATATTTCCAAGTTGTTATGAAGAATTTATCAAACAAATCAATTTGTTGAAGAAAACTTGCCAAATTAAGAAGCAAAACTTGGAGGCCAAGTCTGGAAGCAACCGAGAGAAGATTTCTGAATTCTAAAGATGCCAAGGATTGCCAAATGTCAAAATCAGAGAGCCCAAGAAAATTGGTGAAGAGATCATCACCATTGGCGGATCCGCGGCCAAACCCCCCTGTTGGCCGCGGATCCACGGCAATCTAGAGAGATTGTGTGCTAAAATTTTGTGGAGTAAATCTCTGCTGAATTTTACCAAGTTTCCAACTAAAAGATTCTAGCTTTGCACTATAAAAGGGCACCGAGGGCCTCTTGGAAAAGCCATCAAGCCGACGCGATCACGAAGCTCCCTACGCTCACACATCCAGGCTGATCATCGACTGTTTGACTACCTCCTTAGGAAAGATCGAGAAGCAACTAGTTGTAATCATTTTCTATGGATTAAAAGTGTAGTTTGAAGAAGTCGATTAATAAAGGTAGTTATTTTATTTAATTGTTTTTACATTATGTTTTCCCTCGATTTCTTTTCATCTTCTTTTCCCAACATGCGCGAGTAATTCTCTGCTTGTTAGGGTTCGTAGGATTAGGGTAGGCTAATGGACGATGAAAATAACTAAACCCTTTTTAAGTCCTATAAAGTTTAGGAACTTTATCAAAAGAATCATTAACATCCTAATCGGGCGCGCTAGCAATTCTTTGCTAGTTCCGACGGCGATTAGAGATTAGATTAATGATTGTTTTGGTAAAGGCTAGATATGAACGGAGTTCCGTGTCGAGGTAAGGGTTAAGAGTGGGATTCCTTTTCCCTCCAGAAACCCTAATCTACACGCATCACCGTCGTTCTAGTTCTAAATCTATTAATGGATAAAAATGGTAACTTTTAATTAATCGTCCATAACTACTAAATCCTAACGAACGCTACAAGCCTTCTTATTATATTTACTACATCTTTAAAATAATCTAGATCTATATTTTACATTCTAGTTTAACGTAGATCTAGAAACCATTTTATAAAATTCTTTATCCCTCCTCTCTTTCTCAACACATCTAAAGTAAAAGTAAAAGGTTCCACGTTTCCCTGAGGACGACCCGTACTCATCTCGGTCTAGCTATACGCGACAACGTTCTGATTGCGGTTAACTACAAACAAACACACTCTTTCGCATCAATCAAATGGCGCCGCTGCCGGGGATACGTGCGTAATTTTTTATTTTTACTATTTGTGTTGAATTCTTAGACGATTCATATCATTATTAACACAAAACTGCAAATTGCATATTTAACGATTTGTGTGTGAATTTTGCGAGGGAATCTGGAGTCACGGACTTGAGGAAACAGGAGATCTAGGGTTTCACATTTCTCTGGTATCTTTCTTAACTCCTTCTCTCTCCTCTCAAATCTAATAAAATCTATTTTCTGCAGGATTCTTTGCAAAATTGCGCCGCTAAAAAAAATCTTTTTGCAAAAGTTTTGTGATTGGTTTTATTTTGCATATTTTAATACGGACTTTAAGGGGCAAAGACCAAATCAAGATTAGGTGGGGTTTTCATCACCCTTCCTAAGCCCCACAAATCACAAACTGAGCATATAGATCAACCCTTCATTAATTTAAAAAAATATCTAGACCGGACTCTAAGGACTGTCGCGCTCAATAAGGACAGAGGAAGGTCGTGGGTAATCTATCGTTTATCCGCATTACTTTAGTGCCTAGGCAAGTGTGTCAAAGGCTAGTGGTTATTAATTAGGCCCACGACGTGGTTCCTTCCCACTTACCTGGCACTTACCTGGCTACAAGGGTAGTACGGAGGCGGTAGAGGATTGATCCTGCGGCTTGTCCTTTGGAAGTCTAGGAGCGGTCTAGATACTGGACCTAGGTGACCTTAGTTCTAGGGTTGCTTGTGCATCTTTGGGTGATTTGTCTTGATTCTCACTTTTTCAAAACAAGCCAATTTTAAAATCACACACACGCTGCCACTTGCACTAAACCCGCTTAGTGCATGCTCGGCTGGACACGGGATCCTAGTGCCCGTCTTGTCCGCGTTCCTGCTATCGACGCCGAAGTCGGTACTTCTTCATCTTCTTTTCCCTCACCACACACCACATCGACCGTGATGGACGACACTCCATCTAATTATAACACCACGCTGCCACCGCCCGCAGGTGAGCAGAATCCACCGCGCATCTCTCTCCAAGAGAGATGCTATCCTATTCGTGGTCCTCTTCCTACTTGTCTATCTCTTCCACCACCTAACGGGGATAATTTCGAAATTAAACCCCACTACATCAATCTGCTGCCTAAATTTCACGGGCTTGAGTCGGAAGACACGTACGTTTTCATCACCAAATTCGAAAATGTATGCGCAATGATGGGTACTTCACAATTGACTTTAGATGCTATGCGCTTACGTCTTCTCCCATTCACACTGTGCGACTTGGCAGAAAAATGGCTTTACAATACTGCCGCACACTCTATCACTAATTGGGATGAATTTGTCATAGCATTTCTTAAGAAGTTTTACCCAAACCATAAGACTGCACATATTAGGAGCGAGATCAACCAGTTCACCCAGCTTCCCAATGAACCATTTTGGAAGTGCTTTGAACGTTTCAAAGATCTGCTTGTCCAATGCCCCCATCACGGAATACAAAGATGGGATTTATGTCGGATTATATATGAGGGCATTAATCCAGCGACAAAGCAGATGCTTGAAACAATGTGTCAATGCAATTTCATGTCTAAAGATGATGGTGAAGCATAGAAATATTTGGAAGATCTTGCTGAACACACGTTGCAGTGGGAAAGCGTAAGACCACTTTCAACTAAGGGAGGTATTCACCAGCTCGATGTTTCTATCGCAGTAAAAGCCGAAATGGCAGCGATGCAGAAGAAACTCGATTCTATTGAGAACAAACTTTCATCAGTCTCCCTAAATCAGGTCACGCATCCCAAGATGTCTGTGGTTGCTGTTCGGATCCTTCACACTTAACGGAAGAATGTCCTATGAATGCATTGTTTCAAGCTAATGCTGCTTTTCAGCAGCGACCTAGAAACGACCCTTATTCTTCCACGTACAATCAAGGATGGAGGAATCATCCTAACTTTGCTTGGAATCAAAACCAACAAAGCAATTATCAAAGACCTCCTCCACAGCAACCACAACCACAGAATCAGCCCCCCTTTCAGTCACAGAATTTCCAAAATCCGGCCAACATTTCTACACCACAAGTGGCCGGTACTGACAACTCACTTGCACAAACTTTGGATATGTTCATGAAACAATCCATGCAAAATTCGGCTGAGATGAGGTCTTCTATTGATGCCCTAACGAAAAACTCCTCCTCCCATGGTGAGAGTATCAAATCAATAGAAAACCAAATCGCACAGTTAAACGCCGCAATGAGTGCGAGAGAGAAAGGGAAACTCCCATCTCAACCCATACCGAATCCTGGCCATTCACAAAGTCATAATGTGAATGCCGTCACTACGTTGAGATCGGGGAGAGTACTGATCAACCGAGTGGGTGAGCAATTTGATGATAGTGACACATTTGATACTCCTTCTTCTTCTTCTTCCCCTAACTCATCTAGTCTCCCACCTTCGTCCGAGCCTATTCTCAGTTTTCCCCAAGGCTCAAACATTTCGCCAAATCTATCTAAGTCGATGCCCACTCCAATTTTGGGATCGAATCCGTCGCCACAGTCTTCTCCACAAACGTTGGACCCAAAACTTATTGATCGAGCTCCATTTCCAAACCGATTAAGGGCCAAACGACCTAACCCGCAAATGGAGAAGATTGTGGAAATGTTTAAGCAAGTTAGCGTGAATATTCCTTTCCTAGATGCCATTCAACAAGTCCCATCTTATGCAAGAATCCTTAAAGACTTGTGCACTAGGAAGAGAAAAACTCAAGTGCCTAAAAAGGTTTTCATGACGAGTAATGTTAGCACAGCTTTTACCTAACAAATACCAAAGAAACGTAAGGACCCCGGCTGTCCTACAATCTCTATTTCTATTGGGGGTAAAAATATAAATCGTGCTTTACTCGATCTAGGCGCTAGCGTCAACTTGCTTCCTTATTCAGTATACGAGCAGTTAGGAATTGGAGAGTTAAAACCCGCCCATTGTACTCTCCAAATGGCAGACCGATCTATCACCAAACCTCGGGGCGAACTAGAGGATGTGTTAATTAAAGTCGGGGAATTCATATTTCCCGTGGACTTTATTGTTTTAGATACACAACCTGTGGCAAACCCACGCAATCAAATCCCGGTGATACTTGGTCGACCATTCCTTGCAACTTCTAACGCTGTGATTAATTGTCGTAACGGTTCTATGAACTTATCCTTCGGGAAAATGACAATTGAGCTTAATATTTACAAGCTAGGAAGTCAGCCATCAGAACCTTCTGCTCAATTGCTGGATGTTTGTTCCATCCACGAGATAGCTTCCGAAAGCTGCATGGATGAGGAGCTTTGCTTTGATATTCTCGACAACTCTAATGAGACATCGTTTGATCTTGCACCACTTTACAGTGAGGATATGTTCAATGAGTCCGACCTTGAGATTGAACCCGTTGACTCGTTGCAAAAGTCAGCAGCACTTTCCGAGTCAATATCTTATGCAAGTGTTGAACCTCTTCGGGAGTCCGAATATCATTCGCTTACCCCACCTTCTATAGTCTCTCCGCCAATTCTTGATCTCAAACCGCTACCTTCTCATCTTAAATATGCATATTTAGGAGAGAATGAGACTTTGCCAGTGATTTTTTCCGCTTCTCTAGCCTTAGAGCAAGAGAATGCACTTTTGGCAGTGTTGAGATCGAATCGAGAAGCATTTGGTTGGACAATGGCTGACATCAAAGGGATTAGTCCCTTAATTGTTGAACATTACATACATCTGATGGATGAAGCCAAACCAACCCGAGACCCACAAAGACGGTTAAATCCCGTTATGAAGGAGGCGGTAAAGAAAGAAATCGTCAAGTGCCTTGATAGTGGAATAATTTACCCCATATCTGATAGTCAATGGGTAAGTCCAATTCATGTGGTCCCTAAAAAGTCTGGCACCACGGTCAACACTAATGAGGCTAATGAGTTAATCCAAACACGCACCCAAACTGGGTGGCGCGTATGTATCGATTACAGGAAACTCAATGCCGCGACGAGGAAAGATCATTTCCCTCTACCTTTCATTGACCAGATGTTCGAACGATTAGCGGGACACGAATCCTACTGTTTCTTGGACGGATACTCTGGTTATAACCAGGTCCCCATCACCGAAAAGGATCAAGATAAAACCACTTTTACTTGTCCTTTCGGAACTTTTGCTTATAGACGCATGCCCTTTGGGTTATGCAACGCTCCCGCTACATTTCAGCGGTGCATGATGGGGATATTTTCAGATATGGCGGAAAATTTTCTAGAAATTTTTATGGATGATTTCTCTATTTTTGGGGACTCCTTTGAGGACTGCCTTCGTAATCTTGACGCTGTTCTTACCCGCTGTAAGGATAAGAACTTGACTTTGAATTGGGAAAAATGCCATTTTATGGTCCAAGAAGGTATTGTACTTGGACATATAATTTCACATAAAGGCATTGAGGTTGACAGAGCTAAAATAGATGTCATTCAAAACCTCCCTCGTCCCAATTGCGTCAAAGATATACGATCCTTCCTTGGTCATGCAGGATTTTATAGGAGATTTATTAAGGACTTTAGCAAAATTGCTAGACCCTTAACCCTTCTATTGGCCAAGAACACTACTTTTCACTTCGATTCGGATTGTGAGGCTGCTTTTGAATCACTTAAAGAATCACTCACTACAGCCCCCGTTTTATCATCTCCGGATTGGAACCACCCGTTCGAGCTTATGTGTGATGCATCAGATTTTGCTATTGGTGCGGTCTTAGGACAGCACATTGATAAGATGCCATATGTAATTTACTATGCAAGTAAGACCTTGAATGATGCACAAATAAATTACACAACTACCGAGAAAGAACTCTTGGCAGTTGTATTTGCATTAGAGAAATTCAGGCCCTACTTGATTGGCTTGCCTATTGTGGTTTACACAGATCACTCCGCCCTACGACATCTTTTATCGAAGAAGGATGCGAAGGCCAGGCTAATACGTTGGATCCTATTCTTACAAGAATTTGATCTTGTCATCAAAGACAAGAGTGGATGTGAAAACGTTGTAGCCGACCATCTTTCACGCATAACTTCTTCGCCAACTGTGACCGTGCCGATAAATGACTCATTTCCCGACGAACAGCTCTTGAATGTATCTTACGAACCTTGGTTCGTGGATATCGTGAACTATCTTGCGACTGGACTTATACCTAGCGATTGGTCAAAACAAGACAAACATCGATTTTTATCCCAAGTAAAATATTTTTACTGGGATGAACCATATCTATTCAAGTATTATTCCGATCAAATCATTCGCAGGTGTGTCCCTAACGATGAATTCAAGAGCGTGTTATCATTTTGTCATGATCAGGCATGCGGCGGTCACTTTGGACCTCGAAAAACGGCGGAGAAAGTTTTGCAATGTGGCTTTTATTGGCCAACATTATTTAAAGATGCATTTGAACATTGCAAAACTTGTCCGCGATGTCAGCATTTGGGTCGGATTTCACGAAGGAATGAGATGCCGCTCTAACCTATATTGGTTGTGGAAATATTTGATGTTTGGGGTATTGATTTTATGGGCCCTTTTCCCAACTCCTTTGGGAATCTATATTTCTTGTTAGCGGTTGATTATGTCTCGAAGTGGGTGGAAGTTGTACCGTGTCGCACTAATGACAACAAAGTTGTCATTAGGTTCCTTAAAGAAAATATCTTTTCGCGATTCGGACACCCTCGCGCTATCATTAGCGACAACGGGACACATTTCTGCAATAGGTCTTTCGAGGCCTTGATGCGGAAATATTCAATCACTCACAAGCTTTCTAGGCCCTATCACCCCCAAACAAGCGGGCAGGCTGAGATCTCAAATAGGCAGATCAAACAGATATTGGAGAAGACGGTTTCGAAAAACTGTAAGGATTGGTCAACCAAATTGACGGATGCTCTTTGGGCATTCCGCACCGCTTATAAGACCGATCTTGGTATGTCTCCATACCGTCTTGTGTTTGGGAAGGCATGCCACCTCCCTGTCGAGATTGAACATAAGGCAATGTAGGCTATTAAAGAGCTTAATTTTGATCTTGATCATGCAGGCAGCTATCGGAAGCTGCAATTAAATGAGCTAAGCGAACTCCGCGATGAAGCTTACGATAATGCGGTGATAGTAAAGAATAGGACTAAAGTATTCCACGATAAAAATCTTTCTAGAAAAACCTTCACATCGGGGCAACAAGTCCTTCTGTACGATTCCCGTCTCCATCTTCATTCGGGTACGCTTAAATCTCGTTGGAAAGGACCTTTTGTGGTGCGGTATGTACACCCGCACGGGGCAGTTGAGGTCGAAAATTTGAAAAACGGTTCGATTTTTAAAGTGAATGGGCATAGATTAAAACCGTATTTTTCTGCTGACCCCGCGGAGGAGCTCCTGTTTTTACAGTAGCCGCTTTATCAAAACTAAATTTCCTCCGCCTCACCTCCATGTTTTTGTAACATTTTCTCATTTTAAAAAATGGAGGTGAGTAAAAAATGGATTTGATTGAATATCTGTGCGTGTCAAGGAATAAGTTTGGGGGAATTTTTCATTTAACTAATATTTTACCCCTTGTATCTCTCCCTTAGTATACAGGTCCTTGTTCTCAAAAGGCTACATCAGTGAGGACACTGCTGAAAACAGGTTTGGGGGGGTTTGTATTCACTGAATTATCTTTGACACCGGGCATTAAATTTTTTTTTATATAACAAAAGAATAGAAAGTGAAACATTACATCCAAAAGATAGGAATAGTTTAAGAAAACTAAGAAAATTAGAAGTTTTCTTACACGAACTAGTAATAAGTAGTTATGAGCTGTTGTCCCAAGGGTTAGTAAAATGAAAGAAGTCACTAATCTGAGGATAAAAATAAGTCTGAAAAATAGTTTCTATTCTGGAAGCCAAACATTTGAATATTGATACCCTACTATTTGCACTTACACACGTCTTGAAACTCGGGATAGTAGAGGATACCTTGAAATGCTCTTGTCTAAAAGCCAAAGTATGAAGGAAATGAAATAAAAAATGAAGAAAATATAAAAATGGTGAAAGAAAAAAATGAACACTGGTTTTGTATCGCCAAGGCAGCAATAAAAAAAATATAGCAAGGGTGACTCTTCACCTAGTGCCCTAAGGCCAACTGGTCTGGGAGTCGCTGCTAAGCCTTAGGTGGTGCAAGACGAGGAAAATATTATCACCTAATCAGCAAGCACATAAGTAATCGGTTGGTTAGTACCTCAAGAAGTATTAACGGCCGCATGAAAATGTGTGAGCAAATCTTAATATTCATCAAAATAAAAAGTACTAAGGTAGATGGACAAGAGTATGATAGCTTGAATTGAATTCTCCGAGTGTAGGGATGTCCATTTCACACACGTGGGGTTATATGATCAATGTTTGGATGAAAGGTAGAAATGAAGAATAAAGACGATGTTTTATTGAGAGATGATGTGATTTCTAACATTTTTTCATGACTATTAAGATAGGGCTCATGACAACTGAAAAGCTAGTATAGTTGGAGACTCTTCTTTTCAAGGCCTTTCTTTTATGGTTCTTATCTTTATATGTAAATTTCACCATCTTTCTTTTGTTATAGGATTTTGTGGGTGTAATCCGCTGAAAACCCTCAGGAGACAACACTCCTCCTACTAGGGACACCTAGAGGTTTAACGGCTTGTTGCATATGCTCAGTGCAATCGTGTCTGCCTACGAAAGTGTGCTTAGTTTTCTCCTTTCCTTTTCTCATCTTGAATAAACTAGTTTGCTCGGGACGATCAAAGATAAGTTTGGGGGTATTTGTTCAGTTGATAAAACTGCACATTTGTATTACATTTTTCCTACCATTTTCATATTAAAAAAGGACTTTATTATAATATATTATACATATGAGGGTTTATGTGTAAAAACATTATTTTCCATGTGTTAATATATTTTAATTATCATTTGGTAGGAAAATGTATGCAAATATTATTGACCTAATCCTAGTAGAACAAAGTCTACTAAAATCTTATTTGAGTTGTTGTGCAGAATATTTCCAAGTTGTTATGAAGAATTTATCAAACAAATCAATTTGTTGAAGAAAACTTGCCAAATTAAGAAGCAAAACTTGGAGACCAAGTCTGGAAGCAACCGAGTGAAGATTTCTGAATTCTAAAGATGCCTAGGATTGCCAAATGTCAAAATCAGAGAGCCCAAGAAAATTGGTGAAGAGATCATCACCATTGGCCGCGGATCCGCGGCCAAACCCCCCTGTTGGCCGCGGATCCGCGGCAATCTAGAGAGATTGTGTGCTAAAATTTTGTGGAGTAAATCTCTGCTGAATTTTACCAAGTTTCCAACTAAAAGATTCTGGCTTTGCACTATAAAAGGGCACCGAGGGCCTCTTGGAAAAGCCATCAAGCCGACGCGATCACGAAGCTCCCTATGCTCACGCATCCAGGCTGATCATCGACTGTTCGACTACCTCCTTAGGAAAGATCGAGAAGCAACTAGTTGTAATCATTTTCTATGGATTAAAAGTGTAGTTTGAAGAAGTCGATTAATAAAGGTAGTTATTTTATTTAATTGTTTTTACATTATGTTTTCCCTCGATTTCTTTTCATCTTCTTTTCCCAACATGCGCGATTAATTCTCCGCTTGTTAGGGTTCGTAGGATTAGGGTAGGCTAATGGACGATGAAAATAACTAAACCCATTTTAAGTCCTATAAAGTTTAGGAACTTTATCAAAAGAATCATTAATATCCTAATCGGGCGCGCTAGCAATTCTTTGCTAGTTCCGACCGCGATTAGAGATTAGATTAATGATTGTTTTGGTAAAGGCTAGATATGAACGGAGTTCCGTGTCGAGGTAAGGGTTAAGAGTGGGATTCCTTTTCCCTCCAGAAACCCTAATCTACACGCATCACCGTCGTTCTAGTTCTAAATCTATTAATGGATAAAAAGGGTAACTTTTAATTAATCGTCCATAACTACTAAATCCTAACGAACCCTACAAGCCTTCTTATTATATTTACTACATCTTTAAAATAATTTAGATCTATATTTTACATTCTAGTTTAACGTAGATCTAGAAACCATTTTATAAAATTCTTTATCCCTCCTCTCTTTCTCAACACATCTAAAGTAAAAGTAAAAGGTTCCACGTTTCCCTGAGGACGACCCGTACTCATCTCGGTCTAGCTATACGCGACACCGTTCTGATTGCGGTTAACTACAAACAAACACACTCTTTCGCATCAATCAGGAGCCATCCTGATTAGATAAAATATATAACCAATCTGATCTTGCAAGAGCGCACGCTGAGTGTTTTCTTCTCTCTCTCTCCAGGTAGCGACCATATCACGCCTTAATCAAGATAATAATATGGATGTATTGACCGAACCCGCTTGTTATACTGAGCTGGGGAACGTTGGTCCCGCTCCAACTTATAATTGTTATAAGACAGAGCAGGAATTAGGGGAATACCATGATTCCCATGCCGCCCAAACGAAGAAAGTGCATATGATGCATCTCCTTCGGGTGTGTTCATTACAAAGAACTGTTTCTCAGTATCCTCTGTATCCTGGGTGTTTGATACCGGGTCAGGATCCCAGATATGTAATCTGTTACATAGGGCTACAAAAAGGTAGAAAAACTGAGAACGGGTGATAAGTTTCATGAGACAGAAAACGGGGCAAGTGTTGCAGCCAAGTCTGTTGGTCACTGTCACCCTGTATTACCAATACATTGATTCTGAACAAATGCTATTAGATACAGAACCTGATATACAAAATCATATCATTCTCTTCATTAGTAAAGAAATGATAAAATTTTGTATTGATGGATAATGTTTTGAACATTTCCTATATCAAAAGTTGATCGGTTCAGGCACGTTATCTAAAAGCATTGACGTTCTAAATCAAACTACAGTTCTTTAGTATACAGAACACACACAAAAGGAAGAGTTCAGAAATGAACGGATCCTTCTTCAGGTATTGTAGACTAGGTCATATCAATGCGACCCAACTGGCTGAAGTTACATTTAGATGTATATTTAAATCAGTTTGAATTTACATCTTGTGAAACTTGCCTGTCATGTCACAAAGATTAGATGACCATAACTCTGTTCATTGGAAACAAAGAAAGAGTTAGTAAACTCTTGGGACTGATACATGATGATGTATGTAAGGCCCCCTGTCTACACATGCTAGGACCGGTTCCTTGTACTTCATTACATTCTCTGATGATCTCTCAAGATTCAGACCTATGTTCCTGTTGAAACACAAGTCTGAACCTTTTGAGATATTCACAGAATATAAGTTAGAAGTAGAGAACCAAAACGGGTATAAGTATTATGTCCTTTGATGTGATCAGGGAGGAGAATACATGAGCACGGAATTCCTGGACTATTCTAAAGGAAAATGAGATTCTCTCTCCGTACTACTCCTCTGAATACACCACAGCACAACGGTGTATCGGGGCGGAGCAATCGCACAATGTTAGATATCGTGTGCTCTATGATGAGTATTACAGAGTTACCTATTTCCTTTTTGGGTTGTGCACTTGAGAAGCTGCATACCTATTGAATTGGGTTCAAATCAAATCAGTTGCCTACCACTTCATATGTGATATGGAAAGGGAAGTGCCCATATCTTAAGTTAGTTAAGATTTGGGATTTCCGGCCTATGTCAAAAGCAAAATCCGGACAAGATCGAGGCAAGGTCAGTTCTGTAGAACTGGAAATGTTCCAGCTATACAAAACTGCAGCTGATTTGACAGAACCAAAGGATTCAATGGTCCCCGACGAACCTCAGCCTCTCCGCCGATCTGGTAGGGTTCCTCATCCGCCTGAGAGATACCTTGGTTTCTCGATGACAGTGGGAGCAAGGAATGCATCATGAGATGATGACCCAACTAGATTCGAGCAGGCCATCAAGAGTAGGGACTCTGTAAGAATGGCTGGATGCTTAGCGGTCTGAGATGGAATCTATATACACCAACAAAGTATGGACTTTGGTTGCTATATCTGAAGGGTTAAATCCCCATCAGGAGCAAGTATATCTTGAGAAGATTACTTGGTGTAGATGGAAAAGTTGAGACTTTCAAAGCTAGACTTATTAAAGGTTTTAGTCATCAACCAGGTGTGGATAATGATGAAACCTTTTCTGGGGACTATGCTTAAGTCCATCTAGATCCTACTTGCCATTGCTACATACCATGACTACGATATCTGGTGGTTGGGTGCCATGACTACTTTTCTAAATATTGATTTAGAAGAGAACGTCTATAAGAACACAGCCAGAGAGCTTCGTAAACAGTGGGAGCAGCGGAAACGTGCGCAAGTTGCTTTACATAATGAAGCAGGCATCGCGGAGTTGGAACATCTGTTTTGATGAGTTAGTCAAACAGTTTGACATCATCAAAATGGTAGATGAACCAAGTATATACAAAAAGATAGTAGGGAGTATGGTGACGATCCTCGTAGAGTACGTGGATGACATACTCTTGATAGGAATGGAATTTCCTACATTACGCTCGGTCAATCTCCGCTTATCACAAGGATTCTGCAAAAGGATCAAAGTGATACCTCCTAAATCCTGAGTTTTCATCTATGAGATAGATGTAATTGGATGCTAGGATTCTCACTAGATGTAGTGGGATGGTATCAATCGATCCTGGGGAGAATCACTGGAAGAGTTCCAGGGTGATAAAGACGACTGAATGTCAGTCACAGGCATTGTCTTTACCCTCAGTAAAGGGACGGTATGCTGGAAGATTTCCAAGCTAGATACCGTGGCAAACTAGACGATAAAGGCTGGTAACATTGCTATTTAACATACTACCAAAGAGGCAGTTTGGGTGTATATTGGTTCATAAGATGAACTTGGTTCCTGCCATTGTATGACAATGGAAGTGTGGCTTCGGCCGTGGAACCCTGGTCCCATCAGTGACCCAGACAAATTCTGAGGCAGCATCACCTGATCATGGAGATAGTTGATCTCCAGGTTGATCGAGGTTAGGAGAGTAGACTCAGAGGACAACACGGCGGATCCACTCACGAAGGCATTTTCCCAGAGAGAGACTAATATGGGATGGTTGAGTATGTGATACTGCAACCACTGCTACAGATGGCCCTAGTGCAAGTGGGAGATTGTTAGTTATATGTATGCCCTAGAGGCCATTACTGTACATTGGATGTATATTGTAGTGGATGCTGGGACATATGTAGGTAGGACTTTCTTTCTCGACATGATAGTACGCTATCTGGTTGCTCTTTATCTTAACGTGTATACTTTCTGTCTCTCTGTTACATGTTGATAAAGCCCTTAGGATGTGTACTCGACTTCCAGGACTGTGATGCAGATCATACTAGTGGGGCCTGGATAGTCCATGAGTACATCCTTCATTGTTCCTAGTCGTGGGAATATCGAGACGGGGCATCGATATTCCATAGTAGACTAGCGTATATCTTCTCGACCCATGTGATGGGCGATGGATGATCCCATATCCATTGGTGTTTGACATCAGAGATGGTATACGGGTGCTCAGTGGTGACCGGGTACACTGAACGGACTCGCCGAGAACTCCCAGATGGTATTATACCTCACGTCATATGGCAGTTCTCTGGTGACACTGGTACAGCTTAGTCTGTTGACCCGAGATCGTCATAGAGTCTTGTGTGTCTCCCACTGTGCTTTGATTTACACCCTACCACGTCTCTACTGAGTCATGCAAACAGGTGGTTTTTGGGTACAGTCCCGATTCACATGGAGGCAATGAGCGATAGGAGGGGATTCGTCTCTCCCGGTATTGGGGGTTGATGTTGCGCTATGCTCGACTGGCCATAACAGGAAATCCCTGGCCAGGGTTGCCGTGACCTACTGGTAAGTGTTATCAGTAGTTTCACACATGTCATAGACTTCACGTCGGCATGACTTATCGAGCTACTGGGGTCTGACGTTTACCACCCCTAGGCGAGATATGCGACATATCAGACGAACAGACCGGACTGTACGGTAAGTGTTACTGGTTGGATTCACAGGAGTGTGAGCGGGCTTGCTCGTCGATCTTCTGATCGCTCAATACCCGGGTGGCCGTTACGTTTAGCAGACCGCTTGCGGCTTGTGGATGCTTGATATGATCATCATCTGCTGCCGACGTATTGACGAGTCTTTAGAGTCCTACACAGAGGTTTCCTGGCTCAAGCGAAACGAAATAGGAGCACATATGGGATATGTGCGGGACCGAGAATAATGCGTGTATGTGATGCCGTATTTCATTCTCGCGATGTATGTGTCGAATGGTTGTATGCGATATAACCTAGTTATCGAATCAAGGCTTGATTCGATAAGCCGATACATTGGATATTAGTCGGTTATATACGATATGACCGGATCGTTAAATCAAGTATTGATTTAATGATTTAATGAATAATTTTATATTTGATATATTACTTTGCATTAACTAGTATTGGTTCACTTTAAATGGATTTTCTCACTTGAATTGCACATTGTATATGTGATATATTTTTTGTGCACATGATTGTATCATGTTTGATGATACATTCTAGCTTGGTTTTGTGTAAAGAATTAAACCATGGTTAGTTAGTGATTAGGGTTTCATTTCACTTACTTATTCATTTATCTATTTATTTATTTTATTTATTTCATTTAGAAAAGATAAAGAGAAAAGAATGGTTGCTAGTTTTGTTTTTCTTTGAAGCTTCTTGAAGCTTTGAACAAGTCCACCATTCTTGTCTCTTCTCTAACCCTAACCACTCATCTAACCTTAGTTAAATCTCTACACTAAACCATGGTTGAAGACATGATAAGTATTCATTTTATTTTCCTTTTAAATAACTTATCATATATCATCTTCTTCTTCTTCTTCTTCTTAAAGAAGAGAAAGCTTGATAGCTTCAATGGCAACTAGTGAAAATGAGTGAGAAATCCAATTCTAAAGTGAACCCACTTCCTATTTCTTCATCCTCTACCTCTTGCCAAGTAGTATAGGGTGTTTCCTTCACAAGTTTTCAAGGCTTGGTGAAGTTGGAGCTTGATCTTGTGATGCCTCGACGTAGATCATCTTCGGCATCGAACCGACGACCAAGCCCGCCCATTTCTCCGATGAAGCCGACGCTAGAGTCATGGATTTGATTTGGACAGCGGAGGGACCTCATCACGGAGCCTAGGACGTGGAGGACCGGATCTACAAAGGTTGTAGTCACTTTCCTTTAGCATTTAATTCGTTTACATGCTTGCATCGCCTATATATCTAGTTAACGATCCATATTAGGGTTTGTAGGCACAAGGAAAAATTTGAATTAGCCATGTTTGATGCCTTGTGAGACTTCATTAGTGTGCCTAGGAACCCTACACCCCAAGTGTCCAAAATGCAAGCTTTCTTGGTCCAATGTGTTGCTAGAAAGCTCATGCACATTTTTTATGAAATGGAGATAGGGTTTTGAGGTGTTTTTAATGGTGTTTTGGAGGTTGTAGTGGAGGAGGGAGAGAGGGGGCAGCAGCAACAGCAGCAAAGAGTGGGAGGGGAGAGGAAATGATTGAAGGAATGAAGAGGGAATGGCTTAAGACCAAGGTTGACCCCTCACCCTCTCTTTCTCTCTCTTGCCCATACCTCTATATTCTATTCTTTCCTTTTCTTTTTTCTATTTTCTTTATCTTTTCTCTTCTCAAATTAAAACCTATACCATGCATGATAAAAGAGAAGGCATGAAAAAAAAATGTAACAAGTGCTAATAAAAGACATGTGCATGTTTTGCACAAAACAAGCTTAATGCGTGATTAGCGATATTTAATTGCGATTAGCACTAAATTAGTATCAAATAAATCATAAACCTTCATAATTTGCATAATTCACATAAAGCACTCTCTTTTTAATAATTTCTATAATTTTTCAAATTTTTTCTTATTTATCGGTATTTAATTATACCGCCTAATTAAAATATTCAATATTTTATTATTTAATTATAAAAATTCCAAAAAAAATATTTTATTTTTTTTTGAAATGTTACAGTCTTCCCCCATAAAGAAATTCGGTCTCTGAATTTAAATTTAAACCCCTCAATATTAAAACATTTCAGTAAAAGACTAAACCGTCAGGGTCCCGAAACCATCAATACATAAAACACGTCGTAGTGCAAGGCGTGCGCATGAACAATGAACAGATAACTCCAAAAACAACACTCCGTCAAGCATCCCGCAATCATCGGAGTCATGGGGAAGACATCAATGTCAAATCCAACACGAAATCAATATGATATACATCAAAATTATACATGTAAACATCAAATCTATACATGTAAACATATGAAGGAAATGCATGCCAACCCTTTCATTTTGCTGTGCGACGCGCATAACACTGCAAAGTGGCGGACGTCTATCGTAAGAAAATAACTATATCTATATATATCCTTTGTTTAATATGCACGTCCCGCTGTTTTGAAAACAATTAAGAAGGGTTTCCATTTGTAAAAGATTCGTGTCATCTCATACATGTAGGTAAACACTGAGACTATAGCTCTTTCTTTGGAAATTCCTTCGATATCTATCAATGCATGCAAAAATATATCCAGGTACTGACCTCTGACTAGTCCTGCTCAGTACGAAAACAATAGTAAATATTATAAAAACGTACTGCTCCATTAGTAATCAATCCCAAAATGTGCATATGAATGCTACGTGCGTCTGGTGCGCATGGAAATCAAAATCTATATGTGTGCCATACATGTGCACAGAAACAACATCTAAGTGCATCGGGTGTGCACGAAACATCTGTCAAGGGCAATGGGTGTGCCTGACAGCAATATCAGGTGCATCTGATATGCACAAAGAATCCGATTTAGTGCATCCGGTGTGCACCAAAATCGCATTTCAAATCATGCGCCCATCATGCGTGAAAATCCAAATCAGGTGTATCCATCATGCACAAATAAAATCTAAATCAGGTGCATCCAACATGCATGAAATCACGAAATCCAATATCAAGCGCCGAATCATGCGCAAAAATCCAATCAGGTGCACAAGATGCACAAAAAAATATCGAGTATCACTATCGAAATCGACGGTATACAACACATCTCAAATCCAAATCAGTTATACCGTGGTATCAAATCTCACAACCATATGTATCAGCGTGCACAAAATCTAATCAAAACACTAAAAGTGCGTGAAAACTATGCTGTAAGCATAAGTCAAATCATATGCATGCCCTAGGCATGAGGTCAAAATCAATACCTCAAATAACATCAAACCGAAGTCCGGCGCAACCGTGGTGCACAAAATGTAAACCCAGCGCAACAAACGCACGAAATATAAATTCGGTGCAACAAAGGAACGAAATTTAAATCCAGTGCATCCTGTGCAAGAAGTAAAAATACAGTGCATCCTGGGCACAAAATACCAAACAAATACTCAAATGCGTAAATAGCAACACCGAGTGTACCAAGGTGTAAAATCATAAACGTGTGCAACTACGTGCACAAAACAAATATCAATGCACTCCAAGCACATATAAGCTATACCGAGTGCAAAGACCAAATCGTGTGCATACCATGTGCACAAAATCAACCCAACTGTATGAAATCCATGAAATCATAAACATGTGCGACCAAGGCACAAAACGATATTAATTGCAATAACTGTGAACAAATCATAAATCCACACAACGGTGTATAAAATATAGCTCAAGTGTAATAACTATACACAAAATATAAATACCCAGTAGGTGCAACCATGGTGCACGAAAACAAACATTATAAGACTCGGTCATCAAAACTCAATCATGCGAATAGATCGCCCAAAATACCGAAATCCAAGATGACGGACACGTGGTAATCGAATCACCAAATCACAAATCATAATTACCGTCGTCAATATTTCCTCCTTCAAAGTCGAGAAGGTGCCGGTGCATTCAATACTAGCAGAGCAACATATCTACTTGCCTCCTGTTCATGGTCTGGCGCCTGATGCTTATAGGCTCTTGTCTCTCACTGCGAATTGCTAGATATATAGCTCCTCGGCTCAACGGCCCAATGTGGAATGATGACAGAAACAGTCCCGCTCTGGCACATCCTCTACAGATCTCTGGCCAACTATCTCGTCGACGATGCCGAACTCTGGCCTGCTGGGTGTGCGCAATATGACCACTCCTGGGTCGAAGTCTTCTCGTAAAATATTCCAGAAAGGTCCTGTCGAGGTCACTCCTAAATCTCGTCTCTGCCAAACTGTCCGGAATTCATCGTTTTTTACTATATCTATTCCTTATTCCGGAATGGCTACATACTCATCGCGACTCCTTCTGGAAGATATATCCATAAATAACGCCTCTACATGCGTATCACATCTCTGATATCGGCGGAGTGGAACGTCAGCTTATCAAGGTCTCGTACGAACCTCTTACTCCACTTTTCTCTAATGTCGACTACTTCGAACTCGTCTTTTCGTTGCTGCATGGACTGTGTTCCAACGGCTATACTCGTGTCTGGAGTCTCCCAAGCAATGCATCCCATCACATGATATCCGAAAGATGTCGAACCATCCAATCGACTCGTCAAAACCTCATAATCCCCCAAGAGATCAACATCTTGGGTACAGTTTAATAATATCGAGTACATGCCACAATACCTATGGACCAACCGTAGAAGGGCAAACCCAAGCCTCACAAATGGCACCGCTAAACTGCCGCAAACCCTAAGGTCCAAAGGCGTTCCATGGTCATTACGTCGAGTTAGGGTTTCATTCTTCTAGAGGGTCCGTAGAGTTACTTGCATGTTTTCTTCAAATACTTTTAACTTGGAAAATGGGTTTCTGACATTCGATCGTCTCTATCGACTCCCAACGTATCCGTGTGAAGTCTCCTCAAGCTGAAATCAATCGATCTGATGACCTTGCATCGGGGTAAGTGAACGAATCACATGTCCTAGTCTCTCACCCTCGTGTGACTAGCGACCATCTATCATATCTCTGAGTATAACTCGTACTGCAATAACTCCAACATCTGGGGCGATATTTCGTCATTAGCAGCAACAACTGGCTCATTCGTCTGCACGCTAAACAGTGTCTCGATCATCATGAATACGCGATACATCAATGGTCATCATATTCTGGCTGTCCTCTATCAGTGGCTCAATCCTCTGGTGCTGATCTGCACGTCCGAGAAATCTCATAACAGCGATCCATCAAACGCTCATGGCGTGAAAACACAATAGAATGACACCACTCTATGCAATCATATCCCTAGAATCACGCCCTGGTCAGTCCTCGTTTGTGACGAGCTCGTGCTGACCGCAACTCTAGCCGTAGCTCTCTCTCTGCCCTTGAAATCGTGGCAGCAAAATCACATACCGATATCGATGAGGATAGATCATGAATGAATATAATGTTGTGCAAAGAAATGTAGATCCTAAGGCTTCTTAAGCGGAGTATCGTATCGTAAATATGCCGCGGAACATACGTACGGTATGTCACTCTACTCAAGCAACCTACTCCATCAACCAAGGTCAACCTATGCGACGAAAGTTCAGGTGTAATACCCCCTCGACTAAGTCTAAGTTCTGTAAGGTCAAGCCCAGATTCCATATATATACAACGCCCTAGGCTCCGCATAGTCAAACCTAGACTCGAATCAAGGTTAACCTAGCACTTTGATACCAACTTTGTCACGACCCGAAATAGCCCGTGACTGGCACATGAATCATATGAAGTCTACAGGACCACATCTAATTCAAGTAAGCCAAAAGCCCAGAAATCTAAAACCATTTTAGGTAAGAAGAAACTTATTTTAAAACGAATCGTTTAATAGCATAAGCCGAATTATGCGTTTTTAAAACATCAAGTCGTTTCTAAAAATTTCGGCAGAGTTTCCTTTGTAAAAACTGGCCCCGAACGGAGTACAACAAGATAAATATATACATGAATGAAAAAGGCATCCCCAAGCGGGAGCTAACTCTTCGTCAATCGACGCTCACAACCACGCAAGCAATAAATTTACAACGCCGAAGGACGAGGATCAAAACTGAAACGGAAACTCAAATCTGTAGGGTTCCTAGGCACTCTCAAGAGGTCTCACAAGGCATCAACCATGCCAATTTCAAAAATTCTAGGTGCCGAGAAACCCGACTACGGATCGTTGGCTAGAAAACTAGGCGAAAACATAAACTAGTTAACACTTAACTAAGAGATACGGAAATACAACCTTTGTAGATCCGGTTCTCCACCTCCATAGCTCCGCAATGAAGTCTCCTCGCTGTCCATAACAAGTCCCGGGCTCTAGCGTCGGCTTCATCGGAGAATGGACGGGCTAGGTCATCGATGTCCATGCCGAAGATGATCTACGTCGAGGCATCGCTAAATCAAGCTCCAACTTCACCAAGTCCAAAAACTTGTGAAGAGAACACACTCTACTACTTGGCAAGAGGTAGAGGATGAAGAAATAGGAAGTGGGTAGAGTTTAGAATTGGATTTCTCACTTGTTTCATCAATCCACCATTGATGAAGTAAGGTTTCTTCATGAAGAAGAAGAAGAGGAAGAAGATGATAAGTTATCATAAGTCATTTAAAAAATAGAAAAGAATATGATACTTATCATAATATTAACTATGGTTATGTGTAGAGAATTGACCATGGTTAAATCACTGGTTAGGGTTAAGGATGAGATAAGAATGGTGGTCAAGGTCAAAGCTTCATGAAGCTTCAACTAAACAACAAATTAAGCCACCATTCTTTTCTCTTTTCCATTTATTTTCCAAAATATATAAACAAATAAATAAATGAATAAATAAGTAATGGAAAATAAAACCTTAATTATATGTTTAACCATGGTTTAATTCTTTATACTTAACCAAGTAAACATGCATCATCAAACATGATACAATCATATGTACAAAAGTATATCACATATACAATGTGCACAAACCGAGTGAGAAAATCCATTTAAAGTGAACCAATACTAGTTAATGCAAAGTAATATATCAAATATATAATTATGCATTAAATCATTAAATCAACACTTGATTCAATGATCCGGTCATGTCGCACACAACCGACTAGTATACAATGTATCGACTTATCAAATCAATCCTTGATTCGATAACTAGGTTATATCACATACAACCATTCGATACATTCATCGCGAGAATGGAATACGGTATCATATACATGCATTATTCTCGGTCCCGCACATATCTCATATGCGCTCCTATTTCGTTTCGCTTGAGCCAGGAAACCTCTGTGTAGGACTCTAAAGACTCGTCAATACGCCGGCAGCAGGTGATGATCATATCAAGCACCCACAAGCCGCAAGCGGTCTGCTAAACGTAACGGCCACCCGGGTATTGAGCGATCTGAAGATCGACGAGCAAGCCCGCTCACACTCCAGTGAATCCAACCAGTAACACTACCGTACAGTCCGGTCTGATCGTCTGATATGTCGTATATTTCGCCTAGGGGTGGTAAACGTCAGACCCCAATAGCTCGATAAGTCGTGTCGATATGAGGTCTATAACAATTCGAGAAACTACTGGTAACACTTACCAGTAAATCTCAGCAACCCTGGCCAGGGATTTCCTGTTATAGCCAATCGAACACAGCGCAACATCAACCCCCTATACCGGGAGAGACGAATCCCCTCCTATCGCTCATTGCCTCCATGTGACTCGGGACTGTACCCAAAAACCACCGTTTTGCACGCCCTCTTAGACGTGGTAAGATGGAAATCAAAGCACAGTGGGAACCACACAAGACTCTATGACAATCTCGGGTCAACAGACTAACCTGTACCAGTGTCACCAGAGAACTGCCATCTGACGTGAGGTATAATACCATCTGGGAGTTCTCGGCGAGTCCGTCCAGTGTACCCAGTCTCTACTGAGCACCCGTATATCATCTCTGATGTCAAACACCAATGGATATGGGATCATCCATCGCCCATCTGTATGGGTCGAGAAGGTATACGCTAGTCTACTCTGGTATATCGATGCCCCGTCTCGATACACCCACGACTAAGGACTTTGAAGGATGTACTTATAGACTACCATGTCCCCACTGGTATGATCCGCATCATAGTCCAGGTAGTCAAGCACACATCCTAAGGGCTTTACCAACGTGTAACAGAGAGACAAACAGTGTACACGTTAAGGTAAAGATCAACCAGATAGCATACTATCATGTCAAGCAAGAAAGTCCTCCCTATATATGTCCCAGCATCCACTACAATATACATCCTATGTATAGTAATGGCCTCTAGGGCATACATATAACTAACAATCTCCCACTTGCACTAGGGCCATCTGTAGCAGTGGTTGTAGTATCTCATACTCAACCATCCCATAAAAGTCTCTCTCTGGGAACAGGCCTTTGTGAGTAGATCCGCTGCGTTGTCCTCTGAGTCTACTCTCCTAACCTCGATCCCCTGGAGATCAACCATCTCCATGATCAGGTGATACTGCCTTAGAATATGTCTGGATCACTGATGGGACCTGCGTTCCTTGGCATAAGCCACAACTCCATTGTCACACAATGGGAGGAACATAGTTCATCTCATGAACTTATATACACCCAAACAGCCTCTTTGGTAGCAACTTAAGTAGCGATGTATCCAGCCTTAATCGTCTAGTATGTCTCGGTATCTAGCTTGGAACTCTTCCAACATACTGTCCCTTTACTGAGGGTAAAGACAATGCCTGTGACTGACATTCAGTCGTTTTTATCACCCTGGAACCCTTCCAGTGATTTTCCCAAGATCAATTGATACCGTCTCACTACAACTAGTGAGAATCCTAACATCCATTTAGATCTATCTCATAGATCCAAAATCCAGGATTTAGTAGGTATCACTTTGATCCTATATGAAGAATCTTTGTGATAAACGGAGATTGACCGGGCGTAGCATAGGAAACTCTTTCCCTATCAAGAGTATGTCATCCACGTACTCTACGAGGATCACCACCATACTCCCTACTACCTTTTTGTTTATACAAGGTTCATCTACCATTTTGATGATGTCAAACTCTTTGACTAATCCATCAAAACAGATGTTCCAACTCCGCGATGCCTTCTTTATCACATAAAACATCTTGCACACGTTTCCGCTGCTCCCACTGTCTACGAAGCCCTCTGGCTGTGTACTTATAGACGTTCTCTTCTAAAACATCATTTAGAAAAGCTGTCATGACACCCAACCACCAGATATCGTAGTCATGGTATGTAGCCGTGGCAAGTAGGATCTGGATGGACTTAAGCATAGTCACTTGAAAAAGTTTCATCATAATCCACGCCTGGTCGATGACGAAAAGCTTTAACAAGTCTAGCTTTGAAAGTCTCAACTTTTCCATCTACACCAAGTAATCTTCTCAAGATATACTTGCTCCTGATGGGGATTTAACCCTTCAGATATTGCAACCAAAGTCCATACTTTGTTGGTGTACATGGATTCCATCTCAGATCGCTAAACATCCAGCCATTCTTACAGAGTCTCACTCTTGATGGCCAGCTCGAAACTAGTTGGGTCATCATCTCATGATGCATTCCTCGCTCCCACTGTCAAAGAGAAACCGAAGTATCTCTCAGGTGGGTGAGGAACCCTACTAGATCGGCGGAGAGGCTGAGGTTCGTTGGTTTCTACTGAATCCTCTGGTTGTACCAAATCATCTGCTGTAGTTTGTATAGCTGGAACACTTCCAGTTCTACATAACAGACCTTGCCTCGAGCTTGTCCGGATTTTGCTTTTAGACATAGGCCGGACAACCCCAAATCTTAACTAACTTAAGACATGGGTTCTTCCCATTCCATATCACATATGAAGCGGTAGGCAACTGATTTGATTAGAACCCTATTCAATAGGTATGCAGCTTCTCAAGTGCATAACACCCAAAAGGAAATAGGTAACTCAGTAGTACTCATCATAGAGCACACCTTATCATATAGGGTGTCATTGCTCCGCCCCGATATACCATCGTGCTATGGTGTATGCGGAGGAGTAATGCTGAGAGAGAATCTCATTCTCCTTTAGAAAAGTCCAGGATTTCCGTGCTCAAGTATTCTTCTCCTCGATCACATCAAAGGACATAATACTTATACCCGTATTTTGGTTCTCTACTTCTAACTTATATTCTATGAATATCTCAAAAGGTTCGGACTTGTGTTTCAACAAGAACATATGTCTGAATCTTGAGAGATTATCAGAGAATGTAATGAAGTACAAAGAACCGGTATTGGCATGTGTAGACAGGGGACCTACATACATCAACATGTATCATCCCAAGAGTTCAATAACTCTTTCTCTGTTTCCAATAAACAGAGCTAGTGTCATTATATCTTTGTGACATGACTGGCAAGTTTCACAAGATGTAGATTCAAACTGATTTAAATATGCATCTACATGTAACTTCAGCTAGTCGGGTCATATTGATCTGACCTAATCTACAATACCTTAAGAAGGATCCGTTCATTTCTGAACTCTTCCTCTTATGTGTGTTCCATATACTAAGAACTGTAGTTTGATTTAGAACATCTACGCTTTTAGATAACGTGCCTGAACCGATCAACTTTTGATATAGGAAATGTTCAAAACATTATCCAACAATACAAAATTATATCCTTTCTTTACTAATAAAGAGACTGATATGATTTTGTATATCAGGTTCGGTATCTAATAACATTCGTTCAGAATCAATGTATTGGTAATACAGGGTGACAGTGACCAACAGACTTGGCTGCAACACTTGCCCCGTTTTCTGCCACATGAAACTTATCACCCGTTCTCAGTTCTCTACCTTTCTGTAGCCCTATGTAATAGATTACATATCTGGGATCCTGATCTGGTATCACATACCCAGGACGTAAAGGATACTGAGAAACAGTTCTCTGTAATGAACACACCCGAAGATGTTGCATCAGCATGCACTCTCTTCGTTTGGGCGGCATAGGAATTCTGGTAATCCCCAATTTCCTGCTCTGTCTTATAACTATTATAAGTGGGAGTGGGACCAACGTTCCCCAGCTCAGTATAACAAGCGGGTTCGGTCAATAATCTGTATTATTATCTTGATTAAAGCGTGATATGGTCGCTACCTGGAGAGAGAGCGAAGAAAACACTCAGCGTGCGCTCTGTCAAGAATAGATTGGTTATTATGTTATCTAATCAGGATGGCTCCCACTGCTTTTTATCAAATCTTCCTTCAAACCCTAAAAGGAAAGACTAGCCGGGATTAATTACAAATTACAAGTTCGCCAATCTTTCAGCCAGACCAGTGTCGGTACTTTGAGAGAGGTCCCCCGTGCTTTCGCACGAACCTAATTAATGTAAATCTCGTTTTCCCAGAGGCGTAACCTCGTTAACACCTTTCTAGACACCTACTTGATCGGCTAATTGTAATGTGTAAAACTCTTCCAGGAGTAACTCTTACTCGCAGTGGGTATCGGGATCCAACTATCTCATAGAAGGTATGCAATCTCATTGCAAATTTCAACACTTGAAACTCCCGATAATATTTTGCCCCTAGTATCCTATGACCTTGACGGAGGTCAACAAACCATAGGCTACTAGTCAAGTTCAACCCGTCATTTCTTGATCGAATTAAACCCACCCGCACGACCCTTGACGGAGGTCAACATGGCCGCACGACTACCCTAACTCAATCTGCATCATATGCATAAATAGATAAATACTAGTTAGCTACCGCACACTACGCCTTGACGGAGGTTAACAAACGTAGCACGAATACTAAATAGGACTTATCTGAAATGACGGAGGGCTACGACAGGTTTTTCTGAAAACCTACTGCGTAATGAACTTGATATCGTTGTAGGATCGAATGATTTTAAAATGGAGTGCTTTTGAGGCTTTTCTAGTTTTGCTAAAGGAGTCACTCCCGGTGAAAGGATCGTCGGTCCTTTCCTTGTCGAATGAGGTGCGGGATATATCATATATATCACTGTGCAAAGCAAAAACTCTTAAAAGCAATCTAAAGACAAACCGAATGTGTAGCATCTGCCAGTTATTGCTAAAGGAGTCACTCCCGGTGAAGGGATCTCGGTCCTTTCCTCATCGAATAAGGTGCAGGATATATCACATATACCGCTGTGCAAAGCAAGAACTGTAGCTACCTGTTTTATTTTGAAATTCGATTCAACAACATCTTAGGTTTCTTTTATTTCATTAATCACATTAACGAAGTCCCATCATTTTAGTACCTAAACATCACAGATAAATACGACGTACACTTATGCCATCTGCATTCGCCTCGATGTCCCCTCATACACCGTTAGGTTAGGTAACTAACGGCAGAGCGGGGCAAGGCTAGCGCGGGTGTAAAACATAAGTAACGTCTATATAATGTATCATATATACTATATACTGTATCTATCACAGAACATCACATGATCACATCACACATATCGCAGCAGAAGAAACATATGAAATATTGGATATACTAGGACGTCCGTGTTTTCAATACGAGCCAGTATAAAACACGGATTCCACGGTCGTGATGAATAGCCAAACCCGCACCCTTAGACCCCTACGAGAGCGGCAAGCAACCCTACCAATTCTAGAGTTAGGAGACCCGGACTCGACTCTTCGAGTTGGTCTCCCACTGGACTCCAGAACCCGGTTACTTGTGCCCTCCTCCTTGGGTCTATCCTAGTGCGGAAAAGTAAAAAATATACAAAGGTGACAACTTCCGCAACCTGGAAGTGCCCCAAATAAAAGAATATTACATACAAGTTTTTACATGAATGAAAATGAAAAACACTCATCTCACATAAAAACCCCCGGCTATTCAAATACGACGATCCAATATAACATATCCAGCAACACATAACATCACATGTCATCAACGTAAGTAAATATGCGTATCCCAATTGTCGTTGACATATAGCAACGAAACCGGCGATATCACATATTACACTTACGGTCACAGAAAAGAAAGTGTAAAACTACAACAGTTGGAATCCGCAATCCGCACAGACATCGCATGCCTAATCAAATGAATACCTTAGACATCACATGCCTAACAATTATAAACCCCGCATTTTAGTCTCAAAATCGAAAACACTTTTCAATATCAAGTCGGGCAATTCAATAAGATTCCCGACATCCTGATCGAATGCTCGTCGCAAACTTCTATAGACGGCCGCACCCCCGATACCGTCGACGAAGTGCACCAAGGCAGAACACCGCTACCGCGAGCACCCGGACGGATGCTTTCGGCGACGGGGTTCTCCTACAGTCACTTGGTCGGGGCTATGGAGTGAGGCTGTCTATTAAGTTTACCGGCGAATATCCGCGTACGCTACGTGATTGCGACGGACTTTTGATCACATCAAAATTCCGTGGCAACCGATCAAGTGAGACTAAACTGCTATGTTTATAACATTCATTCAGTTATCTTATAACTCCTTGTGAATTCCAATTATTGTATCCCATTCCAGATAAATAGAAAATGTTAAACTTTTCGATCAAACAGTCAAACACCCAAGTTTTCCCGATACAGATCAACTCATGAAATAAGTCTAACAACATTCAGTTCGTGCCTCAGTACCAACGGTCCAGCCGTAGAAGGGTCAAGCCAACGCCTCACATGTGGCACGCCGTACTGCCCCAAACCCGAAGGTTCAAAGGGCAGTTCAAGACGGTCACATAATCGAGTTAAGGTTTGTTGTCTTCTAGAGGGACCATCGCGTTACTTGCACTACTTAGAACGTCGTTAAACTTCGGAAAAATCCAACACTTGGAAATTTCCCAACAGGGGAAAAATTGGGTATTTATATCCGGTCGAACTTTTTAACATATTCTAAAATTTATCCGGAAAGCCACACAGACAAAATTTGATACTCCGATCGATATACCGAATCCCCAAATCAACCCAGAAAATTCAACTCTTGAATAAAATTTAAAAAATACCCAGAGAACTCAGCACAGTTAAATAGGAATTACTGTGAAAATAGGAGTCAAAAAGTCAACAGTGTTGCCGCGGAACCGCCGCTCCATGTGGGCTTAGGCCGCTCTTCCGCGGCGTTATGACGGAGTTAGGTCTCCGTTTTTCACAGTATTTCATAAAACACCTTGCTTGATTTTCTGGATATTTTTAATATGGAAAAATGCACTGTTTTGAAAAAAGTACAGAGAGCAAGTTTGGTTTGGGGATCCGGGTTCGTTCGGACTTCAAATTCCGTCTGGACTTCGCCTAAGGCTCTAGCTAGTCTCTGATACCACTGTAGGGTTCCTAGGCACTCTCAAGAGGTCTCACAAGGCATCAACCATGCCAATTTCAAAAATTCTAGGTGCCGAGAAACCCGACTACGGATCGTTGGCTAGAAAACAAGGCGAAAACATAAACTAGTTAACACTTAACTAAGAGATACAGAAATACAACCTTTGTAGATTCGGTTCTCCACCTCCATAGCTCCGCAATGAAGTCTCCTCGCTGTCCATAACAAGTCCCGGGCTCTAGCGTCGGCTTCATCGGAGAATGGACGGGCTAGGTCATCGATGTCCATGCCGAAGATGATCTACGTCGAGGCATCGCTAAATCAAGCTCCAACTTCACCAAGTCCAAAAACTTGTGAAGAGAACACACTCTACTACTTGGCAAGAGGTAGAGGATGAAGAAATAGGAAGTGGGTAGACTTTAGAATTGGATTTCTCACTTGTTTCATCAATCCACCATTGATGAAGTAAGGTTTCTTCATGAAGAAGAAGAAGAGGAAGAAGATGATAAGTTATAATAAGTCATTTAAAAAATAGAAAAGAATATGATACTTCTCATAATATTAACTATGGTTATGTGTAGAGAATTGACCATGCTTAAATCATTGGTTAGGGTTAAGGATGAGATAAGAATGGTGGTCAAGGTCAAAGCTTCATGAAGCTTCAACTAAACAACAAATTAAGCCACCATTCTTTTCTCTTTTCCATTTATTTTCCAAAATATATAAACAAATAAATAAATGAATAAATAAGTAATGAAAAATAAAACCTTAATTATATGTTTAACCATGGTTTAATTCTTTATACTTAACCAAGTAAACATGCATCATCAAACATGATACAATCATGTGTACAAAAGTATATCACATATACAATGTGCACAAACCGAGTGAGAAAATCCATTTAAAGTGAACCAATACTAGTTAATGCAAACTAATATATCAAATATATAATTATGCATTAAATCATTAAATCAACACTTGATTCAATGATCCGGTCATGTCGCATACAACCGACTAGTATACAATGTATCGACTTATCAAATCAATCCTTGATTCGATAACTAGGTTATATCACATACAACCATTCGATACATTCATCGCGAGAATGGAATACGGTATCACATACACGCATTATTCTCGGTCCCGCACATATCTCATATGCGCTCCTATTTCGTTTCGCTTGAGCCAGGAAAGCTCTGTGTAGGACTCTAAAGACTCGTCAATACGCCGGCAGCAGGTGATGATCATATCAAGCACTCACAAGCCGCAAGCGGTCTGCTAAACGTAACGGCCACCCGGGTATTGAGCGATCTGAAGATCGACGAGCAAGCCCGCTCACACTCCAGTGAATCCAACCAGTAACACTACCGTACAGTCCGGTCTGATCGTCTGATATGTCGCATATTTCGCCTAGGGGTGGTAAACGTCAGACCCCAATAGCTCGATAAGTCGTGTCGATATGAGGTCTATAACAATTCGAGAAACTACTGGTAACACTTACCAGTAAATCTCAGCAACCCTGGCCAGGGATTTCCTGTTATAGCCAATCGAACACAGCGCAACATCAACCCCCTATACCGGGAGAGACGAATCCCCTCCTATCGCTCATTGCCTCCATGTGACTCGGGACTGTACCCAAAAACCACCGTTTTGCACGCCCTCTTGGACGTGGTAAGATGGAAATCAAAGCACAGTGGGAACCACACAAGACTCTATGACGATCTCGGGTCAACAGACTAACCTGTACCAGTGTCATCAGAGAACTGCCATCTGACGTGAGGTATAATACCATCTGGGAGTTCTCGGCGAGTCCGTCCAGTGTACCCAGTCTCTACTGAGCACCCGTATATCATCTCTGATGTCAAACACCAATGGATATGGGATCATCCATCGCCCATCTGTATGGGTCGAGAAGGTATACGCTAGTCTACTCTGGTATATCGATGCCCCGTCTCGATACACCCACGACTAGGGACTTTGAAGGATGTACTTATAGACTACCATGTCCCCACTGGTATGATCCGCATCATAGTCGAGGTAGTCAAGCACACATCCTAAGGGCTTTACCAACGTGTAACAGAGAGACAAACAGTGTACACGTTAAGGTAAAGATCAACCAGATAGCATACTATCATGTCGAGCAAGAAAGTCCTCCCTATATATGTCCCAGCATCCACTACAATATACATCCTATGTATAGTAATGGCCTCTAGGGCATACATATAACTAACAAAATCAGCAAGAAAACCCATAATAATACAACGCACGACTCTAAGGTCGAAAGAATAACAACTCTAGTCTCTAAGTCTGAAATAATACATGTTTGGTGTATGGAGTTTACTAGATACAATAAATAAATAAAGTACAATGGTGGTCACGACACAAGTGAACCCACCTACCAAGCAAATCACCCAGAATGGAAGCAGTGTTCCAGCAAAGCCGTAACGGAACCTGTACGGCAAAACCTGCAAGAAACTGTGGCACAACGGGGATGAGTTGCCAACTCGTGAGTAGAAAACATCACAGAGCAGAAATCGTATGTATGACGCAATCCTAGGTCATACGATCAGTACATATAATCTCAAATGATAAGTCTCAAGCATGAAAAGGTGGCAAGGGTAAACATCTATACACAAGTGTAATCCCATGTGCTCGTGTCAGTGCCTCAGGTAGCAATGTATCATATGTATGAGGTATGAAAGTAATGTAATGAAATGAGTGAGACAACTGTTTTCTTTTATTGTTAAAGAGATATATGTATGTATATAAAACGAGCATCCTCAATGAAATCAATAGAGAAATCTGTGTCAAGTATCGACACAAAACATAAATCCCAATATCTCAATATCTCAGGCTCCGGCTGCCCGGACTAACCTGTATCATCAAATCTCAAATATCACTATCTCAGTGTCTCAAACCTCAAATATTAATATCTCAAGCTCCGACAGAACGGATCAGCCTATAACCATCTCATCACTCCGGCCGGTATCCTCCGGATAGCCGACGAGTCCAAAAAATATCACCGGTAGGTAGTGCTCCCTCGCCAAGCTCATCGAATACAACTCGAACTTCTTGCCCTGGGGTACCTTACCGGGCCCACCATGTACACGAGACGGTTCATCCAACTCCTCGAATCGGGTCTCGAAATCCATCAGCAATCATGAAAACTCATGGTGGACGACTCATGCATCATGGGAAAACCGCAATTTGCATTTAAAAATGATGATACTAAGTTTTTATTAAATTCTTGTGGTTTTCCCCCAAATCCAGAAATCTCATGTAAATCCGAAATCATCAAAATCATGATACCAATAAACAGTGAATACCGGCATAAATCTCCATAATACTGCATAGCCAATGAATATATGAATGCACATAATATCATGCAATGAATGCAATATTTAAACTTAGCATATGGAAGGTATAACAGATTGCCACTATCAGTTATCAAGCTATGTAAATGAAAAGGTATTTTCTAAAGTGTACGTGATATGGCAACTACCGATGATGATGTGTGTGAGCCGGCAAGTAAGTGTATGTGGAACATACGCATCATCGGTAATGGTGCTGGTGTCCTGACAGCATGATATCAATAATGGTATATGAAATCACAATATAAGCATGCGATGCGAAGCGAACAGCAATAATGTGCGGGAGCTGAATGATAAACACAATGATAACTAATCTACATTTAATATAAATACACGTCATACAGTGGTGCCAGTTGAAATAACACGAATCGTGGTGTTTTGAAAATAAGGGTTGCGGTGTTTTTAAGAAAAGATACGTTCTTTGAAATATTCGTAGAATCCCTTGCCCCGTCTTTAAAATACACACGATTCGTTATGTTTTGAAATAGGTATGAGTCGAATCTAATCTATCAACTACACTAACTATAGGGATGAGCTAACAGGCTAAACGAAAGGTAAGGAAACCGCCTAACATCTGAGTCGATACATATATATATATATATATATATATAATAGTCGGTGATCCCGTCTCAAAAGTATCCCATACGATACAATATCTATAATATGACATCCTCAAGTCAAGAGTACGGATCTATCATCAATATATAGCTTGTACGTAAATCCGTCGTACGGCATCCCAAATCTAGGTATGGGTCAAATATCATATTTATCACATTATTCATATGGTATCCTCTTTATCAAATATCATGATCCGGGTACTGATCTACGTCTAGTATAATACTGATACCATCTATGTATGCATGCGTGTGTATGAAAACACCATGCCAAAAGAACCCTCTAAACATCATGCCGTATCTCAAATACGATCATGTCACATCACCGATCTCACGGCCTCAAGCCCAATTTCATCGACTCATCATAAATCCCCAAATACTATCCTCATAATCCGTGTATATGTATACGTATATATATATATACATAGTCCCATACCCATGTGTATATATATATATACATATCCCCATATACGCACAGGTAAAAGAAAGAATGTATGCAAGTATGTGTGTATGTGTGGGTGCAACCACTACTCTAGGTTTTCGCTACTAACACTAAACCAATCCAAGAATACCTAGAATCCATCTGTATTATCAATAAACTCAAAACAACATATAATATATATATGTGTGTATACATATTCGTATACATCACAACGAACTGCGGGGGTGCTATACGCCATCCACCCGACTTCCCCCGTAGATATAATCTACTCACCTTGCTCCCGTATGCTGTTGCCGATGTCGCCACGCGCTTGCTTGTCGTCTCGAAGTCTTCACGAGGATACCTACACATCATAACGTAATCGCAATGTGCATTAGAATCCAAGTCAAAACCGAAACGATGCGCTAAAGGCCTATAGGTTAAAACCTATGGACCACGCTTTCAAAACCACCAAATAACACTTGATTTCGACGTGCAAATGTCAAGTGATCGAAGTACAACATAGATACAAAAATCCAGAATGCAAAATACGCAAAACGAAACCCCGAATCAAAATAGCAACTCTTAAAAATGGTCCCAGATTTTACCCTAGGTCAAATAAGCCAATTTTGCATATGGCAAGGGTCTAGTTTACAGGAGATGGAGCTACAGGCCAAACACGAACCCATATAGACCAAGTCTGGCCGCAATTTGCTGCCAGAAGGATTAAATTTGCGGCCATAGAGTGGATCCAGGGGATGGGGTCTTAGGTGGTGCTTCCTAGGTGCCTGCATGTATCACTGTCCTTGCTAAAAAATTTTCAGGTCACCCGAGAGTTAGCATATTTCATTAAACTCTACAGAATCCACAATTCTTCCGATATCGGGTTTTCTAAATCCGTATTCCGGGGTTCTCGTCTCTGGTTTAGGTCTGAATTCTGGCACTAGGGGGTTTGTGTAGCCTCTACTAAGCTTAATTACATATCATAACTCAAGAATTCTATAAACCGTTACTAGAATTTCACAAGTCTCACTAATCGACACCAAATCGGTTCTAATTTAACATGGACGCAAAAGCAATAGAAATACTAGGCTAATGGCTAAGAGAATACCTCATTTGGCAACTCAAGAAAGTTCTTGAGTTTCCCCAAGTGTCCAAAATGCAAGCTTTCTTGGACCAATGTGTTGCTAAAGAGCTCATGCACATTTTTTATGAAATGGAGATAGGGTTTTGAGGTGTTTTTAATGGTGTTTTGGAGGCTGTAGTGGAGGCAGGAGAGAGGGGGCAGCAGCAGCAGCAGCAAAGAGAAAGAGAGGGGAGAGGAAATGATTGGAGGAATGAAGAGGGAATGGCTCAAGACCAAGGTTGACCCCTCATCCTCTCTTTCTCTCTCTTGCCCATACCTCTATATTCTATTTTTTTCTTTTCTTTTTCCTATTTTCTTTATCTTTTCTCTTCTTAAATTAAAACCCATACCATGCATGATAAAAGAGAAGGCATGAAAGAAGAATGTAACAAGTGCTAAAAAAAGACATGTGCATGTTTTGCACAAAACAAGCTTAATGCGCGATCAGCGATATTTAATCGCGATTAGCACTAAATTAATATCAAATAAATCATAAACCTTCATAATTTGCATAATTCACATAAAGCACTCTCTTTTTAATAATTTTCATAATTTTTCAAATTTTCCCCCATTTATCGGTATTTAATTATACCGCCTTATTAAAATATTCAATATTTTATTATTTAATTATAAAAAATCCCAAAATAATATTTTATTTTTTTCTGAAATGTTACACGTACAAACGTCAAGTGAACGATACGAACACAAATATCAAAACTTAAATCCATAAACATCGAGGATTTCAAAATAGCAACTCATGAAACTTGCTCCAGATTTTAGTTCAAGTGAAATTTGGCTAAACAAACAGTACTGGGGTGATTACAGGGGACATATGAACTAAACAAGCAACCTGGGCACCAAATTCCTCCATGTTGCCGGCCACAATAGCCTAAAATCCAGCCACCTCGGTTATGCTGGCTCCGTTTGGGTTCGTACTTGCAGGGTGTCCTCCTAGTGTCCAATCTAGGTCTCTAGTATTGTTTGCTTTTCTAGTAAAACTCCCGGGTCACTCCAAATTCCCTGTAGGCCACCAATTACACACAAAACCGTCATTTTAAAATTTCAAATCCAAATTGTTTTGTTTCTGTTTGGTCTGGGTTTCTAACATTTAGGGGGGGTTTAAGGTCACCACTGAAGCCCATAGCACTATCACAACTCAAGAATCCCTCAAACCTCATCTAGAAATTTTCAAATCTCACTAAACATCACTTAATCACTTCTAAACATGCATGGAAGCTAAAGTGAATGTAATACTAATCTAATGGTGTAAGAATTACCTCATTTGGCAACTCAAGAATATTCTTGAGTTGCCCCGAGTCTTCAAAATTCGATTTTTCTTGGTCCAAAGTGCTTGTAGTAAGCTTGTGCATGTTTTTAATGAAATGGGGATAAGGTTTTGATGTGTTTTTCATGGAGTTGTGAGGGGTTTGAGGTGGTGCGAGATGAGGGCGGCCATGGTGTGAGAGGGAGAGGAAGAAGAATGATGAAGAGATGAAGAGGGAACACTATGGTCAAAGGTCAAGACCCCTCACCCTCTCTATATCTCTCATGCCCATGCTTCTTTGTTTATGCATTTTCTTTTCTTTTTGTTTTTCTTTTGTTATCTTTTCTTTTCTTTTGAATTAAAACCATGCATGAAAAGAAAAAGGAAACCATGGTAGAAAATTTAACAAGTATTTGTAAATGTGACATGGTGCATGTAATGTGTACAAAACCGGATTAATGCAAGATTAGCGATATTTAATCGCGATTAGCATTAAAATGGAATATAATTAATCATAAAATTTTATAATTTGCTTAAATCATATAAAACGCCCTCATTTCAGTAATTCCTATAATTTTCCAAATATTTCACAATTTATCGGTATTTAATTACACCGCATTCATAAAATATTCATAATATTTATTATTTAATTATAAAATTCCCAAAAATAATATTTTGTTTTTCTGAAATGTTACAGGACCAAATAGCGAGGTCACTTGGGAGGCTGAGGATGCGATGCGGAAGAAATTGCCATATCTTTTTGAAGGTACGTGTAGTTATGTTTTAAATTCGGGGACCAAATTTTTTTTAAGGCGGGAATATTATAACAATTTGAAATATTTTAGATAATTAATTAATTTATTTATTTAATAAAATATGTTAATTTAAATCTTGTTGTAACATAAGACCTTTTAATATGTAGTAGGTTAAATTAGTAAAGAAAATAGTTTATTTATATGATAATAAATGTCATGAGGGGTTTTGTGAAAAGTTTAATTAATCTTGGAAATTGGAAATGTTGTGAGGGTTTATGTGTAAAAGGGCTAGGGTCATGGTTATGGTTAAACTAAACCCTTGGAATATCATAACCTAGGTGACACTTCATGCTTGCATGGGATTTTCATGTTAACACTTCATACTTTCATAAACCTTGCATGCTTACACCTCCTCATTGCATAGATACACCACACTTCATCTTGGTGACACCTCCTCCTAAACCTCATCATTCCCTTGTTCTTATCTTTTCTTTTATTTCAGTTGAGATTATTAAGTTAGAAACAAAAGTTATTCATTAGGAAATAAAGAAAATCCTAGAACACCAAAAAAAAAGAGAAGAGAAGAGCAACTGAGTGCCTAGGATCACTACCACCACCCTCAAGCTAGGATCTTTTGAGCTTGTGCATCTTGGAAGGAGCTTTTTCAGTGATCTTTCTGTAGGTATAATCTTTAACTCTGCAGATTTTTAGTTCTGTACTGTTTATTATAGAAGTTTGATATCGGAAATGTCGTATTTAAATTCTTTAGGCTCTGTTTTTGAATCTGCTATATTTTAGATGATAATTAACAAAATCAAACAGTGCCTTCATCTTGTAATTTGGACCTAGAATAACCACTAGGAAAACGAACCCTTTTCCTCGGATTTTGGCCGGCGACACCTACCTAAAATCCGAGCTCACCGGGTCTTCAATGGAATTTGGTGTTGATTTTTATAGGGTAGCTCCCTGTGTTTATGTTAGGATGTCTGGTATAGGTAGTTTATGTTATATATTCAGTATATAAAATCTAGAAGCAAATATCTGTTTTGGGGTTAAAATTCTAAAATACGACACGGATGTTTCATGACACGTTTCTGTTTTTCTGTTACGAACAGCGAAGGATTTAAATCCAATTAGTGTAAGTATTAGATAGTTTACAAAATTCGTGCGTAGCATATTTAGTACGTAAATCTTGTAGTTTCACGTTTTCGCCGTATCGGAGCTTAGTCGTTTCTTCTACGAAGTTAATTTCGATGTAAGATTCGAATACGGAAATTTCAGAGGCCGCAAGGAAAGGAAAGGGATTGATGATATCCGAGTAGATTCAACGTATTCCGGTGAGTAGACTAAACATCTACCGGGGGATTTTGTATGGATGGCGTAATACGCCCATAGATTTAAGTGTAGTTATAATTGCTTCTTTGTGTATAAAAATTGAATTTAGCAACTCCACCATATGCATTCATATATATAAATTGTCATGTTTAACCATTGCTAGAACACTGCACAAATTATCGAGGAGTAATGTTGCACGTGGACATATCTACATGTAACACTACACCTCGTCGATATTGACATGTCACATATACACTTAGTACTTATTATGTCACATATGATTCATTTTATACCTTAAACATCAATAATGGTAGTTAAATTGCAACAATGTTATTATGAACATATATCATGCTTCATTTCAAGTATTATTAATTATGACAAAAGATGCATTGGATTATGCGGATTTCTGGTTTTGAGTTTTATGTGCTATATAGTATATTCGGTGATTCTTCATGATTGATGTGACATGTCCACCATGAGATGTTTTTATGATTTGGTTTTATTCCGAACTGAGTAGGGGAGCTATACGGTTGTGGATTTTTACGTTATCCGGACTGAGTGAGGGAGCTATACAGTCGGATTCATGGTGGACCCGGTCGAGACCGAGGGGCAGGAAAGCCGCAGTAAAGACGGGGAGCCTAGCGAGGATACACGATACCGGAGATAGTTGTGAAACACGGCGGATATCTAGATGATACCGACCGGTGTTATTGATTGATAGGATCATTCGGGGAACGATGCCTGATGGGAACAGAAGATTTGTGTCGATTTTGGACACGGAAAAATGAGCCTTATTTGGAAATAATTGATGAGATTTTCATATTTTTCTTTATACATTTAGTAGTACATTTTCATGCTTCCACATGTTCCTCATATATAATACTCATCTTTATTGTAGTTAACTCTAGATCGTCATACTTATATTATCAGCTGTTAGATATTAGTTTTATTCACTGAGTTGGCAACTCACCACCGTTGTGCCATAGTTCCTTGCAGGAGACGCGTGGACACGTAGCAGTAGCGCGGATCCACTTATCAGCTGTCATCGTTTATTTTACTAGGTGGGTTACTTACGTAGTAACCTCCGATTTTGGTATATGTATATTGGATCTAGAAATTCTCCATCAGACCCTGTATATTTGACTTAGAACGAGATATGTTGTATATATTTGTTTTGATTAAGTGAGATCATCTAGTAGTATTAAAATATGCTTTCTTTACTTATGCATGAAATTCTCCGCTTGAACGTCGTATTATTGGTGCATATTGATTTCTGATGTTTGTTGTTGTTTGCTATCAACTAGGGATGCAACTTATTTAAACACTTTATAACTGCTTTTATTAATGATTAATAAGGAGGTGTTGTCGAACATTTTAAATGCTAAAAATCAGTTATTTAGATTTCATTTTTCAAATCATTCGACATACTACCTTATTCTTTTACTTAAAAACTAAAATTTTCTAAATTCCGCAAAAACGTTTTTGATCTTGGTTTTTGGCTTACTCAGATTGTGTCAACATCTTTAAATGTCATACAATCTAAGTGCCGGTCACATCCAAAAATTCAGGTCGTGACAATATCAAACCTAAAACCCTAATCATCTAGTTAACGATCTTGTTTAGTGTAGATTAGCACCCCGAAAAATTAAAAAATGGCATGCTTGATGCTTGTAAAACCCAGTGGGGTGCTAGCGTACACTTTCGCTAACGAGAGTCAGGGAGACCACTACTTGGGTCTAAGGGACTACTACACGGAGCTTTAGAAGTGAAGGACCAGTCTACAAAGGTTGTATTCCTATATCACTTAGTATAAAGTTGTTTACATGTTTTAAAAACCCTAATTCTCTAGTTAGATCCTTGGTTCGGATTTGTTAGCACACTAGATTCTTATAAAATTGCATGCTTGATGCCTTCATAAACCTAGTAGTCGCGCTAAAGAACCCAACATTCATAACCCAATGAGCACCTGCATACTATCTTAGGTGAACAATCCGACACCATTGACTTATGAAACCTGGCCACCGTCCCTCGTCGGGGTCTCGATAAGTATACACTAGTCTACTCTGGAGTATCGATGCCCAGTCTCGATACTCCCACGACTAGGAACATTTAAGGATGTGCTTATAGACCACCTAGCTTCCACGTATATAATCGCCATCATAATGTTGGTAGTCAAGAAAGAATCCTGAGGGCTCTATCAATATGTAATAGTGATCTGTAATACCACATAAAACTTGTACATGATGATAAAGACAATCCAGATAGCATACTATCATCTCGAGTAAGACTGTTCTATCCGTATAGGTCCTCCCTCAATCATCATAATCACCTGCCTGTGATTACGATAATTGCCTTGAGGGCACTATAGCCAACAATCTCCCACTTGCACTTAAGGCTAATTATTGCGATGTCACATACTCACAGCCCGTGTGATACCGAACACCCAACTTTATTAATCAGTCTCATAAGGCTCGTTTGTGAAACTATTGTGTTCGAGAAAAAGCCTTAGTGAGTGGATCCACTCCAATGTTTCTTTCTTTATCTCTCTATATCTCTACTTCGTGGAGAAAGACTATCTCCCGAAATGAGCAATACTTGTTGTTCATATCAGATTTTTGCATTTTTATACCGCCCAATTTTTATCACATTGCTTATCGGTAGGTACTCTTGAGCCGTGTTTGCTAGTCAATTGCAGGATACAGGTTCTCGGCTCTAAACATTGAAATTCATGGAAAAGCACGACAAAACCCGGATTCCTGCCAACCACAGATAAAACACGGGTCTCCGCTCTCTATCCGTATGTTGCCACACACCAGTTTAAGAGACAAAATGGCAAATCAATGTCATTTTCATGCATAAGGCTCAATGGCAACACAAGATCCAAGAAATCTACGCGGAGCTCGAGGAAATCATGATAAAAAGATCCACATCAAATCACCTTTTGATCAACAGAAATTCTGGAAAAACCGTGAAGAAATTATGAGAAAAAACATATACCAGAATAAAGAGCACAGCAGACCAAACAAAGCCACCAAATTTGAAGGCCCAACTGCCTACTATGGCCGCGGAACCGCGGCCTAAGCATGCTTAGGACACGGAACCGCGGCCGTACGGTGTCGGCAGTGGGTAGGGTTTTAGGGGCAATTTTGTCATTTCATGAAGGGTCAGAATTTTGCCCTAGATTTCCATCTCCCTACCTATAAATAGCCCAGAACTTGCCAAACCCAAGGGTGAATAATCTTTTATTTAGATTTTGGGTTATATGTTGTTGTTCTTCTTCCTCCTCTCATCTCTTCTCCATTAAAAAACTTGTAGTGAGCTTTTGTGAGTGAAGCATGAATAAAGGAGTTCTTGTTCTTACCATGCTTGTCTTTTTATTTTGTTAACTATTATTGCTTGTAATTTTCATTTGCTAATTTAGTTGTTGTTATTTGTGTTTGTTTCTTTCTTGTTCTCTTTTCCTTTATCCTTAAACAACCATGATGCTTACGTTTGATCCTTGCCGAGGTGAGGTGGCAAATAACTAGTTGTATTCTTCTAACCTCTTTCTTTCTATCTTCCTCCTTTGTTTTATTTTCATTTTTCTTGTAATGGGTGAGTAGTTTCCATACTTGTTAGGGTAGGATAAAGGATGTTTGAGAGAAGGAAATCTCTCTCACTCTTTCCTTGCCCAACATCTTAAATCGAACTCCCGTTAATTGAACCACAATCCGCTCCCTACGGCACCATATCCTACATGATAGCGGTGATTCCGTAGTGAGACCGGTTGTGGTTGAATTAACCGGAGGTTAAGGTTAGGAGCCAAGAACGGACGGACAAGCACCAAAAGAAAGAACTTATGTGTTGGAAAGCCTAGCTTATACTCGCAAGTTCCTTCCTAGTCGTGCTAATCCCGTTGTTGCCGATTACCGTAACACCGATATTAAGAGTGGCAACGAAAGAAGTGAGCAACTCTTAACTCAAACTAACCTAATCCTAACCCTAACAAGCTCTCTATATATATCATTTTAGCACCTAAGTAATCTAAAAACAAACCTGGAAAATTGGACTTAACTCGTTAAAGCACATAGAAAAAGATTCCCATCTCCCTGCGGACGACCCGTACTCAACCGGCTAGCTACAAGCGAAACTGTCTTGATTGCGGTAATTAACTAAACTTGAACACGCGAAAAACTCTAACAATCAAATGGCGCCGTTGCCGGGGAGACGGTAGTTTATTTCTTTGTGTAATTTCGGGTTAATTTGTGAATATAAATATAACCGAAAAACAAAAAAAAAATATACATTGTAAAAAAATCATCTTGTTATTTTTGATTAGTTTTTGTGCAAGTGTGCAGTATAATACGAAGTTCGAGTTCAGTGCGAAATACGTGGGAAGTTAGACCCATATCTCGCAGCTACACCGGGACGGATCAAGACTAGAGCCAACGGTCTTCTGTAAAAATCTGGAGCAGATACAGTGAGCAAATCAAGATTCAGGAAATCCAAATAAGAAAAGGACAGACAAAGCAGCACACACCAGAAAAATAGAGCCCCAACTCCACCATATTGCCGCGAAACCGCGGCATAAGCAAGCTTAGGCCGCGGAACCACGGCCATTTAGTGCCTTCAGGGTGCTAAAAAATTTTTTTAGTCTCTTTTCTCTCCCCCACTCCTCTGAACTCCACTGAACTGTGTTTTCTACAGCATTCTTTGCGCAGATTCTCTTCCCCCTTCCAATAAATTGTTTTTGTGCAGGATTCTTTGCGCCGTGCTAAAAAATAAAAATTGATTGCAGTTGATTTGTTACTGCTTTGCATTTATTAATACAGACTTTAAGGGGCTTGAAACCAATCCAGATTGGGTGGGGATTTCATCACCCTTCCCAGGACCCCAGAAATCACAAAAAGCATATGCATTGACCATTGTTAATTAAAAAATACTAGACTCAGCCCTAAAAACTTCGCGCTCAATAGGACAAAGGACTAGTTACAGGCATCGGCCGTTTATCCTATCCTGACTTTGCGATGTCTAGGAAAGTGTGTCCAAGGCAAGTGGTTACTTAATTAGGACCATTACTTACGTAGTGGGGAGCTTCCCACTTACCTGGCACTTACCTGGCCGCAATTGGCGGAGAAGAGGCTGTTTGAGGTCCTATTTCTAGCACTTTGGAACAGTTAGGAGCTGTCTAGCTGACCTAGGTGACCCTAGATCTAAGTGTGATTGTGCATTTCTTGTTTGTGATTGCTTGAAGCCGTAAGTCCGTACATATTTCTGTAAAGCTCTTTCTAAAAAAAAAGTCAAAAAGGAAAGAATCAAAAACTTTTATAAAAACTTGCCCTTTGTCACCAAAATCCCATTTTTCACCCACCACCCATCGTATTTCTCCATTGACGTTTTCTTACCCTCACCTTCTCCGCTTTGAATATACTAAATTCGTTTAGTGTATGTCCGCTTGGACTCGGGACACTAGCGCCCGCTTAGTCCGCGTTACGTCAGTCGCTACCGACTACGCGATCGACTCAGATGTCGAAACTCCGTCCACGCCTCATTCACCCTTACCTTTGCCGGCCAACTCCGACGTTGACCGGAATTCTGTTCATACATCCTCACCTTCACCTTCACCAACCTCTTCTTCCGCGATCTCAGGATTTAATCCAAACATCCCTTTGACTCCCTCAGGATTGATTCGACCTCCTATGGATACGAATAACCTACCACCACCACCTGTTGTAGCGCCACAGCGAATCGCGCTCCAGGATCGTTTCTATCCCACCCGTTCTGCACTTCCCACCTGTCTTTCCTTCCCACCGGCCAATGGGGATAATTTTGAAATTAAGCCCAATTCATTAACATGCTTCCAAAATTTCATGGGCTTGAATCTGAAGATGCCTATATCTTCATCAACAAATTTCAAAGCGTTTGTGCCATGATGAAAACCACCCAGCTGTCGGACGATGCTATACGGCTACGGGTCATTCCGTTCACTTTGTGCGATCTTGCTGAAAAATGGCTGTATAGCACCGCGTCCCACTCCATAACCAGTTGGGACGAGTTTGTTAAAGCGTTTCTCAAAAAATTCTATCCGAATCATAAAACCGCAAGGATCCGTAACGAAATCAACCAATTCTCTCAGCTTCCTACTGAACCCTTCTGGAAGTGCTTTGACCGGTATAAAGACCTTCTTGTTCAGTGCCCTCACCATGGTATCGAGAAATGGCAACTTTGCCAAACCTTATACGAGGGCCTGAACCCAGCAACCAAGCAGTTGTTGGAAACCATTTGTCAGGGCCACTTCCTATCGAAATCTGATGAGGAAGAGTGACAATTCTTCGACGACCTTGCGGAACAAACGCTACAATGGGAGAGCACCAGACTGACTTCTTCTTCTTGTACCTCCACTTCTACCGGTCAGTCTAGGGTAGGAATTCACCAACTTGATATCTCTATTGCGATGAAAGCTGAAATGGCTGCAATAACGAGAAAACTTGAAGCGATAGAGAGCAAATTTTCTTCTCCTGCTCTTGCCCCTGTTCATCCCCTTCGTACCATTTGTGCTTGTTGTTCCGATCATTCTCACTTAACCGAAGAGTGTCCTTACAATCCACCATCGCAAGGACAGGATCAGGTTAATGCTGCATTTCAGCAAAGACCGAGGAATGATCCATACTCTTCCACCTACAATCCCGGTTGGAGGAACCACCCCAATTTCGCCTGGAATCAGAATCAGCATCTATTCCAAGGCAACAATTTCTAGAGGCCCCCTCCGCCGCAACAACAAGCGCAACAACAAACTCAACATCAATTTCAGCTGCCCTTCCAACGCCAACCTTTTCAAAATCAGACGAACAACTTTGCTCCCAACAATTCTTTTCCTCAAAACAACTTTGTTCCATCAAACAACGATAAGGTTTCCTCGCTAGAACGAAGTCTGGAGGCGTTCGTTAAACAATCGACACAATCCACGGCCAACATCCAGTCTTCCATTCAGTCCTTAGTGCAACACACTGCCGCTCACGGGCAAAGCATCAAAACCATCGAAGCCCAGATTGCACAACTGAATGCGGCCTTAAGCGAGCGAGAGAAGGGGAAGCTTCCGTCCCAACCACTCCCAAATCCCGGTCACCCACATAATGTACATGTTTCTCTTGAACAACAGAACTATAATGTGAGTGCCGTGACTACATTGAGATCGGGAAGGATGCTGCAAAACAACATTGGCACACGGATCGACGATGACACCCAGGCCGCTTCTTCTTCTTCTTCTTCTTCTGAGCCTATTCTCCATTCTTTAAAAGGCTCTTCCTCTTCTTCTGCTCTAAACGGACCCATTTCTCACTCCACGAAAACACCAGCTCTGGGATCCGTTCCAACTCCACAATCTCCTCCACAAGCATTGGATTCAACCAAATTTAAAAATGTTCCATTTCCAAACCGGTTGAAGTCCAATAAACAAAATCCACAAATGGAGAAGATTCTGGAGTTGTTTAAGCAGGTTAACATTAACATTCCCCTTGTAGATGCTGTCCAACAAGTCCCGTCTTATGCGAAAATCTTAAAAGACTTGTGCACAAAAAAGAGGAAGTCTCAGGTACCCAAGAAAGTTTTCTTGGCTAGTGCTGTGAGTGATGCTCTTACCCAATCTTTACCTCAAAAATGGAAGGACCCTGGCTGTCCTACGATTTCTATTACAATTAGGGATAAGAACATCAACCGCGCACTATTAGATCTTGGTGCCAGTGTTAACCTGCTTCCGTACTCAGTATATGAGCAACTAGGTGTAGGAGAGCTGAAACCCACAAACTGTACTCTCCAAATGGCCGACCGATCAATCACCCATCCTAGGGGTGAGCTAGAGGATGTGTTAATCAAGGTTGGGGACTTCATATTCCCCGTTGACTTCATTGTATTAGACACACAGCCTGTAGCTAACTCCCGAAATCAAATTCCGGTGATACTCGGTTGCCCATTCCTTGCAACCTCAAATGCTGTGATCAATTGTCACAATGGTTCGATGAACCTATCGTTTGGAAATATGACAATTGAACTCAACATTTTTAGGTTGGGGAATCAGCCCTCCGAACCTAATGCTCATATATTAGACGTTTGCTCGATCCAGGAGATCACCCCGGAAGAGTGTGAATTCGAGGAGTTTCTGTTCGATCACGATAACCTTAACGCCACTAGTGCGTTCCTCTTCGAACGTGCTGCTGTTTCTGCGCCCGACAATGACTACGAGTGTTTCACTTTCTCGAACGATCTTAGCCACTCACCACCCGAGTTTGAATCCTTCGAATTTCCGGATGAGTTACCTAAACCATCCAACTTGGTCGCTTACACTCGTTTTGAACCCTTGCTGGAATCCTTTGAGTTCGAGATTTTTTCACCAATCTTGCCTTCAATCATTTCACCTCCAACGCTCAAACTCAAGCCTTTGCCATCTCAACTTAAGTACGCTTACTTAGGTGAGAACGAGACCCTCCCTGTTATCATCTCGGCTTCTCTAGCTCCCGAGCAAGATAGAGCCCTTCTCGCGGTCTTACACAGCAATAGGCAAGCTTTTGGCTGGTCCATGGCGGACATCAAGGGGATTAGTCCCCTAATCATTGAACATCACATTCATCTAATGGATGATGCCAAACCAGCCAGGGATCCACAAAGACGACTCAACCCAGTCATGAAGGAGGCTGTGAAGAAGGAGATCGTAAAATGTCTGGATAGTGGTATCATTTACCCTATCTCTGATAGTCAGTGGGTTAGCCCCATTCACGTTGTCCCCAAGAAATCAGGCATAACGGTCATCACTAACGAGGCGAATGAGTTAATCCCTACTCGTACCCAAACTGGGTGGCGAGTATGCATCGATTACAGAAAACTCAACGCCGCAACGCTGAAGGACCACTTTCCGCTACCTTTCATTGACCAAATGCTTGAACGATTGGCCGGACACCAGTACTACTGCTTTCTTGATGGCTACTCCGGCTATAATCAAATTCCCATCGCCGAAAAAGACCAGGACAAGACCATATTCACTTGTCCTTTCGGCACGTTTGCATATCGTCGCATGCCCTTTAGGTTATGCAATGCGCCCGCTACCTTCCAGCGGTGTATGATGGGAATCTTCTCAGACATGGTGGAGAAATTCCTGGAGATCTTCATGGACGATTTCTCCATCATCGGCGATTCCTTTAACGAGTGTTTGCTGCATCTTGACGCTGTCCTTACCCGATGTAAGAACAAGAACCTCACTTTGAATTGGGAGAAGTGCCACTTCAAGGTGCGCGAAGGTATTGTCTTAGGACATATCAATTCACAAAATGGCATAGAGGTTGACAAAACGAAGATTGAGGTCATTTCCAATCTCCCTCCTCCAAGATGCGTCCGAGACATCCGAGCCTTCCTTGGCCATGCCGGTTTCTATAGACGGTTCATCAAGGACTTTAGCAAGATTGCTAGGCCCTTGACTCTTTTGCTGGCCAAGGACACGCCATTCGACTTCAACTCGAGCTGTGTGACTGCATTCGAGTCATTAAAAAATCACTCACTTCTGCCCCCGTGCTTTCTTCACCTGACTGGACGCACCCATTTGAGATTATGTGCGATGCATCTGACTTTGCCATTGGTGCTGTCCTTGGACAACACATCAACAAAATGCCGCACGTAATCTATTATGCTAGCCGAACCCTGAACGACGCCCAACTGAATTATACAACAACTGAGAATGAATTCTTGGCTGTTTTATTTGCTTTAGAAAAGTTCAGGCCTTACCTCATCGGCTCTCCAGTCATTGTCTACACTGACCATTCTGCTCTGCGCTATCTTTTTGCAAAGAAAGATGCAAAATCTCGGCTAATACGTTGGATCCTCTTGCTTCAAGAGTTTGACCTTGTCATCAAGGACAAAAGAGGATGTGAAAACGTAATCGCCGACCATCTCTCACGACTTCCTTCTTCGTCGTCGCCTCAACTTCCGATCAACAACGTTTTTTCGGATAAACAACTCTTGACAGTATCTCGCGAACCCTGGTTCGCAGATATTGTGAATTATTTGGCCACAGGATTACTACCGACTGAATGGTCACGTCAGGACAGACTTCGATTCTTATCCCAAGTAAAACACTTTTACTGGGAAGAACCCTATTTGTTCAAGTACTGTCCCGACCAGATTATTCGTCGGTGTGTCCCTGACGATGAATTCAAGAGTGTGCTGTCATTTTGCCACGACCAAGCATGTGGCGGGCATTTTGGCCCCAGAAAGACAGCTGAGAAGATCTTGCAATGTGGTTTCTACTGGACACAACTCTTCAAAGACGCTCATGACTATTGCAAGACTTGCTCCCGGTGCCAACACTTGGGCCGGATATCCCGGAGGAACGAGATGCCGCTCCAACCAATCTTGGTTGTGGAGATTTTCGACGTTTGGGGGATCGATTTCATGGGGCCGTTTACCAGCTCTTTTGGGAACTTGTACATCCTTCTCGCAGTTCATTATGTCTCTAAGTGGGTCGAGGCTGTGCCCAGCCAGACTAACGACAACAAGGTTGTCGTTAGGTTTCTTAAAGAAAACATTTTCTCCCGGTTTGGGCACCCCCGAGCAATCATTAGCGACAATGGAACTCATTTCTGCAACAAGACTTTCGAGGCCTTGATGCGGAAGTATTCCATTAATCATAAGCTATCTACGCCCTACCACCCACAAACCTGTGGGCAAGCCGAAGTTTCAAATCGGCAAATCAAGCAGATACTGGAGAAGACGATTTCCAAGAACCGTAAGAATTGGTCGCTGAAACTCACTAATGCCCTTTGGGCATTTCGAACCGCTTATAAGACGGATCTTGGCATGTCTCCCTATCGGCTTGTGTACGGGAAAGCTTGCCACCTCCCTGTCGAAATAGAGCATCGCGCATTTTGGGCGAAAAAGGAGCTAAATCTTTCTCTCGAAGATGCGGGCAGCCATCGGAAGCAGCAGTTGAACGAATTAAGCGAGCTTAGGGATGAGGCTTACGATAACGCGGTTGTCGTTAAGAACCGAACGAAGGTGTTTCACGATAAACACCTTTTGCGCAAAACTTTCGTACCTGGTCAACAGGTACTGCTTTACGACAACCGGCTACACTTCCATCCAGGAAAGCTCAGATCTCGCTGGAAAGGGCCGTATTTTGTGCGGAATGTGTATCCGCATGGCGCTGTGGATTTGGAGAATCCAAAGGACGGTTCATTTTTCAAAGTAAACGGACACCGACTTAAGCCGTACCTTAGCGCCGAACCAACAGAGGAGCTCCTGGTCTTACAGGAGCCGGTTTACCCTGCATAATCTTCCTCTGCCTACCACCAAACTTCGGTTATCCAGCCAAGAACAGAGGACACTGTTCCAAATAAGTTTAGGGGTATGTATATATTTGTGGATATTCTTTTCCTTTTTTGCTTTTTTTTCTTTTCTTTAAAAACAAAAACAAAAAAATTGTGTATATCTAACCGATAATTTTGACCCTTCAATGATATTTTCATGCAACGACAGTGAGGACACTGTCCAGTTTAAGTTTGGGGGTAAGCTCGGTACGCATTTCTAACCTTCGCATTCATATGTATATTTTGCATCTGCATATTAAAATCCATAAAACCCATAAAAATTAGAAAATTTTCTAAAAACATAAAAACTTTTCTGTCAGGTTATCTAGTAGGAGAACTCTGATTCAATATTTTGACAGTTTTGTTTGATAAGATAAGAATAACTAAATCTTATTTTTAGATTTTGAAAACCTGAAAGATAACTCTCCTTTGAAGTTAACTATAGCTGATATACGTCTTTACATCACACTACACGCGTCGTGAGTTTTGGAAATTAGATGACAAGTCTTTTATGTCTAAAAACTTTTAAATGGATAAATGATTTTCTGAGGATCAAATAGGTTTGTTCTGAAATAAGTAATATCAAGAATAATTTATGAAGTAAAGTGAATATGAAGGAATGTTATTGATGCCTTAATTGGAACTAAGTCTGAAAAATAAACCATCTGGAACTTGATTGGAATGATTACACACTGAACCCACTAAACACGTCTTTTATCCAAAAAAATAATTGAACTGCCGGTTATATCTCCGTTCGTATTGAATCATCATGATTTTCACGCAAAATTGTCTTTTGTTTTTGGACCTAGGTAACTTGAGTAATTAAGTCCGCTGGGGTGTTTCTACACCTAATGCCCTAAAGCCAACTGGTTTGGGTGCATTGGCCCAAACCTCGTTAAGAAGCCTAGAAAGTCCAGATTAAAACAAAGTCAAGCAAGTGTTCTCTCCGAGTTAAAATTCCTAACGGTTCTTTGTGTGAGAATAATCTTGACAAAAGACAAGTTTTTATAAAAAAAAATATTTCTAGCGGAGATATGAAGGTTTTATTCTATGATAAAAACTATTGCACGTTCACAGAGGTGTGTATGAAATGAAAACAAGAAAAAGGTGGAGTGAAAAATAAGACATAGTTTCCTGTTAAGGAAGATAGAAATTCTGAAATTGAAACCTTACTGGAAAACGAAACTTGAAAAATGCTTAACTCTTTATAGAACTTATGTGATCCTTTTAAAAATTTTATTTGGGCTTTATTGTATGACATGATTACTTTATTCGATCCTTCTGGAACTTAACGACACTATTTGCACTGCACGTAAAGACATATAAAATCTTAAGTTAAATAAGAATCGAGATGTGAAAAATAAAGGTTCGATAGTCTAGACTTAGGATCATAGAATTGTTATTTACTGAAACAAAACTTTAGGGGTTTGAATTATAGTTATTTTGCAAAACTAGCTTGACCGGATTTTGTGGGTAGTATCCGCTGAAAACCCTTAGGAGACAACACTCCTCCTACTAGGGACACCTAGAGGTTTAACGGCTTGTTGCATATGCTCAGTGCAATCGCGTTCCCTGCGAAAGTGAGGTTAGGAATTTTTGTGAATAAATTGGCTTTGCTCGGGACGGGCAAATGATAAGTTTGGGGGTATTTGTTCATACCAGATTTTTGCATTTTTATACCGCCCAATTTTTATCACATTGCTTATCGGTAGGTACTCTTGAACCGTGTTTACTAGTCAATTGCAGGATACAGATTCTCGGCTCTAAACGGTGAAATTCATGGAAAAGCACGACAAAACCCGGGTTCCTACCAACCACAGATAAAACATGGGTCTCCGCTCTCTATCCGTATGTTGCCACACACCAGTTTAAGAGACAAAATGGCAAATCAATGTCATTTTCATGCACAACGCTCAATGGCAACACAAGATCCAAGAAATCTACGCGGAGCTCGAGGAAATCATGACAAAAAGATCCGCATCAAATCACCTTTTGATCAACAAAAATTCTGGAAAAACCGTGATGAAATTATGAGAAAAAACATATACCAGAATAAAGAGCACAGCAGACCAAAGAAAGCCACCAAATTTGAAGGCCCAACTGCCTACTATGGCCGCGGAACCGCGGCCGAAGCATGCTTAGGACACGGAACCGCGGCCGTACGGTGTCGGCAGTGGGTAGGGTTTTAGGGGCAATTTTGTCATTTCATGAAGGGTCAGAATTTTGCCCTAGATTTCCATCTCCCTGCCTATAAATAGCGCAGAACTTACCAAAGCCAAGGGTGAATAATCTTGTATTTAGATTTTGGGTTATATGTTGTTGTTCTTCTTCCTCCTCTCATCTTTTCTCCATTAAAAAACTTGTAGTGAGCTTTTGTGAGTGAAGAATGAATAAAGGAGTTCTTGTTCTTACCATGCTTGTCTTTTTATTTTGTGAACTATTATTGCTTGTAATTTTCATTTGCTAATTTAGTTGTTGTTATTTGTGTTTGTTTCTTTCTTGTTCTCTTTTCCTTTATCCTTAAACAACCATGATGCTTACGTTTGATCCTTGCCGAGGTGAGGTCGCAAATAGCTAGTTGTAATCTTCTAACCTCTTTCTTTCTATCTTCCTCCTTTGTTTTGTTTTCATTTTTCTTGTAATGGGTGAGAAGTTTCCATACTTGTTAGGGTAGGATAAGGGAAATTTGAGAGAAGAAAATCTCTCTCACTCTTTCCTTGCCCAACATCTTAAATCGAACTCCCGTTAATTGAACCACAATCCGCTCCCTACGGCACCCTATCCTACATGATAGCGGTGATTCCGTAGTGAGACCGGTTGTGGTTGAATTAACCGGAGGTTAAGGTTAAGAGCCAAGAACGGACGGACAAGCACTAAAAGGAAGAACTTATGCGTTGGAAAGCCTAGCTTATACTCGCAAGTTCCTTCCTAGTCGTGCTAATCCCCGTTGTTGTCGATTACCGTAACACCGATATTAAGACTGGCAACGAAAGAAGTGAGCGACTCCTAACTCAAACTAACCTAATCCTAACCCTAACAAGCTCTCTCTATATATCATTTTAGCACTTAAGTAATCTAAAAACAAACCTGGAAAATTGGACTTAACCCGTTAAAGCACATAGAAAAAGATTCCCATCTCCCGGCGGACGACCCGTACTCAATCGGCTAGCTACAAGCGAAACCGTCTTGATTGCGGTAATTAACTAAACTTGAACACACGAAAAACTCTAACAATCACTAGTCTTAGAATTTGTCTGGATATCTGATGGGACCCAGTTCACAAATGAACTCCAAATCCAACAAACTTCTTAGACTGTATCAACCACTGAATTTAATCTGTATCATATGCCATTCCATCCAAAGTATCCGCTTGGACCACCTATCCAACATACTGCCCCTTGAAGGAGGGAAAACTATTACTCTGACAGATACTCTGTCATCCTGGTCACCTTGGAAGCCTGAAATGATAACCGCCTCCTGAAGGAAGTTGACATTACCATATACCAAGAACATCCACATATGTTCATAACTGCTTCCCAATGTTTCTCCAGGAATGAATTAATATATGCTTATTGCAGCTAGTGCAAAACAATATCTGGTATTGTACTTCACATCTCTTGATTGACTCAATTTCCTAAGCAAGTGATATGCCAATCATGCAGATCCCTCTCCTCATCAGTCTAGAAAACATCTCTTTAGAGAGGGTGACTCTATCACATGCGGGTACACCACCTCACCAGGAGTCGTCCATTCTAAAGACTTTAGAATATTGTCAAAGTACCTAAATTTGGACACTTTCCAAATCTAGATCTAAAACCATAGATTTAGTCACCAGAATCTCTGATATTTTATCCAGATCCTATGTGGAGAAAAACCTTGTGACAACCACAGTATAACCGATCGTAGTATAGGAATATCACTTCCTACCAAGAGCATGCCATCCAAATACCAGGACATCTCTCCCTACTACCTTCTCAAATATAGATCAATCTGTTATTCTGATGAAGTCAAACTCTATGACTGTCACATCAAAAATGGATGATCTATCTCCGCTATACCTGCTTTAGTCTATAAATAAACATAAGCTACTTGCCTACACTGCTTCCACTGACTACAACAACCCTCTGGCAGGGTCATATACACGTGCACTTCTAAAGCTAGTTTACTCATCTTCCTGCTAGGTCTCATAGTCTGGAACAATAGTAGTGACAAGTTTGGGTAAACAAGAACCTCCCTGTCACCGTCTTTGAGGAGACCGAAGTACATCTCGGGTGCCTGAAGTTACCCACCAAATCTGCGGAATGGCTAATGGATCGTCGAAACCAATTGAATTCTTAGCATCTATTAAATTTTTAGTAATCGTTTGTGGTTTTAGAATCACTTCCAGTTCTACCATACTCCCACTAATGTTTTCTGAAAAGAATCCATTTTACTAAAACTGTGGCGAGTCAAGAACAATACAACTATTGATCTTCCAGATGGTAGAAAGTTGACCCTCGTCAAAGCTCGGGATAACCCACAAACTGCCATTACTGAAACATGCCTAGATTTTATCCAGATTCTGGTTTTAAGCATCAGCCGGACTACTCCATATACCTTAACATCATTAAGATATGAATCCATTCTATATACTATATAGAAACAAATGCACTAATTTAATTGGAACCAGATTCAAAAAATCATGCAACTATTTCTAGTGCATATCAACTAAATGGAATGAGGCCAAGCAGCATTACTCATCAAGGAATGCATCCACGTATCGGTAACCTAAAAGAGAAGCAAGTTCTCAAAACTATTACTTACAACGGAATACCAAACATAAGTATCTACATCTTCGATTACCTTGAAGAATCCTGATACTTGCAACATATGGTTCTCTACCTTATTCTTATACCTATAACTTCTCAAAATTTGGACCTTGTATTTCAACGAAAAACTTATCTAAAACTTGAGAAGTCATGAGTAAACAGAATATAGTACGAGTACCAACCCCTTTGTCCTAACGGACACTGGACAACATACAATACTTTGTATAAGTCCACTGAGTTCAATAACTCAAACCCTGTGCGTCGTAGGTTGAAAAACTGTACTATGGTTAAGAAGAATTACACCATTGTTGAATGCTCCTTACCTAACCATCAACTGATATCGGTAAATGTCATGGACATAATTTCAAAAAGTTATATCTTGCTTTATAAAATAAACGTACAGATATATCAGTGTCACGACCCGAAAGTACGGAACATGACCGGCACTTAAACTACGAACGTCTCGAGGCGTACGTAATCTAAGTAAACCAAAAACCCAGAAATCTAAACCAAGAAAAGTAATAGAGTGAAGGAAAACCAATTTAAAATCAAGTAGTTTTAATAGCATAAGCCGAGTTATGCGGTTTTAAAACATCAAGTATTTCCTGAAAATTTCGGCAGAGTCTCCTTTGAAAATACTGGCTCCCAAACGGGATACAACATAAATAGTATACGAAATCAATAAAAAGGCATCCCCAAGCGGGAGCTAGCTCTTCGTCAATCGACGGTCACAACCACACAAGCAATATAATATACAATGCCAAGGGCGAGGATCAAAACTCAAAAGGAACTCAAAACAACAAGAAAACCATAGAAATACAACGCGCGACTCTAAGGTCGAAAGAATAACATCACTGGTCTCTATCTCAAAAATAACACATGTTTGGTTGATGGAACTTCTAGATACAACAGAATAATGATATAAGATATATAATGGGGGTACGATACAAGTAAACCCACCTACTAGCAAATCATCCGAAGGAAACTATGCCCCTAAAGCCGTAATGAAACCTGTACGGCAATCCTGCAAGAAACTGGGGCACAACGGGGGTGAGTTGCCAACTCGTGAATAGAAAAACGTCTACGGAAAGAAATCGCATAAATAACGCAACCTAGGTCAATGATCATAATAAATCCTCAATTATATATATAACATGCAACCTATAACAAGGCTAGGGTAAATATCTAACCCGAGTGTAATCTCATGTGCCCGTGTCAGTGCCTGAGGTAGCAATATATCATATGAATGAGGTATGAATGCATGAAAACAGAATACATGTAAATGAAGAAACTGTTTTCATAATCTAGTGAGATTTCCTTTGTATTTTTAAAATGAGATATCATAAATGAAATCAGCATAAAACAGTGCCTAGCATCGGCACAAAACGTAACCCCAATATCTCGATATCTCTGTATCACAGTCTCTGTACCTCAATATCTCGAAATCTCAATGTCTCAATCATAATATCTAGGGCGCCGTCAGTCCAGACCGGCCCCTACCATCCATCTCAAGACCACGACGGTATCCTCCGGATATCCGACGCGTCTGGTAAAATCACCGGTAGGTAGTGCTCCCCTGCCAGGCTCACATCGTCATCATCACGCGCTTCTTGCCCCGGGGTACCTTACCGGGTCCACCATGTACCCGAAACGGTTCATCCGTCTCCTCGAATCGGGTCTCGAAATCCATCAGCAAACTCATGGTGGACGACTCATACATCATGGGAAAAAACGCACTTTTTATTTAAAAAGAGAGAAATCAGTTTATATAAGTTTTGCGGTTTTCCCCCTCAAATCCAGAAAATCTCATGGAAATCCGAATCCAAATCATCAATAGCATGTAAAACCATGAATATAGGCATAACAATGAATAACAGTATGCATGAAGTGGCAAGTAATAACTACAATGTTAAGCTGGCATATAAGGCAGGTACACTAATATCATGTCAAAGTACTAACTAACAAGCTAAGTCAAGCAATAATCTTTTCTAAGGTGTACGTGACATGGCAATTACCGATGAAGATGTGTGTGAGCCGGCAAGTAAGTGTACGTGGTACATACGCATCATCGGTAATGGTGCTGGTGTCCTAACAATATGATATCAACATTGCAATAAGAAATTATAACATAACTATGCGATGCGAAGCGAACCACAATAATAAGCGGGAGCTGAATACAAGACGCAACTGTAACTGACCTGCATTAATCTAATATAAGTCCTACAAATGGTGCCTTTTGAAATAACACGAATCATGGGGTTTTGAAAATAGGGGCTATGGTGTTTTTTATGAAAAGATACGTCTTTTGAAAGATCCGTAGGATCCCTTGGGCTGTCTTTTAAAATACCCACGATTCGTTAGTTTTTGAAATAGGTAAGAATCGAATCTAATCTAACAACTAAACTAAACTAAAGGGCTAAGCTAACAAGCTGGACTACAGGTAAGGAAACCGCCTAACATCTGAGTCGATCCATATACATACCTGTATATATATATTAGTCGGTGATCCCGCCTCAATAATATCATATCCGATACCATATCTACAATCAGACATCCCAAGTCAAGAGTGCGGATCAATCATCAATATAGCTCATACGTAAATCCGGCGTACGGCATCCCAAATCTGGGTACGGGTCAATATCACATCCATCATAATATTCACCTGGTATCCTCTTTATCAAATATCATGATCGGGATACTGATCTATGTCTAGTACAATACTGATACCGCCTAAGTATGCATGCACGTGTGTGAAACACTACGTCAAGACCCGTTACAACGTCATGTCGTATCTCAAATACGAACCCTGCTATATCACCGATCTCACGGCCTCAAATCAAATCTCATCGACTCATCTTAAATCCCAAGTACATCCTCATTATCCATGCATGTGTATATGAATGTACATATGCATAGTCCCATACCCACGCATATATACATATATACACATCCCAAATCTACGCACAAGAAAGTAAAGTATGCAAGTCTGTGTGTGCGTATGTGGGTATAACAACTACTCTAGGGTTTCGCAACTAACCCAAAGGTACTCCATGAACACATAAACATAACATGAATGAACATTCTTGTATCATAAGGCACCTATATAAACATATATATATGAGCTACACTACGGACTGCGGGGGTGCTATACGCCATCCACCCGACTTCTCCCCGTAGATATAAATCTACTCACCTGGTCCTCGCTAGCCGGTGCCGACGTCGCCACGCGCTTGCTTGTCGTCTCGAAGTCCACATGGGGGTACCTACATATCACAACGCATCGTATCGTATTAAAATCCGACTCATGACCAAAATGACACACGAATCCCACATAGGTCAAAACCTATGGTTGCCTTCACAAATCGACCCAAAAACCCTCGACGTCGGCGTACAAACGCCAAACCATCGAGAAAGCTCCCAACACACTCATTTGTACAATTACAAGCACTAATTATAATATAAAATACCTTAAAATTCACAAAAACCCCCAATTTCACTTAAAAAGTCATTTTCCCGAAAATCTAGCAAGCACAAATCACCGTTTTAGTACAAAACTCGATGTATAAACGAATCTAGCGGCCACAATATTCACTAAATATCTTAAATAAGCCATAAAAACAATTCCCATAATTTAATCTCATTAAATTCCAAAAACCCTAAAATTCTAGTTTACAAAATACCTAAATTTTAACAATTTCATAGCAAAAATGCACAAACTACAATCTAGCTTAGATTTGCATGATCTAAAGCATTAAACTACACTTAATAATATTAATGAAATCATGAAAAACCTAATTAGATTTTTAGTCTAACATTTGCAATAAATTTCCAAAACCTAGTTTGCATAAAATTCCAATTTTAACAATTTCAAGCATCAATTAGTAAACTAGCAACTAGGTTAGTTTTAGCATAACATTAATATGTCAAAAATATCACACAACCATAATCTCACATCATAAAACCCTAAGTTGCATTCAAAACCCTTTCTTGAAAGTTAAATCTTTAATATCAAAACCACAATTAACTCCTAATTAAACACATAATAGCTAGATTGAAGTAATCAAACAATAACTTATGCAAAATGCTAAGATTATACCTCACAAAATTAGAGACCTAGCACCAAAATCTTGGTCTCCAAATTGCTCTCTTGATCCATGATCCACACTAGAATAGGTCAAGAAGAAATGGGTAGAGATTGGATTTTGATTTTGTGGGATTTTTGTGTTGATTTTTGGGCATTTTGTGGAATTTTTTTGTGGTGAAAAAGGGGAGAACAAGGGGAGGGCTGCTGCTGATTTGGGGAGAGGGGGGGCTCGGCTAGGGTATAGGGAGAGGGGAGAGAGTGTGTGGGTTGAAAGAATGATACAATTTCCAAGTCAACAAAGTCATGCCCCATTTTATTAATTCCATTTTCTTTACTTTGACTTTTTCTTTAAGTGGGGACAACTTTGGGGATTGGGGAAGCCCATTTTCGGCCAGAAAAAGGGGGAGGTGGAGGTGGTGTGTGTGTGTGTGAAGCAATGAACACCAAACACCAATTCAATATGCACCAAATCCCTTTTATTTTCACAAAATAAGCCTTTTTCTTCAATATTTTCTAAACCGTTTTGGCAAACGATTTCGTTTCAAAAACCACATGATAAAATTTTATTTAATGTTTTATGATGCACAAAATTTGTTTCAACTCATTCCAATTTGTAATTTTCCCTAATTAAATGTATTAGTGACGGCTTAAAATAATAATAAAATAATTTTTTTTCAGAAAATTTGAAATTTCACCAGTGGCTCAATAAACACCAAATACTAGCAATTACATAGAAATAATATGTGTATTTAATTTTCATAATAAGATATTTGTATTTTGACTTTTTACAAAAAAAACCCCTTATTTTACCTATTTTCTGAAATTTCACCGAAACGATTTTCAAAACGCTACAATCTTCCCCCCTTAAAGAAATTCGGTCCCCGAATTTAAATTCAAACTTCCCCCAAATACAAAAAAACATCTAACCAAAACCATCAAGTCGTCGGGGCTCCGAAATCATAAATACATCAAACAAATCGTAGCGCAGCGCATGCGCATGAAAAATGAGCATATAACTCAAAATCAAAACTCCGTCAAACATCCCGCAATCATCGGAGTCATGGTAAAGACACAAATGTCAAATCCAATACAAAACCAATATGATATAACTCGAAACTATACACGTAAATATCAAATCTATGTATGTAAATATCTGAAGGAAATGCATGCCAAATCTCTTAAAGTCGCTGTGCAATGCGCATAACACTGCACAGTGGCGGATGTCTATCATAAGAAAATAACTATATACATATATACCTTTGTTTGAAATGTACGTTCCGCCGTTTTGGGAAACAATTTAGAAGGGTTTTCCTTGTTTTAAATGTTTCGCGTCATATCAGACACGTAGGTAATACTGAGACTATAGCTCGCTTTTTGGAATTCCCTTCAATAGCTATCAATGCATGCAAAATACATTCAGGTACTGTCCTCTGACTAGTCCTGCTTAGTACGAGAACACATCGCAATTATCATAAAAAAAACGTACTGCTCTATAAGAAATCAATCCCAAAATACGCGTACGAATACTACGTGCGTCTGGTGCGCACGACAAATAAAAATCCATATACGTGCTATACAAGTGCATAGAAATAAGATCTAAGTGCATCGGGTGTGCACAAAGCATCTGTCGTAGGCAACGTGTGTGCCTGACAGCCAAATCAGGTGCATCTGACATGCATGAAAAAAAATCTCGATTTAGTGCATCTGGTGTGCACCAAAATCGCATCTCAAGACATGCGCTCAACATGCGCGAAAACCCAAAACCAGGAGCATCCATCATGCACGAAATCATGAAATCTAATATCAAGCGCCGAACATGCGCAAAATCAAATCAGGTGCACAAGGTGCACAAAACAAATATCGAGTATCACAATCGAAATCGATGTCCAGTGCATCTAAGTGCACAAAAGGCGTATCACTGCACTGCAAGCATATATAAACTATACAGAGTGCAGGAACCAAATCGTGTGCGTATATACGCACAAAATCAACTCAAATGTCTAAAACCGTAAAATCACAAACATGTGAAACCAAAACACGAAAACGATATCAAGTGCAACACTGTGCAAAGATCGTAAATCCTCAATCATCAAAATCAAATCATGCGAATAAATCACCCAAAACATCGAAATCAATAATGGCGGAATAGTACCGCTCAAGCGCATCCTCTAAGAATCTCGGGCCAACTGTCGCGGTCACTAGTGGGACGTCTCGTCGATGATCATGAACTCTGGCCTGCTGGTGTGCGTAACAATGACCACTCCTGGGTCAAGGTCTTCACTGTGAATTACCAATCTCTCGGTCCATCGGCTCATCGGCCCTGTCAGGTGTGCTAACGGGGATGATTCCGTTCTGGCACTTCTCTGGTCATCTCTCGGTCAATCATCGCGACCACTCGTAAGACAGCATATCACTGGCGTCGGCCTCTGGCTCTCTGAATGTACGTGACACCTCTGATCCTAGGTGCAAGTATCATTGCAGCAGTGTCCTGGAAGGAATCCTGCTCACGGTCTCTTCCATGTCTCGTCTCTGCCAACTGTCCGGAAGTCATCGTCCTTTCCTATATCTGCATCTTGCTCTAGAACGACTGCATACTCATCGCGACTCCTTCTGGAAGGTAAATCCAAGTACCATGCCTCGGCATGCGCATCGCATCTCTGATGTCGGCGGAGTGGAACGTCATCTCATCTAGATCTGGTACGAGCATCTTACTTCACTTTTCTCTAATGTCGTCTGCTTTGGACTCGTCTCGTCGCGGCTGCATGGACTGAGCTCCAACGGCTATCCTCGTATCGGGAGTCTCCCAAGAAATGCATCCCACCACCTAGCATCCGAATTAAGTCGAACCATCCAATCGATTGTCAAAACCTCATAATCCCCCAAGAGCTCAACATCTTGGGCACAGTTTAATAGTATCGAGTACATACCACAGCATCGGTGGTCCAGCCGTAGAAGGGCAAACCCAAGCCTCACTAATGGCGCCGTAGAACCGCCGTAAACCCGAAGGTTCAAAGGCTCTCATACGGTCATTAAGTCGAGTTAGGGTTTCATTCTTCTAGAGGGACCATAGAATTGCCTGCATGTCTTTCCGACTACTTTAAACTTGGAATAATAGGTTTCTGACATTCGATCGTCTCTGTCGACTCCCAACGTCTCCGCGTGAAGTCATCTCTAGCTGGAATCAATCTATCTGATGACCTCGCATCGGGGTAGGCGAACGAACCACCTGTCCTAGTCATTCATCATCGGGTGACTAGCGACCTTCTATCATCTCTTCGTACTACTCGTCCCACAATAGCTCCAACATATGGGGCGATATCTCATCACTCGCAGCAATAACTGGCTCACTCGTCTGCACGCTGAACAGTGCCTCAATCATCATGAGTAAGCAATACACCAACGGTCATCAAAATCTGGCTGGCCTCTATCATTGGCTCAATCCTCTAGTGTCGATCAGCACATCCGAGTAAGCTCATAAAGGCGATCCGCCAAACGCTCATGGCGCGGAAACACAGTAAAAAGATACATCTCCGTAATCGTGTGTCGCCGGAATTTCGCCTTGGTCAGTCCTTGTGACGAGCTCGTGCTGACCGCAACTCTAGCTGTAGCTCTTCCTGCCCGTAATCGTGGTAGCAAAACCATAACTGGTACTGATGAGGCTAGATCGGAATGAATATAATACTGAGCAAAGAAATGTACATCCTAAGGCTTCTTAAGTAGAGTAGCGTATCGTAAATATGCCGCGGAACATACCTACGGTACGTCACTCTACTTTAGTCACCTATTCCATCAACCAAGGGTCATCCTACGCTTCGAAGGTAAAACCTAACGCTCTGATACCAACTTTGTTACGACCCGAAAGTACGGAACATGACCGGCACTTAAACTACGAACGTCTCGAGGCGTACGTAATCTAAGTAAACCAAAAACCCAGAAATCCAAACCAAGAAAAGTAGTAGAGTGAAGGAAAACCAATTTAAAATCAAGTAGTTTTAATAGCATAAGCCGAGTTATGCGGTTTTAAAACATCAAGTATTTCCTGAAAATTTCGGCAGAGTCTCCTTTGAAAATACTGGCTCCCAAACGGGATACAACATGAATAGTATACAAAATCAATAAAAAGGCATCCCCAAGCGGGAGCTAGCTCTTCGTCAATCGACGGTCACAACCACACAAGCAATATAATATACAACGCCAAGGGCGAGGATCAAAACTCAAAAGGAACTCAAAACAATAAGAAAACCATAGAAATACAACGCGCGACTCTAAGGTCGAAAGAATAACATCACTGATCTCTATCTCAAAAATAACACATGTTTGGTTGATGGAACTTCTAGATACAACAGAATAATGATATAAGATATATAATGGGGGTACGATACAAGTAAACCCACCTAATAGCAAATCACCCGAAGGAAACTATGCCCGTAAAGCCCTAATGAAACCTGTACGGCAATCCTGCAAGAAACTGGGGCACAACGGGGGTGAGTTGCCAACTCGTGAATAGAAAAACGTCTACGGAAAGAAATCGCATAAATAACGCAACCTAGGTCAATGATCATAATAAATCCTCAATTATATATATAACATGCAACCTATAACAAGGCTAGGGTAAATATCTAACACGAGTGTAATCTCATGTGCCCGTGTCAGTGCCTCAGGTAGCAATATATCATATGAATGAGGTATGAATGCATGAAAACAGAATACATGTAAATGAAGAAACTGTTTTCATAATCTAGTGAGATTTCCTTTGTATTTTTAAAATGAGATATCATAAATGAAATCAGCATAAAACAGTGCCTAGCATCGGCACAAAACGTAACCCCAATATCTCGATATCTCTGTATCACAGTCTCTGTACCTCAATATCTCGAAATCTCAATGTCTCAATCACAATATCTAGGGCGCCGTCAGTCCAGACCGGCCCCTACCATCCATCTCAAGACCACGACGGTATCCTCCGGATATCCGACGCGTCGGGTAAAATCACCGGTAGGTAGTGCTCCCCTGCCAGGCTCACATCGTCATCATCACGCGCTTCTTGCCCCGGGGTACCTTACCGGGTCCACCATGTACCCGAAACGGTTCATCCGTCTCCTCGAATCAGGTCTCGAAATCCATCAGCAAACTCATGGTGGACGACTCATACATCATGGGAAAAACCGCACTTTTTATTTAAAAAGAGAGAAATCAGTTTATATAAGTTTTGCGGTTTTCCCCCTCAAATCCAGAAAATCTCATGGAAATCCGAATCCAAATCATCAATAGCATGTAAAACCATGAATATAGGCATAAAATGAATAACAGTATGAATGAAGTTGCAAGTAATAACTACAATGTTAAGCTGGCATATAAGGCAGGTACACTAATATCATGTCAAAGTACTAACTAACAAGCTAAGTCAAGCAATAATCTTTTCTACGGTGTACGTGACATGGCAATTACCGATGAAGATGTGTGTGAGCCGGCAAGTAAGTGTACGTGGTACATACGCATCATCGGTAATGGTGCTGGTGTCCTAACAATATGATATCAACATTGCAATAAGAAATTATAACATAACTATGCGATGCGAAGCGAACCACAATAATAAGCGGGAGCTGAATACAAGACGCAACTGTAACTGACCTGCATTAATCTAATATAAGTCCTACAAATGGTGCCTTTTGAAATAACACGAATCATGGGGTTTTGAAAATAGGGGCTATGGTGTTTTTTATGAAAAGATACGTCTTTTGAAAGATCCGTAGGATCCCTTGGGCTGTCTTTTAAAATACTCACTATTCGTTAGTTTTTGAAATAGGTAAGAATCGAATCTAATCTAACAATTAAACTAAACTAAAGGGCTAAGCTAACAAGCTGGACTACAGGTAAGGAAACCGCCTAACATCTGAGTCGATCCATATACATACCTGTATATATATATTAGTCGGTGATCCCGCCTCAATAAGATCATATCCGATACCATATCTACAATCAGACATCCCAAGTCAAGAGTGCGGATCAATCATCAATATAGCTCGTACGTAAATCCGGCGTACGGCATCCCAAATCTGGGTACGGGTCAATACACATCCATCATAATATTCACCTGGTATCCTCTTTATCAAATATCATGATCGGGGTACTGATCTACGTCTAGTACAATACTGATACCGCCTAAGTATGCATGCACGTGTGTGAAACACTACGTCAAGACCCGTTACAACGTCATGTCGTATCTCAAATGCGAACTCTGCTATATCACCGATCTCACGGCCTCAAATCAAATCTCATCGACTCATCTTAAATCCCAAGTACATCCTCATTATCCATGCATATGTATATGAATGTACATATGCATAGTCCCATACCCACGCATATATACATATATACACATCCCAAATCTACGCACAAGAAAGTAAAGTATGCAAGTCTGTGTGTGCGTATGTGGCTATAACAACTACTCTAGGGTTTCGCAACTAACCCAAAGGTACTCCATGAACACATAAACATAACATGAATGAACATTCTCGTATCATAAGACACCTATATAAACATATATATATGAGCTACACTACGGACTGCGGGGGTGCTATACGCCATCCACCCGACTTCTCCCCGTAGATATAAATCTACTCACCTGGTCCTCGCTAGCCGGTGCCAACGTCGCCACACGCTTGCTTGTCGTCTCGAAGTCCACATGGGGGTACCTACATATCACAACGCATCGTATCGTATTAAAATCCGACTCATGACCAAAATGACACACGAATCCCACATAGGTCAAAACCTATGGTTGCCTTCACAAATCGACCCAAAAACCCTCGACGTCGGCGTACAAACGCCAAACCATCGAGAAAGCTCCCAACACACTCATTTGTACAATTACAACCACTAATTATAATATAAAATACCTTAAAATTCACAAAAACCCCAATTTCACTTAAAAAGTCATTTTCCCGAAAATCTAGCAAGCACAAATCACCGTTTTAGTACAAAACACGATGTATAAACGAATCTAGCGGCCACAATATTCACTAAATATCTTAAATAAGCCATAAAAACAATTCCTATAATTTAATCTCATTAAATTCCAAAAACACTAAAATTCTAGTTTACAAAATACCTAAATTTTAACAATTTCATAGCAAAAATGCACAAACTACAATCTAGCTTAGATTTGCATGATCTAAAGCATTAAACTACACTTAATAATGTTAATGAAGTCATGAAAAACCTAATAAGATTTTTAGTCTAAAATTTGCAATAAATTTCCAAAACCTAGTTTGCATAAAATTCCAATTTTAACAATTTCAAGTATCAATTAGTAAACTAGCAAGTAGGTTAGTTTTAGCATAACATTAATATGTCAAAAATATCACACAACCATAATCTCACATCATAAAACCCTAAGTTGCATTCAAAACCCTTTCTTGAAAGTTAAATCTTTAATATCAAAAGCACAATTAACTCCTAATTAAACACATAATAGCTAGATTGAAGTAATCAAACAATAACTTATGCAAAATGCTAAGATTATACCTCACAAAATTAGAGACCTAGCACCAAAATCTTGGCCTCCAAATTGCTCTCTTGATCCATGATCCACACTAGAATAGGTCAAGAAGAAATGGGTAGAGATTGGATTTTGATTTTGTGGGATTTTTGTGTTGATTTTTGGGCATTTTGTGGAATTTTTTTGTGGTGAAAGAGGGGAGAACAAGGGGAGGGCTGCTGCTGATTTGGGGAGAGGGGGGCTCGGCTAGGGGATGGGGAGAGGGGAGAGAGAGTGTGGGTTTAAAGAATGATACAATTTCCAAGTCAACAAAGTCATGCCCCATTTTATTAATTCCATTTTCTTTTCTTTGACTTTTTCTTTAAATGGGGACAACTTTGGGGATTGGGGAAGCCCATTTTCGGCCAGAAAAAGGGGGAGGTAGAGGTGGTGTGTGTGTGTGTGAAGCAATGAACACTAAACACCAATTCAATATGCACCAAATCCCTTTTATTTTCACAAAATAAGCCTTTTTCTTCAATATTTTCTAAACTGTTTTGGCAAACGATTTCGTTTCAAAAACCACATGATAAAATTCTATTTAATGTTTTATGATGCACAAAATCTGTTTCAACTCATTCCAATTTGTAATTTTCCCTAATTAAATGTATTAGTGACGGCTTAAAATAATAATAAAATAATTTTTTTTCAGAAAATTTGAAATTTCACCAGTGGCTCAATAAACACCAAATACTAGCAATTACATAGCTATAATATGTATATTTAATTTTTATAATGAGATATTTGTATTTTTACTTTGTACAAAAAAAAACCCTTATTTTACCGATTTTCCGAAATTTCACCGAAACGATTTTCAAAACGCTACAATTAGTTTGAAATTGGTGCACAACGAAGGATATTCAAAAAAAAATAATTGCCGTCAGGAAAAATCCTGGTGATTTCCTCAAATATCACCAATTACAAAGAATTCTGATATATAGAGGGTCTAATCACACAATTCCTAATATCTTACTCACACTCATCATCTGTAACGCCATATAAATATGAGAATCAAATCTAGTAAATACATATCCTGGAGTCAGAATCTAATTGGGAAACAGTTTTCAATTAACACTGCACAGTAAAACTGAAACATGAAAATATTTCGAAGGGGTAGCCGGGTATTCCTAGTAATGCCTCTTCCTGTTGGCTATAGTGCCCTCAAGAAAATTATCGTAGTCGCAGGAAGCTGATTATGATGATTGAGGGAGGACCTATACCGGTAGAACAGTCTTACTCGAGATGATAGTATGTTATCTAGTTTTCTTTATCATCACTATTGCATGTTGATAGAGCCCATAGGATTCTTGCTTGACTGCCAGCATTATGATGGCGATCATATATATGGGAGCTGGGGGTCTATAAGCAAATCCTTAAATGTCCCTTACCGACGTCAGACGTGGCGTATATATCCGTTTCGTGATTCGTTGAGCCAAGTTAATCTTGCTACATGCTATGTGACTCATTGTACATCTATTTAAATAAGTATAACACCTGTATTTTAAATCATGCACCCCATGTTTAGTTTTACAGCTTTTCGATGTCCGTTTACATCCGTATAATACATTTCATATCTAGTGCATGCAAGTCAATCTTACTACATACTACATTACTTTATGTACATCTATTTTAACGAATATAACACTTGGATTTCAAATCGTGCATCCCAAGTTCTCGTTTTACAATTTTACGATGTCCGTATAGATCCGTTCATATTATTTCAGATCCAGGGCATACAAACTTATCTTGTTACATACTATACTACCATATACTGCATCAAATTGAATAGTTGCATCTCATATTGTTTAGTTATATATCCCGCACTTGCTAGTTTATCATTCTACGGTTATATGACATCCGTATGCATCTATATCATGAATTACATATCTAGTCCCATGCTAAATCATCTTGCTACATGCTAGATATAGTTTTACGCATCGATATGAGTAAAATGTTACCCGTTTATCATATTATACATCCATATGCAAGTTTTACAGTTTTCGGATACCCGTTTGCATCCATATTATATAGTATACATATAGCTGCATCTACAGATCACATTAATACATAAAACTGTTGTATTAACACCTCGTGTTTAATAAAGTGCATCCTAATTAGTATTGGAACTATAAATGTAACCCTAATTGATAATTGTGCATCCATATCATTGATTTTATATCTATTTGCATACCATGTCACATTATTTCATTTTATTGTTATATTAGTACTCCATACTTAATTTTTGTGTACCCATACTTACTACAGTTTGATTATGAACACCCACTAGATACCTGTGCACTACTTGACACGACCTGATACACTATTGGACATGACTTGACATATGTGTACTACCTGACATGACCTGATGTACCACAGCTTGACTTTAGTCGTGGGAGTTTCAAGACTGGGCATCGATACTCCAGTGTAGCCTAGTGTATACTGATCGAGACTCCGACGAGGGGCGGTGACCAGGTCTCACAAGCTATTGGTGTTAGTTTGTTCACCTAAGATAATATACAGGTGCTCATTGGATTATGAGTACACTGGACGGACTCACCGGGAACCTGCTAGTTGGTATTATACCTATTGTCAGATAGCAGTTCCCAGGTAACATGTGTACAGGTTAGTCTGTCGACCTGAGATTGTCATTTGTCTCGTGTGAGTTCCCACAGTGCTTTGATTACTACCCTACCACAGCTCAAAGGAGTCGTGCAAACAGGTTTTAGTTGGGTACAGTCCCGAGCCACATGGAGGCAATGAGCGGATCGTCGGGGATTCGCCTCTCCCGGTATTGGGGGTTGATGTCGCGTTGTGCACAAGTGGCCATCACCAGAAATCCTCGACCGGGGTAGACGATAATTACCGATCTAGGATCGATAGTTTCTCAGGTGGTGATGGGTTTCATACCGACACTAAATGTCGAGATATTAGGGGTCCGACTTTATCCGCCCCCTAGACTCGATATGTGATACTCTTAGACGAACAGACCAGACTGCACAGATATTGTCACTGTCAGGCTCAGTAGGGGTTTGGATGAGTTTGCTCGTCGGCCTTCCTTTCGCTCAATACCTGGGTAGCCGTTACGTACTGCTAGTGCCGCTGACGTGCTTGTGGTTAAATCCACTGCCAGCGTATTGACGAGTCTTTCGAGTCCCACACAGAGGGTTTTCACGGTTCAGGCGATATGGTGTAGATGACGTATGTTGGTACATACAGGTGTCCGATTAAATATGTGTACTGGCTGCACAGACTTTAATCGGACGGTTAATAATACTAGCGACTTAGGATTAAGCCGGATTATTAAATCTGGTTTTGATTTAATAATTTATATATATATTTATATATATGTATTCTAGTATTATTGTTCACTATTCATTTTCTCTCTTGGCTATTCGTATTTTGGTACGAATACGCGTATATGTATTTCGATACGTGTACCGGGTTGCATTCCGTATTTTTACGGATTAGCTTCTAGAAGATGTCCACCTCATTAATTGATTTTCATTTTAGAAAATCAATTATGGAAATGAGGTGGAGGGGTGAGTTGGCATGAGCATAGGCTTGAGCATGTAGAGAGGTATGTCATGTATTTGTTTATAGGTAAATTGAGATGAGATATTTTTTTAGTATGTATGCATGATTGAGAGGGGGGGCTGCCATCACACTTGAGGGGGCTTGCTCATTTCTTTTCTTCACTTGATTGATACTTGCTTCAGCTCACTTTCTCATTCTCACTCTCACTTGGAGTTTTAGCCACTTTCTTGAGTTGCCTTGCTCATTTTCTTTTCTTCACTTGCTCATTCTACTCTCACTTGGAGACTTAGCCATTTTTCTTTAGTTGCTCATGCCACATGTTTCCTCACCTCCTCTTGATCTTCTATGGTTGCTCATGGAGCATTTATGATGAGAGAAAAATCATAGTGACACATTCCTACACCTCCACTCTCCATTACTAGCAACCTTGGAGCGTCGGTTGCCTCGCTTGGCAAGGCTGAAGCTTGCGCCGTTTCCCTCAGGTAGATCATCGTAGTGAAGGAAGACCAGCAACCAAAATCGATTCGCAACCTCTAGGAGATTGGGATGAAGGTTGAATACTGAAGGACAGGGATCAACTCGGTATAACCATTCCTAACTCTTTATATTTCTTGCTAGTATAGGGTTTAGGGTAGATCCGGGCATCGGGTTATGGTAACGCCAGTTTTTGTAAATTTTTGTTCCGCATTTGGCCACGGTTTGATGGCCGGGGCGTTGCCGTAACCCAACATGGTATCAGAACCAACCCGTAAACCCCTTACTAGCAGTTTTAGACAATATAAAAGTATCGAAACCGAAACAACTCCGAAACAACACCCCAATGTATTCCAGTTTCTGTCGATTTTTCAGTCTTCAAAAATTTTTTTAAACAACTGCAGAAGACTACTTGAGTGACCACTAGAACACACCACAAATACGAGCCCAAACCGCCGGTTTTGACCCGACAAGATTTGCAAAAAAAATGGGTGAGGCCGGTTTTTTTATATGGCTTGGACTTCAAATTTTTGGTGTTTTTTAGTCTCTGGAATATTGGTGCAGTGGTATTGCTTAATTTTCCCATTTTGGATATTATGTTATCTTTTGTTCAGGGGCAAATCGGGGTTTTTTGTTTTAGATATGTATGCCGTAGAGGCCTGTATTGTATAGGATGCTTGGCATGTATATGTGCAGAAACAATCTTTGCTCGAAATGATAGTATGCTATCTAGTTTATCTTCATCTTTACGTGTAATGTGTTATATTTCATATGTTTATATGCATATTGATGAAGCCTTTAGGATTATGCTTGACTACTAGGATTATGATGAGATCATACTAGTAGGGCCTGGACAGTCTATAAGCATATCCTTTAATAGTTCCTAGTCGAGGGTATATCGAGACAGGGCATTGGTATTACCACATTAGTCTAGTGTGTACGTTTCCTGACCCTGTGGGCGATGGTTGATTCCACAACCATTGGTGTTTGACATCAAAGATTGTACACAGGTGCTCATTGGAGAATGGGTACACCGAACAGGACTCGCCGAGAACGCCTAGATGGTATATATACCTATTGTCAGATAGCAGCTCTCTGGCGACACTTGTACAGGTTAGTCTGTAGACCCGAGATCGTCATGGTGTTTTGTGTGATTCCCACGGTGCTTTAATTTCCTCCCTACCACGGCTCTGCTGAGTCGTGCAAACAGGTGGATTTTGGGTACATTCCCGAATCGCATGGAGGCAGTGAGCGATAGGAGGGGTTTCGTCTCTCCCGGTATAGGGAGTTGATGTCGCGCTATACCTGATCAGCCATAACATCAAATCCCTGGCCAGGGTTCTCGAGATTTACTGATAAGTGGTATCAGTAGTTTCTCGAACAGTTATGGGCCGTAAATCAGCATGACTTATAAAGTTACTGGAGTCTGACATTTACCACCCCTAGACTTCATATGCGACGTATCATACGAAGTGACCGGACTGTACGGTAAGTGTTACTTACAGGCTCGTTAGGGTTGTGATGAGTTCGCTCGTCGGCCACCTTTTCATCATGTAACTGGGTAGCCGTTAAGCACAGCTAGTGCCGCTGACGTGCTTATGGTTGATCCTACTACCAGCGTACTATCGAGTCTTTAGAGTCCCACACAGAGGGTTCTCTCGTTCAGGCGAAAGATGTAGAGGCCGTAAGTTGTTACGGCAGCCGTAAGTTGTTACGGCAGCCGTAAGATGTTATGACAGGGTTTCGATTATGTTCATGTAATTGTTATAGGAATAATAATCGGAACGATAATAATGGTAGGCTTTGGTTTAAGCCGGATACGGGTATTATATTATTGGATTATTGGTATTCGTATTTTTCGGAATTCAGATACGGGTATACGGGATACGATATAAGGAGGAGGGGTATTCTTGTAATTGTTACAAGAATCCCTTCTAGAAGGTGCCACCTCATAATGACATTATTTATTTTATGAAAATAAATAAATAAGATGGAAATAAGAAAGTCCAAGCATGGTTGCAAGAATGGGTTGTTCAATTTTATATTGTTTTGGAATTACTATTGAAGTATGGTGCTAATTTTATATTATATGCTTCAATTATTTCATTTGCAATATATCATTTTTCTCATGCTTGAACTCTCTCATTATCAAAAACACTTTCTCTATCCTTCTTCTCTCCTCCTCCTTCATCCTAAGCTTTACCCTTCACATGTGTTGTGAAACAAAGGTTTAGGGTTAAAGATAATCCAATACCCTAATCTCTACAAAATCTTAGTGATCTCTTCTAGAAAACTTGGTCTCTAGGTTAAACTCTTGTGAAGAGTTTCTAGTATGCACGATAACTCTCGGGTGGATCATCTAAGTCTTGGGGTGGCCGGAGATCGAGCACATCGGCAACGTCCAAGGAGCCAAGGAGCTCATCAAAGAAGACCCGAAGGACCGGATCATCAAGGTATAACCCCTAACATAGTAGATAAGATCTATAGTTAGGGTTCACTAGTTTTGGTTTAGACTATATCTTGGCAAAAGTGCATGTTGTATGCAAAGAAAATTTTCCTTTATCACTTCCGCTGCCTCACAAGACTTGTGGGAGCATGCATCATGAACATACACGGTATCAGAGCTATTAGGCATTAGATGTCGACTTATGGGGGGTTTTCACTGTGTGACAGTGTGGCGAAGCATAGGCTCGTACCCCCAGGGTGTCGCGAGACCGGAAGGTGTTCCGGCGGGATGTAGTCCTCGCGAGGGGGCATGCGTAAAAAGTGGTTGCTGAGGGACCCGTTGGTGCCACGGCAACACCATTGGATGGGGTGGCTGCCTAACCAACAATGGTATCAAAGCCTAACTAAACCATAATTAGATTGTTAGCTAAAAGTTAGAACCTCGATCAACGGATTTTTCTCCCGAAAACACATTTTCTGCCCTGCTCGCTGTCGAATTTTTAAAGTGTTCAAAAAAATCATTTCAGAGGTCTTAAAAATACATGCAGGGTTTTCTAAGCATACTGTTGAAAAACGAGACCCTAACTCGCCAGGAACGCCGTGGATCCACGACCAAACTCAGTGTTAGGCCGCGGATCCGCCGCCGAGTCGTGGCCGAGTTGACTCATTTTTCAGCAGTTTGTTTAGATTAAGGAAATAGTGTTTCTGGGATATCTGGAATTTACACAAAGTTGTTTGTGCTCTGGATTGTGACAAGTGTTGGCATGGTTTAAAATTATTGATCGAAATTCTAAGTGTTTGGCTAATCGGGTTTGCTATTTTTTGATATGTGTTTGAAACGTCGACTAATTACTATAAGTCGATTAGTCGGGGTTGCACACTTCTGTAATGATATCATATGATGGTATGTGTATATGAATATGTTGGATCGTCGTGATGAAAGGCCGGAGGATGTGAGAAGAGCGTTTTTCTTTTCTTTCATTCAATGTAATTTGTAAAAAGCAATGTAATATTATTTTGCGGGGCACATCCGGGTTGAGGTTGTAACCACCGTTGTATAATTTCTTTTTACTTTTTTTGCTCCTAGGATAGACCCAAGGTGGGGTGCACAAACTACAGGGTTCTCGATGTGCCGAGTGGCCTACTCACTTTGTTGAGGGAGGTTGCTTCACTTCAGGGATTTGGCGGGTAGTTTGCCTCACCCATAGGGGTCTAGGGTGGGGTTTGGCTATTCATTACGACCGTGGAACCCGTTTTTCATTAAGGCTTGAATGAAATACGGAATTCCTAGTATATCCAATGTATTCATCTGTGATCTGTAATGGCTATATACATTTATATATGAGATATATAATAAACGTTGCTTATGTTTTGCACCCGCGCTAGTCCAGCCCCCGCTCTGCCGTTAGTTAAGTAACCTAACGGTGCATGACGGGGCCTAGTGGTGAATGCGGATGGCATAAGCGTACGTTCTATTTTCGTTTCTTTTCTGTGATGTTTAAGAAATGTAAATGATAGGACAACATTAATGTGATTAATGTTAAGAAAAAGAAACCTAAAGATATTGTAGAATCAATTTTTTTTAATAAAACGGGTAACTCTAGCTTTTGCTTTGCATCGTGGTATTCTTGAATATCCTGCACCTCATTCGATGAGGAAAGGGCCGAGATCTCTTCACCGGGAGTGACCCCTTTAGCGAAACTTGCAAATGTTACAAAGAACTCTATTGTTTTTATAGTTGATCTAACTTTTGCTTTGCATCATGGTATTCATGAATATCCTGCACCTCATTCGATGAGGAATGATCCGAGATCCCTTCACCAGGAGTGACCTCTTTAGCAAAATTAGAAAGATACTACAAAACCATTCGATTTTTAAAATTGGAGCTTAAACCACTCTTTTCACTTGATTCTACTACAATATCAAGTTGAAAACGTTAAAGGTTTTCATAAAAACCATCCGTTGCCCTCCGCCATTTTAGGAAGCAGGGTACTTAGTATTCGTGCCACGTTTGTTGACCATAGTTAAGACGTGGTGTACGGTAGCTAAGTGATGTCCTCCTACAAAGCATTTGATGCGATCGATTAGGACGTTCGCGTGACTTTGTTGACCATAGTTAAGGGTCATGCGGGTGGATCTAAATCAATCCCGAAATGGTGGGTAGAACTTAACTAGTGTTTATGATTTGTTGACCATAGTTAAGGTCATAAAACACTAGGGGTAAAAATCATATCGGGAATTTCAAGAGTTGAAATTTACAATGAGATTGCATACCTTCTATATGATAGTTGGATCCCGATCCCACTGTGAGTAAAAGTTACTCCCGGGATAGATTTGCACTTTACAATTAGCTAATCCAGTAGGTGTCTAGAAAGGTGTCAACCGGGTTACGCCTCTAGGAAAACGAGGTTTACGGGGAACCTCCCTCGGAGTACCGACACTGGCCTGGCCGACCGGTTAGCGAAATTGTAGATTGCAATTAATCTTGGCTAGTTTTCTTTTGAAAAGGTTTGAAGGAAAATTTGATAAAAAGCAGTTGGAGACATCAATTAGATAAGATTAATAACCAATCTAATTGTGCAAGAGCAATCGCTGAGTGTATTCTTTTTTCTCTCCTAATGGTAGATAGCTATGACGGGACTTAAGCTTTTATTAGACAAAAATAAACTCACGGTACCGAATTACAAAGATTGGCTAAGGAACGTGAATATTGCCCCGACCTATGATAAGGTCGGATACGTCCTGACTACTCCAGCCCCTCCTATCCCAGGCCCTGATTCTTCAGTTGCGGATAAAGAAATCCGTATAGACTGCGCAACAGCCAAGTGCCTCGCGCTTGCTTCTATGAACAATGAACATCAGAAGCAGCACGAGAAGATGGATGTTCAATCCATCTTTCTCCATACAAAGGAGTTGTATGGAGAGCAATCTCGTACTCTCCGATATGAAGCATCTCGAAAGTTGTTTCAGATGCGGATGGCTGCTGGCACGTCTGTAAGTGATCATGTATTAAAGATGATTGGAATTATCGAAGAACTTGAGGACCTGGGTTGGACAATGGAGAACGAGCAGTATGTTGATATTGTTCTGCAGTCCCTTTCCCCTGCCTTTGCTCAATTCATTGTAAACTTCAACATGCACAACATGCAGAAGTCTTTGCCTGAACTCCTCAATATGTTGAGGAGCGCAGAGAGCACACTAAAGGTAGTGAAAACTCCCGCTCTTACTGCTGGGCCATCTTCTTCCTCCGTCCCAAAAGCCAAGGCCAAGGGAAAGAAGAAGAAGAATCCCATCAAGCAGAGAGGCGGAGTGAAAAAGGCACCGGGAAGGGACAAGAAAGTGTAGGGTTACTAGGCACTCTCACAAGTTTCTACAAGGTATCAACCATGCCCGATTTAAATTTTAGACGTGCCGAACAACCCTAACCAAGATCTTAGACTAGAGATTAGGCGAAACAAAGCAAGTAAACAACTTTACTTCTAAATGAAAAGGATTACAACCTTTGTAGTCCGATCCTTCACTTCAAAAGCTCCGTGTTAAGGTCCCTTCACTGCGATTATCGAGAATCCGGACTCTAGAGAGGCTCCACGAAGAGAAAGATGCAAGCTTGCTTCCGATCTTCGATAACAAAGATGATCTAGCTTGAAGTTTCTTTAACACAAGCTCTCACTCACTAATGAAGTGAACACCCAAATCTAAATGGTTAGGATAGATTAGGATGATGAAGTAGGAATTTAGCTCTCATTTATTTTCTCAATTTCACCCATTTTCCTCACCTCTCAAAAAGCTAGAAAGCTTTTCAAGCAAGAAGGAAGAAGAAGAAGAAGCTAACTCTTTTGTGATGAATAATGAAAAATCTAGTGAGGTTAGAAATGCAACCTTGGGTTAAGTAAGTAAACTTAACCCTTGTAGAGATTGAACCATGGTCAAAAGGTTGGGTTGGGTTAAATACATATCATCCAAAATATCATAACAAATATCTTTGCTTAAAACAAAAGCAAAGCTTCTAGAAGCTACTAGAAAGAATTAACCCAAATCAAACCCTAACCATGTTTAATCTCCACTAAACATGTTGCATTAATAACCCTAACATGTTACAGTATTATATATCACATATCCAATATTTATTTCAACAAAATAAAATAATACAATTAACATATATCGCATATATATCAACGTATTACCCGAGTGAGAAAAAGAATCTTTTAGTGAGCTTATATTAGTTAATGTAATTTAATATATGTTAGGTCCACGTTACCTCTCCTGGTACTTTCGAGGAAGCGGAAACGGTAAAACAAAAATTTTCTAAACTTTGTAACATGGACCGTAAAAGCCGGATCTTTGCTAAACTAAACTAGCATACTTGCAAAGAAGAGTTAACTACTCGGCAAAGTGGTTATACCTCAACTTGAACTCCTTCTCTTCTTGTTGTTCTTCTTCTTTCTTGCTCTTTGTAGTAGCTTGAATGGCTTCCCCTCCTCGTCTCCTCTTTGCCGAAGATAGATCCACCTGAGGGCTTCATCCTTGGGCTCCTTTCTCGATCTTGAGAGAACTAAGGTATTCGGCTTGCTAGACCTTCTACCTTAGAGTGAGTAGAGTGTGCTTTGGGGTGTTATATCTTCAAGGAGATGATTCTCAACACATGAGATTTACTCTCCTTGAACAAGAGGAGGAAGAAGATGAAGTGAGGAGAGAGAATCAATATGATAGAATGAGCTATTTTCCTCTTGCAACCATAACAAAAGGAAAATGATTTATCTAATTAATAATAATAAATCAAAATGAAATAGTTGATGGTTGTATTTGGAATGACCACCATCATCACTTCATTAAATGAATGTAAGCTATAATCAAGGAGTATCCTTGCAAAGCAATGATGATGGTCAACATTCAACCATGGTCAACAAGTCAACCATGGTCAACAAGTCAACAAAATCAACCATAACATTATTTCATTTAATTACTATTATTAATTGATATTTCATAAATCCATTAGGGTTTGGAAAAAGACGACTGTCAACTGTGCATACGCACCCTTTCCGAAACCCTAATGAAAGACCTCATCCTCCGCCTCAAGCAACTGTGCATACACACCTGCATTCTCGTTCCGAGGAACAAGAATACTGAGAGATAAAAGCAACCCCAAAACATATACCAGTATCTGGCTCAAACCAGAGCCTGCCAGTATAATCCGTCCGGACTCCAAACGTGCACAAGTGCGCGGATGAGAACGAACCCTGCCGCAAAACCATGCGACCTCTACTCAGTTTTGCCCAGAGGCGAATAGCCCTCTGTGTGGGACTCTAAAGACTCGACGCTACGCTGGCAGTGGGTTTAACCACAGACCGCAAGCGGCACTAGCTGTGCGTAACGGTCCCCAGGTAGATGCCGATAAGAAGACTGACGAGGTAAAACCCATCCGAACTCCTACTGAGTCTGAATGTGACATTCTCCGTACAGTCCGGTCTGTTCGTCTGATACATCGCATGGCGGGCCTAGGGGGGCGGTAAACGTCAGTCCCCTAATAGCGGTACAAGTCGTGTCGGAGTGAAGCCCAATACACCCTGAGATAACACTGGAAACCTACCAGTATATCTCGCTTGCCCTAGCCAGGGACTACTCGTGTAATGGCTCTCCTAGACACAGCGCGATGTCAACCCCCAATACCGGGAGAGACGAATCCTGTCTAACCGTCACTGCCTCCAAGTGCTTCGGGACTGCTCCCAACTACTACCTGTTTGCACGACTCAGTAGAGCCGTGGTAGGGTAGTAATCAAAGAACAGTGGGAACACACTCGAGGCGAAGTGACAGTGTCAAGTCAGCGGACTAAGCTGTACTCATGTCACCTGGGAACTGATAACTGACGATAGGTATAATACCAACCATCAGTTCCCGACGAGTCCTGTCCAGTGTACTTGTAACCTAACGAGCACCCGCATGCTATCTTAAGTATGACGTACCGACGGCTGTGGGACAGACCGTCTCCCGTGCTGGGATGAGAAGCGCATACGCTAGTCTACTCCGGAGTATCGATGCCCTATCTCGATACTCCCATGACTAGGGACGTGTATAAGGATGTGCTTGTAGATTACCCAGCCCCCACGAGTGTGATCGCCATCACAACGCCGGTAATCAAGCAAAGATCCTAAGGGCTCTACTAATGCGTATAGGTGGATAAATAAACACACATGTACACATTAAAGCAGAGACAAACCAAGTAGCATACTACTATATTGAGCAAGATTGTCTGTACAACTGTGAATATCCCAAGCTTCCATCAAGTAATATACATACTAGTTTGATACAGTAATGGCCTCTAGGGCATATACACTAACAATCTCCCACTTGCACTAAGGCCATGTACTGGCGTATCGAAGACCTATCATCTCGATCAGCCGCTCGAACTGAGTCTGGGGTAAAGCCTTCGTGAATGGGTCCGCAGTGTTGTCCTTTGTGTCCACTCTCCGCACCTCGATCTCCTGGCGATCAATGATCTCCCTGATCAGGTGATACCGCCTTAAGATGTGCCTGGATTTCTGATGGGACCTTGGTTCCTTCGCTAAAGCTATAGCCCCATTGTTATCGCAATACAAAGGTATTGGGTCAACAATGGACGGAACCACCTGAAGTTCACTAATGAACTTCTTCATCCAGACCGCCTCTTTTGCGGCATCGCTTGCAGCAATGTATTCAGCCTCCATCGTCGAGTCTGCGACGGTATTCTGCTTGGAACTCCTCCAACATACCGCCCCTCCGTTGAGGGTAAACACAAAACCCGAGACAGACTTACTGTCATCTTTGTCACTCTGGAAGCTTGAATCGGTAAAGGGCTCGACCCTGAGGTCTCCATTACCGTAAACCAGGAACATCTCCTTAGTCCTTCTCAAGTACTTGAGAATGTTCTTCACTGCTGTCCAGTGGTCCTCCCCTGGGTCTGACTGATACCGGCTTACCGCGCTCAACGCGTAAGCTACATCTGGTCTTGTACATAGCATCGCATACATTATAGATCCTACCGCCGAAGCGTAGGGTATAGTGCTCATGCGAACCCTCTCATCGTCAGTCTTAGGAGACATCTTCTTGGAGAGGGTAATTCCGTGCAATGCGGGTATGCTACCGCGCTTGGAACCCTCTATACTAAATCTCTTTAGTACGGTCTCTATGTACCTGGACTGCGAAAGTCCCAATAGTCTCTTGGATCTATCTCTATAGATCTTGATCCACAGAATGTACGAGGCATCACCCAGGTCCTTCATGGAGAACCTTTGTGACAAAAATAGCTTGACCGATTGTAGCATAGGAATATCATTTTCTATCAAAAGAATGTCGTCCACGTACAAAACTAGGAATACGACAGTTCGTCCTACAATCTTCTTATATACACAGGGCTCATCTTCGTTCTTGATGAAATCAAATTCCTTGATTGCCTCATCAAAACAGATGTTCCAGCTCCGCGATGCCTGCTTTAATCCATAAATGGATTTAAGCAACTTGCACACCTTTCCGCTGCTCCCACTGTCTACGAAACCTTCTGGTTGATCCATGTAAACGCACTCTTCCAAACAACCGTTTAGGAAAGCCGTTTTAACATCCATCTGCCAGATTTCATAGTCATGGAAGGCAGCAATGGCAAGTAGGATCCGAATGGATTTGAGCATAGCCACCAGAGAAAAAGTTTCATTATAGTCCAAACCAGGTCTTTGACGAAAACCTTTTGCAACGAGTCTAGCTTTATAGGTTTCCACCTGCCCATCTACACCAAGTTTCCTTTTGTAGATCCATTTGCATCCAACGGGTTTTACCCCAGGTGGAGCAATATCCAAGGTCCACACTTTATTGGCGTACATGGACTCCATTTCGGATTGCATTGCTTCCTGCCACTTATCAAAGTCCTTACTGATAATGGCCTGCCTGAAACTGGTAGGGTCATTTTCTTCCAAGATGCAATCCTCTCGATCCCCGTCTATGAGAAAACCGTAGTATCTCTCGGGCGGATGAGAAATCCTACCAGATCTGCGGAGTGGCTGAGGTTCGTTTGGGGTTATTGAATCTAGCGGTTCCTCCAAATTTTCTGTTAAAGCTTGTGTTTCTGGAATTTCATCTAGTTCTACCGTGCTGCCACTAATGTTTTTAACAAGAAACTCTGTTTCTAAAAATGTGGCATTTCTTGAAACAATTATCTTCTGTTCCTCTGCATGGTAGAATAGATACCCACTTGAATCTTTTGGGTATCCCACAAACTTACACAAAACTGCCCGTGCTTCAAGTTTGTCTGGGTTCTGCTTTTTGACATAAGCTGGGCAACCCCAAATCTTAATACGTTTAAGATACAAACTTTTACCACTCCATATTTCATACGGAGTCTTAGGCACGGATTTGGATGGAACTTGATTCAATAGATGTGCTGCAGTTTGAAATGCATATCCCCAAAATGAAAGAGGTAACTCAGCACTACTCATCATGGAGCGAACCATATCCAATAGGGTACGATTCCTCTGCTCCGAAACACCGTTGTGCTGTGGTGTATAAGGAGGAGTAAGCTGAGAGAGAATACCATTCTCTTTTAAGTAATCTAGGAATTCCGTGCTTAAGTACTCCCCTCCCCTGTCAGACCGGAGGATCTTGATACTTTTACCTGTCTGGTTCTCTACTTCCTTTCTGAATTCCTTGAATTTCTCAAAAGCTTCAGATTTGTATTTCATCAGATACACATATCCGAACCTAGAGAGATCGTCAGTGAATGTGATGATGTATGAGAACCCACCCCTTGCATGTATAGACATCGGACCACATACATCACTATGTACGAGTCCCAAGAGCTCTGCTGCTCTTTCTCCATGTCCGGTGAACGGAGATTTGGTCATCTTCCCTTTGAGACAAGACTGACAAGTTTCATAAGATGAAAACTCGAACGCATCCAAGAGTCCATCTTTATGCAACTTACTCAGTCTTTTCTCTCCGACATGACCAAGTCTACAATGCCACAAGTAGGATTCATTCGTATCTGAATTCTTCCTCTTGCGTGTGTTTTGTATATTGAGAACTGTATTCTGATTTAGAACGTAGATACCATTACACAGTGTACCCTCTGCAACCAATACCTTAAGAAGGTAAATGTTCATGATATTCTTTTCAAGAACAAAGTTATATCCATCTTTATCGAGTAAAGAAACTGATATGATGTTGCAAACCATGGAGGGTACATAGTAGCAATCGTTCAAAATCATAGTCTTGCCATTTGGAAATACTAGGTGATATTCACCGACGGCTGCCGCATTAACTTGTGCTCCGTTCGCTACTCTGAGCGACATATCACCCGGTGCAACTTTCCTACTTTTTCTCAGTCCCTGCAATAAATTACAGATATGAGATCCTGATCCGGTATCAAGTACCCAGGAGGTAGGGCTGACCGTAAAACAGTTCTCAATTACAAGAACACCTGAAGTAGATGCAAAACCATGCTTCTTCTTCGACTGGGTATCCTGGAAATCCATACAATCCCCTTTCCTATTCTCATACTCATGACTGTTGTCACAAGTTAGAGCTGAACCAACCTTCCCCAGTCCCGAATAAGAATTCGGATCGGTCAAGCGATACATTTTATTATCTTGATTAGGGCATGAAAAGGTTGCTGCCTGGAGAGAGAGAAAAGAAACACTCAGCGTATGCTCTTGCCAGATTAGATTGGTTTATTAATTTATCTAACCAGGATGTTTCCCACTGTTTACTCAAATTCTTCTTAAAACCTTTTTAAAAGAAGAACTAGCCGGGTTTTAATTCACGTCACAATACTTGCTTAACCTTTCAGCCAGGCTAGTGTCGGTACTTCGAGGGAGGTTTTCCAACGCTTTCGCGAAGTTCCTTAATTTAAGAACCTCTTTTCCCTGGGGGCGTAGCCCCGCTAACACCTTTCTAGGCACCTACTAGGTTTATAGCACTGATCGTTAAGTGAAAGTAATTTCCCGAGAGTAATCCAACTCATCAGTGGGATCGGGATCCAACTGTCATTGTGTGATAGCCTAGATGGAATCCACTCTAGCTACCACACTCCAGAAGGTATGCGAAATCTGCAAATTTCAGTTCTTTTGAAACTCCCGATGCGGTTTTTGCCCCTAGGACCCAAGTGATCTTGACACAGTCAACAAATCAAAAAGTCCTAGTCAAGTTCATCCCGTCATTATCTTGATTGCATTAAACCCACCTGCATAACCCTTGACACAGTCAACAAGGTTCTACAAATGTCCTAACCAATCACATTGTATCCAGCAAATAAGCTACACTTAGCTACCGTTCACTGCGCCTTGACACAGTCAACAAACGCAGCACGAATACTAAGTATAACTTATAAGAAACGACGGAGGGCTACGACTGGGTTTTTGGCGAAAAAACCCGTTAACGTAATGAACTTGATATCGTTGAAGGAACGTGATACATCCTTTTGAAAACATAGTGGCGAAAACTTTTGCTAAAGATGTCACTCCCTGTGAAGGGATCTCGGCTCTTTCCTCGTCGAGTGAGGTGCTGGGCATTCGTAAGATGAATACCTCGATGCAAAGCAAGAATAATCGACTATGGTGAAGTTATTACCCTGACGCAAACCTTTTGTCCAAGGGGTCACTCCCGATGAGGGGATCTCGGCCCTTGCCTCGTCGATTGAGGTGCTGGGCATTCATAACCGAATACCTCGATGCAAAACAAAAAGATGAACGTCCTTGTAATAACAGCTTTTTGAAAAACTTGTTCCAACAACGTCTTTTAGGTTTATTTTCTTGCATTAGTTCTTTTAATGCGTCCCATCATTTAAATCCTACCATTGCAGAAAACAACCAAAATATGACGTACGCTTATGCCATTCGCATTCGCCACGGGGTCCCGTCATCACTCGTTAGGTTACTTAACTAACGACAGAGCGGGGGCTGGGCTAGCGCGGCTGTAAAACATAAGCAACGCCTAAATATAAAGCAATAATAGACATTACAGATCACAGATGAATACATTGGATATACTAGGAATCCGCAATCCGTTCGAGCCTGCAACGAAAAGCGGATTACACGGTCGCGGTGAATAGCCAAAACCCCACCCAAGACCCCTACGGGTGCGGCAAACTACCCGCCAAGTACCCGGTAGTTTGTGCACCCCTCCATGGGTCTATCATAGGAGCAAAAACAGTAAAAAGAATTATACAATGACGGCTACAACCCCGACCCGGTTGTGCGGCCATACAAATAATATTATTACATCAATTTACATATTACAAATGAATGAAAGAAAAACAAAAGCTCATCTCACATCCACCCCGGCTATTCACCCGCGACAGTCCAACACATTCATATACACATTCCAATATCAAACACAGATCACAGAGATGTATAACCCCGACTAATCGACTTATAGCGATTAGCCGACGTTCAATACATGCAAACATCATAGATATAACCAATATAGCCAAAGTGTAGCGAAGTTCAAAAAAAATTCGGATTTATAGGACCCCAAAAGTAAATTTCTTTTCTGGAAAATCTGGCCACATATAACATATTTGAAAAATCCCAAAACCATACCAGAAGAACACTGCACAAAACACGAACCCACGAAGAGCCAAAACAGCGGCGGATCCGCGGCGAAGAGAATAGCTGAGGCCGCGGATCCGCGGCGGTTTAAAGGTTTCATGGGATCGTTTTTCTTGGGTGTTCTCAAAAAACCCTGAGCCGATTTTAGGAGTAAAAAGTTTTACTTTTAGAGCACAAAAAATTTCAACAGAAACTTAGGGTTTTGATTTCCGGTTTTTGTGATTTTTCCGTTTCGAACTTCCATACACTTCGCTACCAAGCTAGTTTAAGTTCAGTTAGGCTCTGATACCACTGTTAGGTCCACGTTACCTCTCCCGGTACTTTCGGGGAAGCGGAAACGGTAAAACAAAATTTTTCTAAACTTTGTAACATGGACCGTAAAAGCCGGATCTTTGCTAAACTAAACTAGCATACTTGCAAAGAAGAGTTAACTACTCGGCAAAGTGGTTATACCTCAACTTGAACTCCTTCTCTTCTTGTTGTTCTTCTTCTTTCTTGCTCTTTGTAGTAGCTTGAATGGCTTCCCCTCCTCGTCTCCTCTTTGCCGAAGATAGATCCACCTGAGGGCTTCATCCTTGGGCTCCTTTCTCGATCTTGAGAGAACTAAGGTATTCGGCTTGCTAGACCTTCTACCTTAGAGTGAGTAGAGTGTGCTTTGGGGTGTTATATCTTCAAGGAGATGATTCTCAACACATGAGATTTACTCTCCTTGAACAAGAGGAGGAAGAAAATGAAGTGAGGAGAGAGAATCAATATGATAGAATGAGCTATTTTCCTCTTGCAACCATAACAAAAGGAAAATGATTTATCTAATTAATAATAATAAATCAAAATGAAATAGTTGATGGTTGTATTTGGAATGACCACCATCATCACTTCATTAAATGAATGTAAGCTAGAATCAAGGAGTATCCTTGCAAAGCAATGATGATGGTCAACATTCAACCATGGTCAACAAGTCAACCATGGTCAACAAGTAAACAAAATCAACCATAACATTATTTCATTTAATTACTATTATTAATTGATATTTCATAAATCCATTAGGGTTTGGAAAAAGACGACTGTCAACTGTGCATACGCACCCTTTCCGAAACCCTAATGAAAGACCTCATCCTCCGCCTCAAGCAACTGTGCATACACACCTGCATTCTCGTTCCGAGGAACAGGAATACTGAGAGATAAAAGCAACCCCAAAACATATACCAGTATCTGGCTCAAACCAGAGCGTGCCAGTATAATCCGTCCGGACTCCAAACGTGCACAAGTGCGCGGATGAGAACGAACCCTGCCGCAAAACCATGCGACCTCTACTCAGTTTTGCCCAGAGGCGAATAGCCCTCTGTGTGGGACTCTAAAGACTCGACGCTACGCTGGCAGTGGGTTTAACCACAGACCGCAAGCGGCACTAGCTGTGCGTAACGGTCCCCAGGTAGATGCCGATAAGAAGACTGACGAGGTAAAACCCATCCGAACTCCTACTGAGTCTGAATGTGACATTCTCCGTACAGTCCGGTCTGTTCGTCTGATACATCGCATGGCGGGCCTAGGGGGGCGGTAAACGTCAGTCCCCTAATAGCGGTACAAGTCGTGTCGGAGTGAAGCCCAATACACCCTGAGATAACACTGGAAACCTACCAGTATATCTCGCTTGCCCTGGCCAGGGACTACTCGTGTAATGGCTCTCCTAGACACAGCGCGATGTCAACCCCCAATACCGGGAGAGACGAATCCTGTCTAACCGTCACTGCCTCCAAGTGCTTCGGGACTGCTCCCAACTACTACCGGTTTGCACGACTCAGTAGAGCCGTGGTAGGGTAGTAATCAAAGAACAGTGGGAACACACTCGAGGCGAAGTGACAGTGTCAAGTCAGCGGACTAAGCTGTACTCATGTCACCTGGGAACTGATAACTGACGATAGGTATAATACCAACCATCAGTTCCCGACGAGTCCTGTCCAGTGTACTCGTAACCTAACGAGCACCCGCATGCTATCTTAAGTACGACGTACCGACGGCTGTGGGACAGACCGTCTCCCGTGCTGGGATGAGAAGCGCATACGCTAGTCTACTCCGGAGTATCGATGCCCTATCTCGATACTCCCACGACTAGGGACGTGTATAAGGATGTGCTTGTAGATTACCCAGCCCCCACGAGTGTGATCGCCATCACAACGCCGGTAATCAAGCAAAGATCCTAAGGGCTCTACTAATGCGTATAGGTGGATAAATAAACACACATGTACACATTAAAGCAGAGACAAACCAAGTAGCATACTACTATATTGAGCAAGATTGTCTGTACAACTGTGAATATCCCAAGCTTCCATCAAGTAATATACATACTAGTATGATACAGTAATGGCCTCTAGGGCATATACACTAACAATATATTAAATATATAATTATACATTAAATTATCGAATCAACACTTGATCCGATAATCCGGCTATTTCACAAATAACCGACTAATATAATCTGTATTAGTTCATCGAATCAACACTTGATCCGATGACACGGCTATATCACATATACCCGGCCGATATCTCATATCGCGAGAATCTAATACGGTATCACATACACGTATTGTTCTCAGTCCCGCACATATCATATATGTGCTCCTACTCCGTTTTGCCTGAGTCAAGAAACCTCTGTGTAGGACTCTAAAGAATCGTTAATACGCCGGCAGTAGGTGATGATCATATCAAACACCAACAAGCTGCAAGCGCTTAGCTAAACGTAACAGCCATCCAGGTATTGAGCGATCAGAAGATCAACAAGAAAGCCTTTACATTCTACTGTGAATCCAATTAGTAACATTCCCGTACAGTCCGGTCTCTTCGTCTGATATGTCGCATATCTCACCTAGGGGTGGAAAACATCAGACCCCAGTAGCTTGATAAGTCGTGTCGATATGAGATCTATAAAAGTTCGAGAAAGTACTGGTAACACTTACCAGTAAATCTCAGCAACCCTGGCCAGGGATTTCTAGTTATAGCAAATCGAACACAGCGCAACATCAACTCCCTATACCGGGAGAGATGAATCCCCTCCTATCGCTCATTGCCTCCATGTGATTCGGGACTGTACCCAAAAGCCACCTCTTTGCACGCCCTCTTGGACGTGGTATGATGGAAATCAAAGCATAGTGGGAATCATACAAGACTCTATGACGATCTCAAGTCTACAGACTAACCTGTACTAGTTTCACCAGAGAACTGCCTTCTGACGTGAGGTATAATACCATCTGGAAATTCTCGGCGAGTCCGTCCAGTGTACCCAGTCTCTACTAAGCACCCGTATACCTTCTCTGATGTCAAACACCAATAGATATGGGATCATCCACGTCCATCATATGGATCAAGAAGCGCATACGCTAGTCTACTCTGGAGTATCGATGCCCTGTCTCGGTACTCCCATGACTAGGAACATTTGAAGGATGTACTTGGCGACAACACTGTCCCCACTATTATGATCCGCATCATAGTCCTGGTAGTCAAGTACTCATCCTAAGGGCTTTATCAACATGTAACATAGAGACAATCAGAGTACAGGTTAAGATAAAGAGCAACCAGATAGCGTACTATCATGTCTAGCAAGAAAGTTCTCCCTATATATGTCCAAGCATCTATTACAATATACATCGTATGTACAGTAATGGCCTCTAGGGCATACATATAACTAACAATCTCCCACTTGCACTAGGGCCATCTGTTGTGGTATAGTATACCCAACAATTAGCTGTGGTTGTAGTATCTCATACTCAACCATCCCATAAAAGTCTCTACTGGGAAAAAGGCCTTTGTGAGTGGATCCGCGCTGTTGTCCTCTGTTTCTACTCTCGTAACCTTGATCTCCCTGGAGATCAACCATCTCCATGATCAGGTGATACTACCTAAGAATTATATCTGGATTTCTGATGGGACGGGGGTTCCTAGGCATAAGCCACAATTCCATTGTCACACAATGGTAGGAACGAAGTTCATCTCATGAACTTATATATATCCAGACTGCCTTTTTGGTAACATCTTTGGTAATGATGTATCTTGCCTTTCATCGTCTAGTAAGTCACGGTATCTAACTTGGAACTCTTCCAACATACCGTCCCTCCACTGAGGGTAAAGACAATGCCTGCGACTGACATTCAGTCGTCCTTATCACCCTGGATCCTTTTCCAGTGATTCTCCCCAGGATCAATTAATACCATCTCACTACAACTAGTGAGAATCCTAATATCCAATTAGATCTATCTCATAGATCCATAACCCAGGATTTAGGAGGTATCGTTTTGATCCTATATGGAGAATCCTTGTGATAAGCGAAGATTGACCAAGCGTAGCGTAGGAAACACCTTCCCTATCAAGAGTATGTCATCTACGTACAATACGAGGATCACTACCAAACTCCCTACAACCTTTTTGTATATACAAGGTTCATCTACCATTTTGATGAAGTCAAACTCTTTGACTACTCCATCAAAACAGACGTTCCAACTCCGCGATGCCTGATTTATCACATAAAACATCTTGCACACGTTTTCGCTGCTCCTAATGTCTACGAAGCCCTCTGGCTGTGTACTTATAGATGCTTTCTTCTAAAACATCATTTAGAGAAGCAGTCATGACACCCAACCACCAGATATCGTAGTTATGGTATGTAGCAGTGGCAAGTAGGATTTGGATGGACTTAAGCATAGCTTTGAAAGTCTCAACTTTTCCATATACACCAAGTAATCTTCTTAAGATATACTTGCTCCTGATGGGGATTTAACCCTTCAGATAAAGCAACCAAAGTCCATACTTTGTTGGTGTATAAGGATTCCATCTCAGATCGCTAAGCATCTAGCCATTCTTACAGAGTCCCACTCCTGATGGACAGCTCGAAACTATTTGGGTCATCATCTCATGATGCAATCCTCGCTCCCACTGTCGTAGAGAAAACCGAAGTATCTCTCAAGTGGGTGAGGAACCCTACTAGATCAGCGAAGAGGCTGAGGTTCATTAGAATGTATTGAATCCTTTGGTTCTACCAAATCATCTACTGTAGTTTGTATAGCTGGAACTCCTTCCAATTCTACCTCATGACCACTAATTTTTCCACAAGAAATTCCCTTTCACAAAGGTGGCATGTTGAGAAACAAAACATCTTTTGTTCCTCGGTTAGGTAGAAGATATTCCCTTGTGTATGCTTGGGATGTCCAACAAAGTTCCACAGATCTGACTTTGCCTCGATCTTGTCCGGATTATACTTTTAGACATAGGCTGGACAACCCCAAATCTTAACAAACTTAAGATATGGGATCTTCCCATACCATATCATATGTGGAGTGGTAGGCAACTGATTTGATTGGAACCCTATTTAATAGGTATGCAGCTTCGCAAGTGATAACTCCTAAAAGGAAAATAGGAAACTCAGTAGTACTCATCATAGAGTGCACCATATCAAATAGGGTGTGATTGCTCCGTCCCGATACACCGACGTGCTGTGGTGTATACGGAGGAGTAATGCTGAGAGAGAATCTCATTCTCCTTTAGAATAGTCCAAGAATCCCGTGCTCAAGTATTCTCCTCCCTGATCTCATCAAAGGACATAATACTTATATCCATTTTGGATCTCTTCTTCTAAATCATATTCATTGAATTTCTCAAAAGGTTCAGACTTGTATTTCAACAGGAACACATGTGCGAATCTTGAGAGACCATCAGTGAATATAATAAAGTACAAAGAACCGGTCATGGCATGTGTAGACAGGGGACCTTATATACATCAACATGTATCAATCCCAAGAGTTTATTAACTCTTTCTCTGTTTCCAATAAACAGAGCTATGGTCATCTTATCTTTGTGACATGACCGGCAAGTTTCATAAGATGTAAATTCAAACTAATTTAAATATGCATCTATATGAAAATTCGCTAGTCGGGTCGCATTGATATGACCTAGTCTACAATGCCTCAAGAAGGATTCGTTCATTTCTGAACTCTTCCTCTTGTGTGTGTTCTGTATAGTAAGAACTGTAGTTTGATTTAGAACGACAATGCTTTCAGATAACGTGCCTGAACCGATCAACTCTTGATATAGGAAATGTTCAAAACATTATCCAACAATACAAAATTATATCCTTCTTTACTAATAAAGAGACTGATATAATGTTTTATATCAGGTTCGTTATCTAATAACATTCATTCAGAATCAATGTATTCTGGTAATACAGGGTGATAACTACCAACAGACTTGGCTGCAACATTTGCACCGTTTCTATCTCATGAAACTTATCACCCGTTCTTGGACCTCTACCTTTCTATAGTCCAAGTAACAGATTATATTTGCGGGATCCTGATCTAGTATCACTTATCCAGGACGTAAAGGATATTGAGAAAAAGTTCTCGGTAATGAACAAACCCGAAGAAGATGCATCAGCATGCACTTTCTTCGTTTGGGCGGCACGGGAATTCTGGTAATCCCTTATTTTCTGCTCGGTCTTATAACATTTATAAGTTGGATCGGGACCAACGTTCCCTAGCGCAGTATAACAAGCGGGTTCGGTCAATACATCCGTATTATTATCTTGATTAAGGCATGACATGGTTGCTACCAGGAGAGAGAGAGAAGAAAACACTCAGCGTATGCTCTTGCAAGATTAGATTGGTTATTAATATACCTAATCAGGATGTCTCCCACTGTTTTAGTCAAATCTTCCTTCAAACCCTAAAAGGAAAGACTAGCCGGGATTAATTACACCCTACAAGTTCGCCAATCTTTCAGCCAGGCCAGTGCCGGTAATTTGAGGGAGGTTCCCCGTGCTTTCACATGGACCTAATTAAAGTAAACCTCATTTTCCCAGGGGCGTAACCTCATTGACACCTTTCTAGACACCTACTTGATCGGCTAATTGTAATGTGTAAAACTCTCCCAGGAGTAACTCTTACTCGCAGCGGGTATCGGGATCCAACTATCTCATAGAAGGTATGCAATCTCATTGCAAATTTCAACACTTGAAATTTCCAATAATATTTTACCCCTAGCGTCCTATGACCTTGACGGAGGTCAACAAACCATAGGCTGCTAGTCAAGTTCTACCCGTCATTTCCTGATTGAATTAAACCCACCAGCACGACCCTTGACGGTGGTCAACAAGACCGCACGACTACCCTAAAACAATCTGCATCATATGCATAAGCAGATAAATACTAGTTAGCTACCGCACACAACGCCTTGATGGAGGCCAACAAACGTAACACGAATACTAACTATTACTTATCTGAAATGATGGAGGGCTACGACAGGTTTTTATGAAAACCCTTTGCGTAATGAACTTAATATCGTTGTAAAATCGAGTGAATTTAAATGAAGTGTTTTTGAGGCTTTTACTAGTTTTGCTAAAGAGGTCACTCCCGGTGAAGAGATCGTCAGCTCTTTCCTCATCGAATAAAGTGCAGGATATTTCACAAATACCACTATGCGAAGCAAAAACTATAGAAGCAATCAAAAGACTAACCGAGTATGCAGTATCTGCTAGTTTTGTTAATGAGGTCACTCCCGGTGAAGGGATCTCGGCTCTTTCCTTATCGAATAAGGTGCTGGATGTTCTACAAGGAACACTGCTATGCAAAGCAAGAACTAGAGCTACCAGTTTTTAAACAAGTTTCTACAACATCTTTAGGTTTATTTTATTTCATTAATCTCATTAATGAAGTCCCATTTTAATTATGCTTCACAAGCATCGGATTTGAAACGAAATCAACAATATATAATATATATAATATAAACATTCGTCTCAAGCAGTAATATGATCTCATCACAGAACATTGCAGCAGAAGAACATATATGAAATATTGGATATACTAGGATATCCGTGTTTTAATACGAGCCTGTATAAAACACTGATTCCACGGTCGCGATGAATAGCCAGACCTACATCCTTAGACCCCTACGAGAGCGGCAAGTAACCCTGCCAGTTCAAGAGTTAGGAGACCCGGTCTCGACTCCTCGAGATGGTCTCCCACTGGACCCTAGAACCCGGTTACTTGTGCTCCCCGCCTTGGGTCTAACCTAATGCGGAATAGTAAATAATATACAATGGTGACATCATCCTCAGCCTAGAAGTGCCCCAATAAAAGAATATTACATACAAATGAATTTTACATGAATGAAAAAGAAAAACTCTCATATCACATAAAACCCCTGTCTATTCAAAAACACGACGATCTAATATAACATATCACAGCAACATATAATATCTCATATCAACAACGTAAGTAAGTTTGCATACACCGATTATCGTTGATGTATAACAATGAAAACCGGCGATACAACTACATACTACAATTACGGTCGCAGAAAAGAAAGTGTAAATCTACAACAGTTGGAATCCGCAACCACCTTAGACATCTCATGCCTAACCAAATGAATTCCTTAGACATCGTATGCCTAACAATTATAAACCCCGCATTTTAGTCTCAATCTCGAAAACACTTTTCAATATCAAGTCGGGCAATTCAGCAAGATTCCCGACATTCTGATCGAATGCTCGTCGCAAACTTCAGTAGACGGCCGCACCCCCTGACGCCGTCGACGAAGTGCACTATGGCGGAACACCGCTGCCACGAGCACCCGAACGGATTCTTTTGGCGACGGGGTTCTCCTACAGTCACTTGGTCGGGGCTTTGGGGCGTGGCTGTCTATTAAGTTTACCCGGCGAGTATCCGCGTACGCTACGTGATTGCGACGGACTTTTGATCCCATCAAAATTCCGTGGCAACCGATCATCTGAGACTGAACTACTAGATTTATAACATTCAAATTAGTTATCTCATAACAACTTGTGGATTCCAAATATTGTATCACATTCCAGATAAACAGACAATGTTAAACTTTCCGATCGAATAATCAAACACCCAAGTTTTCCCATATAGTTCTCAACACTTGAAATTAATTTAAAAACATCCATCACATGCCACAGTACCAATGGTCCAGCCGTAGAAGGGTCAAACCAACGCCTCACATGTGGCAACGCCGTACTGCCCCAAACCCTAAGGTTTAGAGGCAGTTCAGACGGTCACATAATCGAGTTAAGGTTTGTGTTCTTCTAGAGGGTCCACCGCGTTACATGCACGACTTAGAACGTTCTTAAACTACGGAAAAATCCAACGCTTGGAAATTTTCCGGCAGGGGAAAAAGTGAGTTATTGATATCCGGTCGAACTTTTTAACACATTCTAAAATTACCTGTAAAAACTTAAACGAAGTTAAACTTTCCGATCGAATCAACGAATACAAAACATTTCCAGAAAACTCAACACTTGAGTAATATTAAAAATTCCCAGAAGCATACAAAATGGACCAAGAATAAACTCCAGAAGAATGGGCCCACAAGTCCCAAGGGTGGCTACGGAACCGCCGCCAAACCCTTGGTTTGGCCGCGGTTCCGCGCTCCCTTTAGGGAATTTTGGGCTCGTACTTCACAGTAACTCTTGTAATTCCCTTCTTATATTTTTGAGTACTTTTAATACGAAAAAATCAACATTTTAAAAAATTTCCAGAGAAGGAGTCAAGACCGGGGTTTCGGGGTTCGATCGGACTTTAAACTTCGTCTAGACTTCGTCTAATGCTCTAGTTTGGCTCTGATACCACTGTAGGGTTACTAGGCACTCTCACAAGGTTCTACAAGGCATCAACCATGCCCGATTTAAATTTTAGACGTGCCGAACAACCCTAACCAAGATCTTAGACTAGAGATTAGGCGAAACAAAGCAAGTAAACAACTTTACTTCTAAGTGAAAAGGATTACAACCTTTGCAGTCTGGTCCTTCACTTCAAAAGCTCCGTGTTGAGCTCCCTTCACTGTGATCATCGAGAATCCGGACTCTAGAGAGGCTCCTCGAAGAGAAAGATGCAAGCTTGCTTCCGATCTTCGATAACAAAGATGATCTACCTTGAAGTTTCTTTAACACAAGCTCTCACTCACTAATGAAGTGAACACCCTAATCTAAATGGATAAGATACATTAGGATGATGAAGTAGGAATTTAGCTCTTATTTATTTTCTCAATCTCACTCATTTTCATCACCTCTCAAAAAGCTAGAAAGCTTTTCAAGCAAGAAGGAAGAAGAAGAAGCTAACTCTTTTGTGATGAATAATAAAAAATCTAGTGAGGTTAGAAATGCAACCATGGGTTAAGTAAGTAAACTTAACCCTTGTAGAGATTGAACCATGGTTGAAGGGTTGGGTTGGGTTAAATAAATATCATCCAAAATATCATAACAAATATCTTTACTTAAAACAAAAGCAAAGTTTCTAGAAGCTACTAGAAAGAATTAACCCAAATCAAACACTAACCATGTTTAATCTCCACTAAACATGTTGCATTAATAACCCTAATATGTTACAATATTATATATCACATATACAATATTTATTGTAACAAAATAAAATAATACAATTAACATATATCGCATATATATCAACTTATTACCCGAGTGAGAAAAAGAATCTTTTAGTGAGCTTATATTAGTTAATGTAATTTAATATATCAAATATATAATTAAACATTAAATTATCGAATCAACACTTGATCCGATAATCCGGCTATTTCACAAATAACCAACTAATATAATCTATGTCAGTTCATCGAATCAACACTTGATCCGATGACCCGGCTATATCACATATACCCGGCCGATATCTCATATCGCAAGAATCTAATACGGTATCACATACACGTATTGTTCTCGTTCCCGGACATATCATATATGTGCTCCGACTCCGTTTTGCCCGAGTCAAGAAACCTCTGTGCAGGACTCTAAAGAATCATCAATACGCCGACAGTAGGTGATGATCATATCAAACACCCACAAGCTGCAAGCGGTCAGCTAAACGTAACAGCCACCCAGGTATTGAGCGATCAGAAGTTCAACATGCAAGCCTGTACATTCTCCTGTGAATCCAATCAGTAACACTCCAGTACAGTCCGGTCTCTTCGTCTGATATGTCGCATATCTCGCCTAGGGGTGGAAAACGTCAAACCCTTATAGCTTGATAAGTCGTGTCGATATGAGGTCTATAACAGTTCGAGAAACTACTGGTAACACTTACCAGTAAATCTCAGCAACCCTGGCCACGGATTTCCAGTTATAGCCAATCGAACACAGCGCAACATCAACTCCCTATACCGGGAGAGATGAATCCCCTCCTATCGCTTATTGCCTCCATGTGATTCGGGACTGTACCCAAAATCCACCTTTTCGCACGCCCTCTTGGACGTGGTATGATGGAAATCAAAGCACAGTGGGAATCACACAAGACTCTATGACGATCTCAGGTCTACAGACTAACCTGTACCAGTGTCACCAAGGAACTGCCATCTGACGTGAGGTATAATACCATCTGGAAGTTCTCGGCGAGTCCATCCAGTGTACCCTGTCTCTACTGAGCACCCGTATACCTTCTCTGATGTCAAACACTAATGAATATGGGATCATCCATCACCCATCATATGGGTCAAGAAGAGCATACGCTAGTCTACTTTGGAGTATCGATGCCCTGTCTCGGTACTCCCATAACTAGGAACATTTGAAGGATGTACATGGCGACTACACTGTCCCCACTAGTATGATCCGCATCATAGTCCTGGTAGTCAAGTACCCATCCTAAGGGCTTTATCAACATGTAACATAGTGATAATCAGAGTGCATGTTAAGATAAAGAGCAACCAGATAGCGTACTATCATGTCGAGCAAGAAAGTCCTCCCTATATATGTCCAAGCATCCATTACAATATACATCGTATGTACAGTAATGGCCTCTAGGGCATACATATAACTAACAGAATGGGGCTGCTGCGACAGGACAAGGGGAATGTTTCCACTGCTACCAGACTGGGCACTGGAAGAGAAACTGCGTTGGATACCTGGCCGACCTCAAGAAGAAGAAGCAGGGTGAAGCTTCCACATCAGGTGTGTTTGTAATAGAAAACTGTTTATCAATTAACTCTGCTTCCTGGATATTAGATACTGGGTCAGGATCTCACATCTGCAATTGTCTGCAGGGGTTGAGAAATAGCAAGTTTTTGAAGAAATGTGATCACACTCTCCGGGTTGGGAATGGTTCCTCAGTACATGCTACAGCAGTAGGAGAGTATCACCTTGGTTTACTGTTGGGTTGTATATTGGTTTTGAACCCGTGTTATTTTGTACCCTCTATGTTATGTAATATTATATCTGTATCGGTGTTGGACAATGCTGGATATAATTTTGTATTGCAATCTAATGTTATGACCATTAACCTTAATCAAGAGTTGATTGGGTCTGGTACATTAAATAACGGGATATACGTCCCAAACCAACACACAGTTTTTAATGTACAACACACAAACAAAATAAAGGTTTCAGACATAAATGAAGCTTTCATTTGGCATTGTAGACTTGGTCATATTAACGAAACAAGACTAACCAAGCTACATAAAGATGGATATTTAAACTCGTTTGAATATAAATCTTATGCGACTTGCCAGTCTTGCATCAATGGTAAAATGACCAAAACTCCGTTTACTGTACACGGAGAGAGAGCTACTGAACTCTTAGCCTCATACATAGTGATGTATGTGGACCAATGTCTATACATGCAAGAGGTAGTTTTTCATACTTCATAACCTTTACTGATGACTTCTCAAGATTTGGACATGTGTTCTTGTTGAAACATAAGTCTGAACCCTTCGAAAAGTTCAAGGAGTATAAATCTGAAGTTGGAAAACAAACAGGCCAAAGTATCAAGAAACTTCGATCAGATCGTAGAGGTGAGTATCTAAGCTCAGAGTTTCTAGATTTTCTAAAAGAGAATGGGATTATCTCTCAGCTCACTCCTCCGTACACACCACAACACAATGGTGTATCGTAAAGGAGAAATCATACCCTATTATATATGGTACGATCTCTGATGAGTGATGCTGAGTTACCAATATCGTTGTGGGGGCACACATTAGAGACTGCGATTCATCTATTGAATAGGGTTCCGACCCAAACCGTGTCTACCACTCCAAATGAGATATGGTATGGGAAGAGACCAACTCTTAAAAGAATTAGGATATGGGGCTGTCCGGCTTATGTGAAAAAGCAGAATCCGGACAAACTCGAGACACGATCGGTGTTGTGTAGATTCGTGGGATATCCAAAACACTCGTATGGATATCTTTTCTACCACAAGGAGGAACAAAGGGTATTTGTTTCTCAGTATGCCATATTTTTAGAAAATGAATTTTTTACAAATGATATTGTTGGCAATACGGTAGAACTGGAAGAAATTCTGGATACACAAACAATTACCGATGATTTGGTTGAACCTGAGGTTTCAATAGAACCTGACGAACCTCAGCCACTCCGTAGATCTAGTAGAACTTCTCGCCCACCTGATAGATACTACGGTTTTCTAATTGATGGTGATAGAGAAGATTGCATCATGGATGATGATGACCCTACTAGTTTTCAGCAAGCTATCACGAGTGGTGACTCAGTGAAGTGGCTGGATGCCATGAGATCCGAAATGGAATCCATCCACACCAACAAAGTATGGACTTTGGAAGTTGCATCTTCTGGAGTAAAACACATAGGGTGCAAATGGATCTTTAAAAGAAAGATTGGTGTGGATGGTCGGGTGGAGACCTATAAAGCTAGGCTGGTAGCAAAAGGATTTCGTCAAAGACCAGGCTTGCACTATGATGAAACCTTTTCACCAGTCACGATGCTCAAATCCATTCGGATCCTGCTTTCTATAGCTGCTCACTATGATTATGAGATCTGGCAGATGGATGTTAAAACGGCATTTCTAAATGGTGATTTAGATGAATGCGTTTTTATGGATCAGCCAGAAGGCTTCATTGATAGTGGGAGCAGCGGAAAGGCATGCAGGCTGCTTAAATCCATCTATGGATTAAATCAGGCATCACGGAGTTGGAACATCTGCTTTGATGATACAATCAAAGAGTTTTGTTTTATCAAAAATGTAGATGAACCATGTATTTATAAAAGGATTGTAGAGAGTGCTGTTACATTCCTCGTATTGTACGTAGACGACATTCTCTTGATAAGAAATGATATTCCTATACTACAATCGGTCAAACTATTCTTATCGCAGAGGTTCTCCATGAAAGACCTGGGCAATGCCTCATGCATTCTGGGGATTAAGATCTATAGAGATAGATCTAAGAAATTATTGGGATTGTCCCAATCGAGATACATTGACACCATACTAAAGAGATTTAGTATGGAAGATTCCAAGAGGGGTAATTTACCCGCTTGTCACAGGATCACCCTCTCCAAAGAGATATCTCCAAAGACTGATGAGAAGAGGGCTCGCATGAGCATTATTCCCTACGCTTCGGCAGTAGGATCTAAAATGTATGCGATGTTGTGTACTCGTCCAGATGTAGCTTATGCACTGAGTGCAGTAAGCAGGTATCAATCCAACCCAGGGGAGAAACACTGGACTGCTGTAAAGAACATTCTGAAGTACTTGAGAAGAACTAAAGAAATGTTCTTAGTGTATGGTAACGGAGATCTCCAAATGGAGGGCTTTACCGACTCGAGCTTCCAGAGCGACAAGGATGATAGTAAGTCCATCTCATGGTTTTTATTTACCCTAAATGGAGGGACGGTATGTTGGAAGAGTTCCAAACAAGATACCGTTGCTGACTCCACGATGGAAGCTGAGTATATTGCTGCTAATGATGCCACAAAAGAGGAAGTCTGGATGAGGAAGTTCATTTCCGAACTTCAGGTGGTTCCATCCATTGCTAATCCAATACCTATGTATTGCAATAACAATGGAGCTATGGCTTTGGCAAAGGAACCGAGGTCCCTTCAGAAATCCAGACATATCTTGAGGCGGTATCACCTCATCAGGGAAATAGTGGATCGCCAGGACATCGAGGTACGGAGAGTAGACACGAAAGACAACACAGCAGACCCATTCACCAAGGCCATCCTTCAAGTCCAGTTTGAGAAACTGTTCGAGCTGTTGGGTATGCTGTACGCCGGCAACTAGTTCTAGTGCAGACAGTGGGTACTTGTGTCATGACCCGAATATTTCGACTCATGACCGTCACTTAACCACGCTACGTCTACAGGCGTAACGTGACTAAGTAAGCCGAACCCAGAAATCCAAACCATTTAAAAGTGATGAGTGTTGAAAACATTTAATTAAAAACATTTAGAAAACCTTAATTAGTTCAATGAGGTTCTTTTTAAAGTTAAATTATCCTTATAATAATTTTGGCAGCATTTCCTTTGTAAAAGTAACCCCGAAAATCGGGTAAAAACAGGATATAAGTGAAAATGAGATAAAATAAACAAAGCATTCCCAAACCGGGAGCAATCACGCCCAACGGCGGAAACCATCACCACAAGAGTAATATACGACGCCGTAGCGAAGAATGAGCAATAAGTAAACATCCCAGAATAATAACTGCAAATATAAAGTCGGCTCCCACGAGCTCGACACCAGAAAACAAAAATATACATCATCGTCCTCACACCGTCTCTAAGTCAAGTACATATATGGTATATGGAAAATACTAGATACAAAAGTATGTACAATAAAAGTAACCAGATGCCACAACCCACCTAAATAGCAAAAAAAGCTCTCGCACTAACTGTAGTAGTATGTGAAGCCAAAAGATGCAAAAAAGCAGCCTGCCGCGACTACTCTGAGGGGCAACCAGCAAATACTGTGGAACAACGGGGGTGAGTTGCCAACTCGTGAATAGAGATAACATATAAAGGTAATCACGAGCACGCACGTACTGCGCTACGCTATCATATGCCAGCAGGTAACTCTATATGCGACAAGCAGTAAGTGAAATAATCATGCAAATGCTCTGTCAGGTAAAATAACTACAGGATGAGATACATGATAAACACTGCGGAGCATGGGATAAAAAAAATCTACACGAAATATCAATCGTGGAAAAATAATCGGTGCCCAAGCTGCACCCAAATCCCAAATATGCTCAGGCGCCGGCACTCTCCTCGGCCCTCAAATCCTGTAAATCTCTGAGAATCACGAGTGCCCAACATCGGCACCCAAAATATCATAAATACTCGTGTCCAGTATCGACACGCAAATCCTCATACATCGGGCTCCGTAAGTCCGAATCAGCCCACGGGCCCCGTCTGCGGTATCGGCCCTAGGCCCCGGCAGTACGGATCATCCCGCATCCATCTCTCGACTCTGGTCGGTATCCTCCAGATAACCGCCAGGTCCAACCAATCACCGGTAGGTACTCGCCCACCTCCAGGCTCAATCGGCAAAGTCCATCGATCATCTTGCCGAGGGGAACCATACCGGGTCCACCACGAACCAGCAAACAGATCATCCACTCCTCGAATCGGGTTTCAAGCACACGTCTCAGTACCGAGAAAACGCGTGGTGGACGCACCGAAATATCATATCACGAGAAACCGGGTTTTCAAATAGTGCATCTTTTCTTAAATAATTCCACGGTCCTAAAAACCAGAAATCACATAAAAATCCAACACCAATGAGTAAATCAAATACGATGTGCTATGTACATCAAGTCATCATAATATAGGTACAAGGGAAAAACCGCGTTTCTTAAGATAGTTCAGTTTTCAAAGACAGCAAGCGGCTTCCAATTTCTATGAAAATCATATCGAATCATATGTGAAATGAAATACAATATAATGATCATGGAAATTCTACAGTGAGTGTGTCATGGCAATTACTAACGGTGTGTGTGTAACATGCAGATTAGTGCTCGTGCAACATAAGCCGTTAGTAATAGCGCGGTGTTCTATCAATTATAAGTTTTCATACATATAGCAGGGAATGCAGTATGCAACAACAGTATCCATGAACAGTCAATGCAGGTAAATGCAATGTGTAGCTATAAAGTCCTATCAGCCCTGACGTAGAACGCCATGCGGGCAATATCCCCGTAGATGTTAAATCTACTCACCGAAGTCTCGCGCTATGTGTAGCCGACGACTTGTTTCCCCTTCTTCGCAGCGTCCGTCTCACTCGCCTGCGAACCTAGATTTACACAATATATCACACATAAGCTCAAATCCACCAAAACGCAATATTAAGGTCAAACTAGAAACCCGCGTTGCAAACCAAGCGCGCGTGTGCGCGATACGCTAAAACGTGTGATTACGCTACTGAAGCTAACCTGATACGTCGCGATACGCAGCATAACCCAAAACCACACACGTATCACGTGTGTCGCGGAGATTTAAAATACGGAAAATAGGGTAATAGGTCCCAGATTTTGATACAGAAAGAGTTTTACAAAAATAAATATATCACAAAACCCTAAATATCATCAGACACCAACCACCAAAACCCCAACCCAATACCCTCCCATATGGCCGCAAATTGCGGCCAGAACGATTATTTTGGCGGCCTGGGTAGGGGGTTAGGCTCCCGGGTTTGATGTGTGCACTCCATACATACTGTGTATATCCCAGTAATTACAATTTTATTCTAAAACACCCTGGATAGTAGCAGTTCCAACAGAACCCAATTTCAAGTTAAAAATCACACTTTGCACTAAAATCAAATTTTAGGGTATTTTTCTGAAATCTGAAACAAACCTAAGTCTAAAATCACCTTAATATCACATTACCAAGCTAATCAAGCCAAAAAAAGTTAATTGTTATCATAACCTCACTAAATCCCTTTATATAGCACAAAACTTGCATAAAAATGTGATATTTAGCCAAAATACAACAAGTTATGGAAAAAGAGGTTAAGACATGAGTTTATACCTTCTAAAGACCTTATAAAACACCAAAAGCTCCAGATCTAGGCTCAAGTATGCAGTCTTGCCACAAAACACCTCAAATGAGCCATTAAACCAAGGTTTTGTGAAGGAAAAAGGTTAGATTTGTGTAGGGTTTGAATGAGGAACTAAAGAGAAGTGAAAAGAGAAGAGAATATGGAGAATAATGGGGGGGTTTGCTGCTGCAATTTTCTGCAGAATTTCAGAATGAGGGAAAGAGAGAGAAGAGGAAAAGAAAAGGGGTCAAAAGTCAATTTTTTCTACCTAACACCATGCCTTCATATTCTAGTCAATTTTGAATTATGAAAAGGTTTATGAAATGATTAAAATGGTGGGGGATAAGTTAGCAACCATGCAACAAAAGAATGGCTAACACTTTAAACCTAGGTCTCAAAAATGGCGAAGTGTGCAAGTGTACACTACAAGCAAAATTTTCCAATTTGCTAACACGACTAAAATAACTAATAATCCTATGTACACATATATAACAACACGTACAATTACTAATTATCACGAAAAACATTCTAACGGAAAATCAAAGTGTTACAATCTACCCCCCATAAAGAAATTCGGTCCCCGAATTTTAAAAATCTAACTATACATACCTTCAAAAAGATGGGGATACCTCTTCCTCATCTCGCTCTCGGTCTCCCAAGTGACCTCCTCGCCGCTCTGGCCACGCCAAAGTACCTTGACTGACGGTATGTCCTTCGATCGCAATTTCTTCACTTGTCGATCCAAGATCATCATCGGTTGCTCTGCATAGAAAAGGTCACGCTCAAGCTGGATCGTCGGGTGCTGAATCGCATGCGAAGAATCATGAAGATATCTGCGGAGCATCGAAACGTGAAATACCGGGTGCACGTCTGGAAAACTGGGCGGAAGGGCTAAACGATACACAACTGCACCAACTCGCTCGAGGATCTCGAAGGGGCCCACATACCTGGGACTAAGCTTCCCTTTCTTCCCAAATCTCATCACACCTTTCATTGGGGAGACCCTCAAGAAAACATGATCCCCAACAGAAAACTCAAGTCTGCGCCGATGACGGTCCGCATAAGATCTCTGCCTACTCTGGGCTGCTCTCATCCTATCGCGAATCAACTGGATCTTCGCGGTCGTCTCCTCCACAATCTGCGGCCCTAAGATACTGCTCTCACTGAGCTCTGTCCAACAGGCGGGCGATCTACATCTCCTCCCATAAAGAGCCTCAAACGGTGCCATCTGAATGGTCTGCTGGTAGCTGTTGTTATAGGAGAACTCTACTAGGGGCAAATGATGATCCCAGCTACCTCCGAAGTCTAATACGCACGGCCTGAGCATGTCCTCGAGAGTCTGAATAGTCCGCTCTGAGTGTCCGTCGGTCTGCGGATGAAATGCTATGCTGAAACTCAAGTGGGTGCCCAAAGCCTCCTGAAGCCTCTGCCATAGTCAGCTGGTAAACTGGGTGCCTCTGTCGGACACAATACATGTCGGAACTCCGTGTAGTCGTACAATCTCATCAATATAAATCTGGGCATACTGAGCAAATCCAAAAGTCGTCTTCACCGGTAGGAAGTGAGCCGCTTTCGTCAAACGATCCACGATCACCCAGATGGAGTCATACCCTCGACTAGTCCTTGGTTGACCCACAATAAAGTCCATAGAAATCTGTTCCCATTTCCACTCCGGAATGGGTAACGGCTGTAGCTCCCCCGCGGGCCTCTGATGCTCAGCCTTGACTTGCTGACAAGTCAGGCATCTCGACACAAAATCTGCGATGTCCCTCTTCATCCCGTCCCACCAGTAAACATCTCTCAAATAGTGGTACATCTTGGTGGACCCTGGATGAACACTATACACCGATCGATGTGCCTTCTCAAGAATCTCACGCCGCAGTCCCTCAGCATCTGGTATGCACAATCTGGTCCCAAATCGTAGTATCCCCTGATCATCGATCACGAACTCGGAGAATCTGCCCTGTCCCATCTGCGTCCTGATCTCTGAACAACGGTTATCACTGTGCTGTGCCTCATATATATGGTCAAGCAACTGTGGGCGTGCACGAACATGCGCAATCTGTCCTCCGATCGGCGTAAACTCGAACTGTACCCGGCTGTCGCATAAGATCTGCCAATCTGCCGACAACTGCCCCTGTACTGCGCTCAAGCAAGATATACTACCCCTGGGCCTCTGGCTCAAAGCATCCGCCACTACATTAGCCTTGCTCGGGTGGTACAAGATCTCGCAGTCGTAGTCCTTCACTAACTCCATCCATCGGCGCTGTCTAAGGTTCAGGTCTCGCTGCTGGAATATATACTTTAAGCTCTTTTGATCAATGAATATCTGGCACGACTCGCCATATAGGTAATGTCGCCAGATCTTAAGTGCAAAGACCACTGCAACCATCTCCAAATCATGAGTGGGGTAGTTCTGTTCATGTTTCTTCAATTGCCGCGAAGCATATGCGATCACCCTGTCATGCTGCATCAGAACACACCCTAGCCCCACTGGAGAAGCATCACAATATACCACAAATCCACCTAACCCTGAGGGCAAAGATAATACTGGCGCCGTAGTCAGTAGAGCCCGTAACTGCTGAAAACTGTGCTCACACTCCTCTGTCCAAACGAAAGGAACTCCCTTCCTGGTCAACCCGGTCAAAGGTGTAGCAAGGCGAGAGAAATCTTGCACAAATCGCCTGTAATAGCCGGTCAGCCCTAGAAAGCTGCGAATCTCCGTAACTGATGTGGGTCTGGGCCAACTCCGAACAGCCTCGATCTTCCTCGGGTCTACACATATACCGTCTCGTGAAATCACGTGCCCCAAGAAGTCTACGCTGTCCAGCCAGAAAGCACACTTGGAGAATTTGGCGAAAAGCTGATGCTCTCTCAAGGTCTGCAGTGAAATCCGCATGTGCTGCTCGTGCTCCCCTCTACTCCGAGAATACACCAGAATATCGTCAATGAATACAATGATGAACAGATCAAGATACGGCCGGAAAATACGGTTCATCAAATCCATGAATGCTGCTAGCGCATTGGTGAGTCCGAACGACATCACCAAAAACTTATAATGGCCGTAGCGCGTGCGGAAAGCTGTCCTAAGAATGTCCTCCTGTCGAACCCGCAGCTGATGATAGCCTGATCGCAAATCGATCCTCGAAAAGTATCCTGCCCCCTGAAGCTGGTCGAACAAATCGTCGATATGTGGAAAAGGATACCTGTTCCGCACTGTTACCCTGTTCAACTTGCGGTAGTCAATACACAGACGAAAACTGCCGTCCTTCTTTTTGACGAACAGGACAGGAGCACCCCACGGAGAAACACTGGGTCGAATAAGTCCCTTGTCCAGCAAGTCTTGCAACTGACCCTTCAATTCTCTAAGTTCCGTCGGGGCCATCCGATAAGGCGGTATAGAAATAGGCCTCGCGCCAGGAACCAAATCAATACAGAAAGAAATGTCGCGCTCGGGCGGTAGCCCAGGAAGCTCGTCAGGGAACACATCAGGGAACTCGCTAACAACCGAAACCTGATCCAGAGGAACCTCCGTAGCTCTAGTATCACAAACATAGGCGAAAAATCCCTGACATCCCTTCCTCAAAAGCTGTCCAGCGCGAAAAGAAATCACACAGTGTGGGGCGGCACCACGGTCCCCCAACGCAACGAAAACCGACTCGCCGGGAAAACAAAATCTAACTGTCTTCTCATGGCAGTCCTCAGAAGCATAGCACGTGGCTAACCAATCCATGCCCAAAAGAACGTCGAAGTCCAACATCTCAAGAAGGATCAAATCGACAGGAAACTCTCTCTCGCCAATACAGACGGTACAGGATCGGAACAAGTGCCTAGTAACAAACGACTCTCCCACAGGAGTAGTCACAACAAGCGGCTGATCAAGCAAACTGGACTCTCTATCCAAACTCGGCACAAAGTGTGTAGATACGTACGAGTGTGTGGATCCGGGATCGAACAATACGTGTGCATCAACAGAACATACTGGAAGGATACCTGAGACCACCGCATTGGACTCCTGCGCGTCCTGATGCGTCAAAGCAAAAACTCGTGCCTGCCCTCCACCTGTGACTGACTGTCCTCTGCCTCGGTCATCCCATCCTCTCTGAGCAACTCCTCCATGCCCATGACCTCTCTGTGTATGAGTCTGACGCGGAGTAACAGTAGGAACAACAGGCAACGCCCTCTGGGGTGGTCAAGGTGGTAAGGTAATGTGCGGTACTGCTGTCTCCCTCCGGTGAATCTCAGGACAATCTCTGACGAGGTGAAGTAAACTGCCGCATCTATAGCAACCTCGCGACGACTGCTGACTCTCCCGTGGATACGAACTAAACATTTGGCCTCGTCCCGAATCTCTGCCACTCCTCGTTCCTGAACGATACCTGTCGCGGCGTCTGAATGTCTGTCTCCGTGCTGATATACCAGTACGAACTCTCTTCGGCTCTGGAACTACCGAAGTCTCAGCAAGGTGCTCCTCGACTAATAGAGCTGCATCTACCGCTGCTGCATATGTCTCGTAGTGCTGCGCGCTGATCGCACGGAACAGTGGTGTAAGCAAGCCTCGAACAAATCTCTTGACTCGCAACTCCTCGGTAGCCACTAGATACGGCGCATAGATAGATAGCTCTGTGAACAGCACATCATACTCTGCCACTGACATCTACGGAGTCTGGCGTAAGGACTCGAACCTGCATGCTCTAGCATCTCTGACACTCAGGGGAAGAAAGCGGGCAAGGAATAGCGCCACGAACTCTGTCCAGGTCATAGGAGGAAGACCTGCTGCTCTGCCCTTCTCGACTGATTCGCACCATTTCTGCGCAAGACCTTCTAGGCGAAAGCTTGCGAACTCAACCCATCTCGCATATGCGCATCTGAGGGAACTACATATCCTAGCCATCCTATCAATGAAGGACTGTGGGTCTTCGGCTGCATCGGTGTCTGTGAAGAGCAGAGGCTTCAGCCTCATGAACTCTGATAGCGATACTGTAATCACCTCCGTAGCTGCAGGGGCAACTGGCTGTGCGGTAGGTACCATCGCGGTCTCTGTAACGGGTGGAGCTACCTCTAGTCGCTGCGCTTGAAGCGTCTCAACTAGCGATCCTATCATCTGGCGCATCTCCTGCATACTGGATCCCACCGTCTGGCGCATCTCCTATATACCAGCCCCTAGCGTGGCGATCTGATCTATCACGGGAGGAACAACCTGCTCGGGTACAACCGGTGTACTGCCCGGATCAGTCCTCGTCTCGGACGAATCAACTCGAATCTCGGCCCTCGCGGCCGCTCTCTGCGCCCTCGTAGTCTTTGGCGGCATAATGGCTGAAAGGAAATTAGGATTCGATAAGAATACGGAATCGAATCATAAGAATATATATATTCAAGAAGGAATTTAAATCAATAAATTCTAAGGTCTCCTTGGCGGAGTACCGTGTCATGAGTATGCCGCGGAACATACACACGCTACGCCACTCTGCTTCAGCCACCTACTCCATCATACCAAGGTCATCCTACACTCCGAAAGGTAAAACCTACGCTCTGATACCAACTTTGTCATGACCCGAATATTTCGACTCATGACCGGCACTTAACCACGCTACGTCTACAGGCGTAATGCGACTAAGTAAGCCGAACCCAGAAATCAAAACCATTTTAAAGTGATGAGTGTTGAAAACATTTAATTAAAAAAATTTAGAAAACCTTAATTAGTTCAATGAGGTTCTTTTTAAAGTTAAATTATCCTTAAAATAATTTTGGCAGCATTTCCTTTGTAAAAGTAACCCCGAAAATCGGGTAAAAACAGGATATAAGTGAAAATGAGATAAAACAAATAAAGCATTCCCAAACCGGGAGCAATCACGCCCAACGGCGGAAACCATCACCACAAGAGTAATATACGACGCCGTAGCGAAGAATGAGCAATAAGTAAACATCCCAGAATAATAACTGCAAATATAAAGTCGGCTCCCACGAGCTCGACACCAGAAAACAAAAATATACATCATCGTCCTCACACCGTCTCTAAGTCAAGTACATATATGGTAGATGGAGAATACTAGATACAAAAGTGTGTACAATAAAAGTAACCAGATACCACAACCCACCTAAATAGCAAAAAAAGCTCTCGCACCAACTGTAGTGGTATCTGAAGACAAAAGATGCAAAAAGGCAGCCTGCCGCGACTACTCTGAGGGGCAACCAGCAAATACTATGGCACAACGGGGGTGAGTTGCCAACTCGTGAATAGAGATAACATATAAAGGTAATCACGAGCACGCACGTACTGCGCTACGCTATCATATGCCAGCAGGTAACTCTATATGCGACAAGTAGTAAGTGAAATAATCATGCAAATGCTCTGTCAGGTAAAATAACTACAGGATGAGATATATGATAAACACTGCGGAGCATAAGATAAACAACATCTACACGAAATATCAATCGTGGAAAAATAATCGGTGCCCAAGCTGCACCCAAATCCCAAATATGCTCAGGCGCCGGCACTCTCCTCGGCCCTCAAATCCTGCAAATCTCTGAGAATCACGAGTGCCCAACATCGGCACCCAAAATATCATAAATACTCGTGTCCAGCATCGACACGCAAATCCTCATACATCGGGCTCCGTAAGTCCGGATCAGCCCACGGGCCCCGTCTGCGGTATCGACCCTAGGCCCCGGCAGTACGGATCATCCCGCATCCATCTCTCGACTCTGGTCGGTATCCTCCGGATAACCGCCAGGTCCAACCAATCACTGGTAGGTACTCGCCCACCTCCAGGCTCAATCGGCAAAGTCTATCGATCATCTTGCCGAGGGGAACCATACCGGGTCCACCACGAACCCGCAAATAGATCATCCACTCCTCGAATCGGGTTTCAAGCACACGTCTCAGCACCGAGAAAACGCGTGGTGGACGCACCGAAATATCATATCACGAGGAACCGGGTTTTCAAATAGTGCATCTTCTCTTAAATAATTCCATGGTCCTCAAAACCAGAAATCACATAAAAATCCAACACCAATGAGTAAATCAAATACGATGTGCTATGTACATCAAGTCATCATAATATAGGTACAACGGAAAAACCGCGTTTCTTAAGATAGTTCAGTTTTCAAAGACAGCATGCGGCTTCCAATTTCTATGAAAATCATATCGAATCATATGTGAAATGAACTACAATATAATGATCATGGCAATTCTACAGTGAGTGTGTCATGGCAATTACTAACGGTGTGTGTGTAACATGCAGATTAGTGCTCGTGCAACATAAGCTGTTCGTAATAGTGCGGTGTTCTATCAATTCTAAGTTTTCATACATATAGCAGGGAATGCAGTATGCAACAACAGTATCCATGAACAGTCAATGTAGGTAAATGCAATGTGTAGCTATAAAGTTCTATCAGCCCTGACGTAGAACGCCATGCGGGCGATATCCCCGTAGAAGTAAAATCTACTCTCCGAAGTCTCGCGCTAAGTGTAGCCGACGACTTGTTTCCCCTTCTTCGCAGCGTCCGTCTCACTCGCCTGCGAAGCTAGATTTACACAATATATCACACATAAGCTCAAATCCACCAAAACGCAATATGAAGGTCAAACTAGAAACCCGCGTTGCAAACCAAGCGCGCGTGTGCGCGATATGCTAAAATGTGTGATTACGCTACTGAAGCGAACCTGATACGTCGCGATACGCAGCACAACCCAAAACCACACACGTATCACGTGTGTCGCGGAGTTTTAAAATACGGAAAATAGGGTAATAGGACCCAGATTTTGATGCAGAAAGAGTTTTACAAAAATAAATATATCACAAAACCCCAAATATCATCAGACACCAACCACCAAAACCCCAACCCAATACCCTCCCATCTGGCCGCAAATTGCGGCCAGAACGATTATTTTGGTGGCCTGGGTAGGGGGTAGGCTCCCGGATTTGGTGTGTGCACTCCATACATACTGTGTATATCCCAGTAATTACAATTTTATTCTGAAACACCCTGGGTAGTAGCAGTTCCAACAGAACCCAATTTCAAGTTAAAAATCACACATTGCACTAAAATCAAACTTTAGGGTATTTTTCTGAAATCTGAAACAAACCTAAGTCTAAAATCACCTTAATATCACATTACCAAGCTAATCAAGCCATAAAAAGTTAAATTTTATCACAACCTCACTAAATCCCTTTATATAGCACAAAACTTGCATAAAAATGTGATATTAAGCCAAAATACAACAAGTTATGGAAAAAGAGGTTAAGACATGAGTTTATACCTTCTAAAGACCTTATAAAACACCAAAAGCTCCAGATCTAGGCTCAAGTATGAAGTCTTGCTACAAAACACCTCAAATGAGCCATTAAACCAAGGTTTTGTGAAGGAAAAAGGTTAGATTTGTGTAGGGTTTGAATGAGGAACTAAAGAGAAGTGAAAAGAGAAGAGAATATGGAGAAAAATAGGGTGTTTGCTGCTGCAATTTTCTACAGAATTTCAGAATGAGGGAAAGAGAGAGAAGAGGAAAAGAAAATGGGTCAAAAGTCAATTTTTTCTACCTAACACCATGCCTTCATATTCTAGTCAATTTTGAATTATGAAAAGGTTTATGAAATGATTAAAATGGTGGGGGATAAGTTAGCAACCATGCAACAAAAGAATGGCTAACACTTTAAACCTAGGTCTCAAAAATGGCTAAGTGTGCAAGTGTACACTACAAAGCAAAATTTTCCAATTTGCTAACACGAATAAAATAACTAATAATCCTATGTACACATATATAACAACACGTACAATTACTAATTATCACGAAAAACATTCTAATGGAAAATCAAAGTGTTACAACTTGTTGCATCAACTTCAGGCCTTAGTGCAAGTGGGAGATTTTTAGATATGTATGCCCTAGAGGCCTGTATTGTATAGGATGCTTGGCATGTATATGTGCAGAAACAATCTTTGCTCGAAATGATGGTCTGCTATCTAGTTTATCTTCATCTTTACGTGTAATGTGTTATATTTCATATCTTTATATGCATATTGATGAAGCCCTTAGGATTATGCTTGACTACTAGGATTATGATGAGATCATACTAGTAGGGCCTGGACAGTCTATAAGCCTATCCTTTAATAGTTCCTAGTCGAGAGTATATCGAGACATGGCATCGGTATTACCACATTAGACTAGTGTGTACGTTTCTTGACCCTGGGGGCGATGGTTGATTCCACAAACATTGGTGTTTGACATCAAAGATTGTACACAGGTGCTCATTGGAGAATGGGTACACCGAACGGGACTCGCCGAGAACTCCTAGATGGTATATATACCTATTGTCATATAGCCGTTCTCTGGCGACACTTGTACAGGTTAGTCTGTAGACCCGAGATCGTCATGGTGTCTTGTGTGATTCCCACTGTGCTTTGATTTCCTCCCTACCACGACTCTGCTGAGTCGTGCAAACAGGTGGATTTTGGGTAGAGTCCCTAATCACATGGAGGCAGTGAGCGATAGGAGGGGTTTCGTCTCTCCCGGTATAGGGAGTTGATGTCGCGCTATGCTTGATCGGCCATAACATCAAATCCCTGGCCAGGGTTCTCGAGATTTACTGATAAGTGTTATCAGTAGTTTCTCGAACAGTTATGGGCCGTAAATAAGCATGAATTATAAAGTTACTGGAGCCTGACATTTACCACCCCTAGACTTCATATGCGACGTATCAGACGAAGAGACCAGACTGTACGGTAAGTGTTGCTTACAGGCTCGTTAGGGTTATGATGAGTTCGCTCGTCGGCCACTTTTTCGTCATGTACCAAGGTAGCCGTTACGCACAGCTAGTTCCGCTGACGTACTTGTGGTTGATCCCACTGCCAGCGTACTGTCGAGTCTTTAGAGTCCCACACAGAGGGTTCTTTCGTTCAGGCAAAAGATGTAGAGGCCGTAAGTTGTTACGACAGCCGTAAGATGTTACGGCAGGGTTTCGATTATGTTCGTGTAATTGTTACAGGTATAATAATCGAAACGATAATACTGGTAGGCTTTGGTTTAAGCCGGATACTGGTATTATATTATTGGATTATTGGTATTCGTATTTTTCGGAATTCGGATACGGGTATACGGTATACGGTATACGGAGGAGGGGTATTCTTGTAATTGTTACAAGAATACCTTCTAGAAGGTGCCACCTCATAATGAAATTATTTATTTTATGAAAATAAATAAATGAGGTAGAAATAAGAAAGTCCAAGCATGGTTGCAAGAATGGGTTGTTTAATTTTATATTGTTTTGGAATTACTATTGAAGCATGGTGCTAATTTCATATTATATGCTTCAATTATTTCATTTGCAATATATCATTTTTCTCATGCTTGAACTCTCTCATTATCAAAAACACTTTCTCTCTCCTTCTTCTCTCCTCCTCCTTCATCCTAAGCTTTACCCTTCACATGTGTTGTGAAACAAAGGCTTAGGGTTAAAGATAATACAATACCCTAATCTCTACGTAATCCTAGTGATCTCTTCTAGCAAACTTGGTCTCTAGGTTAAACTCTTGTGAAGAGTTTCTAGCTTGCACGATAACTCTCGGGTGGATCATCTAAGTTTTGGGGTGGCCGAAGATCGAGCACATCGGCAACGTCCAAGGAGCCAAGGAGCTCATCAAAGAAGACCCGAAGGATATAACCCCTAACATAGTAGATAAGATCTCTAGTTAGGGTTCACTAGTTGTGGTTTAGACTATATCTTGGCAAAAGTGCGTGTTGTATGCAAAGAAAATTTTCGTTTATCACTTCCGCCGCCTCACAAGACTTGTGGGAGCAGGCATCCTGCACTTACATTTTGAAGTCAATATTTTAGCACTGTTTAAATGTTTACAGTAAATGCATTTCCATCTGCGACCGTGAATGTCATTCGAGTGGTAAAACTCGTCTAATTGCTATATGTTCTTTTAGACAAGTTTGTGAACGTGACATCCACGTTGATGTTCTGTGTTATGCTGTGTAGTGGTTGGATCGTCGTGGTGGATAGCTTGGGTGCAATGTTAGTAAAATTGAGTTTCATTTGTACATTTGATATTGCGGGGCGAGCGTCCGACCTGTGGACAACCGTCACTACCAGTTTGTATATTATTTTTTTGGGGCATGACTGGGTTGAGGTCGATGTCACCCTTGTATATTATTTTCTTTTCTTTACTAGGATTACCCTGCGGTGGATTGCACGAATAGACGAGTTCTAGAGGGCAGCGGGTCCGCATCTCATGGCGTTGAGACAGAGGGGACCTTACTCTAGAATTGGCGGGCTATTCGCCGCACTCATAGCGGGTATAGGTTGACCTACGGAGGGGTGCCCAAGTTACCGGATTTCGTGAAGTGCCGGGTCGCCTATTCACGTTGTTGATTGGGGTTGCCTCGCTTCTGGGATTGGCGGGTAACTTGCCGCACTCGTAAAAGTCTAGGTTTTCATTGCACAGGCTATCCACACGACAGGGGAATGTCGGGTCTCATTTGCGGCTCAAGTGAAACCCGGGGCTCCAGGATTGTCCACCACTCTGTGTTGCTTGGCTGTGATTCTGAGATGTTGCATTATATCATGCCTGGGATGATTGCTATATATATTTATATATATACTAGTAAATGTTGTTTATGTTTTGCACCCGCTCTAGTCCAATCCTCGCTCTGTCGTTAGTTATGTAACCCAACGAGTGATGACGGGACCTAGTGGCGAATGCGGATGGCATATACGTATATCATATTTTCGTTCTTTTCTGGTGTAATTAATTGATGGGACTGCGTTGATTTTGATCAATGCAAGGATAAAACAAACCTATAAATGATGTTGTTGAAATCAAGTTTTTAAAAACTGACATTACAGAGGTTTCCTTTTGCTTTGCATGGTGGTATTCGGTTATGAATATCCAGCACCTCATTCAACTAGGCAAGGGCCGAAATCCAATCATCGGGAGTGACCCCTTGGGCAGAAATTTGCGTCATCGTAATAACTTTACTATAGTCAATTCTGTTGGGTTACTCTTGCACCTAGTCTATGTTTGGTAGCATGACTCATGCCATTTTAAAAATTAGAGAGGTGCAAAGCTAACTAACCATGAATCTTGCTAGAATTTCTAGGGTAACAAAAATTATATCACATACAAAGAAGAAAAGAGATAGGGATTACAACCTTTGTAGTCCTTTCCTTCGCTTCATAAGCTCCGTGTTGAGGTCCCTTCGCTGCGATCAACATGAACTCCGACTCTCGAGTGGCTCCATGAGGTAACTGAGACACCTTGCTTGTAGTCTTCATGATCCAAGATGATCTACCTTGAAGAATCTCTAACCCAAGCTTAAACTTCACTAAACAACTTATTAGAGAAGTGAACACCCTAATCTAAGTGGCTAGAATAGATGTGGATGATGAAGTAGGAATTTTGCTCTCTTTTGTTTTCAAATTCTCACTCAATATCATCACAAAAGAAAAACCTAATGAAGCTTTTTCAAGAGCTCAAGGAAGAAGAAGATGATTATAATCCTTTTGTGATGAATAATGAATTATCTTGTTATGGTTACTAATTCAACCATGAGTTAAGTATGAAGGCTTTTAACTCATGTAGAGAATAAACTAGAGTTAATGGTTTGGATTGGGTTAACAAATATCTACACAAAAGATCTAAGCTAAAGACAAAGTCAAAGCTCCATGCAAAAGCTAACCCTAATCCAAACCCTAACCAAGTTTAAACCCTGAACCAAAGTTGAATTTGTAACCCTAACATGTTACAATATTATATATCACATATACAATATATTTTGTAACAAAAGAAAATAATACAATTAACATATATCGCATATATATCAATGTATTATCCCGTGAGAAAATGAATAAATAAAGAGAGCTTATATTAGTTAACGTGATGTAATATATCATAAATATAATTATACATTAAATCATCGAATCAACACTTAATCCGATAACCCGGCTATAATACATATAACCGATTAATATAACTTGTACCAATTCATCGAATCAACACTTGATCCGATGACCCGGCTATATCACATATACCCGGCCGATATCATATCTCGCGAGAATAGAATACGGTATCTCATACCGTATTATTCTCGGTCCCGCACATATCACATATGTGCTCCTACTTCATTTGGCTTGAGCCAGGAAACCTCTGTGTAGAACTCTAAAGAATCGTCAATACGCTGGCAGTAGGTGATGATCATATCGAACACCCACAAGCTGCAAGCAGTCAGCTAAACGTAATAGCCACCCAGGTATTGAGCGATCAGAAGATCAACAAGCAAGCCTGTACATACTCCTGTGAATCCAATCAGTAACACTACCGTACTGTCCGGTCTCTTCGTCTGATATGTCGCTTATCAAGTCTAGGGGTGGTAAACGTCAGACCACAGTAACCGATAAGTCGTGTCGATGTGAGGCTCATAACGGGTCAAGAAACTACTGATAACTCTTACCAGCAGCACTCCATATCAGCCCTGGCCAGGGACTTCCAGTTATAGCCAATCGAACACAGCACAATATCAACTCCTTATACCGGGAGAGACAAAACCCCTCCTATCGCTCATTGCCTCCATGTGATTCGGGACTGTACCCAAAAGCCACCGTTTTGCACGCCCTCTTGGACGTGCTATGGTGGAAATCAAAGCACAGTGGGAATCACACAAGACTCTATGACGATCTCAGGTCTACAGACTAACCTGTACCAGTGTCACCGGAGAACTGCTATCTGACGATAAGTATAATACCATCTAGGAGTTCTAGGCGAGTCCGTTCAGTGTACCCAGTCTACACTGAGCACCCGTACACCATCTTTGATGTCAAACAACGATGGATATGGGATCATCCATCGCCCATCATATGGGTCAAGATGCGTATATGCTAGTCTACTCTGGAGTATCGATGCCCTGTCTCGATACTCTCTCGACTAGGAACGGTTATAGGATGTACTCGTTGACTACCATGGCCCCACTATTATGATCTCATCATAGTCCAAGTAGTCGAGTACATATCCTAAGGGCTTTATTAACATGTGAGAGTAAGACAGTAAAGTAATACAAGTCAACATGTTAAGATAATGTGAAACCAAATAGCATACTATCATGTCGATCAAGAAAGTCCTCTCTATATATATCCAAGCATCCACTGTAATATATATCATATGTACAACAATGGCCTCTAGGGCATATATATAACTAACAATCTCCCACTTGCAGTAAGGCCAGCTGTTGTAGTATCTCATACCTAACATCCCGAAAAGTCTCTCAAATTGTATCTGGGGAATGGCCTTCGTGAGTGGATCCGCAGTGTTGTCCTTCGTGTAACCTCTCCTGACCTCGATCTCGCGGCGATCAACTATCTCCCGGACATCAGAATATGTCTGGACTTCTGATGGGACCTGGGTTCCTTGGCCAAAGCAACAGCTCCATTGTTATCACAATACAAAGGTATTGGATGCTCAATGGATGGAACCACACCATGTTCAGTGATGAACTTCTTCATCCAGACAGCCTCTTTGGAAGCATCATTGGCAACGATGTATTCAGCCTCCATCGTCGAGTCTGCCACGGTTTCTTGCTTGGAACTCTTCCAACAAACCGCCCCTCCATTTAGGGTAAAGACAAATCACAAGTGCGATTTAGAGTCGTCCTTATCACTTTGGAAGCTCGAATCGGTAAAGGACTCCACCTGGAGTTCTCCGTTACCATACACGAAGAACATCTCCTTAGTCCTTCTCAAGTACTTGAGAATGTTCTTCACAGCTGTCCAGTGATTCTCCCCTGGATCTGCTTGATACCTACTCACTACACTTAGTGAGTATGCTACATCGGGTCTAGTACATCGCATCGCGTATATAATAGAGCCTACTACCGAAGCATAGGGTATCCCTTGCATGCGAGCTCTCACCAAATCAGTCTTGGGAGATATCTCTTTGGAGAGAGTGAGTCCAGAGATCGTGGGTTGGTTCCCATGCTTGGATTCTTCTATACTAAACCTTTTTAGTATGGTGTCAATGTACCTGGATTGGGACAATCCCAGTATCCTTTTAGATTTATCTCTATAGATCTTTCTTCCCAAAATGCAAGAGGCATCACCTAGACCTTTTATTGAGAATCTATATGATAAGAAGAGCTTGACCGAGTGCAGCATAGGAACATCATTTCCTATCAAGAGTATGTCATCTACGTACAATACGAGGAAGACAACCATACTCTCTGCAGCCTTCTTGTATATACAAGGTTCATCTACGTTTTTGATGAAGTCAAACTCTTTGACTACAACATCAAAGCAGATGTTCCAACTCCGCGATGGCTGCTTTTGTAGGGTTGCTAGTGTTGGATATATGTATGCCCTAGAGGCAATTATGTGATAGTGGATGTATCTATACATGTATATATATATATATATATATATATTCAGTATGCATTCTTGCTCGACATGATAGTATGCTATCTGGTTCTTCTTTATCTGACATGTTGATTTGATCATGCTTCTATTCATTCATACATGCTGATAAAGCCCTGAGGATATTGGCTTGACTACTCTGATTATGATGCAGGATCATACTAGTGGGACATCTGTAGTCTATAAGCATATCCTGGAAAGTCCCTAGTCGTAGGTATATCGAGACGGGGCATTGATATACCAGAGTAGACTAGCGTATATGATACTAGACCCATACGATGGGCGATGAATGTTCCCACATTCATCGATGTTTGACATCAAGATCATATACGGGTGCTCAGTGGTGACTGGGTACACTGGACGGACTCACCGAGAACTCCTATATGGAATTATATCTATTGTCGGATAGCAGTTCTCACGTGATACTGGTACAGGTTAGTCTCTAGACCCGAGATCGTCATTGAGTCTTGTGAGTTCTCCTACTGTACTTTGATTGCCACCCTACCACGGCTCTACTTAGTCGTGCAAACAGGTGGCCGTTGGGTACAGTCCCGAGACACACGAAGGCAATGAGCGATAGGAGGGGTTTCGTCTCTCCCGGTATTGGGAGTTGATGCTGTACTGTGCCCGACTGGTTATATCAGTAAGTCCCTGGCCAGGGCTGCTGAGAATTGCTGATAAGTGTTATCAGTAGTTTCTCGATCTGTTTTAGACCATTCATCGACACGACTTATTGAGTTATTAGGGTCGACGTAACCATCCCTAGGCTCGATATGCAGCATATCTGACGAAGAGACCGGACTGTACGGTAGTGTTGCCGGTTGGCTCGACGGGAGTTGTAGCAGGTTCGCTTATTTTCTTCTGATCGCTCAATACCCGGGTGGCCGTTACGTTTAGCTGACCGCTTGCGGCTTGAGGGTACCTGATTTGATCATCACCCTCTGCCGGCGTATTGACGAGTCTTAGAGTCCCACAAAGGAGTTACCCAGTCCAGACGAAACGTTGTGGTGCGCGTATGCGATATGCGCATGCACCCGATTAAATTGCGCGTATAGGATACCGAACATTGATCGGGTGGCTTGCTTTTGGTGGGGTCATATGTGATATGGCCGGATTGATGATTCAAGTGTTGATTTATCATTTAACCATTAGTTTTCTCACTTAAAACCTTTCTAGTATATGATGGATGTATGCATGCATGCATGTGTTCCTTTCTTTCATTCTAGTTTCATGCACATGTGAATGTGCATACATGCATACATACATACATCCATCTATCATGGTTGTTAGCACATGGAAATGGTGGCAATATAAGACTCACACCATGGATTAAATGAAGGATTATTATTTGATTTTGTGTTTAAAACCAAAATTGAAAAGAAAAGGATAATCTTCACTAGCTTCTACATTCTTCTTCTAACCTAACCAAGCTCACCTACTTCTAACCTTTAGTTATCCTTCTCTTTATCATTTAAAAATCAAGTTAAATTATGTCTCCATCACTTAACCATGGTTGGTCATGAGAAGAAATAAAATATATATAGATATATTTCATTTCTTTTCTAGGTGATCATATTAACCCTTGTTAAAAGAAAGCCTCCATCTTCATCCTCCTTCTTCCTTTTGCTCTCTAGTTTTTCTAGTGAGTAATACACACTTAAAGAAAGGTTTTTAAAGTGAGATTCCAAACCACAACATCATTCTATGCAAGTTTAGCCAACTTGTTTAGAGTGTTCTCTTCGGTTTTCCGAAGTTGCGAGCTTGGACGGGAAACTCCGGGTGGATCGTCGTAGACGCAAGAGGACTTCAAGAGGACCTCCACTCAACACCCAAGACACCAAGGAGTCCGACAATAGGGAGATACAAAGGTTGTAGTCTCGAAACCCTAACTTTATAAGTCTTAAGTTTCGGAACCCTAATTTTCTAGGATCGATTCCTTTGCATGCTTGTTTAGCACCACAAAAATATAAAACTTTAAGGCATGTGATGCTTCAAATCTCCTCATAGGGTGCTAGGCAAACCTAACATTGGTATCAGAGCCGACCTAGAACATTAGGCGACTCTTTTACGAAGTAAAAATCCCGATCGGACAAAAATACGACGCTTTTGGACCCTCTCTGGACAAATTTTAAAATTTGATGTTTTTCAGAATTAAAAATACTTAAAAAATACATCAGGAAATTCTAAGAATAACAGTGAAATTCGATGACATGAACAGTGTAATCCGCCGTGGAACCGCCGCATTTCCTGGCTTAGGCCGCGGTTCCGCGGCCGTACGGAGGCATCATTGCATGAATTTTACACTGTTATTCTTAGGTTTTCTTGTACAGTGTTTTAGGTATGTTTAATCTGAATATTGTACTGTATTTTCTGGAGATGGTTTTCGACGCGTAGATTTGATCGGTATTTTCATTTCGTAGCTTTTCTGGGTAAATTAGAAAGTATTGAAGTGTTTGAACGGGTATCATTTGCTCACTATTCACGGGGTTTAAATATTTTTGGGGATACGTGCAAGTCTTTTTGTGGTGGTCCCTCTAGAAGACAACAAACCTTAACTCGATTATGTGACCGTCTTGAACTGCCCTTTGAACCTTAGGGTTTGGGGCAGTACGGCGTGCCACATGTGAGGCGTTGGCTTGACCCTTCTACGGCTGGACCGCTACTACTGTGTCACACTCCGGATTTTTGAACCCTGCTCAAGTGTTGAGCTTTAGTGAATCTTGAGTACTTGATCGTTCGTTCGAAAAACTCAAATACTGTCTGTTTATCTGGATTGTGATACAATATGTGGAATTCATATAGTTTAGGCATGAAATACGAAATATGTGATATTTCGCATTTATGATGTCTAAAGAGAATGTGGATTCCAAATATTGTAGTTTTACACTTTCTTTTCTGTGACCGTAAGTGTAGTATGTACGATATCGCCGGTTTCGTTGCTATACATCAACGACAATTAGGGTATGCATACTTACTTACGTTGATGATATGAGATATTATGTGTTGCTGAGATATGATATGCAGGATTGTCGCGATTGAATAGCCGGGGGTTTTTATGTGAGATGAGAGTTTTATATTTTCATTCATGTAAATTCAAATGTAATGTAATATTCTTTTATTTGGGGCACTTCCGGGTTGTGGTTGTGTCACCAGTGTTGTATATTATTTACTTTTCCGCATTAGGATGGACCCATGGAGGGGAGCACAGGTGACCGGGTTTTGGGGTTCAGTGGGAGGCCATCTCGAGGAGTCGAGACCGGGTCTCCTAAACTCCAGAATTTGTAGGGTCACTTGCCGCTCTCGTAGGGGTCCAGGGTGTGGGCTTGGCTATTCATCGCGACTGTGGAATCTGTATTTTCTATTCTGGCTAAATACTAAATACGGACGTCCTAGTATATCCCACGTTATATCTATATTTCTGCTGCCTGTGTTCTGTGATATCTGAGACGAATGACATATTATATATATGATATATATTTGACGTTGCTTATGTTTTACATCCGCGCTAGTCCCGTCCCGGTATGCCGTTAGTTAAGTAACCTAACGGTGCATAACGGAACATTGCGGCGAATGCGGATGGCATAAGCGTACGTGTTATTTTCGTTTCTTTTCTGTGATTGGCTTAAGGACTTAAATGATGGGATTACATTAATGTGATTAATGTAAAGAAAATAAACATAAAAAGATGTTGTAGAATCGGATTTGAAAAACCACTCGGCCTTTTATGAAAAAGCTATATTTCAAAACTGCGGAGCTTAAGCCACTCCTTTTGAAAACCATTTGATTCTACAACGATATCAAGTTCAAAGCGTTAAAGATTTTCTTAAAAATCATCCGCAACCCTCCATCATTTTAGGAAGTAGAGTACTTAGTATTCGTGCTACGTTTGTTGACTATAGTTAAGGCGTAGTGTACGGTAGCTAAGTGATGTCTTCCTACATTGCATATGATGCAGATTAATTAGGACATTCTTATGACTTTGTTGACCTTAGTTAAGGGTCATATGAGTGGGTCTAATTAATCAAGAAATGACGGGTAGAACTTGACTGGTACTTATGATTTGTTGACCTTAGTTAAGGTCATAAGTGCCAGGGGTAAAAACCACATCGGGAATTTCAATAGTCGAAATTTGCAATGAGATTGCATACCTTCCATGTGATGGTTGGATCCCGATCCCACTGTAGGCAATAGTTGCTCCTAGGAGAGTTTTACAATTTACAATTAGCTAACTCATTAGGTGTCTAGAAAGGTGTTAACGGGGCTCCGCCTCTGGGAAAACGAAGTTTACTCTAATTAGGTCCGTGCGAAAGCACGGGGAACCTCCCTCAAGTACCGACACTGGCTTGGCTGAACGGTTAGCGAAGTTGTAGACTGTAATTAATCCTGGCTAGTTTTTCTTTTTAAGGTTTGAAAGAAAAACTCGATAAAAGCAGTAGGAAACATCGATTAGACAAGATAATAACCAATCTGATCTATGCAAGAGCTTTCGCTGAGTGTATTCTTTTCTCTCTCTTAATGGCAGATACCCATGACTGGACTCAAGCTTTTACTAGATAAAAACAAACTGAATGGGACCAACTATAAAGACTGGCTGAGGAATCTGAAAATCGCCTTGACTTATGATAAAGTATCATATGTCCTCACGGCTTCAGCCCCGCCCGTCCCTGGTCCAAAATCCTCAGTTGCGGACATTGAAGTCCGCAAGACATGGGACGCTGACTGTGCCACGGCCACATGCCTCGCGCTTGCATCGATGGATAACACACATCAAAAGCAGCACGAGGACATGGACATTCACGGTATATTACTCCATACAAAGGAGTTGTATGGGGAGCAATCCCGCGTATTACGATACGAAGCATCAAAGAAATTGTTTCAGATGCGAATGGCCCCTGGCACACCAGTAGGAGACCATGTTCTGAATATGATAGCTCTTATAGAAGAGCTTGAGGACCTTGGATGGACGATGGACAATGAACAATATATAGATATTATTCTGCAGTCCCTCCCCTCCACCATTGCTCAGTTCATAGTGAACTTCAACATGCATGGCATGGAGAAGGACCTCCCTGAACTCCTTAATATGTTAAGGAGTGCAGAGAGCACAATGAAGTTAGCAAAAACTCCCGTTATGACTATTGGACAGTCTTCCTCTTCTCGCCCGAAAGCCAAGGCCAAGGGAAAGAAAAAGAAGAAACCCACTAATCCTAAAGGCGGAATTAAAAAGGTGAAGGGAAAGGAAAAGTCCAAGGCTGGAGACTCGGGGAAGGGCGAATGTTTTCACTGCCACAAGACAGGACATTGGAAGCGCAACTGCACGGAGTACTTAAGTCTCAAGAAGAAGCATGGGGATGCTTCTGCTTCAGGTGCGTTTGTGACTGAAAACTGTTTTTCTATAAACTCTGCTTCCTGGGTATTGGATACCGGTTCAGGTTCTCACATTTGCAATTCTATTCAGGGGCTAAGAAATAGCAAGGTTTTGAAGACAGGTGACCATACTCTCCGCGTTGGAAATGGTTCCAATGTACATACAGTCGCAGTGGGAGAGCATCACTTGGGGTTGCCATCTGGATGTATTTTGGTTTTGAATCAATGTTATTTTGTACCAAGTATGCTTTGTAATATAATATCCGTTTCTTTGTTAGACAATGAAGGATATAATTTTGTATTGCAGAACAATGTTATGAACATTAACCTGAGTCAAATGTTGGTTGGGTATGGTACGCTTAACAATGGAATATATGTCCTAAATCAACACACAGTTTTCAGTATACAACACACTAATAAAAGAAAACTTTCAGAATTAAATGAAGCTTTTCTTTGGCACTGTAGACTTGGTCATATTAACGAAACAAGACTAAACAAGTTACACAAAGATGGATATTTAAATTCTTTTGAATATAAATCTTATGCGACTTGCCAGTCTTGTATCAAGGGTAAAATGACCAAAACTCCGTTTACCGGACACGGAGAAAGAGCTACTCAGCTCTTGGGCCTCATACATAGTGATGTATGTGGGCCTATGTCTACACAGGCTAGAGGCGGTTTTTCATACTTCATTACATTCACTGACGATTTCTCAAGATTCGGTCATGTATTTTTATTAAAACACAAGTCCGAAGCTTTCGAGAAATTCATTGAATATAAACAAGAAGTAGAAAAACAAACCGGCTTGAGTATCAAGATGCTTCGATCAGATCGAGGTGGAGAGTATCTCATTAAAGAATTTGCAAACTTCTTAAAAGAGAATGGGATTCTCTCTCAGCTCACTCCTCCTTACACACCACAGCACAACAGTGTGTCAGAACGAAGGAATAGGACCCTATTAGATATGGTCCGGTCCATGATGAGTGACGCTGAGTTACCCGTCTCGTTTTGGAGGCATGCATTGGAGACTGCAGCATTTCTGCTAAACAAGGTTCCAACCAAAACCGTGTCCACCACACCATATGAGATATGGCATGGGAAGAGACCATCTCTTAAAAGAATTAAGATTTGGGGTTGCCCGGCCTATGTTAAAAAGCAGAATCCGGACAAACTCGAGACACGGTCAGTCATGTGTAACTTTGTAGGATATCCAAAGAATTCTTATGGATATCTATTCTACCACAAAGAGGAACAAAAAGTGTTCGTTTCTCAGTATGCCACATTCTTAGAAAAAGAGTTTTTCATAGATAAAGATGATGGCAAGGTGGTAGATCTAGAAGAGGTTCTAGAGACACAAACTACAAATGACGATTTGGTTGAACCGGCTGTTGCAGCAGAAACTGAAGAACCTCGGCCACTCCGTAGGTCTGGTAGGACTTCTCGCCCACCGAAGAGGTACTACGGTTTCCTCATTGATAGTAACGAAGAAGATTGCATCATGGATGATGATGATCCTACCAGTTTTCAGCAAGCTATCACGAGTAAAGACTCTGTGAAATGGCTGGATGCCATGAGATCCGAAATGGAGTCTATGTACACTAACAAAGTATGGAATTTGGACGTTGTGCCCCCTGGGGTAAAACCTGTGGGGTGCAAATGGATCTTTAAAAGAAAGATTGGTGTAGATGGACAGGTAGAGACCTATAAGGCAAGACTTGTGGCGAAGGGTTTTCGTCAAAGACAAGGTTTGGACTATGACGAGACTTTTTCTCCCGTAGCCATGCTTAAATCCATTCGGATCCTATTTGCTATTGCTGCTCACTACGACTATGAAATCTGGCAGATGGACGTTAAAACAGCATTTCTAAATGGAAATTTAGAAGAATGCGTTTATATGGATCAGCCAGAGGGCTTCATTGATAGTGGGAGCAGCGGGAAAGTATGTAAATTGCTTAAATCCATATATGGGTTAAAGCAGGAATCTCGAAGTTGGAACATCTGTTTCGATGATGTTATCAAAGAGTTTGATTTTATCAAAAATCCAGATGAACCTTGTGTTTATAAGAAGGCTGTAGGAAGAAGTGTCACATTCCTCGTGTTGTACGTGGATGACATTCTTCTGATAGGAAATGATATTCCTATGATACAGTCGGTCAAATCTTTCTTATCACTGAGGTTCTCCATGAAGGACCTGGGTGATGCCATATACATCCTGGGCATAAGGATCTATAGGGATAGATCCAAAAGGTTATTGGGATTGTCCCAAACTAGGTACATTGACACCATCCTAAAAAGGTTTAGTATGGAAGACTCCAAACGGGGTGCCTTACCCGCTTGCCATGGGGTCACTCTCTCCAAGGATTCTTTCCCAAAGACCGATGAAGAGAGAGCTCGCATGAGTATTATCCCCTATGCTTCGGCAGTAGGATCTATAATGTATGCGATGTTATGTACACGCCCAGATGTAGCTTATGCACTTAGTGTTGTAAGCAGGTACCAATCCAACCCAGGAGAGAATCACTGGACAGCTGTGAAGAACATTCTTAAGTACTTGCGAAGGACTAAAGAATTGTTCTTGGTGTATGGTAATGGAGATCTCTAAATGGAGGCCTTTACCGATTCGAGCTTCCAGAGCGATAAGGACGACAGCAAATCTGTCTCTGGGTTTGTATTTACCCTTAAGAGAGGGGCGGTGAGTTGGAAGAGTTCCGAACAAGATACCGTTGCAGACTCTGCGATGGAAGCTGAGTACATTGCTGCAAATGATGCCGCCAAGGAAGCCGTCTGGATGAAGAAGTTCGTCTCAGAGCTAGGAGTAGTTCCAACCATTATTGATCCAATACCTTTGTATTGTGACAATAATGGGGCTATGGCGTTAGCCAAGGAGCCCAGATCCCATCAGCGGTCTAGACACATCCTGAGGCGTTTTCATTTGATCCGGGAGATTGTAGATCGCCGCGAGATCGAGATTAAGAGGGTAGACACAAAGATTAACGCCACGGATCCATTCACCAAGGCCCTCCCTCAGCCGCAGCATGAGCGACTTTTTGAGATGTTGGGTATGAGATACGCCAATAACTGGCCTTAGTGCAAGTGGGAGATTGTTCGATATATGTATGCCCTAGAGGCCATTATGTGATAGTGGATGTATCTATACATGTATATATATATATATATATATATATATATATATATATATATATATTCAGTATGCATTCTTGCTCGACATGATAGTATGCTATCTGGTTCTTCTTTATCTGACATGTTGATTTAATCATGCTTCTATTCATTCATACATGCTGATAAAGCCCTGATGATATTGGCTTGACTACTCTGATTATGATGCAAGATCATACTAGTGGGACATCTGTAGTCTATAAGAATATCCTGGAAAGTCCCTAGTCGTAGGTATATTGAGACGGGGCATTGATATACCAGAGTAGACTAGCGTATATGATACTAGACCCATACGATGGGCGATGAATGTTCCCACATTCATCGATTTTTGACATCAAGATCATATACGGGTGCTCAGTGGTGACTGGGTACACTGGACGGACTCACCGAGAACTCCTATATGGAATTATATCTATCGTCGGATAGCAGTTCTCAGGTGACATTGGTACAGGTTAGTCTCTAGACCCGAGATCGTCATGGAGTCTTGTGTGTTCTCCCACTGTACTTTGATTGCCACCCTACCACGGCTCTACTGAGTCGTGCAAACAGGTGGCCGTTGGGTACAGTCCCGAGACACACGAAGGCAATGAGCGATAGGAGGGGTTTCGTCTCTCCCGGTATTGGGAGTTGATGCTGTACTGTGCCCGACTGGTTATATCAGTAAGTCCCTGACCAGGGCTGCTGAGAATTGCTGATAAGTGTTATCAGTAATTTCTCGATCTATTATAGACCATTCACCGGCACGACTTATTGAGTTATTAGGGTCGACGTAACCATCCCTAGGCTCGATATGCAGCATATCTGACGAAGAGACCGGACTGTACGGTAGTGTTGCCGGTTGGCTCGACGGGAGTTGTAGCAGGTTCGCTTGTTTTCTTCTGATCGCTCAATACCCGGCTGGCCGTTATGTTTAGCTGACCGCTTGCGGCTTGAGGGTACCTGATATGATCATCACCCTCTGCCGGCGTATTGACGAGTCTTAGAGTCCCACAAAGGAGTTATCCAGTCCATACGAAACGTTGTGGTGCGCGTATGCGATATGCGCATGCATCCGATTAAATTGCGCGTATAGGATACCGAACATTGATCGGGCGGCTTGCTTTTGGTGGGGTCATATGTGATATGGCCGGATTGATGAATCAAGTGTTGATTTATCATTTAACCATTAGTTTTCTCACTTAAAACCTTTCTAGTATACGATGGATGTATGCATGCATGCATGTGTTTCTTTCTTTCATTCTAGTTTCATGCACATGTGAATGTGCATACATGCATACATACATACACCCATCTATCATGGTTGTTAGCACATGGAAATGGTGGCAATATAAGACTCACACCATGGATTAAATGATGGATTATTATTTGATTTTGTGTTTAAAACCAAAATTGAAAAGAAAAGGATAATCTTCACTAGCTTCTACATTCTTCTTCCAACCTAACCAAGCTCACCTACTTCTAACCTTGAGTTATCCTTCTCTTTATCATTTAAAACTCAAGTTAAATTATGTCTCCATCACTTAACCATGGTTGGTCATGAGAAGAAATAAAATATATATAGATATATTTCATTTCTTTTCTAGGTGATCATATTAACCCTTGTTAAAAGAAAGCCTCCATCTTCATCCTCCTTCTTCCTTTTGCTCTCTAGTTTTTTCTAGTGAGTAATAACACTTAAAGAAAGGTTTTTGAAGTGAGATTCCAAACCACAACATCATTCTATGCAAGTTTAGCCAACTTGTTTAGAGTGTTCTCTTCGGTTTTGCGAAGTTGCGAGCATGGACGGGGAACTCCGGGTGGATCGTCGTAGATGCAAGAGGACTTCAAGAGGACCTCCACTCAACACCCAAGACACCAAGGAGTCTGACAATAGGGAGCTAAAAAGGTTTTAGTCTCGAAACCCAAACATTATAAGTCTTAAGTTTCGCAACCCTAATTTTCTAGGATCGATTCCTTTGCATGCTTGTTATGAAAATATAAAACTTTAAGGCATGTGATGCTTCAAATCTCCTCATAGGGTGCTAGGCAAACCTAACAGCTAGGCACACGCACAAGGGTCTACGAGGCATCAACCATGCCCAATTAAAAATTTAGCCGTGCCGAACAACCCGAATACGGATCTTTAAACTAGGGTTTAGGCAAAAACAAGCATGTTAAACAGTTTAACACTAAGTGAGAGGGATTACAACCTTTGTAGATCTGGTCCTTCACTTCTTAAGCTCTGTGTTGAGGTCCCTTCGCTGCGATCATCGTGTTCTGGACTCTCGAGAGGCTTCACGAAGAGAATGATGCAACCTTTGCTTCCGATCTTCGATACAAAGATGATCTACCTTGAAATTTCGTTAACACAAGCTATCACTCATGAAATGATGTGAACACTCTCATATAAAGGGCAAGGGAAGATGAGGATGATGAAGTAGGATTTTTGCTCTCTTTATTTATCTTTTTCTCACAAATTTTCATCACAAATATCAAAGCAAGAAAGCTTTGCATGAAGAACTCAAGGAAGAAGAAGAATAGTGATCCAAAACTTTTGTGATGAATAATGAAAGGATTAATATGAAGAATAATGCAACCATGGTCAAGTAACCTTTGTAGAGATTGAACTAGGGTTAAGGGGTGTGGTTGGGTTAAGAAATATCATGCAAAAATATCTTTTCCAAAACAAAAAAGAAAACCTTCTAGAAACATCTAGAAAGGTTTAACCCTAATCAAACCCTAACCATGTTTAATCTTTACTAAACATGTTGCATTAGTAATCATATCATGTTACAATATTATATATCACATATATAATATTTATCGTAACAAAATAAAATAATACATTTAACATATATCGCATATATATCAATGTATTACCCGAGTGAGAAAAAGAATCTTTCAGTGAGCAAATATTAGTTAATGTAATTTAATATATCATATATATTATTATACATTAAATTATCGAATAAACACTTGATCCGACAATCCGGCTATATCGCATATAACCGACTAATATTTATCCGTACCGATTCATCGAATCAACACTTGCTCCGATGACCCGGCCGATATCATATATCGCGAGAATAGAATACGGTATCTCATATCGCATTATCCTCGGTCCCGCACATATCACATACGTGCCCCTACACCGTTTCGCCTGAGTCAAGAAAGCTCTGTGTAGGACTCTAAAGAATCGTCAATACGCCGGCAGTAGGTGATGATCATATCAAACACCCACAAGCTGCAAGCGGTCAGCTAAACGTAACAGCCACCCAGGTATTGAGCACTCAGAAGATCAACAAGCAAGCCTGTACATTCTCCTGTGAATCCAATCAGTAACACTCCCGTACAGTCCGGTCTCGTCGTCTGACATGTCGCATATCTCGCCTAGGGGTGGTAAACGTCAGACCCCAGTAGCTTGATAAGTCGTGTCGATATAAGGTCTATAACAGTTCGAGAAACTACTGATAACACTTACCAGTAAATCTCAACAACCCTGGCCAGGGATTTCCGGTTATAGCCAATCGAACACAGCACAACATCAACTCCCTATACCGGGAGAGACGAATCCCCTCCTATCGCTCATTGCCTCCATGTGATTCGGGAATGTACCCAAAAGCCACCTTTTTGCACGCCCTCTTAGACGTGGTATGATGGAAATCAAAGCACGGTAGGAATCACACAATACTCTATGACGATCTCGGGTCAACAGACTACTCTGTACCAGTGTCACCGAAGAACTGCCATCTGACGTGAGGTATAATACCATCTGGGAGTTCTCGGCGAGTCCGTCCAGTGTACCCAGTCTCCACTGAGCACCCGTACACCATCCTTGATGTCAAACACCGATGGATATGGGATAATCCATCGCCCATCATATGGGTCAAGATGCGTATACGCTTGTCTACTCTGGTGTATCGATGCCCTGTATCGATACCCCCTCGACTAGGAACAGTTATAGGATGTACTCGTCGACTACCGTGGCCCCACTAGTATGATCTCATCATAGTCCCAGTAGTCGAGTACATATCCTAAGGGCTTTATCTACATGTAATATAGAGACAATCAGAGTACATGTCAAGATAAAGAACAACCAGATAGCATACTATCATGTCGAGCAAGAAAGTCCTCCCTATATATGTCGTAGCATACACTACAATATACATCGTATGTACAGTAATGGCATCTAGGGCATACATATAACTAACAATCTCCCACTTGCACTAGGGCCATCTGTTGTGGTGTCACATACCCAACAATTATCTGCGGTTGAAGTATCTCATACTCAACCATCCCATAAATGTCTCTACTGGGAAAAAGGCCTTTGTGAGTGGATCCGCGCTGTTGTCCTCTGTGTCTACTATCCTAACCTCGATCCCCCTGGAGATCAACCATCTCCATGATCAGGTGATACTGCTTAAGAATTATATCTGTATTTCTGATGTGACGGTAGTTACTTGGCAAAAGCCACAACTCCATTGTCACACAATGGTAGGAACGAAGTTCATCTCATGAACTTATATATATCCAGACTGCCTCTTTGGTAGCATCCTTGGTAACGATGTATCTTGCCTTTAATCGTCTAGTATGTCACAGTATCTAGCTTGGAACTCTTCCAACATACCGTCCCTCCACTGAGGGTATAGACAAGCCTGCGACTGACATTCAGTCGTCCTTATCACCCTGGAACCTTTCCAGTGATTCTCCCCAGGATCGATTGATACCTTCTCACTACAACTAGTGAGTATCCTAACATCTAATTAGAACTATCTCATAGATCCAAACTCAAGGATTTAGGAGGTATCATTTTGATCCTATATGGAGAATCCTTGTGATAAGCGGAGATTGACCGAGCGTAGCATAGGAAACTCCTTCCCTATCAAGAGTATGTCATCCACGTACTCTACAAGGATCACCACCATACTCTCTACTACCTTTTTGTATATACAAGGTTCATCTACCATTTTGATGAAGTCAAACTCTTTGAATACCACATCAAAACAGATGTTCCAACTCCGCGATTCCTGATTTATCACATAAAACATCTTGCTCAAGTTTCCGCTGCTCCCACTGTCTACGAAGCTCTCTGGCTGTGTACTTATAGACGCTCTCTCCTAAAACATTATTTAGAAAAGCAGTCATGACACCCAACCACCAGATATTGTAGTCATGGTATGTAGCCGTGGCAAGTAGGATCTGGATGGACTTAAGCATAGCTTTGAAAGTCTCAACTTTTCCATGTACACCAAGTAATCTTCTCAAGATATACTTGCTCCTGATGGGGATTTAACCCTTCAGATAAAGCAACGAAAGTCCGTACTTTGTTGGGGTATAAGGATTCCATCTCAGATCACTAAGCATCCAGCCATTCTTACAGAGTCCCACTCCTGATGGCCTGCTCTAAACTAGTTGGGTCATCATCTCATAATGCAATTCTCTCTCCCACTGTCATAGAGAAACCGAAGTATCTCTCAGGTGGGTGAGGAACCCTACTAGATCGGCGGAGAGGCTGAGGTTCGTTGGAAACTATTAAATCCTTTGGTTCTACCAAATCATCAGCTGCAGTTTGTATAGCTGGAACCCTTCCAGTTCTACATACCAGACCTTGCCTCGAGCTTGTCCGGATTTTGCTTTTAGACATAGGCCGGACAACCCCAAATCTTAACAAACTTAAGATATGGGCTCTTCCCATTCCATATCACATATGAAGTGGCCGGCAACTGATTTGATTTGAACCCTATTCAATAGGTATGCAGCTTCTCAAGCGCATAACTCCCAAAAGGAAATAGTAAACTTAGTAGTACTCATCATAGAGCACACCATATCACATAGGGTGTTGTTGCTCCGCTCCGATACACCGACGTGGTGTGGTGTATACGGAGGAGTAATGCTGAGAGAGAATCTCATTCTCCTTTAGAATAGTCCAGGAATCTTCGTGTTTAAGTATTCTCCTCCTTGATCTCATCAAAGGACATAATACTTATACCCGTTTTTGGTTTTCTACTTCTAACTTATATTCTGTGAATATCTCAAAAGGTTCAGACTTGTGTTTCAACAGGAACATATGTCTGAATCTTGAGAGATCATCAGAGAATGTAATGAAGTATAAAGAACCGGTCTTAGCATGTGTAGACAGGGGACCTTCATACATCAGCATGTATCAATCCCAAGAGTTCACTAACTCTTTCTCTGTTTCCAATAAACAGAGCTGTGGTCATTTTATCTTTGTGACATGACTGGCAAGTTTCACAATATGTAAATTCAAACAAATTTAAATATGCATCTAAATGTAACTTAGCTAGTCCGGTCGCATTGATATGACCTAGTCTACAATGCCTCAAGAAGGATTCGTTCATTTCTGAACTCTTCCTCTCGTGTGTGTTCTGTATACTAAGAACTGTAGTTTGATTTAGAACGTCAATGCTTTTAGGTAATGTGTCTGAACCGATCAACTCTTGATATAGGAAATGTTCAAAACATTATCCAACAATACGAAATTATATCCTTTCTTTACTAGTAAAGAGACTGATATGATTTTGTATATCAGGTTCGGTATCTAATAACATTCGTTCAGAATCAATGTATTCTGGTAATACAGGGTGATAGTGACCAACAGACTTGGCTGAAACACTTGCACCGTTTTCTGTCTCATGAAACTTATCACCCGTTCTCCGTTCTCTACCTTTCTGTAGCCCATGTAACGGATTACATATGCGGGATCCTGATCCGGTATCTCATACCCAGGACGTAAAGGATACTGAGAAACAGTTCTTTGTAATGAACACACCCGAAGATGATGCATCAACATGCACTTTCTTCGTTTGGGCGACACGGGAAATCTGGTATTCCCCAAATTCCTGCTCTGTCTTATAACAATTATAAGTTGGAGCGGGACCAACGTTCCCCAGCTCAGTATAACAAGCGGGTTCGGTCAATATATCCGTATTATTATCTTGATTAAGGCGTGATATGGTCGTTACCTGGAGAGAGAGAGAAGAAAACACTCAGCGTATGCTCTTGCAAGATTAGATTGGTTATCTAATATATCTAATCAGGATGTCTCCCACAGTTTTAATCAAATCTTCCTTCAAACCCTAAAAGGAAAGACTAGCCGGGATTAATTACACGCTACAAGTTCGCCAATCTTTCAGCCAGGCCAGTGTCGGTACTTTGAGGGAGGTCCCCCGTGCTTTCGCACGAACCTAATTAAAGTAAACCTCGTTTTCCAAGAGGCGTAACCCCGTTAACACCATTCTAGACACCTACTTGATCGGCTAATTGTAATGTGTAAAACTCTCCCAGGAGTAACTCTTACTCGCAGCGGGTATCGGGATCCAACTATCTCATAGAAGGTATGCAATCTCATTGCAAATTTCAACACTTGAAATCCCCAATAATATTTTACCCCTAGCGTCCCATGACCTTGACGCAGCCAACAAACCACAGTGCGCTAGTCAAGTTCAACCCGTCATTTCTTGATTGAATTAAACCCACCCGCACGACTCTTGACGCAGGCCAACAAAGTCGCACGACTACCCTAATCCAATCTGCATCATATGCATAAACAGATAAATACTAGTTAGCTACCGCACACTACGCCTTGACGCAGGCCAACAAACGTAGCACGAATACTAAGTGGGACTTATCTGAAATGACGGAGGGCTACGACAGGTTTTTATGAAAACCCTTTGCGTAATGAACTTGATATCGTCGTAGAATCGAGTGATTTTAAATGGAGTGTTTTTTAGGCTTTTCTAGTTTTGCTAAAGGGGTCACTCCCGGTGAAGGGATCGTCGGCCATTTCCTCATCGAATAAGGTGCGGGATATTTCACAAATATCACTATGCAAAGCAAGAACTATAGAAGCAATCAAAAGACAAACTGAGTTTGTAGCATATGCCAGTTATTGCTAAAGGAGTCACTTCCGGTGAAGGGATCTCGGTCCTTTCCTTATCGAATAAGGTGCTGGATGTTCTACAAGGAACACCGCTATGCAAAGCAAGAACTAAAGCTACCAGTTTTTATTAAACAAGTTTCTACAACATCTTAGGTTTCTTTTATTTCATTAATCTCATTAATGAAGTCCCATTTTAATATGCTTCACAAGCATCTCTTTTGAAACGAAATCTGCAATATAACATATATCTCATATATATAATATAAACATTCGTCACAGGCAGTAATATGATCTCATCACAGAACATTGTAGCAGAAGAACATATATGAAATATTGGATATACTAGGACGTCCATGTTTTTAATACGAGCCTGTATAAAACACGGATTCCATGGTCGTGATGAATAGCCATACCCACATCCCTAGACCCCTACGAGAGCGGCATGCAATACTACCAATTCTAGGGTTAGGAGACCCGGTCTCGACTCCTCGAGATGGTCTCCCACTGGACCCTAGAACCCGGTTACTTGTGGTCCCCGCCTTGGGTCTACCTAACGCGGAAAAGTAAATAATATACATCAACGGTGACATCTTCCGCAACCTGGAAGTGCCCCAATAAAAGAATATTACATACAAATGAATTTTACATGAATGAAAAAGAAAAAGCTCTCATCTCACATAAAACCCCCAGCTATTCAGAACGCGACAATCCAATATAACATATCACAGCAACACATAATATCTCATATCATCAACGTAAGCAAGTATGAGTATCCCGATTGTCGTTGATGTATAGCAACGAAGCCGGCGATACATCACATACTACGCTTACGGTCACAGAAAAGAAAGTGTAAAACTACAACAGTTGGAATCCGCAACCTCTTTAGACATCGCATGCCTAACCAAATGAATTCCTTAGACATCGCATGCCTAACAATTATAAACCCCGCATTTTAGTCTCATTACCGAAAACTCTTTTCAATATCAAGTCGGGCAATTCAACAAGATTCCTGATATACAGATCGAATGCTCGTCGCAAACTTTAGTAGGCGGCCGCACCCCCGATACCGTCGACGAAGTGCACCAAGGCGGAACACCGCTACCGCGAGCACCCGAACGGATGCTTTCGGCGACGGGGTTCTCCTACAGTCACTTGGTCGGGGCTAAGGGGTGTAACTGTCTATTAAGTTTATCGGCGAATATCCGCGTACACTACGTGATTGCGACGGACTTTTGATCGCATCAAAATTCCGTGGCAACCGATCTTCTGAGACTAAACTGCTATGTTTATAATATTCAAATCAGTTATCTCATAACTTTTTGTGGATTCCAAATATTGTATCACATTCAAGATAAATAGACAATGTTAAACTTTCCAATCGAATGATCAAACACCCAAGATTTCCCCAATATATCTCAACACTTGAAATCAGTTTAAAAACATCCATCACATGCCACAGTACCAATGCTCCAGCCGTAGAAGAGTCAAGCCAACGCCTCACATGTGGCACGCCGTACTACCACAAACCCTAAGGTTCAGAAGCAGTTCAAGACGGTCACATAATCGAGTTAAGGTTTGTTATCTTCTAGAGGGTCCACCGCGTTACTTGCACGACTTAGAACGTTCTTAAACTCGGGAAAAAATCCAACTTTTGAAAAAATTTCCGACAGGGGAAAAAGTGAGTTATTGATATCCGTTCGAACTTTTTAACAGTTTCTAAAAATTATCCGGAAAAAACTAAACAAAGTTAAAATATCCGATCGAAACAACGAGTCCTCAATACACCCCAGAAAACCCAACACTTGAGTATAATTAAAAATGCCCAGAAGAATCAGGAATTAGCTACGGAGGTTACTGTGCAAACATATCTCAATCCTTCCTTCTTGCCGCGGAACCGCCGCCAATACCAGGGTTTGGCCGCGGTTCCGTGGCTCTTTGGACGATTTAGGGGGTCCGGTTTCACAGTAATTCCTAAAATACCCTGCTGAATATTTTGGGTATTTTTAATATGAAAAAAGTCACAGTTTTGAAAAATTTCCAGAAACTAGGGTATATCGGGGTTTCTAGGTTCGATCGGACTTTAAACTTCGTCTAGACTTCGCCTAAATCTCTAGCTTGGCTCTGATACCACTGTAGGGTTGCTAGGCACGCGCACAAGGGTCTATGAGGCATCAACCATGCCCGATTAAAAATTTATCCGTGCCGAACAACCCGAATACGGATATTTAAACTAGGGTTTAGGCGAAAACAAGCATGTTAAATAGTTTAACACTAAGTGAAAGGGATTACAACCTTTGTAGATCCGGTCCTTCACTTCTTAAGCTCTGTGTTGAGGTCCCTTCGCTGCGATCATCGTGTTCTGGACTCTCGAGAGGCTTCACGAAGAGAATGATGCAACCTTTGCTTCCGATCTTCGATACAAAGATGATCTACCTTGATGTTTCGTTAACACAAGCTATCACTCATGAAATTATGTGAACACTCTCATCTAAAGGGCAAGGGAAGATGAGGATGATGAAGTAGGAATTTTGCTCTCTTTATTTATCTTTTTCTCACATATTTTCATCACAAATATAAAAGCAAGAAAGCTTTGCATGAAGAACTCAAGGAAGAAGAAGAATAGTGATCCAAAACTTTTGTGATGAATAATGAAAGGATTAATATGAAGAATAATGCAACCATGGTCAAGTAACCTTTTTAGAGATTGAACTAGGGTTAAGGGGTGTGGTTGGGTTAAGAAATATCATGCAAAAATATCTTTTCCAAAACAAAAAAGAAAACCTTCTAGAAACATCTAGAAAGGTTTAACCTTAATCAAACCCTAACCATGTTTAATCTCTACTAAACATATTGCATTAGTAATCATATCATGTTACAATATTATATATCACATATATAATATTTATCGTAACAAAATAAAATAATACATTTAACATATATCGCATATATATCAATGTATTACCCGAATGAGAAAAAGAATCTTTCAGTGAGCAAATATTAGTTAATGTAATTTAATATATCATATATATTATTATACATTAAATTATCGAATAAACACTTGATCTGACAATCCGGCTATATCGTATATAACCGACTAATATTTATCCGTACCGATTCATCGAATCAACACTTGATCCGATGACCCGGCCGATATCATATATCGCGAGAATAGAATACGGTATCTCATATCGCATTATCCTCCGTCCCGCACATATCACATACGTGCCCCTACACAGTTTCGCCTGAGTCAAGAAAGCTCTGTGTAGGACTCTAAAGAATCGTCAATACGCCGGCAGTAGGTGATGATCATATCAAACACCCACAAGCTACAAGCGGTCAGCTAAACGTAACAGCCACCCAGGTATTGAGCGCTCAGAAGATCAACAAGCAAGCCTGTACATTCTCCTGTGAATCCAATCAGTAACACTCCCGTACAGTCCGGTCTCGTCGGCTGATATGTCGCATATCTCGCCTAGGGGTGGTAAACGTCAGACCCCAGTAGCTTGATAAGTCGTGTCGATATAGGGTCTATAACAGTTCGAGAAACTACTGATAACACTTACCAGTAAATCTCAGCAACCCTGGCCAGGGATTTCCGGTTATAGCCAATCGAACACAGCACAACATCAACTCCCTATACCGGGAGAGACGAATCCCCTCCAATCGCTCATTGCCTCCATGTGATTCGGGACTGTACCCAAAAGCCACCTTTTTGCACGCCCTCTTAGACGTGGTATGATGGAAATCAAAGCACAGTAAGAATCACACAAGACTCTATGACGATCTCGGGTCAACAGACTACTCTGTACCAGTGTCACCGAAGAACTGCCATTTGACTGAGGTATAATACCATCTGGGAGTTCTCGGCGAGTCCGTCCAGTATACCCAGTCTCCACAGAGCACCCGTACACCATCCTTGATGTCAAACACCGATGGATATGGGATCATCCATCGCCCATCATATGGGTCAAGATGCGTATACGCTAGTCTACTCTGGTGTATCGATGCCCTGTATCGATACACCCTCGACTAGGAACAGTTATAGGATGTACTCGTCGACTACCGTGGCCCCACTAGTATGATCTCATCATAGTCCCAGTAGTCGAGTATATATCCTAAGGGCTTTATCAACATGTAATATAGAGACAATCAGAGTACATGTCAAGATAAAGAACAACCAGATAGCATACTATCATGTCGAGCAAGAAAGTCCTCCCTATATATGTCGTAGCATACACTACAATATACATCGTATGTACAGTAATGGCATCTAGGGCATACATATAACTAACAATCTCCCACTTGCACTAAGGCCATCTGTTGTGGTGTCACATACCCAACAATTAGCTGCGGTTGAAGTATCTCATACTCAACCATCCCATAAATGTCTCTACTGGGAAAAAGGCCTTTGTGAGTGGATCCGCGCTATTGTCCTCTGTGTCTACTATCCTAACCTCGATCTCCCTGGAGATCAACCATCTACATGATCAGGTGATACTGCTTAAGAATTATATCTATATTTCTGATGGGACGGTAGTTCCTTGGCAAAAGCCACAACTCCATTGTCACACAATGGTAGGAACGAAGTTCATCTCATGAACTTATATATATCCAGATTGCCTCTTTGGTAGCATCCTTGGTAACGATGTATCTTGCCTTTAATCGTCTAGTATGTCACAGTATCTATCTTGGAACTCTTCCAACATACCGTCCCTCCACTGAGGGTATAGACAAGCCTGCGACAGACATTCAGTCGTCCGTATCACCCTGGAACCTTTCCAGTGATTCTCCCCAGGATCGATTGATACCTTCTCACTACAACTAGTGAGTATCCTAACATCCAATTAGAACTATCTCATAGATCCAAACTCCAGGATTTAGGAGGTATCATTTTGATCCTATATGGAGAATCCTTGTGATAAGCGGAGATTGACCGAGCGTAGCATAGGAAACTCCTTCCCTATCAAGAGTATGTCATCCACGTACTCTACAAGGATCACCACCATACTCTCTACTACCTTTTTGTATATACAAGGTTCATCTACCATTTTGATGAAGTCAAACTCTTTGAATACCACATCAAAACAGATGTTCCAACTCCGCGATTCCTGATTTATCACATAAAACATCTTGCTCAAGTTTCCGCTGCTCCCACTGTCTACGAAGCCCTCTGGCTGTGTACTTATATACGCTCTCTCCTAAAACATTATTTTGAAAAGCAGTCATGACACCCAACCACCAGATATTGTAGTCATGGTATGTAGCCGTGGCAAGTAGGATCTGGATGGACTTAAGCATAGCTTTGAAAGTCTCAACTTTTCCATGTACACCAAGTAATCTTCTCAAGATATACTTGCTCCTGATGGGGATTTAACCCTTCAGATAAAGCAACCAAAGTCCATACTTTGTTGGGGTATAAGGATTCCATCTCAGATCACTAAGCATCCAGCAATTCTTACAGAGTCCCACTCCTGATGGCCTGCTCGAAACTAGTTGGGTCATCATCTCATGATGCAATTCTCTCTCCCACTGTCATAGAGAAACCGAAGTATCTCTCAGGTGGGTGAGGAACCCTACTAGATCGGCGGAGAGGCTGAGGTTCGTTGGAAACTATTGAATCTTTTGGTTCTACCAAATCATCAGCTGCAGTTTGTATAGCTGGAACCTTTCTAGTTCTACATACCAAACCTTGCCTCGAGCTTGTCCGGATTTTGCTTTTAGACATAGGCCGGACAACCCCAAATCTTAACAAACTTAAGATATGGGCTCTTCCCATTCCATATCACATATGAAGTGGCCGGCAACTGATTTGATTTGAACCCTATTCAATAGGTATGCAGCTTCTCAAGCGCATAATTCCCAAAAGGAAATAGGAAACTTAGTAGTACTCATCATAGAGCACACCATATCACATAGGGTGTTGTTGCTCCGCCCTGATACACCGACGTGCTGTGGTGTATACGGAGGAGTAATGCTGAGAGAGAATCTCATTCTCCTTTAGAATAGTCCAGGAATCTTCGTGCTTAAGTATTCTCCTCCTTGATCTCATCAAAAGACATAATACTTATACCCGTTTTTGGTTCTCTACTTCTAACTTATATTCTGTGAATATCTCAAAAGGTTCAGACTTGTGTTTCAACAGGAACATATGTGTGAATCTTGAGAGATCATCAGAGAATGTAATGAAGTATAAAGAACCGGTCTTGGCATGTGTAGACAGGGGACCTTCATACATCAGCATGTATCAATCCCAAGAGTTCACTAACTCTTTCTCTGTTTCCAATAAACAGAGCTGTGGTCATTTTATCTTTGTGACATGACTGGCAAGTTTCACAAGATGTAAATTCAAACAAATTTAATTATGCATCTAAATGTAACTTAGCTAGTCCGGTCGCATTGATATGACATAGTCTACAATGCCTCAAGAAGGATTCGTTCATTTCTGAACTCTTCCTCTCGTGTGTGTTCTGTATACTAAGAACTGTAGTTTGATTTAGAACGTCAATGCTTTTAGATAACGTGCCTGAACCGATCAACTCTTGATATAGGAAATGTTCAAAACATTATCCAACAATACGAAATTATATCCTTTCTTTGCTAATAAAGAGACTGATATGATTTTGTATATCAGGTTCGGTATCTAATAACATTCGTTCAGAATCAATGTATTCTGGTAATACAGGGTGATAGTGACCAACAGACTTGGCTGAAACACTTGCACCGTTTTCTGTCTCATGAAACTTATCACCCGTTCTCCGTTCTCTACCTTTCTGTAGCCCATGTAATGGATTACATATGCGGGATCCTGATCCGGTATCTCATACCCAGGACCTAAAGGATACTGAGAAACAGTTCTTTGTAATGAACACACCCGAAGATGATGCTTCAACATGCACTTTCTTCGTTTGGGCGACACGGGAAATCTGGTATTCCCCAAATTCCTGCTCTGTCTTATAACAATTATAAGTTGGAGCGGGACCAACGTTCCCCAGCTCAGTATAACAAGCGGGTTCGGTCAATATATCCGTATTATTATCTTGATTAAGGCGTGATATGGTCGCTACGTGGAGAGAGAGAGAAGAAAACACTCAGCGTATGCTCTTGCAAGATTAGATTGGTTATCTAATATATCTAATCAGGATGTCTCCCACAATTTTAATCAAATCTTCCTTCAAACCCTAAAAGGAAAGACTAGCCGGGATTAATTACACGCTACAAGTTCGCCAATCTTTCAGCCAGGCCAGTGTCGGTACTTTGAGGGAGGTCCCCCGTGCTTTCGCACGAACCTAATTAAAGTAAACCTCGTTTTCCAAAAGGCGTAACCCCGTTAACACTTTTCTAGACACCTACTTGATCGGCTAATTGTAATGTGTAAAACTCTCCCAGGAGTAACTCTTACTCGCAGCGGGTATCGGGATCCAACTATCTCATAGAAGGTATGCAATCTCATTGTAAATTTCAACACTTGAAATCCCCAATAATATTTTACCCCTAGCGTCCCATGACCTTGACGCAGGCCAACAAACCACAGTGCGCTAGTCAAGTTCAACCCGTCATTTCTTGATTGAATTAAACCCACCCGCACGACTCTTGACGCAGGCCAACAAAGTCGCACGTCTACCCTAATCCAATCTGCATCATATGCATAAACAGATAAATACTAGTTAGCTACCGCACACTACGCCTTGACGCAGGCCAACAAACGTAGCATGAATACTAAGTAGGACTTATCTGAAATGACGGAGGTCTACAACAGGTTTTTATGAAAACCCTTTGCGTAATGAACTTGATATCGTCGTAGAATCGAGTGATTTTAAATGGAGTGTTTCTTAGGCTTTTCTAGTTTTGCTAAAGGGGTCACCCCCGGTGAAGGGATCGTCGGCCATTTCCTCATCGAATAAGGTGCGGGATATTTCACAAATATCACTATTCAAAGCAAGAACTATAGAAGCAATCAAAAGACAAATCGAGTTTGTAGCATATGCCAGTTATTGCTAAAGGAGTCACTTCCGGTGAAGGGATCTCGGTCCTTTCCTTATCGAATAAGGTGCTGGAAGTTCTACAAGGAACACCGCTATGCAAAGCAAGAACTAAAGCTACCAGTTTTTATTAAACAAGTTTCTACAACATCTTAGGTTTCTTTTATTTCATTAATCTCATTAATGAAGTCCCATTTTAATATGCTTCACAAGCATCTCTTTTGAAACGAAATCTGCAATATAACTTATATCTCATATATATAATATAAACATTCGTCACAGGCAGTAATATGATCTCATCACAGAACATTGTAGCAGAAGAACATATATGAAATATTGGATATACTAGGACGTCCGTGTTTTTAATACGAGCCTGTATAAAACACGGATTCCACGGTCGCGATGAATAGCCAAACCCACATCCCTAGACCCCTACGAGAGCGGCAAGCAATACTGCCAATTCTAGGGTTAGGAGACCCGGTCTCGACTCCTCGAGATGGTCTCCCACTGGACCCTAGAACCCGGTTACTTATGCTCCCCGCCTTGGGTCTACCTAATGCGGAAAAGTAAATAATATACATCAACGGTGACATCTTCCGCAACCTGGAAGTGCCCCAATAAAAGAATATTACATACAAATGAATTTTACATGAATGAAAAAGAAAAAGCTCTCATCTCACAAAAAACCCCCAGCTATTCAGAACGCAACGATCCAATATAACATATCACAGCAACACATAATATCTCATATCATCAACGTAAGCAAGTATGAGTATCCCGATTGTCGTTGATGTGTAGCAACGAAGCCGGCGATACATCACATACTACGCTTACGGTCACAGAAAAGAAAGTGTAAAACTACAACAGTTGGAATCCGCAACCTCTTTAGACATCGCATGCCTAACCAAATGAATTCCTTAGACATCGCATGCCTAACAATTATAAACCCCGCATTTTAGTCTCATTATCGAAAACTCTTTTCAATATCAAGTCGGGCAATTCAACAAGATTCCCGATATACAGATCGAATGCTCATCGCAAACTTTAGTAGGCGGCCGCACCCCCGATACCGTCGACGAAGTGCACCAAGGCGGAACACCGCTACCGCGAGCACCCGAACGGATGCTTTCGGCGACGGGGTTCTCCTACAGTCACTTGGTCGGGGCTAAGGGGTGTAGCTGTCTATTAAGTTTATCGGCGAATACCCGCGTACACTACGTGATTGCGACGGACTTTTGATCGCATCAAAATTCCATGGCAACCGATCTTCTGAGACTAAACTGCTATGTTTATAATATTCAAATCAGTTATCTCATAACTTTTTGTGGATTCCAAATATTGTATCACATTCCAGATAAATAGACAATGTTAAACTTTCCAATCGAATGATCAAACACCCAAGATTTCCCCAATATATCTCAACACTTGAAATCAGTTTAAAAACATCCATCACATGCCACAGTACCAATGGTCCAGCCGTAGAAGAGTCAAGCCAACGCCTCACATGTGGCACGCCGTACTGCCACAAACCCTAAGGTTCAGAAGCAGTTCAAGACGGTCACATAATCGAGTTAAGGTTTGTTATCTTCTAGAGGGTCCACCGCGTTACTTGCACGACTTAGAACGTTCTTAAACTCGGGAAAAAATCCAAGTTTTGAAAAAATTTCCGACAGGGGAAAAAGTGAGTTATTGATATCCGTTCGAACTTTTTAACAGTTTCTAAAAATTATCCGGAAAAAACTAAACAAAGTTAAAATATCCGATCGAAACAACGAGTCCCCAATACACCCCAGAAAACCCAACACTTGAGTATAATTAAAAATGCCCAGAAGAATCAGGAATTAGCTACGGAGGTTACTGTGCAAACCCTATCCCTCAATCCTTCCTTCTTGCTGCGGAACCGCCGCCAGTACCAGGGTTCGGCCGCGGTTCCGTGGCTCTTTGGACGATTTAGGGGGTCCGGTTTCACAGTAATTCCTAAAATACCCTGCAGAATATTTTGGGTATTTTTAATATGAAAAAAGTCACAGTTTTGAAAAATTTCCAGAAACTAGGGTATATCGGGTTTTCCAGGTTCGATCGGACTTTAAACTTCGTCTAGACTTCGCCTAAATCTCTAGCTTGACTCTGATACCACTGTAGGGTTGCTAGGCACGCGCATAAGGGTCTACGAGGCATCAACCATGCCCGATTAAAAATTTAGCCGTGCCGAACAACCCGAATACGGATATTTAAACTAGGGTTTAGGCGAAAACAAGCATGTTAAACAGTTTAACACTAAGTGAAAGGGATTACAACCTTTGTAGATCCGGTCCTTCACTTCTTAAGCTCTGTGTTGAGGTCCCTTCGCTGCGATCATCGTGTTCTGGACTCTCTATAAGTTGTATGTATGCCCTAGAGGCCAGTATTGTACAGATTATGTATATTATATTGGATGCTTGGACATATATAGAGATGACTTTCTTGCTCGACATGATAGTATGCTATCTGGTTGCTATTTATCTTAACATGTACACTAGTCTCTTTATACTGTCTTATAGTTACATGTTGGTAAAGCCCTTAGGATTTGTACTTGACTACCTGGACTATGATGCAGATCATACTAGTGGGGACATGGTAGTCCATAAGTACATCCTTCAAGGTCCCTGGTCATGGGTGTATCGAGACGGGGCATCGATATACCAGAGTAGACTAGCGTATACGCTTCTCGACCCATGTGATGGGCGATGGATGATCCCATATCCATTGGTGTTTGACATCAGAGATGGTATACGGGTGCTCAGTGGAGACTGAGTACACTGGATGGACTCGCCGAGAACTCCCAGATGGTATTATACCTCACGTCAGATGGCAGTTCTCAGGTGACACTTGTACAGGTTAGTCTGTAGACCCGAGATCATCATAGAGTCTTGTGTGATTCCCACTGTGCTTTGATCTCCACCTTACCACGTCCATGAAGGCGTGCAAAACGGTGGTCTTTGGGTACAGTCCCGAGTCACATGGAGGCAATGAGCGATAGGAGGGGTTTCGTCTCTCCCGGTATTGGGAGTTGATGTTGCGCAGTGCTCGATTGGCCGTAACAGGGAAGTCCCTGGCCAGGGCTGATCAGAGATTTGCTGGTAAGTGTTACCAGTAGTTTCTCGACCCGTTACGAGCCTCACATCGGCACGACTTATCGGGTTATTGGGGTCTGACGTTTACCACCCCTAGACTTGATATGCGACGTATCAGACGAAGAGACCGGACTGTATGGTAAGTGTTACTGGTCGGATTCGCAGGAGTGTGAGCGGGCTAGCTCGTCGATCTTCTGATCGCTTAATACCCGGGTGGCCGTTACGTTTAGCAGACCGCTTGCGGCTTGTGGGTGCTTGATATGATCATCATCTGCTACCGGCGTATTGACGAGTCTTTAGAGTCCTACACAGAGGTTTCCTGGCTCAAGCGAAACGAAATAGGAGCGCATATGAGATATGTGCAGGACCGAGAATAATGCGTGTATGTGATACCGCATTTCATTCTCGCGATATATGTTTCGATTGGTTATATTCGATATGACCTAGTTATCGAATCATTGATTCGATAAATCGATACATTACATTCTAGTCGGTCATGTGCGACATGACCGGATCATTGAATCAAGTGTTGATTTAATGATTTAATGTATAATTATATATTTGATATATTACTTTGCATTAACTAGTATTGGTTCACTTTAAACGGATTTTTCTCACTTGGATTGCACATTGTATATGTGATATGCTTTCGTGCACTTTTTTGTATCATGTTTGATGATACTTGATCATTTAGTTAAGTGTATAAAATTAATCCATGGTTAATATGATAATTAGGGTTTTGCATATTCATTTATTTATTTATTTGTTTATTTATTTATTTGAAATGAATTAAGATAAGAATGGTGGCTTTATTTGTTTTATATTGAAGCTTCATGAAGGTTTGACTTTGCTAACCATCCTTATCTTCATGCTTAACCCTAACCCATCTAGAGTGACCATGGTTAATTCTCTACACTTAACCCTAGTTTAGTTATGATAAGTATTTGATTTTCTATTTTCTTTTTATCATACTTATCATAACTAGCTCTTCATCTTCTTCTTCTTCAAGCTTGCTACTCCAATGGCAACTTGAGATCTAGTGAGTTAAATCCAAATCTAAAGTGAACCCACCTCCTATTTCTCCACCCTCTACCTCTTGTCAAGTTGTTTTGGGTGTTTACTTCACAAGTTTCACAAGTTTGTGAAGTCGGAGCTTGAACTTGCGATGCCTCGACGTAGATCGTCTTTGACACGAAGCCGGCGACCTAGCTCACCCGTTTCTCCGACGAAGCCGACGCTTGAGCCCGGGGTTCGACATGGACAGCGAGAAGACTTCGTTGCGGAGCCGTGGAGGTGGATATCCGGATCTACAAAGATTGTAATTTCCGTATCCTAGTAGTTAAGTGTTAACTAGCTTTATATTTCGCCTAGAATTCTAGCGACGATCCGTAGTCTAGGGTTTCTCGGCACTAAAAATTTTAAATTGGCATGTTCGATGCCTTGTGAGACCTTACTAGAGTGCCTAGGAACCTTTCACTGGTATCAGAGCCTAGCTAGAGCCTTAGGCGAAGTCCCGACGACGTTTGAAACCCGATCGAACCGAAATCCAAAACCTAAAAATGCTCTCTGGACTTTTTCTAAAAATTCGGATTTTTGTCAATTAAAAATATGTAGAAAATCAAGAAGGATGTTATTAGAATTATTGTGAAATACGAGGGGCTAATTCGACTTTTCCACCGCGGAAGCGCGGCACATGCTAGGCATGTGCGGCTCTTCCGCGGCCGTACTGTTCCTTTGTGTAATTGTTTCTTCACAGTAACTCATATAATTCAATGCTGTGTTTTTTGGGATATTTTTATTGTGACTTTACAGAAGAGTATTCTGGGGTACTATTGGGAATCAGTATTTCGATCGGATTATCAAATTTCGTCTTTTGTGTTTTTCCAGATAACTGTAGAATATGTTAAAGAGTTCGACCGGATATAAATACCCAACTTTTCCCCTGCCGAAAAATTCCAAGTGTTGGATTTTTCTGTGGTTAAAAGACGTCCTGAGTAGTGCAAGTAACGCGATGGTCCCTCTAGAAGACACAAACCTTAACTCGATTATGTGACCGTCTTGAACTGCCCTTTGAACCTTCGGGTTTGGGGCAGTACGGCGTGCCACATGTGAGGCGTTGGCTTGACCCTTCTACGGCTGGACCGTTGGTACTGAGGTATGAAGTGAATGTCTTTGAACCTATTTCATGTGTTGATCGGTGTCGGGAAAACTTGGGTGTTCGAGTGTTCGATCGGAAAGTTTAATATATTCTATTTATCCGGAATTGGATACAATAATTGGAATTCACAAACAGTTATGAGATAACTGGATGAATGTTATAAATCTAGCAGTTTAGTCCCATATGATATTGAAAAGAGTTTTCGATAATGAGACTAAAATGCGGGATTTATATCTGTTAGGCATGCGATGTCTAAAGTAGTTGCGGATTCCAATTGTTGTAGTTTTACTCTTTCTTTTCTGTGACCGTAAGTGTAGTATGTTCATATCGCCGGTTTCGTTGCTATACGTCAACGACAATTGGGGTATGCATACTTACTTACGTTGATGACATGTGATGTTATGTGTTGCTGGATATGTTATATTGGATCGTCGTGTTCAAATAGCCGGGGGTTTTTATGTGAGATGAGTGTTTTTCATTTTCATTCATGTAAAAACTTGTATGTAATATTCTTTTATTTGGGGCACTTCCAGGTAGCGGAAGCTGTCACCCTTTGTATATTATTTACTTTTCCGCATTAGGATAGACCCAAGGAGGGGAGCACAAGTAACCGGGTTCTGGGGTCCAGTGGGAGACCAACTCGAGGAGTCGAGTCCGGGTCTCCTAACCCTAGAATTGTCAGGGTTGCTTGCCGCTCTCGTAGGGGTCTAGGGGTGTGGGATTGGCTATTCATCACGACCGTGGAATCCGTGTTTTATACTGGCTCGTATTGAAAACACGGACGTCCTAGTATATCCAATATTTCATATGTTTCTTCTGCTGCGATATCTGTGTTGTGACTCTGTGATGGATATAGTATATAGTATATATGATATATTATATAGACGTTACTTATGTTTTACACCCGTGCTAGCCCTGCCCTGCTCTGTCGTTAGTTACCTAACCTAACGGTGCACGAGGGGACATCGAGGCGAATGCGGATGGCATAAGTGTACGTCATATCTATCTGTGATGTTTAGGTATTTAAATGATGGGACTTCATTAATGTGATTAATGAAAGATAAGAAACCTAAGATGTTGTAGAATCGAATTTTAAAATAAAACAGGTAGCTTCAGTTCTTGCTTTGCACAGCGGTATATATGATATACCCTGCACCTTATTCGATGAGGAAAGGACCGAGATCCCTTCACCGGGAGTGACTCCTTTAGCAATAACTGGCATATGATACACACTCGGTTTGCTTTTGACTGCTTTTGGGTTTTTGCTTTGCACAGCGATATATATGATATATCCCGCACCTCATTCGACGAGGAAAGGACCGAGATCCCTTCGCCGGGAGTGACTCCTTTAGCAAAACTAGAAAAGCTTCAAAATCACTCCTTTTCAAAACGTCATTTGATTCTACAACGATATAAAGTTCATTACGCAAAAGGTTTTCTTAAAAACCTGACGTAGCCCTCCGTCATTTCAGATAAGTAATAGTTAGTATTCGTGCTGCGTTTGTTGACTCAGTCAAGGCGTAGTGTGCGGTAGCTGATTACTATTTATCTGTTTATGCATATGATGCAGATTGGATTAGGGTAGTCGTGCGGCCTTGTTGACTTAGTCAAGGGTCGTGCGGGTGGGTTTAATTCAATCAGGAAATGACGGGTTGAACTTTACTTGCGGTCTATGGTTTGTTGACTCAGTCAAGGTCATAGATCGCCTGGGGCAAAATATTATCGGGAATTTCAAGTGTTGAAATTTGCAATGAGATTGCATACCTTCTATGAGATAGTTGGATCCCGATACCCACTGCGAGTAAGAGTTACTCCTGGGAGAGTTTTACACAGTGCAATTAGCCGATCAAGTAGGTGTCTAGAAAGGTGTTAACGAGGTTACGCCTCTGGGAAAACGAGGTTTACATTAATTAGGTTCGTGCGAAAGCACGGGGGACCTCCCTCAAAGTACCGACACTGGCCTGGCTGAAAGATTGGCGAACCTGTAGTGTGTAATTAATCCCGGCTAGTCTTTCCTTTTAGGGTTTGAAGGAAGATTTGATAAAAAGCAGTGGGAGCCATCCTGATTAGATAAGATAATAACCAATCTGATCTTGCACGAGCTTACGCTAAAGTGTTTTCTTCTCTCTCTCTCCAGGTAGCGACCATTTCATGCCTTAATCAAGATAATAATATGGATGTATTGACCGAACCCGCATGTTATACTGTGCAGGGGAACGTTGAACCCGTTCTATCTTATAAGTGTTATAAGAATGAACAGGAAACAGGAGAATATCTGGATTCTCACGCCGCCCAAACGGAGAACATGCATGTTGATGCATCATCTTCGGGTGTGTTTGTCATTGAGAACTGTTTCTCAGTTCACCCTACGTCCTGGGTATTAGATACCGGGTCAGGATCCCACATATGTAAGATGTTACATGGGCTGCGAAAAGGTAGAGAACTGAGAAAAGGTGAACATTCCGTTCATGTAGGGAATGGGGCAAATGTTGCAGCCAAAGCAGTTGGCATATATCACCTGGTATTACCAAATGGTGATACACTAGTCCTGAATGAGTGCTATTATATACCGAACATGATGTGTAACATTATATCAGTTTCTTTATTAAGTAAAGAAGGTTATAATTTTGTAGTAAAGGATAATGTTATGAACATATTCCTCGATCAAAGGTTGATTGCATCAGGCTCGCTACATAATGGCATATTCATTCTCAATCAAAATACAGTCTTCAATATACAAAATACACACAAAAGGAAAAGCTCAGAAATGAACGAATCCTTCTTGTGGCACTGTAGACTTGGCCATATCAATGAGACACGACTAGCTAAGTTGCATAAGAATGGATATTTGAATTCATTCGAATTATCATCTTATGACACTTGCCATTCATGTCTCAAAGGAAAAATGACCAAAACTCCGTTTAAAGGACACGGAGAAAGGGTTACCGAACTCTTGGGACTGGTACATAGTGATGTATGCGGTCTAATGTCTACACACGCCAGAAATGGTTCTTCCTACTTCATTACATTCACTGACGATCTCTCTAGATACGGGCATGTGTTCCTGTTGAAACACAAGTCTGAAGCTTTTGAGAAATTCAAAGAATATAAGCACGAGGTAGAGAACCAAACGGGCAAAAGTATTAAGGTTCTTCGATCTGATCGAGGAGGTGAATACTTAAGCAGTGAATTCCTGGATTATCTAAAAGAGAATGGGATTCTCTCTCAGCTTACTCCTCCTTATACACCACAGCACAACGGTGTATCGGAACGAAGGAATCGCACCCTATTAGATATGGTGCGTTCAATGATGAGTAATGCTGGGTTACCTATTTCCTTTTGGGGGTATGCGCTTGAGACAGCCATATACCTATTGAATCTGGTTCCGTCTAAATCTGTACCTACCACACCATATGAGATATGGAGTGGGAAGAGACCATATTTTAAGCGAATTAAGATATGGGGTTGTCCGGCCTATGTCAAAAAGCAAAATCCGGACAAACTCGAGGCACGATCAGTCCTTTGCAAGTTTGTGGGATATCCTAAGAATTCTCAAGGATATTTTTTCTACCAAGCTGAGGAACAAAGAGTGTTTGTTGCTCAACATGCCACCTTTTTGGAAAGGGAATTTCTTGCAAAAGAAATTAATGGCAAAGAGGTAGAGCTGGAAGAGGTTCCAGCACCACAAACTGCAACTGAAAATTTAGAAGAACCAGAGGATTCAGTGGTGCCCGACGTACCCCAGCCTCTCCGCCGATCTAGTAGGGTTTCTCGTCCACCTGAGAGATACTATGGTTTTCTCATTGATGGTGGTAGTGAGGATTGCATCATGGAGGATGATGACCCAACTAGCTTCGAGCAGGCCATCACGAGTGGGGACTCAGTGAAATGGCTGGATGCTATGCGGTCCGAGATGGATTCCATGTACACCAACAAAGTATGGACTTTGGAAGTTGCTCCTGAAGGGGTAAAACCCATTGGGAGCAAGTGGATCTTTAAGAAGAAACTTGGTGTAGATGGGAAAGTGGAGACTTTCAAAGCTAGACTTGTAGCAAAGGGTTTTCGTCAAAGACCAGGTGTGGACTATGACGAAACCTTTTCTCCAGTGGCTATGCTTAAATCCATCCGAATCATGCTTGCCATTGCTGCCTTTCATGACTACGAAATCTGGCAAATGGATGTTAAGACCGCCTTTCTAAATGGTGATTTAGAAGAGTGCGTGTACATGACTCAGCCAGAGGGCTTCGTAGACAGTGGGAGCAGCGGGAAGGTGTGCAAGCTGCTTAAATCTATTTATGGATTAAAGCAAGCATCGCGGAGTTGGAACATCTGCTTTGACGTCGTTATCAAAGAGTTTGATTTCGTCAAAAACCCAGATGAACCTTGTATCTACAAGAAGGTGGCAGAGAGTAAGGTTGTCTTCCTCGTATTGTACGTGGACGACATACTCTTGATAGCAAATGATATTCCTATGCTGCAATCGGTCAAGCTCTTCTTATCACAAAGATTCTCAATGAAAGATCTTGGTGATGCCTCTTGCATATTGGGAATAAGGATCTATAGAGATAGATCCAAACGGATTTTGGGATTGTCCCAATCCAGGTACATTGACACCATACTAAAGAGGTTTAGTATGGAAGAGTCCAAGCGTGGGAATATGCCCACGATCTCTGGAGTCACTCTCTCCAAAGAGATGTCTCCCAAGACTGATTTGGAGAGAGCTCGCATGCAAGGGATACCCTATGCTTCGGCAGTAGGCTCTATCATGTATGCGATGCTATGTACCAGACCCGATGTAGCATACTCACTAAGTGTAGTGAGCAGGTATCAAGCTGATCCTGGAGAGAGTCACTGGACAGCTGTGAAGAGCATTCTCAAGTACTTGCGAAGGACTAGAGATATGTTCTTGGTGTATGGTAACGGAGAACTCCAAGTGGAGTCCTTTACCGATTCGAGCTTCCAGAGTGATAAGGACGACTCTAAGTCGCAGTCGGGCTTTGTCTTTACCCTTTACGGAGGGGCGGTTAGCTGGAAGAGTTCCAAGCAGGAAACCGTGGCAGACTCGACGATGGAGGCTGAATACATCGCTGCCAACGATGCTGCCAAAGAAGCTGTCTGGATCAAGAAGTTCATTTCTGAACTTGGAGTGGTTCCATCCATTGAGCATCCAATACCTTTGTATTGCGATAACAATGGAGCGGTGGCTTTGGCCAAGGAACCCAGGTCCCATCAGTGGTCCAGGCATATTCTGAGGCGGTATCACCTGATCCGGGAGATAGTTGATCGCCGGGAGATCGAGGTCAGGAGGGTTGACACGAAGAACAACACGGCGGATCCACTCACGAAGGCCATTCCCCAGATACAGTTTGAGAGACTCTTCGGGATGCACGGTATGAGATACTACAGCAGCTGGCCCTAGTGCAAGTGGGAGATTGTTAGTTGTATGTATGCCCTAGAGGCCAGTATTGTACAGATTATGTATATTATATTGGATGCTTGGACATATATAGAGATGACTTTCTTGCTCGACATGATAGTATGCTATCTGGTTGCTATTTATCTTAACATGTACACTAGTCTCTTTATACTGTCTTATAGTTACATGTTGGTAAAGCCCTTAGGATTTGTACTTGACTACCTGGACTATGATGCAGATCATACTAGTGGGGACATGGTAGTCCATAAGTACATCCTTCAAGGTCCCTAGTCGTGGGTGTATCGAGACGGGGCATCGATATACCAGAGTAGACTAGCGTATACGCTTCTCGACCCATGTGATGGGCGATGGATGATCCCATATCCATTGGTGTTTGACATCAGAGATGGTATACGGGTGCTCAGTGGAGACTGAGTACACTGGATGGACTCGCCGAGAACTCCCAGATGGTATTATACCTCACGTCAGATGGCAGTTCTCAGGTGACACTTGTACAGGTTAGTCTGTAGACCCGAGATCGTCATAGAGTCTTGTGTGATTCCCACTGTGCTTTGATCTCCACCTTACCACGTCCATGAGGGCGTGCAAAACGGTGGTCTTTGGGTACAGTCCCGAGTCACATGGAGGCAATGAGCGATAGGAGGGGTTTCGTCTCTCCCGGTATTGGGAGTTGATGTTGCGCAGTGCTCGATTGGCCGTAACAGGGAAGTCCCTGGCCAGGGCTGATCAGAGATTTGCTGGTAAGTGTTACCAGTAGTTTCTCGACCCGTTACGAGCCTCACATCGGCACGACTTATCGGGTTATTGGGGTCTGACGTTTACCACCCCTAGACTTGATATGCGACGTATCAGACGAAGAGACCGGACTGTATGGTAAGTGTTACTGGTCGGATTCGCAGGAGTGTGAGCGGGCTAGCTCGTCGATCTTCTGATCGCTCAATACCCGGGTGGCCGTTACGTTTAGCAGACCGCTTGCGGCTTGTGGGTGCTTGATATGATCATCATCTGCTACCGGCGTATTGACGAGTCTTTAGAGTCCTACACAGAGGTTTCCTGGCTCAAGTGAAACGAAATAGGAGCGCATTTGAGATATGTGCAGGACCGAGAATAATGCGTGTATGTGATACCGCATTTCATTCTCGCGATATATGTTTCGATTGGTTATATTCGATATGACCTAGTTATCGAATCATTGATTCGATAAATCGATACATTACATTCTAGTCGGTCATGTGCGACATGACCGGATCATTGAATCAAGTGTTGATTTAATGATTTAATGTATAATTATATATTTGATATATTACTTTGTATTAACTAGTATTGGTTCACTTTAAACGGATTTTTCTCACTTGGATTGCACATTGTATATGTGATATGCTTTCGTGCACTTTTTTGTATCATGTTTGATGATACTTGATCATTTAGTTAAGTGTATAAAATTAATCCATGGTTAATATGATAATTAGGGTTTTGCATATTCATTTATTTATTTATTTGTTTATTTATTTATTTGAAATGAATTAAGATAAGAATGGTGGCTTTATTTGTTTTATATTGAAGCTTCATGAAGCTTTGACTTTGCTAACCATCCTTATCTTCATGCTTAACCCTAACCCATCTAGAGTGACCATGGTTAATTCTCTACACTTAACCCTAGTTTAGTTATGATAAGTATTTGATTTTCTATATTCTTTTTATCATACTTATCATAACTAGCTCTTCATCTTCTTCTTCTTCAAGCTTGCTACTCCAATGGCAACTTGAGATCTAGTGAGTTAAATCCAAATCTAAAGTGAACCCACCTCCTATTTCTCCACCCTCTACCTCTTGCCAAGTTGTTTTGGGTGTTTACTTCACAAGTTTCACAAGTTTGTGAAGTCGGAGCTTGAACTTGCGATGCCTCGACGTAGATCGTCTTTGACACGAAGCCGGCGACCTAGCTCACCCGTTTCTCCGACGAAGCCGACGCTTGAGCCCGGGGTTCGACATGGACAGCGAGAAGACTTCGTTGCGGAGCCGTGGAGGTGGATATCCGGATCTACAATGGTTGTAATTTCCGTATCCTAGTAGTTAAGTGTTAACTAGCTTTATATTTCGCCTAGAATTCTAGCGACGATCCGTAGTCTAGGGTTTCTCGGCACTAAAAATTTTAAATTGGCATGTTCGATGCCTTGTGAGACCTTACTAGAGTGCCTAGGAACCTTTCACTCTCGAGAGGCTTCACGAAGAGAATTATGCAACCTTTGCTTCCGATCTTCGATACAAAGATGATCTACCTTGAAGTTTCGTTAACACAAGCTATCACTCATGAAATGATGTGAACACTCTCATCTAAAGGGCAAGGGATGATGAGGATGATGAAGTAGGAATTTTGCTCTCTTTATTTATCTTTTTCTCACATATTTTCATCACAAATATCAAAGCAAGAAAGCTTTGCATGAAGAACTCAAGGAAGAAGAAGAATAGTGATCCAAAATTTTTGTGATGAATAATGAAAGGATTAATATGAAGAATAATGCAACCATGGTCAAGTAACCTTTGTAGAGATTGAACTAGGGTTAAGGGGTGTGGTTGGGTTAAGAAATATCATGCAAAAATATCTTTTCCAAAACAAAAAAGAAAACCTTCTAGAAACATCTAGAATGGTTTAACCTTAATCAAACCCTAACCATGTTTAATCTCTACTAAACATGTTGCATTAGTAATCATATCATGTTACAATATTATATATCACATATATAATATTTATCGTAACAAAATAAAATAATACATTTAACATATATCGCATATATATCAATGTATTACCCGAATGAGAAAAAGAATCTTTCAGTGAGCAAATATTAGTTAATGTAATTTAATATATCATATATATTATTATACATTAAATTATCGAATCAACACTTGATCCAACAATCCGGCTATATCGCATATAACCGACTAATATTTATCCGTACCGATTCATCGAATCAACACTTGATCCGATGACCCGGCTGATATCATATATCGCGAGAATAGAATACGGTATCTCATATTGCATTATCCTCGGTCCTGCACATATCACATACGTGCCCTACTCCGTTTCGCCTGAGTCAAGAAACCTCTGTGTAGGACTCTAAAGAATCGTCAATACGCCGGCAGTAGGTAATGATCATATCAAACAACCACAAGCTGCAAGAGGTCAGCTAAACGTAACAGCCACCCAGGTATTGAGCACTCAGAAGATCAACAAGCAAGCCTGTACATTCTCCTGTGAATCCAATCAGTAACACTCCCGTACAGTCCGGTCTCGTCGTCTGATATGTCGCATATCTCGCCTAGGGGTGGTAAACGTCAGACCCCAGTAACTTGATAAGTCGTGTCGATATAAGGTCTATAACAGTTCGAGAAACTAATGATAACACTTACCAGTAAATCTCAGCAACCCTGGCCAGGGATTTCCGGTTATAGCCAATCGAACACAGCGCAACATCAACTCCCTATACCGGGAGAGACGAATCTCCTCCTATCGCTCATTGCCTCCATGTGATTCGGGACTGTACCCAAAAGCCACCTTTTTGCACGCCCTCTTGGATGTGGTATGATGGAAATCAAAGCACAGTGGGAATCACACAAGACTCTATGACGATCTCGGGTCAACAGACTACTTTGTACCAGTGTCACCGAAGAACTGCCATCTGACGTGAGGTATAATACCATCTGGGAGTTCACGGCGAGTCCGTCCAGTGTACCCAGTCTCCACTGAGCACCCGTAGACCATCCTTGATGTCAAACACCGATGGATATAGGATCATCCATCGCCCATCATATGGGTCAAGATGCGTATACGCTAGTCTACTCTGGTGTATCGATGCCCTGTATCGATACACCCTCGACTAGGAACAGTTATAGGATGTACTCGTCGACTACCATGGCCACACTAGTATGATCTCATCATAGTCCCAGTAGTCGAGTACATATCCTAAGGGCTTTATCAGCATGTAATATAGAGACAATCAGAGTACATGTTAAGATAAAGAACAACCAGATAGCATACTATCATGTCGAGCAAGAAAGTCCTCCCTATATATGTCTTAGCATCCACTACAATATACATCGTATGTACAGTAATGGCCTCTAGGGCATACATATAACTAACAATCTCCCACTTGCACTAGGGCCATCAGTTGTGGTGTCACATACCCAACAATTAGCTGCAGTTGAAGTATCTCATACTCAACCATCCCATAAATGTCTCTACAGGGAAAAAGGCCTTTGTGAGTGGATCTGCGCTGTTGTCCTCTGTGTCTACTCTCCTAACCTCGATCTCCCTGGAGATCAACCATCTCCATGATCAGGTGATACAGCTTAAGAATTATATCTGGATTTCTGATGGGACAGTAGTTCCTTGGCAAAAGCCACAACTCCATTGTCACACAATGGTAGGAACGAAGTTCATCTCATGAACTTTTATATATCCAGACTGCCTCTTTGGTAGCATCCTTGGTAAAGATGTATCTTGCCTTTAATCGTCTAGTATGTCACAGTATCTAGCTTGGAACTCTTCCAACATACCGTCCCTCCACTGAGGGTATAGACAAGCCTGCGACTGACATTCAGTCGTCCTTATCACCCTGGAACCTTTCCAGTGATTCTCCCCAGGATCGATTGATACCTTCTCACTACAACTAGTGAGTATCCTAACATCCAATTAGAACTATCTCATAGATCCAAACTCCAGGATTTAGGAGGTATCATTTTGATCCTATATGGAGAATCCTTGTGATAAGCGGAGATTGACCGAGCGTAGCATAGGAAACTCCTTCCCTATCAAGAGTATGTCATCCACGTACTTTATAAAGATCACCACCATACTCTCTACTACCTTTTTGTATATACAAGGTTCATCTACCATTTTGATGAAGTCAAACTCTTTGAATACCACATCAAAACAGATGTTCCAACTCCGCGATGCCTGATTTATCACATAAAACATCTTGCTCATGTTTTCGCTGCTCTCACTGTCTACGAAGCCCTCTGGCTGTGTACTTATAGACGCTCTCTCCTAAAACATCATTTAGAAAAGCAGTCATGACACCCAACCACCAGATATTGTAGTCATGGTATGTAGCCGTGGCAAGTAGGATCTGGATGGACTTAAGCATAGCTTTGAAAGTCTCAACTTTTCCATGTACACCATGTAATCTTCTCAAGATATACTTGCTCCTGATGGGGATTTAACCCTTCAGATAAAGCAACCAAAGTCCATACTTTGTTGGGGTATAAGGATTCCATCTCAGATCACTAAGCATCCAGCCATTCTTACAGAGTCCCACTCCTGATGGCCTGCTCGAAACTAGTTGGGTCATCATCTCATGATGCAATCCTCGCTCCCACTGTCATAGAGAAACCGAAGTATCTCTCAGGTGGGTGATGAACCCTACTAGATCGGCGGAGAGGCTGAGGTTCGTTGGAAACTATTGAATCCTTTGGTTCTACCAAATCATCAGCTGCAGTTTGTATAGCTGGAACCTTTCCAGTTCTACATACCAGACCTTGCCTCGAGCTTGTCCGGATTTTGCTTTTAGACATAGGCCGGACAACCACAAATCTTAACAAACTTAAGATATGGGCTCTTCCCATTCCATATCACATATGAAGTGGCAGGCAACTGATTTGATTTGAACCCTATTCAATAGGTATGCAGCTTCTCAAGCGCATAACTCCCAAAAGTAAATAGGAAACTTAGTAGTACTCATCATAGAGCACACCATATCACATAGGGTGTTGTTGCTCCGCCCCGATACACCGACGTGCTGTGGTGTATACGGAGGAGTAATGCTGAGAGAGAATCTCATTCTCCTTTAGAATAGTCCAGGAATCTCCGTGCTTAAGTATTCTCCTCCTTGATCTCGTCAAAGGACATAATACTTATACCCATTTTTGGTTCTCTACTTCTAACTTATATTCTGTGAATATCTCAAAAGGTTCAGACTTGTGTTTCAACAGGAACATATGTCTGAATCTTAAGAGATCATCAGAGAATGTAATGAAGTATAAAGAACCAGTCTTGGCATGTATAGACAGGGGACCTTCATACATCAGCATGTATCAATCCCAAGAGTTCACTAACTCTTTCTCTGTTTCCAATAAACAGAGCTGTGGTCATTTTATCTTTGTGACATGACTGGCAAGTTTCACAAGATGTAAATTCAAACAAATTTAAATATGCTTCTAAATGTAACTTAGCTAGTCGGGTCGCATTGATATGACCTAGTCTACAATGCTTCAAGAAGGATTCGTTCATTTCTGAACTCTTCCTCTCGTGTGTGTTCTGTATACTAAGAACAGTAGTTTGATTTAGAACGTCAATGCTTTTAGATAACGTGTCTGAACCGATCAACTCTTGATATAGAAAATGTTCAAACCATTATCCAACAATACGAAATTATATCCTTTCTTTACTAATAAAGAGACTGATATGATTTTGTATATCAGGTTCGGTATCTAATAACATTCATTCAGAATCAATGTATTCTGGTAATACAGGGTGATAGTGACCAACAGACTTGGCTGCAACACTTGCACCGTTTTCTGTCTCATGAAACTTATCACCCGTTCTCAGTTCTCTATCTTTTTGTAGCACATGTAACGAATTACATATGCGGGATCCTGATCCGGTATCTCATACCCAGGACGTAAAGGATACTGAGAAACAGTTCTTTGTAATGAACACACCCGAAAATGATGCATCAACATGCACTTTCTTCGTTTGGGCGGCATGGGAAATCTGGTATTCCCCAAATTCCTGCTCTGTCTTATAACAATTATAAGTTGGAGCGGGACCAACGTTCCCCAGCTCAGTATAACAAGCGGGTTCGGTCAATATATCCGTATTATTATCTTGATTAAGGCATGATATGGTCGCTACTTGGAGAGAGAGAGAGAAGAAAACACTCAGCGTATGCCCTTGCAAGATTAGATTGGTTATCTAATATATCTAATCAGGATGTCTCCCACTGTTTTAATCAAATCTTCCTTCAAACCCTAAAAGGAAAGACTAGCCGGGATTAATTACACGCTACAAGTTCGCCAATCTTTCAGCCAGGCCAGTGTCGGTACTTTGAGGGAGGTCCCCCGTGCTTTCGCACGACCCTAATTAAAGTAAACCTCGTTTTCTAAGAGGCATAACCCCGTTAACACCTTTCTAGACACCTACTTGATCGGCTAATTGTAATGTGTAAAACTCTCCCAGGAGTAACTCTTACTCGCAGCGGGTATCGAGATCCAACTATCTCATAGAAGGTATGCAATCTCATTGCAAATTTCAACACTTGAAATCCCCAATAATATTTTACCCCTAGCGTCCCATGACCTTGACGCAGGCCAACAAACCACAGTGCGCTAGTCAAGTTCAACCCGTCATTTCTTGATTGAATTAAACCCACCCGCACGACCCTTGACGCAGGCCAACAAAGTCGCACGACTACCCTAATCCAATCTGCATCATATGCATAAACAGATAAATACTAGTTAGCTACCGCACACTACGCCTTGACGCAGGCCAACAAACGTAGCACGAATACTAAGTAGGACTTATCTGAAATGACGGAGGGCTACGACGTGTTTTTATGAAAACCCTTTGCGTAATGAACTTGATATCGTCGTAGAATCGAGTGATTTTAAATGGAGTGTTTTTGAGGCTTTTCTAGTTTTGCTAAAGGGGTCACTCCCGGTGAAGGGATCGTCGGCCCTTTCCTCATCGAATAAGGTGCAGGATATTTCACAAATATCACTATGCAAAGCATGAACTATAGAAGCAATCAAAAGACAAACCGAGTTTGTAGCATATGCCAGTTATTGCTAAAGGAGTCACTCCCGGTGAAAGGATCTCGGTCCTTTCCTTATCGAATAAGGTGCTGGATGTTCTATAAGGAACACCGCTATGCAAAGAAAGAACTAGAGCTACCAGTTTTTATTAAACAAGTTTCTACAACATCTTAGGTTTCTTTTATTTCATTAATCTCATTAATGAAGCCCCATTTTACTATGCTTCACAAGCATCTCTTTTGAAACGAAATCTGCAATATAACATATATCTCATATATATAATATAAACATTCGTCACAGGCAGTAATATGATCTCATCACAGAACATTGTAGCAGAAGAACATATATGAAATATTGGATATACTAGGACGTCCGTGTTTTTAATACGAGCCTGTATAAAACACGGATTCCACGGTCGCGATGAATAGCCAAACCCACATCCCTAGACCCCTACGAGAGCGGCAAGCAATACTGCCAATTCTAGGGTTAGGAGACCCGGTCTCGACACCTCGAGATGGTCTCCTACTGGACCCTAGAACCCGGTTACTTATGCTCCCCGCCTTGGGTCTACCTAATGCGGAAAAGTAAATAGTATACATCAACGGTGACATCTTACGCAACCTGGAAGTGCCCCAATAAAAGAATATTACATACAAATGAATTTTACATGAATGAAAAAGAAAAAGCTCTCATCTCACATAAAACCCCCGGCTATTCAGAACGCGACGATCCAATATAATATATCACAGCAACACATAATATCTCATATCAACAACGTAAGCAAGTATCCGTATCCCGATTGTCGTTGATGTATAGCAACGAAGCCGGCGATACACCACATACTACGCTTACGGTCACAGAAAAGAAAGTGTAAAACTACAACAGTTGGAATCCGCAACCTCTTTAGACATCGCATGCCTAACCAAATGAATTCCTTAGAAAAATCAGCAGGGAAGGGGACATCTACACGGAGCTATTGAAGTGAAGGACCGGATTTACAAAGGTTGTAATCTCTCTCACTTAGTGTTAAAGTGTTTAACATGTTAGTTTTCGCCTAAACCCTAGTTTAAAGATCCGGCTTCGGGTTGTTCGGCACGGCAAAAATTATAATCGGGCATGGTTGTTTCCTTGTAAAACCTTGTGAGCGTGCCTAGCAACCTTACAGTGGTATCAGAGCCAAGCTAGAGCTTTAGGCGAAGTCTGAGCGAAGTTTAAAGTCCGATCGAAACCCGAAACCCTAATTCGAACCCTTCTCTGGAAATTTTCTAAAACTGTGATTTTTATGAATTAAAAATCCTTAAAAAAATCAGCAGGGAATTATATGGACACGTGTGCAAAACGACACTCTGAATCGCTCAAAGCGCCGCGGAACCGCGGCCAAACTAGGGTATTGGCTACGGTTTCGCGGCCGTACTTGGGGATTAATGGTTAGTTTTTGCACAGTAATAACCGTTGGTACTTGCTGATTCTTCTAGGAATTTTTATTTCCACTCAAGTGCTGAGTTTTCTGGGTTGTATTGGGGACTCGTTGATTCGATCGGATTATTTATCTTTGTTTAGTTTTTTCAGATAATTTTAGAAACTGTTAAAAAGTTCGAACGGATATCAATAACTCACTTTTTCCCCAGTCGGAATTTTTTTCAAAAGTTGGATTTTTTCTCGAGTTTGAAATTTTCTAAGTCGTGCAAGTAACGCGGTGGACCCTCTAGAAGACAACAAACCTTAATTCGATTATGTGACCGTCTTGAACTGCCTCTAAACCTTAGGGTTTGGGGCAGTACGACATGCCTCATGTGAGGCGTTGGCTTAACCCTTCTACGGCTGGACCATCGGTGCTGTGGCATGTGATGGATATTTTTGAACTCCGCTCAAGTGTTGAGCTATTTGGGAAATCTTGGTGTTTGATTATTCGATCGGAAAGTTTAACATTGTCTATTTATCTGGAATGTGATACAATATTTGGAATCCACAAGTAGTTATGAGATAACTAATTTGAATGTTATAAACATAGCAGTTTAGTCTCAATTGATCGGTTGCCACGGGATTTTGATGTGATCAAAAGTCCGTTGCAATCACGTAGTGTACGCGGATACTAGCCGGGTAAACTTAATAGACAGCCATGCCCCAAAGTCCCGACCAAGTGACTGTAGGAGAACCCCGTCGCCAAAAGCATCCGTTCGGGTGCTCGCGGCAGCGGTGTTCCGCCTTAGTCCACTTCGTCGACGGCATCCGGGGGTGCGGCCGTCTACTAAAGTTTGCGACGAGCATTCGATCAAGATGTTGGGAATCTTGTTGAATTACCCGACTAGATATTGAAAAGATTTTTTGATAAAGAGACTAAAATGAGGGGTTTATAATTGTTAGGCATGCGATGTCTAAGGAATTCATTTGGTTAGGCATGCGATGTCTAAAGAGGTTGAGGATTCCAACTGTTGTAGTTTTACACTTTCTTTTCTATGACCGTAAGCGTAGTATGTGGTGTATCGCTGGCTTCGTTGTTATACATCAACGACAATCGGGATACGCATACTTGCTTACGTTGATGATATGAGATATTATGTATTGCTGTGATATGTTATAAAGGATCGTCACGTTCTGAATAGCCGGGGGTTTTATGTGAGATGAGAGTTTTTCTTTTTCGTTCATGTAAAATTCTTTTGTATCTAACATTCTTTTATTAGAGCACTTCCGGGCTGAGGATGATGTCACCGTTGTATATTATTTACCTTTCCGCATTAGGTAGACCTAAGGCGGGGAGCACAAGTAACCGGGTTCTAGGGTCTAGTGGAAGACCATCTCGAGGAGTCGAGACCGGGTCTCCTAACCCTAGAATTGGCAGTGTTACTTGCCGCTCTCGTAGGGGTCTAGGGATGTGGGTTTGGCTATTCATCGCGACCGTGGAATCCGTGTTTTATACAGGCTCGTACTAAAACACGGACGTCCTAGTATATCCAATATTTCATATATGTTTCTTCTGCTGCGACATCTGTGATGTGATCATTTGATATGTTGTGATAAATACTGTATATAGTATATATGATATATTATATAGACGTTACTTATGTTTTACACCCGCGCTAGCCCTGCCCTGCTCTGCCGTTAGTTACCTAACCTAACGGTGCACGAGGGGACATCGAGGCGAATGCGGATGGCATAAGTGTACATCATATTTATCTGTGATGTTTAGGTGACTTAAATGATGGGACTTCATTAATAAGATTAATGAAATAAAAGAAACCTAAAGATGTTGTAGAAACTTGTTTAAAAACTGATAGCTCTAGTTCTTGCTTTGCATAGCGGTGTTCCTTGTAGAACATCCAGCACCTTATTCGATAAGGAAAGAGCCGAGATCCCTTCACCGGGAGTGACCTCTTTAGTGAAACTAGCAGATGCTACAAACTCGGTTTGTCTTTTGATTGCTTCTATAGTTCTTGCTTTGCATAGTGGTATTTGTGAATTATCCTGCACCTTATTCGATGAGGAAAGGGCCGACGATCCCTTAACCTCGAGTGACCCCTTTAGCAAAACTAGAAAGGCCTCAAAAACACTCCATTTAAAATCACTCGATTCTACAACGATATCAAGTTCATTACGCAAAGGGTTTTCTTAAAAACCTGTCGTAGCCCTCCGTCATTTCAGATAAGCGCTGTTTAGTATTCGTGCTGCGTTTGCTGGCCTTTGTCAAGGCGTAGTGTGCGGTAGCTGAATATTACTTATCTGCTTATGCATATGATGCAGATTGGATTAGGGTAGTCATACGACCTTGTTGGCCTTTGTCAAGGGCCGTGCGGGTGGGTTTATTTCAATCAAGAAATGACGGGTTGAACTTGACTAGCAGCCTATGATTTGTTGGCCTTTGTCCAGGTCATAGGAGGCTTGGGGCAAAATATTATCGGGAATTTCAAGTGTTGAAATTTGCAATGAGATTGCATTCCTTCTATGAGATAGTTGGATCCCGATACCCGCTGCGAGTAAGAGTTACTCCTTGGAAAGTTTTACACATTACAATTAGCCGATCAAGTAGGTGTCTAGAATGGTGTCAACGGGGTTACGCCCCTGGAAAAACGAGGTTTACTTTAATTAGGTTCGTGCGAAAGCACGGGGGACCTCCCTTAAAGTACCGACACTGGCCTGGCTGAATGATTGGCAAACTTGTAGGGTGTAATTAATCCCGGCTAGTCTTTCCTTTTAGGGTTTGAAGGAAGATTTGACTAAAACATTGGGAGACATCTTGATTAGATATATTAGATAACCAATCAAATCTTGCAAGAGCATACGCTGAGTGTTCTCTTCTCTCTCTCTCTCTAGGTAGCGACCATATCACGCCTTAATCAAGATAATAATACAGATATATTGACCGAACCCGCTTGTTATACTGAGCTGGGGAACGTTACTCCCGCTCCAACTTATAATTGTTATAAGACAGAGCAGGAAATTGGGGATTACCAGAATTCCCGTGCCGCCCAAACGAAGAAAGTGCGTGTTGATGCATCATCTTTGGGTGTGTTCTTTACTGAGAACTGTTTCTCAGTATCCTTTACGTCCTGGGTATGAGATACCAGATCAGGATCCCGCAAATGTAATCTGTTACATGGGCTACAGATAGGCAGAGAACTGAGAACGGGTGATAAGTTTCATGAGACAGAAAACGGTGCAAGTGTTGCAGCCAAGTCTGTTGGTCACTGTCACCCTGTATTACCAGAATACATTGATTCTGAATGAATGTTATTAGATACCGAACCTGATGTACAACATCATATCAGTATCTTTATTAATAAAGAAATGATATAATTTTGTATTGTTGGATAATGTTATGAACATTTCCTATATCAAGAGTTGATCGGTTCAGGCACGTTATCTAAAAGCATTGACGTTCTAAATCAAACTACAGTTCTTAGTATACAGAACACACACAAGAGGAAGAGTTCAGAAATGAACGGATCCTTCTTGAGGCATTGTAGACTAGGTCATATCAATGCGACCCGACTAGCTAAGTTACATTTAGATGCATATTTAAATTTGTTTGAATTTACATCTTGTGAAACTTGCCGGTCATGTCACAAAGATAAGACGACCCTAGCTCTGTTTATTGGAAATTGAGAAAGAGTTAGTGAACTTTTGGGATTGATACATGCTGATGTATGAAGGTTCCCTGTCTACACATGCCAAGACCGGTTCTTTGTACTTTATTATATTCACTAATGATCTCTCAAGATTCAGACATATGTTCCTGTTGAAACACAAGTCCGAATCTTTTGAGATATTCACAGAATGTAAATTAGAAGTAGAGAACTAAAATAAGGGTATAAGTATTATGTCCTTTGATGAGATCAAGGAGGAGAATACTTGAGCATGGAATTCCTGGACTATTCTAAAGGAGAATGAGATTCTCTCTCAGCATTACTCCTCCGTATACACCATAGCACGATGGTATATCGGGGTGGAGCAATAGCACCCTATGTGATATGGTGTGCTCTATGATGAGTACTACTGAGTTTCCTATTTCCTTTTGGGAGTTATGCACTTGAGAAGCTGCATACCTATTGAATAAGGTTCAAATCAAATCAGTTACCTACCACTTCATATGTGATATGGAATGGGAAGAGCCAATATCTTAAGTTTGTTAAGATTTGGGGTTGTCCGGCCTATGTCTAAAAAGCAAAATCCGGACAAGCTCGAGGCAAAGTCAGATGTGTGGAAGTTTGTTGGATATCCCAAGCATTAACAAGGGAATATCTTCTACCAAACCGAGGAACAAAAGATGTTTTGTTTCTCAACATGCCACCTTTGTGAAAGGGAATTTCTTGTGAAAAAATTAGTGGTCATGAGGTAGAACTGGAAAAGTTCCAGCTATACAAACTACAGCAGATGAGTTGGTAGAACCAAAGGATTCAATAGTAACCAACGAACCTCAGCCTTTCCGCCGATCTAGTAAGGTTCCTCACCCACCTGAGAGATACTTTGGTTTCTCTATGACAGTGGGAGCGAGGATTGCATCATGAGATGATGACCCAACTGGTTTCGAGCAGGCCATCAGGAGTGGGACTCTGTAAGAATGGCTGAATGCTTAGCGATCTGAGATGGAATCCTTATACACCAACAAAGTATGGACTTTGGTTGCTTTTTCTGAAGGGTTAAATCCCCATCAGGAGCAAGTATATCTTGAGATGATTACTTGGTGTACATGGAAAAGTTGAGACTTTCAAAGCTATGCTTAAGTCCATCCAGATCCTACTTGCCACTGCTACATACCATGACTACGATATCTGGTGGTTGGGTGTCATGACTGTTTTTCTAAATGATGTTTTAGAAGAGAGCATCTATAAGTAAACAGCCAGAGGGCTTCGTAGACAGTGGGAGCAGCGGAAACATGAGCAAGATGTTTTATAGGATAAAGCAGGCATCGCGGAGTTGGAACATCTGTTTTGATGTGGTAGTTAAAGGGTTTGACTTCATCAAAATGTTAGATGAACCTTGTATATACAAAAAGGTAGTAGAGAGTATGGTGGTGATCCTCGTAGAGTACGTGGATGGCATACTCTTGATAGCGAAGGAGTTTTCTATGCTACGCTCGGTCAATCTCCGCTTATCACAGGGATTCTCCATATAGGATCAAAGCGATACCTCCTAAATCCTGGGTTTTGGATCTATGAGATAGATCTAATTGGATGTTAGGATTCTCACTAGGTGTAGTGAGATGGTATAAATCGATCCTGGGGAGAATCACTGGAAAGGTTCCAGGGTGATAAGGACGACTGAATGTCAGTCGCAGGCATTGTCTTTACCCTCAGTGGAGGGACGGTATGTTGGAAGAGTTCCAAGCTAGATACCGTGACTTACTAGACGATTAAAGGCAAGATACATCGTTACCAAGGATGCTACCAAAGAGGCAGTCTGGATATATATCAGTTCATGAGATGAACTTCGTTCCTACCATTGTGTGACAATGGAGTTGTGGCTTATGCCAAGGAACCCCCGTCCCATCTGAAATCCAGATATAATTCGTAGGCAGTATCACCTGATCATGGAGATGGTTGATCTCCAGGTAGATCGAGGTTAGGAGAGTAGACACAGAGGACAACAGCACAGATCCACTCGCAAAGGTCTTTTTTCCAGTAGAGACTTTTATGGGATGGTTGAGTATGAGATACTTCAACCACAGCTAATTGTTGGGTATGTGATACCACAACAGATGGCCCTAATGCAAGTGGGAGATTGTTAGTTATATGTATGCCCTAGAGGCCATTACTGTACATACGATGTATATTGTAATGGATGCTTGGACATATATAGGGAGGACTTTCTTGCTCGACATGATAGTATGCTATCTGGTTGTCTCTTTGTTACATGTTGATAAAGCCCTTAGGATATGTACTCGACTACTGGGACTATGATGAGATCATACTAGTGGGGCCACGGTAGTCGGTGAGTACATCCTATAATTGTTCCTAGTCGAGGGTGTATCGAGACGGGGCATCGATGCACCAGAGTAGACTAGCGTATACGCATCTTGACCCATATGATGGGTGATGGATGATCCCATATCCATCGGTGTTTGACATCAAGGATGGTGTACGGGTGCTCAGTGGAGACTGGGTACACTGGACGGACTCGCCGAGAACACCCAGATGGTATTATACTTCACGTCAGATGGCAGTTCTCCGGTGACACGGGTACAGAGTAGTCTGTTGACCCGAGATCGTCATAGAGTCTTGTGTGATTCCCACTGTGCTTTGATTTCCATCATACCACGTCCAAGAGGGCGTGCAAAAAGGTGGCTTTTGGGTACAGTCCCGAATCACATGGAGGCAATGAGCGATAGGAGGGGATTCGTCTCTCCCGATATAGGGAGTTGATGTTGTGCTGTGTTCGATTGGCTTTGACTGGAAATCCCTGGCCAGGGTTGCTGAGATTTACTGGTAAGTGTTATTAGTAGTTTCTCGAACTGTTATAGACCTCATATCGACACGACTTATCGAGCTACTGGGGTCTGACGTTTACCACCCCTAGGCGAGATATGCGACATACCAGACGATGAGACCGGACTGTACGGGAGTGTTACTGATTGGATTCGCAGGAGTACTAGCGGGCTTGCTTGTTGATCTTCTGATCGCTCAATACCCGGGTGGCCGTTACGTTTAGCAGACCGCTTGCGGCTTGTGGGTGTTTGATATGACCATCACCTACTGCCGGTGTATTGACGAGTCTTTAGAGTCCTACACAGGGGTTTCCTGGCTCAAGCGAAACGGAGTAGGAGCACATATGTGATATGTGCGGGACCGAGATTGATACTATATGAGATACCGTATTCTATTCTCGCGATTTGTAACATTGATCGGTTGTATGCGATATAGCCGGGTTATCGGATCAAGTGTTTATTCGATAAGTTGTTACACATGATATTAGTCAGTTATAGCCGGATTATTAATTCAAGAGTTGATTTAATAATTTAATGTATGATTATATATATTTGATATATTACATTACATTAACTAGTTTTAGCTCACTTAAGATTTATTTTCTCACTTGATTGTGCATAAGTGTATATGTGATATACATTTGTGTACATATGATTGTGTCATGCTTGATGATACATCAAAGATGGGTGTATGAGAGTTATACCAAGATTAGGGTAAAGATTAGGGTTTTGTTTATATCTTAAGAATAACAAAAGAGAAAGACTTTATCAAAGTTCTCAAGCTTTCATGAAGCTTGTGGAAACATTGAAAAAGTCAACTCTTTTGTCATTCTTTAGGATATTTAGTTAACCCAACCCTTAACCATATACCTTGGTCAATTCTCTACATGAGTTAAGCATGATAGCTTAACTCACCCATGGTTACATTATTGAAGATGAGATAATTCATATGATGAATTATTCTTTCTTCTTCTTCTTCATCAAGCTCCTTGAAAAAGCTTTCAACCTCTAATGGTTCTATGAGGAAAAATATGAGAAAATCAATTCTAAATTGAGACCACCTCCTACTTCTTCATCCTCTACCACTTGCCATGTAGTAGAGTGTGTTCTCTTCTCAAAGTTCATGACCTAGTGAAGGAATAGCTTGAGTTAGTGTCTCCCCGACGTAGATCATCTTCGGCCTCGAAGTCATCGAAGCAAGCACGTTCGTTCCTCTTGTGGAACTTCTCTAGAGTCCGGAGTTCATGATCGCAGCGAAGGGGACATCTACATAGAGCTATTGAAGCGAAGGACCGGATCTACAAAGGTTGTAATCCCTCTCACTTAGTGTTAAAGTGTTTAACATGTTAGTTTTCGCCTAATCCCTTGTTTAAAGATCCGGCTTCGGGTTGTTCGGCACGGCTAAAATTTTAATCGGGCATGGTTGATGCCTCGTAGAACCTTGTGAGCGTGCCTAGCAACCCTACAATATCACTATGAACATCCACTCCTATTGGATAAATCAATCGTATAGTTACATACGAACTCGAAGGAACTTGTTCCAGTTCGAGGATGGTTTCCGGTTCGGAAGAAATAGAATAAGGATTATTCAGTTGTCTTTTTCCTTTACCTTCTCTCAGGATGTGAGGGCTCCTAGGATTAGGAGGGTACACCTATTACGCTTATTGGATAGTCTTCTTCGAAACCTTAGGTTGGTGCCGAAAGGTAGGGAAGGAAGAAAACCAATTAGCCTGAAGGTGGTTTACAGAAGCTAATAAGTAAAGACATAATAAAGGGATTGAAGTGAGGGCAGGTAAGTATATGGTTACTGTCTTGAATCAGGATAGTGGAAGAGGCGTTACTAGGAATGCCAGGTTAACCCCTTTGAATCATTTTCATGTTTCAGTCCGACTGTGCGATGTTAATTGAAAACGGTTTTCCCATTTGGAATCTTACTCCAGAGTATGTATTTACCAGATCAGTTTCTCACATCTGTATGGTATTACAGATGGTGAGTATAAGTAAGATATTAGGAATTGGGTGATTAGATCCTCATTATATCGGAATTCGTTGCAATTGGTGATATTTGAGGAAATCGTCTGGCTTTTGCCGAATGGCAAATCTTTAGTTTTGAATATCCGTTGTTATGCACCAATTTCAAACTGATATATCTGTACGTTTATTTTATAAAGTGAGATATAACTTTTTAAAATTATGTCTATGAAATTTATCTATATCAGTTGGTGATTAGGTAAGGTATATTCAACAGCGGTGTAATTCTTCTTAACTATAATATAGTTTTCAACCTACGACGCACAGGGTTTGAGTTATTAAACTCAGTGGACTTAAACAAAGTATTGTATGTTGTCCGGTGTTCATTAGGACAAACAGATTGGTACTCATACTATATTCTGTTTACTCATGACTTCTCCAGTTCTAGACAAGTATTTCATTAAAATGCAAGGTCCAGATATTGAGAAGTTATAGGTATAAGAAAAAAGTAGAGAACCATTTGTTAGAAGTATCAGGATTCTTTGAGGTAGTCGAAGATGTAGATACTTGTGTTTGGTATTCCGTTGATAGTAATGGTTTTTGAGAATCTCTTTCAGGTCACTCATATATGGATGCACTCCTTGATGAGTAATGATGATATGCCTCATTCCATTTGGTTCATATGCACTGGAGACAGCTGCATAATTTTGAATCTGGTTCCAATTAAATTAGTGCGTTTGTTTCTCTATTGGATAGATATAGAATCAATTTATATCTTAACGATGTTAAGGTATATGGAGTTTTCCTAGTGATGCTTAAAACCAAAATTCGGATAAACTCGAGGCACGTTTCAGTAATGGCAGTTTGTGGGTTATCCCGGGATTTGATGAGGGTTAACTTTCTACCATCAGGAAGATCAATAGTGATATTGTTCTTGACTCGCCACAGTTTTATTACAATGGATTTTTTCAGAAAACAAAAGTGGGAGTATGGTAGAACTGGAAGTGATTCCAGAACCACAAATGATCACTAAATATTTAATAGAACCTGAGAATTCAATTGGATTTGACATTCCATTAGCCACTCCGCAGATTTGGTGGGTAACCTCATACACTCGAGAGGTACTTCGGTCTTCTCAGAGACAGTGACAGGGAGGTTCTTGTTTACCAAGACTTGCCATTGCTGCTGTTCTAGACTATAATACCCGGAAGGAGGATGAGTATAGCGTCGTTCTAAACTAGCTTTAGAAGTGCACGTGTATATGACTCTGCTAGAGGGTTGTTGTAGTCAGTGGGAGCAGCGGAAACATAGTGGGCAAGTAGCTTATGTCTATTTATAGACTAAAGCAGGTATAACGAAAATAGATCATCTATTTTTGATGTGACAGTCATAGGCTTTGACTTCATCAGAATAGGAGATGGATCTAGTAAGAAGGTAGTAGGGTGTGATGTCCTGGTATTTAGGATGACATGCACTTTATAGGAAGTGAAATTCCTATACTACGATCAGTTATACTGTGGTTGTCACACAGTTGTTTCTCCATAAAAGACATGGATATAAATCAGGGTTTCTGATTACTAGATCTATGGTTTTAGATCTAGATTTGGGAAGTGTCTCAATTTGGGTACTTGACACTATTCTAAAGTGTTTTAGAATGGACGACTCCTGACATGGTGGTGTGCCTGTAGGTGATGGAATGACCCTCTTTAAAGGTGTCTTACAGACTAAAGGGGAGAGGGATCTGCATGATTAGCATATCACTTGCTTAGGCAATTGAGTTAATCATGAAATGTCAAGTACCACACCAGATGTTATTTTTGCACTAGCTGCAATAAACATATATTAATCCAATCCTGGAGAAATGTAGGGAAGTAGTTTATGAACATAAATAAATGTTCTAGGGATATGGTAATGGCAGCCTCCTTCAGGAGACGGTTATCATTTCAGGCTTCTAAGGTGACCTGGATGACAGAGTGGCAGTCTGAGTTATAGTTTTTCCCTCTTCTGAGAGACAGTATGTTGGACGGGTGGTCCAAGAGGATACTGAGGAAGGCATGGCGCAAGATACTGATTAAATTCAGTGGATAATATAGTCTAAGAAGTTTGCTGGATTTGGAGTTCATTTGTGAACTGGGTCCCATCAGATATCCAGACAAATTCTAAGACAAGGTATTGTTCATTTCGGAAGATGGTGATTCTCCGCCAAGATGAGATATAGAGAGATAAAGATAGAAACACTAGAGCGGATCTACTCACTGAGGCTATTTCTCGAACCCAATAGTTTCACAAACGAGCTTTGCGAAACTGCTTAGTAGAAAAGTTGGGTGTTCGGTATCACACGAGCTGTGAGTATGCAACACCATAATAATTGGCCTTAAGTGCAAGTGGAAGATTGTTGGCTATTGTGCCCTCAAGGCAAATATCGTAGTCGCAGGCAGGTGATTATGATGATTGAGAGAGGACCTATACTGGTAGAACAGTCTTACTCGTGATGATAGTATGCTATCTGGTTTGTCTTTATCGTCACTATTGCATATTGATAGAGCCCATAGGATTCTTGCTTGACTACCAGCATTATGATGGCAATCATATAACATTTTGTAAGTCTACCGTAGCGCCCCGGCCGTCTGTCCGAGACTAAAATGCGGAAACGAAAACTTTTTCTAAACTTGAAACCGGCGCTATCGCAGACTTTAGTCCCGGATCGAACCATTAACCTAAAACTAGCTAACTAGAGAAGGGTTGGAAAAGGCTATACCGATCGATCCATGTCCTTCGGTCTTTGGCCACCATCCCAAGCTCCTCACGCCATCTCCGGTCTCGATCTCCTCGTCGGAAAGGGCACTACATCTTCGAGTCTTTTACAGGCTGCCGCTTCATCCGAAGCAACTCGGGCATGAAGTTTGCTAGCCGACGTGCCCAAGGTGAAGTAGAGAATGTGTGTGATCACTTCGTCTCAAGCACCCATTGATTCTCATCACATGAGAGTGTATGGATGGAGGTTAGAGATGATGCTATTAATGGAGGTTGTGAGCTAGAGGAAGAAGAAGAAGAGGAGCAATTTTCTTTCTTTTGTTCTTTTTTTTTATCCATGATCAAATGAGTGAGTGTTGTCAAAATAATACAAGAGCAAACTCTATCATGGCTGCCCTTCTCTCTCTTCCTTTCATTTCAAACCACAAATCAATCACATAATATGACATTAGCACAAGAAAAGAGACCATGAGTCACTAATGAAGTCCTTGTCACATTAATAGCACCTCATGATGATTTCTAGCTCATTATTTCCATTTGTAAACAATAACCCAAATGTTTACAACAAAAAAAAGATACGGCATCATCTAAAGTAAACTCGTGACGGATCACAAGGATACCCCACACCTGTATATATACCTGCATCCGCATTACGACTGAATGCGAATGCGATGAGACTAAAGTAATCCAACAAATCTAATACTAGGATCCGGCCTAAACCAAAGCCTACTAGTATGATCCGTCCGATCATGATCCGTGCACTACTGCACGTATATGATCGAACCCTGCCATATATCATACGGCCTCTACAACGTTTCGCCCGAAACTTGAGAAACTGTCTGTGGGGGACTCTAAAGACTCGTCAATATTTTGGCTGTAGATTTAACCACTAGCACGTCAGAGGTGCTAGCCGTACGTAACGGGCTACCAGGTATTGACCAAAAGGGAGGTCGATGAGCGAACTCATCCTGACACCCTACTGAGCCTGTCAGTGACAATATCCGTAAAGTCCGATCCGTTCGTCTATGAGCATCGCATGATAGCTGGATCCCGATTCCCACTGATGAGTTGGTTTACTTCTCGGGTGATCCCGACTAATTCTTCTTTCAGGTTTGGAGGAGAATTTGACGGTACAGTGGGAGGTTTCCTGATTAGATAAATTGATAACCATTCTGATCTAGGTTAGAGTGCACGCTGAGTGTTTCTTTTCTCTCTCTCTTTGGCAGCGACCATTGACCCGACCCTAGACTATGACTCAGTAACCAAGATTAATCGAACCTTCTTATAAGACTGGCTTTTGGATTGTCAGAGTTGCAGACCTCATTGCCACTCCTACTTTTATCCTATTCTCCAGGACACCCCGTATTACTACGAACGTCCACTTCCATTGGATAAAACCATCGTATGGTTATATACGAGCTCGAAGGAATTAATTCGAGGATGGTTTCCGGTTCTGGAGAAAACGAATAGGACTATTCGGTTGTCTTTTCCTTTTACCTTCTCTCAGGTTGCGAGTGCTCCTTGGATTAGGGGATAGTACACCCGTTATGCCTATTGGATAGTCTTCTTCCAAACGTTAGGCTGGTGTCGAACGGTATGGAATGAAGAAAGCCGATTAGCCTAAGTGTTGTGTACAGAAGGTATTAAGTTAAGACAAATAAAGGGATTAGAAAGAGGGCAAAGTAAATTGCGACTGTTATTCACGACCAAACCAAGTATTTCATTACCACTCCCACTTCACCTTTGTATTTCTCCAGGACACTCCATATCACTACGAAGATCCACAGTTTATTGGATACTCCATCGTATGGTTATATACGAACTCGAAAGGAACTTGTTCCAGTTCGGGGATGGATTCTGGTTCAGGAGAAATAGGAATAAGGTTTATTCGGTTGTCTTTTATCTTCACCTTCTCTTTCATTGCGAGTGCTCCTAGGATTAGGACAGTACACCCATTATGATTATTGGATAGTCTTCTTCCAAACTATAGGCTGGTGCCAAATGGTAGGGAAGGAAGAAAACCATTTGGCCTAAAGGGGTGTGCAGAAGGTAATGACTAAAGACCTATGAAGGGATTTGGAGAGATGACAAAGAAATATACGGTTACAGTTGTGAATCTGATGATGGAAGAGGCATTACTAGGAATACCAGGATACCCCTACGAAACATTTCAATGTTTCAGTTTCACTGTGTACTGTTAAAGGAAAACTGATTTCCTAATTAGACTCTTGCTCCTGGGTATGTATTTACCAGGTTTGATTCTCACATCTGTATGGTTTTACAGATGATGAGTGGGAGTAAGTTATTGGGAATTGGGTGATCATCCTCATTATATCGGGATTCGTTGTAATCGGTGATATTTGAGGAAGTCACCCGGGTTGTTTGCCGGACGACAAATATTTGGTTTTGAATATCCGCTGTTATGCACTAATTTCAAATTGATATATCTGTACGTCTATTTTTATAGAGTGAGATATACCTTTTTGAAATTATGTCCATGACATTTACCTATATCAGTGGATGATTAGGTAAGGAGTATTAAACAGCGGTGTAATTCTTCATAACCATAAGTACAGTTTTCAACTTACGACACACAGCAAATGAGTTATTGGACTCAGGGGACTTATACAGAGTATTGTATGTTGTCCAGTGTCCATTAGGACAGAGGAGTTGGTCCCCGTACTATATTCGGTTTACTTATGACTTCTCTAGTTTTTTGGACAAGTGTTTTGTAAAAATACAAGGTCTGAGTTTTGAGAAGTTATAGGTATAAGAGTAAAGTAGAGAACCAGATATTGTAAGTATCAAGATTCTTCAAGGTGATCGAAGATGTAGATACTTGTGTATGGTATTCAGTTGATAGTAATGATTAAGAGAACTTGCTTCTCTTTCAGGTTACTCATAATTGGAAGCACTCCTAAGTTGAGTAACGCTGATCGGCCTCCTTCCATTTAGTTGACATGCACTGGAGACAGCTGCATGATTTGAATCTGGTTTAATTAAATCAGTGCCTCTTTTTCTATATTGGATATAGAACAGTTCATATCTTAACGATGTTAAGGTACGGGGAGTTGTCCGGCTTATGCTTAAAACCAGACTCTGGATAACTCAAGGCACGTTTCTGTAATGGCAGTTTGTGGGTTGACCCAGGCTATGACGAGGGTTGATTTTCTACCATCTGGAAGATCAATAATGATATTGTTCTAGACTCGCCACAGTTTTAAGTAAAATGGATTTTTTTTCAGAAAACAATAGTGGGAGTATGGTAGAACTGGAAGTGATTCCAGAACCGCAAACAATTACTGAAAATTTGATAAGAACCTAAAGATTCAATCTGATTTGACATTCCGTTGGCCACTCCACAGATATGGTGGGTAACCTCAGGCACCCGAGAGATACTCCGGTAGCCTCAAGGACGGTGACAGGGAGGTTCTTGTTTACCCAGACTTGCCATTGCTGTTGTTCCAGACTGTGAGACCCGGCAGGAGGATGAGTATAGCGTCGTTCTAAACTGGCTTTAGAAGTGTACGTCTATATGACTCTTCCAGAGGGTTGTCGTAGTAAGTGGGAGCAGCGGAAGCATTGGTGGACAAGTAGCTTATGTCTATGGACTAAAGCAGATATAGCGAAGATAGATCATCTACTTCTGATGTGACAGTCACAGGTTTGACTTCATCAGAATAGGGGAAGGATCTGTTGAGAAGGTATTAGGGTGTGATGTCCTGGTATTTGGATGACATACACAGAGTAGGAAGTGAAGTTCCTATACTACGATCGGTTATACTTTGGTTGTCACACAGTAATTTCTCCACAAGAGACTTGGATATTATATCAAGACATTCTGGTTACTGGATCTATGATTTTAGATCTAGATTTGGATAGTTTCCCAATCTGGGTATTTAGACAGCATTCTAAAGGTGTTTTAGTATGGACGAATCCTGACACGGTAATATACCTGCAGGTGATGGAGTCACCCTCTCTAAAGGAGTCTTACAGACTAAAGGGGAGAGGGATGTGCTTTGATTGACATATCACTTGCTTAGGCAATTGAATCGATCATGAGATGCAAAGTACCACACCAGATGTTGTTTTTGCAGTAGATGCAATAAGTTAATATTGATCCAATCCTGGAGAAACATTCGGAAGCAGTTTTAGAACATAAGTGGATGTTCTAGGGATATGATAATGATAGCTTCATTCGGGAGACGGTTATCATTCCAGGCTTCCAAGGTGACATGGATGACAGAGTGACTGTCAAAGTTATAGTTTTCCCTCTGACGAGGGGCAGTATTTTGGACAGGTGGTCCAAATGGATACTAAGGGTGGCATGGCGCAGGATACTGATTAAGTTCAATTGACGATACAGTCTAAGAAGTTTGGATTTGGAGTTCATTTATGAACAAGGTCCCATCAGACATCCGAACATATTCTAAGACAGGTATTGCTCATTTTGGGAGATGGTTTTCTCCACGAACTTGAGATAAAGAGAGACATAGAAAGAAACATTTGGGCGGATCCACTCACTGAGGCTATTCTTCGAATGCATTAGTTTCAGAAACGGGTTTTGTGAGACTGATTAGTAGAGGAGTTGGGTGTTCGGTATCACACGGGCTGTGAGTATGCAACATCGCAATAATTAGCCTTGAGTGCAAGTGAGAGATTGTTGGAGATAGTTCCCTCAGAGTCAATTATTGGATCACAGGCACGTGATTGCAATGAATGAGGGAGGACCTATACCGGTAGGACAGTCTTACTCAAGATGATAGTATGCTATCTGGTTTATTTTTATCATCGTGTACTGCTTTAGGTGACCTTACAGGTCACTATTGCGCGTTGATAGAGCCCTTAGGATTCTTGCTTGACAGCCAGCAGTATGATGGCGATCATTTATGTGGGAGCTGGTAGTCTATAAGCACATCCTTAAAAGGTCCTTAGTCGTGGGAATTTCGAGACAGGGTATCAATACTCCAGAGTAGACTAGTGTATACAGTCGAGACGCCGACGAGGGGCGGTGGCCGGTCTCGCAAGCCACTGGTGTCAGTTGGTTCACCTAAGATGTATACAGGTGCTCATTGGGTTATGAGTACACCGGACCGGACTCGCCGGGAACATGCTAGTTGGTCTTATACCAGACGTGAGATAGCAATTCCCTGGTGACATGTGTACAGGTTAGTTCATCGACCTGAGATCGTAATTTGTCTCGTGTGAGTTCCCACTATACTTTGATTACTATCCTACCACGCTCAAAGGAGACGTGCAAACAGGTTTTAGTAGGGTACAGTCCCGAGCCACATGGAGGCAGTGAGCGGATCTTCAGGGGTTCGTCTCTCCCGGTATTGGGGGTGAGGTCGCGTTGTGTCTAGAAGAGCCCTTACACGAAGTCCTTGGCCAAGGCAGGAGATTTACTGGTAGGTATTCCAATAGTATCTCAGGGTGTTCTAGGCTACACTCCGACACGACTTGTACCGCTTTTGGGGGTCTGACTTTTACCAACCCCCTAGGCCCGCCATGCGATGCTCATAGACGAACGGACCGGTCTGTACGGATATTGTCACTGACAGGATCAGTAGGGTGTCAGGATGAGTTCGCTCATCGACGTCCTTTTTGGTCAATACCTGGTAGCCCGTTACGTATGGCTAATACCTCTGACGTGCTAGTGGTTAAA